>OX467106.1:35215779-36483889 GCA_950106695.1 Biston stratarius | reverse complement strand
TAACCACTGAGCTATCATCGCTACACTTGAGAGCCAGTTCCATTCTAGGCTAGATGAGTTTTACCAACATCGTCCACACCGTTATTTAACATCAGGTGAGCTGTGGGCAAACACCCTTACCTTTGCAAACCATTAAAAAAACAGCCCATTGACATAATAGAAAACCACCAGTCAATCTCATATACGTAAATTGCCGCGCATACCGATTATGTGCTCACATTGTAAACAATAAATGTGTGGGGCACAAAATGTATTTTCATTGTAAACAACTTTGAGCTTTTTCCCGAAACAAGAAAACATAAATTCTATAGCATCAGTGTCAGTGGCGTATGACCTTGTTTCTAAAATTAGCTGAGAGCGCTACAATTAGTACTTCGTCTATGTTATAAATAACATCGGATCAGCAATGTTAGAAGCACTGCAAGATGCACTTGGTGGACTCAAGCCAACTTCCCACTTTGTATCCAACATTATCGTGACTAATATTAATAAGTGACTATAGAAGCTTACAAACCAGATATATATATTATGTATATATAGATCTTAGTTTACATAATTAAACTAACATTCACAATGGTCCTTCGTGGAAGTATGAAACTAAGTACAAACTTTGTAATAATCCGGCTGGCTAGCTACCACTCTCAAGTTGAATATCTTAACAAGCACTTAACTGTGTGTTCCGGCAGCCCTCACTTGAGAGCTAGTTCCATTCTAAAATAAAATGTGATCACCATCTTCGACCATACTGTCACTTAACATTAGGTAAGCTGTGGTGAAACCCAGTAGCAGGTCAATCAAAGCAAGTAGGTGTGTTTCGTGTGTGTAAGAGTGGCATTGGTAAGGATTAATTTTTAATTTATAAATAGGCTTGCATTTGACCCCCATCTCGCATGACATTATGTGAAGATGGAGCACGCTCGCCTAGTAGATAAAGCCGATTCACTAGAGACTTGAAGACACTCAGTTCTAATATTATATCTATCTAATTCCTTTAAACGAGCAATTCTTGTATATATGTACAATTGTACATATATATATAATCTGAATCTCGGAAACGGCTCCAACAATTATCATGAAATTTAGAATGCAGGGAGTTACGGGGGCGATAAATCGATCTAGGTAGGTTTCATTTTTAGAAAACGTCGTTTTATCCGTGTTTTCTGGCAATGAAAAACTGCTACAATATCATTAGAATACGATGGTAAATTTCGCCACCTTCTACAAGGTTATAATAGCTCAGGTGGGACATCGGGCGGTCCCGAATCCAGAAGACCCCGGTTCGATTACAGATGATTATTTTTTTCCACTTTTTTTATAAGTTCCTTAATAAAACCGACCAAAGCTCGGTCATCCAGGTACTTTATTTTATCTTTAATAACATGTAAGTGATATGAATGTAAGCAAATATATAAGAGTAAATCTATATAGGTTGTTTTAATATATGTATTGATATCATATATTATGCGAAGATGTGGTCTACGAGCAGTCCATAAAGCACACACGATATACATATAAATGTGTGTATACCGCAGCATAGCTACAAAAAGATTCGACATGTAAGATCAAACAAACATTTACGACATCGAATTGAACAAATAAAATAAAAACAGACAACCCAATGTCTCCGTACTGTGAAAATTCGGCATCTCAAGTATAAGTTCCCGACAATCCCACCGCCGAGCAAACACACACAACCATCAAAGACAGACATCGTGTTATGAAAACAAGCAACCGAGAACAAACACAAACAAACACGCGAAACAATTGATGAGAATGGAGAGGGGACGCTGTTTCGTATTCATAGCTTTATCAGGAATTTTTTCATCTTTCAAAGCATTTCGTGTCTTTTTGCAGAGTCCTTACTGAAGACATCAGACGCTACCAGAAGAAATGAAGTGCCGTAAATTGCTTCGCATGAATAAGTTTATTCTAACACGCGATAATCAAATTATATGCAAGAGCAAGATTATCACTACATACTATAAAACAAAGTCGTCTGCCGCGTCTGTCTGTTTGCGATAAGCTTGACGGATTATCATGCTAGTTTTACCAATAGAGTGATTCATGAGGATGATTTTTATGTATAATACATGCATATGCACCACATTACCCACATTGCACCCGTGCAAAGCCGGGCAAGTCACTAGTAATATTATAAGTTGTTCTAACTACATGTTTTCTAACAAAGTAAGACTGACACTAAAATACAATATACAATTAATCGATAAGTAATTCTCGAAATAATATATTATTAAAAACGACGAAAGGTCGTGACAAGCTGTAAACCTATCACCCATCGTAATTGAATTTCAAGTTTACCTTGCCATAGCAAAACAAGAATTAAGCAAGTAAAAATAAAACTTACATCTGGTGCACCGATATCAACCTTTCAACAAAACCCCAAACGACATGTTTATCGATAGAGGATGTGGCGCGTCAAACGTCGGAAAATTACAAATTGCGTTTACTTATTCAATAACGTAACACGAAGCACCAACCTTGGCTACCTTATATTTTTTTTGTATATTTTATTGTACCTTGTATATTTTTTTTCATGCCCTGTTACTTTTTAATCTAACCTGGCCGAAACAGTAACTTGCCCCAATTTAATGGTCAAAGGGAGTTAACGGCTTAGCAAGTAAACTAATTTGAGGCAGCCATTTTGTAATATGGCGGACATCATTGCCTCACTTTATCGAGTCCATTTGGCCGTTGCTACTCTTTTTTAATAACGTGCTTTAATTTTATGTCTCTTTATCTCGGGGATTATAGCACTTAATTGAGGTTTTTCATGCACATGTTCATGATAATTACATTTGCTTGCATGGAATGTAGGTACCTAACACGCATGGCTTATCTTTCTCTAGTACGAACTTAATGTTATTAATACTCATATTATTGTGTTTCATTTACACAAATTAAAGTCGATGGAGCTGATGGGCCGTTACATTTATCTTGAACTCTTTTCTGAACTTTAGAACGAAGTTAACATCACATAGAGCTTTGTTTAGCTGCTTTTGGATAACTCGAACACATGCTCAGGGTTCCAATAAAATACTGCAACTCCTAAAGACCAAACTGCCCATTTTGAGTTACGGTAGCGAAACAAGGATGCTAATTAAAGAGTTTTAGCACAAAATCAGAGTTGCATAAAGGGTAACGGAAGGTTTGGTTAAGCCGTGTTTAATATAAGCTGGTGAGAGACAGATTTCAAAACACAAAATTCAAAAAGTGCCAAAAGGTATTAAAAATATATCAAAAAACGTATAAGAAATAAGTGGCGTTGTGATGCATAATATTTGCCAAAATAACAGCATAAGGGTAAAGAGGGATTTAACAACAGTGTAACGATCATAGTCAGTCTATAAACTACTATGATGTTTTTTTTAATAATAAATAAATAGGCTTACGTATGACCGCCATCTCACCTGATGTTAAGTGATGATGCCCAAAAAATCCCCGTATTACAAATTTACAATTTTTTTACAATAAATTTACAAATTACAATATTATATCGCAAGTATTAGAGCCGTATTCGAAATCTATGTATATACCATACAAATATTACTCCTTTAATAGTATTGGATACGGCGAATGATTGGATATAGTTGGTGAAAAGATAATTTACTTATTTTACTTTTTTTTTAACTTGTTGGCAGATCTCCTTATCAGGTGGTCGTCTAGGTAGGTACCACCGCAGTAACAAATATTCTGCAGCCATGCAGTAGTGTGCAAAGAAATTACATGGCTGTTGAGACTAACGATTTAATGTCTCAAAGTAATGAGCGTCAAAACAGTGATGCCCTTGATCTTGTTTTGTCACTCAAAGATCTTTGCATCGCTGCAATGGTCATGGACAGGCGTTATGTCTTACTATCGGGAGAGCGTCTCGTTCGTCTCATTACTTCTACATAAAAAAATTATATATTTTTAAATTAAGATTTTCAATACTAAGTGATAAGGCGACTATAAATTGAGATGTTATCATTCTTTCTCACCTAGCACGAAAAGTTAATTCAAAGTATCGGATAACATTAAATTACTCGTAGAATCAGCTGTAGAAAATAATGTGCGTAAATAGGGATTACCGTGATTTTATTAGCTGGGAGGCGGCCTAATGAATTGTTATATAACCGTTAAAGTCAGCATGTTTCCTATCAGTAGCCTGCTAATTAACCAACTTAAACTGCTAAATTAACTGTTATCGTCCGGTGTAGGTAGGTACTTTACGAGCGTTAAATTTTACTTTACTAGCTGCTATTAAATACAATCGAACTGGTTACTTGACAAATGTAAATGATAACAAATAAATTTAAAAAATGTGATAAAAATAACATATAATGCCCACAAGGTGGACAGACGACCTAATAAAGACCGCAGGAACGCACTGGATGCGAGCCGCTTCCAACCGGTCTTTGTGGAAGTCAATGGGGGAGGCCTATGTCCAGCAGTGGACGTCATACGGCTGATGATGATGATGATAAAAATAAAAATTTGTAATGACGATTGTTTTTTTGATGTCACAAATAAACTATTGTCTATTGTCAAATCGTGACTTTTTAATCTAAACAAAAAATAACTTTATGTGCGTTATTTTACGGCCCTTTAACAATTGCTATCATGAAAACTATGTCGGTCAGTATTATTTTTGCGGTAAAGTGAAACAATCACACAAACAAGCTGAAAAGATTAAAAAATCTATAACCCGACAACGATTAAAATAGCTAACTTTTTAAACAAATTTATTATTCCTAATTCAATTTAAATATTTATGTGTTTAAATTATATATATTTTGCAATCCTCTTTTAATTGCCTTTATTTCATTACTCTACTTAATGTTTTTTTTTTTAAATTAACGTATTACTATTTCGCGCTTAAAATCCACCATCTTGTTTTTTTTAATCCACCCCAAGGACACGGGTTAAAGAGATGAGTCTAACGATACCTTAATTATCGTGATCCATTCGGCCGTTTGGAAGATACGAGGAAATAAAGAATTTTACATACATACAAGATACTCGCGAAAAACATAACCCTTCCTTGGCAGTCGGGTAAAAATAAAACTTAAACCAAATAATGCACGTTAATTTATTTGTATTTAGTAGCAAAACGTCTATTTGAAAGAAAGAAAGAAAGAAAGAAAAAAGTTTTATTTTGTAACACAAACGAAACATACAAATCAGACAAACAAAGAGTTACAAAATAGGGGCTCACCTCAGCATAATGCTGGCTATACTAAGTTGTATAACCAGCGGTCTTCCGGTGAGCCCTAGTAGGTCCAACAAACACACATAAACATAATATTGTGAACAAATTATCAACAAGAAAAAACAAAACAAAACAAATGATAAAGATGTAGATGATTTAAAATTCAGAATGAATAAAACTATCCTAGAACTAAGTGGCAGTACAAAAGATAAGATGTATACACATTAAACACGCAGAAACGTTCAAAGGCTGGCCGGAGCATCCGCAGCATATCTCTACAGAAACGCTATAAATTTTTACTAAAGCAAACAATCTCTGTACTAACAAACATCGCGCATGCATCTCAAGCCACAGCTCGCGCATAATATGAACTTTTGATGAAACTATGCGTATATTTAAATCTCAAAGTGTAAATATCATAATGAAAGCGACTGAAAACTTGAAATGAAAACTCTAGTACTATAAAGAATATTTCATATTTCCTCTATCCACTTTGGAAATCTAAATCTACTTCTCTATAAACTCTTCCTCTCAATTTTTCTCCATCATAACATAAACTAGAGAAAAAAATCTCAAAACTGAGAGCTGTCCAATCAGTTCCCTAAAGGCGAGAATCAAAATATCCGAAAAAGATCGACTACAGAAAGAAGAGAAAATTTATTTCGATATTATTTTCATTCAAGAGAAAACATCTCACGCCTCATAAGTTTAAGTCGATAAATCACGATTTTAGACAGCAACTCGAGGGGTAGAGGGTACGGAAAAAATGAAATCGTCTTTCATCAATTATCGGAAGTTGAAGCTTCCGTCTGCTTTATTTATATTCAAATTCTCTGCGATGACGCCTTCAACAGACGCAGCGTTTGACAAATTGAATAAGGTATGAAGTAGAAATCGTAATAAGACTGAAGATAAATCTTGTTTTAAAGCTTTGTCTTCAAACATGACCTTCGAATTATCTCAAAAGAATTGAAATAACACAACTGTAGAGAGGGTGATAAATAGCCAACGACAGCAAAACTAATCGTAGCAACAAATCATTTCTAATAATTATGTCTGTCACTCGCTCACTCTAGCATACCAGTGCGATCCATGGCAAGATCCATCACCTCAATTAGGTCATAGAATGACTCGAATTCTATTTCTGTATCAAAAGTTATGACGAGTTTGTTAACAATTGTACGTTTTACTTCATTGAATTAATTAACGATATCTATTTTCATCTCACCTACTCGTACCTAAATGAACGAGGAGCGAATTCAAAAACATCACTCTTAATTAACTATTTCGCTTTTAGCATTTATCTTTTAATTACCAGTTTCTGTGTAAGTCTGCTTTTCGTACTTTTTCGTATTTTCATTTTATAAAAGTATTTTATGGAGTTGCTTCGCAGTTTGAAGATAAGCCAGTACGATTATTTTACGTAGGCACTAATATTTTAAATGTGAAAGTAACTTCTTTGTTTGTTACTCCTTTTTTCCTACTTGGTTGGGCCGGTTTTTTTTTTTTTTACAGCTCACCTATTAATAAATGTCGGTGCGAACGAAGATGGTAACATAAGATAATTATTAACACTAGAAGTAATATACAAAAAGAGAAACAGCTTAACAATAATGCTACAACGGGCGGCCTTATCGCTTAAAGCGATCTCTTCCGGGCAACCTTAATGAGGAAAGGATTTGTGGAAAAACTAAATTTGCTACGGTCAGAAGTTATAGGAAAAATAACACAGATAATTACAACTAACCTGAAATAGGGACTGGCTCTCAAGTGAGGCTACCGGAACACACAGATTTACTTGATGGGTGGTGGCTAGCCATCTCAATTCTAGAAAGTACCCATGTCCCATGCTCCGTTATCCTTTCGATGCTTTCCTTTACCTACCGCAGCTATAACGCATAGTTGGGATTTGAATGTACACCCTTCAGCATGTCATTCGACTGCGATAACCACAGAGAAAACAAAATCGCAATACTTTTTCAAAGGAATATACAAATAACTGGATAATTATAACTAAAACTTGTACTAATTATTTAAAAGTACCTAAAATTATGTACATAATATATGTACGTTTTTCATTACAATTTTTTATTATTAACAATAACTGAAATAAATGGAAATCGATTTTAAACCTAAGATTTATGATTAATATAGATTATATTTACATATGTACGTACCAACCGTGTTACGTAGTGTTATGTAATTATTGTATATACCTGACGGTGCGAGATGAGGCATTATTTAAAGCGGGTATCACCCGAATGGGGTTGTGCGTGGCAACGCTGCTTACTTGTGTCGGATTGGAATGACGACTCATGACATTGACAGTTGAGTGAAGTCATTTCACCGGTCGTTCACTCACCGACCTTACTTCAGCTCGTCGGTCCATTCATACGTCTCATTCCATTCTGGAAGCGAGAGCAGTATAGACCACTGTACAGACCCGTTATTTTAAATCTGTGCTAATGTACTTGATTAAGAAGTAGTTCTGTAAAGAATTGTCAAGCAGAATATTGAAATCAGTTCTTGTGATTATTTGACGTGTTTATTTTGTAACGAAGCCTTCAACTGACCATTATCTATCTGCCCTTTGATGACGAGCGATCTGCCAGTCCGCTGTCAGACCTAAATTTATATATATGGTAAAAAAAAAACTAAAAAAAATGTTCATTTCTGACCAATTCCATAAAGCCCGTCTCATGATGGAAATAGCTAAATGACATGGTAGTAGAATGACAAGTTGTCGGATGCTTATCAGAGTCATCACTGCTGTCAAATTTAAATAATCTAAATTCATAGAACCAGTACATACACGTGCTGCACTGCATAGCTCCACTAACCGCAGTAAACTGGTCGGCCTTGAGACGAGTATGAAGCACCGATACCGCATGAAGTAAGTACATACGTATCTATTATGTTAGTCAGGACTCGTCTGTATATTATAGATGATGTACACGCTAAATGATGACATAGCGAAGCTCTGACTGTATTTAATGTTGATTGCGAGCAGTTCCCCGATGCCTAAAATAGTAACACAATTATTATTTAACATTTTTTTAAAACCAGCATACAAGCAGACTGTTTGCCTGATGGTAAGCTCACCGTCGTTTATGGACACCTGCAACATTAGGGATGTTGTCGATGTGTTGCTACCCGAGATAGATGTATAAAGACACTCTTTTTAAAACGCTTAATATTATAACTCCGCGGAAAGACCTTCGTAAGAAGGGCATTCCATATCTTGCAAGTGCGCGGCAGCAATGAGAGTCAAAATTTCCATATTTGCAAAATATGGAAATTAAAACGATAGTATTATTCAGACATCGATAAAAAGTTTTCTTATCTGGAAAAGGACTATAAGCTAGGATGTGCACTTTGTAGCGACGATAGCGCGGTTGGTTTGCATGGCGAAGGGCGCGGGTTCAAACCCCACGCGAGGAAACCATAGCATAGCATAGTCACTTAACATCAGGTGAGCTGTGATGAAACACCTAGTCTGTCAACCATAGAAAAAACTGTCGCGTAGAAAAAGATAATTACCACTTGACCTAATGTTTTGCTTATAATATAAAATGTATGTGACTAACAAAAGTGATGGTAAGAGATAAAGCCTGTCTACTCAGATCTCTGAACAACAAAAAGACCAGGGCATCGCTACATTGGTGTGACGCTACCGTGACTTTGAGACATTCAATTTTATTAGTTTCAATAGCCCCTGTAATTGCGCTAGCTACAGTTCGCTTTAAACACTGTACGAAACAACTAACAATGATGAATGAAAAAATCCCCTTTCAACTACAGCCCAAGCGTATAAGCCTGTTTATCGACATAATTAAAGTGATCTAAGGGAAAATAGTAAACATAGTATATACTAAGATCGATAACGCCTCTCATATTTCATGTCCAACTTACCTACAAAATGTAAAAATAATAACCGAACCTGGTATCCTTGCAAAGGTGAACCCACATAACTTACGTTACAAGTAACATTTAATATTTCCACCTAGGGGGTGGGCCAGGGAGCAGGTGAGCCGACATATGTCTCCCTCTGAGCCAACGACCCGGGCATATACCGTGCTATTTGTATATCAACAGCTGATCTTTTAATACCCCTTAGGAACGTTATGTGCCGCTTTATTGCGTCTCTTTGGCGCTTTAAACTGAATATAAAAAATTGTTATCGTCGTTCTCAATACGAACTGTGAGCGAATGCAGTAGAAGTTACTCTTACCTTCCAGCTAGTATCGATTTATATTTACAAAGCTATAATAGTATACAATCGTTGGTGCTCCTATATAGAGTTAATGCCACGACTACCCCGTTAGCTTTCTAAGCTGTGAGGAGTGGGTTCAATCCCCACCCAAGACAAACAATGACGAACATAGATATTTCATCTTTTTCTGGGAGTTCCGTATGTATTTATAAAAATAATTATAATATATCAATGATCTGATTCTCATAGTACAAGATTTGCTTAGTAGGGGCTGTGTAAAAACGTCGTTCAATATTTTATGTATTTATCTAAACAGCCTATACAGGGTCACTCTTATTATGAACTAAGCCGATGTAGTGGATGTATTGTATACATCATTATGAACAAATTTAACAAACTCTGAAATCTAGAAATAAAAATGTATTCTATAAAAGTACGCGAAACAACAAAGAATAACTCTTTACCTAAACAAAATAATACTCTGTTGTTAGGATTACATGCGGCTGTTGTTAGGATTTCATTTTTAATCGTATTTATTACGTACCTCGTAATTTTTTTACGCGATTTATAAGCTGTGACCCTGTTAAAAGTTATCTATACTGATAAGTAAATTACGTATAAACATGAAATCTTAACAACAACCACCTAAAATACAAAATTAATAATACAACAAAAGCAATGGTAATAGTTAATTATTTGTCTTGGAGTCTACAGACAAACACGGCCAATGTTAATTTACATCAAACTGATTCTAAGCAAACATTCGGGGCGAATGGTTAGTGCTCCTAAATAATATTATTAGCTTTTCACCAACAAGAGCGGAGTAGAAACTTAGAAGTAAACTAAATCATAATTCTTAGTAAGTGTTTGGATAAAATTCTATTATGTTCTTAGTAATAATTTGCTTGGGGGTAATATTAATCTAATGCTACTAAACTTTTGAAAATTATACTTGTACAAATATATAATTATAACCAACAATAGAAATCGCTACATCTTATGATAATGATACTTCTAATGAAACAATTCCACTTTCATCGTACGAACCGCTAAGCAGTGGAATTTTATGACGGAGCGAGTGTTCCCCTATAGATACAATTTAGGTGCCTTCAAGTCGCGAGTGAATAGCTTTCTTGCGGGTAAGCGTGCCTCATCGTAAACCACACCCTTGCTTATCATCAGGCGAAATGGTGGTCAAACGCAAGGTAAAAAAAAAAAAACATTTTTATTTTCCCCTATATATACAATATGGATGCCTTCAAGTCACGTCTGAATCGATGTCTTCTTTGAAAGTGTGTTCCATCATAAACCGCATCTTCACTTAACATCTGGCAAGTTGACGGTAAATCGCAAGCCAGACATAAACTAACATCTATGTTTGCTACATATGTATATGTTTAAATCCTTGTTAGAACTAACTTAATACACGAACAAAACCCCATCAAATGTGTAGATCCTCGTGAAATCAGAAGCCGAAAAGTAGGCATTTGATACCGGGCGGACGCTCGCGGTCATTAATTAATAACTTGGCTTAATCCTCGGCGGCGAGGTTTAACACATCGACCCGGGCCCGAACTTCCGGTCGAATCCCGCGCCTCCACCCCGAGCACTTCCGGTCAGCGAAACTCTGACGGAAGCTCACAAATAACGCACACCACAGATTATACCTACTTATTTAGGGGAATATGAAGAAAACGCCCTACTCTAAAAACATATGAAGCTTATTGTAAAGGGCAGCGAAATATTTTCATTTGCTCGTTCAAATAAAGCTCCGCAGTTATGAGGGTTCAACGGTTTTACAACACACTTTCCTTTATAGATTATTTCAAGCCGACGCGGTACAGAAACCTATTACATTTTCCAAAATATTGTTGGTGACAATGTAGCCAGCGTTACGATCATACAAAGCTTGATTTAAAACTATAAGAACTCGCGCACTATGACAATAATTTTATATACATACTTGCCTAGACATACATATATAAATGCTTTCTTTTTCAATCAAATTAGCTTTGAATAACCTGAAACATGGCTCAAATTAAACTCTATATAAAAGAAAAATGTATATTTATGATGATCACATCATCATCCGAGAATCGTGCACGTTAATTTAATACAATTTACTCAAACCTTAAAAATTATTAGATTACAGTTCACAGGAAACAAGACAAGAACCACTTGGTGGCTTCTTAGCAGGATTTCGTCATGGTAGGTACTACTGTAGTACCAAATATTCTGTCGCCAAGCAGTAGTGTGTAAACATCATTGAGTTCCAGTTTTAAGGGTATTACAGCTATGAAAATTATAGGATTATTAAAACTAACCATCAAATGTCACAAAGTAATAAGGGCCAAAGGTGATAACGGCAATCCTTAGACTTTATTCTGTTACTAAAAGTTCTGGTTACCTCCGCAGTGGTAATGGACCGGTGTAATCTCTTACCATCAGAAGGACGGCAGAAAGTTCCGTTTTTAGACAGTACATATCAATAAACCAATGCGTACGAACATTAGGAACGTCCAAGGGTGCTAATGTACCTTTCTTAAGGAAAAGGGTATAAGGCGTTGTTAGTTTGAGAAAATGCGTCTTTACATTGCAAAGGCAAACTTTTTTTTATAATTGGCGGACTAGGTGTTTGACCACAGCTCACCTGATGTTAAGTGACGGTGTGATCGAAGATGGTAGACACACCTAGCCTGGAATGAAAGTGGCTCACACCGGAACACACCGTCAGGTGCTTGGCGGCAGATTTTAAAATTGAGGGTGGCCAGCCAGCCGATTACTAGAAAGTACCGTACCACGATGCTATGATTTCCTCAAGATCTTTTCCATCACCAGCAGCTCAAACTCATTGTTGGGGTTTTAACCCACGCACTTTGTCGTGTGAAGCGACCGCACTAACCACTGAGCTATAGTTGCTAGAAAAGGTATAAAACTACGTATAAATAAATAGAAATAAATACGAACAGTGCCTAGAACTCAAGTAGAACCTAAATAATTTAATCTACATAATCCAGACTCTGTAACCAGAGTCAGGATGATCCCAATAATATATAAGTCCTAACTAACTGCGTGATTTCAGGCGCTGTTGTTAAGTAAACTCCCTTTGGTGGGGTGTTTTTACTAACCCCCACACAATCACAAGAAGAAATACGCCTCCGGCTGAATGCTTGTGGATCTACCTCCAACGCACCTTATTTTCATTTTTCATCACGACCTTTATTCGTAAATTGGAGCGGGTAATAAAGCTGCTGATAGATAACATACCAATGGCAAGATTTATTAACGTTTTATAACTTATGATGGTAAAGAACACTAACACTAACATAATTTTAAATTTAGATTATTTTTACAAAAAGAAACCGACTTCGTGCCACTAAGCTTACTGTAAGTCACAGGAAAGCAAAATACACAATTTCATGACATACGTAATTATTCTAATTATTTTGGTTGATACATATTTTAGTTTGAAATATTAAACCGATTTTAATGAGTCTTTATTTTTTTAATCATATGATCTATCTCAAACTATATCTATCCTTTCAAATAAAAAAATAAATTGTTCCAAATGGCAAAAAAAAAACATCAGAAATAAAAAAATGAACAGAAAATAACATAATCATATGAGTTAGTGCCACAAGTGGCCTTATCGCTAAAAGCGATCTCTTCCAGGTAACCAAGAATGTAAAACACGTCAATGATTAAGAACAGGCGGGTGATGTTGTAACACTGTTTTTGTATGTTGTTGTTCTGAGATAACATAGAAAAAAAACAATCGAAATGAGAACCTCCTCCTTTTTTGAAGTCGGTTAATATCATGTAAAACCGTGGTTTATGTAACGTCAAACTTAATATGCAAGAAGACCATCATCATCATCATCATCAGCCCGTAATTGCCTACTGCTGAGCACAGGCCTCTCTTGTACGCCACTCGTCCCGGTCCTGTGCTAATATTGTCCAGGTTCGAACCCGCGATTTTAATTATGTTGTCTATCCAAAGAGCTGGTGAAGAACCAACCCTCCGAAGAAGAAAACCATTGTAAGCTAATTCTCAATACATGTCGCATAGTGTAATCCCTTTAACTGATAAACATAACAGTTATGTATATTTGTTCGACAAAACGACTCTCCCTTTCTCACACACAAAAAAAAAACATAAATCCTGACAATGTTTTCCGAAGTTTATTGCATTTCGACGTCGCCTGACTTCGTTCCGCACTATAAAATTAATCAAATTGCTCTAGAAGCGTCGCGTTGGCGTCTTCACCTAAGCAGGTTGACTATGCGCCATTAAACTGCTTTTAAAAAATAATATTCGACATTGACGAGACATATTATTACAGGGAAAAAAGGCGGAAAAAAACAAAAGCTCGGTTACATGAAATTCGTGAGCAAATTACGTTAAAAGTCGAGTGGGAGCGAAGTCTCTAAGTGAACTTGTTTATTTTTTATTGAGTCGCTGTTTCAGTGACGGCTAGGGACATCAAAGATGCTTTTGTGTCCGCCAAGACGACACTCTACCTACAATATTTTGTTGTTTATCAGCCCTATATTTCAAGGTAAGTTTGTAGTCTTCTAACACAACCTTGTCATTGATAATAATAATATTATTTTAGTGATTTGTGTTGTTTTTATTCATAAGTATTTCTTTGTAAGTGCCGTGGTGGTGCCGGCGTAAAAATAGTACCCCACTCTCTCTACCCGTGGTTGCCGTAAGAGTCGGCTAAGGGATGTAATCCGGTAGATGGGCAGCAGCGTCTTCCTTGAACAATCACACCTAACTGCGCTCGCCAACCCGCCTGCCAAGCGTGGCGAGTATTGGCAAAACCCCTCCACAGGAGGCCAGGAGGAGGCCTATGTCTAGCAGTGGACGTCCTATGGCTGATGATGTGATGTGATTTGTTTGTATATGTATGTAGTAATATTTAAGTAATTAGTATTTCTGTCTTGTAAAATTATTGTTCTGTATTATATTTTACCTATATTATATTTTTGACTCGTAAAACGTTTTGTTATACAACTGTAAGTTTTAGAGTTTTTACGGTAAATAAAATAAAACTAGATGATAACTGGTATAAACATGTATTATATTTTTCGTGTTGTATACAAATAAAAAAAAACCTTGCTTCTAACCTTGCTGACACTTAGCAATATACAGCGGTATTGTTTCAAATTCCTCGTAGAATTCGTTCAGTATATTTTCACCGAATTGTGACCTTGTTTTAAATATCTACCTACATGTTTTTAATGTTGGACGGATATCATTAACAACGCGATTTTTTATCATATAAAAAAGCGATAAATTTAACTTATCGGTAAAATATTTTGAGTATTTTAATATTAACTTTATCAATGGGAATTAATAACGGAACTGTTAAAAAAGTTAATAGGCATTACTAAGCTTGGAATGGAACTGGCACTTAACTTACTTTATTTATGATGTTGCAAAGCTAGCTATAAATAAATATTGGAGACGATTTACACAGCGCCAACTAGCCTTTAGGTAAGCAGTGCTTGTACTAAAGAAATCAAATACCTGATAGAATGTTTAGGTATATATTAATCAGGTTTGTCACAGGGACTTTAAATTAGTTATGTCTATTACATTTTCTATTTAAATTATCGTCACTCTTCATTAAGGATTCACACCATTCCTTGTCTGGTATAAAAAAGCCACTAATTATTAGTTATTAATTAACCAATACGGAATGTAGCTTTTATACCCAATTGTATTTATGACGGATTAATTAAGCAAAAATTACTATAAATTAGTTACAATAGCCGTGGTGACGAGGTAACTGGAGAGTGCGTGTCGTTTTAGCAAGAAATTAAGGTTTTATGATCTTGATTTTATCCACATATACTTACTGGTGTGGATAAAATCTTATATCAATAAGATAAAAACAAATCTTATATAATAAATGCGAAATTTATCCGTATGCTTTTCGTTTTTCACGCTGAGAAGTTTATATTATTTGAGAGCCAGTTTCATTTCAGGCTAGATGTGCTTTACCATCTTCGACCACATCATCACTTAACAACAAGTGAGCTATGCTACACCTAAATTGTCAAACATTTTAAAAAAATCAACACATTAGCTAATTTTCATTCCAGAAATGATTAAAACCGCGTAGCGAAGGTAGTACAGAATAAATGCGGCTTTTAAATTTTTCATTTACGATTGTAGGGCCTCGTGAATACCACAATTGAAACAAAAAGGTTCAAAATAAATGTCAAGATAAGCATTCAGACCAATAAATACGAACATTTCAAGTGGACAGCGGGCAAAACTTCCAAATTTCGGTAAGCGTTCGCGGTACACCGCTGACCCAAAGTTGGCAAGGATTACGGGAATTTCAGAGGCGGGCAAAGACAGAGGGAGCCGAGAATACGTAAGCTCTTTTGAACCCCGGGTCTGCGTCATCTGTGCACACAAACCTTTACGACTAACCAAGCGCCTTCTACACAAAGTTAGTGATAATTATCTAATAACCTTACAAAGCAAATTGTTTTCAAATTTTCGCGATTTCAACACATAATTGTGTGAGTCAGCTCATGAACACATTTAATGCAACCTAGCCAAAAGCTAAAAAAGCCTAGCGAATTTCTTAGTATTTCTTACGCAATTGTGTTAAACTTAATTATTTTGTAACACCTAAGCATTCTATTAGTTATAAGCAACAAGCATAAGTAATAAGCTACCAAGCATACAAACACAAACACTCACAAACTTTCGCCTTTGTAACATTAGTGTGATTTGCAATTAACAGTACAGACTATAAGTTCAATTCCCTTGTCAAACAAAAAGCGAATTTATTTCGCTACTAGAATTCCCAGTTAGGACGACAACCAACTATTAGTTAATCTGTACCTACTACCTTCAAAAAACTTAGTCAAAATATGGACGTGGACGCGCCAGGTGACGCGACGACATCAGGCAGGTGTAGAACAATGGCCGTTGTCTCTTTCTCACCTATAAGCTCACATATGCTCTATCTCCCTCTACGACGTTATTTTTTCGTGTTAGGTTTTTATAACGTAGCTAGCCGATACCCATCGAGTTAAGGTTGTAGTTAGTCATTTACGTCACATTTTATTCATCAGCCGCTGTCATGCATTTCAAAAAAAATACTTTTGAGATATTTCCCAATATTATCGTACCATTTTGCTTTGTTCCAGTATCAAATCACAATTATCACAGTTCAGAGAGTATTGCTACTTAAGGTATGTCAAAAAGTTTTTAAATGCTAATCAAACGCCTTTAGCTTAGGTGTTAAAGTCTTATTCCCATATCATGGCGCACAACTTAAATTGAATTTGTGCGAAAAATCTGATTATTCTCTATGCCAAATTTAAAAACGCGACTAGACGTGTCACGCACTAATTTTGAACTATTATCATATTTTCTAGTTTGTACGGAACCCTTGGTGGGCGAGTCTGACTTGTCCGTGTTTTTATACACTACATCATCAGCCATAGGACGTCCTCTGCTGGACATAGGCCTCCTCCTGGGGGGTTTTGCCAATACTCGCCACGCTTGGTAGGCGGGTTGGCGAGCGCAGTTAGGTGTGATTGTTCAAGGAAGACGCTGCTGCCCATATTCCGGATTACATCCCTTAGCCGACTCTTACGGCAACCACGGGTAGAGAGCGTACTATTCTTACGCCGGCACAACCACGGCGTTTATACGCTCATACGCTTGCAAATTGGTAGAGTAAGATAACAATGTATACAATATTTAGTAATGTGTATAGGCAAATGAGTGGTACGAAGATAAGCGTACGCGATAAGTTATCACCGGATCAATAAATTGTTTCGACACATCGCTTACAATTCGCACAACGGAATAATACGTGGGTTTAGAAATAATGCCTCGAGCGAATGTTGAAATATTAATTGGCCGCCATGGAGAATAGCATTTGTCTTCTGAATTGCATCGAAACAGTGTAGTAATGAGACTAAAGGTAGATAAATATGGTAAATTGAAATAAAAATACCAAGTTAAAATCAATATCTCTTATCACGCTGATATTATTATTAGTGACTGGATGACCGAGCTTTGCTCGGTTTTTCATTGCCTGAAAATACGGATAAAACGACGTTTTCTAAAAATGAAACCTAGCTATATCGATTTATTGCCCCAAAACCCCCTGCATACTAAATTTCATGAAAATCGTTGGAGCCGTTTCCGAGATTCAGATTATATATATCTATATACATATATACAGGAATTGCTCGTTTAAAGGTATTAGATAGATAGATTTGACTGCCCCGTTGGCTCATTGGTAGTATGTCCGTCTAAAACTTCAAACTAAAAAACATTATCGAAGCTACAGCTTTTAATGGCCAAGTTAGTTTTGTTTCGCAATAAATAAATCGTTCACATAAAGCTTCTCAATTTTATAAAATTACTAGCTGTTCCCACGTGAACACTACATTTTTTCGGGATAAATAGTACCCTATGTGTTAATCCAGGGTGTCAGCTACCTCCGTACCAAATTTCATCAATATTGGTCCAGCCGTTTGAGCGTGAAGTAATAACAAATATACATACACATTAACAAACTTTTACCATTATAAAAAAAAAAAAAAAAAAAAATATTATTGGACACGTTACACACAGCGCCGTCTGACTCCAAACTAAGCAGACCTTGTGTGATGGAAGTCAGATAACTGATAGAATAAATATTTTTTTTTGTTGTAAATCCATATTTATAATACATACAGAACATCCAGACATAGAACAAACATTTGTTTATACCATAAAATGTTTGTCCTGAATGGGAATCGAACCCACGCCCTACAGCTCTTGAAACAGATACACTATCAAATAAGCAGGGCAGTCAAAAATGATTGGGTTTTAGTTTTCTAACCGAACTATTTGCAACAACTTCGTAAAGTAATTCGAACATCTAGACACAAGTAATTCGTCACGACATTTCAATTAGCAACTTTTAATTTAACACCCAATTAATGAAATGTTCCCGAGGGGTAATAGCGGAATGGCCATCACCCTGATTATCTCATGTGGCGGACCCCTGTCACGGCCCGGCCTACCGCTCATTAAACTAATACGGAGACATTTTTCTCTTGGATTAGTATCCTCTATGCTTGGGTTGTAACTTTTATTTTTCAAACCACGTAAAGGTAATCTTGTCAAGTTGAAATTACAGAGCTACTGAGACTAACCATCGAATGTCTCGAAATTATTGCCGAAGTCTATATTTCCAGACAAACACTATATGAGTGTCTTCAAATCAAAATAAACAGGTTCCTTCTAGATAAGCGTGTTCCATCCTAGACCACATCGTTGCTTAACATCAGGCAGGATGTGCTAAAACGGGAATCTATTCCGTAATATTTAAATAAAAATTGGCGCACAAAGCAGCGATGAGACTTTGTTTTAAACCGACTTCAAAAAAGGACGAGGTTCTCAATTCAACTGTATGTTTTTTTCTGTGTGTATGTTCCGCGATCATTCTCCAATTATGAATCGATTTTGGTGATTCTATTTTTGTTTGGAAGATCATACTTCCCATATAAATTTTATCAAAATTGATTATTTACTTGTTGAAATGGCAGTGGGCAGGGCACATAGCATGCAGAACTGATAGCTTCTGTAAAGGAGACCACAGACCGGCAAGCGCAGCGTAGGACGTCCGCCCACAAGGCCACAAGGTGGACAGACGACCTAATGAAGACTGCAGGAACGCCATGGAAGCGAGCCGCTTCCAACCGGTCTTCGTGGAGATTATCGAGTGAGGCCTATGTCCAGCAGTGGACATCCTACGGCCGCGATGATGATGATGATTGCACTACCCTTAACTGCATAATGGTAATATTTAGTCATACTAGGCACCAACTATACGGGTATTTACGTTAACAACGTGCTTGACAGAAATAAGTGTTAATTAATATACATCTCTCCGTGATTCATACATGAAAAATTTGCATATTCCCATCAAAATACTTTGATGTTTACACTAATAAATATTTATGTGTCACTAAACTATGCCAAATTGTTTTTAATACATGTCTCTACGTCATAAATTACCTCCTTTTTTTCAATAACATCACGCCTGTATCAATATTTTGTGATTTTATGACATGTTACAGGGTACATAAATCTGGGGCAAAATATATTTCTTCCGTGGCGGCCACCTCAGCGTCATAACGTAAATGTGGGCACGTCATATTATATGAGAGTATTTATGAAATATTGTCCATGGTATGGAGCTAATGGCATGTTTGCGTGTGGGCGCGCCCTTACAGGCACGTTTTGTTGCTTGCTCATCGTGTGGCCACACCTTTACTTAGTAATGACATGCTGTGGTGAATATTAAAACTGATGACGTCATTAATTAGATCGCGAACAACTCTTCATTAAACACTTTCGATTTTATAACAAAAGTGTTAAAAGCACGCGTTGAATTCTTTTCTTGAACTGAATCCTGTTTTGAATGTGGCATATTTAGTTTATTACATCTAGCATTAAAACAAGCAATAAAATTACCCGCTCGTGTTTGTTATCATCAAAACGGTAACGCCATGAGAATAATGGCTGTAGTAAATCATACGTAAATTCAAAGACATAAGACAAAACGTCTCACAATGGTATAGGAGTAGATAAAATATACCTTGTAACGTAATATACATTTGTTATAACAATGTTTTACAAATAGTGCTAATAACGCTGTAAATTAACGAAGGCCAAGTGAAGATAGAAATCTAAATTGCATTAGATAGTGTTTTTTTCACACTATTGTGTCAACTATTCATCGGTTCGTAGCGATTTATGATAGTCGCGACGCACAGCCGGGAAGTTTGGCGAACTTTTATATGTTTGTGCGAAATTGTTTAACGTAATCTTTAATATTTTGAAACACTGTTTTATTTGGTTGAAGAAGTAATAGACTGATAAAATACGCAACAGATACACAGATACAAAATTTAATTTGTAAGTCAATTAAAAACATACGAATGTATTACGAGTACAATGCAATTTGAAGACAACTCGTCCCAATAAAAAAAGTACTTACATAACAATATTTGGAGTATTTAGATATTTCAATTTTGAAATTTTATACCGACTGACTTTTACACGTGATCATCCTGATATTACGTTAAGCCACAGACAATAAATAAATAGAGGGTATCCTTATTGCTCAATCTGTGCATTTATGCAAAAAGGAAACTTCTGCGCGCGCCGTACCGGACGACCATATTTCACGGTTGTTAGTTGAGATTCCCAGAGCATTGTTTGAAGCACAATGTTGTTTTCTTGTGCAATATTGCTGAATTCGCGATGATTGCGCCACTGTGTGGACACGTCCGCTGGAACCAGCTGTTTGTGCATATTTCTGTATTGTCACATACCACATTTCTAAGGGGTACTTTTTACGTCACATTAACTTGAAAGCGTGAGTCATAAGATAAAACTGATTTAAGCAATATGAGTTTAGCTAAATTTAATTTAGTGAAAAAGAATGCATGTTGTATAATTTCTAAGATCCAACATGTCTACAAATTTCAATCTATAGTATGCTAATTATGTATTCTGTATCATGTCAAAACTGTTATTAACGTAGACACTAAGAATTCATAAATTTTAATTATCTTTCAAACACATTGTCCAAACTATAATGCGCATTACCGTTTGAAGAATTCCTCGTAAACTCAGCAAGCGTTTTAGACACAAACAAATAGCTAACAAAGTAGCTAAAACACATAAACGTCTGGCGGTAATTGTTTCACGCGTCGGTTGTACGACCATATCTATATCTTTAAACGAGCAATTCTTGTATATATATATATATATTCTGAATCTCGGAAACGGCTCCAACGATTTTCATGAAATTTTGTATCCAGGGGGTTTCGGGGGCGAAAATCGATCTAGCTAGGTTTCATTTTCAGAAAATGTTGTTTTATCCGTGTTTTCAGCCGAGCAAAGCTTGTTCGTCCAGGTACTCATAAATGAAACTGCGTATAATTAATAATTTGTAGTATTGTAGTTACACGAATTTAAAATTTTCACTTATTATAATATATTACTTAAATAAATAAATATCATAGGACACGTTACACACAGCGCCATCTGACCCCAAACTAAGCAGAGCTTGTGTGATGGAAGTCAGATAACTGATAGAATACATAAATACTTTTTTAGAGAACTTTATTTCATTTGGTCAAGCTGCTGTCATGATTTTCTATATAGTTTTTCTTATTTGGCATCATTAAAAATACAAATAAAATCCTTACCAACGCCTAATTATTTCTTGACGTCACTCGCTCAAACTTACCTGGAAAAAATAAAAAAACATTATGAACATTTTTGTATTCAACAAAACAAATGTTGGAAAATAAAAACCTTATTTTTTGTTTGGACTTAAAATATCCGTACATTAGAAAAAATAACCAATGACAAACGTTTTCACAGAAATCTTTTGTGAATTTGGAGAGATTTTTCCTTATCTCAAACCCACACACGTTTACGAAAATAAGATAACATTTTCTGGACGGAATTAGACGTTTCGTAAGGATGTGAAAGTGTAACCTTACCCACATCACTCGAGTTTACCGAGATTCTCATACATTACACTGTCCCTATTCCATATTCGATCGCTTGCCAATCGTGGCCGAATTCGAAATGAGGCAAATAAGCAATTAATACGCATACTGATCATATTCAGGTTCAATAACGCGATGTGAGAAATTTTGGACGCCCGATCACACGGAGGGTTCCGGACAGACCATGAATAACTGACGATGATGACAATAATTAGTTATTGTGGAAATGCAAACGACCGAAGTTTGTTGCAAAAATAATTAAAGAAAAACTGACATTATTGAGTAATTTTTTTTTCATGTGATTTTTATCATGTCATAGCAATGAAACGAACAAGACCCTCTCCTGATGGTAAGACTTTCCACGACCATTGCAGTGTTATACTGAATTTTGAGTAACACAATAAGTCCAGGGCATGGCCGCTTTGGCGCCCATTACTTTGAGACTTTAGATGATTAGTCTCAACAGCCCTGTAATTTCGCTAGCTGCAATACCCTTCAAACCGGAACACAGTAATATTTACACACTATTGCTTGACGGGAGAATATCTGGTACTGCGATTGTACCTACATGAATGACCTGCTAAGGAGTTTTACCACCAAGTATTTTCGGTTATTTTATTAATTTCTTTAAATATTTAACTGAAAATATTTTTGACACAAATTCCTAGTGATTTTGGAAGATGGGAAGACAAGCCTTTGCCAGCACTGAGACACAAGAGACAGAAAATAAGAGACAACGCCTGTCCATGACCATTGCAGCGATACACAGAACTTTAAGTAGTAAAACTAAGCCCAGTGCACCGCTGCTTTCATTTGTAATTCTATAAAACAAAAGGTTTAAGTTAAATACTAAGCAAAAAATGTAACCTCAAACTTACGCGATTTTAACACATAACTATGTGGTACGGCTATTCTAACATGGCCGAAACGTTGAGGTAAATAAATAACACGAATTAAAAGTATTTCGAGTGTGATAGGCAATGATAATCATTACAAGCTGAAGAGTTTATAAAATCTATAACCCAACTGCGATTAAAATAGCAAAAATTAAAGGGAAAAACTTTTTAAACAAATTTATTAGTTCTAATTAAATTTAAACATATAACTTATATATATTTTTTATATTTTATATTTGTAAACCTCTTTTAATGTTCTTCATTTTGATACCCTACTTGATAGGTTTGGTTATTTTTTTTAAATTAACGAATTACTATTTCGCGCGAAATATCCACCACCTTGATTTTTTTTAATCTCCCTTCCCTCCTAGAGTCCCTCTAAGGACTCTTGGATTATTGAGACGAATCTAACGATACCTTAATTGTCGTACTCCATTCGGTTGTTAGGAAGATACGAGGTAATAAAGAAATACATATAAGTACAAGATATGCGCGGAAAACATAACCTTTACTTGGTAGTCGAGTAAAAATGTGGTTAAAATGTTAAGTACTACATGATATACGTCAATGAAATTATTAAGTCTTATATCCTTTGGGAAATTGAAATGAAAAAAAATTACGAGATATAATAAAGTACATTTTTAATAAAAGCGGAGAACGGCAAGAAGGAAAAAAAGTATTGGAGCAATCTACCAAAACAAAAACAGATGCAGTGAATAAATTTGAGACAACTATAGAGTTATAAAGCGCGGTAAGGCGCCTGCAATTTTATCAACGAAATACATGGGGGATCGCATTTACATAATAAGTCCCCACCCGCATTCATAGGTAACACGGGGCAACGTATTCAGATTTCGTTATTTTACCTCGTACAATCTGCTCTCGAATTACACAGTGCGGTTAACTTAATACGTAGATAACTACGCAACGATGAGAATTTAATATCCATCGCGTTTTGCGAAAGATAATCGGGTTTGCGCGATTAACTTGCACTAATTCGACGTTGTGAACCATTATAAAATCTATCCGGTGTTTGACCCTAACTTAATGACGTTCATTCGCGTACTGCTAAAGTAAACAATCACTACATATTATAAAACAAGGTCGTCCGCCGCGTCTGTCTGTCTGTCTGTTCGCGATAAATTTAAAAACTACTGAACAGATTATTATACAAGTTTCACTAATAGATAGAATGATTCACGAGGAAGGTTTAGGTATATTATTTGTCAAGTTTTTGTGTAAATTGGTTGAAATATGATGATAATTGTTGGAAGTGTCGGAAAAATTCAAGCCACCTGGGAGCTTTCATCGAAAACGCTGCCTAATCCCTTGGAGATATAACAAAGCATGGTGGGATATACCTCTTTTATAATTTTATCTTTTATCTACAAAAAAGTCCATGGTAGCATATATCTACCTTTTAAGGATAGCTTACTTTACCTATTCTTAGTACCCGTGCGAAGCAGGGGCGGGTCGCTAGTTTTTTTTTTGTTTTTTATTTTTAGGCTTCACAATAACAACTACAATACATAAAACACCAACTAATTAAATTTAAGAAAACTAAATGTGTTGTTTATCTAAGGAAGCACAACATGCACATATTAAATTCAGGATAATCAATTAAATTAACATTCAAAACAACAATTAATATAACAAAATTAAATTAAAAATAAATTAAATTCAAAATTAAAAACTTATTACATTCAAAATTAAAATTTAAACAATAAATCTATAGCCAAAATAAAATGCATAGCTAACACCATAATCAAAATTAGAATAATACTCAAAAATAAAAATAAAATTATTACAAATTAAAATATTAAAAATCAATCAACTTAATTACTCATCTTGTTACTAACACCGGCCAAGATCACACCTAAATGAGACTTGAACTGCGACAGTTATTTAATAAATAAAAATAAGTGAACGTTAAGATACGACTGCTATTGCATTTGTAGATGATCTCACGATATTGTTAAAATTGAGTGTAAAAAATATATTTAAATAGCAAGAAAAAACATTTATTTGTTAAAAAAAAAGGGTCACAACAGTAAAAAAATTGTTCTCTTATATTCCCTTGCTTCTCAATCATACTGTGTAAGTACTTACTAGTATATTAATTTAGGGCTTGATAGGTAATTTAAACATCATCTCTTGCGATAACAAATTTTATAATAATAACTATTATATCTCTCTGTCAAGCACCAAGTTAGTACAACGAGAAAATTTCCCAATCTCGATCTCTCTTAAGCCACTGCAACGCAGTCGGACGAAGTTTTGAAGATTTTCCCTCTCAACTAAAGATTTAAGTTAAAGTAATGAGGTGAACGATACGTTTACCTGATGGTAAGACATAATACATGTCCGTGATCATTGCAGTGATACTCAGAACTTTGAGTAACAAACAAAGTCCAGGGAATCGCTAATTTTGCGCTCATTACTTTGAGACATTCGAAAGTTACGTTTAGTATAGTAGTATTAGTTTCAATATCCTTAATATAAACCGGAGCACAGCAATGTTTACACACTACTGCTTGGCGGCGGAATATCTGGTACTGCGGTAGTACCTAGACGATCTCCTACTAAGGAGATCTACCACCAAGTATAAAAAAACCAGCCAAGTGCGAGTCGGACTCGCGCACCGAGGGTTCCGTACAAACCTGTAGGTATATTAGTAAAAGTTATGGTATTTTTTTAATGGTAATATACTTTCGCAATTTTTCCTTTATCTGTGCTATAAGACGTTGCTTCGTACCAAATTTCAAGATTCTGAGTTCAAAGGAAGTACCCTGTAGGTTTTGATTCCCTTGCGAGTGTCGAAAATTTGCAGCATAAGCGGCTGTATCTTTTGATTGCGTTGGCATAGAGATTTTTAAGGTACCTGTTGAGGTACGGAACCCTAAAAAGAGTAGGTTGTGAAAATAGTTTACGAGGATAAACAGCAGAAATGTTTGGAAAATTGTTCAATATTCAGTCATTTAAGACAGGTCTTCGTTGCCAATGAGTGGCCGGTAAATAGCCTGATGAAAACATAAAATAAAAGCGAGCGGTCACTGCATGGCGACAACACAGCGTTGGTCGCGGGCCAACTGTCGGCCCAATGTCTGCAGAGCAATATGCAATATCGTGGCGGCGACGCCGACGCTACCACTAATCGAAGTGGCAGATTCATTTATAATTAAGCTGCATATTCAATTGGCATTTGCCATCGCGAAATAGCCGGCATGACATTTGGCATACCAAAAATATCCAAGTGTGTACGCCGCATAAAGCTCTATCCAATGTAAACTTTGTAGTCATAGTCCAAACAGACCTGTTTTTTTAACTGTCCCACCACGCCGGTCACGTGCGATTTGGCAGTCTCCCCATATTTACAAAAACTTTATTTTTTTAGAAACTCTCGTATACGTACGAGAGTTTCAGGTTTTCTCATGATGTTAACCTTCACCTTTTAAAGTTATCGGCAATATGCATATAGTTCAGAAAATACAGAGATGCGTGCCGTGGGATTCGAATCCAAGACCTCCAGATTGGAATCAACTAGGCTGCGGAAACATTAAATCTAGTCTTGGTAACGAGTAAAAATCATATCGTCGCATTATATTATTTTCAAAATCTTGTGCTTTTCGTGTGTGTGTTGTAGCTATTCAAAAATAGTGAAGTAATGTTCTTTAAGTTCCGAACTACGC
Organism: Biston stratarius; assembly: GCA_950106695.1. NCBI lineage: Eukaryota > Metazoa > Arthropoda > Insecta > Lepidoptera > Geometridae > Biston > Biston stratarius. Next base: position 36,457,315 of record OX467106.1, on the reverse strand, counting down.
GCGTGGAAACGTAATATTTGGTGAAATTTCGTGTTGCTTCCGAAACTCCATCGAAGCTTGCAGTAATGTCACCACTACAATATTACGTAATGACTGGACTTCACCGTAACTTATTTTGTGTGACTTTGACTGGGATTGTTACCTTACTTAAGTTAATTATTCATAATGCACGACGCAAAAACAAAGAAGAAGAAAAATGTAGGCTTTCCTCCAAATTATTTCATGCAATTAAACTAATTACACAAATAATAAAATCAATCGCAGTGTCCTGCAAGATAAAGGCCTCTATTCTCTTTTCAAAATGTCAACAAATTCAATTAGAATAGGTTTATTAAACTTATTCCAGACGCATTGATAATAATAGTATAATAGCACTTACAAATAGTATTATTAATTACTACATCTCTATTACATCATTCTTAATTGTAAACAATAACATGAGTAGACATTTCTAAGATAACATTAGTCACCGGACTACGTGTAATTACAACACAAATTTTGAAAGATTTAATTCATTATTTTTGATTTGATTTACATTTGACATTTTTAATGAATGGGATCAACCCATTCATTAAAAATGTTGCTGTTTTAAGTGCAGTAAGTTTAGATATGTTAAAAAAAAACCTTTAAAATGTATCATAATAAAATTTTATCATTTGGCGAGTTATGGTCAACCTAGACAGCCAACATCATCATCATCATCCTCAACCTAGCATAGTCCACTGCTGGACATAGGTCTCTCCCAGGACACGCCACACAGCCTGATTTCCGGTTTCTGTCAGCTGTCTTACGTATATCGTCACTCCATCTAGTCTCATGGCGTCCTACACTACGTTTGCCGATTCGTGGTCTCTAGAACACGTCTACCCCAGCTGTTGTCAGTTCTGCGGCAGACAGCTAACAATAAAATATATTATTATAATAAAAGATCTTTTATTTATAATTTGTAGCGCGGATGGTTCACACGCTGGAAGTCGTGGGTTGAAATCCCAACAATGATCTTGAACTGCCGGTGAAGGAAAACATCGTGAGGGAACCATAGCAAGGCGGTAGGGTATTTTATAGCTCTCTGCTACCACCATGAAGTTAAAAATCTCCCAAGCACCAAACGGTGTTTTCCAAAAGCCACAGAGAGCCAGTTCAAAGCTAGGTGTGTTCACCACTTAACACCAAATGAGCTGTGGTCAAACACCTAGTCTGTCAACAATAAAAAATAATAAAGATTTGATCAACTTGTCATTGAAACGAATACCATTTTGGGACACCCAGACAGCACTGTGACGCATCTACAGCATAGATCGAAACAAAATAAGGCACCAAAAAGACAATCGCAGTAACGCATTACGAATGCTAACGGCCGTCATATGTTCTACACAACAGGATCAGGGTTGTCAAACAGAATTATTTTATATTTAAAACAATATATAAATTTTAAGAACTAGTTGAGACTAGGTTTTTAACCCCCGACGCAAAAAGAGGGTGTCATAAGTTTGACGTCGATGTCTCCGTGTGTGTGTGTGTGTGCGTTTGTGTGCGCGTGTGTGTGTGTGTGTGTGTGTGTGCGTGCGTGTGTGTGTGTGTGTGTCTGTGGCATCGTAGCTCTCAAACGGATGAACCGATTTCGATGCGGTTTTTTTTCATTTGAAAGCCAATTTCCTTGCGGTAGTTTTTAGCTTTAGCTTTAGGTAGCTTTTTGTTTGGTTAATGGCGTAGGGGGTTTTTTAAATTTTAAATTTAATTACTTGTTTTTCAAATAAAAAGGTAATGAAACGATGAGGAGCTCTCCTGGTGGTAAAAGATATACACCGATATATAAAACTTTGAGTAGCATAACAAAGTCCAGGGCATCGTTGCTTTGGCGCTCATAACTTTGAGACTTTCTGTAATTTCGCTAACTCCAGTACCCTTCAAACCGGAACACAGTAATGTTCACACACTACTGCTAAGCGGTTGGATATCTGGTACTGCAGTGGTAGCCGACCTCTTGCTAAGGAGATCTACCTCCGATTTTAAAGTCTATAATCCCTTAATGGTCAGGACGCTTACCTAGAAAGAACCTGTTTATTTTGGATTTGAAAAGACCCATATTGTACATGAAATATAACAGGTAAGTAAACAGCAAATTTTATTTAGGTTATATTGAGAAGCGATATGTTTATTTTGATCATACCTATAATCTAAACTGTGAATGATCGCTTTCACCTAACACCCACACGCCCACACGGAGAATGTCACGGACATTTTTTTAGCTCAAAATACACCCACACCCGCAAAATCTCAATTTTCTTTTGAAAAACCTGGAATTTTCACCAAAGGCGAAGGGCATCCCTAGTTCCAAGATTACGGTCACATAATGTGGTAGTAGGGTAATAAATTATACTACCTTTTGCGGGGTGTCATACATGTCCACACACGTCTGTGTTATGGCTTAGGGATGTTACCACAACGTCACCGAACCTATTTTCTTTCTTGCCCTATACAGGGTTATAAGTTTCGGGTGTGATACGCTGAAAGGCGGTATCATCCTCCTTTCATTATCATCATTGGTCATTTTACACATCATCGTGAATAACTTTTACTGTGGACACAATTCTTAAAACAAGGCATACATGCCCCTAACACAAATAAATGATCCATGAGCAAAAAAAAATTGGCGATTCACCCTAGCAAAACGGTTTCAATACATTTTTTTAGATCTAACATACAAAGACTTACTTAAGTATGACTTTGGTCTCTTGATGTGTCAAAACGTTTATAGCATTAGTACACCAAAGACATACATCGTAAATTGAACTATCGAGAAATTGCTTCACGCTTAAATTTACATTCCTATTTGATTTTCCAACAGCAACTCTTTGATGTTTGCATGAAAATGGAGACAACTTGATTTAACTTCGACACGCTAAGACAGCGTTCAGACAGGTTTTAAAAATACCTGATACATAATATAATATGCGACAATCCAGGTAATTTATTAAAAGAAAACAAACTGAATGATTGAAAAATGTTTTTTCAAAAATTAAATCAGAAACAAAAATTACGTAAAATTGTTCACGACGACAGTATATACTGCACGAAAGCTTCCTGTTATAGTATAACTTCCTGTTAGTTGTATAACCGAGACTGATCCAAATCACAACAGCGCTTAGTTGTAGATATCGCTGACGGTCACCCATCCCAACACCGACCGGATTATGCGTTGATATTTTTAGCATACCACACTTTTGATTTGGTGCCTCGACCACCATTTATATTACCAGTGTGATTCGAAGGAGCAGTAATCAACCATATCAAGTGGAATCCAGATATGACAATCGCCAACTAACTTTTTTTTTTATTTATGACATAAATGACGTATTTCTGGTCATATTTTAAATTTTTCATGTTGCAATGAAGCTCACTAATAATGAAGCAATAGTTTGTCATTACACCATAAAAAAGTAATGTACATTTTGGGTGATATCAATTAATATCGGTTATTCCTCAGCTTGCCTTGCTGCATAGGTTTCTTTCTGGGATGCTAGACATTGGAATTTGCTGCCCGAGTGGGTGTTCGCAGAAAAATACAATCTGGGTGCCTTCAAGTCGCGAGTGAATCGGTTTCTTCTAGGCAAGCGTATCGTAGACCGCATGTTCGTTGAACATCAGGCGAGATGGCAGTCAAACGCAAGATGTGATATATAGAAAAATCTATACCTTCCTATTTTATGTCAGCGCTTCCAATTAATTTTATTTTGCTAAAGTCATTCTCAAAGTTATCTTACAGTCTAGGTGTTTGACCACAGATGTTAAGTGACGGTGTGGTCGAAGATGGTAAAGCACACCTAGCCTTTTTTTTTTTAATAGCTGACAGGCTAGGTGTTTGACCACAGCTCACCTGATGTTAAGTGAGGTGGTACTGATCCATCATAGCCACATCGCAACTTAAGTACCTTAGTAACTAGTACAGGTGACAAATACTTCGCAGAGACTCGTAATAGTATAATTAAAATGCTAGATGCATCGCGTTTGATCAACCGATCGATTGCAATGAGGTCATGCCTATTGTAATTATTTACTCTTGATAATTGCGTAGATGATAGAAATGAATAAGCGTATCAATGAATTATTACGTAAAGATATCACGATTGTACTCTTGAGACGCACACAATCATAAAGTAACTAGTACAATTAAACAGGAGGTTGATCTTCTTAGCTTTATTACATTGATTAGGTATATATAATATTTTTTTTTAATTATGATGTACCTATTATATGTACAAACCCTCCGTAAAAATATCTTATAACAATGAAAACTGTATTAAAATCCGTTGCGAGGTATAGGAGAAGAAAGCTAACTTACTCGTAATGGCAGACACGGAGCGTCTTATACTATTTAGAGAAGAATATAAGAGAAGTTTTAGTAATAGCACATAAACAGGCGTTGACTGTAAGACTAATATAAGACTATTAACTATTATAGTCTTAGTCTATAGACTATAATAGTCTATACAACTACAATAGTCTTCTAGAATAAGACTATTCGTCACATTAGCAGCTTATAAAAAAAAACTTCTCAGGAATTTTTTACAACTGTAACTCGTAATTTATTCAATTTAACATTTGGTCGCTGTTATTTCTCCCATAGCGACAAGAATTTTCACGAAGCATCCTAGACCTTGTCCACTAAACCGTTACATTTTATACGTGCAGCTGTTCTGATCATTTTAATTTGTTTATTACACGTGTTGAGATGCTCATAATTCATAATTGCTCAACTTTAGCAATAAATTTATAGGGATGTTATTATGAGCGTATAATTAAATGTTTACTTTATAATGAGCGATTCTTAATCATCTGTTGTAATGTATACGGTAATGTTCAACGCGTGGGTGTTTGAATGAAACCAGACTTAACAATATCTTTGTTGAAATAATACTGTTATCACGGGGTATCATCAGGAAGAACTCACAAATCTTATTTTTTTATTACGTAGAAATCCGAATCTGAGCTCCATCTCGACTGATGGTAAACAATGATGTGGTCGAAGTTAAGCACGCAGACTTAGGAGATATTTCACTCTGACTTTGAATACATCTAGATTATATCTCTCAGGAAAGAAGAAGTAAGCCAGCATATTGTTCCATTTAAAAACAAAATCAAGCGGGGACTTATATATATATATATCCCTAACTAAGCAAAGCTTGTGTGATGGAAGTCAGATAACTGATAGAATACATAAATACTTTTTTTTGTAAATACATATTTGTAATATAGACAGAACACGCAGACACAGAACAAACATTTATATAATCATAAAAATATTGTGTTGTTTCATAATAAATTTAAATTGAATTAAATTAAATAATAATTTATCAATTTATAAAAAAAAGTAAAGATTCTGATTAAAGTTCCAACATATTTTTGTGGCATTTGTAAACATTTAACTATTTCAATTATGCAATATCGAGGCGAGAATTAATAGGGCACGGCATAACGGAATGCATGGAACCTGTGGAGAAACGAAATTATTGTCACGTTCCTTGCTTATATCCAGCTTAATATCGGTATTCAAGTTAGGACAGGTATCGGGTACGTGACACGTCGCTTGTTCCGAGGATTCCCTCCAAACAGGAAGGTCCCTAAAAATAATAAATCAAAAACTGTTACTATATGGCACCCGGGGAATTTCCGATAATTCGTTCCGAAACGTATGTGGAATTAATAACAATGAAATATAAAATGAAATAAAAAACATAAAAAGCAGCTAGCAAAATTACATGGCTATTGAGACTAATCTTCAAAACACAGTCATGACGACTGTGTTTTGCGACTCAGAGACTTTTTCGTTTCGATAATTTTGCTTTAAAAAAGTACGAATTCATAATATTTCTGTCTCTTTGTTACATTTCTACGATCAAATGGCTTGAGTAATCTTAATAAAATTGTGTACAGAGATAGCTGAGAACTTTGGGAACGGAAAAAGAACCATGGGGGCAAGAGGGGAAGTGTGGTGCACATTGAAAAAAAATAGAAATCCAAGTAAATATTATGTTTCAAGAAAGAACTTCCAATAGTTTGTTAATCATTTTAAATTAATTTTATTAAATTTCTTTCAGAAAAAACAAAACGAGTGTTTATTATCTTTTAGTACAAGCATTTATAAAATTTAAGTACTTATAATATGTACGAAGTAACAGAAATAACGCAAATTTCATGCGCAGTTGGGAAAACAAAAAGTTAACAAGATAATCCTAATAGACTTTCCTTTCCCGCCAATCCTTGGGGAGTAAAAGGTTTTTTGCTTGTTTTTGAAATCCTGTTATTTTTTTCTGCAATGCTGTTAGTTGCTCGGTGTTAAAGGAGCATGATTTAGTTATCTTACAACAGTTAACATTGCAAGAACTAGATTCTAGTAGAGTCTAGTACTAAATATTGTCTGGGTGCCTTGTCGGAAATGAATCAATTTCTTCTAGGCAATGTGCCCCATCGTAGACCGTATCTTCGCTTAACATCAGGTGTGATGGCGGCGGTCAAAAACAAGCCTATAGGTATGTTATATAAAAAAGTTTTAGCGAGAACGAAGAAAGTTTCGCCATTATGTTTTATTCCAAAACTTGTGTTTTTCATTTTTGTGCAAATCATAATTATTTCTTTGAAAGCAATCCATTTTATAAGTCAAGTGATTATGTTTCAATAAAGCACTCAGAAACCTCACTATTAAATATTGGAATACTACGACTTGGTTCTTTTTTATAAGGCTATTTTTAGAAATAAATAAATTATAGGATAGTTGGACATTTGTAAGAAAACTAGCTGGAATATAAATTTCAATAAAAAGTAACAATTTAAATTAAGGTTTGGCCACCAATTCGCTTGATAGAAAACCACGGTGAGGGCGAGGATGGAGCTTAACGCTCTCTCACAACCACTCCACTGAAATCAGCCTTCTAAATCTCAGTTGTTGTAATCTGGTCAGGCTTACTTCACGCTTACACAATTCAATCACCGACATTTCAAGTCCGTCAACTGTAACCGAACCGACAGTTTGTTCACCCCCCGATTTCTCCATCGACAACTCGGGACTCATTGGGCCGTGTCTGACTGTTTCTATTAAATATATAAAACTGTTCGGTAGCTCGACAGACGCGACCGACTAGTGGTCAACTTAACTACTTCGACAAGTTTAATTTGCCTTAAAGCATACCAAAGTCTTGACAGTCTAGTTGGGAGACCCCCTGACTTCCAATATGGAGGTCGTCCTGGGTTCGTATCCCATGGCACGCATCTCTGCATCATGCATGGCGGTAGGGTACTTTCTAGTGCTCGGCTGGCTAGCTAGTTGAAAATCTGCCGCCAAGCATCTAACGGTGTGTTCCGGCAGCCTTACTTGAGAGCCGGTTGCATTCCGGGCTAGGTGTGCTTTACCATCTTCGACCACACCGTCACTTAACATCAGATGAGATGTGGTCAAATAGCTACCAGTCAGCCACAAAAAAAAATCAACGAAGTAGCGAGTCCCTTCACTCTATTTTATTACTCAAAGTTCTAAAATGGTCTTGGGCACGTGTTATCTCTTAACATAGTTATATCTTAAATCTTAAAAGCGCCTCGTTTGTTTCTTTAAAAAAAATGTTTGCACCATTCATCAGGATGGAGCCGTAGCAGGCACCGAAGCGTGTATGTATCACAATTACTGGCGAACCCTTTCATAGTTTTCACGGGTGATTGGTTGCCGGTGTTGTTCGGAAGCGGATGATTCCATTCGCCCCGAGCACACCCTGTTGGAGCCAGCGGACCGCGAACCGTTCACTTGCGTTAGTTATGTCATAATGATTCCACTGAAATCCGGTTAATACTGGTTTACACTAGTTTGATCATGTTCATTTTTACTCTACGACGCAAAGTTATAAGTTCTTATATCAGGTGCTCTAGGATATTAACATGCGAGAATTACGTAGTACGTTTTTTTACAAATGACTAGGTATGTCCATGACCTCACCTGATGAAAAGTGGCAATGTGTCTGAAGATAGAGCACGTTTGCCTAGAAAGCACCTATTCAAGTTTTTTTTTCAACAACCTTTGTTGTACTTCGTTGGAAACACAGATGCAAACAAATAGTTCCACACATCAGAAGTTCTTACAAGGAAGGTGGTCTAGAAACGTTTAGTGTGTTCAAAAATAATTATTATTTATTTATTATTTTATATAATTTATTTAGGTTGTGTAAGTTCTTTAGCATGCTGACGGTCAAATTTAAATCTCAAGTATAAATTAAAAATTTAAAAAACCCCTGACACAAAATCAAACATAGCTAAGAACACTCAATTCACCTTTCAAACAAAATCAAAATCGGTGCATCCGTTCTGGAGCTACGAGGCCACAGACACACACACACACACACACACACACACACACACAGACACGTCAAACTTATATCACCCCCGTCGTTTTTGCGTCGGGGGTTAAAATATCAGTTTCAATTTTTCCCGCTAGTGCTGTCTCTCTTTCGAAACATTTTTCTCTTGTTTACGTAAAACTTAAAATGAAATTTGATTTGCTAGCCTTTCGGTACTTAACGTCATACTAGCCTATAGTAGTATATAGTAAACTTTTATCCCTTATACGCACGCACGAACTTGCGTAACCGCCATATTTTTACTCCGCTAAATGACATCCTAGGACTCACAAAATTAGACTGATGATCGACTGCAGTTACAAACGTGTTCGAAGCGCAACTACACTCATATAAGAAAATTACATTTGGACTTGCCAAAATATCTTCAAGTCCAAATAGCGACTCTGAAACAGCTGATACACATGTCATATTCGCGAGTAATCATCACTAATCCCGCAAGCGTAATCACGCGTCGATTTCCGCACCTCAGCCCCTTTTTTGGAGCGGGTCTATATGCATGACCTAGTATCAAACGGTTTAATATTCAAGAGTCGCGCGTCCGCGGCGCACGCCCCGATGTAATAAAAGCACGCTCCGACGCTTAACGAGCCAGCCGATGAGGTCCTTCGTATTTCAAACAAGGCGACGCAATACGTGACCCTAACTGGAGGGCTTCATTTGTGCACTAACTAGTAGATGGAGATTCGGGTAGCCAGCGTCTCATTCCGAACGCAGAGTCATCTCGCATTAACATACAAATACAATCTATTACTATTTACTATTACATATATTTTATGTTTGTTTGAACGCGCTAATCTCCAGAGATTGGACAAGAACGACGACGATTGGACAAGAATTTTTCAAATCCGACTGGAAGTCCCAGAACTTTCAGTCGGATTTTAAAAAAAATTGCCTTTGAAAGATCATTTCTTGAGGAAGGTTTTAGGCTATTTTACATCATGATACGACCCTGAGAAGCCTATGGCGGGTGAAGCTGCCGAGCACAGCTAGTTATTTATATAACACCAGAGTCATGTTTCATCATACGCATTTGTAATACTAAAATGAGTTTTGTTTATATATTTACTACTTCTTCGCGCCGCAATAACGCTTAACGGATTTGGATAAAAATTGGAATACAGATAATTTATACTCTGATTTACAAATATTTATACGCACTAGTTATGATTAAACACCTCAGCAAAAAGTATTACTTAATAAACAAAAATTACTTTGTCATAATAGATATACAGACAGACACTTTCCAATTTGAATTTAATTCCTTTTGCATCGAATTAGAATATTCAAGTAGGAAAATACCTATCTTGTTCAAAAAATCTGCTTTCCGCGTTCCGATTAAACAATGGAATACAAACTTTGAAGATTCTAAACGTGATCAACATTTCAAATGTTGGTCAAATTAACGTTTCTTTGTTGGGCTAATTCCGATCTTGGGATAAATATTCTTTGAAGATTCATTTCAAAGTACAGAATAAATAAATTCGAATTATCGTACAAATTTTAATCACGTTAAATCAATGAAGACAAGTTTTACCAGAACGTATTTAAGCTGTTTCTAATACCAATTTAAAAATAAAGGAAAGAAATTTCACCTACAGATATTTTTATCTTTAGGAAACTAACTAGATAATTTTCCACAAATAAAAACTTCTCCACTTTTATAGTAAAAGTGAAATAAATAACAATGAAGCTTGTTACAATATCGGCCCCAACGAAACGAAAATCCGTGGCGCTATTCCATAATAAGGTAAAAACGCACTAGGTAACATTGCGTCCCTAAGACAAAGCCTGTAGCGTTGTGCGTCCCATCATGAAATTACACAACATAAAAAAAACTAGGTGGCATATAACACTGAGCGTCTATGCTAAAATTACGTATTATAAATAATCTTTCACAGAATTATTTTGTTAAACTTATGCCCTATAATTTCTAACAAATAAAATATCAAACCTCATGGCTAAGTCTGGGCGGCGCGAACGAACAAGTCGTATACTCTAGTCTTTCTATAGCGGCTGTTCGCCCGCGCCTGTACACTACTTAAACTCTTGCTTGTGTATCCTACCAAAATTTTACAATCCATTCTACTTCTCTCATAAAAATACGTTAGTGAAAACTGATGAGGTTTGATATTAGTATATTATCATGTTGTAGCAATGGTATCTCAGTAGAAAGCGCAGTCGGTTCACACGCCGAAGGGCGTGGGTTCAAACCCCAACAATGGGCTTGAGCTGCCGGTGAAGGAAAACATAGTGAGGAAACCATAGCGTGGTGGTAGAGTATTTCCAGTACTCGGCTAGCTAGCTACCATGTTGAAAATCTGTCGCTAAGCACCTAACAGTGTGTTCCGACAGTCTCTCTTGCTAGCCAGTTCAATTCCAGGCTAGATGTTTTTACCATCTACGACCACACCGTCACTTAACATCAAGTGAGCTGAGGTCAAATAATTAACCTATCAATCATAAAAAAGCACATTTCTTCTTACTACTGAGCAAAGACGTCTCCAAGCCCATTTTTTTTTAACCTTAGAGGTACATTAAGGCACAAAAAATTGTTGTCCTAATCATCAACACTGCTGCTAGTGCTGCACTTGCCGCCGTCAACTGTTTTGCTATTAATATACCTAAGTGCGGTTTTACCCTAATCCAGAATGCAAGACGAAAATCGTCGCCGCATTGTGTGGAAAATCGAACGACGACGTCGCAAGACGGAAGGTTCTTTGTGAACAATCAATGGTCCAACAAATGCTGGTAACTTTCTTTACAGAAAGTAGTTGTAACTGATACTGCATGTTTATAAAATCAGTAAACAATTTACGATTCTATTTTTATGATATATATTCAAAGCTCTTTTTCGAGCCAGTCTAGGCCAGTAATTCTATTTTTTTTCTGTTTCGGCGCCAGTGTGGCTGACTTTAACTGCTGTGTAACTTGCAACTACGTTGCTTTATAATAGCCTACACTCTGGACAAAAAAAACTCCATGGGCTTTACTTATAAACATCGCTTAAGATTAATCTCATTGTCGGCATTCTTGTTTTTTTTTGTGAACTGCAATTTGGGTGTTTTATGGCTATAGTGAACAGATTTCTTTTAGATCAACGTGCTCCATCCTCGACCGCGCCGTCTTTTCCCATCAGGCGAATTGGTGGCAGAACGTAGGTCTAATTCACATAAAAAACTATGGATGCTAGTAGCCTGTTTTATTTCCAAGCGTGATATGTCACAACGACATTAAGTTGATTTTATATAAATATTTAGCTATTGCTTTTTAATACAATTGTCATTTTCTTCTTTATATCCTTATATTAATAGTCCCAAAAAAAATTACCTATAAGTAGATATATTTACAGTGAATTAACATTAGTACCTGGTTGACCGAGCTTTGCTCGGCTGAAAACAGGGATAAAAAGACGTTTTCTAAAAATGAAACCTAGCTAGATCGATTTATTGCCCCAGAAATCCCCTGCATACTAAATTTCATGAAAATCGTTGGAGCCGTTTCCGAGATTCAGATTATATATATATATACATATATACAATTGTGACTAGATATTAATTATAAAAATAGTATCTAGTCACAATAAATATTTAAAAAAATATGAAGCGAAAAAGGTAGAATTTAATAAAGCTAATAACAATATCGAACAATCCAGACTGCATTCACACCATTGTGTTCGAAAATCGAACTTTAATGCCTCAAGACGAAATAGAACTCCGTGTCGTGAGACGAAAGGTCCTTTTGTGCACAATCAATGGGCTTTCGATTGCTGATAACTTTCTTTGCTGAAACTTCGAGTTGTGAATTGCCGAGATTCGCTGCGTCCTTTGATGGAAACGGATAGTATCAATCTTTTGAGACAAATATTTAGGACTAAAATAAGGTTTAAATATAATTTACTTACCTAACCAGCATATAATATTTCTGACAAGTAACTTAAAAATTATCAAAGTAATATACAGAGAACTCCCAAAAACGATGTTGGTGGTGATGGTGTCGCTAATTACCGATACGATACTGTACAAAAAGTATTGCATATCAAAATCTGCATAAACATTAAGATTTAAGATTTCAAAGTTAGCAAACACACCGGTGCCATGGTGGTGCCTGGGTAAGAATTGTACCCACCGTCTCTACCCGTGGTTACCGTAAGAGTCGACTAAGGGATGTAATCCGGAAAATGGACAACAGCGTCTTCCTTGAACAATCACACAACTGCGCTCGCCAACCCGCCTGCCAAGCGTGGCGAGTATTGGCAAAACCTCCCCAGGAGGAGGCCTATGTCCAGCAGTGGACGTTCTATGGCTGATGATGTGAAACACACCGTAATTTTTTTTAAACAAATCTCGTATCTATTTGATGTCGTATTGGTGTTTCTAATAAATAATGTAAAAATTAATACAAATATGAAAATTTCTCATATTTTTCACAAGCACTATCAACCGTCCTCGTTTTCGGAAGCCTTTTTCTTACGCCGGGTATGAATATATTTTCAAACAAGTCATAACAATATGTCAAACAACAACGACTCAAAAATATTAGATTTGATGCATAAAATACAAAATGACAGCAGGATTTTTTTTTCGCCAGCCCAAACCCTCGAAGGGCGTATTCTTCTGATGACGCAATTTGTCGAGCTCTGCATAGCAATAAGGGGTAATTAATACATCGCTAGGATTCATACTGCCCCGGGAAACGTCCAGTCTGGCCCGTCGCCAACGCTGGCGCAATGGACAATAAATACCTAGTTTTAGCACCACTCTTAATTACTTAACTGCTTTAAAGTACCACCTATCTGCATAATCTAATTTGTTTCGGAACTCTTTTATATCTCATCAACTTGGGTTTTTCAAAGTTAGTCGTTTTTAATATACTCATGGCTGTTTAATATCTTGTAATCCTAGTCGAAGCAGTCATAAGCAACATTGTAACTGATAATATAGTCAACTTGAATTTATCGTCACAACATTTTATGTTACATCAATAAAATTGACCTAATATTTTATAGAATCCATTCTACACAACGTTACAGATCTCAATTGTATGAAAAAGTAATTTATTTTTCGTTATGCTAGTCAAGAAGAATATTTTAAGACTATGGTGATCTCAATAAATTCACAATCATAACGTTTGAAGCACAAAACACAATAAAAGAATAAAATAAATATTGCCTCTCAAAAAACATAAAGTAAAGAAAATCCAAAGATAAAAATAGATTTCAAAAAACACGCCAAACTCATTTAACTGCTAGGATGATTAACCCTTTTGAACTCTTTTTCAGTTTAAAAGACATGGGACGGGTCTTTTTACACTTATTGCTAGGAACGGCGCTCGGTGGGTATTCCGAGGTGCGGCCAGCCGATGTTTAGCCCATTGGAAAACAGTTTATTGGATGTAAAAGGTCTCTGTTTGCAGGATGGTGTTTAGCCACTCTTGTGCTTTAAGTTGTTCTATTCAAGTGGCTTTTTGTGCATATATGCGTCGATTTACGTTAAAAAAGTGCGTTTAAGCATAGTTTTATTATCGGTCAGGATCTACGTAGGTGCACGTCTCATAATCAAATGAAAGTGTTTTAAGAAAGGCCAGAAGTATTATAAAAACGCTAATGAAAGTAGATGAAGCGAAAGATATGTGCCAGGTTCGTAACGAGTGAAAAGAAATAGTTTCTGCTTATCTCTATAAAAAGGCGTAACAGTATATGAGCTTATTATCATTTGTGAATCTTGTAGAATCCGGAACACAGTAGTCCTTTGTTACAAATGCTACACTTGGTCCCTTATCCGAAGGCTGATCAGACCGCCTAACGACAAGCGAAATTAGAAGTATTTATGAAGCAATTTTCTGACCCGACCCTTATCTACTTTAAATTTTATACTCGAAATGCTGAATAAATAGAATAAAATATCATAAATTCCAACGTATAAATATGTGACCTCAAATTTAGGCAAGCAGCTAAGTAACTTCGAAACCAAATACACAGGCAGGTAAATTGATGTTAAAACTTTCGCAAAGTGTTACCTAAAAATTGTTTTGAAGCCGTAACAGCATCCGCTCGAGTCAAAAAGCCAAAATCGAGCAACAAATTCAATTAAAAGTTTTCAACGGGTAACTCAAACCCGAGTAACATTAGATAAAGCTCGATTAATTATTACTGCTAATGGACAAAAGAACCTCTCGCAGCGACCGACAAACAGCTCCAAGTGAACTAGACAAAAGCTTCAACGTAAACACCAATCGCTCATTCATGTGACCCCCGCCAAGCTCGGAAAACTATGCTTCCTTTTTCCTCGTTTAGCCAGAATATATCTGTCTTTATCGTTCTGTAAGGGGAAATGCGGGAGCAGCTATTTGTTTTTCAGTCGAGCGCCGGCGAACAAATTAGGTGGACAAACTGTTGGAACGTCGAGGTGTCTATATTCCACTCTGCGGAAATTCCTCTCTTAAAATCGTTCGCAGACTGTCGCAGCGATCGAGCGAGAGCGAGGTAATAATTTTCTCTTTAGCTCCGAAGAAGAGATATATTCCTTCGATCTGCGTATTATTGGCAGACACTTAAAGGATTTTCGAGAGCGGAATTGATATGTCTCGCATTAACTCGCTCTGTTCTAAGAAAAAATATCTGCACCGTAATAATATGATATAAGAAACTATACAATAGTATCGTCTTTTCATTAATTACGATGTTTAGAAGTGTATAATTTAATTGATTCCTTCAAATATCCTTGTAACGTCTTTCAACTCCTACGAGCCAACAACAGTAACTATTTAGTTAATCATAGTTGGAGTTGTGTAGGCCGTAGGCTTCAAATGAAACTTGAAGGCCGATATAGAGATTAAACAGCGCGTCTTTTGTTGGTGACCTAAAGCAATTTGCGCGAAATTTACTTAAGTTGTTCAGCCTTTGCCGAACACAAGAGAAAGAGGGTTTCGCTCGTTGTTTGAGGCCATTTAGTCTAATTCGGATTGCCATTACGGGGTTTGGTGAATAGCCGCTTTTGAAATGACTTATTGCCGTTGACTTTGGTTTCATGAAGCCGAATAGGGAGTAGCTATTATGGAAATTAAGTTTCCCAACCATGTTTGGTAACTTTAGATTACCTATTTACATTTCAAAAGTTTTAGGTAATGAAGCCCTGGACTAACTAACTAACGTACCATAATTGAACGGAAACTAACGTACCATAATTGAACGACAAGTAAATGCGAAATACAAGAGAATTTATAAAAACTCCAATAATGAAGAGTAAGCACGCCTCGGTGCACATGATCACGTCGTTTTGTACTATCTGCAAAATTCACTTCCTTATACACATATTGGGCGTACTTTCCGGTCCGATATCGTTCCCCTTGATTAATATTCTAAGCTTGTCTGCTGCTAACTCTATGTAAATTCGTACAATATCCCCTGGAAATGTAATTGAACCATCGTTTGGTGTCTCAAGTTCCATGTTTGATTGTCACATATACGCGAAGTGAGCAGCCAAACAAGCTCTCTAAATTACCGCGTTAGTAAATCAAGTAAGAAGCATGAACTGGTAGCGTCCAACAGTTATTTATATCTATCCTATGGAAATCGTACTTTTTTCTTAATTTTTAGAGTTCCATAACTCAAAAGGATAAAAAAACGGAACCCTTTGTTGTTCGTCTGTCAAGACCGTCTATTTCGGGAAAGCGTGGAGGTATCGAGCATTATTTTTTTAAATTAAAACTTTATTCGCAGATCTGTAATCCCTTGCAGCTGTAAAAAATCAAACTTCTCAGTTATAGTAAAAAAAAGTTGCAGCTATTTATGTCGCAAAAAACTACATATTTCGACACTCACAAGGGCATCAAAACCTACCTGTTGACCTAGAGCTATGAAATTTGGCAAGAAGCATTGTGTTATAGTACACATAAAGGAAAAAATACGAAATTGTATTTTTATAATTAAATTACAAAAAAAATGGGATCTTTACGCAAGGAATGAAAACAAAAATGTATTATACCTACTAGTTTATACGGAACCCTCGGTGATCGAGTCTGACTCGACTACGTGTTTTTTTTAAATTGTTAGATTACAGTATAAGCTAAAAAAGACTCATATTAATACTACTACCATATTTATAAAGTAGGCACTATAATTAAATTCAGTCACACACTTATCAATCGTTGTTAGTCCGGACACCAGTAAATAATCGCAAATTTTATCAAGTTTTAAATAATACATACATATTTTTCAGAACCTTCCAATAACAGACTAAATCGCTTATTTTAAAACATTCCAAAAGATATTTTACACCAAAGTTTGAAATTGGACAGTCCAATTGCCACTAGGGGTTCGAAATTATCCAATTTCACGAAAACGCGTCTCGCATCTCTTTGACCACTGTTGAAGAAAGATACTTTGTGAATAAAATACCTTTTTTTTTTGTTTTGTTTGAAAACGTCTGACAGGAAATATAAAAGGAAAGCGTGTACAACGCTTTCATTATTCTGTTGTTGAAAGGAAATAAAAACGTAAGGAGTGGGTGGTGTGCGAAAGTTTACAAGTAGTACCTAAGATAATTCTATATTTTGAAAACTTTTTCAAGGGTAAGAAACGCCGCCGTTTAACGCGTATGAAGTGCAACGATTTGTGAATTGATTTGAAATAAAATCGATGTCAACCAGAAACACAAATTTGACATGGAACGCCGAAATCGCAAATAATAATAGCGTTGGTAGTGTGAACGAACTTTGAAACAGAAGTAGGTAGTTACAGGTTTCAGGAAGCCGTATCGGTGTTGTCTGCTCTGTTACTTGACTCTGCGTAAGGGAACTACTAGCGTACAACTTATTTAATGTATGGAATCGTAAAATAACTTTATCATATCGATGATGACAGTTTTTTTTTATCGCGTGATTAAAATGTCGTTGCTTGAACAAGTGAACCCTGATCCCAGTATTTCTATTAACAATTATGAATGCAAAAGTGAGTTTCAAAATCAAGTTCAAAATCTGCCGCCAAGCATCTAACGGTGTGTTCTGGTAGCCTCACTTGAGAGCCAGTTCTATTTCAGGCAAGGTGTGCTTTACCATCTTCGACCACACCGTCACTTAACATCAGGTGAGTTGTGGTCAAACACCTAGCCTGTCAGCTATAAAAAAAAAGAAAAGTTTATTGGTTTTATTTGATGGTAGATCAAATAAAGTGGTAGGTTTGGTGCAGTATCAATCATTTTGCCGCAAAGCAGTAGTGTGCAAACGTTATGGTGTTCCGATTTGAAAGATACGGCAGCTAGCAACATTATACGGCTATTGGGACTAACTATAAGCCATAAGTAGCAACGTCATTTGTTGGTCAAAGTTGTTGGTATCGCTGCAATGGTCATAGAATCTCATACCATCAGGAGAGCGTTTCGCTCGTCTTGTTACTTTGTAAAAAAAACTTTCATTCGTACCTCTTTCATCGCGTGTCAACGCAATTTTTCATGAGGTTATGCCTTCTTTTTCCTGTCTGGCCGGACTGGGTACAAAAGTATCCCCCTCTGACAGACGATCTGTCTAGCCGGGCCGTCCGGCCGTGTGAGGCCGACGATCTATCGATACATTTATCAAGCTTATGAGTAACGCGCGTTTGACGCGTGCTTTGTCATTCACTTAGTTCTCGCTGTTATTGGAGAATTTCAGAGCTAACTGTAGGTACTTATGTCTGTAGCTTATCATAGCCGAGTTAGGAGAAGATTCATCAAGATCCCTCAATATTCATAAGACACTGAAACCAATTCCAGGGTAATTTTTTACAGGACTGCCCAAAAATAATGCATTGTGTTAGGGTTCATTTGTGAGTTGCTTTATTCCACCATAACTTTTAAATGGATTAACAGATTTGAATGTATGGGACATCGTTAAAATCCTTACACCATACCAAATGACACCGGCTCATATAAATTTATTAGAGGGCTTATGGATTATTCGTGATTTTTTCTTCTTAATTAAGCTTATTTTTTTATTACTAAGTAGGCCTGCGTTTAACCGCCAAATTCGCCTGAAGTCAAGCGAAGATAAGGTCTCTGCAAATTCCACTGTATAGCTGTTCATATGGTGAAAGTGGAATTAAACCATTTGTTTCCAGTTTTTAGAACATCGACAATGAAATGACGCTTTTTAGAGCTCTTGGCAGTCCGATAGTAGAATTAAATCATACAGATCTAAAACGTACTCTACAAAATGCATCAGATAGATAACTGATAGGCTAGCAACTTTGGGTCGGTATTCTAAGAGCTCAATTTGAACATGGAAATAATTACTGATTAGTTTCTCGGCACGGTTGTCAATAGACTCCAACGCCTTCAGATGGTGCTTAACCGAGCCGTCCCAAAGGTTAGAACAGGACTCCATACATGATCGAACTTGTGATGGGTATAAAGAGAACAACTGTACAACAATATACCTACTTTTAAAATCAACATGGTATTCTACTTTACATATTTATACGGTGTTATTTTGTGAACAAATACATTGTAAGGAAACCGGCATGGTATACCTCATATTCTATCAATTATCCTTACAAATTATCAAAATTATATTATAGGTATTTATTCTCTATAATAAACTGACAATTTTTTTTATGGCTGACAGGCTGTGTTTGACCACAGCTCACTTGATGTTAAGTGACGGTGTGGTCGAAGATGGTAAAGCACACCTAGCCTGAAATGGTACTGGCTCTCAAGTGAGGCTGCCGGAATACACCGTTAGATGCTTGGCGGCAGATTTTCTACTTGAGCCACCCGAGTACTAGAAAGTTTTCTACCACCACGGAAATATATCTGAAAGCTTATTTAAATCTTACCAGCAGCTTAAAACTCTTGAATTGTTCAATTTTTAACTAAATCCCAATTAAAATCAAACAATAAAATAAATGTAGTTCGCTATAAAAGACATTTTTACTAAGCGATATAAATTTACGTAAAAACGTCTTTACAGACAACTCTCTACAGGTGTCCAGTTACGGAAGCTGTCTGTAGACGATATCGGTCGATCTGTCTCGTATCGATAGAAATTTCAAATAGATAGAGCGTAAAGGAAAAGTATTGATTTCAAATCTGTTTTACCAGCTCTAAGTTAAGCATTTTCTACACATATCAAAATGCAAATATCTATTTATTAAATACCAGCGACCCGCCCCGGCTTCGCACGGGTAATAAGAATGGGTATAATAAGCTATCCATAAAAGGTAGATATATGCCACCGTGGACTTTATTGTAGATCTATAAAAGAGGAATATCCCACCATGCATTGTTTTGTTTTATCTCAAAGAGATTAGGCAGCGTTTACGATGAAAACTCTCAGATGGTTTGACTTTTTTCGACACTTCCAACAATTATCATCATATTGCAACCAATTTACACAAAACCTTGTTACTTTTCGATAAAACGTTACAAGTATTTCACATAACGCTATCTAGACCGTAACTAAGCAAAGCTTGTACTATAGGAATAGATAACCAACATAATATCTATATACATTTTTTTTTAAATATATACAGAACACAGAATAAACAAGTTCGTCACATAAAAGTTTAGGAGTCGAAGCCACGCCCTTGCTCATAAAACAGAGCTACTAAAAAACCGGCCAAATGCGACTCGGAATTGCGCATGAAGGGTTCCGTACCATTATCTATGAAAAAGACAAAAAATAGCTTTTTGTAAATTTGTTGTATGGGAGCCTCCCTTAAATATTTATTTTATTTGTTGTTATAGCGGCAACAGAAATACATAATTTGTGAAAATTTCAACTGTCTAGCTATCGTGGTTCTTGAGATACAATCTGGTGACAGACAGACGGACGGACAGATAGACAGCGAAGTCTTAGTAATAGGGTCCCGTTTTTACCCTTTGGGTACGGAACCCTAATTAGCTAACAGTACAGTGATTCAATTAATAGTTATATTAATTGAACCACTGCCATTTTAGACATAAATAAAATGTTAACAACTAAAAATCAAATACATAATTCAGTACAAAGTTTCAAGCTATCAGTCGATGGGATGTAAATGCTTAAGGCGACGCAATAATAAAACGTAGATGCGTACACAGTTACACACAGACATCGTAGGCAGACCAGCCGGCGCCGTTCACCGACCATCGCCGACCGTCGCCAGCTATCATCCTCCTCTCCCCCTTTATTACAGACTTTTAGGTAATACTTATACTATATTGGTAAATGTTACATTTTCATTACTTTGGTATTAAAAGAATAATATTATGTACACTATATTGTTACAAACTAGTGACCCGCCCCGACTTCGCACGGATGCAATCTATTTTAGTGTCTTGATTTGAAAACATTTTAGTTATCTATTTATACAAATGGTTATTAAAGCTTTCGTAACAAGCTGAAGAGTTTAATTTGCGAATAAAATAGCTATAATTAAAGGAAAAATTCATTATTGAATCTAAACATATAACTTATATATACATATATATATATATTTGTAATCCTCTTTTAATTTCTTTTATTTTGATGCCCTACTTGATAGGTTTGGTTAATTTTTTAAATTAACGTGTTACTATTTCGCGTCAAAAATCCACCATCTTGATTTTTCTTTAAAAACCACCTTCTAAGGACACTTGGGTTATTGAGACGAATCCAACGATACCTTAATTATCGTAAGCCATTCGACCGTTTGGATGATTCGTGGTTATGAAGAAATTTACATACAAGATACGCACGAAAAACATAACCCTTCTTTGGCAGTCGGGTAAAAAAAATACCTAAATGAGAATGAAAACCTTATCAAAATCCGTCCCGTGGTTTAGAAGAAGTAAGCAGGCATACAGACAGACGCAGACAGCGATTGTTTTATACTATTTATAGTTGAGATAGAGAAGAGGTACAACATTTGTATTCAGTGCATTTCTTCAATGAGTTTACCCAGTGATGATAATTCACTTTTGAAGATGTCGCCAGAAGCTGCACTTTTGACGTTCTACGGTAAGTGGTGAGCAATATTTTTATTTTTATTTTAAACGTTGTAGGAATGATAATGATGATGGCTATCGTGTTCGTTTCACACGTCAAACCCCAACAATGAGTTCGAGCTGTCGGTGAAAAAAACGTCATGAATTAAAAACTATCTTGTCAGCTTGTGAACCTTAAAAAAACATTCCATAACAAAGTACACAGGGTTATATATTTAGTGTGTCTAAACCGAAAGGGAGTCGTTGTACTCTCTAATACAAACAACGTGTAATATAAGCGCAACTCTGATATCTAGGAAACAAAAACAGCTGCTTCACACATGCGGTCAAGTGTCAAAGACATTTTTTACGGAAATATTGACTTTTTTTTACTATTTGTGCTTATAGTAAACATTGTTCATAATGGTCAGTACAATGTATGTATCTTTCGGCTTACCATATGCTTATAATTTTTTTTTTATAGATATATATTTTTATTAACTTATTTGTTTTACAACATCTCCCGTTTGTTCTTCGTATCGCGTTTTCCAATCTTGGTTGCCTGGAATAGATCGCTTTTAGCGATACGGCCGCCACTTGTGGCAATAGCTCGTAAGATTCTTTTGTTTACTGTGTTTTTTTTTCTATTTTTTGTGTGCACAATAAAGAGTTTTATTGTGCACACCAAATATAATCTATCTATAATTACATGACAACTCCTTGAAGGCAACTCTTGCGGTAATAAAAAAAAGGTACGATAAATTTTAAAATTCGCGAGAAAATAATCAACAGTTTCATTGCAAATGTTAATTTTTTCTGAAATGTTTAGAACAGCTGATTTTTATTCCCGCCAATTTCAAGACACAAGGTAATTTGTGTTACCAGCACAAAAAATATTTATAATGGGTTGCTAGTTACTGATATGTTTATCACCGGGACTAAACATTACATACAAAAAGGTAAAGCTAGCCTAGATCTACTTTTGAACAATACATTTACACTTACGCTACCAAACACAGGCCTGACAGCCCTGTTGGCTCATTAGTAGTATGTGTTCGTGGGTTCTATTCCCGCCAAGGACAAACAGCTTATGGTATAAACAAATGTTTGTTCTGTGTCTGGGTGTTCTGTATGTATTATAAGTATGCATTTACAAGAAAAAATAGTATAATTACTATTCTATTATGTATATTATGTATTCTATCAGTAATGCGTCCTATGTTTTTTTTTTTTTTATTAAAACAAACCGCGAATATTGGTCAAGGAAAGCATAATAACAGATGGGCCATCCAACTTCTTAACGAGATAACTTCCGCAAAACAGCCCACACAAAAAACTCGGCGAGGATTGAACGATAACGAGAACTCTCAGTATGAATTGGTCGAAGTTTTAGCCGAAGTTACGTCAAATGAGAGTAAAGCTAAAACCCCGTCTCGAGTCTCGCGACAAGCAGAAATCGAAACCCCTCGAGATTACTATAAACGACATATCGCAATTGGATTGCGAACTAACGCTCCGATAGAACGAATTAGGATTGAAACATGCGGTGTGCTTCGATTACACTGTTTGGTTGTGTTCTTTCGCGAAACTCCCATGAGGAAGCTGTATCGTAAACTCGTACTTATATAAAACGTGATCAATATTTTTATACCAACATATAACAAAGTGTTTTGAAATAATGTAAAGATACTGAACCTACCTATCAATTTGAACAAGTTTTAGGTGATTTTGAAGTCGACTTTTTTTTAAAATACGAATCAGTCTGCGTTTGACCACCAACTAGCCTGACGGTAACCGATGATATGGTCGTAGATTAATCACGCAGACTTAGAAGATACCTATTCACTCTGTCGAAGATCTAGATTAAATCTTTTAGGGATCAAGGAAGCCGGCAGCTTATTCCATTCCTTGGCCGTGCGTAATAATCAAGTTTTTATTGTCCTTCGAAAACACTGATTGATTTTTCGCAATTCCAGGTTCACTTCAAGTAAAACTTGTTCTCGTTGATGGGTAAATCATCACCTTTCAATATTACTACATTACTCCACAACAGCCTCTATATATACATTACAAAACGTTGATTTACGTTTGGACACAAACTCTCCTAAAATGGAAAACGGTGGTATGAAATAGAAAGTCTTCTTACAAGCCATGACAAGGCTTAGATTGTACTTCTCAAGAAACAAAGAGGATGTCAGACACTCTATAACATCAAAAAAACTCGTGAAAAGGACACCATTAAGTTCGAAACACAAATAGTTACATTAGTGTTCAAAGCGAGACCATTCTTCACGCAGTGCCGAGTAAGTTTTGCGCAATACATTCCGAAGTGCCGGACCGTCGTAGGGTTACCACGCTGTAAGAATATGTCCGACAAGTTAAGTTATCGAATTTCAATATTAATGATTTTTTAATTATTCGAAATTTAAAATTAACCTATCCTTTTATTATTCGGATGTTCATGTTAATTGAGCACTCGCTTTACTCACTTGACTTAAACCTTTAGTATGTATACAAATAAGACATATGTTTAAGTCTTAAATAGTGCAGCAGCTAGCTAGGCTGAACTACCATTATAGGTAGGACACTGACAAAAACGTATTTCACAAAAAACAGAGAAGTATATATAGAGTTATATAATGTAAAATGGACGTATGTTACATGTGTTGACAGCCTTATTGGCTCATTGGTATTATATCTGCTTTATGATGATATAGAGCGTGGGTTCGATTCCCACCCTGGACAAACATTTTGTTGTTATAAATAAATGTTTATTCTGTATGTAATCACATCATACATCATCAGCCATAGGACGTCCACTGCTGGGCATAGGCCTCCTCCTGGGGGGGTTTTGCCAATACTCGCCACGCTTGGCAGGCGGGTTGGTGAGCGCAGATGGGTGTGATTATTCAAGGAAGACGCTGCAAGATTGCTGCCCATCTTCCGGATTACATCCCTTAGCCGACTCTTACGGCACCCACGGGTAGAGAGGGTGGGTACAATTCTTACGCCGGCAACACCATGGCTTATGTATGTAATATAAGTATGTATTTACAAAAAAAAAATTTGGTATTCTATAAGTTTCAAAAAAAATACGTTAGACAAAACAATTTACTAGGAATGCCCACTGCTCGTATTTTTTAACCTATACCCATAGACGTGGTTGTCACTAAATGTTTACTTTCGCTGCTTTGCTCTGTTACCCGTCATATTGTTGTCGTGCTGAGCAGCACTCCTGTTGGGCTTAGGCTGGACGGTAGATACGTCAACAACCTGAGCTCCGCTGACGACTTGGTGCTGATCAGTCCCACAATTAAAGGCCTGCGAAAACTTTTAGGAATATGTGAACGGTATGCGACTGAACATGATTTGATATACAATAATAAAAAGACGGAAATGATGGTTTTCAGGTCGGGAAGGGGTCCCCACTGTGTGCCCGAGTTGTATCTTAATGGGCTGCCTGTAAAGACTGTAGAAAGCTTCAAGTACTTTGGCCACATAGTAACATCTAAGCTAACCGATGATGAAGATATTGAAAGACAGAGGCGTACACTATGCGTGGTGGGCAATATGATAGCTAGAAAATTCTGTAAGGCAGCGTCGGACGTGAAGATTACACTCTTTAAATCTTACTGTCAGACTTTTTACACATGTCAACTCTAGACAGACTATACCTTGAAAGCCCATAACTCTATCAGAGTGGCCTACAACAACATATTTAGGCAACTGATGGGTCTGAAACGTTGTAGTGCATCTGGAATGCTGCATGAAGCGCGTGTTGATACATTCAATGCAATTCAGCGCAAAAGAATAGCGTCGTTCATGTCCAGAGTTGACATGTGTAAGAATATAATTATTCATGGTTTTGCTGACAGGCTGCTGCTGAGCACGACGTATCGACGTTGGTTGGCTATTGCCAGCTAACAGTTAATTAAGTTTTTTTTTTTTTTTAAATTGCTGTCTAATTTTTATTTTAATTTTATTTTATGTTTATGTCTTGACTTTCTATGGACCTCGACGTCCGAAATAAAATGATTTATTATTATTATTATTATGTCTCACTTCTGTCACAGGCATATCAACATTTACAGAGATCAACCACACTAAGAAACAAAATATTTTTTAATTCTAAAACTATACCCGGATGACATGGTAACCCTGATAGCGGCTGAATACCGAAGCACCGCGCCTCTGGGGGCTATTGTATCTTTGTTACGAGGCTCCTTGTTTCTAGCCTCGTATGTGAGTGCTGAAACATTTTGTTAATATTCATCAGTAGCGTTAATGTCCCAAAGGTTTCACTGTAGCTTTGTCATCGTTGTCTAAACTTGCAACATTTTGAAGAGATTTTACAACATTTTTAGTAGCGATGATAGCCCAGTGGTTAGCGTCGGTTCTAACCCCAAGAACGAGCTTGAGCTGCCGGTGAAGGAAAACATCGTGGTAGTAGTACTTTCTAGTACTCAAGTTGAAAATCTGTCGCCAAGGACTTAAGTGTTTTCCAGCAGCCTCACTTGAGAGCCAGCTTCATTCCAGACTACGTGTGTTACCGTCTTCGACTACACAGTCACTTAACATCAGGTAAGCTGTGGTAAAACACATAAGACTAACAATAAAAAAAAAAAAACATCTGTTAGATAAATATATAACTACCACGATGACCTTCTTAACACCTTTTTGCCACTAACCTTGTATTTTTTACCCGACTACCAAGGAAGGGTTATGTTTTTCGCGCGCATCTTGTATATGTATGTAAATTTCTTTATAAACTCGTATCTTCCAAACGGCCGAATGGATTACGACAATTAAGTTTAAAAAAATGAAGATGGTGAATTTTTGGCGCGAAGTAATAATACGTTGATTAAAAAAAAATAACCTATCAAGTAGGGTATTTAAATAAAGGCAGTTAAAAGATCTCTAATATCATCTCCTTTTTTTGGGCATTCGAGTAAAAATTAAGTGTATATAAAACCTGTAAAAAGAGATTTGAATTACATTTTACAGTTTGGTTTACATTTCCTTGAGTCTTTTAGCTTCTAGCCCCTGCAAAGTGTACCCAAGTAATATAACTCCGCATGAATGGCTGCACCTACGCTATGCGAGTAAACGCCCCTTCTATAATCCTGCACGGGTTCACATCAAAGGGAAGACGGAATTCCATATTAACTTGCCAAACAATGGTAGATTATACTGGACACCGTAGACGAAGCGACAATGTGCAAGTATCATCTATCCTTGCTTTTTGTGATTTTCAATAATAACGTAAAGTAAAGAAAATACAGACTGGAACAGATACAGACTGAACTGGAAGTGTCTCTCAAGTGAACCCGTCACGACATATTGTTACGTGCTTGGCGACAGTTTTTAACTAGGGCGTGGTAGCTAGCCAGCCGAGTACTAGAAAGCAAATACTAAAATAAGCTTTTTTTTTTTTAAATAAAAACACAGTTTTATCAGTTAGCAAATGGACTATCCACATCACAGATTTATTGATTTAATATAAATTCTTGTACCTATTTAAAATATTTGCCATTTATTTACGCTGTAAATGGTTTATGGTTGTGAGTGAAATTTAGTCTTTTCTCTGAATTAATACATAAATATCGTAAGACAATTTTAACAATGCCATTTAGCCCCACTTAGCATAGCTTGTATAGACTATAGGAACAAGATAACTGACAGAATACTTTTATACTTTTTTTGTCAATACATAGGTATACGACATAGAAAAAGTATTACATTCGTTATATAAATGTTTGTCCTGGGTGAGAATCGAAATGACGCTCTTGAAACAGAAATAGGTACTACCTAATGAAATAAAATTAATTGGCCAGTTTTTCCATGGTGGTTAAGATCGCTGCTTGTAATGAACACAACTCATTACAAATCTGATATACCTACATATATTGTATGTGATCAGGAATTTTACCTACAAATATTTTAAATCGCAAGAGAATAACAGCGGGATGGATTTGACCCGACTGTCCTAAAAGTTTTAATGAATGCTTTGCGTAACCTTATTCAATTTGTGGATTTGCCCTACTTTTACTACGAACCAACGAATATTTTCACGCAATAAACTACACGAACTTCGAGTAAACACGAACCCCGTGGTGTGAGAAAATAGAAATGACATTACACTCGTAGCGTAAGAATTTTATTGGAGCTATTTCTGCTGTCATTTGAAAATAATAGCGCAGGGAAATACTCGATGCAACTGTCACCTAGGAAGCACGCGTCCACGCACGCACGTACATCTTTGTAGTTCAAATGACATTTTCTTTATACGAACTTCCTGTCTGCCTCTCCAAACATGTTATAATATGTCTATTGTTGGTGTATAATAAAGTCATATTCTATCATCACCATTTTTTTACATTTTCTTATCTAACACTATTAAACGAGCAATATTTGTATAAATTATATATTATAATAATATACGTATATTTATTTATTTTCATATCTCTAACGATAAATAAATAAATAAATAATAAATATTGTAGGACACATTACACACAGCGATTTCGATGAAATTTGCTATAAGGGTGATTTTAGTCGCTAAATCGATCTAAACTGATCTCATATCTGGAAAAACGCATTTTATGAATTTACGTATCGTAGAACCAGATACGTATCTATACTAGAATGTATGTATAGCCATGTCATGCTTATGTATGTATGTTAACCTGATTATATCTTTAGTTTATTTTTATTCTAGTTATTGGCGTATCCCGCCTTCTACTCATTTTTAATTCCTTTCCATCCTAAGGTTGCCTAGAAGAAAACGCCTTTAAGGCCGGCAATTGTTACAAAAAAAAAAGTTTATTTTCTACTATTGTACTAGATATAGAATATTTTATTAGAGTACTAATATACCTAATTATATAACAGAGCACCGCCTACAATGTGGTAAAGGTAGCTTCGAATAAATTCTAGAAAGAAAACAAGCCATTTGTAAAGCTTCTCGGTTTAGGGTTGCCGTACTGTTTTCTCCGGATATAAACAGCATCAAATGGCATCTCTAAAAGATTTTTTTACAGAGTAAATATATTTATATAATAACATGGCTTGGCGTATTTTTACACATACATTTATTAGCAGACAAACGTTTTTTTTATTAGGTTTTTTATCGATATTTTTCGCAACCAAACATAAAACTACTAAAACATTAAGAATAGTTAGTTTAAAAAGTACACGTAATAGAAACTACATGCTGCAAATTTGTATGTGTAACCTCAGCAGTCAAGGTCTAAAATGGTTATTTAGCTTTGGTATCCTAACGATTTAGTTTTAGAGATAGCTACCCTAAGCGAGAGAAAAGCGGCTGAAAGCGCTGGAGCGACATCCACTCTATTTGTCTCGGCTAACACAACCGCTGCCCACTTCTCGTCGCCTCCGTCTAGTTTGCGTTAAGGATTTTATCACTTTTTCTTTAGAGATGCGCTTATTTTGCTTTGTTTTTTGGGTGAACTGAGGTCTGCTTCACACAGAACAGATAGGAATTTTAGGCATACGCCGCCGTCATATAGACATTCGTAAATAAGACGTTAATAAATTAATGTTCCATTGTACGTTTCAGAAAAAAACCGGTTTCGCAGCTATGGGAACCAAGACGCCGCGGGAACGTGTAATACCTATACAAATAGTTACCCAATATACAACGAGCAATGACAAATAATTTATACTTTTAAATTGTTTTAGGCTCAGAGCAAAGTTCATTGCGCATAGGAAACTCGTCGGTTCCCCGTAAAATATAAATGAAGCTTCGAAGTTGCTTCCAGCATTGCCATCGAGCTCCGACACCTTTCCGAAAGCGAAAGACACATTAATAATGTAATATTCATTGACTTTACGATGTCGATGTGACTGCTACGTAAATTATTAAGAGAGCAAATTCAAATATAGAAACATTTGCAGAAAACAACTCGCGATCTGGCCGGAAATGACATCGCGGCATGGCCTCTAGAGCTGTGTTTGACACATCGATATCGATATTTCCCATTATCGACTCCCAGTTTCAGGAATAAGGCCTAAAATATAACGATAGGTGGCTGCGATGTAATCTTTCGACTCGCAGGCATCTTTGTCGCGTGGAAAATTTCCTTTTATTGTGTTAGCGAATGCTTATTGTATAGGATATCTGAACATTTTCCCCCATTGTAACGGCGATGGAGGAGCGCCTCGGTATTACTTTACAATTGTTCGATGACAAATAGCTAAAGCGATACATTAAGAGCTCTTCGAGCGGGGAATTCGAAGCGTTCTAGTTTCTATTGTTAATTTACACGGTCGGCATCGCCGTCATCGCGCAAATGAAATGTAAACGGATACATGGAAGTCGGATTAGGATTAAAGTGAACGATAAATCATACCAACAATCTGATAGTGGAATGAAAAATAGAAGAATATCTCCCCGGATTGGAAACGCGTCGACATCAACACTTGCATTGTGTGTGTGTTATTCAATGTAAGACAATAAATCCCGCACTGACATCCCGAACGGATTGCATCATGTATTTATTTCTCTTTCCTGGTATTTATAACGATACCTCTGGCGATACTTGCGAAAAGTATTGTTAGGTCTTCGATGTTCGTAAATTATTGGAAGACACAGCGCCACCTTACACCAAACTAGTAAATCTTGTACACAAACCAAATATATACATTTATTTTAGAACCAAACGGAACAAACATCTTTGTTTGTCACAGTTTATCCTAAATGAAAATCGAACCCACGCTCGAGAATAAATCGAACACACGAAAGTTTCTACCTAATAAGCTAACAAGACAGTCAAATATTAAAAAAAAATAGTTACCTCTTCCTCGGTGGTGGCTGTATTGACGGAGTCCATGCTCTGGCAGAGTGCGAGCTCCATGGTCTTGTGCTGTGGGGACGCGGCCCGCGGCGAGGGTTGCTGCGGCGGCACCAGCGCGCCTTGCTGAGCTCCCGCGGCTTGCTGTGCGCCTGCGCCGGCCGTCGCAACGGGACTCGCCGCCGCTGCGTGCAGACTTTGCTGAACTTGCAAGTTTTGCGCCGCTTGCAGGCTCTGCTGTGCTTGCAAGTTCTGTTGTGCTTGCAAGTTCTGCTGCGCCTGAAGGTTCTGAAGCGACTGGTGGGCTAGATTCAGCTGGTGCTGCTGCACGATGCTCTGCTGTACTATGCTTTGCTGCACTTTGATATGCTGGTGCACCGCGAGCTGGTGGATGGGGTGGAGGGAGGCCGGGGGAGCGGGGTACGGGGGGGAGAGCCGCTGTCGCTTCACTTGCGCACTCTGAAGCGCTTCGTGCAGCCTCTTCACCGGAAGGGGGCTCTGGCCGAGGTTATCCACGGCTGTGGCGGGGCGTGCCGGCCGAGTCGCACGACTCCGGCGAGCACTGACTCGACTGGCGACAGGACGCGCGACACGCGCTACCGACGACGGGCTATCGACCGTTACCGGCTCTACTCCTTGCCCGTGACTCTCCGGTGGTTCACTTATCGATTATATCGTTTCAACGATTGTTTTGGCTAACGATTGTCTAATGATTCAGCGCCTGAGCACTTTAGTTCTCATTCGTTTAAGCCGATCTTCTAGACGTAATTCACTCCTGAAAAAAAAAGATATAAATCAATTATAAGATGATGCCATCTAAATCAGCAAAAAACAATAAAGTAATTGGAAGCATTAATTCTGAAGGCAGCCAGATACGAAAGAAATACAAAGGATTATTTTTATTTGAAGCTTTTTCGTTGAAAAATAATTCAAAACATTTCAAGTTTTCTTCGTTCCAATTAGAAAAGGAATCCTCTTATAGCGCCCTTTACTAATAAATCGATACGTAACCCTCGGGGGAAGTTTCTTTACACTCAGTATTTATATTTAGAAAGAAAAGTTTCTTTAGAAGATGATGTTTGTGGAAAAAACGTAGTTTCTTAGTATAACACAAACAATAACATAACCAAATAAATCATCTTCATCTTGTATCCCACTTTGTAGGGATAACTTTACTTGAGTATATAATAGCATTGAGACCTTGAGACCAATACCATTGAGATGATATTTACTAAGTTATTAAACATTAGCTTATTCAATCATGAAATTCATAGAGTAGGTGGTAGTAGGTAGTAGGTAGCTGGTTAACAACCTCTGGTTGTTCCGGGTACCTTCAAGTCGCGAGTGAATCAGCTTCTTCTAGGTAAGCATGCTCTAACGTAGACCTCATCTTTGCTTAACATCAGGCGTGATGGCGGTCAAACGCAAGCCTGTTTGTAATAAAAAAATAAATTAAAAAGTAAACATAATATATTTAACTGGCGACAGGCAGATAAATATACTATGTTTAGTATATTAGTTATGTTTAGCTATGTTTATTATGTTTAGTTTTTTATGCTAGTATATTTTACTGGATGATGGCAGGTGGACTAAGGCGTTGACGGATTGGTGGCCGCGAACTGGTAAACGGAGCGTTGGTCGTCCACCAGCTCGTTGGGTAGACGATATAACAAAAATCGCGGATCGAACCTGGACAAGACTGGCACAGGACCGGTTTGAGTGGCGTAAAAGAAGAGAGGCCTATGCTCAGCAGTGGGCGATAACAGGCTGATGATGATGATGATATTTAACTACTTTTATGTCATCTAAAGCGCTACCAATTTGGTAATGTCAAAATGAACAAACATCAAGTATGTAATATAAATGATGTAAAAATAGTTACTTCGGATGACTTTGATGAAATAATTAAGATTAATTACACATCAAGCCTGACGTCAAAAGACCTACTAATTTAAATACAGCCTCTATAATTCATGCAAGCATATGTATGATAGGCCAGATTTTAATTGACTGTAACAGAGTTGTAATACTCGATGTGTTATTATTTTTAAACTATATTTTACAAAAACAACAACCTGAAATACAAATTACTACTCTAAAACTTGTACATTAAAGTATCATTTTAATTGTGCCGTAAGAATTATTTTTAAATGTCAAAAAGTGCCGATAGCAGATGGTGTGGGCAGTGGTCAACCGTTTATATGATTAGTCACGGCAATAAACGTCTGAGATATTCTAAATTAAAAGACTAAACCGATGATATAAGAACGGTATATCACGAGGTAAGTAGAGTATCTCACTCGGTTTACAGTTTTACAGAATTCATATCGGGTTCGAGACGGCTAGATAAAGAATAACGAACATGGTAGGTAGGTATATTGCATGATATTTTTATATATGAGTATTGACTCGATCGAAACGCTCTCCTGACGATCGCCTATCCATGAACATTGCAGCAATGCTCAGAACTTTGAGCTACAAAACAAAGTACCATCGCTGCTTTAATGCTAATTACTTGTAAACATTCAATGATGAGTCACACGTAATGTTTTTAGTTGCAAATATTTTAAACCTGTACACAGCAATATATACAAACTACTGCTTTTCGGCGGAATGTATTCCGGCAGCTTCACTTGAAAGCCAGTTTCATTCCAGGCTAGATCTGTTTACCATCTTCGGTCATACCGTCATTTAACATCAGGTGATCTGTGGTCAAATAAAATTTTGACACTTTGGTGGTACCCACTTGCCTAAACGGCCTTCCACTAAAGAGATTTATCAGCTAGTAAGTCACAAAAAATTGCTTGCGTTATGCTAAAATTCTAGCGATGTTTATCATAATAATATGAACTGTTTCCCTATTTATATCCCATGGAAAAACTGATATTTCTTATAAATATAACTTTTCACAATTATCCGGCTAAGCTTTACGAAGTTTTTCGAGAAAATCCGTTTTACTTTTAAACGATTTTTTCCTCTGAAAAATCTTTGCGTTTTTATGTCATAGATACGTCACGCAAAACTAATAGTTAGTATCAATAATATAGTTCCAGAAGTTATAGTTTATATTTAAAATGTTCTTGGTTTTCCCAGGTGTATTATTAAATGTTAAGATTGTACATAGGTACCTACTTTTATTATGAAATTATATGGTATGGTATGGTACCTGACTTACAAAACGGGAATACTTTTTGTTCCTGTATTGTCTAGTTTTCGTGAAGTTAAAAAAGTCATTCTGTCCTGTCAATTCGTCCGCTCGTTCGCCCTGGTTTGTTCAGACATAAAATCTATCAGTACTTTTCGAGGACTGTTGATAAGAAACATTGAGAAAACATCAAAATGTGATGTTGACCGAGAACTTGACAGTTTGCCAGGAGGTAAGAAACCCACAAAATGTTATTCGAGGTTACGTACACAAAAATATGATATTAAAATGTTATTTGATATTTTCTTATAGTAAATGTATCAGAACTAACTCACAGACCTACATAATATAATATAGATAAGTACACTTTATTGTGTTTTCTACAGCGCTATGCTGCGCGGCATTTACAAAGCAGTGGTCAAGGCTAGTAAGAGGTGAGTAGCTGGTTAATTCAAAAGCCCTTTGTGTAAAAGTAAGTAATTTAAAAAATTATTAGTTATGAAATTATAATTATGACAAGAGGAGAGAATATATTCCTTGACAATAAAATCAAATAAAAATTTATTGAAATAAAAGCCACGAACCAATCACAATACTATATTAAGCGAAACTTTAAAAAAAATGTTATACAATTAGACTAATAAAAAACGGATAGGGGTTACCAAAATCAAAATAAATGAAAACTTTTGCGTAAAAATATGTTTTGTTATTAAATTTTCTTATGATGAAAAAGGCTTGCGTTTGATCGCCATCTCACCTGATGTTAAGTGAAGATGCGATCTACGATGGAGCACGCTCGCCTAGAAGATACCGATTCACTCTCTACTTGAAGACACCCAGATTGTATCTATCAGGGAACACCCACTCGGGTAACGTATTCCACGCTTTAGCCGTTCAGACAATGAAAGCAGATTCAAATAGTTGCGTACGGTTTTTTGGAACGTCAACCATGAAACGATGTTGCTTTTTCAAGCTTCTGGCCGTCCGATAGAAAAATGGGCATGGGGGAATTAGAGCATGCATTTCTATAGAGAAAATTTAATTTAGTCGTGTTTTACTATGTCTGATGTTGGCATTTTTCACAATGTCTGATGTTGGCATTTTATCCGCCATTTATTTTATCTTTTTGTTACCGCTTGCAAAACATTACACTACTTCCTTTTCAAAAAACTTTATCTCTTTAGTTGAGAAAAGAAAATAAACAGATGGACACATATAAATTTACTTACCTACTCTTAATTGGGTGATCATGAATTCTGGCTTTACATAGAGACCCATTAATAACAAACCATAAGAAAAACATGATTACGTTGTTTTTTTTTTTTGTTACAGATTGAATGACCTTGATTTCAAAATTTAGGTCTTATGTCACGATACAAATTTGTCCACGAGGCAAAAACATAAATCTATAAAAAAAGTTGTCTTTTTTTTTAAAATGAATTTTCGTATTTTCATACTACGTTATAATCAATCGGTACATTATTAATCTAACATTATGCAATGTTTAAGGATCACAATTTTTTTACTAACCCTTATCTACGTTTTTAAACTAGTAGTGCAAGTTTGCTTACACTCAAGCAAGTGAGTCAAACTTTAGTAATGCAAAGTACCTATTGACTATAAAATGTATCATATTGTTGTGTTTTCAAATTAAGCAAAAAAAATTTAAATAAAATCAGTAACTTAAAATTGATAAGTAATTAATTTTCAATGTTTGTAAGGTAGGTGTAAGTAAGTTATACTGTTCAGTTGAGCGGACAAATTAAAGGGCCATGTGGAGAAATCTTTAAGCCCAGGTTTACTAGATAACTGGAATTCGCCTAGCTTTTTCTAAATTAGATAAATAGTTAAAAAATTTGTATTGTGTACTGTAATTAATAAAATCAGATCAGAGTGCCTTCAAGGCACGAGAAAATCGGATTCTTCTTGGCAAGTGTGCTCCATCGTAGATCACATCTTCGCTTAGCATCAAGCGAGATGGCAGCCAAACCCAAACATATTCACAATTAATAAAAGATAAGAAGATAATGAGATATCACTGATTAATTATAGCAGCGTTGTCGCTAAAAGCGATATCTTCCAGACAACTTTGAGATGCAATAATATGCATTAACTAATCGATATATAAATAAATAATTACCTTGACATGATACATGAATTTGCCATAAAATTAAAATTGTTCTTTCAAAGTGTAAAACGGGACCCTATTACTAAGACTCCGCTGTCCGTCCGTATCTCATAAATCGTGATAGTTAGACAGTTAAAATTTTCACAGGTTATGTAGATTTTTCTGTTGCCGCTATAGGTAACAACAAATACTAAAAAACAGAATAAAATAAATGTTTAAGAGGGCTCCCATACAACAAACGTGATTTTTTGCCGTTTTTATAGATAATTATACGGAACCCTCCATGCGCGAGTTCAACTCGAACT
Organism: Biston stratarius; assembly: GCA_950106695.1. Taxonomy (NCBI): domain Eukaryota; kingdom Metazoa; phylum Arthropoda; class Insecta; order Lepidoptera; family Geometridae; genus Biston; species Biston stratarius. The sequence goes on along the minus strand of OX467106.1, from coordinate 36,421,608 downwards.
TGGCCGGTTTATATATATATATATATAAATAGTTATCTTCAATTGACTATTTGTATCCAGGCAAAAAACGTTAATCTTCCAAGTTTGAAACTTTTGGTCCATCACCCTGTCACCTTAGTAGGTACCTAAGCTATAGCGTAGTGTGAAGAAACCTATAGTGTTGCAATCGACGTATAAACTACAAAACCGGACGTAAAGACTTAATATGTAACAATCACGTGGTCTCGGTGTCATTAGGAGCTCCAAGGTTGCTAGTTTTTGCTCCTACTCTCCGTGACTAAGTAAGTACAGACGTACACTCATGTAGTCAAATAAACCAGATTTATCTTGTAATAAATGAAGATTCAATCTCGTTTGGTATATAAAGCGGACAGGAAACAGAGTCAGACAAGGCAAAGCTTTTTTTAAATTCAGAATAGGTTTGCGTTTCATCACACTCTGACTGATGTTAAGCAGTAGTGCAATATAAATTACAAGGAATCTATTTATTCTGGATTTAAAGACACCAATATTATACCAACAACAATGTGCTTGAGCTGTCGGTGAGGAAAAACATCGTGAGAAAACCATAGCATGGTGGTAGAGTATTTTCTACTACTCGGCTGGCTATCTACCCTCAAGTTGAAAATCTGCCTACAGGCATCAAGCAGTGTGTTCCGACAACCTCAGTTTAGAATCAGTCCCATTCCAGAATAGGTGTGCTTTTATCTTCGACCACACCGTCATATAACATCAGGTGAGCTGTTCTCAAACAAATATCTTGTATCCGGCAGAGAGGTCAAGCGCGAACCTATTCCGTATTTTAAAAAAAGTTCCACAACCTCGCTGTGCAAATAAAAATTAGAGAAAGAAACGCATTGCGCGTACGTGTGGAATAGCCACCATGTACGGATGACGTTTTAACATAAGGTGAGCTCTGGTCAGGTAGCCTGTCAACTATAAAAAAAACTGGTATAAAGAAATCTATGTATCACGGCGTCTTTTTTTATACTACATGGGTCCCATAAACACCAAAGGGTTGTTTATAATTAAAAACAAGATACTTTTTATCAAATCAATGATAAATAATTCAAGAGCAGCTCACCTAATATACCAGTACTAAGCCTTTTTCGTTCAATTTCTACTTGACTGTACGTAAGATTACAAACAATATTATTATGTAAAAAAATGTGGCTTTGCCTCACAAGTGACCGCATCCACAGAAATCTATTGTGATGGATGTATTCTAGCACGATTCGATGTGCGAGTGGCAAAAACAACACATAGAAACATGATTGCTTTTTGTTAATGATTATTAAACGAGCTGGTGCTGCCCACTGACTCCATTTCGACAATATGGCATAGTCACCTATGTGTAGTGAGTTAGTCAATAAATATTTACTAAGACTATTATTAATGTACGTAAAATCGACAATTTAATTTTTTATATATAAAAGTAATGAGACAAACGAAACGCTCTCCTGGTGATAAGAGATAACGCTCGTCCATGACCATTGCAGCGATACACAACAACTTAAAGTAGTAAAACAAAGTCTAGGGCACCGCTGCTTTAGCGTTCATTACTTTGAGACTTTCGATGGTTAGTCTCGACAGTCTTGTAATTTCGGTAGCTGCAGTACCCCTCAAACCGGTACACAGTAATGTAAAACTTTCCACCTTCCACTTTCCACCCTCAAGTTGAAAATCTGCCGCCAAGCATCTAACGGTGTGTTTCGGCAGCTTCACTTGAGAGCAAGTTCTATTCCAGGCTAGGTGTGCTTTACCATCTTCGACCACACCGTCACTTAACATCAGGTGAGTTGTGGTCAAAGACAAAGCCTAACAAAGATTAAAAAAAAAAAAAAAAAAAAAAACTACTGCTTGGCGGCAGAATATCAGCTACTGCGATGGTACCTACCTAGATAACCTCCTGCTAAGGAAATTAACCACTAAGTAGTTTCGGTTATTTTAATAACTTCTTTAAATTTTTGTTAAATGTATCAAGACCACGTCAGTTTCCATAATAAAACTTCTTTAAATACTTTTGACAGATTCCTAGTGAGTCTGAAAGGAGGTTAGGCAAGCATTTGCCAGCAGTGAGACACTAGAGGCAGAAATTAATAATAATAATTTCTGGTGAGGTTTGAGACTTGCGAGCGAGCGTAGAATAATAGGAGAGAACACAAAAAGAAAAACCACATCTTTGAGGTAACTTCATAAAGCGTTAATGGTTTAATTCATTGAAATATATATAACTTTCCCAAATGATTAGATGCACTATTTTTTATGTAAAAGTGATGTGACGTGCGAAACACTTTATTGACGGTAAATGCTTTCCTGATCATTGCTGGGGTACTCAAAACTTTGAATAACAAAACAAACTATCCAGGGTATTGCTGATTTCGCGCCCATTGCTTTAATACATTTTGATGGTTAGTCTTAATAGCTCTATAATTTAGCTAGCTGTAGTATCCCTCGGACTGGAACACAGCAATGTTTACACACTTGTTTGATGACAGAAATTCTGAAACTGCGTTGATACCTAGGCGACATCTTGCTAAGGAAATCTATCACCAAAGGTTGCCTGGAAGAGATCGCTTTTAGCGATAAGGTCGCCAGTTGTTACACATGTTAACTAAGTTTATTTCTCCTGTATTGTATAATTTATTTATTTTTGTGTGTACAATAAAGAGTTAATCAATCAATTAATCAATCAATCAATCAATCACCTAATAGAAGTATAATATTAATAAGTATTGAGTCTAAAGCAACCAAGACATAACATAAAACAAAACGCTTAGATATGAAAACTGTGTCAGACCTCAGTGGCCGATACAATTATGACACACGCACTGCATGACCAAAATATTATTGCTTATTTTTCAAACAAAACCGCGCAGTGCAAGTTTGTTATAAATCAACCTAATTTATCCAAACTTTTTAACTCTGTTTTTATAACAAGGCACGTGTTCGCTCCGAATGACCTCATCCAATTTAAACTGCTCGACTAAAGGTCGATTGAAAGAATTCCGGAAAATTAGAGCAATTCACTAGTTCTAAGACTCTATATCGAAACTAGCAGTCATGTCCTAACTTTTTTAACTGTTCTAACTTTTAAGGTTTACGGAAAACTACAAAATGATTTATGATTGTGACCATCGATCCTAGATTTCTGAAGAATGCTGTATACAAACAGATATTTTTGGAACGGGCTGAGGGAAATAGACCGAAAAATGTGTAACAATGAAAAATTATACCAAAAACCGACATTTTTTTTCTTTTTTTGAGGCACTTCCCGATCACATAGGAAACTAAAAAAAATTCAATCGATTCAGCGTACCGTCGATTTTGGGAAAATGCAAAAACATTTTATAATTTTAAAAAAAGCCTTTCAAGAAACTTCGTTCCAACCGGCCATACATAAGATACCTGTATACTTTTTTTAGTGATGCTTCGCAACTTTTCGAATAAAACGATTACATATTTCAAGGGCGACCATTTCTATATATAGTTTTTTTTTTTTAAGTATCTTCTAAAATTGATGATGTACGATTATGGTATAAATTTAATATATTATATCAACTAAATTAGTAAGGATTACGCAAAAAACTTTAGTAATGGACACTAATGTATTTTTTACTATACAATCGTTTTGATGCAATTAATTATTTTAATTACGTATCACAAATGTCCCAAATTAACGATGATGATGTAACCGGCATATTTTTATATCGTTAAATACGACCTAGTATTTTGATAATTATGTTTAAAAACACGCTCACATTATTAGCTGTTGTCAGCGCGTTAAATAGAAATACATTTGCACGTTGTTAACTTTCGTTTTACCAAATTAAATTATAAGTACTGGGAAATTAACAATATTATTGAAATTTCCGTGGTGGTGCCGGCGTAAGAATTGTACCCCACCCTCCCTACCCATGGTTGCCGTAAGAGTCGGCTAAGGGATGTAATCCGGAAGATGGGCAGCAGCGTCTTCCTTGAACAATCACACCTAACTGCGCTCGCCAACCCGCCTGCAAAGCGTGGCCTATGTCCAACAGTGGACGTCCTATGGCTGATGATGATGATGATGATTGAAATTTCAATTTCTGTAGATGCAAACGATTACACAGTCTTATCGTAACCTATCGAGCGATCAAAAAAAAATCTAATTATTACGTAACGCTAGTTGACAATTGCCTATTTAAAAGTGCACAGTGAACAAAAACGCAGCCTATTGTTATTATGACTGCAAGCATTGCATCACCGCGGTGACAATCAACGTTTCATTTAAACGTTGCAAAAACCATCGCAGATTTACCAGATACTTGTGAAATAACCCTACTTTACGACAAGTTGAAAATACGGCCGAAAAATCTTATTTCTAAAAGTTTACGATTGGAAGGTGACGAAAATGAAACTATGTAACGTGTACTTAAATTTTTGATAATTTTATTCGCTATTTAAAGACCTATTTTTGAATTCATGCATCTCTTATTGCGCATATAAATATGTCCGCCTATCCGTACGAAATCATCATATTCATGTAAATACACATTCGCAAGATTCTCAAATTCTCTTTGAAATCTCCTTACAATAATAATGTTTCTGGTATTCGTTACGGTCTGAGCTATTCGTATTGAGATATATAGTTCGTTCTGACTTATTATTTAATCAAGAATTGAATATGCAAATACATTTTCTATATAGAGTTACGCGGAACGGTAATAATAAGCTGAATTCATTGAAGTGAAGTGAAGAAATCATTTTATAGTCATCATTGTGAACTTATACTATAGGACCGACTCGCAAAACAAATCAGATTAACCAAACTTTTAAAGCTTTAGCCAATGTTGAAAGATATTTTTCAGTGTAACGGCCGATTATTTCGCTATTAAGGGTTGGTATCATAAAAATAATTGTTCATATTGAAATGTAAAACGACCTCCTATCGGTTAAACACTACCGTTTTACATCACCCTATATTGCAATACTCTTACGCAGAACAATAACAGTAATTAAAAATATTTACTACTGTCATTACCAGAACCTTCTAGTGCGAAACACCAAAAATTTTGAATCATTCCAATTTGGTAATAGGTAATGATATAAGCGTTGCAAGACTCAATACGGATATAATAAATGTCTCCGTTCTAAGCACAAATGTAACGTAGCATGATAGTAAACTAGTGGACTTTTACTATTAGAAAGTGCTCAGAAAAAGCAAAGCGCAAACCGCGTCATATTTCTACAGTATACTTTAATCCCGTCATATATTCATAGTGTGGTGTTGTGGGCAAATAACTCCCGGGTAACTCTTCCAGGCACCATTTGTTATAACTACTAAGTCCCGGGAGATCGCGGACTTCGACGGAACTTGCGATGCACAAGTTGGGAATATATCGATAAGCACTGAACATTGCGGCGACAAATACTAAACAATTCAAAACAGCTGTATTTGAAATGAAATGTTGTTAAAACACCTCGTACATGATTAGAGCGGTATCAAAATACGTTTAACTGAAATGAAACAATAGAAATTTGCAATAAAAACCTTGTATAAACTGATTGAATTAAGATAAAAATATATTAAGTGTATTTTTCTAAGAGCAGACCTATCTATACTACGTGATCTGTAAATACTTAGAAGATTTTATCCAGTGGTGTAGCTTGTCCTAGATAGGACTTTCGTAATACTAATAATACTTGGTGGTAGATTAGCAAGAGGTCATCTAGGTAGGTACCACCGCTGTACCAGATATTCAGCTGCCAAGCAATAGTGTGTAAACATTACTGTGTTTCGGTTTGAAGGGTACTGCAGCTAGCGAAATTACAGGGCTGTTGAGACTAACCATCGAGAGTCTCAAAGTAATGAGCGCTAAAGCAGCGATGCCCTGGACTTTGTTTTGTTACTAAAAGTTCTGTGTATCGCTGCAATAGTCATGAACAGGCACTATCTCTTACCATCAGGAGAGCGTCTCGTTCATCTCATTACTATTAACATAAAAAAGGCCCTGTATCAAAAATTTGTCGGCTGCCTTCTACCTGACTTTAATTTCATATTTTCACTAGGGCAATCGTTACCTTTCTTTTGCTAATTTTTCAAAATCTTGTTAGCAAACGCATAATCGGACAAAGTCTAACGAAACATTTAACAACTTTTTTCTTACACACGTTGTCTTGTAGCCCGGGCCCCGTATCGTTGATAAGACTGACCAGAAGGCAGATACGCTCCTGGTTTAAAAAAATTACGACGCTAATAGATAAACTACAGCTGATATGAAATGTGTTAAGTTCTTATTCTTAATAAGTTTAGTCTTATTTTTTATTAAGTTCGCATTTGACCACTGATACCAAGATGGAGTACGCTCATCTATTTACTCTAGATTTCAAAACAGCCTTATAAAAATTCGAGTTCCGGCAGCCTAGTTGGGAGACCGTCTGATTTCCAACTTAGGTGTCTTAGGTTCAAATCCCACGGTGTGCACCTCTGTCTTTCTTAGGTTACGTGCGTATTGTCGCTGACTTCAAACAGTAAAGGAAAACACCGTGAAGATGAACAAGAGTTTAAAAAAAAAATAGTCTAGAGGATATGTGAAGTCTATCAATCCACACTTGGCCAGCGTGGTGGACAATGGCCTTACACTTCTCACAATGAGAAGAGAATCGGGCCCAGCAGTGGAACAGTTTCTGAAAAACAGCGCACCTATCCTCGTCCGCGTTTGACCTATAACTTGCCTGATGGTAAGCGATAATGTAGTAGAAGATTTATCCCTCAGGAACTAAAAATGCAGAACTAGCAGCTTGTTCCATTTCTTGGCCGTACGGATAAGAATCGTAGAGTCAAAAAGTTTGGTATGTACCCGTGGCAATTTTACTATGGCTGGTAATGGGCCGTCTTTCTAGGCCAGTAGTAAAAAGGGGATAGAAGTATAAGGTCATACAGCTCAGTAGCACATTCTCCGGAATTAATCCTGTTGAAAATTGACAGACATGCCACTTTCCGGCGGTGTTCAAGGCTTAAAAGTTTTTTTCAGAAGAAGAAGCATATAAGACCTATTTCTGCTTTTTAAGACATGCGTAACGTAAGAGAAACGTATTTTTTTCTGGCTTTGTATGCAACCTTGTATCGTCAATGACTGTGACTTTTACCCCATCACGTTTAATAATAAAGTAACGTTACGCCACTCGATATCGTACAACCAAAATAAAATCAATAAACAATAGAGAGCCGAAATCAGAGAATCAGCTAATTCGGTGTATTCACGGGAACGAACAAATAAATACTTCCGAATATAACGTTCTCTCTCACGTTCCACAATTCTAATAATAAGTACTTGTTCCTATAAACAAATCTGAATATTCGAAAACTTCGAAGTGCGGAAGCCATTGAAATTTCACGAATAACTTGATTATCGCAAAACCATTACATACACCCACACACAAATAAGCAATTGTTTATTAGATTAGTCGGTATTAGAGTCGCATGGAATACCTGTCTTTAAGTGAAACAATGTTTACAAAGTCGAAGCTATCGGTCAGCGAAGTCTCTAGAATGTTGCGGTTACTACGTAGTTTAAAGTATTCACTATATACGCTCAACAAACAACCTTAATTTAATTTGAAAAGTATGGGGTTGGGTACAATGAAATAGTTCAAGGATCGGTACCAGCTTAGTACCTATTGGCTAATATAGAGCTCATATATCTATAGTACCGGATGGAAAACTTACAATTGTGTAAGACAGTTTATTTCAATTACATCTATCTATCTATCTATATCTTTAAACGAGCAATTCTTGTATATATATATTCTGAATCTTGGAAACGGCTCCAACCATTTTCATGAAATTTTGTATGCAGGGGGTTTCGGGAACGATAAATCGATCTAGCTAGGTTTCATTTTTAGAAAACGTCGTTTTATCCGTGTTTTCAGCCGAGCAAAGCTCGGTCAACCGGGTACTTTTAATTATACTATGGAAAATGACGTGGTTTTGGCACTTTTTTGTTTTACTTATACGGGATTTACACTGTATAGTATAAGTTTAGACTATAGTCGGAGTTCCCGATAATATTATACGTGAGTAATCCCGCATAAGTAAAACAAAATATTTAATAATGATTACTGTTGTTATACTTTTATTAGGTACATCGCGAAATCTTCTTATTAATATTATTATCATTATCACTTCATGGTAGATATTCCAAAAACTCGAACTAAACGGTTTGATTCTACTTTCATTGTACGAACTGTTAAACAATGGAATTTACCACCCGAGTAGGTGTTCCCTGATAGATACAAGCTGAGTGACTTCAAGACGCAAGTGAATTGGTTTCTTCTAGGCGAGCCTGCTCCACCATAGACCGCATCTTTGCTTAACTTCAGACGAGATGGCGGTCAAAAGCAAGCCTATCTACAACAAAAAAATCTAGTTGTTACAAAAAAAAAGAGTAAAATAACCACATCGCTTACCGACACAAAAACATTATACATAGATACATTGATTAGGTATACCTAAACGTACCGTCGACATTCCTATATTTCATCAATATAGCTCACAAAACATGGCCATTCAATTAAGTACGTTCTGTCAGTAGGCCGGTGGAGCCATTCGTGTAATGAAATTTGACTGAGATACAAACTTAGCTATGTATGGGCACATAGGTCCCATTGTTCGTACGTGTTTACTTTAATTATTAAGAGTTCACTAAAACTCATATTTCACCCAGCTCTCATGCGTAGAACTTTCTCTGGAAACTGATATCTAATTACATGCATTAACGAAGAAAATTAGCAAGTTTACTGAAGAAATTGGGGTAATTCCACGAAAAAGGAAGCTTTGTTTCAAGCAGCCCATATTCATAGAGCGAAGTCCCGCAAATTGAATGTAATTGCCGCAACGAAGTGTTGAATCAGACTGGCGCGGCTGCTGGCCTAAATAGCGCCTATTTACCCACTTAGGAGCAGAATTCTGAACACCCACAGACCACCTGTTTACGCTGCAAAATTTTCATGGAGCGAGTGACATCAGCTGATGAAGTCGCAAGACTAAAATTGCTGCTACAATAATTCTTGTCGGTTGGTTTGATCCCATTGGTTTGGTTTAGCGGTTAGTGGGTTTTTAGTTAATTATATTATTGATGTATGTATATGTAGTAGTAAAACCACGTAGGTTTTCACAGTAAAATTCAAAAAGAATAGTTTTCTATTATAATTGCCACAAAATATTATTAAAATTGGATGATTTTCTTTTTATCTTTTCTCGTTTACGATTTGCTTAAGTTTAAGCTAGCCTAGTTTCAGACTCTTCAATAACATTTTACTGTTCTCTTTTAACATCACACAGATTACCTAAGACCAGCAAACGTCCTGTTACATTTAATTAATCACACAAATAGATTTTATTGCGACAAATATTTACATCTGCCGCAAAGTGAGGTCGCTTTAACCGGCAACGATCTAGTTTTATATTTTACGAACTGCCAAACTGCGAACTGGTGGGTTTACTACGCTCTTAATGTTAATTTTGTTTATAATGACTTTCACCAGCTCCCAAAAGCTTTACCATTGTTCCAACACGTATGTCGTGGGAACAGTTAACATATAGCATGTTACAGGTATATAGAGTGGATATAAAATTTTATCAGCTCGTCATAAAGCAATGACGGTGCAATAAGAATGAAATAGAATTATTATTTACAACATTTCCCGGCGCTAAGCTCGGCACGGCTTATTGGCTGTTGTGAAAGAGAACGCACCACCGAAAGCGTGACAATGCAATATTTTTTATTGCAAATCAATATATCCTATCGTTTTCCGAAATACACGAAACAAATTGCTATAGTCGCAAAAAATTACATTGAAAATATTTTATATGAGTAACTTATGCGCCACGCCATGAGACGATTTCGGTGCCTCTTCCCAAGTATTCATTATTCGGCTTCAGCTGAAAAATGTTTCACATTGTTCAATGAATTTTGATCTACTTCGCTTTAAACAAAGGGTGAATAGGGTCTTAAAAGGACAACTGACAATTCCCCCGGGTATTGTAGGTGTCCATAGGCAGTGGTGACCATTTACCATCAAGTGGCCCGAAGAGTGTTTGCCACTTTTTTACATTTAAAAGAAACCGTTAAAAATACAGATATATTTTTACTGGCATTTTAAAAAAATATATTTTTTAAGCAACTTAATTTAAAAGAATTCAAAAAAAAAGAAGAATAGAAATTAATAAACTATGATAATCCCATATCGTTACTAAATGCTGAGGTGAAAGATATTTAAATAAATTTTAAGGCATTTTAAAAAATATTTGTCGACTGTCGTCTAAGGCTACCGAGCTGTGGTCGAATTCCTTGCCTGTTAACTATAAAAAGTTTAGAAATATGATTAACAATAACATAACTCAATCAATTGCATATAAAGATCAAAATCAAATTTATAAATCCATCACAGAATGGTTCTTAAAATTTTGTTAAGAATTCTTAAATAATACTTCTTTTTAACGAGTTTTAAACAAAGTCTTCAAATGCGGAAAGTTGAAATGAGCTTTATAAAATACTTTGATTGATAAGGTTGAGTAATAAAAGATAATAAAGATAATTTATAGGGAATATTTTTTATTATATTCATAAACATAACAAACAAATTACGATAGACACGAAACATTATGACGTTGATTATGTAGTGTAAACATTATGACGTTTTCTAGACTAAATTTAAAAGCTCTAAAAATATTGTGATTCTTTTCACACATATTATTAAAAATGTGCTAATATTATAATATAATAGTTGACCAATTATATTATTTGAGCTTTTTGGGTACGAATTAGTAACATTGAAACCATCAGTTATTTTTACAGCATAACCCCGATATTGTATTATATTAACCCGTAGGTATCTAAAGCCTACTGTCTTACAGCTGTAAGTTTAAAACGTTTCTTGCTTAAAGTTAGCAGCTTTCATATTGTATCATATTTAAGACTGGTACAAAAACATTTAGCAAACCTAGATTCATAAATTGAAACATGTTACCAAAGACTATATTATAAATTTGCTAACCCAAAATATTGCACACATCATTGCCGAGACAATATGTTTCAAGACATCAAACTAGCAGTATCGATGCTATTTAAAACTGCATGCAAGATGTTTTTGAAGTTAAATAAAATATGAAAAACATCAAGCTCATTTACAAACGCAACATACATAAATAAATTCACACATACGATGATGAGGATTGTTACGTCCAATATTGTTTTATGTAGGTGCGTCTACGAGCAGTGACTTATTTACTTAAAATAGGAAAGCTAATTGATTCAGCCCCTTTAAACCCAATAAATGCCTTGTTCGATCTCCCCATGACTAACACCAATTTGACTACGATTCACGCTGGACTGAGAATTCCTTCATTAATCGAATTAACCTCTAATTTCTTTCGTTAGGGAGTCTAATGGTCATGCTGTGCCGTTAGTAGGCCTTCGCTTATTGGGATCAATTAGGCAGGGCATTCGAGGGTCGCTGCTTCATAAATCATTTACGTTCGGCGTCGATAGTTTACTCAAGCCACGAGACGTAATTTCTATCTTCCTATGATGAAATTTGGCAGTATTTTGATTAATTAATGTAGTAACTTGAAATAAAGGAAGAATTAGTTCGATATATTGACAATATCAGACATATTACGGGTAAGCCCGAAACGTAACAATGGCACAATGAAAAGTATACTGATACCTAGTAGTTGATGATAATATGGAAAAAAAAACTAATAATAGAAAGGATATCGATGTGAACAAAGGCTATTATCTGGTGTAGTAGGTATGCAGGATTTCACGTATCATCAAAAATGCTTCTGTTATAAAGTATGTTTAGGTTATATATATTCGTATGCGTACTCAAGTCATGTCTTCTAATAATTCTGATGAGCGTTGGACCATAATAAGACAAGCAGACCATCTGCCTGTGTACATTTACGCAACCACCAACCGTGAAAAAAGTCATCCATATACATCAGCTGCTTCAAACGACGTCTTGAAGGCGAATCGTTTATTTCAAATTCCGTCTAGACTCTCATAGTTAGAATCTCTCTTGAAGGCTTCATTGTATGAATTGTAGTTCTTTAAATATCTAAAGTTATTTAATTTTTTGGTTCATTTCAACGGATTTATGGAAAATACTCCAATATGTATGTACCTACATCTTGAATTGGAACAAAATCTTACTTTTATTATTATTTAATTTAATCATCGCAAAGATTCTTATATTTTATGGGGACCTAACCTACAAATGTAATTTATAAAATTCTACAACACAATAGCTGCGGTTAAAAATTATGTAATAGATTTCCTCTCAGTGATATATTTAATAATTAATTTTATACTTATATACGCCTTCCTGCTCGGAAAAGTTAATAGCAATATTTAATCACTTTGTGAGAATTAAACTTGTGTTTTAGAATTTACATTTCTTGTTTATCGAAGGTTTTTAATGAGACTGAGTGCATTCTTCAAGATTTTCCTCGTTAGTTTCTTTGTGTAATACTATGAGAATAGGTACAATCTCAATGTCAAACAAATGCATTAATGTTAAGTATGAATGACTTTGGTAGATTCAAGTGCATATTTGCATAAGTAATTAGGTAGTATTTATGATTTACATATTTAAAATTGTAATGTTGATGTTGTATACTTTACCATTGTTTTTTACAAATTACAAGTTTATTTTCTAGATAATATTTTTAAGTGCATTTAAAAAGCGATCGAGGATTTTTTTGTTTAAAATTTTGTAAGTTTAGCAGATCCAATATAATTTTATTGTTACAGTTCCACTCTGATGGGCACGCTAAATGACAGGTAAAACGGTAAAACAGTAGCCTCGGTGCTTGTTCAATCATATTCATTGCACAATTCTTCAGCTTTCTCTCGCCGTGAAACTGGTGTCGGCGGCCATTGCCCATTTGCTACGGTTGTTGTCGGTATTTTAACTCGAGCAAGTTAATTATTTTCCAACTTGCTGTGAATCCGCCTCTCACATTTTTACCCAAAACGTTGAGTGAAGCTTGATGCTCTTGTTTCATATGAACAGTTGTAGAGTAACGAGTATCAGCGAGTGTGTCTCATTGTTATGATTCAGTACAATGCGTGGTTTCAGAAAGTGCTCCCGCTGTCGATACTTGCCAGTAATTTCTACGGTTGCCATTGTTATGCGCCTCGCTTTTGCGACTTTTGTGTACCACGTGAATAACATGAGTTTCTACGTTCCTCGTTTCGGATATTATTTTTATTTTAGTTTTTCACAACTCTGCGTCGAATGTAGATTATGTTAATGTTGTTATGTTTTGAATCCTAATTAAATTTACATGAATAACAACGATTTTACGTTTAAAAGTGAAATGCAATCTTGGGTTTTAAACCAAACACTTTACAAAGCTTTTCTTATTTTTATCGTTTCCTACTAACAGTTAGTAAAACTGCTAACAATACACGTTGTAAGGCTTATCTAAAGCGGGGCAAACAATTAACGGATCATAAATTGGTATTGCGGTGCCTTTACGAGCTGTGCGCTTTAACTTTGATAAGAGTCGCTGCCAAACATTAAAATCTACTTTAGAAGGCTTCGCGCTTGCATCAAGTCGCCGGTCAGCTTTTCCGGTGGTGCTTCATGGGAACCGTAATAAAAGTGAAATTAAAACCGCGCGAACAAGTACATCAATTAATAACATCGCATCCGGCTGCCTTAAAAAAAATCAAGTGTCCGTTACCTAGAAAACAATAGCACATTTCACAAACACACACACTGCTCTCTGTCGGAAAACGCACATGCACAATTTTCCGAACACCGGTTACGGACACTGCGTCGGTCGCGTCAGAGCAAAGGGCGGCACGTACAAACGCTGCCTCTGCGCGCGATAGACTGGCTGTTCTCGGGCGGACTCGCGCCGGAGCGGGACGCGCGGCGGGCGTGCCGAGCCACTGCGCGCGCATTCCCCCTCTCTCTCACACACACCGCACCATACATACTTTCGTCTCTTGTCCACGCGCTCTAGCACACCTTTCGTTCCCAAGACAGGTGTTCTTGTCCCTGTGTGCGTACGGACACACGACGCTCGCGTGTGTGCTCGCTTCCTGCGGCGGCGGTGGATCGTTTTTTATGCCCGGCAGAAATTATAAAAAAGTAAATGGAGGGAAAATTAAATAAAACGTTTACAATGAAGCGTTTTCCTGTGCGCTTTCAATGATTCAGTGTGCGCTATTTTTCTGGGTCGGTATCATAGCGGTCGGGATTACGAGTCTTTTTACGGATGTTTGAGTGATGTAGGCGGGCGTAATTAGACACGGGGCGGAAAGGTATATTGATTGCGGTGACGGGGGTTTGTGGAAAAATCGATATTTTTGTATTAAAGGTGGCACGCGACGTGTCCGGTGCGTCCACGGATGAGTAAGCGTATCGATCCACACGCCAACTTTCGACCCTACTCTACATGGCGCGCTCTATCACTCAAGTAAACCTCGCGGTGCTTGGTATCTGTGTCTAACTGCCTCATATCTCTGCATTTGCCCGCACTACTGAATCTACTAAAAATGATACGCATTTTAGATCTCATGCTTAGTTTTTTAAGTTAGGTATGAAAGTAAAGTTTTTTTTTTTTAATATTGTAGGACCTTACACACAGCGCCATCTGACCCCAAACTAAACAGAGCTTGTGTGATGGAATTCAGATAACTGATAAAATATATAAATACTTTTTTTTTGTAAATACATACAGAACACCCAGACACAGAACAAACATTTGTTTATACCAAACAAACATTTGTCCTTGGCGGGAATCGAACCCACGCCCTACAGCTCAGGCAGACATACTCTCAATGAGCCAACAGGGCTGTAGTTGTAGCAACATTTAGTTGCGATACGTGTCATATTTTTGGTGTACTTGCCACACAGCCCAATATAGTCATTCCAGTTAATTCTTATATTCTATGGTTCACCTGGAACAGCTTCTATAGGATAATGTGTAAGCGCAGGGAGTTCTTCTTTCTAACTTAAAACACCGCTATCATTTATACAAAGACAGTATGTTTATATCACTGTATGTTTTCCAAATAAAATATAATAAATAAAATAAATACGCTTTAGATTTTTAACCTCCGACGCAGAGGGTGCACCTAAGTAAGTTATAAGTTTAACGTGTGCACGTCTGACTAAGGCATCGTAGCAGCGGCTGAACCGATTTCTTTAAAAGGTGATTTAATCGACAGACGGCCTAGCTATCTTTCTGTTTAGTAATTTAAAGATTTTATTAGGTTTCCGTTAAACACACCTAGTCTGGAATGGAACTGGCTCTCAAGTGAGGATGTTGGAACACACCGTTAGGTAGTTGGCGACAGATTTTCAAGTTGAGGGTAGCTAGCCATTCAAGTAATAGAAAGTACCTTACCACTACGCTATGGTTTCCTCACGATATTTTCCTTTACCGGCAACTCAAGCTCATTGTTGGGGTTTGAACCCACGTCCTTCGACGTATTTGGTATTAAGTTACTGTTGTCGGGGTTTATTTATTTATTTTCAATTTATATTTGCCTGTTTAAATAACTTTTTATCAAATCTGACATTCTATTCGTATTTCTAAATTGAATATTTTACGCTTCCCGCTCAAATAGCCAATATTCCCAAGTAAAATAGCAAACTGGCAACACCGTGCGACACTCACCTATGAGACCGTTATCGGGAACGGTTAAGTTGAACGCTTTCATAAAACCGTATGCGACAACGTAAGCACCATAAAAACAAAATGTGGCCCTTTATGCGACGAAACGAAACTAATAAAACATTTTAATAACAATTCCAGCTTTTCTTTTTTCGAATACAAAGTCACAAAAAATGATAAACCAAACCATATAGAAACAGCATGAGATTAAGGGGGAATGTGGCCAATTATGTCGCCGCATTGTAATATTCTCCAAAACTACATACCTATGTAAGCGTGCTCAATTGTAAATTGCATCTTTTTTTCCAGGGAAATTACTTAATGTATACCACCGGTCCTGGGGCGGGCAGGGTGGTTATGTGGGACTCTCCGTCTTAATGACGGCCTACTCACTAAAAACCTCGGAGTGTTCCACCTCGGCGCTTTGTGTCGAGGCTGCGGGCACGCTTTCGCACTCCACCGCGGCCTCGACAGCGCTTATCCTCGCGGACCCGCCTCGAGGAGCCCAAGCTCGCCCCGCCACGATGACGATGTGTCAGTACACCAGACACATCGTGATCCACCTCGGAGATCTAACCAGCAAATAGGCGTCCAGACGCCCGTGGTCTCCGTGCGACGGGTCAGATTAGTGGCCCCGTCGCCTGCCACTTTGGCCACTGGGATGGGGATCGTCAGACCGGCACTCCTCCCAACCCGTAGCCCCCTCCCACTAGGCTCCTCCACTGTGCCCTCAGCTCCTCAGAGGGACATGTGAAGAGCCCTCACGTCCGGACAAATATGCCCGGACCCGATCGGCAACAGCCGAGCCCACTCGCGAGCTTCTACCCAGAAACCCCCTCTTTCGTTGTGACATACCATATATACTACATTGCATCTTCGCTTAAAATCAGACAAGATAGCGGTCAAACTCAAGAGTAGGTAATAAAAATCGTAATATAAAAAAATAGTACCTGAATATTATTTTTTTCGTTTTCTTATATTCTTACATTTCTCCGGCTATAGTTTCGGTCACATCCGGTGCCCTTCATCATGGAGACAAAGCTAGTACAACGCGCGCGCAGCCTCGTCTTGTTTCGAACAACAAGAGTGGAATTCCGCACAAATTAAACAAAAATAGTGCAAATATAATGTTGCGTAGAAAATGGACGATGAAGAGTCATTGTTTTTTTTTTTCATTTGTCATTCGCTGACAAGCACACTAATACGTCAAGGCTTATACATATTATGTAGTGTATGCATGAATTTCCCGTATCTCAAGTGATATTGAAGTACTAAAGGGTCACTCCTTTCTGTGGAAACATTTTTGGTTAAAATTAGTCAATACGTCTAATTTTTTTTCCTACAACTAACAAGACGAATGAAACGCTTAATGGTAAGAGATAACGCCGGTCCATGACCGTCGCAGCAGTACCCAGAACTTCGAGTAACAAACGAAGACCCGGGTCCAAACGAATCGCTGCTTTTCTCGTTGATTACTTTCGAGGTATACGATGGTTAATCAGAAAAGTTTTGAAAAATCAGGAAACTTCGATATCTGCAGTACTTTTCAAACAGAAGTATAGTAATGCTTACACACTAATACTGGCGACAAAATATCAGATACTTCGGTGGCACCTACCTAGACGATTTCCTACTAAAAAATCTTTGTCGTGGTCAAGTATTTATATTTAAAGGAACAATTATGTAATTAATTTAAAAAATACAACACCAGTTACTAATCTACCAATGTGGTAGACTATAGCCTTATCCTATGCGCAATGAGCAGAGGCCCGCACCCAGCAGTGAGTTTCTAAATTACTATTGATAATTTTTTTATACAAAAATAATAAGGCGAGCGAGACGCTCTCCTGATGAAAACGCATGACCATTACAGCGATACACGAAACCAAAACCAAAGTCCAGGACGTCGCTGCTTTGGCTTGATTACTTTGAAACATTTAATGGTCAGTCTTAATAACCCTGTAATTTCGTTAACTCCAGTAACCTTTAAGCCGGAACATAATGTCTACACTACTGCTTGGCGGCAGAATATCTGAGACTGTGGTGGTATCTACCTAGACGACCTCCTAATCGAATCCATCGGCTACGAATCAACCACCAAGTAAAATTAAGTTTTACTAGTTCAGTTTCAATGCCTATCCTGTACACAAACGACTAATGTCCATACTTCACAAGTACCATCGCAAAAGCAAAGGAACACAACCAAATAACTTGGACCGAATTAATCTATTTCTCAACAAAGGCTGCGTCTACACTGTGTCTATTAAAATCACCGCCTAAATCATTAATCTTTCTACTAGGCCCTAAGGACCCCTTCACACTAACATATGAAATGTCGTCGTACAATAGATATAATGTTGCGTGGAAAATGGGTGGAGATTCTTCGATACTACAATTTTCGCTTGTCACAAACTTGTAACTACACGCACACAAATACGTCAAAGCCTTACGTCATACCAATACATCAAAATATTTGTGTGCCAACTTATAGCACAGAACAGATAATAATACTACGTAATAGAACGGACACTGTTTCCTCCCCTTTCGGGGCTTCCTTACCCCGCATTTAATTCTGAGCTGTTGAGGAGCCGCTTAGAGCATGGGACGCACCACAGGCAGCACGCGACCACGCCAATTTTTTTTTTAAATGGGGTATTCCTGTGCTGTTTGTCAAGTAAACGTGACGACAGAAACCTTTTTTAGATTTCCGAATGATAAAAAAAGGGTAAGATATAATTGGAAACCTGCACGAAATAATTGTTACCCATTCTTCATCTATGTACCTAGGTACTTTATCTTAGTATTTTACTTTTTCAAATTAAGTAACTTTTTTAGTTTTTATCAAACTATTCAAATAACGTAATTGATTCTACTCAATTAGCTACACAACTTTACTGAGGATTTTCGTTTCCATAAACTTTTTGAGTTCGTTCGCAGCGAAACAAGTGAATATTTTTATTCTTTACTGCTAAAACCATAGCAAGTAAGGTACTTTTGTTTCTTTATTACTTCTTACGAGTTTTAACCGACTTCAAAAAAGGTTTCCAAAGCACTTGGGTAAATGTACAATAATACTATTGATATAGTGACAACCTTAAACTCCACGCACACATTCGCGCGTGTGTAGTGACTGTGTAATAGGTAGTTATAACGAGGCGTTTGTATGGAGATCTGATCGAGTGTCCAAGGTGTGCTTAAATAATACCCATACGCCAAGCAAAAACGTAGAACCAAGTCTTCGCTCATTTTGAACGGAAAGTTATAGATTAGTTCATGCTAATTTTTGAGCCGTGCGTAAGATAACTTTATGGATTACTTTTCAATAGCTTCACCTACCTAATGTGCAGACTTATTAATGATTTAACAACAAAACAAAAAGATGATCTGCTGTAAAAGATGACAAACGCATTTCGCTTGATGACTTCTAAAATTCATAGAGAAAGATCAGCTTTTCCATTCAAAATGTCTGTGATAGCTGTATATTTATTTTGAGTTATTTTTATTTTACATTAAAGTCATATTATTACAATAATTACAATAACTATAGTTTTGTAAAATTATGTCACTGCTTTATGTTATAATTAGTGACATTTTGAATATAAAGTTCAGAGTTAGATGCACGTATGTGAGAAAGTGATATAATGTGAAATATGCCTTTTCATGTTACTTCTAAAATCCCGCCAAATCTTGTGGTAAAGTTACTACTACTTTACTAGCGCAAGGTCAGACTGGATTGATCTTGACTGTGACTTACTTCGTGTGACGTTGACGTATGCCTATTTCCTATGTTTCATTAAATATCTGAAAATATCAAAATACTTGACAATAACAAAAACGCGACGACACTTACAAAAAAAAACAACAGCGCTTAGTTAAATTGAGTACTAACTGCCATTCATTGTTTTGGGCTACTAAAGTTATTAAAAACTATTCAAGTGGTATATATGCCTATGTAATCAATTTGGGGCAGTGAGGTGCGAATTTAAACACCTATACAAGTATACACCCTGAAGCCCTATTGGCTCATTGATAGTATATCTGCTTTATGAGCTGTAGAGCGTGGGTTCGATTCCCAACCAGTACAAATATTTTGTGGTATAAACAAATGTTTATTCTGTTTATTTACAAAAAAAAGTATCTATTAGTTATTTGACTTCCCTAGTTTGGGGTCAGATGGCGCTGTGTGTACGATACGGTACGTACGATACCCTACGATATTTATTTACTTGTTATATATATATATATATGTGATATTAATTTTATTGTAGCTTAATATGAACATTCCTTTCTTAATATCTTCGCTGGCTTCAAGAACTTAGTCTGTGAAGACTGTAGACGCTAGAAGTAGAGTAGGGCTTAATCTATATTTGATTGCTTGAGAAGTAGCTCCTACGAATCTAATTAAGTACCTAGGCAGGTCTAGGTATAGTTCAATATGATATATTTATTCTAAATTCCTATATTTCGTCTCAATAGGACACTCACGTTTATTTTAGTTCGATATTTTTTGTATGGCTGCATCTCTCAAAATGTATTTTTATCTCGCAATTATTAAGTGTGTAATTATAGTTTTCTTTTAATGTATAAGTAGTGAGCTGAACAAAACGTTCTCCTGATAGTAAGAGATAACGCCTGTCCATGACCATTGCAGCGATACACAGGACTTTGAGCAGCGAAACAAAATCCAAGGCATCGCTGCTTTGGCGCTAATTACTTTGAGACTTTTGATGGTTAGTCGCAACACCCCAGTAATTTCGTTAGCTGCAGTACCCTTCAAACCGAAACACAGCGATATTTACATACTACTGCTTGGCGGCAGAATATCTGGTACTACGGTGGTACCTACCTATCCGACCTCCTGCTAAGGAGGTCTACCACCAAGTAACAAACCGTGCCGGAACATACCGTTACGTGCTTGGCGGCATATTTTAAGTAACTCTATAATTAGATGGTTTTAATTTTTTTATGATAGTTTCTAGAAAAACTTGTCATATGCAAAATACATACGAGTGCGATGCCAGAAATAAATGAGAAAATCCAAATGTCAAACGACCGTTTGAATTCAATAACTAGATTAACGTAAACTCTTTAAGCAAATGTCGGCGTTAGAAGTTTATACCCGGCATTCACGGCTCCGTGCTAGTAAACGTAATAAATTATACTCTTTCTGAATAACATGCTCCTTTCGTAGCCGAGTTGTTATATTAAAAGCGAAATAAGACGGCTTTCAAGCGGCGGCTAATGTACCAGAGTAATGAGAGAACTACGCCAGACTTGTTGGAAACTGTTTAAAAAGAAACAATTGGTAGATTAAATAGAAAGTAGGGAAGCGAGGAGGTCTTGTCTTCATTTGAGAAGACAGTTTCAACAGTTTGATAACATAACGTCGAGAAAACAAGAACGAGTCGCTACATTTTAAACACCGGATCGTTTTACTTCGCATTTCTATCGACGATTTTATAATTGTTTTCCTATTATTTGGTTTCTCTATTGAAATAAAAGACAAACGTTACAAAAAAATGTCATTATAATCGCAAAACTTTATTGTGATTTAGGTATTTAACATTTAAAAAAATCAACTGGAATAATTGAACGCTTTATTAATATATTAGTGTGAATAATTATTATGTAAATATATACACATATCAACAAGCCATGTATACTTAAAATATGCTCAATGCTTTCATTCGAATAGTTTATGTCAAAAATCTTTAAGGTAGTCCCAAACTCACTAAAGTTTGTGCTAAATACTATAATTGTTTTTGTAAATACACACCTATAACACATATTTAGAACACCCAGTCACGGAGCACACATATATTTTCGACACATAAATGTTTCTTTTAGATGGGAATCGAACCCACGCCCTACTGTACATGAAGCAGAGCTTCTATCGAATGAGCTAATCGAAAGGGCAGTCAACATCTGCAACGTATTGCCAAAATCAAATTTCGTAGTACCGACTACGCGCTACGAGTGTAAAAGGGCGGAGTGCTACGAGCGCCGAATATGTAGGTAATCTGTATCAAAGCCAGCTTTCAGAGTGTTCCGGTTTGACCAGCACAACACTTCGTCGCAACTTGTCTCAAATGTGCAAACGATTGCTGCTAACTGACATGTCAAGCGAAATATTACCAAAAGCTATTCCATAAACCAGCTTTGTTGTGTCACTCGTGGCTTATGATTTTACGATTGTTAGCTATTAGTAGAAGTTACGTTCTGGGATTCGATTTTTTGAGGCTACTTTTTATACATAAAAGTCTTATAATATCTTTAGGATAGATAGCTATAATACACACATTTACATAGTTGTATTCCTTTGTCATTAGTTATAAATATGCTTCGAAACCCGGTACAAAACTGTGCCTTCATCATCAGCCATAGGACGTCCACTGCTGTACATAGGCCTCCCCCTGGGGGGGTTTTGCCAATACTCGCCACACTAGGCAGGCGGGTTGGCGAGCGCAGTTAGGTGTGATTGTTCAAAGAAAACGCTGCTGCCCATCTTCCGGATTACATCCCGTAGCCGACTCTTACGGCAACCACGAGTAGAGAGGGTGGGGTACTATTCTTACGCCGGCACCACCACGGCAAGCACTGTGCCTTGCTCAATTCAAACTAAAAGTAAAATATATTTTTCTTGCTACTTGCATTGGTGAACAAGATATAAAATGTTTATTTTATGTAGGTTAAGTTATAATATCTATATATTATTGACGATGAATCTAAGACCCACAGGAACAAAATCAGTTAACATTGATACACTGTATGTGTGTGTGAGCCAACCAACCATTCTTTATAAACTTTATAGCTGCTTCGCGCGTGTTACATAGATAGGGAACCGCCTTAAAAGCCACGCTAAGTGCAAGAAGATTGATTAATAATTTTCGAATAAATTTATCTCCTACAAGGAATTATCCGAAGTTGGTATCAAAGAATTATTATCATAGAGTCTAAGCGTGACCTGCGATTTAATCTAGAGATCTATTACATTGAAGTAAATTTCAGTTTTTTTTTTATACTAAATAGGTTTGCGTTTGACCTGATGTTAAGCAGAATGTAGTCTAAGATGAAGCACGCTTAAGCTTTTTATTACAAGTAGGGTTACGTTTGACCGCCAACTCGCCCGATGCGGTCTACGGTGGAGCACGTTCGCCTAGAAGAAACCGATTCACTCGTGACTTAAAGGCACCCAGATTGTAACCATCAGGGAACGCCTACTCAGGCAGCAAATTCCATTGTTTAGCGGTTCGTACAATGAAGGTAGATTCGACCCGTTTTGTTCGAGTTTTATCTAGCTATCCAAGAATAAACTAAATTAAAGTACAACTTTCATTAATAGAAATCACTCCTGTTAATAAACTGGATAAAAACCCCACAGCTGGAAGTGGTAATCTTCTCGTAGTAAGAAGTGTAAAGCTGCTACCACGCCGACCAATTGCAAGTTGCTAGATTTTATACATCTATGTACATTAACTATCAGAGATGAAAGTTTTTACACGCCTTTTTTCTTTAATTGAACCTACTAGTAATATTTTTATTCATGTGATTGCTTAATAACTCTACAAATTCCGGGGCCCGTGCCTTCTTTTTTTTTTACTATTATCTTTTTTACTAGCAATTATTTTCACCAATTTTAATCTTGCAATCAACCCTGTTAACTATAACCAGATGGTGGTGGCCTATGGGTAGGGTACGACTCTCAGTAGAGTAGGTACAGACCTTTTATTTGTGTAGTCAGTCTATATCCTGACTATCCTGGTCAAAGATGTCATGTTTTTTTCTTTTAGCCGACTATTAATTTCTAGGATTGTTAATTGCCCCCCCCCCGCAAGTTAGTCGGATTAATCGGCTTCTGTAAATGAGAATCTTTATTACTGGCAATTAACGCGCATAATGTAGAAAAGACAGAGATACGAGCCGTAAGATCCGAACTGAAGACTTGCGGAATAGAAACCGGACAGTCTTACAGCTGTCATAACTGAGTTGAGTGTTAACATTACCCTTCTTTGGAAATTGGTATAGTATGGCAAACTGTCACAGATTTCCACTTTATCGCTCCAAAAGACTGCAGTGTTGCATAGATCCTTGTCATAATTGTATTTAGTTATAGTCAGCTGTTGAACACTTAGGTTAGCACTGGTTTCATTACGAAAAGCCACGGAACTAGTATTTTGCGGTTTCCCCATTGGAGGCAGACGCAAATTAATACCCGTCCTTTCAGCTAGAAATTAATGTAATGCACCTAGGTTACGTGGTCAAACAGTTGGTATTCAGCGAATTTTGCGAGCTAACTGGTTTATACGGCGAAACGTATAATTGAATTTTTGATAAGCCGAATTACAAACGGTGCGCTTTGAACCAGGCCATAGTATGTTTATGTTATTAAAAGCTTAATACGCGGACCCTCTTTGAAATGTGCCGGTAAATAAATAAAAATAGCAATTGATGCGTTGTCGGTTTACGCGAGGGTCCTTCGAAAACGTTCATGATGCTTTACCAGAGCCTAAACTCAATAAATGACTTCTTGATTTTGATTTTTAAAACTCTTTTGTGGTTTTTATTAAACCATCACTTGACGAGGAACCTAACCTAACCTAATACATATCATAAATGCGAATGTGTAATTGTTTGTTACTCCTTCACGCGTAAACTACTCGACGGATCTGGGTGAAATTTTGCATGTAGGTATATTAGGCCCTAGAATAAGACATAGGATACTTTCATCATAATCCATCACCACGCGGGTAAAACTGCGAAGCGCATCTAGTATTATAGATAAAATATAGTACAAAGTAAGTATGAAAGTAAGTAAGTGGAGTCAAAACTCTAAGCACTTATACTGAAAGCTGAAGGAACACTTAAAGAGATTAAAACGCTTATCGTGTGAGTTCCTTGCTCGTTTTTCATTCTTTAATTTAAGAGCTTTTACTTTCTTCCTGTTTACGCGATGCTCTAAGACGCCAATGGCCAACTATAGGCCCACTGTGCTATATTCAGTACATTGTATTGTGCGGCGTTCAGTTTAAACCAATTACGTTATAACTATACTTATAATCCTACTAATATTATAAATATGATTCTTTGTATGTTTGGTTGCTTGTTACTGAATAACGCAAAAGCGACTTGAATGCAATTTGGCACACATATAGTGTATAACATGGATTAACATATAAAATACTTTTATATCAGAAAAATTTTAAGTTCCTGTGGGATTACAAAAAATGTTCAAGGACACTACTACTACCCACCACTAAATGTCGTTATATGTCACGATACTAATGACTAATCTACTTATGACTTAACGACACCTGGTTCTGCGAATTGAAAAACTTTTTGTTAAATTCCACGCGAACAAAGTCACAGCTAGTATACTTTATAATATGCCTATTTATCCTAAACATAGAACATGCGCAAAACATATATAGAATATATATTTTACAATATTAAAACCTGAAAATGAGTCGAAATCATACATGTACTTAAGTTTTCATGTAACTACCCTCCACCTTTGGCCTGTTTTTGTGTCACTGCTGGGCAAAAGTTTCCCCCAATTTCTTGTGCGTCTCATGTGCCGTCCAACTTCTTTTAAGTTTTCCATTTTTTTTGTCTGACAGAGCCAATAATGTTATTGTAATTTGTTTAAATTATAAATTTTTAATTAAAGGATAATTTTACCACCAACTTTAAAGTCACCATCAAAATAATAAAATCTAAAAAGGATTTAATTAAAAAAAATCTTTTTTTTTTTCCATTGCGTAATACAACTTGCGGGAATCTTTAACAAGGCCGGACCGGATACCAAAACAGTTGGTCAGGGCTGCTCTAAGAGATTACGTTTAAGGCTGCTCTTGTAGGTAAGCACATGAAACCTATCAAACTTTTGTAGCGATGATAGTTTAATGGTTAACGCGATCGGTTCACACGCCGACGGGCGTGGGCTCAAACCCCAACAATGAGCTTGAGCTGCCAGTGAGTAGTACATCGTGAGGAAACCATAGCATGGTGGTAGGGTATTTTCTAGTACTCGGCTGGCTAACTACCACCATCAAGTTGAAAATCAGCCGCCATACACCTAACGGTGTGTTCCGGCAGCCTTACTTGAGAGCCAGTTCTATTCAAGACTAGGTGTGCTTTACCATCTTCTATCACAGCGTCACTTAAAATCAGGTGAGCTGTGGTCAAACTCCTAGCTTGTCGACAATAAAAATAAAAAATAAAAAACTCTTCTTATATGTGATCTTTACAAAACTTACTACATGGGTACCACGTAGAAAAGTTATTTATGTAGCAAAATGTTTGTATGAAAAGGTTTAATACAAATAATCTTCCAATGATAGTGCAACAAAATTCATTTATTTTTAGAAATAGAGCAGAGTGAGTAACTAAATTGTGACCTATAAGTAATAATAACGTAGAAGTAAAACTGTCATCTGCCTGAGCATTCCGCGTGTGCTGGACTCGGTATCACGAATTCTGTGTAAGATAATAAAGCTGTAACGTCTAAATTATATTTAGCAACAAAAACAAACGACGAGCGCTGTCCTTTCTATATATTACGTCATGTTGTGTAAGTAATGTCTATGATGCGATTAATATTTTCATCTTATCTTCTTCTTTCTTTCTTATATACTTATAAAAATGAATCGCCGTTCATTAGTCTCGCTAAAACTCAAAAACGGCTTGACTGATTTGAACATATTGTTTTTTGTTTTCTTCGCTATAGTTCAGGGAAGGCTTAAAAGGAAAAATAATAGATAAAAGCTATAAAATAAGTAAAAAAATAATAGTAATTTTGTATGAAACAAGTACTATGCTATGCACAAGATGTCGTCAAGTGTCACAAAACTTTACTATTTAATTTGACGAAATCTAAATTTCAGCAATCAAAATTTAATTTGTTGTTTATAGCATGAACAAGAAATTGATATTATTATTTATTTGAAAACGAAGTATGTATATAAAAAACAGAACGATGCCCGTACGGTAATGGTAATCAATTTGTCACAATATCTAGTAAATTTTCCCTCATCAAAACCGAAAGAGTCTCATTTCGTTCCGCAAGAGCGCACATTATGTCTGTAAACATCGCTAAACATGTCGGAGGCATCCCGTCGACGGCGGATTCAGTAACAATTTTAATAAATAATTATCCTCCCGGTGCTCTCAGATAAACAGATACGGCTAATTCGTGCACACCCCCACTTAAGGTTGAAACATGTTGGAATGCGAGGATTAGCATAACCCGTGTTCAGTCTACCGTTTTCAAGAAATATATAACTCATGCAAAACGATTCATCATCATTATCCATGGCGTTGCTTAGACCACTGATGCTATAAGTTACTGCTTATTTACATATGTTATGTGATCCGCCAGGATTCTTAATCTAGTCCACGAAGGATTTCTTATGATTTGATTTCAGTATTTTCCAGATTTTATCGGAAGAAACTTACGTAATGTACCTACACCTGGCATAATAGATCCACGTGAATTGTGTTAAGTACTGTTCCCTTAATAAGAATTAAGATAAATAAGGAATGAAGAAATCAAAAGTCAAACAATGTTGAAGGATGCGCTAGAACATACTTTACAATCCAAATGCAGTTGTACAGATCATATAGCCAGGATGAATGAACGGAAATTGACAAAATTTGCTGCAACATGGGACGGCAAACTCAAGCTAGGAAGACAAAAAATTATATAGACTGAAGATTTAAAAAAACTAGCTGGAAAAAAGTGGGCAACAATAGTCCTAGACAGAAATAATTGAAAAAACTGGAGGAAGCCTTCACCTTAAAAGGGGGTCGTATTTTTTACGTATAAAATTATCCCAAAAAATATAATATTGTAAATAAAGAGATAAAATTTATAAAATACTTTAACAACTGAATATAATAAATAAACGCTTAATAAAATTATTGTTATTATTATACTGTTTCCTGACACTGTTAATTCTAACTTCTTTCTGGATCAGGCCTTTTCATAAACTGTCCCCGTGTTGAGCGCGGGCTTCTCATTGTGAGAAGGGTAAGGCCATAGTTCACAAAGCCGGCCAAGTGCTGAAAGCATTTCATTCCAGGCTAGGTGTGCTTTACTGTCTTCGACCACACCATCACTTAACATCAGGTGAGCTGTGGTCAAACAACTAGACTGACAGCCAGAAAAAAAAAAAAAAAAAGTGCGGTTTGGCAGATATCACACGTCTTCGAGAACTTCTTTTAAGAACTCTTGGACATGTTTGATCTTGGTTTCCTCACAATATTTACCTTTACGTTTTTTAAGTCAGCAACAAATCGCACATGAAAAGAAAAGACTGGTGCGTGACATAAAATTCGAACCCAGAACCTTCAGATTGGAAGCTAGACGGTATCCTAACTAAGCTACCAAAACATTACCAAACTTCTTTACAGAGAGGTATCGTCCGTTTGACTGCCCTATTAGCTTATTTGGTAGAATATCTGCTTCAAG
Organism: Biston stratarius; assembly: GCA_950106695.1. Lineage (NCBI taxonomy): Eukaryota > Metazoa > Arthropoda > Insecta > Lepidoptera > Geometridae > Biston > Biston stratarius. Next base: position 36,393,457 of record OX467106.1, on the reverse strand, counting down.
AGCTATAGGGCTTGGGTTCGATTCGCACCAGTGTCTAGGTGTTCTGCATGTATTAAAAAAAAGTATATAAGTATTCTATCAGTTATTTGGTTCCTATAGTACAAGCTTTGCTTAGTTTGAGGCTAGATGGCGCTGTATGAAATGTCCTACGGTATTTTTTTTTATAGAATAGAGGCATGTTCTTATGAGTGTAACCCATTTAAGTATACGCACGTACTATTCAATTTTTCCATGTCGGTTTAAATTATAGCAGAATACGATGCAAATTTTTCATTCCACCATTAAAAATGAGACACATAAATTCACTAATTTATGTTCGTATTACGTGCTTCATATGCCATTGTAAAAATGTTAGTACCCTCATTAATCAACCAGACCTACCACGTCAGGAAACATTAATTACGTCTGGTAACATATTTCATATACGAATCTTCAGGTAAACGTAACACGATAGGTACTTAAACAATTTGTGAAATATTATTGATGCTAAACGTGATTTAAGGTTTTCTTTAAATAGCGTTCCAATATTTGTACATCGTTCCCCTTTTTTTATTTAAATATCTGATCGTACATTCGTAAATATTTTCATGAGCCGCAAAACTAGTCGTGGGCACTCCTACAACACTGAAACTAATTGCAGTAAGATTCCGTCCTTTGCTAATACGATACGTTACAAGGCGCGGCTGAAAAACGATGTGTTCCAGTCACAAATGAGCCTTAACCCTTTACAGATTTCGACTCTATTGAACGCAACTGTAGGGTTCAGATTTGAGTGTGTCGATTTAAATTTGGGTCGTTCCTATTGCGACGCGCCTTAATGGAAATTGTGAGCCGTGCCCGTGTCGTTACGTGCTGCAAATGTACATAATGTGTCGTCAAAAGGGTGAAATATACTTTAGTAGGCTGTGATTTCGTTTGTAGCGAACTGGGGATTACCGGCTTTCAAAAGTTTTTCCGCTGTGTGTCGCTTCAGAAGGCCGAGAGAAACCTTAATCCCCTGACGTCACATATTTTATACAATCTACATATTAAAGCTAACAAAGGATTTGTCTCGCCCTAAACGAGCCCCCAATAACGATAATTGTTTCGAAATGCGACAAGAATCCCCAAAACAATTTAGATTTAATTTCAACATAAATCCTACGGATAGTGTCGTGTTCTCTTTTGTCGTTAAATGAAAATATTTGATACCTTCTCCAAATATGGCGCTTTTATTAAATTCTCGAGTTTATTAACTTGAAGTAAAATTCCTCGACTTGCAAGGAAAAGCTAAAATAAGAGAAAAAAAAAGTTTCATGTTTCTTCTTTGAGGAATTTTATTAATGTTTCCAACATTGTTGGTCGGTGAAGCATTACGGTAACACCCGCCAAGTTTCATCTCGTCTTACTTATGAAAAGTAATAAACCATCTGCCGACTCAAATCTCGACTCGTTAAAATTTCAACCTGCTTACTAAAACTAATGTATGTGCTTTTTGATTACAAGAGTTTATGAGACTATTTCATAAATAATCTAAACTTGGTTGTAGATTTTCTTAACAGGAGGTCGTCTAGGTTAGGTACCACCGCAATACCAGCCGCCAAGGAGTAGTGTGTAAACATTACGTATTATGTGTTGTGTGTTATTATGTTGTGTTTGTGTGTATTGTTTTTGTTTTAAACTTTTTTTTTTTATGTCTTAAAGTTTTGTATGTCATAATGTGTTTGATGTATGTATAATAAAGTTGTATTGAATTGTATTGTATTGTATGTGTCCCGTTTGCAGGGTACTGTATTTTACTATGGAAACTGACGTGGTTTTAACACATTTCCGTATCACTTATCCGGGATTACTCACGTTTAATTATATTAGAAACTCCGATTATAGTTGCGGCCGCATCCGGTGGCCTTCTTCAAGGACTCAAAGCAAAGTATAACACGCGCGCGGTCTCGTCTTGCTGCGCAACTATAGTCAGAGTATCCGGCATAATTAAACGTGAGTAATCCCATATAGGTAAGTGAAACAAAAATGGTACTGTATCTAGCGAAATTACAGGGCTATTGAGACATCGAATGTCTCAAAGTAATGAGCGCCAAAGCTGCGACGTCCTGGACTATGTTTTTTCACCCAAAATTCTAGGTACCGCTGAAATGGTTATGGACAGGCCATATGATCAGAATTTCTTAAAGCGTTTCGTACGTCTCCTTGCTTTTACATAAAAAAATCGAAAAATATTTTTTTACTTATTTTACGGTACCTATAACTAAATTTCGGAAAAAACAAAAATGCCTAGTTTAGTACGCGTTTTTTCGTTTTGCACGAGTAGTAAGAATAGGTATAGTAAGCTATCCTTAAAAGATAGATATATGCCACTGTGGATTTTTTTGTAGATCTATAAAAGAGGAATATCCCACCATACATTGTTTTGTCATATCTCAAGAGGATTAGGCAGCGTTTTCGATAAAAGTTCCCAGGTGGCATGAATTTTCCGTAGCTTCCAACAATTATCATCATATTTCAACCAATTTACACAAAACCTTAACAAATTATATACCTAAACCTTCCTCATGAATCACTCTATCTATTAATGATAGTTCGTTCATTAGGTTTTAAGTTTGTCGCGAACAGACAAACAGATGCGGCGGACGACTTTGTTTTGTAATATGTAGTGATAATTTGCAATGAAAAACTAAAAATTCGCTTGCCAAAAAGACTACAAAACTATAGGGAGAGTCACAAGTCACGTGGTTATTAGTAATTATTCATAGGACGTGCAATTTAACCCGACCTAATTTGAAACAAACCGCATTTCAGCACTAAATTATATTAAATGAATGATACCATAATTAATATATGCTCCCATGTCACACGAAAAGCCAATTTTCCAAATGAAATTGAATTGGCGTTATCTAAATGCACTAATCAGACGCTTAAAATTCATTGATAGAATTTAATACTTGCGGTGAGGAAATGATAATACCTAATTGACAGCCCGGTTGGCACATTGGTAGTATTATCTGCCTTAAGAGCTGTAGGGCGTGGGTTCGCACCCAAGACGAACATTTTGTGTGGTATAAACAAATATTTGTTCTGTGTCTGGGTGTTCTGTATGTATAATAAGTTAATAAATATAAGTATGTTTTTACAAAAAAAAAGAGTATATAAAAATTCTGTCCGTTATCTCGTTCTTATAGTACAAGCTTTGCTTATTTTGGGGTCAGGTGGCGCTGTGTGTAATGTCCTATGATTTATTTTATACAGAATTATTCCAGTATTATAATTGAAAAAAAAAAGATTAGAAAATCTATAATTATTATATACCTACATTGTCCTACATAGAGTAACGTTTATTTTCATACAGCATAAACAAAATGTAATCAAGATTTTTCTTATAATAACTGACTCTGTGCCACTCAGCCCAAATACAGCTTGTACGATGAACAACGAGATAGCTGATAGAAAACGTACAAACTTTTTTTTATGGTTGACAGGCTAGGTGTTTGACCACAGCTCACCTGTTGTTAAGTGACGGTGTGATCTAAGATGGTATAGCACATCTAGTCAGGAATGGTACTGGCTCTCAAATGAGGCTGCCGGAACACACCATTAGATGCTTGGCGGCAGATCTTAAACTTGAGGGTGGTAGCTAGCCAGTCGAGTACTAGAATGTACCCAACCACCACGCTATGGTTTCCTCACGATGTTTTCCTTTACCGGCAGCTCAAGCTTGTTATTGGGGTTTAAGCCCACGCCCTACGACATGTAAACCAACCTCACTAACCACTGAGCTATCATCGTTACAAAAATGTATATCAACTTATTTTACATACTGACAGAGAACAATCATCTGTGTTCGGCACACAAATGTTAGTCATGAGTGGGAATCGAACCCACGCTCTTTAGCTCTCTAAGAAGAACTATTACTAAATGAGCTAACAGGGCAGATAAAAAACTATAATGTCAATTCAATTCAATTCTTGATAAATGGCCAACTATAATGTCATTTTTGTTCCAATAAATTCGGTTGAAGGCTCGATATTGCCAGCCATAAAATCATATTGAATACCAAAATATTGACTCGCAATTTCCATTAAACTTGATGAGTCATTAAAAGATAAGTACATAAATTTTATTTGCTAGCCGTATTTAGGGCAAACTAATAGAAAATAATATTATTCAATTATAGTCCTTAAAATAAATAGCCATAATAACAAATGTATTTTATTAATTCTAACTTTGACATGCCCTTTAAGGTTTGTCTGTTTAATTGACAATCCAAAATTATTATAAACTAGCAAAAAAAAATCGAAATTTTTCAAATTTTCTCAATCTTTCTTTCCGTAAGAAACTTCTACAAAGTATTTAAAAAAAATAAAAAAAAACCGTACCATTATCTATAAAAACGGCAAAAAAATCATGTCTGTTGTTTGGGAGCCCCCTTAAATATTTATTTTATTCTGCTTTTTAGTATTTGTTGTTATAGCGGCAACAGAAATACATAATCAGTGAAAATTTAAACTGTCTAGCTATCGCGGTTCTTGAGATACAGCCTGGTGACAGACAGACAGACGGACGGACAGACAGACAGCGAAGTCTTAGTAATAGGGTCCCGTTTTTACCTTTTGGGTACGGAACCCTAAAAAGATAAATGATATCGGTTAAATTGTTTTCAAGTTATGGCGTAACCAAAGGAACCATGGATTCATTTTTATATACATACTAGCTGCGCCCCGCGGTTTTACCCGCGTGGTGATGGATGATGATGATGATGAAAAGTATCCTATGTTTTATTCCAGGGCCTAAAGTATCTACATGCAAAAAAAATATCCAGATCCGTTCAGCCGTTCTGGCGTGATTGAGTAACAAACATCCATTCATCCATCCATCCATACATCCATCCATCCATCTACCCAAATTTTCACATTTATAATATTAGTGGGATGTAATAGTTTACGCCCACGACTTCATCCGTGTTAAGTCAAAAATTGTCCCTAATCAACTAGCGGTATGAAATATACTTTACGACCTATTCTTTACGTATTAAATATACATAAAAATCGGTCTAGCCATTTCGAAGAATTGCGACCATGAATATCGAGTAAATACAATAATCTTATGTCACAGAGCATTAAACTGATATTTCACTGCAGTGACAAACGTGCTCGAAGCGTCGCAATATAGGACCTTAAAATTCGGCTTGCGTTAGGCCGCCATATAGTCTAATGATAAATAAATAAGCAATGAAAATAAATGACTGGTTCGTCATACCTAAGTTTCTTTAAATAGAATACATCAGATCGATAGTATCCATCACTCATACCATTCTTACTTAGTTCCTATGATCCGATGATACGTTATTCAGAGCTTACTGTACATCATTGTACACGTGTAGCCTGTGGGCTAATGATACCGAGAGGTGACCAGCGCCCTCCGCGTCCAGTATAACAACGCCTTCAGAGTGGTGATGGGACTGCCCCTGGGCATGTTCGCGGAAGCGCGAACCTATTGTTTTAGCGCTACTTTGCGTAAACGCGGCGCGTCCTTGGTGCGCCGGACGCGGGCCAGTTCCAACCGTGCTGAAGATGATTGCCGCCAGACTAGACTACTCTTTCCTCCGGCATACCTGCAATAGGCATTTACCGGTGCCGGTACCGATGTGAAAGATCTAAAATACATTATTATTACTATGAAATTTTATTGATTTATTTTACCAATTTCGGCAAGTATTGTTATGTTTAATATTCTATTTGACATGTAACTTATGTTACCAAATTTGTGTTATGTAGTGTATCTAATTGTAACATTTAATTATTTTTTTATATGCCTGAAATAAATGAGTTTTAATTATTTTTTTTATTTATATGCCAGATACATTACGGTTAGAGCCGGCCCAGCGCGTCAGCGGGCGTGGTACCGTTTCGCACGTGATAAATGTCAAAACCAGCTGCATTGCAGACCCGTACGAGCGCTTTGCCAACTGTAACCGCCGCGTTTCTCAGAACTGGATAATTAACCTTTTAAATGGCAGATACAATTATTATGTTCAAACATGTAGGAGCGTAGTTCATTTTAACTTTTTTTTTCCAATAAAATTACTTTTCATTTCGAAGAGTGTGCTTCAGAACTACATGGTCTGATTCCCCCATGTCCTTTTTTATATCGGACAGCCAGAAGCTCAAAAAAGCGACATTGTTTCATGGTAGATGTTCCAAAAACTCGAACGAAACGATTTGATTCCACATTCATTGTGCGGACTGCTAGACAGTGGAATGCGCTGCCTGAGTGGGTGTTCCCCGGTGGATATAATATGGGTGTCTTGTCGTCGACAGTTTACTCATATTTTTACCATCTTCGACTAAATAATAAATATAACAACATACGTATTGTGATCAAATACACATACGTATTGTGATCAAATACTTGCCTATCAAACTTAAATAAAAACTATTGAAGCGATCTACGTAGAAAATGAACGTATTTATTTTCTTGCCTTGTTACATAACAAGGCAAAAAGAAAATTTGAGAAAAAAGTTTGAGAATGCATTCCTAAAAAACTTTGACATTGGCTTTCGTTTGATCTATTACCGATTGCCAATGATGGACTGGTCTTGAATTTAACCTATCTTGACGGCAGTTAAAGTTCAAATCTTACCCAATTTGATTGGAAACATCAATTCTAATAAAACATATCAATTAATTAAATCCAGCACTTTTCCTTTGTTAGAACAATCAAGATTAAAAACCTTAGAAGACATGAAATAATTACTTTGCAAAAACACAAACACAATAATAATTGTACTACAGAAAAGTCAGTAAGTTAAGATACTTTCGTAATATCTAATGAAGAAAACAAGTAAGTAAACACTTTAATTAATCTTCTAAGACTGGCCGCCGGAAATACCTGCAAATTCTTTCTCATTTTCCTTTATTTTTAGCTCTTAATTTCACAACAGTATACTTGTATTTGTTTCTTTATTTAATCATTGTTTTCACAATCTTTTATAAGATTTCAGGTGACTTTACTTATGTTCTTTTTTTAAATCATTATACTGCAACTTATTATTTGTAAGTAATTTTAATTATCTATGCGTGCGTTGCCGTGTTGGTGCCGGCGAAAGAATTGTACCCCACCTTCGCTACTCGTGGTTACCGTAAGAGTCGGCTAAGGGATGTAATACGGAAGATGGGCAGCAGCGTCTTCCTTGAACAATCATACCTAACTGCGCTCGCCAACCCAAGCGTGGCAAGCGTGGCGAGTATTGGCAAAACCCTTCCCCAGGAGGCCTATGTCCAGCAGTGGACTTCCTATGGCTGATGATGATGATACGTGCGTATTCGTAGCTGCAAAGTCTTCAACATTGATATTAGGTCGCTTGCTTACAAATTTTTATTACATTTCGGAGAGTGTGCCCAGTCATCGCACGATTAGACTCTGTTTGCCAATTTACGGGACAGCTAAACAGACACGGTTCCATATTTTTCATACGGCCAGCGAGGATGTGGAACTATTCCGACTCTGTATTTCCCGTAGTAAGCATTTTTCGTGCTCCATCCAAAACTACACTATTGTTGATTAAACGCAAACCTATTTTAAATAAGTTTACATTTTTTAATACTAATAAGCCCTTCGGATTTTCATGCTTCAAATCCTCGTTTAATGTAAGAAATAAATCTAGGTCAAATACTTAATTGTTCAAAATGAACTCACTTTTCAGTGTTATTCTAACCAGTTTACGTTTCAAGTTACATTATAAATATTAATCGCCAACGCTGAACGGGCAGAATCAATGAACCAAAATTAAAACTGACGCATTTACATCATAGCCATTTATAGCCTTATCCAAACCATGGCATCGACAACAATAGCCGACCACATAATGGAAAACTACAACAAAAATTATCCTTTTGTGTATGAAAAATCCTTTGAAAAGGCAGCCATTTTACTTTTTTTTTTTACGTAGGACCCGACGCAACAATTGCGATTGCGTTGAAACGGATGGCTTCTATTGAGGAAAACAATGTCTTTGTTAGAGTACATTTTAATATTTTACCCTTTGCATTCCTTAGGAACAGTTTTACAATTGGGAAATCTGTGAAAAATCTTTTTAACGTAAGTACTTTCGTGCTGACGAATTGGTCAACATTATTCTGATTCGGTTTATGTAAAGGACTTTGACGTCACGATGGTTACTGTATTTTTTTTTGTTTTTGGCATCGCATTGGATGCCTTCGCCACTTTCATATATTTTGATATTTTTTATGTATTTGAAGAAAATTCAAATAAGCCTAAGTCATAGAAATTAAGTTAGAGTCAAGTCCAATCATGCCCTAGGACAGTAGCAGCAACTTTAGTAAAAGCTTCGACAGAGTTCTGAAAGCAACAACAACATAATTCAACATTTTCCACGTAATTCGGTACTTTATTAATAAAACTACTAATTCCATAAACAAGTTTCCGTGTATAATTAAATTATGTTATACTAGCTATGCCCCGCGGTTTCACCCGCGCTAGATGCCTACGTCATAGTAGCTTTATGTATGCAAAGTCTCAGCCCGATCGGTTTAAAATTGACAAAGTTTCATACAAACTTTCATCCACTATTTTATCCCCTTGGGGATAGAATTAATCAAAATCCTTTCTTAGCGGATGCCTAAGTCATAACATCTACCTGCATGCCAAATTTCAGCCCGATCCGTCCAGTGGTTTGGGCTGTGCGTTGATAGATCACTATGTCAGTCAGTCACCTTTGAGTTATATATATGTATTTAAAAGATTATTTTAACACTCGAAAAAACGTAGATTTTAAAAAATCTATATCTTTTAACGAGCAATTCTTGTATATTTATATATATATATTCTGAATCTCGGAAACGGCTCCAACGATTTTCATGAAATTTTGTATCCAGGGGGTTTCGGGGGCGAAAAATCGATCTAGCTAGGTTTCATTCTCAGAAAACGTCCATGTTTTCAGCCGAGCAATGCCAGGTACTAAAAAGAATAGCTGACCATAGAAAAATGTCCTCCATTTACGACGTATAGCACAGCTGATTTTATTTTTCGATTTCTGAACTGTTCCTATACTAAAAGTTGTTCAGAATGAAAATTACTACGACTTCCTTTCGGCTTAATAACTATTCCGCTTAATCCAGTATAACAACACAATTTAATCAAAATTTTACTTTTGGTTAACGTTACATTATGTACCTATATATACGTAAAATTAAAGTTTTATAGAAGAAACCATTAACAAATTAATTGGTTGACACATACAAGTCCGTGCAAACGAAAATGTACCCCCTGAGATTTGCATAAAAACGAGCAACTCCTTTCATTATCCCTTTAATCTTCAACACATGATTCTACTTATGATGTTGAAATATTAAAAGGTGTACAGTTAGGACCATTTTATATAATACACTAACTTCTACTTACCTATAATATTTATTTACTAACTTATACCCGCAACTTCGTTCGCGTTAACTTTAGAATTAGGTTCAGAGAGAAATGTAACATGTAACACCATCATCATGATGATGATGATGATGATGATGACGATGGTGGCGATGATGATGATGATGATGATGATGATGATGACTTGTTACATTTCTTTCTCTAAAGTTGAGTGAAATGTCATATGTGTAAGTAACAAAATAATAATAGTCATGAAACTTGCGCTATTTTATTATAAGATTAATATAAAGGATACCTTTTATCTCTGAATAAAAAAACCAGACCAGACGCATCTATACTAAACTTCAAGTGGATACCTAAGTCCAGAAGTTCGTTTTTTGATAATCATTGGCGTTGTTAACCATTAGAACGCAGTAGCGCCACAGAATACATAATACTCGTGGTACAGGTAGCGCTAATTTTCGAAATTCAAGTGCGGGTAAATAATTTTGCAGGGCACGCCATCAATTCTGTCGTGATCATTTCTATTAATCATTTAAATAAATAAAGTTAAAAAGGTCTATAAAGTACAATAGGTAGTCAGTTTTTCCTCACTGAAAGTAAATTGAATTCAACCTACGTGTGTGAAACCCCAGATTCAGCTATAGTCACACTAATATTATAAAAGCGAAAGTTTGTGACTGTTTCCATGTGTTATATGTATGTTTGATACTTCTTCACGCTCAAACAGCTGGACCAATTTAGATGAAATTTGGTTTGGAGGCAGTGCCTCCAGATTCACTGTAATTACAGTAGATTTACTGTAATTTTGACTTTTCTACTGTATACTGTAATGATGAAATACAGTGTATGAATATACTGTATTTGATTTCCAATTATATGTATATATTTAATTATTTATCAAAATTAAAATCTAATATGAAAAACAAAACGTAACTGACCTAATGAACTTTATCCGTAGACAATATTATAGAGTAGCTTTGTCGCCGAGTATTTCGTTTACTTGTAGGGAATTCCCCAAAGAAGCAACAAGCCATTCGTCGAAATTCTGAAAACTGCGTCAAATTTAACCCAACTAAAAAAAATGATTTCGAGGATGGTAGCAAAAAATTATGAAAACACGAGGAACTTATTATGGAATAACAATATACAATAAATTTTATGACAAATAAACAAAAAAAGCAGCTTATTTTTCTCTCAATATTTAAAAAACTTAACTGTAATTTTACTGTAATCTATTTTAAAATCTTCTGTATTTTTTTAGAAATTCCTGTACTTTTTAGCTGATAACGCTGTTGAGAAGCGCTGTGTGGAGGTAGCAGACACCCTGGATTAACACATAGACTACTTTTTATCCGGAAAGAATGTAGCGGGTAATATACCGCGGGGCGCAGCTAGTATTTTAATAAAAACGAAAACAAAAGTTGCTAAAACTAAGATACATTAAAACGAATTAAGTATGAACTACCGCACTATACATAAGTATTAGATCTCTATTGATTATAATCATATGTATTTCTACTAAATTATTGTTTAAGTTATAAAAAATACAATACCACTAGTTGTATGAAGCATACATTTAGTAACTAATGTTACTAAATGTATGCTTCATCAATTCATTATCAGAATGTAAATATTTATTTTAGCCTGTGTGTCCCCTCGTGTAACCCACCGTTGTTTATTCTTTTCCCTCGTGACATGCACACTTTTTCCTAACATTTGGTTGTACTCTATTTACAAATGTAGATACGTACTAAAGTAAAACGTGTTTCCAGGCAATTCCCAATGGATGAGAAAATCAAACAATGACAATGTCCTGCAGTGTACGAGCAAAGCAGCAACTGTAACTTAAAATATTCATAAAGAACGCGCCTTCAAGAACTAGACTAGACTTTGTAATTTAGAGATAGCATATTCATTATAATTATCCTATTTGTAACTTTTTTTTAAATAACAAAACCAAACAAGACCAGGTACTTAATGTCAGTGCCTGGCAGCATGAATTGGTTTAAGATAGAAGAAAAGAAGAAGGCATGATTGACAGATTGGGTAATTGACCACATTTACCTTATGCTTAGTGACGTCGAAGATGGTACTCACATTTCCTGCAATGGGAAGTGCCTCTCAAGTAAAGTGATAGTATATACATATATATGTATGTATCATGAGAACAATAACATAAAGAGAGACATTTCTCGCAGTTAGTAAGAAATCTAAAACTAAATTATGAACTAACTGCGCCCCGCAATTGTACTCGCGTTTTACGGGTTAATACACCTACATATTAATTCAGGCTATAAGCTATCTGCATTCCAAATTTCACCCAAATCCGTTTAGTCGATACAGCGTAAAGAAGTAACAAAGAGTCACACTTTCGCATTAATAATATTAGTGACATGCGATTTACTATCTTCAATTACACTGTTTTAAACGTACAGTATATCACGGAGAGTCGGCTTTCCTACGTTTCTTGCACGCCAACGCCACCTCAGTGTAGCAAACGTTAAGCTTTTTTGAGAATAACATTTACGAAAAGAAAGAAAGAAAAAATATTTATTTTAATAGAATAAAATGTTATTTTGGCAAAAACCAACACTTGCTTGTACTTACAATACATACGGTATTGTAAGTACAAGCATTTACAATTGACCCTTCTCCCATTGCCGCGACCTCGGAGCGCCTCTCCGTCTCCGAACTAAGCAGACTGCTTGTGTTATGGTTAACGCTATGCTGGTCACATTAATTATATTCCAGTGATCTGAAAAACAGGTCTGATAACCAGAAAATTGGTTTATCTTTAATGATATTAGATTAGAAATCTGGACTTAGATCTCCGGTAAACGCTATTCGAAAATGTTAAACCTAATTCAGGAACAATAAAACCTTAAAAACGTTAGCCGTGTACAAAAATGTACACGGGAACGTTATTCGCTCCACGTTCGCTCCCCTATAACACTGACAGTGTTACGAGTCGTCACTAGAGGTCGACGGGTCAGCTGAAACCTTAGGGGGTGGGGAGGGGACGTTGGGGTGCGGACGTTGTCATGGTATCACGCCCCAAACACGCCGTCGCGGCGCCACTGTGTTCGTGGATACACAACCGACCTTATTATGTATGTTTTATGTTTGTAACTCGGATTGCAACGGGTCTGTCTATGCAGGAAAATAAACCGTATAAACACACGCGTGGGAAATAGAACACGCTTTAATATTTAAAAAGCGTATACGCGTCACTATACCGAAGCGGTGCTTGAAGGTACGTGTGTGATGCAATATTAATTAGGTTTTATACGAATAATTTTAATAAAACATTCCGTAGAAGTACCCTGTTTACTAGAAATCTCTATTTTTTTTTATGTTGAAGTAATAGCGATGATAGCTCAGTGGTTAGCGCAGTCGGTTCACGCGTCGAAGGGCGTGGGTTCAAACCCAACAATTAACAAACATCTTAAGGAAACAAAACATAGCATGGTGGTAGGGTACTTTCTTAGTACTCAGCTGGGTAGCTACAACCCTCAATTGAAAATCTGCCGCCAAGCATCTAACAGTGTGTTGCGGCAGCCTCATTTGAGAGCCAATTCCATTCCAGGCTAGATGTGCTTTACCATCTTCGATCACACCGTCATCATAGCGTGGTGGTAGGGTACTTTGTAGTACTCGGCTGGCTAGCTACCACCCTCAAGTTGAGCCTCTGCCTCTGCCGCCAAGCATCTAACGGTGTGTTACGGCAGCCTCATTTGAGAGCCAGTTCTATTCCAGGCTAGATGTGCTTTACCATCTTCGATCACACCGTCACTTAACATCAGTTGAGCTGAGGTCAAACACCTAGCCTGTCAACAAAGAGATAACGCCTGTACATAACCATTGCAGCGGTAATAAAACATTATAGAGGGCATTATTACATTGGCGCTTATTACTTTGATACGTTAGATGGTTTATAGTATATCAGTGCCCTTCACACCAGAACACAGAAATATTTACACACTACTACTTGGCGGCTGAATATCCAATATTTTGCGTTAGTACCTACCCTACTTCTTGCTGAGGACATACCTAGTTTAGCTAACTATATTCGTTTACTATAATACTTACTATATTGCATATTTAGGTTTTTTTTTTTAATTTGGAATTCCTGCTCCCTCTATCAAGCCCAAGTGTGCGTTGCTATGGTAGCTGTGCGCATTCTTCATGGCGTGTATAACTAAAGTGACCATTTAAATTTAAGTCAAATACGGGACATTCACAAAATCTTATGTAACGACTGTTAATAAAATTAGCTTTTCTTATTTACATAATTTTGATATCTGAAACTTAAGTTATTAGATGTCTACTAATTATTTATTTATTAAAGAGAATACTTGTTCCAGGCAGATACTATAGTTTACATGATTCAAATATTAGTGTGGTACTTCCAGCCAACGATGTTCGTTCAAAACGACTAGATTATTTTTCTATCTGTACCATTTTGGTAAAATTTCTTATACAATAAGAGAAGACCTTGTCTTTTATAAATTTTGATATTAGTATTGATCGTTCTGTAACTGCAAACTGGACAATTCGCTTCCTTCGGGTACACCGGGACGGGTCGCTGTAAAAAGGGACAATACGTCCCGTTTTAAACGGGACTGGTATGGTCACATTATGTATAACTCGCATTTCTTGTATGTGCATATTTATTTTCTACCTCAATGTCACTAAAGTTTCTCCTAACACAAGTTTTGACTTCAATTTTGTAATAATTGTAATTTATGTTAAATATAAAAAAGTCCTTTTGAAAAATCTAATCCAATAAATTATTCAAAAATCCATAAAAACAATTACTAGTTTTCTCATCTAGTCTCTTACGGTGTGAAGTGTGCGTTTACCTTAAAGCGCCCCGAACTAGCGTTATCAAAGTAAAGATCCATTCTGCCGCAATTGTCATTTTCAAACCTAGTACTGTGTCAATACAATAAGGCTTAGTTTGTTTATCAATCTATCTATAGGCATAAAGATTATCGACAATCTATCTAATCTACCCTTACCTATTTGAAGAGCTAGTACAGCTTTGAAATCACAGTTTACATTGGCAAAATTGCCCGGAAATTATGTAGAGATTCTACCGATGTTCTATTTAGGTCGATATTTTACTATTTGCTGCGTGCATGCTTAAGAAAATTCACAAAGAAAAAGCGCCATCTATTGAATTGACGTTTCACTACTACGGAGGGGCCAACGTAAAGCCGGAACGACCCGAAACACGCAAAGAGTGTCGCCATCTATAGTTGCCACATGATACAATATTATAGCTTACTTTTACTATAAGAGGTTACTAGTTCATAAAAAAAGTTCATAAATATATTAGGTATATTAACAATACGAAAAAGTTTTTAACATTGTTTAAATCAGTACCCTTCAGCATTACGACACTTCCCTGGAAAAACTTGTATCTAACCCACTTAGTAAGTAATCGATGTGGGTAGTACATAAATGAGGTATCACCCACTTCAACGAGGTTAAATACAGGGCGAACAAATAATGTAATATTTTTACGTTTCACTATTTTTACGTTCAATGAAGAGCTGGTGAGGACGTTGGTAATATACCAACAACATCCATTTTAGCTTTAATGTAAATCACTGAAAATGATTGTCATAATGGTTTTCATACGCTGAAAATGATTTTCAAACATTGTAAAAAGATTTTCATACATTGATGTTTCATTTGTAAATGGTTGTTAATGTGATGTATTCCGCAGTTTACAAAGCTTTGTTTGCTCCTGAATCATAATCACAACCAAGATAGGAGTGTAATCTCTATAATTATCGAGATAGTTTCAGCCACAATGGTGTGTACTCTATTATTACACCAATCTCGTCAACCCTACTGGGCCTAATAGCGACAATTACATTACCACGTCGAGGTAGGAAATGAAAGATCAATAGCGGAAGATAGCAACAGTCTTTCCTAAATTACCACCTTCAGATACTACTAGTTAACGAACGTTTGTGATTAATCTATTTCCACCTATTTTGAGATTATTCAAACTTAAAAATCCTAATTTGTATCGTCTTTTTAGCCGACTGCGAAATAAGTTAAAGAAAAAATTTTTTTAACAAATTTATTACTCATAATTAAATTTAAAAATTTGTATAACTTATACATATTTTTGTAATCCTCTTTTAATTGCCTTTATTTAGTAACCCTACTTGGTTGGTTTGGTATTAACGTATTACTGTTTCGGTCCAAAAATCCACCATCTTGATTTTTTTAAAGGGTGAATTATGATTAGCATGCCATCGATTGAGCTATCATCGCTACAAAAATAAACTAATAAGCAATAAGACGAACGAAGCGATCTTATGATGTTAACATCTGTCTATAAACAATGCAGCGGTACCCAGAACTTTGAATAACATAACAAAGTCTAGCCCCCGTACTCTGAGCTTTTTATTGCGATTCCTTATAGGAACTGAGAAAATAACTACGCGACCATATATCGTATGCTTGTGCAATAAGGTTCTCAGTCGCGCGCAGTAAGAAAGAAAAAGTGCAGTTGGGCATCGCTGTTTTTACGCTCATTAGGTACTTTGAGACATGCGATGATTAGTCTCAACAGCCCCGTAATTTACCTAGGTTATTTTTAAATTAGATAGACTTGCGTTTGACCGCCATCTCGCCTAATGTTAAGCGAAGACGCGGTCTACGGTGGAGCACGCTCGCCTAGAAGAAACCGATTCACTTGCGACTTGAAGGCACCCGGATTGTATCTATCAGAGAAAACCTACTCGGGCAGCAAAATCCATTGTTTAGCTGTTCGTACAATGAAAGTAGATTCAAACCGTTGCCATTTAAATTGATAGTAAAATGTAAACCAACAATGGAGTATGCATACAGTAATTATACATTATGCTTAGGGTAGGTAAACAATTTCGACTTAACGAAGGTCTTCAATATACCTACCTATACCCACATAATAGTACCAGTTCTAATCTAGTTAATTCATCCGCACGCAGATTAGGTGGTAGTCAGTACGCAAGCATGCGCGGTGCCATTAGGCATTCTGCGGTATTGCCTACAAGCCTCGAATATCAATGTCCGCACTGAAGGAGGGTTGGGCATCCCCTCTCAATTGACGCACCTAACAAGAAATTGCAAGAGCTATTTACATGTAAAGAATTGTATCACTAGAGCTCTGTTTACGTTTAGGGTTTTAGGGTTTTTTTAATTTACTTCCATAGAGGGAGGAAATTTAGAAAACTGATAATAATAAAATCAGAGGATACGGTTTGGTGTTACAGCTACATCAGGGGCGTAGCAACCGCCGTATCAGCCGTATCAATAATACGGGGCCCCCGTGCTACAGGGGCCGCAACAAAAGAATAATAGACATGCCTCACGTGGAGCTATGAAATGAAAGTCGGATAGAAGGGCCCCCGACAAATTTTGATACAGGACCCGTCTATGGCAAGCTACTTCACTGAGCTACGTATTTATAATTTACATCCACAATTGAATTAAACCATTTGATAGCTAAGGGATCAAAGAATGCGTTACGTTGAGTGAGGACTTGAAACATGGAAACATGAAAGATTTCTTAGTTTTCATAATATGTATCTACATGTATTCACGTACACACGTCCGTGTCCACGATACGGCCACACCCTGCTTGTTTTTTTTTAACATCAATAAGCGTATTCAACATTAAATTAAAGACCTCTTCAGTTTAACCGGACTCGTGATCATAAAAGTCAGATGTTGCATAAATGACTAACTATATTTAAAAAACAGACCAAGTGCGAATCGGACTCACGCACGAAGGGTTCCGTACCATTATCAATAAAAACGGCAAAAAAATCATGTCTGTTGTATGGGAGCCCCCTTAAATATTTATTTTATTCTGTTTTTTAGTTATTGTTGTTATAGCGGCAACAGAAATATCACCTGTGAAAATTTCAACTGTCTAACTATCACAGTTCTTGAGATACAGCCTGGTGACAGACGGATAGACAGACAGACGAACGGACAGCAGAGTCTTAATAATAGGGTCCCGTTTTACCCTTTGGGTACAGAACCCTAAAAATAAAAGAGTACGTAAAAAAATTCAAAAATACGTAATTGTAGGCCAACAATGAACATTACTGTACTAAAACAAGTAAAATAATATAACTAATAGATTATCTCGTGTTCTCTCTAGCGACCCGCCCCGACTTCGTATGGGTGCAATGTATATACTAATGCGGTGCATATACATGTATTATACGTGTAAACCTTCCTGTTGAATCACTCTGTCTATTGATGGAAACCGCATTAAAATCCTTAGCGTAGTTTAAAAAATGTAAGCGTATAGATGACGGAAAACGACTTTGTTTCATACTATTCATAGTATGAAACAAAGTCGTTGAACAAAGATGTATGCAATTCTTTGAGAAAAATAAATATCTTAAACATAACCCATTTTGCTTTGTTAGTATGAAGTAATGAGACGAATAATTTGCTATCCTGGTGATAAAAGATAACTAATTACTTATCTATGGTCATTGCAGTGGTAACTTGACTAATAAAACAAAGTCCAGGTTATCCATAACAAACTTCTGTACCGAAGAGTTTTGGTGCGACGCGGTCAGACGAATACTACGAAATGTTATGTATTTTATCGAAGCCAACAAAGTTCACTCGACTTATAAGAAAGTCTCAATTGAACAACAAACATGATCGTAAAGAAATCTCACGTCTAATTGTATTATCCCATCTGCGACCCTCGACGCCGTATTCCGAAAGTGTTACTGTTTGTGTTTACTCCAGTATCCATTAATTCCCTATTCAATTATCCAAGAAAGCCCTTACCTAATGTTTAGGAGTACATTGAGAGGTAATATAGAAACGTTATGGTACCTATAAGGTACTAATTGATGCCATAAAAGGCAGTTTTCGCGGCGAACAGTAGCTACCGTAACAAATGGTCCCTATGTACTGGCCACACGCACACTGTACCACAGAAGAAATATACCCAGTAGATGAACCAATTTCATGTTTTGAAGTAAAAACTTATTTACCTTATTTCGCTATTTTTGGTAAGGGCAAACTTATGGGTTAGCGTCACCGATATGCCAATGTGACAGTCTCCAAACTGTTTTTTTTTTTTAATTTGACCTATGCGGGATTAAGAATAAAACAGAAAACAGAAAGAAGGATATTTTAAAATTTAGGAACTAAACGCCGATAGATGTAAAAGTTTTAATCGATGCCTGAATTTAATCATTAATAGTGCTTCTCTCTCTTTCTTTAAACTCCGTATCATACTTGATAGAAGAAGATTAAACACTAGAAAATTAAAAAATGCTAATGTCTTATATAAGTAATTAAACGAACTACATACTAGATTTAGGTGGCAAATAGTTTTTTTTAATGCTTTGACAATAATCGAAAAATCAAGATTAACGATGATTGGATAAAAGTGTTGTTCCTTGAAAAAAGCAAATAAGCATACAATCGTGGGTAAAAAAACTTTAACGTCATTTTGACGTTAAGCTTTTTTTATGAGTTCGAGTTGAACTCATAATTTTTTTTACTCTGTGATGATGCCTGAGTCACGCTAAAAATGGGTATATGTATAATTGTACATGTAACAATGCATTGCGTGTTTATTAAAAACGGAATGCGCTAATTAAAGAGTAAGTAATGAGATCAAGTATTTTAAGTGGTATTTATGAAAAATAGAGAAATAATTGCAAGAAAATTTCACTTGCATTCATTTGTATGAAATTCAGGATATTTATTGTGATGCTATGTATAGAACGATGATTATAGAATGCTATAATAAAAGGTTTTCAAAAAAAACATCAATAACTGTTTTGGTAATAAATAACAAGAGGAATTGTAGACCTTATGACCCTTAACCAACCTTACGTCTAACTTAAATGTACCGCATGATACATGAAGTTATCCGAACATTCGTGTCGTTCAATTCAACTGTAGCGCAGTGCAAAACTGGTCACACGGACTACAAAAATCAGTCAAAATTGTTTTTAACTAAGTCTAAGCCATCGTTGCTTGATTTTCGTAGTCAAAAGTGGTTTTGACCCATGCTTTTAGTCAAAACTACTTTATGAGTTTTGACTGTAACTACACCTTACTCAGTACTCCACACAAAAAATATCAATTGATTAAGAATTTCGGTGACTTAACAAACGATGAAACACTTTTGCTAAATGCCATCGTGAAAAATTTGGTCAAGTTTCAGCGGAAACGCAGAAAAAAATCGTGTCGCCAAAAAGTTTTTTTTTTCAAAATTTATGTTTTTCGCTTGATTATGTATAAAAATAGTAGTGTTATTATTTAATGAACAATTAGTACCTTTATTTGGATCCCTGATTTTAACATAGCATTTCTTGTTTTGTCATAAGCAGCTACAGAGAAACGTATTTAAGTTGCTCTTTTTTATTTTTTCAGGTCGACAGATTTACGACCATCGTCGATTGCAACTACGAAATAGCTAACAAAATAAAAAAAATATCCTATAAAAGTAACAAATAGGTCAATAAAAAGAAACTGTCCAAATATATCCTAAAACCGTCATCACTTTTCAACTGAAAACTACTCAAAAACTAGCGTATAAAAACATTACAATAATATTCACATTTTTGCTAATTATTTTAGTTGAAAGTCACTGTTTTTAGAGTAACAGTTCCACTGTTGGACTAAGGCATTTTCACATTGTGAGAAGGGTAAGGCCATACGCCAGCACGCTGACCAATTTGGTATGTAAAGAAAAAAAATACTTTACTGATTCCAAAACCTTCAATCAAATCAGTCAGTGTCAAAATAGCTACTTTTTTCTTTTACATGGCAAGAGCATATTATATTCAGCCTACTTTATGACGTCATCGATTTCAAAAGTTTGGAAATTTAATAAAAATCAACTACTGCATAGAAATCTAAAATATTCAAATTAGTTTCATATAATAAAGTTTACTATACCTACCTAAGCAAAAAATATAAAATAAATACAAAAAAAAAAAATTACATACCGATTTGCCGATTGGCAGACATAACACATATTGAAGAGCAATAAGAATTCTCAGACATACAGGTTGTTCAGACATATGGTGTGTTCTTGCACCATTTTAAGCTAACGACAACATACACATAACTCAGATAAAGATGCGATTGAATTTTTGTGTTCTAGGCAAATTGCTGCAGTGGTCATGGACAGGCGTTATCTCTTAACATCAGGAGATCGTCTCGTTCGTCTCATTACAGTTACATAAAAAAAAAGGCAAACGTACTCCATCGTTTATCTGTGGTTAAGAGCAATAATATAATAATGAAAACGAAACTCTTAATAACAGGTAATATAAAATAACCGAAGCTCTTAATGGCACACATTACAAAAGAAAAAAAAATCTACCAATGCTTAATTTTCGAAATAGTAATTTTTACTGTTTTTTATTACTAAATAAAAAATGTATCACGCCAAATTATGTTCGACATATCACGTAGGTATTCACGGTGGAAATCCATTCAATAACTCACTCAATTTTTCCCATAAAACATATCGGTCGCATGTGCTTGTCAGTTTCTGTTTTATAGTTTTATGGTATTTGTCAACCTCAGCAGGCAAGCAAGAAGTTGACATGAGTCTGCGTGTCACACGCAAAATCTTAAAAGCAACTCTGACAGCACACGCAAAGAAAATATAACAAGGGATTTTATTTAAAAAAAAATTAGTTATTAGGTACCTACTAGTAAGGGGTGAATTGAAAACTTTATGAGTATTTGGTAGGTTCCAACTTAGATTTTTATACAATACTATAAAAGCTACGTTTTACATTACTTTTTATTACAAAAATCTAAAAAAAAGTACTACGTTTGTAAAGAAGCGTCAAATAAACAACAAGTATTTGACAACAATGAAGTGTCAAATAAATGGCCAAATACGTTAAAAAAAATTACAATTTGTTTGGTTATAAACTTCAAGATTTTTCAATTGATATGGCTTATCATTTAATTGATGACCTTCTGAGGGATAAGAAAGTTTAAAAATAATGAATAATACTTCTTTTGAGTACTGTGCATTAATTTTGCATGCCATGCGGCTAGACCGTGGTGATCTAAGTAATAAAACATTTATCACTTGTAAACAAATAACCCATAAAGATTATACAAAATAAATAATTTCAATTGAAACCTTTTCGAAATAAACTGCGTAGTCTGCCTACGTGTTTGTTTTCCAAAAAAAAAATTATACCTAAAAACGCAGACAAAATCTCGTAATCGACAATCAATTATGACAATCGGCAGCCATGCTCAGATGGGTTCATTAAGCATAAGTTTTTTTTTTGTATTTGTCTGTTTGTATTGTCCCGAATAAATGATTTTCCTTTATTTCTTTCTTAATACTAAGTGACATTTTTTTCCAAAATTTTTATATAACCACCAATCCGGTAAAACTAAGCAAAATATATCAAGAAAGTCATCTGTATAAGTACAAGCTGTCGCAAAAGTTGTCACCCGACTTTCTTCGACTGTTTTTTGAGGGTGATGACTTTTGCTCCATCTAGTATATGTGGGCTCTTAACCGACCGAGACTGAAAAGAGAAGCCTATTTCCAGCAGTGGACTAAAACAGGCTGACGATAATGATTATGCATATTTCTGTTATTTCCACAGAATCTACTTCGGCGCTTACAAAATAGTGAAATCGCGAATTGATTTTTCAACAATATAGCCTGACACAGTAATGGCATCAATCTAGTTGAACAGCGTCGCCGGAAATTGGCCCACTGCACGGGTCGGCGCGTACGCAGGAAATGAAATCGCGTCCGACGATGCGTCCGACATTCCGGTTGCTCTATTGTAACTGTCCAAACCGTTGAATACTAGTTGTGACATACTATTGAAGCCTTAGATGGCTAATTTTGGATAGTCTTCGCTGGGAGAGCCACCTACCGATCCGTTGTGTACTAAACGCAGACAGAAGTGCAATTGTTTCAAGAGTAATCGAGGGATTTGAGGGCGCTGCCAAATTACCTACCTATAGCATAGCCAGCAACACAATACCGCGTCCATTCCATCATTTAAACTATTTTGTATGCAATGTGGAACAATATTGATGCGAACGGCTCTTCTGATAGTAGAAATAACGCCTTACCATGACATTGCAACAGTACTCAATAATCTGAGTAACAGAACAAAATTCAGGGTGTATTAGAACTTAAGCATGACCTTTCTAAAGAAACTACTACCACTTACGCCAAAAGAGTGAAGATATATACAGCCAGTTTAAATTTCTTACTAGTTAACTAAAAGTTTGTTTCATGTAAAACACGACCGAACTCATGAGACACCTATTGTTTATTTACAATTTATTTATAAGCAAGGAGACGAACGAAACGTTCGACCAATCGACCGAACAATCTTAAGATCCAACGCTTGTCCATGATCACTGCGCGCGCAGCGTTTAGCTGTAACTTTATAAATATATAAAGATAGATATAAGATAAATATATAAGATATTATATATATATATATATATATTATATCTGACAGGCTTGGTGTTTGACCACAACTCACCTGATGTTAAGTGACGGTGTGGTCGAAGATGGTAAAGCACACCTAGCCTAGAATGGAACTGGCTCTCAAGTGAGGCTGCCGGAACACACCGTTAGATGCTTGGCGGCAGATTTTCAACTTGAGGGTGGTAGCTAGCCAGCCAAGTACTAGAAAGTACTCTACCACCACGCTATGGTTTCCTTACGAAGTTTTCCTTCACCGACAGCTCAAGCTCATTGTTGGGGTTTGAACCCACACCCTTCGGCATGCGAACCGACCACGCTAACCACTGAGCTATCATCGCTATAAACACTGTTTTAATTTTTCCACAATTAATACGATAACAACGTAGTGGTTATATAGAAACACCGTAATACACATGAGAGATAATGATCAGAATACAATTAATAATTGCAAATGAATTCAAATTGTTGTTCTTTGGAACGTAGCGCACGAAGCGACTGTTAGTATTCTGTGGATGCGCGTGCGCAGGTTTTCAAACCGCAACTGACCAATTATGGAAGTCTTTGATGCGTATAAAACTTACGATCGAACCTCCGCTGTTAGTAAATAGCTAATTATACCGTTTTCGTGAAATAATGTACTTAGGCTTTTATAATAGGTTTGTATTTCCTGTGGATCAATCCGTTGCAGAAATTGCGAGCGATTTTATACTATAAATGCGATAAATGAATTATAAAACCTTCTATTGTGAAATTAATAATTTTACAAAACTTTTTTTTTTTTTTGGGTGGCAGGCTATGTGTTTGACCACAACTCACCTGATGTTAAGTGACGGTGTGGTCGAAGATGGTAAAGCACACCTAGCCTGGAATGGAACTAGCTCTCAAGTGAGGCTGCCGGGACACACCGTTAGATGCTTAGCGGCAGATTTGCAACTTGAGGGTGGTAGCTAGCCAGCCGAGTACTAGAAAGTACTCTACCACCACGCTATGGTTTCCTCACGATGTTTTCCTTCGCCGGCAGCTCAAGCTCATTGTTGGGGTTTGAACCCACGCCCTTCGGCATGTGAACCGACCGCGCTAACCACTGAGCTACAATCGCTATTCTCTTTTCTCTCTTACATTTAATGAGCTGCTTATTGCATTGTAAGAAAAGTAAGCCCATAGTTCACCACACTGGTCAATATCAAGCAGGTTTCCTCTCAATGTCTTCCTTCAACGTTTGAGGCTAGCAATACTAAGCACATAACATAGAAAATACAGAGGTACCGTGAGATTTGAATTCAAAACTTCCAGATTGGCAGTTAAACGGGCACTTGAATACTTTTAATTATACAGTTCGTTGATTAATCGCAGCCATGATTAATTAAATACTTATTTCTTTCTAAAGCTAAGAAGCATAAGTTAGGTAGGTAGGTATAACCCTCATAACCAAGCTGCCCTAAACATGCAAGGGGAACCGCACGCGAGTCACGCCCTACCTTCCACTGTGTGTTTTAAAGCTGAAATAATTTCGCTTTCTTACTGATTGTGAAAGCGAACTTACTATTTGCTATAAAAAACTCTCTTTTTATAGACTTTGATAAACAGACCACGTTTTAGGTAACATCAAGAACGTTTGTAACGATTATAGCTCTGTGGTTAACACGGCCGGATCACACGATGGAGGATTTCATTCCCATAACATCCTTAAGCTGTTTGCGAAGGAAAGCATCGTAAGGAAACGATAACGTGGTGGTAGAGTGCACACTCAAGTCCAAAACCTGCCGCTAAGCATCTAACGGTGTGTTCCGGTGGCAGCCAGTTTGCATTACGGGCTGTGTATTTACCATCCTCGACCACATAAACACTTAACATACCACAAAAAAAAAGATATCAATTTATTTGGGAGATGTTAGTTTTTATTTCACTTTGTAACTTTGTTGGCGATTTTAATTAGTGTCGGATTGTGAAGTTGAATTTTATAAGACAGGTTCATGGCAGGAATCAAAAATTTCAAGAGATCCAGTTATTCAAATTAATGTTACTCTAATTATAATTTGAGTTACTTGAAATATGTAATTGTATGTGAACGTTTACCTTATAAGCCTTTAATAGTACCTTTAATCTGTATGAAGTAACCTAACTTATACCCAGTGTTATACACATGACCTACGTTTTAAATGAAGCGATTCGAGCACTCATTTCATCAACACTGCAGAGCATTGTATACACTTCGTTCAGTTCTCCACAAAAAAATATACTACAAATTAATAAAGTTGGTTTAGTCAATAATGTTTTCTAATCATAAACGTAATTAATGACGAAGAAACAGAATAAACACGTAGATCGAATAGCATTTATTTACGCATTTGTTTTGAAGTTCTTTTCTAAGTACTACATAGAATTCGTTGCTTATACCTTACTCCTATTAGCAACATCTTTCCGTTTAAACTTAACACGGAAAACTGTTAGGTACTGCGGCTTCCAACTTCGTGTTTTTTTAATAAATTGTAAATTAAATAAAGAAACCCTTTAACTCTGTTTGTAAAACAGATCCAAACTGCTACTTAAATGATAAAATAAAAAATAAGTATCGGACATTCATTACACACAACGCCGTTTGATCCCAAACTAAGCAAAGCTCGTACTATGGAAATCAGATAAATAATTAGAATACATTTTTTTGTTAATACATACAGAACACCTAGACACGGAACACGCATTTGTTTATACCACAAATTGTTTGTCCTGGGTGGGAATCAAACCCACGCCTACAAGCCACGCCACGTTGTAGCGATGATAGCTCAGTGGTTAGCGCGGTCGGTTCGCATGCCGAAGGGCGTGGGTTCTAACCCCAACAATGAGCTTGAGCTGCCGGTGAAGGTAAACATCGTGAGGAAACCATAGCGTGGTGGTAGGGTACTTTCTAGTACTTGGCTGGCTAGCTACCACCCTCAAGTTGAAATTCTGCCGCCAAGCATCTAACTGTGTGTTCCGGCAGCCTCACTTGAGAGCCAGTTCCATTCAAGGCTAGGTGTGCTTTACCATCTTCGACCACACCGTCACTTAACATCAGGTAAGTTGTGGTCAAGCACCTAGCCTGTCAGCTATAAAAAAAAATAAAAAAAAACTACAGCGGTCAAACTTATTAGCAGTATACATAAGTATAAGTTATTATCAGTAGCTATGTATAAGTTTCAAAATTGATAAGCAAAGGAAAATGATGATTCAACCTTCTATTATTTTCCAATTTCAATACATTTGACTGCAACAAAAAGAATACAAAGTTTCCATTCAATGTAAAATATTAAAACAGGTACCAAGCTGCCAAACAGCGAAGTCACGGAAAAACGTAATTTGAATTCAGTAGAGCCGGCTCTACGCACCTTTGTTTGGCTTCCTGTCGTTTACCGAGTTTTCACTTTGTCGGGGAAATGCGTCTATATTAGGCAAATAGAGTAGGTATCTATCTAGAGATACCTACCTGTTTACCTTGACGTCTGACGTATAGGGCCAGTCTGTACAGGGGTCACATTGCTAGCTGGAAGTGACAGTAATTTATAATTTGATTTGCTGTGCCCAACGATTTCACGCACGTGGTGATGAAAAACAGGTTTGTTTTTCGCGCGTATCTTGTTTGTATCATCATCATCATCATCTCAGCCGTAGGACGTCCACTGCTGGACATAGGCCTCCCCCATTGACTTCCATTAAAACCGGTTGGAAGCGGCTCGCATCCGGCGTGTTCCTGCGGTCTTTATGAGGTCGTTTGTCCACCTTGTTTGTATGTATGTATGTAAATTTCTTTATTACCTTGTACCTTCCAAACGACCGATCGGATTACGACAATTAAGGTATTGTTAGATTCGTCTCAATAACCAAGTGTCCTTAGGGTGATTTTATTTAAAAAAAACAAAATGGTGTATTTTTGGGGCGAAATAGTAACAAGTTAATTTTTTTTAAATAACCAAATCTATCAAGTGGAGTAGCTAAATAAAGTCAATTAAAAAAGGATTACAAAAATATATATAAGTTATATGTTTGAATTTAATTACGAATAATAAATTTGTTTAAAAACTATTTTTCCTTTAATTATAGCTACTTTAATCGCAGTCGTGTTATAGATTTTTTAAACTGTTCAGCTTGTTTCCTAGTTGAATTTTAACATCTCTAAAAAAACTGTTCACAGATACCGTTATTTTCTAAATTAAAAATAAAGTTATAGACAAATCATTTCGACGCCTTTTTGTTCCCATATATGTATAGCTCATTAAACTTATATATGCCAATATTAATAATTAATTCGATTAACGATATACACATACATATATAAAACAAAATATATTTATGGAAATTGGGTATATGCTCGAAGTTTAATATTAGTACCTTAAGAAGTAATCACTATAAACCGACATATTAAATTAAAAACTCGATATGAAATAAATATAATGTTATTATCAGCATGTCTTAATACCGCACCAAATATTATTTAATTGTTTGTTTATTTTCGGCCGTGTTGCAGTAGCCGTGGTCTCGACGACTACGCGCTCTGCAGTCAACTCGTGACCACGGCTACTGCAACATCACTGAAAGGTCAAAGTAAATAAACAAAACGCATAGTATTTTGTACGCGATTAAGTCTCGGCGATATACGTAGATATGAATTCAAATCGCGAAAGTTTTGAAAATATATTTTAAATGACCTAATAGCAAAGTCGACACCAATACTAGTAATTAAGAGATTAATAAAAAATTACTTACAAAAAGTTTCATCATGATCTTCTTCTATATTGTAAACAGTTCTTTGGTTGAATCCCACAATTTTTCTTCTCGTAGACTACGCGTTCCAGTAAATTTATAGCAATGTTTCGAAATATGAATAAATGCTTATAACGTGTAAATATAAGATATTTTTCAAATATACAGGCACAGTAATGATATGTATTTACGTTTGATATAATTACAAGCTACATCAGTCCCGGAGCACTAGTGTGCGTGGCGAGGCATGCTTGTTGCCATGCACAGTTGCCCGCCATGCAGCTCATGACACAAAACACCTCTATTTATGTCTGTTTTCAATCCAAATTCAATCTCAGATACACTCTTACATTAGTAGTACAATTATCACTGTCCATTGCGGCCAAAATCACTTTATTTCACAAATATTTAATCAAGTTATGGCGATTTGACTCCGTTTGGTTAGTTTAGAAAACTGCCTACAAAACAAACGTAATTCAATGTAATTTCGTTGAAATTGAATAGAAAGTTTAAAGGAAATTATTCACAGCTCACTAAAAAGAAAGTAGTTCGTTGTTTATTGAAGCTAAAGATGTTTTTTGGGTGTATTGCTTTGCAGACTTTAAGAGTGCCTTGGTGTTAAAACTGTCATAGCCGCACATGCGCATTTTGAGGGTGTTTGACAAACGTTGTGTAGTGTCGGTAAAGCAGGCTGACTTGGTTAAAAGGGCCTTTAGTTCACTGGCGGATTTTGCGGCGTAAGTTTTTTTGATTCAAAGTTGCTTTTTACAAATTTTTTATATAACTATGACTTCGAAATTTTTGTTGTGTTGTGTAAAGATTTTGGCTTGTAGGGTTAGTATAGAACTTTATAATGATTACTCGTAATTAAATATATTAATTGATTGCTATAGATATTAAGTACCTACATATCTACCTTGATTAATTGGTAGATAAGTTGTAGTATGGGTATTTGGTTATTTTTAGTGTTGATTAATGGTTTGGTTTACTTGAGACCTGTGAAGACTTGCATTTCAAAACGCTTTTTTTTCAAGGCGAGCATTTCACACCGATCAAAGAACTTGGTCGGATTACACCGGCTAAATTATCGATTTCAACCTACAATAAGCTGCTTGTTACTATTAATAAGTATGTTATTAAATAAATACAGAGAAGGTGATTGGAATGTATAAAATCTATTTCTTTGTTTTTGGCGGTATTTTTTATTTTCTATGCTTGACAAGCTCGGTGTTTGGACACGGCTCACCTGATGTTAAGTGTCGGTGCGGTTGAAGATGGCAAAGCACACCTAGCCTGGAATAGAACTGGCTCTTAAGTGAGGCTGCCGGAACACACCGCTAGGTGCTTGGCGGCAGATTTTCAACTTGTAAATAATCATCAATAGCCAAAAGTCACCTATCATCGCTACGAATGACAAATGTTTAGATGTTTTCAAGAATCACACAAAGTCATAAGGGAGTCCGGTCATGCCCTATTAAAATAGTTGTGACTTTACTACAAGATTCGTGGGGGTTTTGGAAGCAACAGTCAAGTCAAACTTCACGCTGCTGCTACCAGCAACTACATGACGACCACGACCAGTCTGTCAAGAGCGTACTGAATGAGAAAATCTAAGCGAGTAGCACTTTGATCGAGGACTAAACTACGTACTTATTGTTTTATCAACATTCACCATCAGGAATGAACTTAACTTGACCTAACCATAATCCACATGCTATTTAGGTTTGCTTAGCGTGACAATTGACTTTTATTTTTCATATTTCAAGCATTCTGGCAAAAAATATGTAATGCGGTAATTTTCACATGCAATGCTCTGCGTTGCGTGACTGTCGAACCCAGGTCTCCTTATGTTGTGGTTTTTAATTAGCTATTTACTGTTATAACTTTTGTAAAAATAAAAACAACTTTATTTTACTCTGTAAAATGTTCTTGCTCATAAATTTTTGATAAAATTAAAAATAGGTATAACAAAACTTCATGATTGATACAAGTAATTAGTAAGTAGTAGGTAATTGTAATAAACAATTACAAAATTAATAATGTATTCCTTATAAAAATGTTTTTTTTTTTTTAATGTAAAAAATAACTGCTTAGCGGCATGCTTGCTATCTGGTACGGCGGTGGTACGACTATTTGTGAACACAACTTTTACACTGTGTTATAAGTTTGGTACGGCTTAAACCGAAAGGAGTCATTATAAACATTTTTTACTATATGCATACAACTCTAAAATCTTTTAAAAAACAGAACGACTTGAATTGAAAGTTGTGCCCATGCTAAAGGTTGTTCATTATGTTTAGTACAATGACCCTAAGGGATTAGTACACCCTAACCTTATAGTTCTGTATATATTACTAATTACCCATGTCTTATTATGTGTGATTGACCGTAATTTATTAAATTTGATAAAGGCTTATTTAACTTGATTGTTAATAAACAACAAACAAATTGGTGTCAAAATGCAATACAATTAATGAATAACTATTTAAATAACTACTACATTACCTAACATTAAATTTAAATTTTTTTTTTTTTTTTTTTATAAATTGTGCATGACATGATGCTAGAGTATGGCGATCTTATACTATGACATTTATACTATGATAACATGTAACCCATGTTTCTGCGAAATAAATGATATGAATTTCAATTTTGACAAAATACTTGAAAATATCGAAACCCTGGCAAATGCACAAAGTGTGATGCCAAAAAAAAGAAGATAATATCGCTACAAAGTATCAACTTTATATACTTTACAGCTATCCAAACAATCCTATTGCTTCCAATTAGATTGAAGGTACGAACCGTTTTAGTTGTGGCCTTCTCCTGAATTACCCAAACCTAAACGTACACAAGTCTCACAAGACACGCAACCCAATAATAAAGGTCGTTACGCACGGTAGCAGTGCATTGTTCAAATGTACGTAATAAACAGTCTTCGCATAATAGTTTATTGTTCTTTGTGAGCGACCAATGGATCGGAACTGGCTTTGTTGCGATACAGTTATGATAACCGCTGGTTTATGGGAGAGAATCGGGTCACGTGAGTATCTATCTAGGTGTTATTTTTTACAGATTTAATTTGAATAAAGATCAGTCTATCTATACTTAACTAAAAGAGATCGTGTCAAAGAAGATAATCAATTAAATGAAGAAAGGTCTTAGTGATAATAATATCTTATAGTGCTACGACCTACGAAAGTCTACGGCGTAGCTGGAAGCCCGTAGACAAATATAATATCTAACATATTTTTCTTATTTTATAGTTGACAAGCTAAGTGATTAACCACAGCTTAACTTATGTTTAATGATGTTATACCAACCAACATTCATTAAACACTTCTAGTATAAAAATATTGTATCTATATCTGTAAACTAATTCTTTAGGGTGACGCACCAATAACCAAGTAATTGGTTTGCAATATTGCCAATACTTTCTGTCCAAAACTTCACAACTTTTGTTGTATGTCACTATTTCACGATAAACACGAAATAAACAGATTCTTTTGCATTATATCTCTCTCGTACTTATCGTTAATCTCCACTAACGCCTGAAGCCACATCCCCTTAATCTCCTATCTCGCAAGATCCGAGCGATCGTGTCCGTTTGCTGGTTTTCTGGATTTTGCACATGTACAAATTGTAGGTACTTGTTCAACGTATTCGTAGTAAGTGATAAGATATTTTTAACGTACTTTTTTTATGTAAATCTAGCGACCCGCCCCGGCTTCGCACGTGTAGTAAGAATGGGTATAGTAAGCTATCCTTAAAGTAGATATATGCCACGGCAGACTTTTTCGTAAATCAATAAAAGAACAATCCCACCATGCATTATTTTGTTATATCTCAAAGGGATTAGGCAGCATTTTCGATGGCTTGACTTTTTCTGACACTTCGAACAATTATCATCATATTTCAACCGATTTACAGAAAACCTTGTCAAATTATATACTTAAACCTTCCTCATGAATCACTCTATTGGTGAAACTTACGTGATAATCCGTTCAGTAGTTTTGAAGTTTATTGCGAACAGACGGACAGACGCGGACGACTTTGTCTGGTACTGCGGTGGTACCTACCTAGACGACCTCATGCTAAGGAGAAAGTAAAGTTACGCCTTTTGTAAAAGTTGTTCGCAAAGATAGCTCCAATTGCCCTTTTCGTCTCAGTACACCCCAAGATTATAATCCTGTATATTAATAGGAGGTAACAAGTAGATTTCGTTTCGTTTTTTGGACCAGAGAAGCGAAATAAAATTTTAATGTCATCGTAGCGTTGTTATCTCGAGGGATTTTGTTATTTTCATACGAAAAAAGGTTTTAAAGGAAACCCACGCTACATGAAACATAAACGCAAAGCCCCTGAACAATTTAAGTGTTGTATACAAGCTGAAGAATTCAAAAAATCTATAACCCAATTAAAATAGCTATAACCTTTGAAACAAATTTATTATTCCTAATTAAATTTTACCATATAACTTAAATATATTTTGTGATCCCTTTTTAATTGTTTTTTTTTTTAATTAATGTTTTACTATTTCGCGCCAAAAATCTACCATCTTGATTTTTTGGTTTGGCACCGACTTCAAACAGATCAGTAGGTACCTAGCAGGATTATTAATGCTTTATTTAAATTAATAGTTAAGAGGTTTAGACAAAAATTGTATAAACAAATCATCATAATTTATAAATACTACATAATTACTAAGTAAAATATTATTGTTACAGGTATTTCTCGAATAATATATTAAATAGGAAAGAGAGCAATTGACTGAACTAACGTTTTTCGTGTATTCATTTTTATTAATAATTTAATATTTACGTAGGTAAGTTAAAAAACATTGTTAATAACTATAACATTTGACAGTTGCCCTCGATTTCCCTGGGATTCCATAACTTCTCATGAGATAATATGTATGTAGACCTAATCTGTAAAAAGTTTATTCAGTGACTTTCTCTTGGGATTTTAAGATACTTTATTACTTGGCGTAAGATAGCAGTTTTACTTATTCTGTTGAGCAAGATGTTTTATAGATGATAAACTATGTAGGTGTTCGAGTACATCTTATCTGATGGTAAATGATAGTATGCTGGAAGCCTGGAATGGAACTGGCTCTTAAATCAGTCTGCCATAGCACACCGTAAGGTGCTCGACGGCAGATTTTCAACTTAAGGGTAACTAGCCAGCCGAGTACTAGAAAACCCTACCACAACGATATGATTTCCTTACAATATTTTCCTTCAACGGCAGCTCAATCTCGCTGTTGGGCTTTGAGCCCACGCCTTTCGGCATGTTCTCCGACCGCGCTAACCACTGTCAAACGGTATTGTTCTTTCTAGCTTTTAGTTTCATTACATTTAAATTTGAAAAAAAAGTCAGTCTACATAGTCTGTAACAATATTGTTACAAAGTAGGTAGGTTCATACTTAATGTCAAGGACGGAATTAGTTTACTTGCTTTCGTAGTAATTACATATACCTAATGTACTCTCATACCTATCAAGGTTATCAAGAACATTAATATTGATATAAATCATTGCGTTATTAACGTTCCTATTATATTCATTGTTTGAAAGCGAATTGGTTCAGCCTTGAGTTGCCTCGCTGTAGGGACGTAACGTGATCAAATTATTGAAATAGCAGATACCGTCGGTGCCTGCTCTATAAAACACAATAAAATAGTTATTAAATAAAGGTATTGTTTTAAGTTACTTTATTAAAGACCTACATTGATCGTCATTTACATAATTCCTTCAGTCTTGATTATTGTTTAATTGAATTCAGTATAAACAATTGAGATACTAGCACAGGCGATTAGAATTAATGGGGCATTTGATACAGCGCCATCTAGCCCCAAACTAAGCAAAGCTTGTACTATGGGAACCAGATAACTGATTAAATACCTATTTTTTTAAATACTACCTTAATACGGTACACCCACAAAACAAACATTTATCGTCACAATATACCTAAATGTTTGTCCTGGTGGGTTTTTTAATACTACCTTAATACAGAACACCCACAAAACAAACATTTATCGTCACAATATAAATGTTTGTCCTGGTGGGTTTTTAAAAAATACTACCTTATACAGAACACAAACAAAACAAACATTTATCGTCACAATATGTTTGTCTTGGTGGGAATTGAACCAAACCTACAGCTCTTGAAACAGATATTCTAAGCTTACAGCGCAGTAGATTCAGTACTACGTATTTACGGTCTTATTGAGGTTTTTATATTTTACTAGCGGCCCGCCCCGGCGCGGCGTGCGTCGCACGGATAGTAGAGCAATAATACGGTATCCATCTAAATAGCTTTCCAATTAATGCATTGTACGTGACAATCGTTTTTAGAAGATAGAATGGGTATAGTAAACTATCCTTAAAAGGTAGATAGGTATATGCCACCGCGGACTTTTTTCTTTTTTTAGATCTAAAAATAAGGAATATTCTACCGTGTATTGTTTTGTTGTATCTCAAAGGAATTAGGCAGCGTTTTCGATGAAAGCTCCCAGGTGGTTTGACTTTTTCCGACACTTCCAATAATTATCATCATATTTCAACCAATTTACACAAAACCTTGGCAAATTATATACTTAAACCTTGCTCATGAATCACTCTATCTATTGTTGAAAGTCGCATGATAATCCGTTCAGTAGTTTTCAAGTTTATCGCGAACAGTTAGACAGACAGAGAGACGCGGCGGACTTTGTTATATAATATGTAGTGATTTGCGCTAAAATTAGTCTGTCTCATTTTTACTCGTGACTTTTTACATTAGCAAGAAGTTGACAGGACTTTGTTTAGAAATTGATGAACTAAGCAACGATTACAAGCATAGCCCTTGGTTACCTGAATAAAAAATGTAATATAGTACAAAAGCTCTTATGTCTATGTATACAAGGGTTATTA
This sequence comes from Biston stratarius, assembly GCA_950106695.1. Lineage (NCBI taxonomy): Eukaryota > Metazoa > Arthropoda > Insecta > Lepidoptera > Geometridae > Biston > Biston stratarius. The sequence goes on along the minus strand of OX467106.1, from coordinate 36,358,918 downwards.
ACTTGGGGTGTAGTAAATCGAAAGAGGGTTATTGTACCTATCGCTATGAAAAAAACTTTTATTATGAGCACTTTTTACTTGGTGGTAGATCTCATAGCAGGAGGTCGTCTGGGTAGGTACCACCGCAGTACCATATATTCTGCCGCCAAACAATAGTGTGTTAGCATTACTGTGTTCCGGTTTGAAGGGTACCTACTGCAGCCACATTACAGAGCTATTGAGACATCCTAGAAAATCTTAAAGTAATGAGCGCCAAAGCAGCGACGCCCTGGACTTAGTAATACTCTCAAAGTTCTATGTATCGCTGCATAGGTCATAGTCAAGCGTTATCTTTTACCATCAGGAGGGCGCCTTAATATTTTTTTTTTCATGTAGAAGTAATGAGATGAACTTCTACATGAAAAAAAAAAAAAAAAATCTACTCTACTGAAATCGTGAAAATCTCAATTATTCTATAGAAAAAGTTCGCTTGATCAAATGTTTGTAGAAGCTGTATTTTTTTTTGGCTATTTTAAAATTGTACTCAAAGCACAATTTATTCATAATGATGAGTAAAATTTAACTTCTTTCAGCTGTAGAACTCTGTAAAGAGTACATATATTTTTGTAAACTTAATAAGGTTTATTTTGAGATTTTTACATAAACTTCAGGATTTCTTTAATTAGGTCCAATAAACGTCTAAGTTCAAATTACGAAATAAACAATTACGCAAATGTGGATATGTCACCAGCTACCAGTTTGCGCCCGAGACTTCGTCTGTATTGAAAAATTGGCTTCAGAGAGAAATGAAATATGTGTAAGTAACAAAAGAGCAATAGTTTCATCTATCATGAAACTTACGCTACTTAATTATCTAGGTATATGTATATAAAGAATACAATTTATTCCGGAATAATGTTCCATAAGACACATCTATACCAAATTTCAAGTGGATATGTCCTATTAGTTAGTTGTCCTATTAGATATAGAATACAATAACAATAACACAATGTCAAAGTTAAAATAAAATTAATATAATTAATGTTACATCCCAATCATAACTGTAATGTCAATAATAAAAATTAATAAAAATAAATAAGAAATGTAAAGTAAAGAAATAATAATAAAGTAAGTTATATATAAATACGTCAAATTTGAAAAAATAAAATTAAAAATGAACATTAGAGACATAATTAAAATTTAAAAATCAATGAATTCTTTACATCTGTTGAACGTTTGTTTGATAAGCCAGCGTCTAAGTCGTGCTTTGAAACTATTCAGAGTAGGCGCTGCAGTGATGTGGTCTGGCAGTTTGTTGTAGACTGGCGAACCCATGACGTGCGTCGACTTGGCCGACCGGATGGCGTATGTGTATGTCGGATACTTCGACTATAAACGAAGCAAGACGAGGCCGCGCGCGCGTTGTACTCAGTTTTGTCTCCATGATAAAGGCCACCGGATGAGAGCGAAACTATAGTCGGAGTATCCGATATAATTAAACAATAATCCCGTATAAGTAAAACAAAAATGAATTGGCATTTTTTTTTTATGGTTGACAGGCTAGGTGTTTGACCACAGCTCACCTGATGTTAAGTGACGGTGTGGTCAAAGATGGTAAAGCACACCTAGCCTGGAATGGTACTGGCTCTCAAATGAGACTGCCGGAACACACATGCTTGGCGGCAGATTCTTAACTTGTTAGTAAAGTTTTTTTTAATCATAAAAAACGCCCGAATGATTATGAAGTTATATAAAGAAAAATCACGCAGTTTGGTTGGCCGTTTTGGAAACTCGTTTTTGTTTTCGAATTATCTTCTGTGTTTACATGAAATTCGTTGGTAGGTACTATATAATAACACAAGAAAGACTATAAATTTCTGTTAAGGACCTTTCAATGAATAAGATGCCTAATTGGTTAAGTAATTTCTGATAGCCGGCGGAACAGAGCCGGCGGAACAGCTACCTGTTAATTAATTATCAAAATGCTCAGTAAAAATAACTATTGTTTTAATTGGCTGTTACAGACACATACACTGCCAGAGCACACCGTTAGGTTTTTCAACTTGACGGTGGTAGCTAGACAGCCGAGTACTAGTACGAGTAAGTACTTTACCTCCATTCTATGGTTTCCTTGCAATATTTTTCTTCACCGGTCTCTCAAGCACATTGTTAGGATTTTTAGCGTTTTAGCGTGTGAACCAACCGCGATAACAATTAAGGTATCGACGCTACAAAAAGTACAAACATTAATTAAATTTACATCTATTCTGACAGTAGCTTATGATTGTCTTCAAATCCAACGTAAACTGGTAATTAATTAGATAGGTAGGTCTTCACCTAGCGAAATTACTGGACTATTGATGTAACCATCCAATGAATCAAAGTGATGCGTGACTAGACAGCTATACCCTGGACTTTGTTACTCAAACTTCTGGATAGGTACTGCTGCAATGGTCTTAGACAGGCGTTATCCCTTACCATCAGGAAGATATTTTGATTGTTTCATTACTTTTACATAAATGATGGGAGATAGTCAAATACAAACTCAATTAGTAGTTAAATACACGCATCTAGGAAAATATTTCTGTCTAAAGTAAAGCATCGACGCAGCGGAATCAATGAATTCCTTACAACTTTCATCAGAATTCCAGAACGAGCCTCATTTAAACTGAGAGTCAATGAATTTTAAAGCAACGTTCCAGCGACTCATGCGCAACCCAATCCGCGCATCCAAGATGGCGCGTAAAGCACAGCGCACGCTCCATGTCCGCCTCGCTTGGCCGCTCAAGCGCGAAACATTATTTTTTTCTACACAAATAGAGTAGAAATCGACGGGCGTGACTGCGGCCATTGTTGTACTGGAGCTAAACACCGTGGATATCAGAGCGTGGTGCTGTAAAATAAAACATAATGTTTTATAAATGGCAACTGTCAAACGTTTCTTGGACTGGATGATGAGTCAGTCACATTGAAACTAAGCAATATTGTACAACTTAGAAAAGTAACTCAATATTTAAAGTCGTGTAACATGACATTGACATACCAATCATCATCTTCTCGGCCTATCATAGTCCAATAGTGGACATAGACCCCAAGATACGCCAGCTAGCCCGATCTTCGGCTTTTCGCTTATAGTCACTGCCAGCTGTCTTACATACACCGTACCTCCATCTGACTGGGATGGATTGAGATAGGATGATATGGATTGATATTGCGTCCTAGGCTACATTTTTCCGGTTCGAGATCTCCACTCTTGAACACGTGTACCTCAGCAGTTGTCTGTATTACGGCATATATGCCCAGCCCTGTGCCTCTTCAACTTGACTAATACGCTGAGCTATATCGGTGACTTTCGTTCTCTGGCGAATTACTAAATCGACATAATACTTATTAACGAGTACTTACTTACTATTCAGCTTTTATAGAAAGGGCGGCAAATAAGTAGATGGTTCGCCTTACTTGCCGTTGTCAATGCACCTGCAACATTGGAAATATTGTCGTTGCTAACGCAGGTAGATGTTTATAAACGTTGTTTAAACGACCTTTACGGGAAAGACACTCATCCATGGAAGGAATGAGTCCCAAAACTGTAACTATTGTAGTTTGTATTGTATAAGAAGCTGTACCCTACCGCCTTGGTATGATTTCCTCACGATGTTTTTCTTCACCGGTTGCTCGTTAGACTCACGCCCTTCGTCTTGTCAATCGATCGCGCTTACCACAGAGCTATCAACGCTGCACATCGTTACATGTTACCTAGACTAACCTGCTCACCTAAAAATTACGCATGCAACACGGGAATAGTAGTAAACCGAACATGACAGATAACTTCAACTGCCTCTTACATACATACCTATGCATGACAATGCTTCTATAACAGGCAAGGTTATATACCTACCTGCAATTTCTAACAGATGGGTGATCTATTAGACCCAAAGGTTTCCTAAGCCAATTTGACTCAAAAATTATCTTTTTAGAAATACAGCAATTCAACAGGATTTTCCTGACAATGCCTAAAACCAGCAAGATTCTTACTTGTATGTTTATTTGCATGTAAGAAAAAAGCAGCACAAGGATCAGTTAAAAAACTACTTTCGAATACAATTTCTACACACTTAAAACTTAGTTATACTATCAACACTCGCACTTTTATCTAAAAATACAAATAATCTTTATTCATGAATCACTTACCTACTGAATTTATCTTTATATTTTATTTTCAATATTAATCACAATGAAACTTAGTTTACATGGTTTTCTTGCAACATTTACATATTTAAAAATTATAAAAACAAAGCATACAAATTAAAAGGGACTGTACAAAAAACCTAATCTAAAAAGCCTCACGAGGATGGAATTATGGCCAAATTGCTGGCTTAGCATGCAAGCGTAACATAAGTTATCTTTAGGTATATAAAGGCATAAAGAAGTATTAGATTAAGCGAAATTGTATTTTTTTTTTTCCTTTTCTTGTATTGCAATCTACCTTTTAGACATTTAGCAATGGGTTGGAATTTGTTCTCGGACGTGTTGTTACTTGTTCATTGGCAAGCCCGCTTTTCAGCTCGAATCTTGGTTGCTCGATCGCTAGCATTTGTATTTAAAAAAAGAAGTTCTCCATGTCCTACGTACTTAGAATTTTAAAAGTTACCTAAATAGGTCCAATGTACCTACTGTAATAATAAACAATTATTATCACTCGTCGAACCCGTTTGTTAAGCACTTCCGCTTGATGTAGAAGTAAGTATGTATATCTTTGTTCAAGCCAGTTCGAGCGCATCTATTCAAATTGCTCGATATCGATGCGCATACGCAATGAGCCCGTATCTTTGATACCTACATCATTATATACCATAAGGTACAATGTTAGCTAGCACAGTACTTTTGCTTGCAATTAAATATAATAATAATAAGCCATTTATTCTGAATACTGATATTAACCATACATAAGTGAAAAGTGAATATATTACGAGTACGTTAGTGTTAAAGAATATCACGTATTTCAGCATGCCTCTTGGCCTCCTCCAATAATTTCTATTGGATTAGACCTCGCGCTACCCTTCTCCAGTGGTGTCCAGCCGTTAGCTTCAAATCGCTCTCCCATCTCGTTTGTTGGCGTCCTCTATTGCGCTTGCCATCTCTGGGATACCAGTCGGAGATGGTTGTACTCCATTTTTCTTGCCTATTTCGAATCATGTGCCCGGTCCAGGTTAATGCAATAATATTCCAACACACGGTTATAGATTATAGTAGAATCACAATATTGAAAACTATATGCTAGGTATAAGTTTACAATTTAAAAAAACTGACTCCATGACTCTTAGGCCAATTAAACACACTGCTCCAATGAAACAGCGACGTTCGGTAGTAGTAGTTCGGAGTAACCCTTATTGGTAAGTATGAAAAGAGAACAAATTACTTAGTTGAATAGTTCATTGTTAAATAAATGTACTCGGTCATTATAGTCCACAATAAGCAATGTGTTTGTGATAAAATAAATTTGCTATGTTCACATTTACAAAAGTAAGTAGTTACTTTAAACAGGAAATGCTCCCACCCTAGGCCCAGGTTTTCCTTTTCATAATAGATAATTTAACAAGCAACTTATGTTCGTCTAACCAGGCCAAAGCTATTATAAAATCGATAGAGCTTCTACAAAGGCACATTTAGCCCGCATATAATATTTAAAACACTGCAATGACACCGCTCTTTATTTATCAGGGCCACACGACACGAATGTCTTCCAAGCAACATGTGTCGGTTCACATAGCTTGGCTTATTTTAATCCTGGATCGATATAACTCGTCTAGTTTCAACAAAAGGTTTGTTCGTTTAAAGGTAACTCTTTTTGTAATTACGAGTAAATCGCATTAATAGAACAGCCCGTTAGATAACTGGACATTCAAAGTTAAACAGTTTTAACCCACTTTTTCGAGCTCCATTTTTATCAGTTGCATGGTAAAACACTGCTAGTAGATAGTGTTTTTTGTATACAACTACCATTAGAGAGCTAAGTAGTTAGAACAATATACCTATTTACATAGTTATACATTCGTAATTTTTTTATTTATAGCTGACAGGCTTGGTGTTTGACCACAGCTCACCTGATGTTAAGTGACGGTGTGGTCAAAGATGGGAAAGCACACCTAGCCTGGAATGGAACTGGCTCTCAAGTGAGGATGCCGGAACACACCGTTAGATGCTTGGCGGCAGATTTTCAACTTGAGGGTGGTAGCTAGACAGCCGAGTACTAGAATGTACCCTACCACCACGCTATGGTTTCCTCACGATGTTTTCCTTCATCGGCAGCTCAAGCTCATTGTTGAGGTTTGAACCCACGCCCTTCGGCATGCGAACCTACCGCGCTAACCACTGAACCATCATCGCTACAAAAAAAAAAATCACGGTATTAAAAAAAATATCTCTAAATTGAATTCAACAATCGCGTCGATAACATCTCTAACGTTGTTTGTAAAAATAATATTAAATTTTTAAATAATATTTATTTTACCAGATTTACATTCATTAGTGAAATAAAATAAGTATTCCGAATCTGCTGTTTTCATAAGTTGTTTCAATGCTGAGCGGACTTGATAGTCGCTGGCCAAGTGCGGGTTGGCAGACTTTACAGACTTTTAAGTTTTTAAGCCCCGACACTAACAGAAGGATTTTAAAAATTTATTGTGTGTACCTGTCTATCTGTGGCATCGTAGCACCTAACGACTAAGCCGAGTTGGCTTTGATTTTTTTATTTGTTTTTATTTTTATATATACTGTTCTTAGTTATGATACGAGAAGCAACAATCGGCTCTTTTGTGGTTGATGAATGGATGTGAGCATTTTTCGCAGGTCTGATCGAGTCGAAATTTGGTTTTGTACACAGTTAAACCAAGTTTAACCCCCACAATGGTGAGGTTATCCTTAACCAGGTCATCTTTACAGTACCCCGTGTTAATACGTGGCTAAGGTTATCCTTAGCCAGGTCATCTTTACAGTACGCCGTGTTAACACGTGGCTAAGGTTATCCTTAGCCAGGACATCTTTACAGTACGCTGTGTAAACACGTGGCTAGGGTTATCCTTAGCCAGGTAATCTTTACAGTACGCCGTGTTAACACGTGGCTAAGGTTATCCTTAGCCAGGTCATCTTTACAGTACGCCGTGTTAAGATGTGGGTAATGATAACCATAGTCACGTCTTAGCACGGCTCATGTTACTTGTCAGTATCGGGCCGCACTGCACAGGATTACCCACAACCACAGAATACATAATAGTACATATACCACAGCCTGCAAGGGGCAGCAGGACATTATACGAGGACTGCAACTTATAAAATGTTAGTCAATTGAAGCCTTCAAAATTAGTCAAACTTAGATTAAAATTAAAATGAGAGATTATAAAACCTAAAAAAAAACAAGTTTTATTTGGTTGTATTTTGTATCAAATTAAAGGGCTTAAAGCTGTCGAGGAGCAGATTAGAGCATGAGACGCGCCGCACGCACCACGCGACCACGCCAATTTTTTCTTTGAAACTGAAGTATTCCTGTGCTGTTTACGGCTGTTTGTCAAGTAAACGTGTTTTGTTTCTAACTAAATGAGACATTAATAACGATTATTGTACCTAATCGTAATTATTATGTAAAACGTGCGATCATAGAATTACTACTGAAGTTCTTTGGGCATATCTCCAGAAATGAGGACTCAATCGAGAGACTTGTTGTGCAAGGCCGCATTGAAGGTAGGAGACATCGTGGTCGGTCACCGAATCGCTGGATTGACCTTATTAAAAAGACTACATAGTCCACCGCAGTACAGTGTGCTCGCAATGCGGAAAATCGGCACAAGTGGAGAGAGATCGCGCGACGAGCAGCAGCCCTAGGGACCAGCGGTGACGACGGGACGCAACCCTGTTCATCTACACCCACAACCACTCTGCCAAGAGTATCCGACTAAGAAGAAGAAGAAGAATTACTACAGTGTTACCTATATTGTTGTATATTGGAGTGAAATGTGAGGTACCTAATGAATATTTATTCGAGTGATGTTTCCTAACATAGTAGAGAGATGTTGTAGGTACCTACGTAATATATTCCACCGTCCTACGAAAATGAAGTGATTGTACTTGTTTTTGTAGGTAATGTAGTAAATCTACAGCGATTAGTAAGTAACACACATCTCAAAGCACTTGGGTAAGTGTACAATAATGTTATTGATACAGTGGCAACCTTAGACTCCACGCACACATTCGCGCGTGTACAAAAACTACAAGTGTGTATTGTATGTGTAATAGGTAGTTATAACGCGGCGTTTGTATGGATATCTGATCGAGTGTCCGGGGTGTTGCAGTGTAGAAGAGTTTTAATTTTTCAACCTATATCTTATTCATACATAGGTATAGTAGGTACAAAACGCAAAGAAGTTATAGGTAGGTACGCGGTTCAACTTAAGCTTTTTTATTCGTCATAATACAGTGAATAGCAAACATAAAGTTGACGAGTAAACGTTTGTTCTAGTTTGATAACGTCCCATAAATACTTTTCACTTGGTTGTTTCAGTTTTATACAGACTTTGAACACGCGAGATTATTTTCCGACACGAATGTCGGTGACCGCTGGCTGATGACTTGATACAAAAAAGCTGCGAGTTAATAGGGCAAGTCCCTTGGCAGTGGGTAATTAACAAGAGGTGAAAATGCCTATCAAACTGAAACGAACGACTCTACTGAGTACCTATTTACCTACGTATATGTATAATATAGACGTAAAATAATTATACATATAGTTACCTACTATATGGATTAAAGATAGGTACATAAGGTACATAGTTTTTATGGGATGATAGGTAGGCTTGGGTTAACGACCACCATCACCAATGTTTTTTAAATATATTTTCGCTTGAGTTGACCACGATTTTATTAGATATCGGAGTAAAGCTTGTACTATGGTAACCAGATTACTGATACAGTACGCCGATATACTTTTTTATAAGAACGCTAAGATAGAACAAACAATGTACGTTATTAATTATTACGTTAATGAAATGTATGTCCAGGATGGGAATCGTTTTTTTTTAAATCGAACAGCTTACGAGGCAGCGGTACCTACTACCAACTTACTGCCTTATATACTTATTTAGACCCAGGTGTTCTATTCTACTCAGGTACACAACTGGTAAGTCAGTTCTCATAACTTATTATCAGTAAAAATAGGTTATTTTTCAACCTGAACGAAATAGAACACAGTTATCTCAGTCTAAATAGGCCGGGTCAGTTTATGCCTATAGCCCGATAGATATTTACGACGAATACCCTCAAGTTCGCTGCCCATAAAATGTGGACGATACGGGACGATAAACAAGGAAGATAATGTCACATCTTTGAAGGGGAACGTTGACATTTTCAAGCACAATTAAGTGGTATGGGGAGGGTTGATGCTTGAAGGAATACTGCTGGTGAATGGTAATGCTGAATGAAAAAGAAAACGGCTTAAGTCGAAATCCATATAACTACTATCTAGAACAAACGAGAATTGCAAATTTATTCGTTTTTAACACATTTGAGGCCATTTTCTTCTTCAATGAATGTATATTGCTTGACAACTATTTATGTTAAATTTTATACTCAGCGAAAATATTATCGATCCCACTTATATCTACTAGGTACATTTGATTTTTTGTAACGATAATAGCTCCGTGGTTAGCGCGGTCGGCATGGGTTTAAACCCCAACAATGAGCTTGAGCTACGGTGAAGGAAAACATCGTGAGGAAACCATAGCATGGCGGCAGGGTATTTTCTAGTACTCGGCTGGCTAGCTACCGCCCTCAAGTGGACAATCTGTCGCCAAGCACCTAACGGTGTGGTCTGGCACGTGAGAGCCAGTTCTATTGCAGGGTAGGTGTGCTTTACCATCTTCACGACAGGTGGGCTATGATAAAACATAGAGCTTGGTAAAGAAAAATTATCGACGTACGTGGACGTATCATAAACAAATGGAAGAAGTCGTTAAGGGAAAGGGAATGTTAAGAGGAAAGCAGTCAACTGAGACATTTGAAAATTAGGAATTTCACCAAGCTATTTCTGTCGCGCCGCACGCAGCACCCGCGTACATACTGAGCGAAAGTGACAACTGCACCTCGGGCTCATTAACCCGAAATAAAATGAGCAGAATCGAGGTTTCGTATTCCTCTGTTTCCTCCTCCAAATTTAGACCGATTTTAGTATTTCTTTTAACAAGTAAATAAGAAGGATGTGTTCTTTGCCTGTGCGTTTTATTTTTTTAAGATTATGTCTATGAGATTGGGAATTTGGACGTTGAAACACAGCGTTGAAACTAGGTAAATTTTAAGATTTTTGAAGATTCCTAGCTCTTATAAAAAAAAAACATATATCAAAAAATCAAAACAGAGGGGCATGAAACTAGCAAGTATCTACTTCCTATCTAAAAATTATTGCTCTAGTATTAAAATCCTGGAAGGAAAATGGGGAAAACGTTTGTATGAAGAAAATGACGACTTGTTTCCTCTTAAGGGAAAAAGCGTAATTGTAAGTAGGTACAAGTGTATAAAAATGATAAAAAAACGAAATTTTAACGTCTTTGATCTCAAGTATTGATCGGATTTAATATGATTAGTACGTACCTAGTACTCGAAGAATAGCGCAATCTGTCGGAATCAGTTGTTTCGTATCTGTGAACGGTCTTCTTGATGAGGCTCTAATTCAGAGTCTTAAGTATGAGTTATCGTTCGAAAGTTTGTTATAATCGATATTGAAAAGCACATCTTGTGTATGTTAAAAAATCGAAGCTCAGTCCACAAAATATTTGTAAATGATGATCGAATGGAAACATCTCAATAATTTTATTGTTCGTGCTAGCGTTTACAAATAAGGACTCCGCCATAAGCTTTTGCAGTAAGATTTTGTTGCTTAGAGAGGTCAACTTTGTTTTTTGTGTGATAATGCCAGACAAGTTTAAGGTTAATACATAACATATGTATTTAAACATTTCAAGCGCCGTTGTATGGTTCTAAAGATTTTAGCGTATAAATTTGTGAGAATTACTTCCTATGTAAAAGTAATAAAATGTGTACTAAAAGCAGTTTCTATTTACTCTCACCAGAGACACTGTACCAGTTTCCTTACATTTTTATATCGATCACGCAATTTTTTTTTATGGTAGACAGGCTAGGTATTTGACCACATCTCACCTGATGTTAAGTGACCGTGTGGTCTAAGATGGTATAACACACCCAGCCTAGAATAAAACTGGCTCTCAAGTGAGGCTGCCGGAACACACTACAAAGTACTACAACGTAAGTTCCATAAATTGATATGCTAAAGCCTCTGAATATAACCTATTTATTTTTTAAGCCTTTGGTGTCTTAATGCTAGGCAATGCTTCCCTACCTTCCTTCCGTTTGATCTTATACAATGCTAGAACGAGCCAGTCTCTCCCGATTACTATTCGAACCTATACGAGATTACGCGAAACGATAGTATAATTGAGGTTTATTACGCCTACTCATCAATATATAATTATTATTTTTTTACTTTCGAAATTTGAAAATCAGCTGTTCCAAAAAATTACATTAACCCTCGACAAAATGTAGGGAGCAGATAATTAAAGGGTAGGTAATTGTAAACTTAAAAAAAGGCTATTACAATGATGAGTTCAATACGCGGAGTAGGTAACCATTTTATACGCCTTATTTGCCTACCTATAACATGTAAAGAACACAACACACTGGACAAGTCAGTTTGCCGCATCAAATATTAACCGCTAACCTAGTTACGTGTCCCCATAGAATACACGAACTCTTTAATAAGCGTAGACCTAATAACACGCCAGTCTCCACGAAATTACACTATAATTATTTTCACTAAGAAATTATAGGTTCTAGAAGAAATAATCGTTCCACAAAAGGATATTAAGTATATCGATCGGCCAGCAAGGTTGTGAGAATTCTTGTACATACAGAAGTTATTTAGATAGCATTTTGTTTTTATTTTATTGCTTTTAATGATTAATACCTAGGTATACATAACAATTTGTAAGTTGCCAGCGCCGGTAACTGGAACGGCTGCCGGAAGTGACCTAGCGAATGGCTAAAAACTTATTTGAATAAACTTCTTTTTATTTGTTGATAACCCGGAAAATCTAATAACAGTAACTTACTTGGACCCTTCATGTTCTGAGGTAACGCATCTTCTTTTTTTATATATTTATGAACCCCGTTTCGGCAGACGTTCCATTTGCAGCTGGATAGGCAGTTTACACATATAGCTGCACTTAACAAATACGAATCAACAGCTTGTGGTAGATATTGTTCAAATCAAATTCACAATTTCACTGGTTATTCCGCTTATTGCCCGAATGTTAAATCGAATAGGTCACAAGTGTGAGAAAATGTCATGAAATTTACAAAAAAAAATTAGAACTACACAAAACAAGCGTATTACACAATCGACGAATTCCTGACAGAAAAATAGTAAAATACCACAATAAATTTCTGACAAAAAAACTTAAATTTTGATTTTTAAAATAATGCTAATTCCTCTCTTCTAAACGTTGCTGTGCCCGGCAGGCTCCATATGTGACTGTATACCATATACTACTTTGTATTTATAACATCTTGTATTTAAAGCAATATCTTGAATCTTGAAATCGAACACAATTTTGTTGACACTTATACCTATATGCATTTCGAATAAAGTTGTCAGGTGTCCAACTGAGCAGCAAGTCGTCAGCAAAAGAATGGACGAAAATTATATATTCCATGATACCAGCAGATAAAATTGTATAATCAAGTAAATTGAATAAAATCATTGTTTATTGAATCAACTTATGATTAAATGCTAACATGATAACCGGCCGATGCAGTATGAAGCCATTTCAGTTTTTTTTTTTTAATTCAGTATTTCTTATTTTATACGGAAAATAGTGCGAGCAACAACGCAAAAATATACAGATTGCCTGAATTGCTAACGCTGTATGTATATTGTATTAATTCTTCGACCAGATGCAATAAATACATACTGTCACTGAAACACCATATACGGGCTGACAGTTTGAACATTAGCAATAATTAAAGACATGTTAGTTAGTGGTCATAAAATCGAAACAAATACAAAAAAAAAACTAAGAAAACCTTGGTTTAAGTTTTTCTCAAGACTTCAGAATTTATGGACAGCCTTCCACACCGAGCTAGCGCAAGACATAACTACCGTACGTAGACTACTCAGTAACTGTTATATAATCTGGGACCGCGCGCGACTACCATGTCATTTTCGGTGCGCGTGATTTCAGTGTCCGTATTTTTGTATTTGCTCAGGATAATTAGGTCAAATATTAACCACCATTTTTTTTTTATGTTTTGAAACAACAATTGTGTACTGAACCCCTTATATCAATATTGCTGATGTTCAAACTTTCACGGTGTATACTTACTTACTTAAACTTCAGCTGTAGCTATTGTCCTTACGGTGGGTACATGGCGTAATGCGTATGGCTCTGTCTTTTAACATCCACCATTCTTAAAGGAAGATAAGGTAGAAATCCAAGTTAAGCAATTAGAACGCTAAATATCTGCACTTAGTTAAAAAGTTAGGAACTATGAGGGCTGTCGCCCCACAACATTGTACGTAAGTTTTTTTCTACTACCACAACCATTTGTCAAGTTTAACCCAACCACAAATCAAAAGTTATTACAGTTTTGGTCACTACAGACTAGACAACAAAAAAGTTTAAACTACGACAATGATAAAAATACTTATTTACTAATAAAAAATCAATTAATTCAATTAACCAATCCGCCTGTTTTCCGATCTTTATATAAAATGCATATTTAACATCCAGAAATAAAATGTGTAACCTATACAAACAAAATTTCCTTAATATTACAAAACAAGTAATCTCTACAGATAACACGAGTTCGCGATTACGGCCCAACAGAAACGCGTCGACGGCAACAACCACCCATGCTCTGCGACAAGCTGACGGGCTAGTATAAACATTTGAAAGAAATGCAGTACCTATCTAGAATAGGTAGAAAAATGTATGGAAACTGAAACAGCAGCGCCTCGATGTACGACTAGCGGGCTTAAAAGTAAACTACTCTTTTCATAAATTTTTCTAAAATTGCAAATTTCTATATATGTATTAATATAAATTTCTTTATTCCTACGATCTTTCATTACGTTTTATATTTATACAAGATCTTACACAAGTATCAAACCCTATATAAATACTATCAAGACCCAAAACAACAAGCAAAATCTATGATCACATGTCACAAGATTTGGTACGATATTCCTCAAATTAGTCTTTTCTACACTAACTACTCATATACAGACAGCCCTGTTGGCTCATTGGTAGCATATGTGCCTTAAAAGCTGTAGGGCATGGGTTCGAGACAAACATTTTATGATATAAACAAATGTTTGTTGTGTCTGGGTGTTCTGTATATAATATAAGTATGTATATACAAAAATAAAACGTATTTATGTGTTCTATCAGTTATCTGAGTTCCATCACACAAGTTCTGCTCAATTTCGGGACAGATGGCGCTGTATGTAATGTCCTACGATATTTATTTATTTATCACTATCACTACATAGTATAAAACAAAATCGCTTTCTCTGTCCCTATATCCCTATGTATGCTTAAATCTTTAAAACTACGCAACGGATTTTGATGCGTTTTTTTTAATAGATAGAGTGATTGAAGAGGAAGGTTTATATGTATAATACACGCATATGCACCACATTAATATCTACATTGCACCCGTGTGAAGCCGGGGCGGGTCGCTAGTTTTATATAAACAATACAATGTTTCAAACAACGCATTCTGACGATAATGGAACTGACTTTTGACTCAGCTGCTTATTTAACGGTGATTGGTTTATTCACATCTGACTTAACCATACCTTTTCAAGATACTATTACTTTTTTTAAATGGTTGTGAAACTTTGAATGTGGTTTATAAATCCTGAGTACCTCACGGGGTACGAAGTACCGAGCATTCAACTAGTAGTTAATAAAACTAACTAAACTGCCCCAGATATATTGTAAGGAGTCAATAACCTTGTAAATGTAGATTTTTCACTCATTATTATATTTTAAAATACCAACTAAAGTATTGAAGTTTAGAATGATACTAATTTGTCGACTTAACCAAAAAATCTATTCTTAAATGAGACTAGAATAAGCTGCATTGAAATTCCTTATCGAATACAGTTCCAAATGTTAAATACTTATTTACAGAACAAATTAAATACAGGCACAATTTAAGATAAAGCTCATAAACTTACATAACAGCATGTACTGTAAAAGTTATATTTAGTAACAATCAATTTTAAATACTCTATAAAAATGTTAAATATAGTTTGCATATCCTGATCAGGAACTATCTTTCTTTTGAAAAAAGTACTAAAGTTTATTGTTGGACACTACAGCGACAATTTTTATTATTATGATAATAATAAAATAATGATACAAGTTGTATTACTATAATAATAATAAATATTATTATTTTTATTATCTTTATTATTTATATGTGTTGTGTGTGTGTCAAAATAAATGTTTTCTATTAATATGATACTACTAATATTTTTATTATGACTAGTATGACATAGTATGGTTCCTAATTTTAATTTGATGCTTTTTTTCATAGTTTTCAATATGGTCAAGCAATAATATATACTTTTAAGACACTATCATGATGGTAAGAGATAATGCTTAACCATAGCAGTGATACCTTAAAACTTTGAATAACAAAATTAAGGCCGGAATATTACATTATCTCTTAGGAGAACGATTTTTTTTTTCATTATTTAATATGATTTTTCGATGCTGATTTTTTAAAAGCTTTTTTTTTAAAAAGGTGAAGGGTGTTTTTCGACTTCTTTACGACGAACGAGGGCGAGGGCGAGGGCGTGCGAGAGAACAAGCGTGCGTAAAACACGTATTACTTATTTTAATTAGATCATACAAATAACTTTATTTAAAATAAAATAAAAATATTGTGTATATATATGTATTCTTTCAACTGTAATATTTTTGCAGTGCCTCTTTAGAAGACCCTCTCTCCCAAATTAGGGCGGAGAGGCAGGTGACCCAACGCCGAATAGCCGCTCTACCGGCAGACGCTCGGGTAGAATTACTCGCGCGGAAGCGTAAAGCTGGTCTGGAGCGAATGTTGTTGCCAGACGCACCGCCCCGCAGACGACCAACAAAGTATTTTTTTTCTCAAGTATTTATTTCTTCTTCCCATCACGGAAACAATCTACTACCCTATTTACTTTGCCATAATTATTTGAAGTCGGAAACTACAAAGTATAAGTCTGTCAATAACTTGTATACAAAAATTGTTTGCTCTTCTCTATTTGTAACAACGAGCCAGTGATTAATGAGTTATTTATTTTCCAGAAAAGTATCTCCCGAGCGTCAGCCATGTGTTTGTTATGGCTGATCCGCCTCCCAAACGATGTGATGGTAAGATGGTTATTTCACAGAATCGATAAGTCTTAGATATTTGATGTATGTTATATAATAATTTGTTTGTCACAGGCTTCAATCCCGTGCAGCCAGATGGGGCTGTAGCTTCTACGTCTGGAGTGCGTGATGACGAAGCGGCACCAAAGTTATTAACAGATGAAATAGGTATAGCTGATTTTATAGACTACCTCTGCGAGGAGACTAACAAGTATGCGGAGCAAAAGATTGCTTTGCTGCGAGAGCAAAAGATTGCTTTGCTGCGAGAGCAAAACAAACTAGCTTCGCATTCCCGATTTCACCGTTGGTCTCGTACGAACAGGGATGAAATGGTTACTTTTTTAGCGATACTGATTTTACAAGGCCTTTACTCCCTACCTAAGGCCTATTTCAAGTTCAATGGTTTTGGTACTAATCCATATTTTGCTAGAATCATGTCATTCAATCGCTTTTTATTGCTATAAACCTTTCTGCACTTCGTCGATAATGAGACTTGCCAGGACAAGACTAGACTTTGCAAGATACGACCCGTGAATGACTATTTCAACAAAAAACAATCCAGTTTATACATGCCTGCACAGGAAATAGGCATCGATGAATCTCTTCTGAAGTGGCACGGGAGATTAAATTTCGCTCAGAAGATTCAAACGAAAGCTGCACAGGTCGGAGTAAAGACGTATGAACTCTGCGAATCTTCCACTGGCTATTTGTGGAAGTTTTTTGCATATGCTAGAAAAGAGAAACAGACTACTGACAACACCGACAGACAAAATACAAAGACAAATGACAGACCAGTCGGCGACGAAGTTGACGAGGTAGGTCGGGAGCTAGCTGATGACGACACAAACGATAGACCTGATAATGACGCAACAATTGTTGGATCGACTGATAGACTTACGACTGATGAAAGCAGAGAACGTCCCACGACCGCTACTGCTAAAATTGTTTATGACTTAATCGACCCGCTATTTCACCGAAGGCACACTTCAATAATGGTTTTTTTTACAATTGTCCATTATTACTGCGGAACCTGAAAAAACACAACACAGACTGTTATGGGACATTAAGACTGAACAGGGAATTCGTTCCTGATTCAGATAAGACTTTGACAAAGAAAGAACTACGAGCAGGTGAAGTAGTGGCAACTTACTCTTCCGATTTGGCAATTATGGTATGGCGAGGTTCTAACATTGTTAGCATGATTCCCACATACCATAATCTCCAAATTAGAACTCAAGACAAGTAAAACAAACAAAGACATACAAACCGAGCATAGTCCTAGATTACAACAAGAGCATGGGAGGGGTTGACAGGAAGAACCAATTCCTGGCAGCTCAACCTATGGAACGACATAGAAACAAGATTTGGTACAAGAAACTCTTCCGCCGATTGTATAATGTGGCCTTTTTAATAGCTTTGTGATATTTTCCAGTTTTAACTGGAAAATATCCCATCGTCAGTTTCGAACTGTATTGGCGGAAGATTTACGTAAGCGACATAGACCGATAGACCGATAGAGAAGGTGATTTGTTTTGGTCTATTGTGGTTACCACAATATTCGGCGTAAATACATATTGGTATCAAAAAAAAGCTTATATAATCCTGATCTAATTTTAATAGGTCGAGTTGGTATTAATTTTAATTATCATAGACAAAATCTTGGAAGAAAAAATTGTAGTCAATTGTCGAATTATACCTTTTTTTGTAATAGATTATTAATATTTGTTCTCTACGTCGTATAAATATTTGTTCCCTATAGTTTAAGCTGTTTTTTCGTATTGGTGTAGCTACAGTATTTCGTAATCTCTGTTTTTGTTGGAAACGGAATATTTGTTTTGCGGCGAAAAAAATCGGCCGCCAGCCGGGCGTTAATGACTATTCGGGCGGCTCGCCGTAGCGTATGAGTGGTTAATGAATGAAACACCAATATTTATACACAAAAACACTCGAAACAAAAAAACACGTTTTTTGAAAATAGTGCACTGTGGCTACATGATTTTTCCGTGTTCCCGCCAAAACTTCTATTGATTATTATCTATATAGAAATGAAAGTCAGTCTGTCAGAAATGAAAGACATCAGTAGTGATGGTTGTTGCCTTTGACAGTGGGCCATTTCTTGATAAATTCCTGTCTTTATGCATTATTTGCAAAAGTTTGGATGTTGACAATGCAGTATAAAGCTACCAAGCTATCCAAGGCGGTTGATTCATCTTGTTCAGGTGTACATGAGTCATGTTGATTGGCAAATTGATTACAGCATAGTTTTTCTTCATTTTTTTCAGTGTCCGCAGTATGTTGAAACCACTTCTACCGAGTAGGAACCCTGCTGGTATGTTGATGTCTACCTCCATTCTGAAATTCAAAGCGAAAAACATTTTATAATAGATCTAACACTACCCGGCTACCATGTTTGCTCTATTCCAGGAGTTCTGAGGTGCCTATTAAATTCAAAGAAAATCAAATTTCGCTTACTTTGGAATTATAATGTAGAATGATGCATTGTAAATTGTCTTCCATGTATTAAATTTATCAGATATTTATTTTTAAAGAATTTATGGAGATCGCTCTTAAACCGACGATAAAGCATGTTAGCCCAGGTATTTTTTAAAATTCTTTTTGTATTGGTATACTATATGATCAATGTTTTGCTGGCGGTAGAGGTCAATGAACTAGTAGTGCTACAATGAACAACTTTTAGCAACAGGTGTTAATTTATTATAAAGTTTGCAACCCCCTGTAAAACAAAGGATTTTTTTTCTTACAATAACTATCATAGTCTCAAAGTTAGTTTTCGGGTATTTGTGGTAGAAAAACAAGTTTTATAAAGAGATCATGCAAAATTTCAAATTCCAATATTAGATAAATTGATCAAAGACTTGTGAAAAAGAATTTGTGAGGTCACAGTTTGAGGCGGATAACTTGTATTATAAAATTGAATGTTTCGAATGACTGTTATAGGAGTGGGAACAGACCCTTAACTGCGATAGTCAAAGATAGTCCATTACCTGGATTAAGCCTGTCACACACTTGCTAATAACTGTGGTAACAGCCACAAACTCAGTGTTAATATAGTAACAACATTAAATGTTAGGTAGAACTTGCCGTAGGTCTAACTTGCCTCAGGTTGGGGTTCTGTCGTAGCCTCGTCGGTGTGTAGAAAGCTTTATCTAACCTAATGTAGCGATGATAGCTCAGTGGTTAGCGCGGTCGGTTTGTATGCCGAAGGACGTGGGTTCAAACCCAACAATGACCTTGAGCTACCGGTGAAGGAAAACATCGTGAGGAAACCATAGGATGGTGGTAGGGTACTTTCTAGTACTCGGCTGGCTAGCTACCACCCTCAAGTTGAAAATCTGCCGCTAAGCATCTAACGGTGTGTCCCGGCAGCCTCACTTGGGAGCCAGTTCCATTCCAGGCTAGGCCATCTTCGACGACACCATGGCTTAACATCAGGTGAGTTGTGGTCAAACAACTAGCCTGTCAGCCATTAAAAAAAACCCATCCTCTAAAATACTTATATCTACATTACAAACATTACACATCAGTAGGTGTATGCATATCAGTATGTCTGTATATTTTCTGTGGGATATTTATAGAACCTACTTGTCATCCACCATTTCAATAAGATGGTCAAGTGACTCATCCCACTTGTCAATGGATTCAGTGATGATCATAGCTCTTGCACCAGCCTGCTGAGCCTTTGCCGTCTTGAACACAAATGAGCACTCCCTGGAATTTAACAATTTCTTTTTTTAGGCAACACCTCTGAGAAATCTAAAAAGGGATGTGTACTACTATTATTATTAGCGACAGTAAAAAAACAAATGTCAACACAAATATAGTCATGTGTCAATAAGCTTGTGACACAGCTATTGTTACATGTCAAGCTAAATAAATAAGTAATAAATTTTGTTAAAGTTTGTAGATTTTTTTTTAAACTAGCTGACCCGGTGAATTTCGTTCCATCTCAGATTTATTTCTTGTGATTTGCTCACTTTTTCAATGCGCAAGGAAACTTCTTGAGACTGAGACAAACGAAAATATCATCGAAATCATTTAATCCGTTCTCGATAATATATAATCGAAAACCCCTTTTTGTTTAAAAGTTGAATAACTTCATAATACATATTTGAAGGTACTTTTTTAAAAATAAATCACCTGTATACTCGCTATATATACAGCTAGTATAAATGAGTGTACTAGTTATGCTCTAGGAATTTACTCACATTGATACACACTATGGTATGTATCAATGTGTAAGTTAAGTACCTAACTAAATAAGTTATCAAAATATAGACTAACTTTCACATTTAAAATATTAATATGGCATAATCGCTTAAGCAAAAAAGCTCTTTATGTTTGACTAATAAAATATGTTAATACAATATTTCTTACAACTTACATATTTTTGGTTAAGAGGTTTAGAAAATTTCCTTATTTTATAATAGGTATTAAATTGAATAAGTCAGGAAAAATATTACCTTTTAACATTATGATTGTGTCATAATAATTTATAGTTGTGTTTGCTCAGCTGATGTTAAAGAACAGTATGGAAAAAGATGATAAACACAACTAGCATGGAATGGTGACTGTCTCTCAAGTGAGTGCAGAATTGCCCTATTAGATTTTGGTTCAGAATGTGGCAGCTAGCCGGTTGAGTATTTGAAAACACCCTACACCATGCCATAGTTTCCACACTGTTTTCTTCACCAACTCAAGCTCATAAATACAGGGATATGTAAACACACCCACCTCTTGAGCATGATAAGATCATATTAGCCACAGCACTATGATCACTAATAAATAAAAAGCATAATAAGTAAGAAGCTTGTAGCTACCCTCTTTCTGATAATGCAATGTGTCCAACAATTTCTTCATGATTGACAATGTCTGAACAACTGTGCAATGGAACAGTGGGCACCAAGTGTGCTTTCTCGAAATGTAGACTTTCATTCTGTAACATAAGAGTTTAATTTGATTATAATAATTAAGTAAAATATATAGCTTAAAATAAAATGTTGAGAGCATATAGAGACATGTTGTGGTTCTATAGACATAATTATGTTTTTTCTTCATCAAAGCTCAGTGTTCTTATTTTCATGTCTTTATTATTTAGTACTTGAAATTTTGTTTAAAAATATTGGGTACATAATTCTGGAAGACTGTAAGTGCTAACATGCAGCCCAATAGCTTACTTTACCCTTGACAGATTACAATTTAATCTTTCTGATTGACTTCTATTATGAATAAACATATAACAACACCATAAAGTTTATTTATTCATAACTTTCAAATAAAAATATAACCAAAATACTTTAAACCCATACTTACAAAAGGAGCACCAAAATCTTTTGCAGGTCTAATTCGATAAGAATACCTCAGTTCTGGTGGGTCTAAAACTTCAAAAAAGATGTCCCCAGCTATCACATCTGCCATTGATGACCCATCATAGAAATGGAGATCATTTGCTGAAATAAATATAAATACAATAATACATGTCTTTCATGCCATGGTGCATGTTTTTTTTTTAATGAATAACCAATAAGAATTATAACCGAGAATATCTGTGTACTCATGTATATATTTTATAAGGGAATTACTTTAATCATATATACATATTACATACAATAAAATATTGGTGAAAGATATTGTACTATTTAACCCTGGAATTTGAATAACACACTATAGTTTTAACCCTATAACTGCCTATCACACTATATCATTTGATAGTTGGTAACGTCTGTATTCGAAAACCATTTGAACGTTTAAAAACAGAGACCCTGAAATTCAAAAAATATAGTAATAATATGGGTTAAGTGTAAAAAATTACCTCCAGGTAGAACAACTGTAGAAAATGTACTGAGCAGCAGAAAAGAATACAGTGTAAAAACATTTTCTGGTGTTGTTTTGCACATTTTAAATAAAATATGTACCTATTACTTGAGTTCACACCGCACCTTTAGTTTTGTTTTTATTTTCTCAAACATTAACTATATAAAGATTTTACATTGCATAGTGGAATATAAACCAAATATTTAACAAATAAACTGAAATGAAATCACATTACAGCTAAAAATAAAATTATTTTAGTCCGGAAGAATCGAGAGGAATCCTCACTAATTTGACATTTAATTTTACCACTTTTGCCATTATTTTTTTCTCTTTCTTCTTGGCATCGCACTCTGTGCATTCTGCCAGAGAATTCTGGGAGAATACACAGAGTGCGATGCCAAGCAGAAAAAAGAAACCAGAAATAATCAAGTCTCAACTGCATCATTAGGGTTCCGTCCCCAAAGGGTAAAAACGGGACCCTATTACTAAGACTTCGCTGTCTGCCTGTCCATCCGTCTGTCTGTCACCAGGCTGTATGTCAAGAACCGCGATAGCTAGACAGTTGCAATTTTCACAAATTATGTATTTCTGTTGCCGCTATAACAACAAATACTAAAAACAATATAAAATAAATATTTAAGGGGGGCTCCCATACAACAGACATGATTATTTTGCCGTTTTTATAGATAATGGTACGGAACCCTTCGTGCGCGTGTCCGACTCGCACTTGGACGGTTATTTTTTATACGCATTGGTTTTCAACATTTATTTCGAACAGAGTCGGTTTTAATACCAGTCAAAGTTACATAAAGAAAATTTACGGCCAATTCCAATGCAGACCTTAGCAAATAAATAATGATTTTACCAGAAGTTTTTAAGAAACTTAAGAAACAACCCAAAAAACCTATTTCACTTGCTTTTATCATATCTCACTCTCATGTGTACATATATTTGACTAATATATAAAAAAAAACACCTTTTCAAATTTAACACTTGAATAGTCACTTTGAAACCCTTATACGAGTATAATACATAGATTCTCAGATCAAATACTTTATAAATAGGCTACTGTTTATCCTAGAAATTGCAGATAAAATGTTGGGGCGCAGTATAAAACATCTTTGTTGCAGTCTTAGTGAACATTTTAAAGTCAATTGTCCCAATACGTAAATTCTCGTAGACTTGCCATTAAGTTGGCACTAATCTTATATAGGCTTCATACTCCTCATTAAAATTAATCAAAATAAATATAAATATCTTAAACATATTCATTAAGCTGTTACACTGTGAAGAAGTAACAAACGAAAATACATAAGTACAAACAGACAAGCTATTATATTTAACATGATTAGTATTAGGGTGATGGAAACATTGATACATTTGTGCTACGTAGGTAGTTAGATATACAACTAAGAACCATTCAAGTAAGTAAGCAGAATTGTAGTAATTATTAACCCCTCCCTCCCCCTTGTCAGCAAAAGTAACCAAAGTTCTTACTTATCTCGTATTAGCAAATATTGGTTTAATTAGCAGCCATGTCGCTAAAACGAGGTGTGCCAACAAGGAAAATAAACAATACGCATCATTTATATGACTTTTCTAACGTTATCACCATTGATTCTAACCGCCTCATCCTCAATGTCATCAAAAATAAGCAAAGCAAAGACACATCCCGATTCCCGATACCCCCGCCCCGTTTATGCTTACGTAATATTTGAACGCAAGGGATTTTTCGACCAAAACAAACTAATACTTTCTGGAAAAGCATCGGTGCTCAATCGTGTTTGCAACTACCTATATTGTTCTATGGGCACGTGCTTACTTACAAGTCTCAAATTAAGCTGGATAAGTCGGCACCATGGACCATGGAGTTAGTATTATTACTATACTAAGTCCGTGGCAAAGATAAAATTGTTTCATGGACGAAACAGATCGGGCTAACAAATGCCAATTATTGTAGCTGTCTCTTTTCATTAATTGATACAAAGCAAGACAGCACTAAGTACTTTCGTTAGCATATATTGGTCCAGTCAGCACCTAGCATTCTTAATAATAATAATCCATTCATCCAGCTAGTGAACTCCACGTGTTTGTACTGTAAACGTGTAGGTACTTTCCATAACCACAAACAAAGACAATTGTGTTTATGGTACGGAAAGTTCCGGATTTTAGTACTTCTTTTACGTTTCAGTTAATGCAAGCAAGAAACAACCACGTTAGACACAAAATAATAATTAACTATTTTAAATATATATTACAGTACCTATCCAAATATACAATAATAATACCTTCTGTTGTATATCTTCTATATTTCAATTATTACTGTAAGTTTTTAATTTCGATTTTTTATAGTCACTTTTGCAACGTATAACGGAACCCTTATGTCAATGTATTGAGTTGCCTGTTTCTTAACCTTACCATTCTAAATAGGTAATATTCTGTAGAAATGAAAAATCAACGAATTTTTAGGACATGGTAAAAGTTAAGTTTAAAAGTTGACTTAGTAGATGTATTGTAACAGACTAAGACTAATCAAACACCGACAAGGTGCAAATACTGATTATGATTGGCCGTGGAGCAGCGAGGTTGTTCAACTCCTCCTTAAGTGTCTCTTATTTAACAAAATTAATTAACAGTGGTTTCAGAAATATATGATATCGCGACGCTCATTATCCGTTCCTATTCTTGTCATACGATTTTATACTTTATTGTCAACGTCCTCCAACGTCCTTAGTCCTTACAACTTAAATTATGTTTGTTTATTTTTAACTTAGTTTAAAAATCTCAAAGTTGCTGTCCGCGTCTGTTTTTTTCTCCACTTCTTTTAGGTCACTTAACGGACTTTAATACGGTTTTCACTTTTATTAAAAATATTTCGAGATCCGCCACGGAACTGGGTATCGAACTTGCACCCTCCACACACCCCTGAGGTCAGTGCGCCCCAGAGCCCAGCTTCGGCAATGAGAAATAGCCTGGAAGCTGATTCCTGACCTCACAAAGAAAGGAAGAACTCTGCTGATAAAAAATATTATTTTACGAAAGGTTTATTCAAACAATAACCATAATACTTTATCTGTAGAAGTAGAGAAATGTATTTTTCTATACCTACCTAATTAAGTCGTCAAAGTAGCGAGGTAGGTCGCTGACAAATCTTCACAGAAAATATACATAATAAAAAACCTTTATCCGAGACAGCGTCAACTCGTGAGTTTTTTTTCCATTATATTTTTCAAAGTTCTCATATCTAATATCTGATTCAAAATAAAAAAGAGAACGTAAAAAAAAACGATTGGATCGGGTAACTTACAGGTTCTACGAGTCACCCAGCGAGCCCGTGGTGTCAAGTCAAATGTCATTTGTAGTTTGTAGAGGCAGCAACAAAAAGAACAAAACAAACTGATTGACTTCTTTCATATGTTTTTACCTCTAAACTTTGGTGACTTGTTGGAGCTTATTGGAGGTAATTTTTTACGATTCCAAATAATAATTAATAACTTCTTTACTGATTTTCGTTTGACTTATTGTAAATCACGAGTAAAATGTATTTATTGACTGTCTTTCAATGTATTGCTTAAACACAACTGCTAATTGTTGTAGGTGTAAATTGTGCGAGTGAAAAATTGTGAAACTTTTTATTTTATCGCGCCGGTAAGATCAATTTAGCGTATATTATCCCATAACTCATATAATTTAATATTTATCTGCATGCAAACTTACCTATTCATCA
This sequence comes from Biston stratarius, assembly GCA_950106695.1. Lineage (NCBI taxonomy): Eukaryota > Metazoa > Arthropoda > Insecta > Lepidoptera > Geometridae > Biston > Biston stratarius. Next base: position 36,332,893 of record OX467106.1, on the reverse strand, counting down.
GAAATAAGTACATAGGTAACTGCTTATCCTGTAAGTTTCTGTATTACCTCCCGAATAACTTAAAACTTAATTATCCTCTTATCTAAAACCTTCAAATCTCTTATTCGATAGGCATGTAATAATTCCAGATATACCATAAAACAAAAATACCTAAATGTATATTTTTTAAAGTAGTTTATTATTAAATACTTATCCAGAACAAGTCTCAACACGTTAGTTTATGTTAGTACCAAGGACACGCCGTCTTTATAATGGAGTGACATTCAGAAATCACACCTTCCCCCTAATCAGCAAGCAATATTGGCGAGTCAAACTAGCGCACCGTGGGTTCCATACAAACTAGGTATATAAGTAAAGGTTTTGGTATTTTTTTAAATGGTATTTTATGCCTTTTGCAATTATTTACCAAATTTCAAGATTCTGAGTTTACAGGAAGTACCCTGTAGGTTTTGATTCCCTTGTGAGTATCGAAAATTTGCAGCATAAACGGATGTATCTTTTGATTGCTTTGGCTTAGAGGTATGATTTTTTCTCAGCTCCGAGGGACAGTAGACCTGAGTATTTGATATGAATTTCAGCTTGATACCTCCACGCGCCCCTGACAAAAAGTGTATTGTCAGACAGACAGACTAACAACACAGTGATCCTATAAGGGTTCCGTATTTTCCTTTTGAGGTATGGAACTCTAAAAATTACAACATTTTCTTAGGTACATTCTTTGACTAGAATCCTTCAGAAAGTCGTCAATCTTATAATAGCATTTTGTAGTCAAAAACTGTTTAAATTCCTTAGGTTGAAATTCTACATTGGGGTGTTGCAGCCTGCACTGACTACCTAACTAAACTAAGTTCTTAAATAGAGGCGAGTATGGCCTTGGGTAAATGTTATAATATATTAGTTTCACTTCTATTTCATCACATGTTGTGGTATTGCAAGATTGATAAAAATGATCCCTGTGGAATCCTACTTTACTTGTATGCTCTCTCTGAGTGTGTGGTTGTGGAGAATTGCAGATTTTGTGATTCTGCAGCTGTTGGTTTGCACATATCCACTATTTCTGCATCAATTTCTTTCCAGCCAAAACTGACTTGCTTACCAAGGCAGGTGTTAACCTAGCAAGTCAGTTTTATTGTTTCCCACACATATGCTGTGGTTTTTATCCATATTTAACTTTAACTTTAAGGTTGTCTGCTAAATTTTGTAGGGCAGAGTGACACACTTTAGACCTGGTTGTAGGTTTTCTGAGTGTACAGATGATGGCTGCACTGTCAGTAATGAACATGAGATGTTTGTTTTTGCCCCTATTGTTATATGAGTCTTGCATGTACTGCTCTTGCCACAAGCAATAGGTCCATCACCTCCGCTTGTAGAGATATTGTGGTTTTATTTAAGGGTCTCGTCTCTGTGATACCAAGCGCTGGCATCTAGCTCCATTGTTGTTTTTTGCACCATCCATGGAGACAATGAAAATTTTATCTGTGCAACCATTTTTACAATTTGCCCTTTATCTTTGAATTTTTGTAAGTCACAAAAGAATGAATATGTAGAAAAGTACAAGGCATGTTTTTTAGGAAATTAAATGCTGTACAAAAGAGGTCACACAAAATTTTCCCTTAATTTTATTATAAGTTCGTTCCTCTCTCTGGGGAAGCAGGATGTCCCTCTCCTGGGTCCACCCTTGTCTTCCAATCTGAAGTCAAAAAGTTTCTTCTAGGCAACCATGCTTCAACCTAGACCTATCAGGCAAGGTGTGGCCAAATTCGAGCCTCTTCATAGCATTAAAAAATCTCCCAAGCCAGTCGAGCACTTTAATATAACAAAACAATGCCTTATAACAATGGAAATTTAAATTGTTGTTGCCATTAATCTTGTATTGAACCTTAAATTTTTTTTTGATAGGCCAATATGGCTGAGGAACTTGTGTCCCGGCCATATCAGGTGCAACTGGAAGAAATTGCCACCAAAAAGAATACCATCATACACCTACCAACCGGTAAGTAAATTTTTTATTTTATTATTATGTAAAACTAGCTGCTCCTCATCATTGCATTCCATTCTCATGACAATTCATTGTCACAACAAAATAATATATGTATTTTTAATTTTTTACAGGATCTGGTAAAACATTCATCGCAGTATGCGTCATCAAAAGATTCAGGGAGGCCCTACAGAAGCCATGGGGACAAGGCGGCAAACGAACTTTCTTTCTAGTCAACACTGTTCCATTGGTATCTCAACAGGTTAGCATCATTTGCAAGTAACAATTTTTTAATATTTTTTTGCTTTAAATCAAAGTCTGTTCACATGCCGAGAAATGGTAATATCCTATTATTGAATAACTTTACCTTACCTTATTTTCGGGAATAAATGATAATTGAATTATCATCGCTACAAAATTAAGGTGGTAGTATTTAAATTTTAATACCTACTATTTTATTTTAACTGTCTTAATCCTAGAATTCTTGACAGATTGATTTGAAATTTCATAATCTGAATGTGTATGTGGGTTGGTCAAAATAAAACACGAATACTGGACTGTCGTAAGTGCAGATCATGTCGTCACCATTTTTAATATACGGAACCCTAAATGCACTCAAATGAAATTAGTTTTATTTTAATTATAAAACTAGTAGTAGAAAAATTGAAAAAGAAGCTTGCCTACGGCAAAAAGCGTGGTTGTTTGTGTGTTAAAAATTAAAATAAAAGACGTTCGGTAGTTACGCCACCACACAAAATAATATCATCATAATTAGCGCTTAGTGTAGCTCACTGTCAAGCATTTTAGTATTTTTGCCACACCTACAAGACTGCTAAACCACGAAAAGATCAATAATATGTTAAAAACCTTTTGAATCTCGATTTATCTACGAAAATAGGCTACACGGATGATGGTTATATCTGTTGGATAACATGGTAAAAATGTATTGTACCCAATGAGTTTACTATAAGTACTATAGAGTTACAGTCTCAAAGTAAGAACAGACAAAAAGTGTCCGAGCGCCGTATTACATACCTATACATCAACTATATAGTTCACATTGACAGATGTTTTTCGAAATTAGATGTTATACGTCTTGACATAGTGTTCACTGTCGTTTGAACGCCATAGCTCTTCTCTCGAACACGCTTCGCTCTTGAGCAAAACGGCGATACCATGTGTCTCGTTTACTCTTACTTATTTGATTGGCGTGTAAGAGAGACAGGCTATCGCAGCGCTGTAGTCGAACTATTACCATTAAATTGTGCCAAAAAAATTAAAATTATTTAAAATAAAATAGAAACATACTTACACTGTGGTAACATAAATTCGTTAATTTGTTATAATACGTACCTAAAATATGAAACACCATCCTTTTTACGCACGTAATTTGTGTTATTTGAGCAGTTTGTTACAGAGCATTTAGGCATGGCGTGGCGTTGTAGTTGGTCGACGGTTGACTTACAACTAACCAAAAAGCGTGCATACTGCGTAGCGGTGCACTCTTTTGGTTCTGACATTTATTTCGTGCGTTTGTGAATCTATGGGTATAGTAAACTCATTGATTGTACCAGATAAAAAATATTGTAAAGAGTAAATAAATAGTTAATTCATTCTTCTCGTAATACTAAGATATATGGTCAAGAATATGTTTTGCATGGTGGTAGGGTACTTTCTAGTACTCGGCTGGCTACCTACCAAGTAGCTGCTGGCTACCCTCAAGTTGTAAATCTGCCGCCAAGCATCTAACGGTGTGTTCCGGCAGCCTCACTTGAGAGCCAGTTCTATTCCAGGCTAGGTGTGCTTTACGATCTTCGACCACACCGTCACTTAACATCAGGTGAGTTGTGGTCAAACACCTAGCCTGTCGGCGTTAAAAAAAAAGATAAATATTTGGTAGCTAGCCAGCCGAGTACTAGAAAATACCCTACCACCACGCTATGGTTTCCTCACGATGTTTTCCTTCACCGGCAGCTCAAGCTCGTTGTTGGGGTTTGAACCCACGCCCTTCGGCATGCGAACCGACCGCGCTAACTACTGAGCTATCATCGCTACAAACAATATTTGACAATTTTAGAGGAAAGAACGTAAAATTCCTTTTGAGGCTTTTATATCCTTTTCATGTACGTGTTATTACGTAGATATATCCTGATTTCACAACCATCTTTGTTATGCACTGCATATTTACAGAATTTTCACTGAATAATTGGTAACGTGCTTGGTGGAACAATCAACTGTAAACTATCACTTTTATTTTTATACAATAGGTGCTTACCGTTCACATCATAAATACGCCTGATAAAATTAACAGTTCTACAAATTGTTTTCAAAACTATTCAGTCATTGACCTGCTGATTTGTTTCTTTGAACGGATTAACTGTAGCTTTTATGTGTAAAGTTTCGTCATGTATTGTTCCAAAGTGCAGTACATGATTTCAAACCAGATACGATCTCGGGTCAATACATATTACTAAATAGATTGGTGGGCCGTGACAAATACATTTTACACGGATACTATTGTTGAAATTGCTGGAAAGAAATAAATAGTTTTTGGGTAGATATATTTTTTGTTAATCAAGGTCAATCATTTGCGATTTACGACTAATAAACCCCTAAAATAATACAAAAGTATAACATAATTAATGCTACGTACTCAATAATGTTAACTCGGGTACCACAACAGTACCTTACAATCAAAAAGAAGATTTCCTAGTATTTTTGTTTGATTCTGTTTCGTTCCGAACGAAAGCTGATTGACGAAGGAACTAAGAGTGAGAACGATTGGTAACTTTAGCGTCAATTAAATATATTGAATTTATAAAAAAAATAAACACTTACAACAATATTCCAAACAAACTGGCACTTGTAAATGAAACATCATCGATTATATCTAGCTTTCAATCTGAAGAATACTTAAATTCAAAAGATTGAAAAAAAAAACAAATAAAATATTACTTGTTCAACCGTTAACACGGATCAATGGGTTCAACAAAATGTAATCGATCAATAATAGAATAAAACTGAAATATAAATTGTTAAAAATATTCGCAATGATACATAATTATAAAGGGGGAGGGGGAGGGGAGAATAAGTAGTACCTTTAATAAATTTGCACTCTTCATTACCTATTAGCTAATATTTTTTTTATTTCTGTGACATAGAAATCTTTTAAATCCGTTTCTGCCGTGGTGGTGCCGGCCTAAGAATAGTACACCACCCTCTCGACCGTGGTTGCCGTAAGAGTCGGCTAAGGGATGTAATCCCATCGAATCATCAAATCCAATCAGCAGCGTCTTCCTTGAACAATCACACCTAACTGCGCTCGCCAACCCGCCTGCCAAGCGTGGCGAGTATTGGCAAAACCCCAGGAGGAGGCCTATGTCCATCAGTGGACGTCTTATGGCTGATGATGTGTGACATAGAATTAAATATAGGGCACATGTTATAACCAGGAAAGACAACAGACAATCAAGATATTTCTTTAATCTTTAGGTTCCAGTATTTTATCTCTTTTACTTAAACGCGAGTAAAGCTCATTACTCGCATACGCAATTAACCACAAACAAACAGTGATTGTCGCTTGACGTTCGGGTTTATTCGGCTCAAGTCATTATTAACTCTGGTTGTTTTTAAAAACCAACTAGACGTTTTAAAATCAATGTACCAGTTTCTGTTTGCTTGCCAACTTGCTATCGACTTCATATTTCAGAAACTTGATATTGGTTGACCCAGTAAAAAAACACGTTCTGGAAATAATATTAACAATGTAGCAATGTTGTGAGTAAAACAAAGATTCTGTTTAGAGTGGTGCTACTGTATGTATGAGTTGAATGTTAAGTCTGAGTCATAATAACAACAAAGTAGTTGAAGTTGTTTAGATATGAAGTGAAGTTTGTTAATGTAACAAATTACTCACTTGTATACTATATAACAGAGCTGCACTTCGATAATAGCAAAGGGCAAAGTTTATATAAAATTCGTCTAAACGAAACCGCGCGTTAAAAGGCACGTTAAGCGGGATGTTACTGTAGGTACTTAGGATGTCGAATCGAGAAAACCTATTTAAAAGGTTGTGATTGAAATCGACAATTTCTATTAGTAGGTATCGACAAATATTAGGTAGAAACTATGACATGATCATGTGTCGTTCCGGTTTTTTTTTTTTTTGTAAAGTTTAAACCTATTTTGCTGTCTTGACAAAATATTATTCCAACTGATTTGTATGGGTTAACTGTTGGCTCTATTTTTTATTACAAGCTTTTATTTAACTTGCAATGTATGTATGTATATGTGTCTACGGTTCAAATCTTGCAAGTTAAATTTGACCCACTTCCCGATGTCCGATTGGACCAAAATTTAGTGTACGTATCTTCGGTGACAATACAATGATATGGTACCATGAAACTGGTCTGATGATGGAGACGGAAGATGGCCATAGGGACTTCTGAATTAATCAAGATAAACCCATCGAGTTTGGGCTCGATTGATTCGTTTTCAGGAGCACTTTATGCCTAGACGATATTCAGGGTCTGATGATGAAGCCACGGCATCTCCCATACATAACCCTACCGAATTTGGGCTCGATTGATTCGTCTTGAAGAGCAATCTCTAAAATATTATTCTACTAAAAAGTTAAAAATAAATTAAATTAAAAAAACATTTAAAAAATCTTTTATCAGGGACAATGAACTAACAGTTTAAAAATAAATACTAGTCTGTATTTAGCGTGTAGGTACTTACCTATATCTTTAAAAGCTTCAGGCGCTACCCTTTACAGGTTAGGCACTTACTATACTTCTGTGCCTAAAGCTTTTAAGAATATAGGTAGGTACAAGTCACGTTAGCTATAACCTATCATATAGATCTATCAAATTTGACAAGCCAGAGATGGAAACGCGGACAGTAAAGGAGCCCTTTAAACTTACACATAGATCGCAAGTCGTAGGCACTGTAAGGGATCCTGTCCCTACAATGCGATGTACCCGGAACCCGCACGGCGATACCGTTTAATGCTAAGTTACGCTCTATACTCATATGTAACATAATATACTGGTAATTAGTCATCACAAAATTTTCCATTCTATAAATCTTAGTAGGTATTCCTGTGGCAACAAACCGACTGTCAGTGAGTGAATAATTTGTATGGAATGTTTCAGAAAAAAGTCATAGAGATGCTGTGTCCTGTAAACGGTGTAGGATCGTACAGCGGCGAGGATGGAGTCGACTACTGGGATAAAGGGAAATGGGACTACGAACTTGAGATCAACCAGGTAAGGTAACTTTGTTGGCGATGCGACCTACAATGTTGGCGTCTTCTTTATCTTGAACAGCTTCAGCACGGATAACTGATCTATTGACACGTTGTCTATCTCAATTCACAAACAATATGCGTGCCTTGTTGGCTCATTTGGCTTAAGTGGGTTCGATTCACACCAGAACAAATATTTATGTGACGACTAATGTTTGTTCTTTATCTGAGTGTTCTTTAGAATAAATTAAATTTAGAATAATAGAATACAACTTTAAAGAAAACATATTAAATAACATAATAAATATATGGCGTACAACTGCGGGCTTATCGCTTAGAACGATTTCTTCCAGACAACCTTTGGATGGAAAGAAACAGAACAGATATTGAGGCTGGTATAAAAATAATAATTATATAAAATGACAGAAAAAAGGTTCTTTATGTATTTACAAAAAAAAGTATATAAGTATTTTATCAGTTATCTGGTTCCCATAGTACAAACTTTGCTTAGCTTAGGGCTAGATGGCGATGTTTTTTTCTTGGCATCGCACTCTGTGCTGCCAGTTTCATGTTTCTGTATTTTGTGTGCAGTTTTCAGTTTTCAGCTTCTTTATCTTTATAGTCAAGTCCAGTCCTTACCAGTCAAATCTAGGTACCTATGTTTTAGTAAAGTAGTGGCAACTTTACTATAAGCTTCGATGCAATTTTGGAAGTAACACGAAAAGTCATGTTTTACCACATTATATCACTTTCCCACACTTATGCTTGTAATTCGGCACTTTATGAATAAAACACTACTATTTTTAGACATAAACACTCCAAAAAACACTAGTTTTGGAAAAAAATACAATGGGGCGACACAACTCTTTACGCGTTCCCGCCAAAATTCCCTAAACCTAATTGGAGGCCGAGATAAGTATTTTGTATATGACTAGATGTTTCCAGAGTGCAAGCATTCTGCATTTAAAATTGCAATCCAATTATTTACCGTTTTATGAAAAAGTATCAAAAACTTTCACTGTTGAGATATCAGTGTGATTGGACGGAATAACATTTATTAAAACTCATAAGTTTGTGATTGGCGAGCAAGATTGCATTTCATTTCAAAATTACCAAAAAGAATCGCGTACAAAGTGTATGTTTGGCGTAAAAGCGTATCTAAATGACACAGTCCAGTCAGTAGGTTTTATTGTTATTGCGTATGAATACGTGTCTTTAATACTACCTACTCTAATTATACTACAAATCGTTAATTTACTTTACAAATTTGGGAATCCTTAACCATTTTATTTTGGCGCAAAGATGTTGAATGTTCTCCCTAAAACGTTACAAAATCTTACCTAGTTACTACTTACTTACTTAGTTAACAATGTTATGACATCGACATCATCCCCAATGTTGTAGGTGTTCAATTATTGTTCATAGGAGATCGCGAGCTTAAGAAACAGGTCGCTTATTTCCTGCTCTTACAGAAAAAAGAACACCGATTGTTTTTTTTATTTGTAATTTTCTTAAACAACTTTAGGTTTATAACAATTTTATAATTCGTGCGTTTTTAGGTTTTCGTGATGACGAGCCAGATTTTACTGGAAATGCTGGCCCATTCCTATATATATTTGAAGGATATAAATCTAATGATATTTGACGAGTGTCATCACGCAGTGGACGATCATCCCATGCGGTCTATCATGAAGTACTTCGAAGCTTGTCCAGTGCAAGAACAACCTAGAGTGCTAGGTAAGCAACGGATTCTTTATAGACTACTTTTCTTTATAGTTTTACTTGGTGGTTTTTTATTTTATTTTATGGCTGACATGTTAGGTGTTTGACCACAACTCACCTGATGTTAAGTGACGGTGTGGCCGAAGATGGTAAAGCACACCTAGCTTGGAATGGAACTGGCTCTCAAGTGAAGCTGCTGGAACACACCGTTAGATGCTTGGCGGCAGGTTTTCAACTTGAGGGTGGTAGCTAGCCAGCCGAGTACTAGAAAGTACCCTACCACCACGCTATGGTTTCCTCACGATGTTTTCCTTCACCGGCAACTCAAGCTCATTGTTGGGGTTTGAACCCACGCCCTTCGGCATGCGAACCGACCGCGCTAACCACTGAGCTATCATCGCTACAAAATCGCATCGTGGTAGATCTCCTTAGCAGGAGGTCGTCTAGGTACCTGTGCAATACCAGATATTCTGCCGCCAAGCAGTAATGTGTAAACATTACTGTGTTCCGGTTTGAGGGGTGCTGCAGCTAACGAAATTACTGGACTGTTGAGACTAATCATCAAGTCTCAAAGTAATTGGCGTCAAAGCGGCTATGCCCTGGATTTTGTTTTGCTACTCAAAGTTCTGAGTGTTCTAGGTATATATTTAGTTTATTTCCGCTTAACAGTCGTTTCAGTTACAACAGAAATGAAGATTAAAATTTTAAAAACTTTACAATAATTAAATAGTGTTCTAGGTATATATAATTAAGTTTATTTCCGCTTAACAGTCGTTCCAGCTACAAAAGAAATGAGGATTTAAATTTTAAAAACATGACAAAAATTTTAAACACTTGAAAATAATTTTTAGAAACTAGGAATGATTTAAACAACTTGACAATAATTTAAAAAACTTATCCGGAACTTTACTTAATATCTAAAACTTTAGATGTAAACTTAAAAGCTTAAACAAAACACTATTTAAAATAAAAACCGCAAGTATTTATATTCTTTTCTCGCTGTAGTATCCACAATACTACATTTACTATTATTTCTAAGATTTCTACATTATTGTCAAGTTTTTAAAATTTAAATCCTCATTTCTGTTGTAACTGAAATGACTGTTAAGCGGAAATAAACTAAATATATACATAGAATACTCAATTATTATAGTTAATTTGTTCTGTGGTCGGCTTATAGTTTTTTTAGGTTGTTAACATATATCTCTTGGCTTACAGTTGCTATTTGTTTGAATAGTTCAAATATACGACTGTATTGGCATTGCTGTTAGCGTGGGATATCCTATTCTTTCGGCTCTTTTTATTTCGTTGATTGATGGAGTAAAGTTACGCAATTTTATTAATAATGAGTCAAATTATTTCAATTTATTTCAGGTTTGACTGCGACACTTCTCAACTCAAATGTCACAATGGGACAAGTTGAAAATACGTTAAAAGATCTTGAAACGACATTTCACGCGACAATCGCTACTGTCAACGAATTAGGCGAAGTCCTCACGTAAGTATTGAAAAAAAAAATGTTAACAGCCAGCTAATCACGCGATTATAATAAGTATCATAATCTGTAAGAGTATTTTTTACTATTATTATTACTATTTTTGATATCTGTAAATGTTTTTTTTTTTTAATAATATTTATGGGTTGACTACAGAGGCCTTTGAACCATGTCTTTATTTGGAATTACAGCAATTCATGCCTTGTCTTCAGTTTTTGCAATATACATCTATAGTCCAGTCCAGTTTCATATTATGCGCTACAAATGAATAGTTTACTACAATATATTTTAACGTATACCTACCTTGGCCACAGCAACGCGTGGCCGGGCCTGCTAGTTGGCTATAAATGACAATAATGTTACAGGCAAGTCACTTATTATTTAAAAAAAAAACTTACAAATACACTTTGAATAAATGATGCTATATAATTAATTATTAAGTTCACAACAACAAACATATTTCTATTTACTGCATACTCCCTTTATGTGTTAAACAAAAATTTGGATTCCGAGAACCTCATTGACATATATTCACTCAAAGCGGTAGACTCGAGTGGCTATAACAGTTTACGGTACAGCAGCTAAAAACTATTTTGTTTCTCAAAGTTCTGGGTATCTCTTCAATAGCAGCTCTTGCCGTCTTGTCCCATTAAATGTTGTTTTAAAAAAATACCTTCATTACGATTTTATATTGCAATCATTGTTCCAGATACTCGACCAATCCGTACGAATTGGTACAGTACTATCAACTGCCAGAGCCCACGACCGCGACCAGGCAGGCTGTTGCGGTACTCGATGAACTACAAGAGCTAGTTATTTCTGTACAACTCCCCAAGGCGAAGAATGACCATGAACTTAACCTGTCGGGCTTCCAACTTGATATTACAACGGATCCTAAAAAGGTGGGTTTTATCTATATATCTAAAAATCTGGTGTCACGGTGTTTGTGGTAGCACTTTACCGAAACGGCTCGACCGATTTTTATGTACATTTGGTAGGTATGAGAATAGGTCGTAAAGCCTCAACTACCGCTGGTAAAATATCTCAGTTGAGCGCAAGACATATAATAATGATTAAATAATGCTTAATTAGTCTGATTATATGATTCTGTAAGGGTGAAGTGAATTGAAAGATGTCGTCCTTCTAATTGATTTATTCTTTCTCTTTCACACCTTACTAAACTATTAACAATATCCCTTTCACACTTTCTCTTTCATACTTTCAATTATCTCGCATCTAGGCATCTCTTTCATATCCTTTCGCTCTTTCAAACATATTAATTACTCATTTATTCTGTCTCTTTCTCGCCACCTTACGTTTCTATTTCACGCAGTATCTACAGCTTAGAATTTCGTGCTCGAGTGTGGTGGTACCTACCCATAAGACCTACTTACTACTTCTACCCCCAAATAAGAGTAAAATTGTAACAGATTTATAAGTATAAGTTTTTACAGATAGTAAAAGCGGTGAAGAACATGGTAGTATCCATGGTGACGTTTATAGAGGAACTAGGCGCTTATGGCGGAGCCCTAGGTATATTGGCGTATGTTATACTGTTGGAGAGACTCAAACGAAAGGCGTCGACTAAAGAGGAAGAACTATTATACAAATTCACTATATCACATGCCACAGCGTAAGTTTTAGTAATCTTAGAAATAAAAAACATATAGTGAAAAGCACTGCTGATATATATTCGTTTTTATTTGCACTATATTCCTAAGATATTTTTAAATGGCTCACCGATGTCTCCCGTGGCCTTAATGGTTCATCTCCTTGTGGAACACCAGTAACCAAAATGGCCCCAAAGCAAGAGGGAAATGTTAATCATAAACAGTACCATCCATTCATATTCGATAGAAAAAAATAGTCTGTGTGTAAAACATTTAAGATCTGCGTTTACTTGTTCGATGACCGCAGTTTTATTTTTACTTTCAAATGGTCTAGAACAAGGATGGCGAACCATTGGCATGCGTGCCATTGATGGCACGCAACACAATATTTTGGGCACACCACCCAACAAAACTCAGTGCAAAATGTTTTTTTTTTTCGTTAATAAATAAAGAGTTTGTTGAGTTAGTTGGGTCGTATTTAGTTTTAATATTTTCCCACTAATCACAAAGCCAAAATTATTTGCCAGCACGTCTATGGCCTCATTAAACATTTCTTTAGAAAAACGTGGTATATTGGTCTATAAAGGTTCGCCACCCCTGGTCTAGAACTATTACTATGACCGAGTCCATTAGCCAGTGAATAATTAAAAGATTTTTTTAAAATGATTTTTTGATGAAATGTATTGTTAGAATCGTTGCGTTATCTTGATTATAATGATCAGTCTTATTGTAGTCATAGGCTGGTGTTAAATCCGGAAAATTAAACTACATATGAGACATGAATGAAACGAAACAGTTTTTTTTTTGTTAATGCAATTTTTAATAAATTTTTGACAGATTAATTTTGTATTTATTTGTAGCGCAAGGCTTATTCTTCTCCAGTCAATGGAAAACGACAGTGGCTACACAAAAATCATGCGCCATTCTTCGCCAAAGTTTATCCAATTGCTGAATATACTAAAGGAATATAATCCTAGTGTGATGAACAAACCTGGAGGTTAGTACCAGACACTTTAATGATTAGGATATTCTTAATTTTGGCGGTTTTTCTTACAACACATATTGTATGGAACAAACGTAAAATAACGTCTTTATATTATATTTTTTGGTTACAAAAGACAGAGTTAATGCATTTGCTTTTAATATTAAATACTTCCAGTGCTTCTGAAAGTTAACCACGCAAAAAAGCCTCTGTGTGCTATCATATTCACACAGCAACGATTTACGGCGAAAATAATTTATAATCTCCTGAAAGACGTGAAAGAAATGAACCCCGAAGAGTTTGGCTTCCTAAAGCACGACTTTATAGTCGGCTTCAACATCAACCCTATGAAGTGCACGAGAGAACAGCACTATCTTAAAAAGGCCAGCCAAAAGGCGCTTCTTATGTTTGGAAGAAAGTAAGTATATCCAAGAGCTGTTTACTTTCTCGTGACGCGCGCTTTTTTTATTACCGGCCAGGGTTTTGTAGCGATGATAGCTCAGTGGTTAGCGCGGTCGGTTCGCATGCCGAAGGGCGTGGGTTCAAACCCCAACAATGAGCTTGAGCTGCCGGTGAAGGAAAACATCGTGAGGAAACCATAGCGTGGTGGTAGGGTACTTTCTAGTACTCGGCTGGCTAGGTACCACCCTCAAGTTGGAAATCTGCCGCTAAGCATCTAACGGTGTGTTCCGGCAGCCTCACTTGAGAGCCACTTAACATCAAGTGAGTTGTGGTCAAACACCTAGCCTGTCAGAGTAAAAAAAAAAGGATTTTATTGAAGCGAATTGCGTTCAAACTTTTAAATTAAATAGTGTTCCAAATTTAAAGGTCATATCGTCACTGTTATTAAGTGCGCCGGAATGACACAATTATCAGCTCATCGCTCGCATTCTTTTTGAAAAGTGGTAAAACATGTCTTTTTGTATTCGTCGCAAAACTTAGTCGAAGCTTTCTCGTAAAGTCGCCACTTTCAATTCTCAAATACATTTTTGTTTTCACAGCGAATTAAATTGTCTTATATCGACAAGCGTGATCGAGGAAGGTGTGGATATCCCACAGTGTTTGTTGGTGTTGAGATTTGACCCGCCGTTGGAATATAGATCTTATATACAAAGCAAAGGTACTATATCTTATACAAGTTTTTTTAAACTATGATTTCTGTTGCAAAATGTTATGCATAAGAAATTTGAACCTTGTCTCAGCGAGTGAAGATTCTCGTCATATAACGTGAGTAAAAAGAAACATGGTGGCAGGGTACTTTATATGTACTTGGCTGGCTAGCCACTACTCACAAGTAAAAAGTCTGCCGCTAAGCACTAACCCGAGTGTTCCGGTAGTCTCACTTGAGAGCTAGTTCCCATATCAAGATACAAATGTTTACCATATTCGACGACACCGTTACACATCAGGTGAGTTGTGGTCAAAATACTTAATCTGACAACTACACAAAAAAAAAACTTTTTATTCTGTAAAAAGCCGTCCTGTAGTATAAAAGGTGAAACGGACATAATTTATAAAATTTCTGGAAATATTCTCCGAAACGTATATTATTTCAACGTAAAGCAACCACATTATGTGCTGTATGGTAATAGAGAATAAGGTCTATTTTATGCTTTACAGAACTTGTTCCCTGATTACATAAGAGCCTTTTTGCAGGGAGAGCGCGCAGCAAAGAAGCCAGCTTCGTGATAATGGTGAAGTCACAAAACCAAAAGAAGTTCCTCAAGAACTACCAAGATTTTCAACACATCGAGCAGTATATTCAAAAGGTAAATAATCTTTTTTTTTTAACTCCCTATGTTTTGGAATTTAGGCCGAGCTGACCTGTACCTGAACTTGAGGCGTCCATAGAGAAACGTGCTAAGAAACTAATTGTATATTAGTAGTAGTTAATAGTTTAATAGTTTGTTATGGCCGAAACTATAGACGGAGTTTTCGATAAAATTAAACATGAGTAATCCCGCATAAATAACACGAAAATGTGTCAAGATCACGTCAGTTTCCATTATAAAACTCATTAGCGATGACTCGCTTGTTCGGAAAAGGCTCCAAAGCCTTGAACATCGTCGCAAAGCGGCTTGTCTGTCGATTTTCTACCGGATACACTTTAGTGAATGCTATTTGTAATAAAAAAAACCTTGTACTAGGAAATTGTACATACATTTTCACGAACGCACGGGAAAACAAGGGGGGTTTGTTTAGATATTAGGTATGTTATCGCCTACTTAACTTAACTTTTTCCACTTGTTATTGTTAATCCAAATCCTTTTAAACGTGTCTTATTTGACACTCACAGTTTTGTTGAAGTTTGTGACATAAATATAGGACTAAGACTAGGAAATATAGGAGGGATATTTATTTACACTTTATTTATTAAAATCTAAATGAACCATTTAAATGAATATGCACTATTTGCAAACTTTCTGAGATTTGTATTTTATTTTGATTTATTCTTGGCATCATACTGTATACACTCTTCTAGTGACAAGTATCACATATTTTAATGTGCCTGATGATAAAACCAAGTATAATTTATCTTAGGTGTTTTTTAAATTATTTTTTATACCGAATAGGCTTGCGTTTGACCTCCATCTCGCCTAATGATAAGCGAAGATGCAGTCTACGATGGAGCACGCTTGCCTAGAAGAAACCGACTCACTCGCTACTTGAAGTAAATAACGATGAAGTTCATGTCCAAGTGAAAAATAAACTCTAAAAGATAAAATAATAGAATATACCTAATGTGAAAGAATGCAGCGACGCGATTGTTCCGCATTCCCGTCAAAACTAATTAAAAAAATTTTTACAATGAGATTTATTGACCTTGATTTTGCACAAAAACTTCACAAATGAAAACAGCTAGTTTTATCTCTGCAGATATTGGTAGGCAGCACGGATGATAGAGATGCGCCGACACGGGATGACATCCAAGGAAACCTTTATGATGAAGACGAAATACCGCCATACTACACTCCTCAAGGTGGTGAGTACACATCAATGGTCTGTTTTCATAAGCTATTTCGATCATAAGATCCTTATATACTCTTATATAGGTGTTTCGAAAAAGTATAGTAATACTGAATTCGTTACATCGCTAATATCTCGAAATATATATAACTCAAAGGTGACTGACTAACTGACATAATATACTCGATAAAATATAGCTTGATCTTTGCGACAGTGATATTTACATAGAAGATTGACATTTTTAGTCATAGTGGTGGAAAAAATCGATTATCAAACAATGTTGTAATGAAATCGAATGAGTAGTTGTAGGTGAGAAATTGGATTTTACGTAAGTAAATAAAATCAAATTTCTCACCTACAACTACTACTATTTAATATATAGTATGTAAACATGTAAATAATATTATGATATTAATTAAATAAATTATAATAATGTTACGATAGTATTTATCGACGTATTTATCGTTTCAAACAAGATGGCGGCGTGCCTTTTTTTAGTTTATGGCCTGGTATGTGGTAGCACGGCCTTTGAGCCAAATGTTGCATGAGTAGGTGAGAATTTGGATTCAATTTACTCACTATTATTTGAGATCAAGTATATACACATGTAACTAATATTATGATATTAAAATATACAGTAAAATTAATGATAAATTAAGTTTTATTTAAAATATCGTTAGTATAAACTATCGATATTTTAAATTAAACTTAATTAAGCCCATCACTAATCGGCATGCCCATAAAGTATGACATTGACAGGTACGGTACTATTAAGAAATTTAGGACTTCATAGGCGTGATTTTTCTGACAACTGTCACAGAGATCAAGCTATATTTTATCGAGTATAGTGATCTATCAACGCACAGCCTAAACCACTGGATAGATCGGGCTGAAATTTGGCATGCAGGTAGACGTTATGACGTAGGCATCCGCTAAGAAAGCTCATCATCATCATCATTCATCACCACGCGGGTAAAACCTCGGGGCACAGCTAGTATACTATATTAGTGATGTAACGGATTTGGGCGTACCTTTTTGTAAAATATAAAATGTCATTATACAATTATTAAAAAAATTAACTATAATTCTTTCTATTCATGCAATCAGAGTCGAGTCAATCAAATGGCAAGTAAAACAAAACACCAAAAAAAAAATGGTCTTAGCACGTCTTAGAGTAACTTCAATGTTCACTTTTTTTGCAATATCTCAGTTTTTAGAATGTATCGATTACACTCTAAAGGTAATGCAAGATTTCATCAGCAAAATAGGGCCTGTGTCCTGAAAGTTTGATTACGTTAGCTGCCAATTGCAATCATGCCATATCGCACGCTTTACTTTTCATAAACAATGCTTGCGACTTTGCATGTAACTCGTAAACTTTTTTTTTTAGTTTGTCAAGCTTGATGTTTGATCACACCTGATTTTAAGTGTGATCAACCAGCGTGGTCGTATAACTGCTAACCATTGAGCTATCATCGCTACATCGCTTGTTTTACAACCAATCACAGTATATTAGACTTAAAACACTTAATAAAAGTAATAAAAGATTTTCACAATGACATTGTAATGATTCCCCTTCTTAGTACGCTTAACCCCGTATTGCATTTGCCAGGTCGTCTATCATCGGTGCTGGCTATAAGCTTGCTTAACCGCTACTTCTCGATGCTGCCTCACGATCAGTTCACCGTGATCACTCCCGCTTGGATCGCAGAGAAGGTTTTCGATAAACACGGCGTCCGCTCCAAGCAGCAGGTCACCATTATAATGCCACTCAGTTGCCCCGTCAAAGAAGCTATTAAGGTAATGATATACCAGATACAAGCAATCCATCCATAATAAATTAAAAAAAAAACGTGTGGTTGTGTCATGGACACGGCCGTGTATACTTGAATTCGCATACATACAGAACATTAAGAAGTCCTTCGGGTTTCCATCCTCACTCAACGTAACGAATTTTTTGATCCTTTAGCTGTCGATTGTTGTAATTTTATTTTGGATGTATATGATAGATATATGTAGCTGCAACACCAAACTGTATTCCCGAACTTTGTTATCAGTTTTTTTGAATTACCTCCCACTGATATTAGGGAGCGTAATATCACAGTACACTAAGGACAGTAAGTCATATTCATAGAAAATGGCCGCTGCCGGTACGAATGTGTGCGTGGGTACCGGGTGTGTACGTACACACTGCCACGCACTCATTAGCATAATATCGGGGAGACTCGGGGTGCCGGCAGTCTGGGCCTTACTGTGAGTTTAATGGTGCGCGTTCCAGTACACTGCACGCCCGCTCGAATTCGCCTGCTCTCGCCGGCCACTTTATTATTTATACTTTGCCGGCCATTATATTATGTAAATAAAAACCTAGTGCTGCTCATAATACGCAAATAATATTTAACTAAAAATAAAATTGACAACCCTAAGTGTCAACGCAAGAGTAGGCTATTAACTCGCCGACCGGCCTAAAATGAACTATTTTCTCAGTGTACTTTGGTAGTACGTGCGATCTGACCGTGCTAGCTGACTGATCTTCGCTGCCTAATTATTATAATTTTGATTTCTTCCTTTCAGGGCCAAGTATTTAACTTTTAATTAATTTTCGTAGGGCCATCCACAACACAACTTGAAGACAGCTAAACGTTCGGCAGCGTTAAACGCATGCGCCAAACTGCATAAAAGCGGCCAGCTCGATGCAGTCACGTTATTACCGTTAAAATACGCGTAAGTTAATTATTTCTTTATTGATTCACTATAAACCATACATTGCCGTGGTGGTCCCGGCGTAAGAATAGTACCCCACCCTCTCTACGCGTGGTTGCCGTAAGACTCGGCTAAGGGATGTAATCCGGAAGATGGGCAGCAGCGTCTTCCTTGATCAATCACACCTAACTGTGCTCGCCAACCCGCATGCCAAGCGTGGCGAGTAATACAAAACCCCCCAGGAAGAGGCCTATGTCCAGCAGTGGACGTCCTATGGCTGATGATGTGTGATGTGATACCGTACATTTCTTTTAAATGATTAATTTCTCAAAATGTGTACAATTGCTTTTTCTAAAAGATTACCATTTTTCATGTTCCATTATATAACCTAGAACTGCTTTGTACAAATATAAATTTAAAATATATAACAAAAACAGAATACCAAATTTCGACTCGATCACATCTGTAGAAGTTCTCACGTTCCACCCAACCAAAAAAGAGCCGATAAAGTTCAAACGGTTGAATAGGTTTTCTTGACTTGTACCTAAAAAACACTCAATGAAGTTATCATTCAAACAAAGTAATTAAATCAACATTTGTTTAACCCTTTGGGAGCTACGATGTAGCTGACATAGACAAATACACAACTAAAAACAACTGTTTCAACTGTTCCGGGGATAAAAAAAAATGCTTCTATTCAGTATAAAGTCGCTAGATAGCTACCTTTTATCTCATCTAGTGCTTTAATATATAGTTATTTTTGACAGTAACGTCGACTTTGACGATGAAGAGGTGAGACAGTGTTTACCAAATTGGCCGTGGAACGGTCGGCCCGATGAGGAAGTGGAAGAGGCGCCGAAACCCGGCGGCAAGAAGAACGTTCGCGTGCACAGAATTGTGGTAAATGCAATAAAAATGTTAGGAGGCATTGCTTCTATTTGTATTCATAGGCGAAAGTGCTTAACATCAACCCCTCTCGTCTGCTTTTTTTTGTGTTGAAGTAAGTGTGGCAAACGAACTGTTCATGACCATTATGGCAGTAACTTACGTATATCGTCACTCCATCTAGTCTTACGGCGTTCAATGAAAAAATTAAAGCAACATGTTTAAATCTGTCAACCAGACATAAGAATTGGTAGTAATATCTATTTAAAATGAAATTAAATTAAATTATGTATATGTTTATCACCGGGTTTTAAACGCGCATAAAATATTATGGAATTAGTTTTGTTTATTTACCTCGACGTTTCGGCCATTTTGTTTTTAAATTTATTTATGTAAATGTAATGAGACCAACGGAACTCCTGATGGTAAGATAACGCGTGTCCATGACCGTTGCAGCTATACACAGAACTAGCAAAACAAAGTCCAGGGCATCGCTGCTTTGGCGCTTATTACTTTTAGACTTTCGATGGTTAGTCACAACAGCCCTGTAATTTCGCTAGCTGCAGTCGTCCTGCAAACCGGTACACAGTATGTTAACACACTTCTGCTTGGCGGGAGAATATCTGGTACTGCGGTGGTAGCTACCTAGACATCCTCCTGCTAAGGAGGTCTACCACCAAGTTAAACGCCGTGAAGGAAGTATGTTGGAATAGCCGTGGATATGTGGTCGTAGTAAATAAACAAAACTAATTTCATAGTATTTTGTGCGCGATTAAGCCCAGGCGATAATCATAATTATGTGTTTAATTCGCGAAGATTAAAAAATTACTAAATGAAATTTTGATTACAGTTTCCGAAATGCCTGAATTCGGTGCCCAACTCAACCAAATATTACCATAATTTTGATTACAGTTTCCGAAATGCCTGAATTCAGTGCCCAACTCAAGCAAATATTACCTGCATGTTATCAAACTTAAAACAACATTTGCCGAGCCAACCGAACCAAGAGAACGGGCGTTGTACAAGTTCCTTCAAGCCCGAGAAGGTTTCGGTTTCCTGACTCAACAACCTCTCGCGAAAATATGTGCTTTCCCCACGTTCTTGACTGTCGGGGAAGTAACGACCGAGATTGAAATGAACTATGCGATTATTGAATTGGATGAGAGACTAATTGCGTTAGTGAAAAGGTACGTAAGGTTTCATAGTTGTAGAAAGTCCATTAATGTTAGTATTGCATTCAGTTTATATCAGTCTAATGATGTATACACATAGTGTTATTTAGCACAGCAATTTCATTTCTGTTTGAAATTTTTATTTTCTGTTTGACATTTTTATTTTATATAATTATTGACATTTAATTAATTAACTTTGACATATTGTATATTATATTTGATTTGATTGACTTTTTTTTTTAAATATTCTAATTTCTTTAAGTAAATGTAATCAATCATCACTTCTAAGTGTAATTAAGTACTTATTGTTAGTTAGCTATCTAGTGATAGTTTTTTTGCATGCCGAAAGGTCAAGTATGGAGGTCTACAATGTAGCCTTTCCATCTTTTTAACTGTATACCATATTTATGCAATAAATGAATTATGAAAAAATATGGCGTACATATCACTGATTTTTAGTTATTGTCGCATTTTTTGAAAAGTAAAAAACTAAAACCAATTATGGTGTACCTGCTAAGCAGTAAGCGAGTCACTGTACTTAACATTATAAACAAGTTTGACTATGGGTAAAGTTCAATGATCTCCTTTCCGTTCAGTACACACAAAGCATATAACCCTGTATAATCCGCCATATTGAAGTTTGACGTCCTATTCACTACGACATGAGTATTGCAATGTTACGTCGAAAAGCATCCCATTTGCATCCATTCTCATTTCATCAAAACAGAATTAATATTTTATTATATAAACGAGGGATAAAATGAACATGCATACTAAAATCATTACCCTCCTTTTTGTGCAGTCGGGTGAATATAAAAGAACTTCAATCAACTTGGTATTTGCAGATTCCACTTGTTCTTATTCGAGCAAGTGCTGGGTATAGCGAAGAAGTTTCTTGTGTTCGAGGGCATTGAGAGCTGTATGTACTGTGTTCCGGTATTCGGGGATGAACTGGATATCGACTGGAAAACCATGATGGAACACCATACGCTTCCGCCGGTGGAAGTGCCGCACTTTACGGTTAGTACCTATTACTATGGTTAGTTATAAAATTTACTCCAAAATCAGCGCCATTTATTGATTTGACTATACACTACTACCACAGAACACTAAGAACAGTAGGACATCTTCATAGAAATTGGCCGCTGCCGGTTTGAATGTGTGCGTGCGTGTCGGGTGGCGTGTACGTACACACTGCCACGCACACATTAGCATAATCTCGGGGAGACTCTGAGTGCCGGCAGTAAGGGCCTTGCCGTGAGTTTGGTAGCGCGCGTTCCAGTACGCTCCACGCCCGCTCGCATTCGTCTGCTCTCACCGGCCACTTCATTATTTACACTTTATCGGTCATAAATAAAAACCTTATGGTATTCATAATACGCAAATAATATTTAACTAAAAATAAAAGTGACAACCCTAAGCTTCAACGTAAGAGTACTCGCCGACCGGCATAAGATGAACTACTTTTCTCGGTATACTTTGCTACTGCCAAGTGGCTAACGTAAAGTTTAAATATTCCGCACGCACATAGAATGGCGCGATCTAGAAATCACGTATGACACTATAAAATAGATAATTGATTGATTCAGGCGTTTGCGAAAGTTCATTTTGAAAGTTCAAGGAATACACATATTTAGTTTATTTCCGATTAACAATCGATTCGGTGGCAACGGTGATGAGGATTTAAATTAAAATTTAACTAACTTGATAATTTTAATTTGAAATATTACCTAAAACTGTGAGAAATGTAGAGATCAAACAATCACGAAACTGGAATAGGTTGGGCAGGACATGTTGCCAGTCAGAGTGATGACAGGTGTATTAAAAGGTTGACGGATTGGTGGCCACGAACTGGGAAACGAAGCGTCGGACGCCCATCAGGTCGCTGGGTCGACGACATCGTAAAGGTCGCGGGTCGAACCTGGACAAAAGGTTAGCACAGGACCAGGAAGAATGGCGTACAAGAGAGGTCTATGCTCAGCAGTGGGCGATTACGCGCTGTAAATGATGATGATGATCTAAAACTAAACTTTGATATAAACTTAAAATCTAAAACAAACAACTAACTAAAATAACCACAAGTCACAGAAGTACCTACTAAGTCTTATTTCATGCAGGAGAGGCGATCGCTATGCGTAACGGAAGAGTCTCACCGATACTGCGTGGTCACACCTTGGTACCGCGGCGGTATAATGCCCGACAGGTAAAAACAATTTTTTTTTTTTTTTTTTCAAATTCCATGTTTCTTTTGCAACCTTAATTTTTATGGGTACAATTCTGAAATCGTGAAAAATTTGTGATTACCTCGTCCTCGGCCTGAACTGATATAGCTGGATGCTTCAATGATGATTTATCTATGAGTACCTGGATGTCAAGAGCTTTGCTCGGCTATAAACATGGAAAAAACGACATTTTCTAAAAATGAAACCTAGCTAGATCGTTTTATCGCCCCCAATACCCCCTGCATACTAAATTTCATGAAAATCGTTGGAGCCGTTTCCGAGATTCAGATTAATATATATATATACATATTTACAAGAATTGCTCATTTAAAGGGATTAGATTAGATTGAAAATGAATTGAATTTTGAACCATGATTTTTTTTATCATACTAGATGTCTTTAATAACACAAAAAGGCTCTATAGTGTTCTCGATTTTTCTTTTCGGCTCCGAGTCATGGTCAATACAAGTTATGGTCAGGAAGAAGAAAGAGGCCTTGGAAATGTAGTGTTGGAGGAGAATGTTGCGAACAAAACGGACCAACATAATATCTATTCTCAGCTAACTCAATATCAAGTCAAGGTGATCCATGATCTGCTACCAAAGAGTTCTCTCAAAGCTACTTTGGTCATATTGTCCGGAGACAATCGAATAATCTAAACAAACTGGTTGTAGTGGGGAAGATTGAGGGCAAGAGACTGCGAGGTCGATTTTTTACTCGATGGTCTGATCAGATGAAGGTGATTACGGGTCTCTCTGTCACTACAAATTGAAATTCTTTATTTTTTCTTTACTCTTTTTTTTATTTTTCTTTATTTCTACTGCCCTGAGATAAACCGAAGACAGAGTGGCGTGGAAGCAGCTGGTTAATGTTTCGGTGAAAGCATTTCAAGACGGGCACGACTTTTAGTAATGAAGAGCACGAAGCAGAAAGTGATATATCCTATCATCTTAGCAGGAGGTCGTCTAGGAAAATGTCACCGAAGTATCAGATATTCTGCTGCCAAGCGGTTGTAAAAGTTACTGTTCCGGTTCGAAGGGCATTGCAGCTAGCGAAATTACAGGGCTTTTAAACAGGGTATTGAATGTCAAAACGCCAAAATAGGGAAGCCCTTGATTTTAGTTCTCGTACCATCAGAAGAGCATAACATCAAGGTAATGATATATTTGTTTCAGGTACATAGTATCGAATGTGATAGAATTCATGACGCCGCAGTCGCATTTTGACTCTGACTGCTACCAAACATACGCCGATTACTATTCATCCAAGTACAACTTGGATATTTTGGGGCCGAAGGACCAACCTTTGCTCGAAGTGAGTGAAAATAGTACAAAGTTTTCTAGGTGATATTAAACTTAGTTAAGCTTCATATTTGCGCAAAACGGCTTCTTACACGCCTAGCCATGCTTAATGATGATAGTTTCAATCATTATAACTAATGGTACGCTGTTTACAAGTATGTAAGTGTATTTATTCTCAATGCTTGCAGTAGCGACTGATCTACATCCTTGTTTACCTAAGTCATATTTTTATGTCATAAAGAATAATTATAATTTAATTTTGGAAGGAATCTATTGGTTTTACTACATCTACATAAACACAACTATGTATATCACTTATTATAAACATTTAAACTTCAAGGGATTATAACCATTGTAATCATTGATCTTATAACAAATAATACGCCAACTTATAACTATGACCATGGAAAAATACGCGCGTCCAATAGTATCACTTATAGTTAACCGCAGAATTGAATGATTGCCAACGCGGTAAGAATGTATTACGAGTATTACGGGGAAGTCAGGCAGACGCGGGGCTTAGGGAAGTTTTTTCGCATTCGGTTCGGAAGTTCACTTGCGGATCTCACAGTGAAAAGTTGACTTATTTGTAGCTACGCTTAGAACAAAAGGTACACAAGATAAAAGTGTAACGCTCAATCCCGAAATTAATCACTTTTGATTTTTAACAAAAGAAGTCGAAAAAGACTGATAGTAGCGAGGAAGAATAATTTATCTATACTATTAATAATAAAATCGTTTCTAGCATAATAAATTGTTTCGTTTTTCACAATACATTATATCATAATTATTTTCAGTAAATAAATTAAAATTTGACGTGGTGGTGCCGGTGTAAGAATTGTGCCCCACCTTCTCTACCCGTGGTTGCCGTAAGAGTCGACTAAGGGATGTAATACGGAAGATGGGCAGCAGCGTCTTCCTTGAACGATCATACCTAACTGTGCTCGCCAACCCGCCTGCCAAGCGTGGCGAGTATTGGCAAAACACCTCCCCAGGAGGAGGCCTATGTCCAGCAGTGGACGTCCTATGGCTGATGATGTGTGTGATGTGAATTAAAATAAATAATATGTATGTTGATAAGTAAAGATGAATGTGCATTACTTTGTATTGAATTCACCGAATATTATCTTCGGCTAATTATATACGTGTGAGCCGATGTCCACCCCCGCATAAATCCCCACCGCGCGGGCAATCTTTAAATTCTGTGGTTTACCTATACAAGTTGTTATGACAAAACATGTATGCAGAATAACATTATGACGAATAATATTATGCGAATGAACTGGTCAGACTAAAGCAATGCAGTTTGCGCCGCATATAACCCATTCTTACTTACTAATATCATTTTCCAAGGTTCGCAACATAAGTTCTAGAATGAACTGCCTACTGCCACGCGCCGCAACAATTCGCACATTCAGCGACAAGCAAAAGAAACTCATATCGGCATCTCAGGGAGATGATAAACTCCGAGGCTTTTCGGAGGTTTTCATACCTGAGTTCTGTATCAAGTACGACTTCCCTGGCTTACTGTGGTATAAAGCTATGATGCTGCCAAGCATTATTCATAGGTAAGTTTGTAAAAGCGTCATTAACATGTTAATTTTAAATAATTTTAGGTAAAAGATTGATATCTGCATCCTAGAAAGATGAATGAATCACTGTACAAGTTTTATTGTAAAATAATACAACAATTCTAGCGCACAGTTTACTGCCTCGTATCTATATGAACCTCATTAGAAGGATCACAAATATTAAAAAAAAAAAGAATTGGCTAAATCGGTTCAATTGTTATACGCTTTCCAAAGAACATTTTGTGACTAATTTTTATATAGGTATAATGAAGGTAGACTACCGGATAAACCCAATTATAGGATAAACTAGTTTCGCCTACACAAACTCGCACACACCTCTGTACGGTTGTCAACTCGTTCAAATTATTTTATAATTGCAATTGTTTCAGATTACACATGCTTTTGGGGGCTCAAGAATTGATCACGGAAATTGGTCGTGACATCCATTACGGAAGCGGGATCATACCTAAAAGTATGTCTAATTATCATCATTCGTATTATCATTTCGTAGCGATGATGGCTCAGTGGTTAGTGCGGTAGGTTCGCATGCCGAAGGGCGTGGGTTCAAACTCCAACAATGAACTTGAGCTGCCGGTGAAGGAAAACATCGTGAGGAAACCATAGCGTAATGGTAGGGTACTTTCTAGTACTCGGCTGGCTAGCTACCACCCTGAAGTTGAAAATCTGCCGCCAAGCATCTAACGGTGTGTTCCGGCAGCTTCACTTGAGAGCCAGTTCCATTCCAGGCTACCATCTTCGACCACACCGTCACTTAACATCAGGTGAGCTGTGGTCAAATACCTAGCCTGTCAGCCATAAAAAAAAACATAACAGTCTTATTCAATTATATTTTAAGACTCAAAAAAAAAATACATTGCTTAATCCTAACCAATGCTTAAAATATTCTGTCAACTCGCCGTCATGAAATGTCACGTTTGTTAAGACACTTTAAGCAATGTTTCTAAGTAAAACCCTATGTAAATATCTAGCACAAGAGTGGCTTCCCGTGGTAGTGGACGAAAAGATTGCAGAGAAATCATTGCTCTCCAACATTGAAGAGCCGAGCAATCAATCGAAAGCTGTCGACAGGTATGACTAAAATTATCTTATATTATCTTATTCAGCCTCTAGTGTGCCACTGCCGGGCAAAGGTCTCCTTTTCCTCTTTCCAGACTGTCCGTTCTTTGGTGGTCCAGCAACTGTCGTGACAATTTAATTGGTCATACCACCTTCGTCTGAGTCGACCCTAATCGCTACAATCTGATAATAATAATTTGACTGCCCTGTTGGCTCATTGGGACTATGCCTGCCTGAGCTGTAGTGAGTGGGTTCGATTCCCGCCAAGGACAAATGTTTGTTTGGTATGTATTATAAGTATGTAATTACAAAAAAAAAAGTATGTATTCTATCAGTTATCTGGCTTCTATCACACAAGCTCTGCTTAGTTTGGGGTCAGATGGAGCTGTGTGTAATGTGCCAAAAAAATAAACGTGCCATAAACGCCATGTTTAGGCACCTAATTAAATATAATTGTATCCTAAAATAAAGCTTTCTCCCCTTACAGTTTTAATAGAATAATAATATAATTTTATTGTACACCGAAACACAAACATACATCACATCACACATCATCAGCCATAGGACGTCCACTGCTGGACATAGGCCTCCTCCTGGGGAGGTTTTGCCAATACTCGCCACGCTTGGCAGACGGGTTGGCGAGCGCAGTTAGGTGTGATTGTTCAAGGAAGACGCTGCTGCCCATCTTCCGGATTACATCCCTTAGCCGACTCTTACGGCAACCACGGGTAGAGAGGGTGGGGTGCTATTCTTACGCCGGCACCACCACGGCAAAACATACATATGTAGTAAGTCGTAGAGTTTTTTTTTTTTATTATTTATTTGTAAACATGTATTTTTTTAGGATAAATCAGCCTTCGACAAGCGTTGAGCCGGCTATGCCTAAAATATCGTCGATGAAGCAAAGTCTCTATCAGCTGCAAAAGAAAAAAATAAACAAGCAATATCCATGGGACGTAAGTATCCGGATTCATATATTTTTTTTGTAAGACATAACCGAGTTAGTATCACTTGACAGGCTAGGACTTGACAGTTATTACAAAGCTGTTCTTTGTACTTGTCCTGTAGTAAAAAGGGGATGGAAGTTCAAGGTCGTACAGCTCAGTAGCACATTCTCCGAAATGAATCCTGTAGAAAATTGACAGACTTGCTACCTTCCGGCGGTGTTCAAGGCTTAAAAGTTTTTTTTCTACCAAATTTTCATCACCAATAAGTCGAACAGCTCGCCGCTCTACCGAATCAAGAGCTTGAAGTTGGTACTTGGCAGAACCGTCCCAAAGGTGGCAGCAATATTCCACACACGACCGGACTTGTGCTTGATACAATGTGAAGCTGCCCCGGTGTGAAATATCGCCTAACCTTGCGCAAGACGCCCAGTTTTTTCCTAGCTAAATTAGCTCTTGACTCTCTTGAAGATGGTAAAAACCTACCTTGGCATTGGAACTATCTTTCAAGTGAGGCTGCCAAAACACACTTAAGTTTTTCTAAAAAGTTGTTCAAATGAGATATTTATTTGAATAGGAGCGCCAAGAGCCGTTGGACATCGAACGGAACATTTGTCTGACAACCGTGATGGACATAGAGGTTTACGATGAATTTGTTTCTGCGGAAATATCTTCCAAAAAGGATACAGTACTGCGCTCCCCTGAACGAGCCGCGCCAACCAATGCCGCTGCCATCAAACCACCACCGCCTAAGTAAGAAACTTATAAAAATATAAACGAAATGCGTTCTAATCCCTATTGTTATAAGACCCTTTATAGAGAGGCGCCGCGTGGTCTGTTCCATCACAGGGTGAGTTACACGATTCTCGACCAAAATTTTATGACTGACTTGTTTTTGTAGTCAAAAAACATTACAATTCCTAAAGTTTTAGATTAATACGTAAAGTTCTTGGTATAGATAACACGACAATTTACAATTTAAAAAAGTGTAATTTTATCTATATAATTTTATCTATACCAAAATATCTGCACTTCAAATTAGTTTCAGTTTACAGCCGAGGGCGCTGATCTATTTTTCATATATTTCTGTAACATTAAAAAAAAAAAAAAAATGCTATATTCCCGGACCTCTAAAACAAAGAAGTATGCAAAACGGCCAACCGATCTGTGTGATTTTTTTAGGTGGCTTAGTCAATTGTGACGTTTTTTTATGATAAAATAGAAAATAGTTTTGACTAAATAATTCTCATATTATTTTATTTTATTTTTTACTTGGAGTAGGTTCGCACTGGTCTTCACCTTGCCTAATGTCAAGCAGTGTTGCGGATGTAAGACTGAACACGCTTACATACAACCTATTTACCTATTTTATTTGAAGACACTTTTTTTTGTACCTTGAGAGGAAATCAAACTTTTATTAAAAAAAAAATTGTTTTATATAAACTTTCTATTCTTTCTATTTCCTTACCAGATATGTCGACAAGATCAAAATTTTAAGCAAGACATTGACGGGTCGAGGTCCAGAATTACGCGACGTATTGTCGGCCTTAACAACAATCAACTCTCACGATGTGTTCGACTTGGAGCGAGCTGAGACACTTGGGGATTCGTTCCTCAAATTTGCGGCCACTATCTATCTATATCACAAGTTCCCGGAACGGAACGAGGGACAACTTACAAACATCAAATGCAAACTGATCAGCAACAGGTAACGAAAAAATTTAGCTCGAAACTAGATAGCGCTGTGTGAGGACACGTCACACAGCGCCATCTAGTCTCAAACTAACCAAATAACTGATAGAAGCTTGGGATATATTAAGCCAAAACAGTGTCATTTTACTCATTATTATGAACACCTTTTACCATTGGCACAATTCAACCTGGAGTGTGGGATAGCTGATTTTTTTTTTCGATTTCAAAGTTGTTCCCATAGTAAAAGTTGTTAATAAAATGTGTGTGTTGATCCATCAAAGCTTCTAGTAAAGTTGCCACTACCTTACTAGGACTAGGACTGGACTGTGATTTTCTTTATGTGACTCGGGCTTATTTTATTTAATGTTTTCACAAATACTTGAAAATATTTAAATACTTGACAGTGGCAAAATGCTCATTAGTTTTGCAGCTAAGAGCAAAGAAAAAGAAAACTTTCTAGATGTGGTCTACTTATATTCTCTATAAAAAAAAATAGAAATAGGTATACTCTTCGATGTCGGACCACTACGCAGACTAAGTCGCAGGCAAAAGCTAGTTTTTAAATAAAACTTTTTGAAAGGCTTCAGTAATCTTTGTCATAATTGTTATACCATTTCGGTTAAGACAGATATAGATCGACTTTGGATTATTTTCTTTTTATCAGGAATTTATACTACGCCGGCGAGCGCATAAATCTTGGCGGTCGCATGAAGGTCGAGCAGTTTAGTCCCAGGAAAGACTTCTTGGTACCTGGATTCTTCGCGCCAAAAATCGTTGAAGAATTCATAAGAAACAAGCAGGTAAGCGCTAAACAACCCAAATATATTGTATATATATTCTTTGTGCTAGATGTATCCCATTATTTTCCTTGTAATTTTCACAAATAATCGGCTTGTGAAATTTTTCTCAAAATTCGGTTCCGTCGTTGAAAGGCAACAATTAGAAAGGGAGAGTATTAGCATCTATGGGGTTATACAGAACGGCAGTACGAAGCTGGAAAGCGGGTCATTGCTTTTTTAACATGTGTTTCTGCATTTGACCACCTAATCACCCGAATAGGAAATACTTATACTCACTCTAACCTTGAAAAGGCCAAGTTATATCACTCAAGAAACAAGAACTCGTCAATAAAAACAGCTTTTATTACGGAACTCACGAAAAAAATCTGCTATTTTATACAAAAATGTCATTCACCGTTGACGAAATGTATGTAATAGCTGATCTTGTCTAGCGATTTCAGGGTTGGAGTCAAAGTTAGAGTTATCCATAATCTTATGTCATCCACAACTATGTTGTGCTTAGGGCTTTCCTGATATACGGCATTGCATCCACGTGAAATTGACTTGTAACATTGGTGTTATCAATAAAATATTTGTATTTGAGTAAAGTCAAGTAAAAATTTGGTGGAATAGGTACCTAATTGTTTCATTTTTAATCCTGAATAAATCTGTTTTTGGGTCTCGCCTTTTGGTAAGTAACGGTATAGCAGAAGATGAATCACATAGACTTAGGAAAAGCATTCATTCATTATTCATTATTACTATGAGATTATTAATCTTATTACATTTTTTTTCATCATTTAATTTTGTTCTAAGATATATTCATTGTTTAGTGATATTTAGTAAGATCTCAAATTGTACCTACATATCTTTTACCTTGGTAAACTTTAGAATAATGAATAAATAAATGACTTACTATAGCTGATGCTGGTTTCTGTAAAGACCTGTTAATATTCTATTAAACTGAAGCAATGACGACATTGAAGAGACAGTGAAATTGAAAACTTGTTTCAAGTTCGTGCATCACAATGTGATGTAAGAATAAAAAAATATACTTAGTTTCTCTACAGTTTATTTGCATTCGATCATCTTTTAAACATTCAATATCTATAAATAATTATGAGTGCACCGTCATTTTACATGAAAAATTGATAACTTAATCTAACTTAAAAAACTAACATAGAGTACAAATTGTTCAGATTATTATCACATTCCATCAAGACAATTTCTTTTGTTCGTCCTTTGAACTGATAACTAAGGAGATAACAATTACACGTGGACATGACATACATATTTATAACTATCTTGATACCTTTTATTAAAGGTTTAGCTTTAATACCTGTACATAAAAGATGCTATTTAATTGCACACCAAAAAATGCGTTCCATTTTTTAATGCCACGAAAACTACTGATTGCTCATCAAAATCAGAAATGTGTTTGACAGATATAATAAAAACGAAAAACGGTTTTCGAACGTAAATAAACCTCAAAACCAAGGAGAAATTAATTGCCTTGTAAATACGACTACACGCCACATGCCAGCATGGTGGAATATAGCCTAAGATTTTTTTCTATGGAGTAATTTCATTTTTAGTATTGGGATATTACTAACTGATGTAGTGAAGGCTCGAGAACTTTCTTTCGAGGCGCTATCTATTCTTCCATCTTATTTGTCTTTCAGATCTTGATCTACAAACGTAGTTTAATTGATAGTCACATAATATTTCTTACGTGCCAAGTATTCTTGATATGCAGTTAATTATTTCCTTTATAAATCTTAATTCTTATCAATATGCCGAAGACTACAATGAAATGTAATGAGGCCACAGAACGAAAAATAAAACTGCAATTACCGCACCAGTATTGTCGTCGAAAGGAAATCGAGTTCTATAAAAAGAATCGTATCCGGCATTTGTAACTTTGTGACCTATATTTAGGTCTGATAATAATGAGTAGGCTAATAGACGGTCTTTTTTATTAACAGCCCATAAACAGGCATGCCGTCGGAAAGTAAACATTATTCAGCATATAGAAAAATCTCTTACAGCATTTGTGAATGTTACTCCATCTCCAGTATTAACCTATAATACAGTTACGATTCTAATCATTGGCATAGCTAAATAACACAGTTAAGTACTTTTTTCTGTATTCCCTATGACACTTACTACTTATCTCTTGAAACAATCCAACCTAACTACGCCAATACGAGTAGTGTCAACGACTTGATAACTATCTTTTGCTCTCACACGCAGCAAACCGCATACGATTTTTGTCCTTACACTCTAACACACCGCACTAACTCTTGACATTATCCTTGTTGAACTTTAAAAACTCTTGTCCGGCCGCGAAAAGATCATCGACCAAATCTTGTGGCGTGTGCAACGCTGCAAAGTGGCCGCCGAAGTCGTGCGTGGTACTCCGGACTAAATTGATGAATTTGTCCCTCAGTATCCAGTCTGGTTGGTACGCTACTTCGTAAAGGAAATTGATGGCAGCTGTTGGAACTTTAGTGGGTATTCTGGAAGAAAGGAATTAAAAGCCTTGAATAATATATTGCTATATGTTTAGAGAATGAAGGGTCGAAGTTTCATACAAAAATAAAGAAAATATCGGAGGACATTTCATACAGCGCTATCTATCTAGCCCCAAACTAAACAAAGTTTGTATGTAGACAATCAAATAATTGTTACAATACATTTTTTGTCAATACACTTCTACATAACATTCATACATATTATATAAAACAAACTTGAATGTTTGTCCTATGTGGGAATTGAACCCACGCGTTACAACGCCTATAAAGTAAAATTACCAAGTGAGCTAAAAGGGCAAAGACAAGGCATCTGTATAGTAAATATTACATCGTATTCTTGAACTGTTTTGTTCTTTATTTTTGGTTTGGTGCAATCTGCCAATGTCAAGTATTTTACATTAGCAACTATTATCTAAAGGGGTAAAATCAAGTAATAAAATAAATGAAACCCAATCTAAGGTACATATAGTAAATAAATCATAGTCAAGCACATGCTCAAGTTATAGAGTGATGGTGATTTTGCTATGATCATCTACGAAGTATTGGAAATCACTTAAATAGACACGTTTCTCGCGTTCTCATCAAACAGGTCATTTTAACCTTTAGTCTAGCGTGCATCACTGCGTTAGTATGTAAAATATTGTAAAAATTAGCCTGTTGACTACAGCTCACCTGACCTTAAGTGACGGCGCGGTCGAATGTGGTAAATACCTAGATTGAAAAAAAACTGTCTTAAGACTGCTGAAACATACCGTTAGCCATATTTTCCACACCTAGCCAGAAGAACGTAAGAAAGTACCCTACTGCAATGATTCTCTTAACCGGCAAGCCTTTGTTGGGATCCGAACACACTAACGGTCAAATAATTTGCCAAACCCAGCTTACGTCGTTCTAGCCCGCCAGGGACGCGAGGCACGATGAACGTCTCTTCATTCGTGAAAACGAGACAGATGAATCCATATTCTGTGTCACGTTCCCACGTGGGAAAAGATTATTTTATCCATGGCATGTATTCCCTAGTACAGTCTGCTAGGCTAACATCTACTTTTTTTTTCATATAAAAGTGAGACGAACGTAACTCGTTAATTGTAACTCTTCTCGGTACCAATGCAACGGTACCCAGAAATTTGAGTAAAAAGCAATGTCAGAGAATTTCTTCTTTAGCGCTCATTACTATGACACATTCGATGGTTAGTCTTAATAGCCCTATCAAAAGTCTTACAGATTCAAAAGACCTTACTTGTGAACCAAATTGACCAGCGTGCCAGCATATCCTTCAGCGTAGATCCTCATCGATGTAACTATACAGTTGTTCATCCAGGTTATGGTAACCGTGTCCAAAACGTCGTCCAAGTCTAGGTTATCTATGCCGCCATGTGGTGTGTCGAGTTGATTCCTATTGCTACAGATAGCCATCTTTTCTATGATGTATGCCGCTAGCCCGGCGGGGGAATCAGTCAGAGCGACACCTGGAAGAAATTAAATGTTTACCATTACACGAATTGAATTTTAAAATATTGCTGGAAAATTCGTCTCGATGTGTCTCGAAATGCTTAAGTATGTATTTAGAAAAAACAAAGTATTTTATTAGTTATCTAGATCCCATAATATAAAACAAACTTTGCTTAATTTGGGGCTATTTTTTTTATTAGTGTATCATAGCTAACACTTGAACAAGACAACTCAATTCATTTTATTTATTTATATACAGCGAGGCGCTACTGCGACGACATTAAATGAAAACACATATCCAGTTCCACGTTCTTATACATTCGGTATGCTTTAATTTCATTAATTGTTATTATTTACTGAATTATTCACAATTTTCAAAAATACCATTTAGAGCAACCTGTATCTCAAAAACTGCAGCGCAAATGTCATTAGCCGGAGACAAATCAAAACGTATTATCAATTAAAAAAGAAATACTATTAAATTAAGATAGTCCTGTATTTTAAGAGCGAACGGTGCACAGAACCTTGTAAAGACACGCGTGTGCGCGTTTCTTAAATGCAAACGATAAAGAAATACTTACTGAATGAGCTGAAAGCTCGCACAAACTTGACTGCGCTTCCTATTTTCTTTTCCTCATAAATAACTTTGCTAACAGACGGTGCGGTAAAGTTCTGATGATGAAGCTAGGAGATGGTGGTAGTACTCTGATTTTTATTCATGAACCATTATTAATTCACAAAGATTTTTGATTCTTGTAAACAAACAATAAATAACAAACTCTGACAATGTCAGTACCTAATAGACTAGTTCTTACAAAGAGATGAGTTTGCAAAAAGTTTACTTATAAAAACTTTTTTCAATTAAAACTTATTGTTACTTTGTGTTGATAAGATCGTGTTTTGTATGTGACTGTGTAACATAAGTAGTTATTTTGCCATTGATGATGTCAAATTCACAGCATTACAACATCATTTAAAATATTATTAAGCCATGCATTATACTGCAAATGCACGAGTTACTATAAAATAAGTTTAAAAAGGTTTTAACAAACTTATACAAACTGTTTGAAACATTGATCTATTTGTATGAACCAATCTATTTACTGACATTGGCAGAATCATTGTTGACGTTTGTCTGTCATGCTTTATTTACAAAAGTGTGTGCTTAAAATATTTAAAGATTTCCCTCGATTTCTCCTGGATTCCATCATCAGATCCAGACCTGATACCGATGGGACCACATGGGAAGTACACCCTTTCAAAAAAGAAAATAATTTCCGAATCGGTCCAGTGGTTTTCAAGTAATCGGTGAACATACATAAAAATAAAATAAAATAAGAAGATTCCGACGAATTGATAACGTCCTCCTGAAGTCGGTTAAAAATGAGAAAGTATTAATAGTGATTGTGAATGCGATGTACATCATACCTAGTGCTCTGAGCGCATCGCAATGCGGCTTGCACTGTGCAGTTTCGTTTGAATCAATTGATACCTACAGTGTCAAAGAATCGCCGCGCCCTCTAGCGCACACAGCTGTAGTTATATGAACGAGTATGATTCTAATTCGGGTACTTGATTTATTATTTAGTTTGTTTGAAAATTTATTTCTTTTAAATATGCGAATATATTTTTTTTACATTGCTTATACGATTAGTGACCATTAACCCTACCCGTGTGTGAATTTAATGTCGATACAAAGTATCCATGTCGTATACATAGGTACAATAATGTATACTTATTTATGTCAAACACAATCAACAATTATTAAATATTTCAAATTTAAAATGTCATGTAATATAAACTGTCCGAAATCGAAAAAATAAAAAAAATGCCAAATAAAAAGTAAACCTTAGAAACAAAATGAATATCTCGTCAGATATTTGAGAGTTACGATATTTAACTTAAAACAACCCTCTGTTTACGTCGAGGGTAAATATTAAAAATATTTTAGTTTATGTTACAGAAATATAGCGCTTCGATTGTTATTTAGCAAATTTACCTAGCTAATCGACGTCAACTTTAAAAAGTTTAATTAATTTATCGTTAGTATTTGCATTCAGTTTGGGTTTACCCATCACACTAATATTATAACGGCGAAAGTTTGTGAGTGTGTAAGTGTTTTTATGTTGTTACTTCTTCGCGCTCAAATGGCTAAACCAATTTTGATGAAATTTGGTATAGGGGTAGTTGTCACCCCGTGGATTAACACATACGCTACTTTTATCCCAAAAAATGTAGCGGGGCGCAGCTAGTCATTTATAATTTATTATAAGCTCATACTTTTTTTTTAATATACTAGTATTGTTGTGAACTATTAGCAGGTATCTATAGTGAATTAGTGTCATATCTACGATTTCAAGAGACACGTTGAAAGGGTACATTATTATCTATGTATGTGTTACATGTCAGTTTCGTTCCTTGCGTATTATGAAATAAAAACTGTATCGATAATTTGAATAAGATAATTACGATTACTGGTAATTGATATTGTTTTTGAATGCGATATTAATTTTGGTTGCTTTTTATGTGATGTACAATGTACTAATAGATATTCTGTAATCTGTGACTGCCTTATAAATAAATGTAGGTACATATATTATGAAGTTTGCGTTGAAATTACATTAAGTGCTCCATCAAGTCTTATGTATACAAATCATCGCGATAAAAATTACATGCAGTAAGAAACGTAAGCGTAGTATAGCCGTAGAAAGATAAATGTTCTGAAGTAGTTAAATTTATGCAAATAATTTACACGTGTACCGAATACATAGAAAAATCTGTTGCAAAAAAAATAACTATTATACCAGTTTCGCGTGATATGATTTCGAAAGCAGTCAAGACATTAAAAACAAACAAGTAACACAATAATGAACTATTTCAGAAAAATATAATACTGATAAGCATTCGGTTTAATTTATTCAGAGAAAGAAAGAAATTAAGTGTTATTTGTAACACAAAAACAAACAATACATAAGAGACAGTTACAAAATAGGGGCTAACCTCAGCATAATGCTGGTCATACGACCAGCGCTGGTCTTCCGGTGAGCCCCTGTAGGTAAAGCAAAATCACTACATACATTCAAGTATTACGTAAGCAGAATTTTAGTAATTATTAACCTCTCTCTCCCTTGTCAGCAAAAGTAAGTAAAGCTCTTACTTCCCTCCTATGCTTAAGTAAATATTGATTTAATTAGCAGCCATGTCGCTAAAAGCGAGGTGTGCCAATAACGAGAACAATAACAATCAGCATATTTTATATGACTTCGCTGACGTTATCACCATTCAGATAGCCTCATTTCCAATGTCATCAAAAATCAGAAAAGCAAAGACGCCCACCTCCCTTTGGTGCTTACGTAATACTTGAAAGTACCCATATTATAAAACGAAAGTCGTCGCCCGCGTCTGTCTGTCTGTCTGTTAATATGTGTTTAATACATGCATATGCACCACATTCTACATTGCACCTGTTCGAAGCCGGGGTCGCTAGTACAGATATAAAACTAAAAACGATTTACTAACGACAATACACAACATAAATAAAATAAAACAAATGTCTCCCAAAATATCCCTCTACAAATGAATATACAAAACAACAGGCTCTCGTTTGACCAACATCTCGCCTGTTATAAAGAAAAGATACGATCTTCGATGCAGCACACTTGCCGAGAGGAAGCAGATTCATGAAACTAGCAATAACATTATACAGCACTAGTTTCATGGGCCAGGGCTTCCTGGCACTTCTGATAAGCATACAGGATTTTTTTAAGCGAAACTCTTGACGTTTTTCTGGTTCCTTACTGTTCACTAGAACAATATACTCATTATATAACAATATACTAAATTGTTCTAGGTATAACTTTAGTTTATTTCCGCCTAACAGTCGCTCCAGCTACAACAGAAATTAGGATTTAAATTTAAAGAACACTCAAAATGGACTTCCGCAAAATAACGCCTGATCCAATCAATTACACCAGCGGTCGGCAACACGCGGCCCGAAGTCCTACTTGCAGCCCGTAATTGTTATGTAAATTGGTCATAAATATCTCAAATATTATAGATTCTGAATACAAAACATTACAAGTAAATTATATTGCCTTTATTTTAACAATTTTAATAGTATTTTTGTTTTTTTTTTTCTATCTATTCTTTGGGATATGACCAAGTTATACGTATATTAAGCTTCTACAGTTCTAATTGCAACTGAGGCCCGCATTTACTTTATTTTGACACCTTGTGGCCCCTGCCTGTCAAAAGGTTGCGGACCCTTGAATTAAACTTAAACATGTTTAACAGCGATTTAGTAAACGCGATGTATGAATGCTTTAAAAATACCTGTGAAGCGTAAATATTAGTAAAGTTAATAGCTTACCTATTGTATCGGGCTTGGTGGCTTGAATATGGAAGTAACCGCTTTCTCTCACCATGTAAGACAAAAAGTTTTTCAACGGATATATCCTCTCCGAATAAGGCGTGAGCGATGGGAACAAAGACCCCAATAACAGCTTGACGTTGCTAATCGGCCTTGAAGAAAGTGGCATGTTTGAGTGGAATCTGAAAAGAGGAAAGTCGTATTTTTTGTCTGGTATGCTAGGTTTTGAGCATTGGTTAACTGATGTTAAGTGACGATGTAATCAGTGGTATGAACTGGCTGGCACATGCTCGGAATGGAAAGTAACAAGTAAGGCTATCGATACTCACCATAGAGACTTCCATCATTCACAGCATTCATTTTTTTTTTTATTAATAGTATTGAAACGAGCATGACGCCCTCCTGATGTTAAGAAACAACGACTGTCCATGGCCATTGCAGCAATACGCAGAACTTTGAGTAGCAAAACAAAGTCCGGGGCATTGCTGCGTTGGCGCTCATTAGTTGGCTCTTTGCTTTCGATGGTTAGTCTCAACAGCCCTGTAATTTCGCTCTCTGCAGTACCCTTCAAACCGAAACACAGTAATGTTTACACACTACTGCTTGGCGGCAGAATATCTGGTATTGCGGTGGTGCCTACCGAGACCACCTGCTAAGGAAATGTACCACCAAGTAAATCCACTCCCATATCATTTATCACATTGCGTAGTTTTTTTTTTTGACAAACTAGGTGTTTGACCACAGCTCACCTGATATTAAGTGACCGTGTGGTCGAA
This sequence comes from Biston stratarius, assembly GCA_950106695.1. Classification (NCBI taxonomy): domain Eukaryota; kingdom Metazoa; phylum Arthropoda; class Insecta; order Lepidoptera; family Geometridae; genus Biston; species Biston stratarius. Next base: position 36,293,414 of record OX467106.1, on the reverse strand, counting down.
TAGAGTACAGACCTTGCTACGCCATCTGCGTCGTGCTATTTGGTCTAGGTTCGATCTTGTATTTTACAACGCCTCTGCTAATTTATTCTCAAAGTAACTAATGAATATAATGCATTATCGTGGTAATACTATGGTGAAATTTTCAACGAACGAACTTTCTTTCATTGTCAGATCAATTCTCACGAAAATCTGTTCAGTAGTTAGATTTTTAAACTAAACACAAAAGTTCAATATACAAGTATAAATTTACAATTAAAAAAACCGTCTTCATGACCTTTAGGCCAACTAAACGCACTGCTCCAATGAAACAGCAAGCTTTCGCAGTAAACGAAAATATCTTCGAAGTATTCTATATTTTAGATTTTTGTTAATTTTGTTTTCTCATGGATGCCATATACAGAACTGGATTTTGGGACACATAATAGAACACATAACAAACCAAATTGGGACCATACGGGAAGCACCAGCTTTCAAATAAAAAAAGAATCATCAAAATCGGTTCACCCAGTCGAAAGTTCTGAGGTAACTAATTTTTTTTTAAAACAGTCGAATTAAGAACCTCCTCCTTTTTTGAATTCGGTTAATACACTTTATTTGCATATGCTTGTGGAGAAGAAGACTTGCCCAATTAGGCACTACCTAACAGAAATGCCTAAATCCTACCCGTGTTGGGCATGAAGTCGGGGTTCTTTAAATTGTTTTATACTTGTTTTATTCTGCACCATGTTGAGTACATTTTTATATACGCCACTCATCTACATCCTGAGTCGATATACTATATGTATATATTCTATATATACTAGGTACCAATCGCGTTTTTAGTGTTATTGACCCACCGTCAATTAAATCAGACTAAGTAATTTAATTGATAAATTTTATTCAAAGTGATGCGATATGTATTTTAAAAGTCAAAGTAAAGTGACATAAAAGATGTTTTATCCATTCATTAATAATGGTTCACAAAACACGCAGAACTTGTATTGATTTTATAATCTAATATCTAATTATTATTGATTGATCTAATCTGATCGAAGACTAAAATACGCCTACTAAAATATCCAAATCATATCAAAGTTTTCATTAGAATATAAGGATTCGTTTAAATTATATAACAAGTTATTCCTATTAAATTTGTTTAATCATTTTTTATTTATTTGAAATTAATGATACGAATGAGACGCTCACCTGATGGTAAGAAATGACACCTGTCCATCATCATTGCAGCGATACACAGAACTTTGAGTAGCACAACAAAGTTTAGGGCATCGCTGCTTTGGCACTTATTACTTTGAGACATTCGATGGTAAGTCTCAACAGCCCTGTAATTTCGCTAGCTACCCAGTCGACGAGAGACCAGAGGAAAACATGTATGAGTCACTATAAATTGAACTTCGAAATATAGCGCCACATATACCGCACGAGAATCAGCTTACGCTGGTTTTGTTACTTAAGCAACAGTTTGTTGTGTACATCATAGTATTTCGTTTAGATTTCTTTGAATTTCTTATCACTCGACTTGTGAGGTAAGCCGCGGGCGGCAGCTAGTTGCCAAATCACTTGGTGGTAGAACTCCTTGGCAGTTCATCTTGGTAGGTACCACCGTAGTGCCAGATATTCTGCCGCCAAGCCGTGTGTAATCATTACCGTGTTCCGATTTGAAGGGTACTTCAGCTAGCAAAATTACAGTCCTGTTGAGACTAACCATGCTAAGTCTCAAAGTAATGAGCGCCAAAGCAGCGATGCCGTGGACTTTGTTTTGTTACTCAAAGTTCTGTGTATCACTGCAATGGTCATGGTCATGTGTTATCTCTTACCATCAGGAGCGCGTCTCGTCCGTCTCATTATTTTTACATAAAAAAAGTTTAATTTTGTTTTATTAGTCTTTTAATGTAATATAGGTCATATTTTGAGTCTTACCCTAGAATGTGATCGGGAAGTATTGTCACCAGATGCGTGGCGACCTGCGAACCCCAGTCGCCAGCTTGAACATAGAACTTGTCGAAACCTAATCTTACCATGAGATTGCGCATTACAATTCCCATTTCCAATGGAGTCAGCCCTGGTTTGTTCGTTCCCTGAAATAATAGACGTGTTAAATGACCATTTAGACACCAAATTTCGACTCGATCGGACCTAAAAAATGCTAACATCCATACATTATATATACATACATAACTTTAAACAGTTAAAATGATTCTTGCGAATCTAATAACGCAAAGAAGATCAAACAAACAAATTAATTAAAATCGTTGCAGCTGTTTAGAAGCTAATACATCACAAACAGACATACACATACACACGTTACGTATTGACAAAGCCTACTGTAAGGTGGCTCATTACGTGGAAGACAGAAATATATGGTTGTAGTAGCTTTTCTCTGCACTTGCATCCCCCTTGTAGTAAGTATAATGTATTAATATTTATAACTGTAAACTGTAACCTAAAATGAAAAGAAATATCCACAAAAAAAAATTGGCCTTGCTGTTTCTTCTTGGAGTCTTCTCAGTTGAAGTGTAATTACGAGCCGGTGGTAGATTCAAACATGTAACTTAACGTTCATAAGTGCCTTACCAGGGCCTAAACTGAATAAATGACATTTTGATTATGACGTTAGAGTTATAACCAGTCGGGAGCTAATGATACAGGTATTAAAATGTGCGTTAAAAATGGCTGAAGGTTCTTTTATCCTACAAATTCGCTTGATAAACTGGTAACTAGAAGCATTTGTGTGCTTCTTTGATGTATTTGTATGACGTAAGATTTTGATGTATTTGTGTACGTGTAATTAGCATAAGACAAGGGTACAACATATAATATGCAACATATTCATTAATCTTTTATTTTAAAATAGTGTCAGAATATAAAATAAATTTTATCGACGAAACATTTACAACGAGCGATCGATCAATATTAACAAAAAAAAAAACAATTGATCTTGTTAATTTATTTCTAAAATAACATTACACAAAGGTAAAGATAAATAAATAAATATTTGAGGACATAATATGCACTACTTTTATCTAATCTGTAAGTTCGTAAAGGCTAATTGGCCAGCCCTAGTATACGACAGGAAATACAAAGAAAGAACACCTATTTGACACAAATATTTATACCGAATCGACTGCCGATTATTACATACGCTTGTTTATTTTTCTGAAACTGGTATTCATATGTACCCTTAATTAATAAAGACCAATCTATTTACTTATATAAAAAAATTACGTCTAACATAAGGCAGAACATAGAACAAAAAAAAAAAACATGTTTTATTCAAATGTATCGATGGTCCCTAAGTAAATCTTTCGATCTATTAAGTTACGTCACCAACGTAGAATGCATGGCTATGGTAATCATTATATTTAAATTGAAAATTAAAAGTATGTTATTGCAGCTAACTTGATAAAAAAACTTAACAATCAAAAGTATTTGTCGGACGTCATTAAAGTACGTCATACAATAAATCATACTAGTTGAATTAGAGTTTTTGTAACTATATATAAGTATTATTTACGTAAATCTTGAATATATTATGATCAATAGTAGATAACAAATGAGATACATATATCTTAAACATTTAGTTTTCACACTATAATATGTCTGGAAGACTTAAGGTTGTCTGGAAGAAATCGCTCTAGGCGATAAGGCCGCCCTTGTACACCGTTTATTTGTTGTTTCTATGTTGTATTTTTTGTTTTGTTACCTTCTTTCTCTTCTGTTTTTAATTTTTGTATGTATTTTTATAATGTTTGGTGTATAATAAAGTTGTATTGTATTGTATTGTATTGTATAATATTATAAAGGCGAAAGTTGGTGAGTGTGTTTGTATGTTTGTTACTTCTTCACGCTTCTGGATCAATTTTGATGAAATTTGGTATAGAAGTAGCAGACACCCTGGATTACTCGATACTTTTTATCCAGATTTTTTTTTGTGTTCACGTGGGAACAGCGGGTAACACCGCGGGGTGCAGGTAGTAGTAAATAAAAAAGTTAATTTAGTTGTTGGAAGTTACGTAAAATCACGTAAAAATCAGTTAATAATGAATGTAAATAACTAGAAAATTAAATGTCTATTATTGACTTATGTTATTCAATATTCTAATTAAACTGCTATTCATAGAACGGTTGCTATAAATAAAATTGTAGTGCTCGTCTACTTTATGCATTCTAATCTAATCGGGACTATCCGTGTCATTGGCCCTAGGTCTTACACGTGTAGGTATACAATAAGGTAAATGTGCCAAATTTTAGGCGTAGACGTGAGATAAAGTAGCAATTGAACATAAATTTCTCAGTTTACTGAATTGGGACTATCCGTGTCATTAGCCCTAGGTCTTACACGTGTAGGTATACAATAAGGTAAATGTGCCAAATTTTAGGCGTAGGCGTCAGATAAAGAAGCAATTGAACGTAAATTACTTAGTTTACTGAATCGGGACTATCCGTGTCATTAGCCCTAGGTCTTACACGTGTAGGTATACAATAAGGTAAATGTGCCAAATTTTAGGCGTAGGCGTCAGATAAAGAAGCAATTGAACGTAAATTACTCAGTTTACTGAATCGGGACTATCCGTGTCATTAGCCCTAGGTCTTACACGTGTAGGTATACAATAAGGTAAATGTGCCAAATTTTAGGCGTAGGCGTCAGATAAAGAAGCAATTGAACGTAAATTACTTAGTTTACTGAATCGGGACTATCCGTGTCATTAGCCCTAGGTCTTACACGTGTAGGTATACAATAAGGTAAATGTGCCAAATTTTAGGCGTAGGCGTCAGATAAAGAAGCAATTGAACGTAAATTACTCAGTTTACTGAATCGGGACTATCCGTGTCATTAGCCCTAGGTCTTACACGTGTAGGCATACAATTAGGTAAATGTGCCAAATTTTAGGCGTATACGTGAGATAAAGAAGCAATTGAACGTAAATTTCTCAGTTTACTGATAAAAAAAATATCAAACAATTTGCTGAACTAGATTTTTTTTCGCCCTAAAGCTCTCGAAGCAGACATACTTCCAATTAGGGTACTACTTACCAATCAATAGAGGGAATATATTATCTTCATGAGCCTATCGTAGTTCCCTGCTGGACATAGGCCTCTCGCAAGACACGCCACTTACATCCACCGCCAGCTGTTCAATGTATGTCGTCACTCCATCGAGTATCATGGCGTCCGACGCTTGGTTTAATGATATAATAATAATAATATATTGTAGGACACATTACACACAGCGCCATCTGACCCCAAACTAAGCAAATTGTTGTGCATAAGGTTTGCCAATACATCTACCCCAGCGGTTATTGGTTCTTCGATAGATATGTCCCGCCCACTGCCACTTCTGCTTGCTAATACGCAGAGCTATGTCTGGCTAGTTCTCTGGCGAATTACTTTGTTCTGGATACGATCTTTCGGAGAAATGCCAAACGTGGAATGCGTGGAAAGAGTTATCCATTGCTCGCTGGGCGACTTTAAACTTATGGACTAATCCCGCTGAGAGTGTCCACGTTTTGGCTCCGTAGGTCATAATAAGGGAAAATATTACGGTAGTATAATTCTACTGTCGTATTGTAATGACGAACCTTAAATATATATTTATTTTTTAATATTTGCAATCTATTTGGTATTCGTGGCGCAATAGAGACACCTAGTCAAAAACAAAATATTTTATTAAATTATTTCATTAATAAATAATAAAAGTATAATTTAACATTTCATGCTAATGAAAGTAATCCTGGAACGAAAGTTCTTGTGCTCACATACCTCTGAAAATCCGAATCCTGGCAAATCTGCAGCAATTACTTCAAAAACAAAATCATATCCTTTTTTCTGCGTTGTTAATTTCGGTATAACCTTTACAAACTCTTTGGACGAACTCGGCCATCCGTGAAGCATCAGTAGTGGCAACACTTTTACCCCTGTTTTTACTTGCGGCTTCACCCTTATGAAGTGTATATCTAAACCTTGTATTTTCGTCTTGTAATGAGGAAGCTGGTTTAACAGCTCTTCTCTTCTTTTAAAGTCATACTCTTCCAGCCAATATTTCAATATCTTCATCAAGTAATCAGTGTTCATACCATATTCCGACTGTATGCCTTCTAAAGGTTTAGTCAGAGGCCTTGTATTTCTGAGTCTCTGTTTCAAATCTTCAATACTCTGAAAAGTCGTTTCAGTCAATTGTTTTTTATTACACCAGCTCCAAAATACTTACGAAGAGGTAAGCTTTGCTTTAGAAATAGGTTCCATTTGAATAGGCTAAGAAAATGTAAATATGTAAATATATACATATATACTTATATATATATATATGGATAAAATAAAATATTTTATTGGCCTACATATGTTACACTTGGCACTTGAAAATTTCAACTTAGTTAAATAAAAATACAAATACCTAAACAAATGTCACTGCTTGATAATAACAATAATATAAGCCCAGTGAATAATATAAATGTCAATAATGTCAAATGAATATTAGAAATGTCAATCAAATAATAAATAATGTGAAACAAATCATAAAAAAATATATAATATATGTATATACATATACAATATACATATGTATGTATATACAATTTAGATTACGATATTTCGATAGCGAAAATAATCTACATTTCCCCGGAAAAGTAGATTTTTTTAACTTAGGTTCTAAATTGTAGCTCACGAAAAATAAAAATAAACAAAAAAATTGTAAATTCGAGAAAAACAAAGAGTCAAAGCAGTGTTAACAGTTAACACTGCTTTGACGTCCGTACCTCACCTCGGCTTTATAGAAAGTGTTGAATCGAGTGCTGGGCGATTCCCACGACATGTATTTGTCGCGATATAAATCGCCCAAATAATATTTATTCATAGGACCTTTCGGACCACCGAGTAAATCAACAAAGCTGCGGTTTAAAAAATTGCAAGGGTTGCAAAGTGCAAGTTTAGATATAAAGTGCGACTAATTTTAAAATATCGAATTCCATTTCTGTACGTTTTAGTTACACATAAATATGTATATTTACTCTGTGTAAAATATTATCATACCGAATTGCTGAACTTTATCTTAAAATGCTTAACGGATGTATCCTCATTTGTCTTGGGGCCAGCTCCCCACCATTTATTGTAATCGACCTCTGGTAAATCAGGTACTTCATACAGCTTATATGTGATCAGAAATCCAACACCTATTGCCGCGCCAGCCACTACTATAGAAAGCATTTTGAACATCTGAAAAAAAATTGAAATTTAAAGAATATTGATTTTATCTGCTATTTCAATCATACAGGAACCGTTTGTTTTTTTGGTTAACAAAGTAGTTTTCGCCAACCTATGCCAAAAATTATGTCTATCGGTCGTTCTGCGTGAAAGAGAAATGAACTTAACACGCGCATTTGCATATTTTACGGAAACTGACGTGGTTTTGATACATTTTTGGTTTACTTAAAAGGGATCACTCACGTTTGATTAGGTCGAACTCTCTAACCTAATCAAACCAGTGATTATAGTAGTTAAAGCAGAATATGATTAGCTGCGCGGCTTCTTAAAAAAGGCCACTGGATGTGGACGAAACTATTGTCATGAGTATCCGACCTTATCCAACGTGAGTAATCCCGTTTATGTATAGCATTTGCACATTTATAATATTAAAGATTTACTACTCACGTCTTCGAATTCGACAATTCGATCTGCAAGCAATTTGTAATTAAAACATAGCGTCCGCTAGGTCTAGAATCCTGGTGATTACGATCTTATACGGGACTGGAGAACAACAGATACAGAACATTGTGTCGTCGAAGAAAGCTATTTTTCTTAAGAAAATATTTGCCTCATATATCATATAAACAGTTTACATTGTAACTACCCGCAGAACTGTCTGCTGCCGGGTATATATTCTTCCGTATTATTATTTTACAGCTACCCTTCATTACTTACAATGTTTCAAAGTTATGTTCAAAAACCGGTATAATTACTCAACGGTGAATGGATTTGGATGAAAATGTATTTACAATTATTCTCCACTAGCTGTGCCCCGCGGTTTCACCCGCGCTAGATGCCTATGTCATAGTAGCTTTATCCATGCAAAGTCTCAGCCCGATCGGTTTAAAATTGACAAAGTTTCACACAAACTTTCATCCCCTATTTTATCCCCTTGGGGGTAGAATTAATCAAAATCCTTTCTTAGCGGATGCCTACGTCATAACATCTACCTGCATGCCAAATTTCAGCCCGATCCGTCCAGTGGTTTGGGCTGTACGTTGATAGATCACTATGTCAGTCAGTCAGTCAGTCAGTCACCTTTGAGTTATATATATTTAGATTATTCGTAATAATACTTAAAAGCTAGCGCTGCACGGATGTTAAAATCATTAAAATCAATAGTCATTTTATTATGTATTTTATTACGTTAAGGTAACCTTATAATGCTATAGATACATACAAAATCCTCCATACTTTATTTGCCTCACTAAAGTGCACGTGTTCTTAATGAATGAATAATACGTATTACGGACAACATCGTTAATTTCTACGTGAAATTTTCCTGTATTGATGATCTCACTCGTTAGTGATTACATTTTAAGTATTAAACAACAGTCGAAGTCGAAATTGCTACTAAAAATAAATGCTTCTTACAGCAAATTAATTCTCTCATAAAATCAATGTTCAATAAAAAGCAAAACGTGAAAAGTATTTCAAAATAAGTTTTGTTAGAAATGAGTACCGCTAACCTTTGAAATGTGCAGTGTGCCACTTTCACTTTTAACCGAAGCGTACAGTCGATGTCCTTTTCAAAAGTGACTTAATTTAAAATCACAGGCATAATTTATGAAAAATATCCGGCTATTGTCGCCGGTGGGATTTTAAAATACTTGTTCGGTTACTTCAAGGACTGCGTCTACAATTTACCATCATATTATCTGTACCATCGACTACATTACTGCTCATTTTTCATTCATATTCAAGATATTGCTTTTCATTATAGGATATATAACATCTCCAATAGCATAACCATTGTCCTTTTTATAAGTTTAAGGTTGTTAAATGAGTTTTGCAATTTTCGCCAATATGGAATTCTTTTTATTTTCATATGAAAACAAACACACAACACTTATTCGATGGATTCTTTTTTGAAACAAGATAACGAATGATCAAATAAATTTGTGCAAAGTTTTGACCCAATAACTGTCTTAAATCTTTTTCATGTTTTTTTTTTTGGAACATTATATTTAGTACCTACCTGGATGGTCGAGCTTTGCTAGGTTTTTCATTACCTGAAAACACAGATAAAACAACGTTTTCTAAAAATGAAACCTAGCTAGATCGATTTATCGCCTCCGAAACCCCTGCATACTAAATTTCATGAAAATCGTAGGAACCGTTTCCGAGATTCAGATTATATATATATATACAAGAATTGCTCGTTTAAAGGTATTAGATTAGATATTATTATTTTTTCAGATACACATAATACTTTAGCGAAAACAGATGTATTTTGAATATGTACAAAATTTTCCATCAATATTTTGAAAAAAGAAAATTCTTTATTAGTTACCTTGATTGGTTTACTCGCAAATAAATTCCTGTTACACTGCACTGAACTGAACCCGGAAACCGCTATGTGCGCGTTACATCGATATATTTCTTGGTTTGTTTTTTGACACGTGCGCTGGCGCCGACTGTCGCCTAAATCTTGGATAGCACGAGTGATCACTGCGCCTCGGGCCTGCTTGTGTTTATCGCATCTAGGTGATAACTCGATAACACTCGCCGCAATTGTTTTTTTTTTTACGAAAATTTGGCAGCTGTTCCCGTATTATCCGCTATATTAGAAATAATTAAACAATTTTCCAAGTCAAAGGTATACGAATAATTATTACTTTGTTAATTAGAAATTCTTTATTGTGTACACCAGAAATAAAAAAAATACAATAAAATATAGACAAGAACTTGATAGTTAAAAGCGATCTCTTCGGGGCAACGCTAGAAAGGAAAAAAACAAAAGAGACGACGGGCTTATTTTTTTTTATCGTATATAAGTCCGCTCCAATGGGCCAAAGCTGAGGCAGATTTAGAAGATTCTTATTTACTTTGTGCTTAAAAAATGCTAGATTAAATCTTTCTGGAAACAAGGAATGACGAAACAAACTACCGGCGTAGTTTGTTTCATTATCTAGCAGTCTAACTGTACGCTGTTGTCTCAAAGTAATGAGCGCCAAGGCAGCGATGCCCTGGACTTTGTTTTACTACTCAAAGTTCTGTGTATCGCTGCAATGGTCATGGACAGGCGTTATCTCAACACCAGGAGAGCGTCTCGTTCGTCTCATTATTGTTACATAAAAATAAAAAAACGTAGAAATGATGAACCAATCGTTTACTTATTCGGGGTAAATCTATAGTGAGTTGTCCGACTTTCTACTTGTTACCTGTAATATAGGTAATACACGCTTCGATAGTACCGCCTCTTATCTACATTAGAGCCATACATAATACATATATTTACGCTTAGCCATCGCTTATTGACACAAATCATGCTAACTTGGAAAAACCTATTTGTTTATTTTTTTTAAAGTATGTAGTAGTATTATTTATGGTTTAAGGTGCTCGTTTTGCTTTACAAATGTATATTATTAAAGCAGCTGAATAGAATTCTCATTTTATGCTTGGCTATATACTTTCGAGGTATATAAATGTGTAGGTATACAAAACAAATGCATAGTTGTTTAAAAATAGAAATTTAGTAATGTCAGTCCTGTTTATTTTCTGTCATTTGGTAGTAGCTCTGCTTTATGAGCTGTGGGTGTGGGTTCGATTCCCGCATAGGGCAACTTGTATATTACGGGCATATTTGTTTTGTCTGTTTATTTAAGCATTAAAAAAAAAAGTATTATTGTTTATTTTATGGTTTCCAAATCGTTTGGAACTGGGTGCTACTGTGTAAAATGTCCATATTTTTTTATTTAATTCTTTTTTTTTACGTACCGAAGTATTTAAACACGAATGTATACGTAATTACGTAAATTATATTATCGGAGAGTGCCTGATTCTACTCCCATGCCTTGAATCTTCGAAACGTTGAATCTGTTCTGATTTCTAATCTGTGATGAAAACAAAGTATTTTTGCAAATGGTTCTACACAACATGTCAGTTATAAAACTATTGCCTACTTCCTTACACCGCGATACATTTTTACACTCATTGATCATTTTAATGCTAAACACGTTTAACGAAAAATAAATTAAGCTTAAATTTAAAACGAGTAGAAAAAAATATACAGAAAGTCAGGGTGTTGCTATCACGCAGACACGGCCGTGTATACGTGAATACCTTAACCTACATTTTCGAACAATAACAAGTCATTGGGATTTTCATGTTTCAAGTACCGACTCAACGTAATGAATACTTTAATCCTTTAGCTATCGAGTTGTGTGATTAATTTTTGGATGAAATGATATGTAGCTGCAACTGTTACGCTAAACTATATCACCCGATTTTGTTATCACCCGACTGCCAAGGAAGGGTTATGTTTTCCGCGCGTATCTTGTATATATGTAAATTTCTTTATTACCTCGTATCTTTCAAACGGCTTCGACAGTTAAGGTATCGTTATATTCGTCTTAAAATCCAAAGTGTTCACAGGTTTTAAAAAAAATTGCGGGTTTTTGGCGTATTATAGTTTATTAAAAATAAAAAACTATAGAGTTAAGATATCAAAATAAAATAAATTGAAAGAGAATTACAAAAATATATACATATAAGATATATGTTTAAATTTAATTTAGAATAATAAATTAGATAGATAGAAACTCTTTATTGTGCACACTGAAAAAGAAAAAGAGTACAGAAAACAAAATAATCTTATGAGCTAGTGCCACAAGTGGCGGCCTTATCGCTAAGAGCGATCTCTAGCGATTAGTTTAAATAGTTATTTTTTTCTTTAATTATAGCTATTTTAATCACAGTCCGGTTATAGATTTTTTGAACTCCTCTATTTTGTGAGCTTGTCATAAGTTTTCTGAATGAAAACAAATTTAACCGAATTCATATCAGAAATTTAAAATAGAGAAGATTATAAACGTAACGCAATAATAATATTTTTTTGTACATAACATGAATGTGATTCAAGATTCAAGATTTTTATTGTCGAATGTAGTAAGAAGTGTACGATAATATAATTTATATTTTATAATTAAGTACCTGGTTGACCGAGCATTGCTCGGCTGAAAACATAGATAAAACGACGTTTTCTGAAAATGAAACCTAGCTAAATCAATTTTTCACCCCCGAAACTCCCTAGATACAAAATTTTATGAAAATCGTTGGAGCCGTTTCCGAGATTCAGAATATATATATATATATATATATATACAAGAATTGCTCGTTTAAAGATATAGATTTAAAGATATAGATATATTCTGGAATAGAATAAAATATTGTAGGACACATTACACACAGCGCCATTTGACCCCAAACTAAGCAGAGCTTGTGTGATGGAAGTCAGATAACTGATAGAATACATAAATACTTTTTTTTTGTAAATACATACAGAACACCCAGACACAGAACAAACATTTGTTTATACCATAAAACGTTTGACCTTGGCGGGAATTGAACCCATGCCCTACAGCTCAGGCAGACATACTCTCAATGAGCCAATAGGGCTGTCAAAAACAAACAAACAGTTACACAATAACCAAGAATTTAATTCATTTTTAAATTTTCTGTTTGGTAGCATTTTTATTTCGTTCGGCAGTTTATTATAAATTGTAATTGTCATTATGTAAACGTTTCTCTTATACAACTCGAGCTTACATATTGGAAAATATAGTTTTTTTGTAATGTTCCCATAATACAGGCTGTGTAACGATGCTCAGTGGTTAGCCTGTCGGATCTCGCACCGGAATTCAAATTCTAAAAATGAACTTAAGCGGTTGGTGAAGGAAAATATTGCAAGAAAACCAAAACATGATTACTTTCTAGTAGCAGGTTTGCTAGCTACCGCCCTGCGCCCTCAAGTTGAAAATCTACCGCTATGCACCTATGGTGTGTTTCGGCAGCCTCACTTGAGAGACAATTCTAGGCTAGTACCTATTTACCTTCATCACAACGTCAGTGAACTGTCAACTATAAAAAACATCCAGGTATCTTGAGTTGATTACACCAGAGAAAAAGAAGATAGAAGAACGTGCTCTCGGGCGCTGGAGCTACTATGCCAGCGCCCTAGAGCCTCGCTCCGATACTTCAAGGAGCTAGGATGGCTCGGGTAAATGCTGGCAGGGGGAAATGCACAAAACACCCCAAGCGGGACGTCAGTGCAGGACTTATCGCCCCCATTTTTGAATAAGAATAAGAATAACGTGCGTACGATCGTACGATCTTTACAGTATGTACCTAACATTAGGTTACTTAGTACAAATATGTAAAGAGAACTTGTCAGCATTAGCTTATTATGTGGAGACCATGCAAAATATATTGCTAGCGAAATTTAAAGTGAATAAAAAATCCGCGATGCATTATATCTGTCACTTTTGATGGATAACCTGGTATCTTTTTACCGCATAGTTAAGGACCTGCAAACGCCTTCCATATAAAATTAAAATATATATTTAATACTGAGTAAAGGTAGAAAAAGATGGCACTATCTATATAGACTTGTCTTTAAGACATTATACGTGATATAAATGAAAAATCTCATGATTAATTTTATTCAATAATTCATAAATAAATATTATTATAATTAAAACTAGCGACCCGCTCTGGCTTCGCACGGGTAGTAAGAATGGGTGAAGCTATCCTTAAAAGGTAGATATATGCCACCGTGGGCTTTTTGTAGATCTATAAAAGAGGAATATCCCACCATGCATTGTTTTGTTATATCTCAAAGGGATTAGGCAGCGTTTTCGATGAAAGCTCCCAGGTGGCTTGATTTTTTTCGACACTTCCAACAAATATCGTCATATTTCAACCAATTTACACAAAACCTTGAAAAATTATATACCTAAACCTTCCTGATGAATCACTATCTATTGGTGAACTAAAACTCGCATGATAATACGTTCAGTATTTTTTAAGTTTATCGCGAACAGGCAGACCGACGCGGTGGATGACTTTGTTTTGTAATATGTAGTGATAAAATAATTCGAAACTGCATATAAAACTTTATAGAGTTGATGAGTTTTTTAAAATAATGTTTAGTTTAGTTAAAGACACTGAAGAATGAACATATCGTTCGTCATTCCACACAATGTCATCCTATGGAACGCACTGCCGAGTGGGTATTCCCCGATGAAAACGATCTAGATGTCTTCAAGTCGAGAGTAAATAGGTATCTTCTAGGCAAGCGTGCTTCATCTTAGACTGCATCATCATTTAATATCAGGTGAGATGGCGGACAAACGCAAGCCTATATTATAAAATATTACAATACTTGTAATTTTTTTTGTAAATACATTAGCCGTAGTACGTGCACTGCTGGAAAGCCTCCCCCATTGACTTCCATAAAAACCGGTTGGAAGCGGCGCGCATCCAGCGCGTTCCTGCGGTCTTTATGAGGTCGTCTGTCCACCTTGTGGATGGACGTCCTACGTTGCGCTTGCTGATCCGTGGTCTCCACTCCAGAACTGTGCAGCCCCATCGGCTATTAGTTCTGCGTGCTGTATGCCCTGCCCACTGCCACTTCAATTTACTAACTCGCTGGGCTATGTCGGTTACCTTAGTTCGTCCTACGGCTGATGATGATGATACATTAAAGATGCCCAAACGCTAAACAAACGTCTATTGCACGCTTACATGGTCAATGATGCTGGTATTTCCCCTTAAGGAAAAAGTGCAGTTAGGCCATCTAAATCTATACTTATTAATTAAATACAGTTTCCCTACAGTAACAAAGATAGGAGGGTATTATATATGTTTATTAAGTCACCGCCTACAGTCTGAATACTTGAACCGAGTTTGATTAATGAGATTTAGAAATGGTGAATGTTCACTGATTTTATGTTCAACTATTTAAAAAAAAAGCATCTAACGGTGTGTTTCGGCGTGTGGCTCGCTCGGGAGCCACTTCCATTCCGGATTGGTGTGCTTACCTTCTTTGATCAAGCCGTCATTTAACATCAGGTGTACTGTGGCCTGTCAACTGTCAATGTTAAAAATAGCTATGAGGGGTATGACAATAATTTACGAAAAAAATCACATCGACATTAAAATGCGCGTTATACAAATACAAATCTTTTATTGACAACACCAAAGGCCATTATTCCATTCATATTTAAAAATATCAAAATCATAACATATGTCAATATAATGAAAAAGTCAATATACTAATATAAAATATGTCAATATGATTAAATGTCAATATAAAAAAATAAAAAAATTACTTACTAGTAATTCAATAATCTCTTATTTTTAAATAGTCAAACTAAAAAAAAGCTTGTACTATGGGAACTAGATAACTGATAGAATACTTATATTATTATTTTTTGTAAATACATACTTATAATACATACAGAACACCCAGCCCTACAGCTCTTGAAGCAGATATTCTACCAAATGAGCAGGGCAGTCACTTAACTGTATCTTTTCGTAGATCCGTCCAACGTTCCTGATCGGGACGCAGTTCTCCCCTGACGAGGTGCTAAGCGGCGAGCTCCGACCTGAGAGCTGGGAGTTGATCCACAACCGATTCCTAGAAGGTGACGGCACTGCTGAATACGAACCACCAGGACAGGCGCAGAACGCTATGCAGTGCTATCTACACTCACAGGCTGTTTCTGACAAAGTAGGTACCCATGTAATCTAGCGTATCACTATACAGATAACTCATTAACCTGGTCAACTTATCCTTAGTTTAATTTTTATCCTTACTATTGGAATACCTCGTTTTCTACTTGTTCTTGAATCCTTTCCATCCTAAGTACTAAGAACAAAGTTCACTAACCTGTTATATCAGCCTCACGTACGTAAAGATTTGTATTAAAAAACATTTTAATGTGTGTATATCAATTTGATTTGATGTTGCCCGGAAGAGATCGCTTTTAGCGTTAAGGTCGCCGATTGTTACACTACTTTTTATTTTTATTTGTTTGAACCTTAACATTAACTGTATCTTTAGTGTAAACGATAAATAATTTATCCATATACATATGTATATTTTTATTGTTCAAATCAAAATTATAATACAATCCCATCTCTGCTACCGTGCGGATGAGTGATAGAAAATGCTTTAGCATAAAGTTATTGTAGGTACACATTATTTATAAGTGTGCAATGAAGAACTAAGCAAACAAACAAAAAAAATAAGTGAACAATTTATCAATAGTGCAACAACCGGCGGCGATATCGCTTAGAGGCGTTTGAGCGATCTCTGGCTAGCAACGTTAGGATAAATAGGATTTTTCTATACAAGGAAAGCCACCGCTTTAGTTGGCAAGCTAAGCTCTTAACATCAGGTATTCAGGTAAGCTTCTTTTTAGTCGACGAAGCTAGGGGGACAAACTGCACATAGACAATAAATCTGCTAGCCAGAGAGGCGCCGACCGATGCGATGAAGCACTTGCATATCTATAGCGCTGTCACATTTTTTAAACTCAGTTTAATAAGTTTTCAATTTGACACGTATTTTGTTTATCTATGTACACTAATTACTGGTTACAATTTTTTTTTCACATTTCATCACTCTGCGTTGATTATAATTATTTATCACTGTTGATCGACGATGTTTGCCGAAAATGGAAACGTTTCCATGATGTACCACTCAACACACTCATTTGTTTTGGCCTCGAAAAGTTCTCAATTCGCGGGAAAACTTCTTGAGAAATCCTGCTTACACGTGTATGTCTGAAGAAGAATATCAATGGCTTACGTGAATGCGTCAACCCGCATGGAGCCTCTGTAATAGTGATGTTCCAATCACTTTATGAGTGTAAGGCAAAGTCCAGCTGTGTAAAAACTGATGAAGTGCAGGAAGCTTGAATGCTTGTTAAACTAAACTTGTTAAGTTTAGACACAGATTAATTAACAACACAGATAAAATGTTGCTTAAAAGTTTAGCGAAGACTTATTGGCCCTGCAGTTTTTGCTTGGTTACACGAACTAAACACACGCAGATATGCCATGTCTTTACGTAATTATATTCATCACCGGAAGTTAATTACATGCATAATAGTACAAATTAGCTTTATTTAACTCGAAGACAAAAACTATACTGAATGCACAAAATGGTACAAATTAATTGTCTTTTTCTTTATTACCTTGTTTTTGATAAAAAATATTTTGTACTTAATCATGCACATACGTGTCATGGTGGTGAGTGTTTCATTGTGTTCGAATGGCGTAAGTTTCAAGGTTACATAACTTTACAATCACACAAATGCATCGAGATATTTGTGTGCTTGTAGTTTTTATAAGACTAGCAAAAATTTAAGGGCCAAAGAGTCATCACTCATACTATATATATGTACTCCTACGCCGACTATATCTGTTCTTCTTTTCTTATCTGTGGGGTTATGTATAGATAATAATAATAAGGTTTATTTTTCTTGAATATTTTCATTTTTCTGTAACCTAGACTAGTTTAAGTTCTGGTATAACATTATTATTGTATCAACAATTTTATATTTGTAGTCAATACATTGTTAATGTTTTAATTACTAAACACTCTTTTACAAAAAAATAAAAAAATATTGTAGGACACATTATACACAGCGCCATCTGACCTCAAACTAAGCAGAGCTTGTGTGATGGAAGTCAGATAACTGATAGAATACATAAATACTTTTTTGTTTGTAAATACATACTTATAATACATACAGAACACCCAGACACAGAACAAACATTTGTTTATACCAAACAAACATTTGTCCTTGACGGGAATCGAACCCACGCCCTACAGCTCAGGCAAACATATTCCCAATGAGCCAACAGGGCTGTCAACAATAAAGTACCTTATTTAAATAGCGGTAGTTCTAATAAAAACTTTGCAGTAATATGATCTATCTAAAATGTACTTATAGATATCGTGATATCACATTTGATTTTTAAATGCGTAAATATGAGTTAGGTATACGAAAACGCATTTCATGTTTATACGTAGAATACACGTGTACTAGTAGGTAACTAGTAATATCGTGTCCGAACAGTGACCTTTGTTTGTGCCTATAGCAGCGCAATATTGTTATAGCTTTTTATGCTACACGTTTTATATACTTACCTACTATTTGATAATCTGGGACGATGCTACATTTTTTATACATAAAATAGTCTGTGTCGTTACATCATCGGAAGCGCAAAAACACGTTCTAACACATCTTTTCTATGCATAGTTATTTTCTATTGTTGAAAGGTAGCTTGTTCGAAATTGAATTAACAGAAACCGAAAAAAAAACAGGTTGAATTGAGAACCTTCCGACGCAAAAAGAGGGGTGTTATAAGTTTGATGTCGATGTCTGTCTGTCTGTGTGTGTGTGTGTGTGTGTGTGTGTGTGTGTGCGTATGTGTGTGTGCGCGTGTGTGCGTATGTGTGTGTGTGTGTGTGTCTGTGGCATCGTAGCTCTCATACGGATGGACCTATTTTGATGCTGTTTTTTTATTTCAAAGCCAGTTTCCTTGCGGTGGTTCTTAGCTATGTTTGGTTAATTGCGTAGGGGGTTTTTTTAATTTAAAATTTAATTATTACACCGTATGTTATTGTTACTATATTTCTACATTATGGTGGAAAATAGATTTGGAAATCCATTCCTTTCACGCAAATCGAATGATACGATAAGTTTAGTATAAACTCCAAGTATTTAAAAAAAAAAAAATAAAAAAAAAAAATATTCTGTCAGGTTTTAAATTTTAGTTATTGTTAGTATTTAGTTTGATTTGAATTCGAAATGGTCGAATAAGATACAACTGTTCGATATAAGTACCTTTTACCTGGTGGTAGATCTCGTTAGCAGATCAGCTAGGTAAGTACCTACCACCGCAGTACCAGATATTACAGGGATAGAGAGAAATTACAGGGCTGTTGAGACTAATCATTGAATGTCCCAAAGTAATGAGCGCCAAAGCAGCGATGCCCTAGATTTTGTTTTGCTACTCGAAAGTTCTGGCGCTGAAACGCGGTCTCTGACTATGTGCCTTCTTGGTAAGCTTAAAGAAGCACAACGAGCTATGGAGAGGGCTTTGCTTGGAGTTACCGTACGAGATCAAATCAGAAATAAGATACGTAGACGAACAAAGTAACCGACATAGCCCAGTGAATTAGCAAGTTGAAATGGCAGTGGGCAGGGCACATAGCACGCAGAACTGATGGCCGATTGGGCTGCAAAGTTGTGGAGACCACGGACCGGCAAGCGCAGCGTAGGACGTCCACCCATAAGGTGGACAGACGACCTAATACCCAGGAACGCACTGGATGCGAACCGAGCAGTGGACGTCCTGCGGCTGAGATGATGATAATGACTCAAAGATCTGTGTATCGCTGCAATGGCCATGGACATGAGTTAACTCTTTCCATTATGAGAGCGATTCGTTCGCCTCATTACTTTTAAAAAATCCGAAATGTACTTTTCCGCGCGACCACTGACGTCAAGCACTGACGTCAGTGGTATGTCATCCTACAATAATGATAAAATCGTTCCTGCCAATCACAAACGTCTACTGTATGAATGAATGTTATTCCGGCCAATAATAACTTAACGGGCTGGTTCCAGTGAGTTGAAATTGTTTTTGAGCTATACGACGTAACTATTAGTTATTTTAGCTATGCGTTACATGTTTACCTGCCCACATCCGTTACGTTTTACACGTGTCTCATTTTTTTAATCCGAAACGATGACTGTATGGGTATTGTTTACAAGGTCCCCGTGCTGTGACACAGAACTCGTGAAGTCGCTAGACGTTTGTAACTAGTTTTTTCTTCCACTCGAACGATGTAAAAGACTAACAAGGCTAAAGGTCATATTATATCACTGAATAAAAAACTAGCTACTAAATTTTATTACAAAAGATCATAATCATATTGACCATACACTACAATGATATTATGATTTATATATTTTTTAATGAGGTCTTTGTCGATTAGCCGCCACATCGCCCTGTCATGTGAAATATAGTGATACGTGAAGTAAACATACATAATATATAGACATCCCTGTTGGCTCATTGGTAGTATGTCTGCCTGAGCTGTAGGGCGTGGGTTCGATTCCCGCCAAGGACAAACATTTTATGGTATAAACAAAAATGTTTGTTCTGTGTCTGGGTGTTCTGTATGTATTTACAAAAAAAAAGTATTTATGTATCCTATCAGTTATCTGACTTCCATCACACAAACTCTGGCGCTGTGTGTAACGTGTCCTATGATATTTATATTTTATTTTATATTAAGACTGCGTATGTTACTTCGTAAACAATTAAACGGTTAGACCGATCTTGATTAGATACTACGTAGACAAACGGTTAGACCCATTTTGTTAAAGTATTTCAAGGAAATAGTGAGGAAGAACATATAACACAATATTTCGCAAAGCTACAGGAATCGATTAATTTTAATTATAAAAGTCAAGAAAACTTTTCATCGTTTTTGAGCACACCGTCGGATGTCGAATGTGGTGAAACACCTAATCTGTCAAGCATTGAAAAATAGTAAATGTATAATATATATAACAAATAGAATAAACAGTGCGGGCGACCACGAGATGATAGAATATATATTGTATTATATTGTAGGACACATTACACACAGCGCCATCTGACCCCAAACTAAGCAGAGCTTGTGTGATGGAAGTCAGATAACTGATAGAATACATAAATACTTTTTTTTTGTAAATACATACTTATAATACATACAGAACACTCAGACACAGAACAAACATTTGTTTATACCAAACAAACATTTGTCCTTGGCGGGAATCGAACCCACGCCCTGCAGCTCAGGCAGACATACTCCCAATGAGCCAACAGGGATGAATAAAAAATTGAAAATCTTTAGCGCATATGTGGGAAATATCCACCAATAAAAAATAGGTATATTGGGATTTGATCGCGTTTTGTTTGGCCGTTCGATAATAAAAAGAGTTAGGTGGGAGAAGTTGGTGCAACTTTAGGGCGCAATCTCCGTATGCGTAAAATCACTATTGGACATTTCATAAAACGCAATCTTTTTTTTTACTGTCGACAGGTTATGTGTTTGACCACAACTCACTTGATGTTAAGTGACAGTGTGGTCAAAGATGGTAAAGCAAAACTATCCTGAAATAGAACTGACTTTCAAGTGTGGCTGCTGGAACGCACCATTTTGCTTGACAGCAGATTTTTAACATGATAGCTATATAGATGGTAGCTAGTCAGTCGAGTAATAGAAAGTACCCTACCACCACACCACCACCATATAGTTTCCTCGTGATGTTTCCTTCACCGGCAGCTCAAACTTGGGTTTGAACCTACGCCCTTTCGTGTATGATCCGACCGCCCAACCACTGAGTTATCATCGCTACAAACTTAGCAAAGCTTGTTCTTTGGATGGCATATAACTAATAGAACACTGTGTACATATGTACATATCGACCGTAGCAATTAACATTGTCGGATCTACATTTTTGCTATTTTCATTTTATTGCATTAAAGGTCTTGGAATAAGTCTAAAATTGCCCCCGCAAATTATTAAATTCCTCAAATCAACCTATCTTTATTTTTCCAAGTGGAAAAAGTTGTATGTGTTCAGTGCGCACGATTAATATTGTCGTATAGTAAGTTGAGACGGTAACTGCGCGGCGCAGGAGCATAGAAGACGCGCGGGTCTGCCACTTCGGACAATGTTAGCGGGAAGAGCGCACTCGTTGGTTTTGTTGATGTGCACTTCTACGTAACTCAACATTGTATAACCTAAGTGCCCGAAATAATTTAAGCATAAAACAATTACATCTTACGGCCAATAACGTATTAAGTGGTACATCCAACACAAAAAAGAATTCAAAGTCCAGGGAATACTGTGGGTTGTATCAAATCCGACCAAATTCAGAAATTGTTCGGCTAATAATAATGATGGATCTGCCATTTCCGACAAAAAAATTGCATGATTTAGCGGTTAACAATGTTGCATGTGCAGTTTCTCATATTTTCGATACATTTTTAATAAATTTGCATATACTAATATATCAAGTAATTAATATTTATATGACATACCAAATTTGGTTACGGTACATTGACTATTGTTCAGTTTATACACATTTGAAACTTTGAACGGCCGTACCCTAAAGTAGCGATTTTTCACATACGACTATGTTAATTGCTACGGTCGATATATACACAGTGAATTACATCCTAAACAAATACAAACAGGACAAGATTCTTTGTGATTGTCTAATAAATATTTGTCCTAGGTGAAAATGGAATCCGTACCATTTCTCGCGAAGTAGAGCTTTTTTATTTAAAAGTAATGAACGAAACACTTCTGAACAAGGAAAGAGGTAATCTCTTACCTTGTTCAGGAGTGTTACCATGGCCATTGCAGCGGTACCTAAAATATTGAGTAACAAAAATGAACGTTACTTAAAACTTGGTGTTATCAAATATTTGTTTTGTTTTGTGTTATTGTTATAGTATATTTAATTGTAACGTTTCATTTTATATGAGCCGCATTGTCAGTTTTTTTTTAACAAAGCTCATTGCCTCACAGCTTTGGCGCCCATTGCTGTGAGATATATAGTCTCTGTGCCCTGTGCCGTGGTGGTGCCGGCGTAAGAATTGTACCCAACCCTTTATCCGTGGTTGCCGTAATAGTCGGCTAAGGGATGTCATCCGGAAGATGGGCGTCTTCCTTGAACAATCACACCTAACTGCGCTCGCCAACCCGCCTGCCAAGCGTGGCGAGTATTGGCAAAACCCCCCCAGGAGGAGGCCTATGTCCAGCAGTGGACGGCTTACGGCTAATGATGATGATGATATAGTCGCTACAGCCCTGTAATTTCGCTAGCTGCAGTACCTACTCATCACACTAGAACACAGTAATGTTTACCCCTATTTAGCTTGGCGGGAGAATATCCGGTACTGCGGTAGTGCCTACCTAAAGGGTCGTCTAGGTAGCAAGAAGTCTCCTGCTAAGAAAGTCTATCACCAGGTGATCACAGCTACCAGTTTAGCTATAAGGCAATCACTCCAATTATTGCTAGTGCATGAATTCTGTTGTTGCTAAATCGACAAATAAACACATTTCAGTCTGTAGCGGATTGCGTGGAGTCCTTGATCGGCACTTATCTGCTCAGCGGAGGTGTGTTGGCGGCTGTCAAAATAGTCGAGTGGTTGAAAATCATCCCAGCTAAAGTAAGGAACAGTACGATATGTTACCATATGATTTTTTTTTTTACCTATATTGTTCATGTATCCCACGTGATATTTTTAATTGATGATGTGCTTATTGACACGTTTTGGCAGTCCGCATGACGTCACAGTTAATCCAATATGGCAGATTTTGTAATCTAAAAACGTATCTCAAAAAACCCTTTTTCATTTTTATTGTCAGCAGTCTTTGTATTAGATTTTTTTCCGGCTAGATATTTGACCACATCTTCCTGATGCTAAGTAACGGTGTGGTCGAAGATGGTAAATACACCTAGCCTGGAATTGGAATTGGCTCTCATGTGAGGCTGTTGGAACATACAGTGAAGTGCTTGGCGGCAGATTTTTTCACTTGAAAGTGGTAGCTAACCAGCTTAATACCTAGTAGAAAGTATCTTACATCGTGTTATAGTTTCCTCGTGCTGTTTACCATCACCGACAGCGCATTGTTGGGTTTTAAACCAACGCCCTGCGGCGTGTGATCCGATTGCGTTAACCATTGAACAATCATCTATACATAAAAGGCAATATTTGAAAGTGTTGCAAGTTAATTCGAGTCAAATAAATCTTAGTCACATTTAAAAGGCGTGTCCCAGAAAATTTGTTGCTACAGTACCTACTAACTGCTTTTACAGAATTTGGAAAATAACACGAAATTATATTCACAACATTACATCATTTGCTCAGACTCGTGTAAATGATTTAGCATTTGTTGAATAAAACAGTACGTCTTTGTCAGAAATTTAGGTATATTAGAATAGATATGATCTTGCCTTGTTCCCGCCAAAACAATTAAAAAACAAGACAAGACAAACAACAATTTTTTTATTTTATTTTTTATAGGTGGCCATAGGTGGCAATAAAGCTGACGGGTTGCCTGATGGTAAGCAATCACCGTCGCCTATGGATACCTGCAATACCAGGGGCACTACAAATACGTTGCCGACCTTTTAAGATTCTTACACGCCTTTTGAAGAGCCCAATGTTGTAACTCCGCGGGAATACGGAAGAAGGAACAAAATTATCTTAAATAGGTTCAAAGAGCATATTCCAAAACTGTATTATTTGCAAATATAAAAATTGCATAACTTATAAAGTATTTTTTTTAATTAGTTTCTTTTGTACAGGATAAACTGCAAACATTGCTCCATAAGCCTGTATCGACGGTCATCACTGAAGGGAAAGCATCGAAGCGAGATATAGACTTCTTACTGGACGGCTTCCAACCTAGCATCGAGAAGATAGTTAACTACAAGTTCAAGGATTCATCGCTGCTGTTAGAGGTGAGAATTTTCTTATCTGCGAAAAAAATCGACAGGGAGATTCTCAATTCGATACGCATATATTTTTCATATGTCTCGTATTTCTAAAAAAATTGGTTTGTTCTCCTTTAGGAACAGCGTGATACGATAACAGTATAGTGTATATAGTGCACTCTACACTGATACCCAGCCACGCGTTGCTGTGGCCAAATTGAACACACGCGTGTAACGTGAAATAAATTGTAGCGCATATGAAACGTTTGGACATTTAACGTAGCGCCATCTATTGGATACTTATGAAACGTTTGGACTTTTAACGTAGCGCCATCTATTAGAAACTAACTTAATCCAGTTAATAAATTAGCTTACACCGCCATCTATTAGAATGTTATGCCACTCACAGATAAATTATACCACTTTGTCGTATAATAAACAAATAATTTGCAATAAAAATATATTGCGATTATAAATTGAGATATTAACTATCCTATCTCTCAAGTTGGATCAAACTGCACACAGTGTGCAAGATTTGGTTAAAATCGGTTCAGTATTTGAGGAGTTCATCGCGGACAAACAACGTGACACGAAATTTTTATATATAAAGATAGGCTCACGTTTAACCGCCATCCCACTTGATGTTAAGACAATGTGTGGTGTAAAATGGAACACGCTAGCCTAGAAGATATTGATACACTCTAGCTTCGAAGACACCCAGATTGTACTCAACGGAGAACACTTGGTCAAGTAGTGCATTCCACTGTTCAGCGGTTAATAGTTCGTAGAAGTTTTCGGAACGTCAATCATAAACCGATGTCTTTTTTCAAGCTTTTCGTTGTCCGATAGATGAATGGACAATGGACATTTACTTGGTAGTAGATATCCTTATCAGGAGGTCATCTAGGTAGGTACCAAATATTGTGCCGCCAAGCTTATAAACATTACTGTCTTCCAGTTTGAACGGTACTGTAGCTAAGGAAATTACAGGGCTGTTAAGATTTACTATCAAGTCTAGAAAGTTATTGAGCGCCAAAGCAGTGATGCCCTGGTGTACTTTGTTTAGTTACGCAAAGTTATGGGTATCATTGAAACTGTTATGGACAGCGTTGTCTCTTACCATCAGGAGAGCGTCTCGTTCGACTCGTTATTTTTACATAATTAAAACTTCTTTCTCATTTTATTAACTCCCTTTTTTTATAACCTTCTTTTCATTCATAGGCCATGTCTCACCCGTCTTACATCCGCAACCGCCTTACTCGTTCATACGAACGGATGGAGTTC
This sequence comes from Biston stratarius, assembly GCA_950106695.1. Lineage (NCBI taxonomy): Eukaryota > Metazoa > Arthropoda > Insecta > Lepidoptera > Geometridae > Biston > Biston stratarius. Next base: position 36,267,585 of record OX467106.1, on the reverse strand, counting down.
CTGGGTGACGCCATTTTGGACTTCCTGATAACGGCCCATATCTACGAGAACAATCCAACCTTGTCTCCCGGTGACTTGACAGACTTGCGGTCAGCACTCGTAAACAACGTCACCTTCGCGTCATATGTCGTGAAGCTTGGACTGCACAAGTGAGTTGAGCTTTAGAGTTCATATCAAAGTAATGATCGCTAAAGGAGCGATGTCCTGCTCCTATACAACAATCCCGTCTCTTATTGTTATTCCTGTTAGCCGCTTACGAAAAAGCTACGCGACCACATGTATGCCAGCGTATTTGCAGTCCCATAGCTAATCTCATTAAGGAGTTTGGGAGCTGGACTTTGTATTGTTATTTAAAGTTTTAGATTTTTTTGTGTTACTTCCAAAACTCAGTCGAAGATTGTAGTAAAGGTGCCACTACTTGGACATGACCGGACGTTTCCTTTGTGTGACTTCGACTGTAACTTATTTAACTTGATTTATCATAACATACTTAAAAGTAACGAAATACTTGACACTGGCAAATGTACGAAGTGCGATGCCAAAAACAGACAAGAGAAATAGGAAGAAGTTCATAATTCGATACCTACGTTACCGATATTCTTACACAGCCCGCCAATTTAAAAAGTGACCAGAGAATAATCCCTTGCATATAATTTTCCAGATACCTATGCAAGGAGCTGAACCCGTCCCTCGACAAGGCGGTGATGGAATTCGTTGAACACCAAAACCAACGCAACCACGAGATCGTGGAAGAAGTGCTTTATCTCATCGACGAGGAAGAGTGTCAGGTCGCAGAATACGTTGAAGTTCCTAAGGTAAGTACTTATTTACTGTTCACAGCGACACCTATTTCATAGCTCCTAAACATGCGCGGCGATAACCATTCAGCGACTAGATCCTGCATCTTGTTTAGTTGCTGTGGCAGATTAATGCAGTACAAGTTCTAATAACACTGTCTGACAGCTTTCCCGATCTCAATCTTTTTGATAACAGTACCCAGTTGCAAAATACATTGAAGTTCCTAAGGGAAGCACTCTTACTGTATACAGCGACATCTATCCAACAGTTTCGGAAACATGCTATTCTATTAAGAGCCAGTTCTATTCCAGGGTAGGCTTAAATGTGCACTATATATAACTTACTAGCTAATCCCTTTTTTATTTATGCGACATAAAATTAAATATAGGATACATACTAGCAAAAAGCTGAGCTCTGTGAGGGCTCGCGTAGTTTTTCTAAACGGCTAATAATTTTTAAGACAGTTGTTATTTTACAACCTGATTCTAGTGGAGTCATCTAGTTTTAAGTAGATTAATTACGATGTCTTTGAATATTGAGTTTAGTTCTGTTGCAGCGATGTTAACTCTTTGGTTTTCTAACAGATGCGTTAGTAGTACAATAACATTCTATCCAATGAATACAAAATTGTTATTGTTAATTTTTTATTAATGGTATATTTTTTTTTTTTTTACAGATGACACATCTAGATATCAAGTTAAATTACTATGTAAAAGCACAAATCTATAGGCGTGATAGTTTTTCAGTAAAGTGTACCACAATAAAGCTCAGGTTGTGGGATAGTGTTAGGGCTCGCTTCTTTCGCCCTGATAACCAGGAATGACAGACAATCAAAACATTTCTGCAATCTTTAGGTTCCAGCATTTTTTTCTCGAATTAATCTCTAGTAACGCTGATTACTCGCTCGCGCTATCTATAACATAAACAAACAGTGTTTTTCGTTTGACGTTCGACCGTTCGGGTTTATTCAGCTTGTTCATGAAGTTGTAGATTGATGGCGATTGCTTTGGAAGAAACATCATATTGTACACTATAGACGCGTTCAAAAATCGACTTAAAATACGTTCATAACGTAGAATATGTTCGAAAACCAACTTGGCGTTTTAATAACATGCGCTGGATGCTAGGCGTTTTTTGAAACAAGTTTTTGTGTCAAACATATTACAAATATATTATGATTTTATTCTAAAGCTGATGCCCAGGGCAGGTGCCCCACCTACCGATACCTACCTAGATGACATTTTGCTAAGAAGATCCTTGTAAACTGTAACTTACAATTTCCAGACACTAAGCGACATATTCGAGTCTCTAGTGGGCGCTATTTACCTGGACACTGGCGGAAACCTGGAAGCAGTTTGGTCCGTGGTTTATCCACTGATGAGGAATGAAATCCACGCGTTCAGCCTTCGAATCCCGCAACAGCCGGTCAAAGTGCTTTACGAGATGATACACACCTGCCCTGTATTTGGGTAAGTAAATTGCCTAAATATCTGAATGTTGGCGTTTGTATTAAATTTAAATTGACTTGTCGTATTCAACTTTCCTGATGGCTGATGGTGCTGTAATGTCCTGGAGTGAAGACCACGGACCGGCAAGCGTAGTGTAGGACGTCCGCTCACAAAGTAAGGTGGACAGACGCCATAATGAAGACTTCAGGAACGCTCTAGACGCGAGCCGCTTCCAACCGGTCTTCATGAAAATAAATAACAATCATGCTTGAAACGTCGGTAACGTCGGTGAGGCCTTAATCCAACGACCAGCTTAGTTGATAGCTCAGTGGTTAACGCGTTTGGACTGCACGTCGAGAAGCGTGGGTTCAAATCAAGAATACAAGAAGTGAAGAAGTGTGGTCCGACAAACATCACTTAAGAGCCAGTTCCATTCCAAGTTACGTGTGCTTGCCATATTTGACCACACCATCACTTAATACCTAGTTTGTCAAAAAAGTTGATTGCTTTTTTTTTAAAATATTCAATAGGTTTGCGTTTGACCATGCCCTGCCTGATGTTAAGCAGGATGTAGTCTAAGATAAAGCACGCTTGATTTGTCGAACGGTATCGACTGAAATATTTAACAAAAGAAATATGGTAGGGGAAAAAAATGGGTGGATGTTTCTGATAGTACAACTTTTCTTGTTTTTTACGCGGAGTTCTGAATCTGGATCAGCTGTTTTATAAACTGTCTCTCTACTTCTTATATTGTGAGAAGGGTCCACCAAGCTGGGCAAGTACGAGTTAGTTGGCTCAGCACATCTTCGAGAACATTAAGATCTCAAAATTAGACAAGCTGGTTTTCTCACGATATTTGCTACACATTTAATAGTTTCAGTACCTGGATGACCGAGCTTTGCCCGGGTGAAAACACGGTAAAAACGACGTTTCTAAAGATGAAACCTAGCTAGATCGTTTTATCGCCCCCGAAACCCCCTGCATACTAAATTTCATGAAAATCGTTAGAACCGTTTCCGAGATTCAGAATATATATATATACAAGAATTGCTCGTTTAACGATATAGAATAGATTAATGTCTTGATATAAAACTTAAACAAAAATGATTTTTTTAACGTAATTGTCATGAGACGAACGAGATGTTCTCTTGATGGTAAGAGATAACGCCTGTTCATGATCATTACAGCGATACACAGAACTTCGAATAGCAAAATGGCTGCTTTGGCTTTAAGACTTTCGATGGTTATTCTGAACAGCTTTATAATCTCGTTCAAGTATTACGTAACGCAATTTTAGGATATTTTTGACCTTTTTTGTGCTGTTTTGTAGAAAAGTATACAAAGCCATATTCAACAAAAAAAAATAATCTTGAATGTTGAAAAACACCTGATTTTAAATTTTGCCCACAGGACACTGCGCATCGTAGACCCTGACCTTCCGAAGGTGATGGTACCCGTGACGTTTACAAAGGGTGACCGTCAGCACTGTGTGTACGGGGTCGGCCGGAACAAGTCGCAAGCCAAACGGGCCGCGGCCAAACTCGCGCTCAAAGTCATCGCTGATACATAAACTCAATTGCCGTTGGAACTGTCACTCAAACAACTAGTATATAAGGCTAAAAAACAAAGTAAATATTTCCACCGAATATAATTATCAAATTTTAGTGTCAGTTGAAATATGCAGGCTTATAAGCTTAGGGCATTTCTGTAGCGATTATAGCTCAGTGGTTAGCGCGGTCGGTTCGCATGCCGAAGGGCGTGGGTTCAAACCCCAACAATGCGCTTGAGCTGCCGGTGAAGGAAAACATCGTGAGGAAACCATAGCGTGGTGGTAGAGTACTTTCTAGTACTCGGCTGGCTAGCTACCGGGTGGTAGCTAGCAAGTTGAAAATCTGCCGCCAAACATCGTAACGGTGTGTTCCGACATCCTCACTTGAGAGCCAGTTCCATTCCAGGCTAGGTATGCTTTACCATCTTCGACCACACCGTCACTTAACACACCACAACTCACCTGGAGTTGTGGTCAAACACCTAGCCTGTCAGCCGTAAAAAAAGGGCATGTAATCCGAAACGTGGTTATTGTACTAAACTTTATGAACAACTTTTACTATGAGTGTTCATTTTGATTGTTCAAGGTATATAATTAGTTGATTTCCGTTTAATAGTCGTTTCAGTTACAACGGTGTAAAAACAGTTACAATTAACTAACTTTACAATAATTTAAAAAGCTTATCCGAAACTTTACTTAATATCTAAAACTAAAATTTTACATAAACTTAAAAGCTAAAACAAATTAAACATAAATTTAAATTCTCATCACTGTTGTAACTGAAACGACTGCTAAGCGAAAATAAACTAAATATATACCTTGAACACTCAAAATTAACTTCCGCAAAGTAACACCTGAATCAATCGATTAACTTTTACTATTGACCAAACTCGGAAATCGCGAATAAAGCTGCTCCTTAAATTTACAAGGGTTAACCAATGAGTTTACTATACTATAGAGTCACAGTCTCAAAGTAAGAACAGTCAAAAAGTGTCCGAGCGCCGTATTACATACCTATACATCAACTATATAGTTCACATTGACAGATGTTTTTCGAAATTAGATGTTATACGTCTTGACATAGTGTTCACTGTCGTTTGAACGCCATAGCTCTTCTCTCGAACACGCTTCGCTCTTGAGCAAAACGGCGATACCATGTGTCTCGTTTACTCTTACTTATTTGATTGGCGTGTAAGAGAGACAGGCTATCGCAGCGCTGTAGTCGAACTATTACCATTAAATAGTGCCAAGAAAATTAAAATTATTTAAAATAAAATAGAAACATACACTGTGGTAACATAAATTCGTTAATTTGTTATAATACGTACCTAAAATATGAAACACCATCCTTTTTACGCACGTAATTTGTGTTATTTGAGCAGTTTGTTACCGAGCACTTAGGCATGGCGTGGCGTTGTAGTCGGTCCACGGTTGACTTACAACTAACCAAAAAGCGTGCATAGCATACTGCGTAGCGGTGCACTCTTTTGGTTCTGACATTTATTTCGTGCGTTTGTGACTCTATGGGTATAGTATACTCATTGGGGTTAACACACTTTTTCTATGTAACAGCTGAATTATTAATGATTTTAGAGATGTATTATGGATAATAGTGGTATTTTGCCGCGCGTAAATTACGAGCGCGAGTGTGGGAAAACTCACTTTCCGTGTTGCTTCCAAAACTCCATCGAGGCTTGTAGTAAAGTCACCACTACTTTACTAAGCCATGACTGGACTAGACCGTGACTTACTTTGTGTGATTTTGACTGTGACTTAGACTTATTTAACACTGGCAAATGCACAAATTGCGACGTCAGAACCGAAGAACAAGTATGTTGTGTATGGTTTTTTTTTTTCTTTCATTTTTGCCAATTACATTTTAATCTTAGTTACCCATGACAGGTTATGAAAACAAAAAAAATTGTCGGTACTCGGTGTAGATTAATACCAAAATTAAAATCCGTCTTTAAAGAGTTGGTAGCTGAACCAATGATATCAAAATAATATTTTTGTACGAAAGTTGTCTAACGTAAAATCTATTTCACGAAGAGTAATTAAAATGTAATTGAGAAAAAATGCAATAAATTTCACATTTTACGCTCTGTGAACAAGATGTGACATTTTAACAGCATTCATTTATTATAGCTTTTATTAGGAAAAAAAAAATTGGACTGAAATATTGATAGGTAATGAGATAAAGTTATCCAAGGATAAGATTATAACCAAAATTAAGTAAAAGCGTAGAATATTTTTCTTATCTCTCTATGTCTCTGCATGTTATTGATGTTACAGATGTAAGTTAAGATTTTCCATGTGTAATATCTTATATTTTAGGATACGTTTATTTTATAAATTCTAAATCAGTAATTTATTCTCTTATTCGACAATACCCCAGCGTAGGCTATTGAAAATGTTCGATAGAAAGTTGTATTAGAAAAGCTATTTTTAGGGTTCCGTACCCAAAGGGTAAAACGGGGCCTTATTACTAAGACTCCGCTGTCCGTCCGTCTGTCTGTTCCGGCTGTATCTCATGAACCGTGATAGTTAGACTGTTGAAATTTTCACAGATGATGTATTTCTGTTGCCGTTATAACAACAAATACTAAAAACAGAATAAAATAAATATTTAAGGGGGCTCCCATATAACAGACATGTTTTTTTTATTATTTATAGATAATGGTACGGAACCCTTCGTGCGCGAGTCCGACTCGCACTTGGGCGTTTTTTTTTTACGTCTGTTAGGCGTATTTTTAGTTACATAATATAGATAAGACCAGGACATATAATTATGTCACGGCACGAATGCTAGGCCTCCACATTATTTAGACAAGTAAAAATATTTTAAATGAAATATTATTCACGAGTTTATGTTTTATTAAAATTATTATGTGATATATTATCGAAATTTTAATTTTTATCGCATCTTTTGATTATATTTTTTACTTTTGTAAGTGCTACTTCTAAATATAATTGTTGGACTAGCTCAGGGTAAATTAATTGTAAATTGTTTCTATCTAGATCATATTAATTATGTTTATTATTATTATTAATGTATCGATGTTAGTGTAGTAATATATAGATATTATTTCACCTATACAAATAATTATCATTGATGTAATCTAGAACCATCGATCAAATAAACAATATGTAGCAGATATTACAATTTGAAAATAGCCACATATTTCATCCATTCAAACAAATAACAAATCTAAAAACTTCGAAGTTCTTTAGGCAAACAATAAATACGGGCTGACAGTTTGAACATTAGCAATATTCAAAGACGTGTTAGTTAGCGGTCATATGAAACCTATAAAGAAATAAAATCGAAACAAATTTAAATAAAAAAACCTTGGTTAAAGTTTTTCCCAAGACTCCAGAATTTATGGACAGCGCGCAGCCTTACGCACTGAGCTAGCGCAAGACATAACTACCATACGTAGACTAGGGAGTAACTGTTATCTAATCTGGGACAGCGCGTTTCGGTGCGCGTGATTTGAGTGTCCGTATTTTTGTTTGCTCGGGATAATTAGATCAAATATTAACCACCTATTTTTTTTTATTATTTGTAACGACTATCGAGTACTGAACCACCTGTATCAATATTGCTGATGTTCAAACTTTCACGGAGTACCAAGGAAAAAAAAAAACCAAAATACCCAAATCAAATTCTTTAATCTATCCAAGATTAGAGCCAATTATTATCAATTCTTATAATTTATTCAAATATGGGTTTTAAGCTTGGGGTGTACTAATCTGAAAGGGAGACTTCGTCTTCGTTATTATGAACAATTTTTACTATGGTCACAACTCGTTGCGAAAAAAATCTGCTATTTCATACTTTTGCTCAAAGGTCAAAATACTTTTTGTACCGAACAGGTATGTTTATCGAAAGATTCAAAAAAGCAGTGCTCTTCGCGGCTCGAATGGCTGCTAATCGTGGTCGAACTGTATTCAAGTTAGTGGCAGGAAGGCAGGACACGATCGGATACGAAATTCGCTGTTTCTTTGATCGACACTGAGAACAAAAATGGTCACAAAATTACATAGAAACTTTTTGTAGTATTAGTTTCGCACGTCGTTATGATAAAATTACTTATAATAACAATCTGTACGATTGTACATCTAGATCAGACGTTTCTTTTATAAACTATCCCACTGCTGGGCGCTCTTTGTGATAAGGACGCATGTATGATGATGATGATGATAATAGCTCAGTGGTTAGCGCGGTCGGTTCACACGCCGAAGGGCACGTGTTCAAACCCCAACAATGAGCTTGAGCTGCCGGTGAAGGAAAAACATCGTGAGGAAACCATAGCGTGGTGGTACGGTACTTTCTAGTACTCGGCTGGCTAGCTACCACCCTCAAGTTGAAAATCTGCCGCCAAGCATCTAACGGTGTGTTCCGGCAGCCTCACTTGAGAGCCAGTTCCATTCCAGGCTAGGTGTGCTTTACCATCTTCGACCACATCGTCACTTCACATCAGGTGAGTTGTGGTCAAGCACCTAGCCTGTCAGCGATAAAAAAAATAAAAGGAGATAGATAGATAGACACGACTTGCGTGTTATATCGAAGAAGATATTTTTTTATGTAAAAGTTATGTAGTTTCTTGAAACACACATTTACCCGCTAAGCAGGTAAATGTGTGTTCATGTAGGTTAGTACTACCGCAGTTCCAGATATTCTGCCGTCATGCAGTAGTGTGTATACATTACTGTGTTCCGGCTTGAAGGGTAATTCAGCTAACGAAATTACAGTTTTGTTGAGACTAACCAACGAAAGTCTCAAAGTAATAAGCGTCAAAGCAGCGATCCCCTGCACTTTGTTTTGCTACTCAAGTTTCTTTGTATCGCTGCAATGGTCTTGGACATGCGTTGTCTCTTACCATAAGGAGAGCGTCTCGTTCGTCTTATTACTTTAACATAAAATTCTCCATAGCTTTTTTTATGAAACTATATCCAAAATTTATTTAATGTTATATTTACATATCACGAGAACGTTTTGTTCGTCATATTATTTGTTACATAAGAGATTTTTTGCTATTAGATATTATATACTTCAGATAGACCAGACCAAAATTGAAATTTGTTTTATGTGTCGTGTTTGAGGTGTAATATCTGGTCAGTAAGTGTAGGAATTGAAATTTATGTATGTTTGATGATTTTATTTTTTGTTATAAATGCTTATTTACGTAAACATAATTATGGAAATCTACTCGATACGTATTTGAAATTTTATTTTCAATCGATATGACGAATCTTTTAATGCCTAATCAGTTTTATAAAAAAATCATTAAATAGGTTTTAGTCGTACCTATCCGTTTTTTTTTAATGATCAGGGGCCTTATTCTCTTGCTCAACGGTTCTCAATATTTATTGGCGACGGAGCCCTTTCTGTAAGTGAAATTATTTGACGCAGCTCTAAATATATATAATCAAAATTATATTTATTGCGTATTATTTATTGTCAATTGAGTAAGTGTTGAACTGTTGACTATGCTCCTGGCTGAAACATCACGCTCTTATTTTACGCATTCCACTACTCTTCTTTTACACTTTTATTTTTTTAACTTTATGTCGGAACTTGTCTTTTTTACATTTTAACGAGTATTTTTGCGGAGCCCTCACAGAGGCTTTGCGGATCCCTAACGGTTCAGCGGAGCACACTTTGAGTATGGTGGCTCTAGCTCATACGAGATTGCCAAAAACGAGTAAGTAAAATTTATCACAAAAGTATTAAAAAGGCCTCACATTTTTTACGTTTCTAAATTCACCGTTAACTCGCCAAATCGGAGTTTAGATTCGACGTAAATAATAGTACTCTACGTAGATTCAAAATCAAAAAGTCATTTATTCAGTTTAGGTCCTGGTAAGGCACTTATGTTTTTCACTTATTCAGTCTGTTTTCCATCAAATTATGTGACCATAGGGAATAAAGCCCTTGCTATGGATACCTACCTAAATAAAATTTCAAGGACCTTTGCAGACAACATAATTAGTAGGTACTTCAATATATTAACTATAAACTACTTTACAGAATGACTTTGTGGAAATGAATCTTATCTTTAATACTCGTTCTTGTTTTAATATTCGTGGATTCCTACGTTGTCTGCAAAAGCACTTAATTTGCATTTCAGAAATATTTTTGTGGTTTATCAAAATTGTGCTGAATGTTGAAATGAAATTTCAATTAAGACTGATGGTGATACTGAAATGTTGCGTGAATTTTTTGGTTATTTAATAAATTGTATTTAACCCTCGATAGTTTTTTTGTTTTATTTAATCTACTAAAATATAGTTAGGTAGGTACTATGAATTACGTACAATCACGCTTTCTCCCCATAGAAGCTGACCAGATACTATCTTTCCATTTGCTACGATCCTGGCGCACACCTTTCGCGTCTTTTACTTTTATTCTGTAGCGTTAAAAAAAAAACTTCTATCTACATGATGAAACCATCTAGCGAAGTATCTCTTTCTCTAATATTGTTTTTCTTACTTAATAATTTGAATTATACAAAACTAGGTATTAGTAGGTATACGATAATGACGACAGTGTGTAACGTGGACTCAAAGATGCGCATAGCAAAGTATCACTCGAAAAACAACCAAATATATCTAAACATAATCAATAAAAATTACAACACTCGTGCGAAAATTAACATTTTTTTTATGCAGCTTCTCAAATTTTTTTTTTTTTTTTAAAAGTAGTACTATCATTCCGTTATTTTTCACTCTGGCCTCCATGATCGATATGATGTGAAGAGTATGTAGGAGAGTTTGATTGTGGTAATATCATATTAAATAGTGGGAGACGATAAAACAAACCACACAAGCCCATGTCACATGGTTTTTATTATAGTTGCGTACAATAAAATTACAGGAAATATGTGCTTGGCCTCTTGTATGCGAAGGTGTTGAGTTTCTTGTAGTGGTGCACGCGTTTCGGCAGAGGGAAACTGATCTTGCTGTTGTGGAATTGTTTGACCTGAGGCCGGCGGCACGCTGACGCCTTAATTACTTCCACTTTAATGATCTGTCAACAAGAGAACCAAGAATTAAGTGTTTATTTTTGGGTGGCAAAATCTTATTCCTAACTAGACTAGTTAGGGACACAGGTAATATAACACTAGTACAGATACAAATGATTCCACACAAACGATACACAAAATCAGACTATTCTTCGGGCTATTTTCTAGAGTCATATGGATGATCTAAGGCGCCACGCTATTTTTTTAAATTATAAATAGGCTTGTGATTGCCCGCCATCTCGCCTGATGTTAAGCGAAGATGCGATCCAGGATGGAGCATGGTTGCCCAGAAGAAAGATTCACTCGTCACCATGTTTCTGGACATTTTGACTTTAGACAGGGACCATTTTTAGGGTATTAATAAGATATTCTCTCAAACCCGTTACTATACATAAATACCTATATTTTTAGAATGTATGACAAAAAAATAAACAAAAAAAAATACTTCATATGGTTTTCTCATAGATGCTATTGTCAAAACTCGACCAAATGAGACCACACGGGAAGCACCAGCTTTCAAATAAAAAAAGAATCATCAAAATCGGTTTACCCAATCGAAAGTTCTGAGATAACAAACATAAAAATTACCAGTCGAATTGAGTACCTCCTCCTTTTTTGAAGTTAAAAACTTACCTAATTCAATTTCTAGTTTAGCAGCTTTGCTTCTAAGCTAAACTAAGGCATGTTGATCTATGGCTTAGTGAAAGATAACAAATGAAAGAACCTTTCGAATTAATGAAATTGGCGTGGCTAACTAGAATCGTCTAAAACAGTTGCTTAAACGATTATTCGTTGGTGTTCAATGATTGTCAGTATCATCACTAAAAAAATACTGATATAGAATGTTCATTAGAGTGATTACAGGTGACTTATTTATCAATTAATATCACTCTATGTGCAAGTCTCGGCCTATTTTGGCTTTACGTTGGTCACTTTGTAAAGTAGCGAGGTGCTAAAAATCGCCAGTAGATGACTTGACAATAGATTCGCGGAACGAGTTACTAGTAGTAGTAGTAGTGGGTATTGGAGGACTATTTAATTTCTATTCATCGCAAGTACATCTATCACGATGGTTCGGTGACATCATATGACGCCCTTCCCGTACTGTTCCAATGCCTACTTCAGGAGCTCACTTATTAAGTATTAGAATTTCAGCAGTTTTATGCGCTATCCTACAACCGTACCACCATTTTTTGTGAGATATAAAGTAGATATTATTATAGGTATTATAGGTCTTATATCTAACCCTTTATATAATAATGCCAATGCCATAAATCAATAATCATAATTATAATTTTTAATATCAATGCCATAAATCATGTCCAACCATGCCAAATGCCGCATAGTGATGGATGAATCCTTCATGGTTAGGCATATTTTGTGAAAATTTTAACAGGCAATATTCGAGATATATGTTTAAAATTTAGTATGAAAGATGGATACGGTAGTTTTAATAATATTGTCCCTTTTGAGTATTCAATTCTAAAAACCATCTAATATGTGCTTGACCATTAGTGATGGTACTCATTCATTACATTTAGGTTCTATATAAATAGTGTCGGACAGTATCACAGAATTCATTTATTATCATGAATATGCTATAAGAATATACAAAATATGCATTTATATCCAACTTAGGAGCTTTTAAATGATCGTTTCATTTTTACCATTGTTGGTGATATCACTAAAATTTTCAGTCATACAATAATACAGTGTTGTTATTTAAATTATGTATATGTATAGTCCCAGTTTTTCGAAATAGTTTTATTCTTATATTATAAAAAATAGGGGTGCGCTAAGTTCAAATTTCACTAATTAGCATGAAATATGAAAATCAAAACTTTATTGGTCACTTTAAAGTAAAAGTGTGATATTACATGTAGAGAAATTACACTATAATTTTCACCTTCACCATCTTACGTGATATAGTTAATAGAATTATAATGGCACATTTTCTACTCCACAACAGGAAAGAATATGTGATCTGGTTATTTAATATACTATCTGTTTTATATATTATCTGTATGAAGATTTCAATTGACAGATAATAGTTTTCAACTATAAAGGGGTGGCATTACATCTGTATCTGTACTGTATATGTGTATCTTCAAGATAGGTAGACAACGGCAGCCCTTCACACTAATTTACCCAAACATGTCAGACTAGTGTCCAAGATTAAGAATTATTATAATATACACAATAGGTATATTATATTATTAAGCTAAAATAGGCTAATCTTAAGGTACTATAATTATTATATGTGGTTTAGGTCATCTATTACATGAATATAGGAATAATACCTGAATTGAGTGAGCACGGGCCCTGTGTCGAGCACCCATGTCGCGGTAGCACTGCGTGACGGCGCCTCCAACGCTCAGGTCACGGTATTCGCGGTACATGTTATGGACTCCAGAACGGGACTCATAGCGCAGCCAGATGCCGAAGTTCTTGATCTTGATGGGGCTCTTTTCTGGGATTTCCTGAAATTAATATGGTTTATAATCATGAAATTGTTGTTTCAATTCAGCCCCCTCAGTACCACCCATGGACAATGTTCTCTTTCCTGCATGCAAACAGATAAGTACAAGCATGTCTGTCTTGATTGTGTCTGGAAAGATCTGTACCATAGCTGCTAAGCAGGCTAGGCTCATACTACTTTATTGCATTGTAGCGAGTTTCCAGAATTTACATGAGTGAATTGGTTGTTCTATTCAAGCATGCTCCATCATTGACCATTATGTTCATTATTAAAATGAATAAAAAATTGAATGAAACTAGTGTATGTTGTTGAAATATGTTAATGAAGGCACTTCATTTACCGATGACAAGCGCACATCTAGCCAGGCAAGATTACTACCTATTTTAAGACAGATGTCTAAATGTACAAACATTGTTGCATATAAAAGTCAATGCAATTTCTTTAAAAAAAAGCAGTTAACAGGCAGATTGTTTGCCTGTATGCTTGCCAGTTTACCATCACCTTTGAGCACCAGTAAAATTAGCTATTGATGTATATGGAAGCAGAGGTTAGCACATTCTTATGAAGACATCTTGAATATGTTTCAAGTGTAGACTTAAAACATGAAGGGGGTGTGTGCTGTTAATGCATCAGCACAATGTTATGCCATACACTGTGTTTATAAAATATTATGATGAACTTAGCATTAAAAGCATTTCAGTGCTAGTGTCACCGAGTCAGTTCTTTTAAATTAATAAAAATAAAATGTAAACTTACTCTAATAGACACAATTTCACCAGTGGTCTTTTTGAACTTCTTCAGTTGTCTCAAAAAGTACCAGAAGCGTGATTTTGCGACTATCTTGTCAGGTGAGAAGATCCTCATTTTATATAGAGGAGTCTTTGGCTCGCTCTCCGAAGGGAGCTTGCGTCCGATGACTTCATACTCTTTCAACTGAAATAAACACAGGGTGCAGGTTACGATACAAATCAATGTGTGGTAAGTAGGTGTAATCAGTAGGCAAGAGTACTCTTAAATAGTTCAGGTATCTAATTCCCACAACAGATATGTATGTATAAGCAAGTTGATCATTTTGTATGTATGAAATACATTATTTATCGAACTAGAAATTCAGAAAATAATACATAAATATGCGGATGATTATCTAATAGCGTTGTCTTTAAGAAATCTAAAACAATGGGAGCGCATTTCCTATGTAGGTATATCACAACACGACATAACCTAAAATTCATAATACATCGGCTTCAAAGAATACAAAATATTAGTGAGTTACAAAAGAAGAAGACACTTGAAATAAAGCGGAAATAGTTTGTAAATCACAAAATATTCACAAATAGTCATTTCGGTGGGACGAGACTTTGAAGATAAAGCAACGTTGCGATGCGGAGACAACGTGTATGATTGTCAGAGTTTATCACTTTTCATTCACTTTTATACACATTTCCACTACATAATCTCGCACTTCGATGATTTTTTGCATTCGTAATCAACATTATCCACAGTTTTCTCGTAAAAATCACAAAACTTACCTCTCCTTTAGCCTTCATTTTCGGAGGTTTTTTCCTAAAAGAACCTGTCAACGGAAACGGAATACGACGTCACTGACGTTTAGAAAAATGGCGTCACTTTAGTATTGCCATTACAAATACATTATTTTACTCCCATGTGAGATGATATGATACGACGACTTCAACCAAAACCATGGGAGTTTTGGCGGGAACGCGGTGAGCGTCGTGTCGTCCCATTGTATTTTTTTCTAAAACTAGTGTTTTTTCGAGTTTTTATGCATAAAAATAAAAACTTGAGAACTGGCATAATGAGGCCATGGTCGAAAAAAGAAAAAGAAAATAAAATACAATGACAGTGCTCTGAGGACTTTGACAATAATAAATTGTAAATAATATTTTTTTCCTTTCTACACCGACTGCAAGCTGTGCTGCAGTGCCGGTGCTGAACTCTAAGATTGCCGGAGATCGGCTTTCGGAGATAGATAAATACCCGGATTTGATAAACAGCGTAACGGTTGGTTAAATACACAGCTTCGAAATCTTTTTAAGGCGACATACCTAGCAGCATCCCTATTGTTGCACATGTCCATAGGCGACGATAAATAATCTTACCATCAGGTGCATCGTCTGTTTTATTTAGTCCACGTTCAGTTAAATCTATGGCATTGGTTTTTTTTTCTCTTCTTGGCATCGCACTCTGTGCATTCTGCTAGTTTCAATGTTTCTATATTTTGTGAGTAGTCTTCATTTTTCAGCTTCTTTATCATCTATAGTTACAGTCAAAGTCTAGTCTTGATGAAGTCTAGTCGGTCCCAGTCAAATCAAGTCATGCCTTAGTAAAGTAGTGGCGACTTTACTATAAGCTTCTCGATGGAGTGTTTGAAGCAACACGAAAAGTCATGATTCACCGTATTATATCACCCTCCTACCCTCGCGCTTGTAATTTGGCACTTTATGAATAAAACACCACTATTTTTACATTCGAAAAAACACTAGTTTTGGAAAGAAATACAATGGGGCGACGCGACTCTTTCAGCGTTTCCTCCAAAAACCATCTTAACTTTTACCAGCTGTCAAAGTGTCAACTAACTCTTGCTCTTGTCAGGTCAGGTCATTGTTGTCAATACAAAATTTTGAAAAAATGATAAAATTACTCGTTGCTTGTGAATGGGAAAATAGTAATTTATTCTAATAAAACTTTGTCGATAAAATATTTAGTTCACAAAACAAAACGAATGTTGTCAGATTTGATAAATCTCGTAATATTGTGGTAAGATAAACATTTTAACCATGACTTAAATTCAAACTGTAGACCACCAAAGCTAAAATTAGTATTTGGCACAGAACTGGAATTCGTTTATGGAAAAACTGGCTTACATGTATTGATTTATTTTCGTATAGCTACTGAAGCCGCTTATAAAATCAGGAAACAAACGTACACACTTCACTGTAATAAATTGTTATTGAATATAATCATTTATATTAATTTATATCACGAACACAATCTTTAGATAGCAGTTATAAATATTAATATTTGTTTTAGATAAACGTACGGCTATTATTGTACATGTTCAGTGGCTTATATGCAGTTTGGAGGCAAAGGACAAACCAAAGACTAGTGTTAAATTCAGTAATTCGAAAATTTGAGACTGAAATCATGGCTATCAACATAATGGGAAGTTGTAAAGAAAAAGAGTGTTTGAACAAGAAACCACCTGTTTCCAAAAAGTACTACCGGCAAGCAGAGCACAGGTAAGTAATATTTTTTTCCAAAAACTATTGTAACTTCGATCTGCAACACTTCTCAAAACAAATAAATATGTATATCAAACAGTTGCTTACATATAATGTTGTTTTCATGTACACTTGCATAAATATAGTAATAATGTTCAAATTTGAATAGTTGCATTTTAAAAATGAATAACTCTATATGATTATTAGAAATTTTTAGAAATTAATTATAATAATTCTATAATAGTATTCTTTTAATATATCTTTATCAATTCATTAATGTCATAAAACATTCATAATTTTTTTTATAGGTATTATAAATTATAAACAAACCATTGAATTAGTATATTTTGTAAACTATACTCCGATTATTTAATTCATTGAAAAAAATAAAACAAAGGTGATACCTAGTAGTTTTTATAATTATGTGGAAAATCTATGGAACAAAATTCTACATGTATGAAGCATTGAATATTTTAACAACATTGTATTATTGCTTTTGTAGAAATTTTACTTGATTAGGGAAATAAAAGTACAGTTACTTGGTAGCATTGCTGGGGTTAACAACATTTAGTTCATTCATGTTTCATCTAACAACTGTGTTTTTGCCTCCATTATTTGTTGTTTTTGTAATTTTGTGACTCTTGATGTGGATTTTTTGAATTTTGTTGACTTTTGAGTAGCTGTTCTTGCTGAGTATTTTTTTTTTCGGTTACCTATTTACAGTATTTTTTTAAAACACTGTACTATAGATTAGTACCAATTATAAA
Organism: Biston stratarius; assembly: GCA_950106695.1. NCBI lineage: Eukaryota > Metazoa > Arthropoda > Insecta > Lepidoptera > Geometridae > Biston > Biston stratarius. Next base: position 36,250,274 of record OX467106.1, on the reverse strand, counting down.
AAAAAAAAGTGAATATATAATTTATTTAATTTACCTTATGAAACTACAGTAGAATCCGGTTATAACGACGGCCAAGGGACCGGTGATATTACGTCGTACTAACCGGAAGTCATACTAAACGAACTGACAATGTTAATTTTTGTTATTTTTTAAAATAATCACATACATAACGTACATACAAATTTAGATATTAATATATATTTTTTTATTTAAAATTACTCTCCATAGACACTGGGGTCCGTGACCTTTGTCAACTTTGAATTACATATTTTTTTTTACAATATGGGAAGAGGAATGTTAGTCTAATTAATCTTAATCTAGGGTTTAATCTAGGGATATTAATATTTATGTGACCATCAGAGAAAAAAAACATTTAAATCAAAATATTTATTGCATAATGTGCTATGTGCAGAACGAAATGTCTAGTGCAAAATTCTGTAATTTTTTATTGTTTTTGGTTTTAATTTATATAGTAAAAAGTACGGACTGCATTATGCAAGGCATAGGCAAGGGGAGTGCGCGGGGCGGACATAGCTACTTACCTGTGATTTATTTGTAAACACGTCGACGCTTTTCGTCGTTGTAACAGGTCAATTTTGTGTAAAATTCCGTCGTTAAAAACGGTCGGTCGCTGTAAGCGGAGTCGTAATAAACGGATGTACGTTCATAGTGGCTCATATTAAAACCAAACACATGTCTATACTTACGTCGCTAAAAACGGTTGGTTGTTATATGCGAAGTCGTAATAAACGGATTCTACTGTATCTACAAATTAGATCCTAACATATATACCTACTACAGTGTTCTAACAAAAATAAAGTAATCTAAAAGGCTGCTATCAATGGGAATAGTTTCCAAAATGCTGGCCCCATGGCCGAGTTGTATGGCAATACTCAAATGTTAGGCAAATTAAGGCCAGCGTTTTGTTTGCATATGGCATCAACCAATATATTATATGTATAAACTATGTTTGTGCGGTGGCGGGAAGTGTTGCCTCCTAGTTCTTTCCATATCATTATGTAGTAGTAAAATTCTCCCTTTCAGTAGAAAAATATAAAATATCGAACAAAAAAAAAACTAAAATTCAAAGACTAAATGTTTGTTATATGCCTGACTTACATTGAAACAGACATAAAATGAAATTTTTTTGCTTAAATTTTTTCCATGAATTAAACTAGAGTATAGTTTATAATAACCATAATTAATATTTTACCAATCAAACCCACCTATTCTTTATCAAAAAAATTTTTTTCATTCTCTAAAATATTTAATCACAAATTAATGATTTTGACAGTGAAAGATGTGCAATTGTTCACTTAATCAATTGATTCAGTCATTACTTTGCGGAAATTAATTTAAGAGTTCTAGACTAATTCTAGAGTTAGATCCCTAGCGTATTGTGCTTATAAAGCATATTGAAGTGGAAATACACTAGATAGAGATCTAACACTAGTTTACACAAGGATATTTGCAGCATGGGCACATGTATAATTGTATAGTTGCAATTAACTCCTTATTTAAGCCCAAATAACTACAGAGAAAACAAATATCATTTCTATCCCATCTATTCCAAAAGAGGCGAAGGGTTCCTCGATAAGTGTGAGCAAAATGTGTAATTCCGGCGCACGTAATAACGGTGACGAAATGACTTTTGAATTTGGAACACTATTTAATTAAAAAATTTGAACGCAGTTCGCTTCGGTAAAGTCCTGGCCGGTACTAAAAAAAACGCGCCAGAAGACGCGGCATTCGTTAACCAAATAAAAAAAAAATACGCGGGAACTTATTCGTTTTTTTATTACTTTTTATCAAAACAATAGGTCTTTACGAACTTGCCGTCCTGCAGTACTGGCCATTTTGATTCAAAACTAAGAATTCTAATTTTAAATAAATTTTATTTTTCAAACATGGAATTCTTTTCAAAAGTAGTCATTCCTTTATTGATTCGTGTTATGTTTTCATCGCATTTGAATCTTTTTCGCCATTATGGATACGATTCGAGTAATTATAGAATATGAGTACCGTCGTGGCAGCAACGCGGCATAAGCGGCTCGCATCATCAACGACGTTTACGGAGCTAACTAGGAGATACAAGGCAATAGATGAACATACATAGACTATAACCATAACAATAATTTTGGCAGAATCGGTTACAAAAAGACAAGAATAGCGATGATAGCTCAGTGGTTAGCGTGGTCGGTTCGCATGCCGAAGGGCGTGGGTTCAAACCCCAACAATGAGCTTGAGCTGTTGGTGAAGGAAAACATCGTGAGGAAACCATAGCGTGGTGTTAGAGTACTTCCTAGTACTCGGCTGGCTAGCTACCACCCTCAAGTTGAAAATCTGCCGCCAAGCATCTAACGGTGTGTTCCGACAGCCTCACTTGAGAGCCACTTCCATTCCAGGTTAGGTGTGCTTTACCATCTTCGACCACACCGTCACTTAACATCAGGTGAGTTGTGGTCAAACACCAAGCCTGTAAGGTATAAAAAAAAAAAACTAATAGGGGTTTTGCGAGACCAAAGGCCAAGCCTCAGTTTGGGACTGCGAGGTGGAAGGCTGAGTGCATTAACTAGTTCTACTATAATAAACCATATTGTCTCAGATAACTCATATGTCACCCTATTTATGCACACATTTTATTATGAGGCAGATAAGATATCTTGTTGTTATGTACGACAAATCCTACGTCATAGAATATTTGGATAAATATTTGTTATAATGGTATATTCATTTCTTGTTACTTTTTAAAACAATGTTTTATTTTCCCACATAATCGATATGGAACTGCTCCGATACTTCAAGGAGCTGGGCTGGCTCGGGTAGACGCTGGTAGGTGGAAATTCACAATACACCCCAAGCGGGACGTCATTGCAGGACTTATCGCCCCCATTCCGAATAAATTCCAATTTCAAGATTTCTGATAGTGTGCTTCAGATCTGCATAATCTTATCCTCCCATGCCCATTTTATTATGAAATAGCATAATTATCACTGATCATAGTGGAAGTCTAAAATTATTATCGTATAAAATAATGGTAATTAATTATAGGAAAAAAATAATTTAAACAAATTTATTATTCCTAATTCAATTTAAATATTTTTATTAACGTATTACTATTTCGCGCCAAAAATGCACCATCTTGTTTTTTTTTTACTCCACTCTCTAAGGACACTTGGGTTATTGAGACGAATCAAACAAAACCTTAATTGTCGTAATCCATTCGGCCGTTTGGATGATACGAGGTAATAAAGAAATTTACATACATACAAACAAGATACGCGCGAAAAACATAATCCTTCCTTGGCAGTCGGGTAAAAAGACCGTGTTTTTCCACAAACAGTAAGCGAAAGCTACGTGTGGTTTTGAGTCCGCTGTTGTTAGTTGAAATCTGCCTATGGCGTTTACACGTCTCTACTGGTCCCAAGTCCGGAAGGAGGAGGTTTGGTCAGGAGGGACCATACCTACCGTAAAAGGTCAACGGTCCCTATAAAAAGACTGGTACGGAAGGACGCGGAGCCCACTACGATTACTTTACCAAGAAAACCCCCACCTACAATGAATACCGGAGGATTCGTATATAACTGTTTTCCACAACTATGTTCAGGGACACTTTCAAACTGAAACCTGATCGCCACTCCGCCACTTGGAACTGAGAACGCCGCCTTAGGTCTAAAAACTTCAGGACGCCCTGCGTAGTTTACATCACCCATCGACCCAAGTTATCTCCGCGTGGGGTCAAGATTATCATGTTATTGTTAGTCTTGTTTACTTGCGACAACAATTTTATTACCAGTCTTAGTTTGACAGTCAAACTGATAAATCGTCTCCGAAAAAATCATAATGCCCGATGAAAGCGCGTACCCCCTTTCTCCGCCGTTGAATCCGAAAGATATTCGCGCACGCGCAAACTCGTCCTCCAAAAAGCGACCTGTGATTAGATTCCAAGCTGGCGACGATACCGTAGAAATACCGGACAAGTCTGAAGCGGGAGTGAGTAGACCGCTTTCGAGGGTGGATCGCAGCGAGGTAGAACTCGATAGCTACGCTGAGTGTTTTAACATGCACAGTAGGTGGTTTGACAAGAGAGACCTTGAGCACAGGTGTGTATTTGACCATATTAAGTTATTTGTTTATTACTATGGTAACAGTACCGCATTTCATGGAACTGAAATCCAAAATGTCCCAACACGTCTTCGTCCTATTACTAGGTTAGGTATCTAACATGTGAAAATGCATTAGAGATTTAGAGCAATTTAAATTCTCAAAATGTTCCAACAAGCCTGCGCCTTATAAGACGAAGATATATCGGGTCATTTTGGATTTTCAAAATGTCTTCATATGTCTTCGCTTTTTTCACTAGTTGGGCACCTACATCCAAGTGGTAGGACAAAATTGTATTGGGACATTTTGGAATACCCTACTTATCGTACCATATTATATTTGCTCTACCTAAGGTAGATCTATAGTATAGAGTGAAATTGTTGCGTGGCAAATCCTCATAGAAAGCTTGCGCATAGCGTATGTCTAATCAATCGCAAATATTATCAGAAAAAAGAACCAAGGCCGCCTTGTTTTATGGCTTTTATTCGAATTATTAAATAAGTTCTTTTTTCAAATGTAAATATAACAAACTATCTAAATTTATAACCCAACTGCGAATAAAACAGCTATAAATAATTAAAGGAAAATACTTTGATAACTAATTAAATTTAAATATATAACTTATATGTATTTTTATAATCCTCTTTTAATTGTCTTTATTTAGATACCTTACTTGATAGGTTTGGTTAACGTATTATATTTTGCGCTAAAACGCGACCATCTTGTTTTTTTTTTTTAAACCACTATGGACAATTGGGTTATTGAGACGAATCTAACGATACCTTAATTGCCGTAATCCATTCGGCCGTTTGGAAGATACGAGGTAATAAAGAAATTTACATATATACAATATACATACATACAAGATACGCGCGAAAAACATTACCCTTCCTTGGCAGTCGGGTAAAAATAGTAAATAAATATTAGAAGACGTATCACACAACGCCATCTAGCCCCAAACTATACTATGGGAATCAAATAGCTGATAAAATACTACTATGTATTCTTTTATTTCTAAATATATATACTTATTAATATGTACAGAACATGCAGACACAAATATCAGCCCTAAGTGGGAATCGAACCCACGCCTTTTAGCTCTTCAAGCCGAACTACAAAATGAGCTAACGTAGGTGATATTAATAGGTGAGGGTAGTCAAGAATATAAACAGAGTACATAGCTATCAGCAATTTGTGTAAGGAACGAGACTGCGACGTAGCTTTTATGTACGTGTATTTGTAAATTCACAAATTACTGTTACAGTTCACGTCTTATCTGTTGTCTCGATACTTTATGAAACCTATTATTATCGTATTTATCTAGTCTCGTTAGTATAGTTCCTTCTATCTATGTATGTATAGTTTATCTTAACTATCCAACCAAATTAGCTCACACATTTAAGAAACGTGATTGGATTGTAATTATCGACTATACCTACATACTATTGTACGGAACATAACACTTAAAATATTGTAAGCGTATATTATGCTCCTTAATATTTTCTCGATTTAAATGTTGCCAGGTTATAGCTATTTATACCACGTAATTATCTTGTCTTAATGGTGTTTACGTTTTATTATTATTTAAACACATCTCTTAGCATTTGTAAACAAATTCAATAGCTTTTTTTTTTTTTTTCATATTAAGTGATGGTATGGACAAAGATGGTAAAGCACACCCAGCCTGGAATGGAACTGGCTCTCAAGTGAGGCTGCCGGAACACATCATTAGGTGCTTGACGGCAGATTTTGAACTTGAAGGCGGTAGCTAGCCAGCCTTAGCACTAGGAAATACCCTACCACCATGCTATAGTTTCCTCACGATGTTTTCCTTTATCGACAGCTCAAGCTCATCGTTGGTGGTATGAACCAACGCCCTTCGGCGTGTGAACCGATTGCCCTAACCACTGAGCTATCATCGCTACAAAATCGCTATTAAAGTTCAAATCCAGAGTTTCACAGTTACAGGTTTCTTCTAGGTAAGCGTGTTCCACCTTAAACTGCATCCTTTTGTTTTGATATTTTTTTGTTTCCTTTGCTTATTGAACTAGTGAGAAATAATTCATTGAGGACTATTCTTATTATCCTCATCTTTTTATCCTGATGCATCCTCGTATTTATCGGAAACGTTTCCGTTTCAAACAGTCACTGCGTTGTACCTAAATACCAGACAAAATAAAGATACCCAGGTATTTAAATTCTACATCCAAACAACAAACATTTGTTCACACGAGCATCGAACTCGGGACTTCTCGTTGTCACGTAAAGCAAACGCGCTATCATAGAGTAGAAACTTGTCTTTGAAATTTTTGATAGTGATATTTGGCATATCTATATCGGTATCCCTATCGATATTTATTGCCGATTAAACCAAACATAGATAACATTGAACTTGATGATTTAATTAATTTTCAATAGGTAATATTAGACACTAAACCCGACAAAATTGTGATAAAAAATAATAATAATTGACTAGCAACCCACTGTCAGTTGTTCACACGAAAGTATTGTACCAATTACGTCATGTTAATCTTACGATACTCTCTTATCTAGTGCATATCGTTCTCGGAATGTTACTCACGCATTTTCCATTCGGTTGGTTAATGATTGCATTGTTAACGGAATTGTCTTTATCTCTAGCGGAAGGGATGTATTGTCTCATAACCTTTGCTTGTTTATTATAGACTTTTGATATGTCCACACATATTATCAGTGTGGAAGATACAGAAACAAAATAAGGAATGTAACGTGAATTACTTATCGATTAGTGGCGTAACAATAGGGAGGCAGAAAGGGCAACATAACACGGGCCGAAAAGGCCGAGAATACAATTTTTTTTTTTTTACAAAATTTCACGTCGTCGTGTAATAGGTATATTGTGCAAAGTAAAAATTATTTTAATCGACCAAAAAAGCTCACAATTGTCATGTTAACAGTAGTAGTTATATTTATACAAGGAACGGTTAATAAGAACGGTTAGAGCAATATTAAATAACCATATTAGGGCTAATTGATTTGGGAAGGGCCCCATCCAATGAGTTTGCCTCGGGCCTCAGCGGTATAGTTAAGCCACTGTTAACGATGTGGCACCATTTAATTTTTCCCGTATGTATAAGATTACATAACATCAAGAAGAAAAGCCAAAAAATAATAATAATACACTGTTTCTTCTATTCATACAAAGTTATGAACCTACAAATTTTAATATAAATTCTAAACGTCTTCAACTTTAAAATGTCAGTTATTCAATTTTTAGTTATACGCCTGTTCCCCTTTGTATGTAATGGTACGCAATCTAGTTAGAAGTTCGTCAGCAAAGGTGAATCAGCTGTTCGTTTGCGTGGAAGTGGTAGGTATATGCGACTGTCGACGCTGCCGGAGCGTCAGTACTCGCGACGCTTTCGATCACGCTCCATCGTTCGTCTCTGCTTTTAAACACGATCCTTTTATCGTTTAGGTTTCGGTATATGACTGTTATTACTCGGTACAGTTCAGTGTCTCGTTTTTCAGCCTACGCCGTACGTGAATCAGTGTTATTCAGGAAGTGTACTCGTATGATACCATATGGTTACGTAGTTTTCGTCAAATGAATGCCGCTTTCAAATAGTTAAATATTTGATAGTGACAAGGTTTCGTTTCGTATTGTGCCTGTATTCACATTTGTTATTGCGCACATTAATTCATGTACTTTAATGCAATCGTGAATACATGTTTATTCACTCTGTATTGGCCTACTTTTTTAACAGTTGCTTCACCTCTCATCGGATATTCTCATTATATGCAGCAAAGAACGCGTATGTAAACACAACAAAGATGACTACATTTTATTTAATCTTCATGATCATGACTCATGAATTTATATACGCACTCATTTACTCTTTGTTTGAAAACATTCAATTACGTTGCAATGCACACGTTTTGGTATATATTACATATCCCCATGTTTCTAATATATTAGCATTTTTATGTAAAGTACTTTCTAACTAAAATAGTACAAACAGTTACAGTAACGTAATTTATAAATTCTTCCAAAATCTCGCTTTAGACACAAATGATGATAAATTGGCTTGTCATCAGATCTAGTCTATATCCGAATCATACTGAAACAAAATAACTTTCGGTTCGGATATCCGTTAGACCTATGCCATAAAATTTTATCACAATCATTATGGGCATACCATGGGACTCCTTTCACAGTGGCATACCACTAGATTATATAAGTATATTAGGTGGGTACCTAATAATGAATATTAAAATAGAATGAGGTCGATACACACATGTATTTCATTCATTCGTTATATGAAATACGTGTTCGACAACAGATCGATCTACAGTGAACGTTTTAGTTTAGAGCATTAAAAATAGTGCTGAAATTTGTGCAACGAGTCAATAACATTCGGTGAAAAGTCATTGACTTCCCCTTGCCTCTGAATGTCCGGGATGTGTATCGATTGGCAGGTTCCTGGCAAACGTTCCCCCATGCGCTCGCTGCATCCCTTCTCGTCAGAGATTGTTTAATAGCCAGACAACATTGTCACTTTTCACCAGTACAGTACTTTGACTAATTCATAATACTCAATACTGACAACAAACAGAACTTTCTCAATTATCTTTCTAGAATATAATGAAATGGAATCCATTCTTTTCTACTATTGAAATAAAATCTAGATAGGTATTGTAGTTGTACCATAGACAGATACAAGTGATTTACCCAACAGTATCATTATCACATTACATTCCTATTTCTATATCCTTACAAATATTTTCTCTTTTTAATTTTTGTGTCAATTTTCTTGTGAGGTTGAAAAAGTTTTTTACTCTTTTTTGTGTTTATTTTTTGTTATGTTGTGGGAAATATTTGTTTATCCAAGCCTACTTTCATTCAAGTATTTAAGCCTCTCAACAAAAGCAGTATAGTTAATTATTTATACTACTTTCTGTTTAAGAGGTGCCATTTATTATATAGTCAAAGGAATAAAAAAATAATCACACGAAGTATTCGGGTGATATTTGCAGAAATCACGCTCGAACGTTAGTGTTATCACAAGGTGAATTAGATAAAGTCACACATTTAAAAACGTTTAAAAAAAACGATCAGAAATTATGAAGCATGACAATGTGGAACAAAATAGACAAATAAAAATCAGAATGGCCATGACTGGTATGTCTGATTGAAAACGGTCCCAAAGAATTGCAAAATATTTATCAGCTCTATACTACAAACATTGTGTAACGTCTAACAATGATGGATGCTCTTCTGAGAGCGACCGATCTTTCAGACCGGTATTACGACCTTGTTACTGTCAAGGATATCCACTCAAATACTTCCTTTGTAACACTGACACGATACTGTGCAGAGCTAGAGCTCGTAAAGAATCTACATCCTTCAGTCTTCTCAGAAATAATATTATTAGTTGTGCAGAATCGTTCCTCCGAGAATATCAGCGTTTGCTTGTTTATATAAAGAACATTTTGGTTTGATGTGAGTGATAGAATGAAGGATATAAAAACCCAGAACGGTTCGGTTCAGTTCACAGAGCCTGTTGCTAATGGCTCTTCGTATGGAAAAGGCGACAGATACACGGCAGCACCTAATGAGTAAGTTATAACAACCTTGGATCTATTGTTTTTACACACACAGTCGTATAAATAATATTAGCGTACCGGTGTTTATGATGTAAGCGTAATTTTTACAGATGGAACATTCCAAAAGGTTAAATGTGTGATTTTGATTGATTGGCAGCTTGGAAAACTACATAAAATGTGACGGAAATCTTAATTGATAATCCCTTTATTTTTGTGTTCTCTGTCAGCACATATAAATCATTATCGTTATTGTGTGTGTGGTTGTAAAACATAACTTATTGCACAATAAGTTCCATGGATTCAATGCTACTTCTAATCTAATCGATTATGTCAGGTCTTTTCATAAACCACACACCCCAATAGTACTTTCGTTTGGTGGCCATTATATCAAGCAAGTGTCACAATACTTCTTGGATCACACTGCAGATGCATTTATCTCGAGATGATTCTGGTAATTGTATTTATAACGTACATTACAGGAGACCTTCGGTGATGGCGATTAATGGACTGGTTGCACTGGTGATGGATGGACATGTAGGCTAATGATGATGTGATGATAAACATCTTCATTCTTTAAGTATTCTAGTTGAGACTTGACAGAGATGTCTATCTATTTTGGACGATATTATCGTAAAATATTTCTAGGAGCATTTCTAATATGAATGATGCTAATATATTTTGGAGAAGACTTATTTTGAGATTATGTAGCAATGTTTATTTTTCATCCTATGATATGAAATAAAAACACGCAGTAGCCAGTTGATGCGTCATGGTCACTTTAATCCTACACCTACGACTTCATCACTTCGATCATGATAGCTAGATACGCAAAGCTAGATCGTTAATCATAGACCATCACCAATGTAGGTACTTTTTATATGTTGTCAAATTTTGCTTCATAAGGTCATATTATTATCTTGGCGCCTGGCGCTTTGAATTCCTGCTTTGGAATGTTGTCGAACAACAAAGCTTATTAATAGATGTTGCAATTTTAAAATGATTTCAAATATATTTATCATATATCTTTTTGTGTTGTTTATTATTGTTTGATATTTTTTTATGTCAAAGTAATGAGACAAACGAGACGCTCTCCAGATGGTAAGTGATAACGCCTGTCCATGACCATTGCAGCAATACACAAACATTTGAGTAACAAAATACACAAACATTTGAGTAACAAAACAAAGTCCAGGGCATCGCTGATTTGGCGCTCATTATTCTGAGACTTTATATGGTTATCTCAACAGCCCTGTAATTTCGCTAACTGCAGTACCCTTCAAACCGGAACACAGTAATGTTTACACACTACTGCTTGGCGGCAGAATATCTGGTACTGCAGTGGTACCTACCTGGACGACCTCCTGCTAAGTAAACTTACCACCAAGTAAATAATGATTATTGTTTGATAATGGACATTTATTTTTATGCATATATTTTTTTTAGTAAGTAATTATTATTATTAATTCAAATTGACATTTCATTCTTAATGTTTATTTTATTTTTATCACATGAGATATCGTATTATAGTTACAGTACAAAAAGTAGTTCGTAAACAAAATTTTGGAATATGCGTGTCGTAATTCTACATTTTGGCATGTGCATTCTGGAATTCCATAACAGTGTGATCTGTTCCCGAGTGGGCGTTAACGTACGGAGTGTCACTACTAATAAGTTATTCATGTCATTAAACTGGATCTGGTCTCTGGGAAGAGAACTGACTGCGCCAAATCTAAATCTGGAATAACAACACCTGACATACATGTTCGTTTCCAATGTCGTGTACAGCAGAACCGTTCACTACAATTTCATCATGTTCATGATATATGATACGTACGTATAATTACGAAAACATTTTACCTTAAGACGTAAACTTGTAACAAATTTCTAGAAGATTTGTGGGACAAAAAACCCACTGATGTTATTTTCGTTCTATTGTTTTTTCAGAGCGAGCCCAATTATAGACTTTTGAGGGGGTCGCGACGTCGCCTTTGTTACCCCATATTTCGGAGAAAAGGCTGTTGTTCCCAATCTTGTTTATTTTAATAACAAAAAAATTGCTTCCTGCTATATATATTTTTTTCAATTGACTAGACATGACCACGATCTCACCTGATGAAAAGTGACGATGTAATTTCACGGCTTTCTTGATCAACCCTTGTTGTACTAGATCGGAAAGACAGGCACAGGCAAAAAGTTCCACAACTCCGTTGACTTTAATAAAACTTATCTGAAAATGTTGGAATAGAAATTGCCACTGCAACAAGTCGTCATTACGTATGGTAATACATTCAACATTAATGTTTTTATTAATAACAGCTATTGGAGCAAAATATTATTTTTTCCGTATTCCACCAGAGCAAAATATACATTATAATGATACTAAAATTGTATATTGATTGATGTTAATGTAAATTAGCATAAAAATCTTGCCCATCCGCATAGTTGTCTAATTTTATACTTCAATGTAATCGACATGCATATTTACACAAAATCGAAACAAATTCGAATCGAATTACATAAAATGCATGTCACAATTCAAAAACAAAGAGTTTTCCAAATAGAATATCTATACAATGATTTTTCTCGAAAGCTATACACGGAGAAACTTCTAAAGTATATAATCCAGTGTCTGTTAACAGCCAGAAGTCTAAGTGAAGAGCTAATTTACACCGTTACGACGTCACGTCATGACACGAATTCCTAATGCTTCGTATCCACTGAAATGCCGCACGCGGTCGTTGTCTTGTGTGCCTTGAACTAGTGAATTGTATACTTCTGTTATCTCAATTTCCTGTGGTTTAGCGGAACTCTTATCGGTATTACTAGAATTACTTTTTCCAAAGTTAGGTTTCTCTTCTTTTTACGAATAGTTTTCAGCAACATTGATTAGGTATATCACTTTAAATATTTGTAATAGTACTGACTACTCATTCATATACAGTATATGAATGAACTAATCTACTGTTTGAGCTTATGCGGCTACCGGCCAACGTAACCATGCAAATATATACAATATATATAATTATGTACACTCATACGAAAGCACTCATCTTAAAAGATTTTAATGTGAGCTACTTTATTTATTTCTTTAATGTAAAGGAAGGGATACGTCGAAATCTTACTACTACACTAACTTGAGTAAAAAACCATGCTATTCAAGTACAAGTAAGCTTTACAAATATTTTATCTAGAGGCGCGTGGGTGTTGCGTGCTTGCACCAGGATTTATGCTAAGCTACGAATCTGATTTACAGACACGAACATTCTTGCGCAACACTGTTTAATCATCAACACCAACAGCTCTTAGCTACTTGTATGTCGATAAAACTTTAGCTAACTTTTGCTGGTAACCTTGGTATAAGCTACTTGTATTCAACTTTTATTGCACGTTAACCTATCATTAATAAAATATCAACGGGACTGTTTATTTCCCTTTATCGTCATAGTGTCATGGATTTTTATTGTCATCGAATTTATGAGGTCTATATGTTTTTTTTTACGTAAATGTAACGAGACGAATGAGACGCTCTCCTGATGGTATGAGATAACGCCTATTCATGACCATTGCAGCGATACAAAGACCTTTGAGTAATAAAATAAAGTCCAGGGAATCGCTGGTTTGGCGCTTATTACTTTGAGACTTTCGATGGTTAGTCTTCACAGCCTTGTTCGCTAGCTGTAGTCGCCCTTTAAACCGGAACACAGTAATGTTTACAGACTACTAAGTTGGTAAGGTTCACTTTTTTTAAAACCATTATTTCGTAATTATTATGGATCAGATTAAATTGACTAATATTTTAACAGCCCTGTTGGCTCATTGGTAGTATATTTTCTTCTTTTTTTGGACGTGGGTTCGTTTCCCACCCAAGATATACATATTGTGATATAATCATATCAGTTATATAATCTATCAGTTATCTGACTTCCATAGCACAAGCTTTGCTTAGTTTGAGGTCAGATGAATCTGTGTGTACTGTCCTACCATATCTATTTTATTCATTTACCTGATGCATTCTTTTTTCGAAATTATAGTTTGCAATATAATTTCCACTGATCAATCTTTACTGTCCATTCCAACCACGACATGGGTATTTGTATTGCCAAGTGTCCTATTCGGAATACGGAATTCTTGAAATAAACTGAAGCGTTCTCATACCGGATTCCTGTAGTTCGAATTCGAGTGATGCTTAAAATGGACGGAACGAGTTGGGTCGTGTATGACGTACCATGATCGTGATAATACAAAATTTCTCATACCACTTACTATAGTAAGTCAAATGAAAAGTTATTTTTATAAGGCCAAGCCGATCCCAAAAGAAATGATCTAATTTTTTTTGTTAAAATATGTCACATCATCTTGTTTATTACAAAATATATTTGGCCACTTTTTTATGCTTACTGAATGTCTGCCAAGTTCAAATTTTCCTTTTCGGTAAAAAAATTACCCACTAAAGATTAATGTTTTTTTCATCCTGTAATTTACCCATGCATGGTATGTGCTAGAACGGTACTAAAATTTGTATTTAAGCCTTTCATTTTCTTTTGAGATGTTGTGTACCATTTTAATTTCCTTTAATGAGTCCGGATACTGGGGACGGGGAGGGGGAAGCTTTGAGAGGAGGTTTGCCAAGGCATCTGCGTTGCTATGGAGGATCTCAACCTCCTTTTCTTTTTCGAAGTGCGACTCCCTTTGAAGTTCATCAATCTGCCTCTGAAGAGTTTCCACTCCGGTTTGTAGGCCGGAGCAGTCTTTCCTCAGAGGGTTCAGATCGATACATGGAGTCGCTGCATCGTTATTTATTTGACTGCTGAGAGCCAACACTGCATCTGCCGTCGCCTTTATTTGTTGGTGTGGCTCCCTCGTCTTATAGCTCTGCCAGTCTCTAATAGCCTGCGTTTCCTTTCTCATCACGACTATCTCTTCTCTGGCTAAAGCTACCTCTTTGAGTAGGTTTTGCTGTAGGATAGATATGGCTTTTTTGTGTGCCCTTTCCGCCGACAACAGTTCTGAGGATTGTCTGGTCTGCTCACGTTCGAGTGCTGCGAGAAACACAAATACATACTTGTAGTTTTCTTGATAAAAAAAAATATCCAAAGTAACCCCTAAAAATCTAAATGAACCGTCGATACGGCGTAAACACTGCGCGGAAAGTCGTCATTCTTTGTTTAAAAATAAAACTTTTTTTTATACCGTTACCCCTTAGAGGATAGCACAGCTAGAATAATTGACTTATTTATTGGTGATGAAATTTGATAATTCGATCACTGCTAAATTGACTTCAGTGTAGTGATCGACGCTGTCTTCTGGTAATTACTTATCAATTTCTAGAAATAATTAGCTTCAGTCTTTACACTCGGCACTCTTGACTTGGTAAATATTAACTCTAAAGGTTACTATGTGCCCTATGGCGGTATTTAACTAGTATGTATTTAACGCGTAAAAATATTTTTTAAAGCAATCATACGAACTAAACACTCCCCTGATGGTAAGAGTAGCAATAACAAACAATCTAGGGCATAGCTGCTTTTCATATTTTTGTTTCAATAATAACACTTAATATTTTTTTTAAACCTTTCCTTTACGAAATCTCAATATAAGTTATCTTACCAGAGTAGGTATGCATCTTTTATGGTTTCTGTGAAACTCATTTGTATGCAAGCTACATTTGAATTGATAATTAACTGCGACTAAAGTATCCACTTGCCTACAAAGAGATCGCAGCTCTGTACTCTGCATAGAACTGAGGTTGGTGTTTTCATATTGCATATTGCGCCATACCTGTATCTACATAATTTAATAGGACGTAGCATGGGGTCAGCTTATGAATTGGAAATGAATCAACTTTCGTTCTGTGCTCGGTCGAGTCGAATCGATCACGTCATCTACATAAACAACGTAGGTTTTCATTCAATTTTCCGTCTGGACTATATTAACGGCTATTTGAAGTCGTAAGATTTTTGATGGTTCCCTAAATACTGCAGGGCTCATAGCTATATTTCGATAGCATTTTGAACTAACAATTCATGCATTTAAAAATATTGTAAACTTGTAGATTTTAACAATATATAATTAAGAAAAAAAATTGAAGTGCTAAAAAAAAAAAGTGAAAAAATCTTTAATATTCTTACTTACAAAAAATACCCCCCCGCGGCGCAACCCCTTTCTTTGGCCTTGATTGACGTCATCGCGTTTGCTGCAGCACGTCACAGACTGAGTGCGCGCGCGCTTTTTGCATAGAGTTAATTTTGTTAAGACTGGACAAATATATTTTTTTAATATAGTATGGAAGAAAAAAAATACGAATTATCAACAGAACGAGAATAAGAGATGTTAGATTTAATGTACTGAACATGCCATTAAAAGGTTGCTGACTGATTACAAATGATCCTGTATATGCGTGTCTGTCCGTCGTGTCTTAGCTCCCATACGGCTGAACGAATCATGATTTATTTTTGTACGGAAAATAAATCGATCGATTGGTGATTTATCAACTCTTGTACTCTTATGTGTAGTTCTGAATGGATGCGAGCATTGTCCACCAGTCTGACCCAGACAAAATTTGGTATTCAGTTAATGGAGTAAGAAAAAATAATAATACATATTTTATTGTATACTTGTAATAATATTAATATCATTATATTCACTTTGATTTGAGTGGTGAAAAACCGACATTGTACTTGCCACGTGTAAGTCGCACACGCCGTTGAGATTACAATAAGATGAAACCTTGCAAAAGTAAATTTATAATTGAGCTGTGATTCAACCTATTTATGTGGAGCTTTGTAGACTGGATCTCTTTAGACATTTGCTTTTTACCCATTTTCTAGGCAACATTTTATCTCTACTACTTTTTTCTGAACTGGATCTGTAACTCAACGTCGGCGTGGCCTTCCCTTTCTCACAATAAAAATAAGCCCGCAATCTGCAGTGGGACAGTTTATAACTTCTTATTAAACTTAAACATATAACTTCAATCAATATATTTTTGTAATACCCTTTTAATTTCTTTTATTTAGATACACTACTTGATAGGTTTGGTTATTTTTTTTAACCGACGTCATTTAAATTAACGTGTTACTATTTCGCGCTAAAAATCGACCGGCTTGATTTTTTTTAAACCTCCCTTTAAGGACGCTTGGGTTATTGAGCCGAATCTAACGATACTCTAATTGTCGTTATCCATTCGGCCGCGTGGAAGCTACGAGGTAATAAATAAATTTACATACATACAAGATACGCGCGAAAAACATAACCCTTCCTTGGCTGTCGGGTAAAAACAACACTGATCCGGAATATAATTTAGTTTTAGACTTAGCTTATGCAGTATACTGACGGCATGTTCTACGTACAACAGTGTTATCATACTGAGATAAGTGCTGCACTCGATTTTACACGGATACTTGTTCGTAGTAGAAACGGCTTTATCTTATCTGTACCAGTAGTTATATACTGGTACCTTGATTAATTAATTATTATTAATTAAAATTAATCAATAATATTTAACTATTGCCGAGTAATCGATTGCCGTAACGATAAAGGTGAAAAATCAGAGCTACTATTCTACATTTCAGTGAAAAAAACCATTGTGTAATTTTAATTTTTAACTTTCGTCCAAATTAACAATACAAAAAATGGTGTATTGTTAATTAACAATGTATTGTTAATTGTTTTGATTAGGTAACTAGATGAAGATATTCATACAGTTTTTGAACATCTTCATATAGAATAATGTTATATACAATATTTTATGTAATTGTTTTTGTTCTGTTTCCTCTAAAGCAAACCAATAAATGCGTCTTAATAAATTTGATTTCTTCAAAACTTACAAGTATGTACCTAAGTTTTGGATCCTTAGAAACCTTTCTAATAACAATACTGAGAGCCTTTATTACGTACAAACTATGTCCGCAAAAGTTTTAATTGTTTTGTCGTCGGATCTTTTTTGTTTTTATATTGCATCTGAACCTGAGACCATTCTTTAGCACTTCAAATAGACTCATCAGTAAGATCGTAAACATGTCGCAAACCTTTTAGAAGTTTTGCGACATTGCGCTACTCTATTTACCATTTCTAACAATTACTATTTCAAAATTAAAAGTCTTTTAAAAAAAAACTAATTATAAATTCTGATGAATACTTACAAAATAATCATTTACTATTTGCTTGTGTTACGAGTATAACGCCACGGTTTGCCGACACCTCTTCCGAGTTATAGTGCATTCCGAATAATTTTGGTCCTATGTTCGTCCGCAACTCCGCACAGTTCTGCAACAAACCTTGGCCCTATTTTTGTATATTACACCTGAGTATTCGTATACGAATTCAGACTATATTAAATAGAAAAACGGATTGGTAATTATTGTATTATATGGGCTTATGCTAAAACTCAGGCGTATGATTTCAAAATAGGGCCTCGTTTTCACATATGAAATTTCACGATAGCGAAAACTTGATAGATTGATTATTATCTTTAAAGTTTACAAATAAGCGCCAAAATTTAAAAAAAAAAGGATGTGTATTGACTTGTTATTTCTTTGTTTCAGAATCTTCGTGAATAGGTCTTTGCATTTAGAAAATGTCAAATTCTACGGTTTTGATATGGACTACACATTGGCTGGTAAGTTTTTAGCTTTTTTTTTGACTAGACATTGTGCAGTACTGTTATTTTTTAAGTTGCATTTTGTCGTAACGCAATAGTTAATATCGAATAATTATTATCACTATAGATGTCACATGCCACTTAATTTCTTCTCTGAACATTTTACGTTGTTTTCCTCAAGAAGTTTTCCTTCACTGAAAAATCAGTGGCATGTATTTTTAACCCCCGACGCCAATAGAAGGGTATTATAACGTTACCGTGTGTTACCGGCTGAATTGATTTAGATATATTTTTTTTGTGTGATATATGACTTGATCGACACTTTTCTTCTTAGCTATGATTCAATAATATCTGTTCAGCCGTTTGAAGATTATCAATTATTTTCCATGATGAGTGTGAATGTGAACTTCCTTAGGTCTGATCGATTTGAAATTTGATATTCTGTTACTTTTAATTTATATTTGTTAATGTGTTCGTCTACCAAAGGTATAAGTTTCCGAAGATCTCATCAATAAGTGTATGCGATGGTATCCACGCCTCTAGATTGTAAGTCGCGTGTCCTGCGTCTTGGCGACTTGTTCCTTTTAACGTAATTATCATAATCTAGGAGTTTTTTTTTAATTTATGTTGCAGAATACCAGTCGCCACATTATGAAACATTAGGATTCAATTTAACCAAAGAAAGGCTGGTACACAAGGGCTATCCACGTGAAATATTAGAGTTCGAATACGACCCCTCATTCCCAGTCAGGTAAGCATATAAAATACAGGATGTTTTGTAGAAGTGTAGTGATAATTTAAGGGTGCTAATAGGACCAACTCCAACTAAAAACCGCGACTGAAATCAGCTGTTCCATAGATTAAATAACTATTAGAGGACATGTCACAAAGCGCCTTCTAGCCTCAAACTAAGCAAAGCTTGTACTATGTTAACTAGATAGCTGATAGAATATTTTTTGTAATATACCTATATAGGTAGTTATAAGTTAACGATAGCTAAAGGACCAAAGAATTCGTTACGTAGATTATGGACTTAAAATAGGGAAATCTAAAAGACTTTTTAGTGTTCAAAAATTTACACGTAAGTATTCACGAACACATGGTTGTGTCCTCGACCAGCCGCATACCGATTTTTTCATCATTTTAGTGTTGTGCCCGTTGTAAAAATGATTCGTAATAAAGAGTACAATGATCATATTAATACAAAGTAGTAGTAGTAGTTATATGTATCGCTGCAATGGTCATAGACAGGCGTTGTCTCTTACCATCAGAAGAGCGTCTCGTTCGTCTTATAACTTTTACTTTAAAATAAAGTATCGCATCGCTAATAAATATAATAAATGAAACAATGTTATGTAGTTTATAATAATTATCTGTGTGTAATTTATTATTTTCCTTTTCAGAGGTCTGTGGTTCGACACACTTTATGGAAACTTGCTAAAAGTAGACGCATATGGAAATATTTTAGTGTGCGTACACGGATTCGAATTTCTGAAAACGTAAGTAACGATTTTTGTTGTTTGTGAGTACAATGTTTTAAATTATTTTAAAACAATGATCATTAAGTTTGTATCAATATCGAAAAAAATTGCCAATAGTTTTTGGGTCCTAACATCAATTATAAAATTAATATATTTATAATGTCTATCATTAATATAAACACAATGTTCATATTTTGTACCATCTCTTTCTCTTTTTGTTTTTTTTTTATGCGTGATTACTAACGTTAAATTAAATCGGATACTCCGTCTATTAGTTTCGGCCACATCCGGTGGCCTTCATCATGGAGACAAAGCTGAGTACCTACAACGCGCGCGCGACCTCGTCTTGCTTCGCTCTCTCATTCTTTCTCGCACCAACTTATGTATAATTAATCTGATATCTCACTTAATATTGAAAAAAATATAGATGAGCTCTTTTTAAACGATTGCATTATAGTTAATTAATTAAAGCGCTTCCAGTAACAAATGCGGGCGTACCTTGATACCTCAATTCACAGAGTCGTAATTGGCAAGGTCACTACTAGAAGAACATTTTTGACATTTTGGTGCGTTGGTATACGGTTTTTTTTTTGTTCTAAAGGATTTTGATTCAATTATTAGCCTTACACTACATTATTTTAGAGCGGTTTTTCCACATTATTATTATTTGTTTGTTGTTATTTACTGTAGTATGTGAAACTTTGAATTCTTTGCACAGGTCAACATTGCTTTTACCATTATTCAGTCACGAAATAATATCAACAATTTTTGACAGTTAATGTACGTCTAATAGGTGCCATAATTAACATACCTACTGGCTAAAACACCGAAATTTACTGAGTAATGATTCTAAGATTTAACTTTACCTAACTGATTATTTGTAAACAAGAGCGTATTATTACAACTCTTGACGATTTTCGGATGTAAACAAAAGATTTATTTATAATTCTATGAATGAATTATGAACCTTTGTGTGTTTTTTTTTTGTTGACTGGGCCTTTGTGTGTGGACTCGGTCGCAATATCTTCAAGGGATTTCTAGAAACTTGTTACAAATGATTCATTAAAACTAGACGCTTAACCCGAAATAGGCTTTACATAAGTCGCTATAGCCACATTTATTTTCCTCTAAAAGTATACTTTCAATTTAAGGACTTAAATGTTATATCGCTATAACCAAAAAGTTGTTAAAAATAGAATCCATTATAATTAATAGAATTAAAACTATTGCTGTATTTAAAAAGTAACAGTACCGTAAAATAAAGAATTGTGCGTAACCTTTACAAATTTAATTAATAAGTCTTGGTATTAAATTAACACAGAAATTGTACTCTATCATTATTTTAGAGGTTTCGTAAAGGTTTTTTGTCTAGAAAATGTATTGCAATCGCGTTTCGAAAACAAGTTGTTTTTTTTTTTTCAGGAATATCTTAAACATTTATATATATTTCTAATTTAATGTCTTGGTATTTAGTATTTTTGATATCAAGGTTTTTCAAAAATTAAGGTTGAAAATTTACGTAATACTAAAAACTGGAAACCATGGCATGGTGGTAGGTTTCAGTAGTTCAGTCCAGTTTCAGTTGGTTGTCGAGTACTAGAGAGTACTTTAGTACCTAAACCACAACTCACTCGATGTTAAGTGACGGTGTGGTTGAAGATGGTAATGCATACCTAGCCTGGAATGGATCTGGCTCTCAAGTGAGGCTGCCGGAACACACCGTCAGGTGCTTGGCGGCAGATTTTCAACTTGAGGGTGGTAGCTAGCCAGCCGTGTACTAGAAAGTACCCTACCCCCATGCTATGGTTTCCTCAAGATGTTTTCTTTCACCGGCAATTTAAGCTCATTGTTGGGGTTTGAACCCACGCTAACCATTGTGCTATCATCGCTAAAGTATTAACTAACGACAACAACATTAAACAAAAGATTAATAAAAAAAAACTATTTCGCTCTCCCATATACCTAAGCAGTGACATCATGTTGTGTAGAAGAATGCAGTTTTACGACATAGGAAGCCATTTTAGCGCAGACGACCATAGACAAATACGTCGGCTATTATATGTATTAGATGTCGTGGGTATCATGAGCACAACGAACATTATAATTAGACTGATTTTATCACCACGATTAGATTAACTATTACAAGTGTACTACATTTATATCAATACTGTGTAATTAAAAGTTTTACGTTTTACAATTTGTGTTTTATACGGGACTAGCTGCGCCCCGCGGTGTTACCCGCTGTTCCCACGTGAGAACTACATTTTTTCCGGATAAAAAGCCTATGTGTTAATCCAGGGTGTCAGCAACCAAAAGCTACCAAATTTAATCAAAATTGGTCCAATCGATTGAGCGTGAAGAAGTAAACACACACACTCACAAAGTTGTCACCTTTCTAATATTAGTGTTTACTCACGTTTGGTTAGACCGGATAGTCCGATTGCAGTTTTGGTCACGTGTCGCCTTTTTCAAGGAGTCAGAGCAGAATATGACGTAAAGCAAGACGTGACCGAGAGCGCATCGTAATTCTTTTAAATAAATTTCAAGGAGTCACCTTGAAAAAAGTCATCGGATGTGGCCGATACTAAGTATCCGATTTAATTAAACATGTAAAACAAACAATATATCAAAATCACGTCATTTCCTCTTGTGTTTCAGAGAAGTGTAATAATGTTGAAGTTAAATCGTGATATATACGAATCGTTTATTGTTAGGATTTAAACATACAGTAATATCAAAAATAAACAATTTCTTAAAATTAACACTAACCTACTTATAAACAAATTTATAAAAATAGTGTCTTTTCCCAAAGTTTTATATCATAAACACGATTAAAAAGAGCATTTACATCGGTTTTTGTGTCTTGCATTTTATGGTTAAATTTTTCTATTTGTTCCAGTTCTCAAGTATACGAGCTTTATCCGAACAAATTTTTGACCCTGGACGAATCTCGCGTCTACGTTCTGAATACGTTATTCAACCTGCCAGAGACTTACCTGATCGCTTGTCTCGTTGACTTTTTCACCAATTCACCGCAGTACACCAGGTAACTTTTTTATAATAGTGAACAACAGCTGATGGTAAATGCTGTAAAAAAATATAACTAAAATTTGATATTTTGACTAACTAAACGGGTTTCTGATTACGAAAATACATTTTATTAATTTTTTTACAATTTAATAAACTAAAATTTCTATCTACCATAATGTCTAGAAAAAAACTAAAATTCTTGAAAAGAAGCGCCATCTATCGATTGGATACTTTATTTCTACGAAGTGGCCAACGCAAAGCCAAAATTGTCAGAAACACGCACAGAGACTGGCGCCACCTAGATCAACCGCAAGATACTAAAATAGTCTGGTTTACAGCAGTACCATATCGTGTATTGAAATATTATTATTTTTTTCAGAGAGAAATTTACCGGCGTAAGATGCGGAGACTTAGTAATGTCTTTCAAGTCTATATTCCAAGACGTACGGAACGCAGTCGACTATGTGCACATACACGGAGATTTAAAAAGCAAAACCATCGAAAACTTAGAATTGTACTTGAAGAAGGATGAAAGACTGCCCATGTTCCTCTCGAGGATAACAGAAAGTGGGGCGAAGTTGTTCATACTCACAAATAGCGAATATAATTTCACGGACAAAATCATGACTTATTTATTCGATTTCCCTCATGGCGCTAAGGTAAATGAAAAAGCAATTATAGCCTGAATGTTTTATACAAGCTGAATGTTTTTAGTAGCGATGATAGCTCAGTGGTTAGCGCGGTCGGTTCACGTGCCGAAGGGCGTGGGTTCAAACCTCAACAATGAGCTTGAGGTGCCGGTGAAGGAAAACATCGCGAGGAAACCATAGCGAGGTGGTAGGGTACTTTATAGTACTCGGCTGGCTACCACCTGAAGTAGAAAATCTGCCGCCAAGCATCTAACGTTGTGTTCCGGCAGCCTCAATTGAGAGCCAGTTCCATTCCACGCTAGTGTGCTTTACCATCTTCGACCACACCGTCACTTAACATCAGGTGAATTGTGGTTAAAAACCTAGCCTGTCAGCTAAGAAAAACAATACAAACAATTACACTTAAAGGTTAAAATGATGTATAAAATAAAGGAAAGCATAAAGTCAAATTGAATATTTAACCAAACGTAAAATTTAAAATATTAAATTGCAGCCCGGCGAGCCCCACAGGAACTGGAAGACTTATTTCGACTGGATCGTGGTAGACGCCAAGAAGCCGCTGTTCTTCGGGGAAGGTACTACCCTCAGGCAAGTGGACACGTTCACCGGGGCTTTGAAGATGGGGCATCATGTCGGGCCTTTACACGAGAAGCAGGTCTATTCGGGAGGTAAGATTCTATAATTCCATTGTTCTACTTTACTAAGTGGTAGATGTCATCGTAAATACCATCGCAGTAACAAAAATTAAAAGAAAATGAACTAAATAATACTGGGATAATGAACTAAAAAGTTAAAAATAAATTCTAGTAAAAATTTGACGTGTAGGTACTTACCTATATTCTTAAAAGCTCTACCCCGTTACAGGTTAGGTAGTTACTTATACTTCTGTGCCTCAAACTTTTTAGTAGGTAAGTATTTTAGAAAGTGCTCCTCGAGACGAACCAAACAAGCCCAAACTCGGTGGGGCTATGTTGATTTATCACATAGATGCCGTGGCCACTCTCGTTCCAGCTCTATCATCAGATCCTGATGATATATAAGTACATCAAATTTGAGTGAGAAGTGAAGAAGTGGGTCGAGAAGTGGGTCTAATTTAGCTTGCAAGATTTAATCATAGACCGACAACGGGACAGGTGAAACTAAATAAAAGCACAATAACAGTGAACAGTGAAGTGGCTAGTCTGTCGGTTTTTTATCGTATACACTATGGTGAGTGTGCCCAAGAACTACATGATCTAATCCTGCCATCGCCGTTTTACAACAAAACGACCAGACGCTCAACTAAAAGACACCCTTACAGTGGAAATTCCTAATTATAAACGTTCAAAACTTTTCCAGACCACGTTCCCTGTATGAACTGCTGATGTGTGGAACTCGTTGCCAGCGTCTGTGTTTCCAACTAAATACAACACAGAGTTAAGGAAAAACGTGAATAGGTATTTCCTAGGCAAGCGTGCTCCATCTTCAGCCACATCGTCGTTTTCCAACAACTGAGATTGTGGCAAAACGCATGGCTAGTCCGTTGTAAAAAGTAATCAACTGAGCTACCACAACACGCTCACATTTTCAACTGGAAGCCTTTTTTACCGCGTTCAGCTGTAATTCGGTGCGTGACGAACAATCACTTCGTATTTTTAACCTTAGGTTAATAGATGATATCTATCTAATCTAATCTATCTATCTATCTAATACCTTTAAACGATCAATTCTTGTATATATGTATATATATTTTCTGAATTTAGGAAACGGCTCCAACTATTTTCATGAAATTTAGTATGTAGGGGGTTTCGCGGGCGATAAATCGATCTAGCTAGGTTTCATTTTTAGAAAACGTTGTTTTATCAGTGTTTTCAGCCGAGCAAAGCTCGGTCATGCAGGCAATTTCTTTAAAGAGCTGAAATACCTACAACACTAATTTAGCATTACACGTGCGATGTTGATGCATAATAATTTCTCATATTTTCCTCAGGTTCTTGTGACGTGTTCACCGAAATGATAAGTGCGAAAGGCAAGGACGTGCTTTACGTCGGTGACCACATATTCGGCGACATTCTCAAGTCGAAGAAAATCGGCGGCTGGCGCACCTTCCTCATAGTTCCAGAACTAGTGCAAGAATTACACGTGTGGACAGACAAATGTCAGCTGTTTGCTCAGTTGCAGAACTTGGATATACAACTTGGAGATATGTACAAGTGAGTACAAATATTTACTAGTGATTACAGCTATGTCCAAATAAGTACTGTTTGTTTTGTGTTTTATGGTTGCCAGACAACGTGTTTGGCCACAGTTCACCTGATGTTAAGTGGTCTAAAATGGTTAATACGATAAAGGTGGGGATGTTCATTACATCTGGTCTGTAATGGGAAATGGCTCTAAAGTGAGGCGTGAAAAAAGTAATGATAGAGATTGTGTAACAATTGCGTTTCGCGTGCGCCATTGTGTACGTTCGTATATAAAGACTAAGTGGCCAGCCCTAATGGCCCTAGTCAATCCATCGTTCAAAGGCCTCTGGTTTTTCTCAACAGTTGTAATTAATAACGGCTATATCGTAAGCTCATTTCTTTTCAAGTGAGGTCACAAAAAGGGTAAGCGTCTCTGAATCTTATCGCGTGGGTATAAGATACACGGTCGCATAGCTTGAATGGCACCAAGAGCGCCCATGACACCAGATGCTACAATATAATGAAAGATAAATGCCAACTGTTCGTTCAATTGTAAAATTAAGAGATTATGTATAGATTATTTATTGAAACTACAAATTAGGACAATTCTTCGCGAGTATGTTCAAATGGTTGTTATTAATTTCTTCTCTGTTTATAAAAAATCATTTGATATGCGAGGTCACATTAGTTTAAGAGCACGAAGAAACATTTTGCTTAAAAAAAAGCGCCATCTACTGAGTTGATGCTTTACTACTACGGAATGGCTAACGTAACGCTAAAATAGACCGAAACAGGCACAGAAAGTGGCGTCATCTAGACCTTTGTTGACACTAGAAAATAGACCGATTCACCTTGGTACCATTTTTGTATGTAATGATGTATGTCTGTTTACTTGTATTGTATTATCTCTGGCGCAGCAGAACTGTATTGAATTCTGATAATGATAGTTATTGGCAATTAGAAGATTATTGAATATAATATAAGGCCTATAAAACTAAGTCAATCGGAAGAAATGAAGGCTATTTAATTAAAGCATAATTAGGTCGTTGACCACTTTTTATCAACCACTGACCTTGAAGACCTCTACAATGAAAACAACATTTACAACTTGTTATATTTTAATTGGATTTCTGATGTTAGTGCGTAAACTTATCAGAAGAATAAAAAACACTATAAAAAGCGGTTATTTTCTTGATAAAATTCTTAATACTGCGACTGACAGGGCACAGCTTAAACCGATAATTTAGGAGCAAGAAATTATACACAGGTTTTCCTTGTCATATGAAAACTTCACGGGTTGATGAGATTCACTATAGAATGTCTCAAAGTAATCAGCATTAATGTATGGTACCCTGGAGTTTGTTTTGTTACTCAAAGTTTTGATTACCACTGAAATGGTCACAGCCCCAGATAAACAAACCGGGGTATCTATCCCGGGCGGCTATTCAGAGCAGATATTTATATTATTGAAGGAAATAAAATTTAAAAAAACTAATCAAATAAACTATCAAATAACCATCCAATCATGTACGGGACATGATTGGATGGTTATTTGATAAAATAATGTATCTCATACTGTGGAGAAGAGAAAGTACCACTATCACGTTTCTAGACAGGGTCCGAAAAATCTTAGATCCGGGGCTGATTGGTCATGACCCAGCGTTATCTCTTACTATAAAAATGGCTTGTTCGTCTCATTACTTGTTACTTAAAAAAGTTTAGTATAAATAAACTGAATGCTAAACTGGAATAAACCTAATTAGTTTATATCTAAAAGACGCAGTTTCATACGTCATCCGTAGGTATAAGGCCTCGTCCAGGATAAGGAGCTAGCGCGGTGTTATAGGCGATATCAGAAGAGGAAATAACAAACTTTAAAAAAAACGCCGTCCATATTGAAGTGAGCGACAGAAGTTAGCATCTCCACATAGTATAAGGCCTACAGGCCTAGCTAGCGAACTTCGTACGCCCAGACCGTTGCGGATAATACACAAGTTTGATATTAGGTACCCGCGACTCACACCTAGACGCTTCCGCGCCCGCCCACCAATAATTCCCTTTGAACGTGGCCTAATGTTGTGTAAATGATAACTACTGACCTACGCCACTTATCGAGTCTCGTTATGAGATATTTGCTCCTTTATGTTTACATTATGCCAGTTATATTGAGATATATTCGCGCAAAATATATTTTTTTTAAAGAAAAAATCACACTTATGTATGTATCCAAAAGTTTGTAGGTTTGTTACTTCTTCACGATATAAATTAACACATAGGCTACTTTTTCTCCCAACACCAACTTTTTTAAAATATCGCAAATGTTTGCGAAACGGACTTTTCATACGTTCTAGTTTTCGAAATGGTTAAACCACAAAGTACTTATTGTGTATATTGTAATTAGCGTTTGTTATTGTATTCAATTTAAAGGACAAAAAACAAACATTTTAACCATTTAAATGATAAGTTTTGCGTACATAATTAGATACGCTTAAATAAAACAATAAGGATTTTTCTGACAATGTAGGGAACAAGAAGATTCCTAATTTTTGTGGCATTAAGAAAGTCATTTCAAACCGCAACAATGAACTTGAGCTGGCGGTGAAGGAAACCATAGCATGGTGGTAGGGTAATTTCTGGTCTCCTAACATCAGGTGATCTGTGGTGAAATACTTAGCCTATCTCTTAGCCTATAAATAAATAGTAGGTACCTGGATGACCGAGCTTGATCGGGTTAAAAAACGGATGAAACGACGTTTTCTAAAAATGAAACCTAGCTAGATCGATTTATCGCAAACTAAGCAAAGCTTGTAGTCAGTTTTTTTTTATATAGTAGTAATGATACGAACGATACGCTCTCCTGATGGTATGAGCCATGACCATTGCAGCAATACAAAGAACTTTGAGCAGCAAAACAAAGTCCGGGCATCGCTGCTTTGGCGCTCATTGCTTTGAGACATTCGATGGTTAGTCTCAACAGTTTAGTGATTTCGCTAGCTGCAGTACCCTTCAAACCGGAACACAGTAATGTTTACACACTACTGCTTAGCGGCAGAATATCTGGTACTTCAGTGGTACCTACCTAGACGATTTCTTGGTAAGGAAATCTACCACAAAGTAAAAGTATATCAGATAACTAATAGAATACATAAATTCTTAATTTTTTTCTAAGTACATACAGAACACCCAGACACAGACCAAACATTTTTTTATACCACGAAATGTTTGCCCTGGGTGGGAATTGAACCCACGCCCTAAAGCACTTAAAGCAGAAATGCTACTAATGAGCCAACAGGGCTGTCAACATCATTACATGCTAAGAAGTTTTGTAGCGATGATGGTTGAGTGGTTAGCGCGGTAGGTTCGCATGCCGAAGGGCGTGGGTTCAAACCCCAACAATGAGCTTGAGCTGCCGATGAAGGAAAACATCGTGAGGAAACCATAGCGTGGTGGTAGGGTACTTTCTAGTACTCGGCTGGCTAGCTACCACCCTCAAGTTGAAAATCTGCCGCCAAGCATCTAACGGTGTGTTCCGGCAGCCTCACTTGAGAGCCAGTTCCATTCCAGGCTAGGTGTGCTTTGCCATCTTCGACTTAACATCAGGTAAGCTGTGGTCAAAACAACTAGACTATCAGCCATAAAAAAAAACATCTCACTAACGTAATCGGCAGCGGGAGCGAGCATATCAGTATAGTATACATTTAACTCTTTAATCGTACATACTCGTAGCTCCAATACTAAAGAACCATGTTTCCTTTTTCAGAGACCTGGATTCGAGTACAAAAGAGAAGCCGGATATTTCGAAACTTCGCACCGCGATCCGTGACGTCACGCACCAAATGGATCTCGCTTACGGAATGCTCGGATCGCTCTTCCGTTCTGGATCTAGGCAAACATTCTTTTCTTCGCAGGTGAGATTGTTTTAATTCCAAAAAAAATTATAGCCTAAGATAGATATCTCCTAACTGTGTGTTCCGGTAGCCTCACCTGATATTCTCATACGAAGCTAAGTGTGTTTACCCTCTTCGACCACACCGTTTCTTAATATCCAGTGACCAGTGGTCAATCATCTAGCTTAAAAACCATAAAAACATGATTATTTTGTTTTAGTGTAGCATAATGATAACAAAATGAAAAACTGCAATCTAATATGAAAAGAAAGATCCACAAAAAAAATGCCTTGCTGAGATTCTTGCCGGAGTCTTCTCAGTTAAAGTGTAACTACGAGCCGGTGGTAGATTCAAACATGTAACTTAACGTTCATAAGTGCCTTACCAGGGCCTAAACTGAATAAATGACTTTTTGATTTTAACTTTGATTCTAAATGATTTTATTCTAAATAAAAACCATAAAGAGGTGTGTCGCACCAATGTTTTTTTTTCCAAACTTGTGTTCTTTGAGTGTTTATGTTTAAAAATAGTGGTGCTTTGTTCATAAAGTGCCGAATTACAAACGCGAGTGCGGAAAAGTGATATAAGTGGTGAAACATGACATTTCGTGTTACTTCCAAAACTTCATCTAAAGCTTATAGTAAAATTGCCACTACTTTATTAAGGTATGACTGGACTTTGACTGTAACTAAAAATGTTATATATAAATTGCAAAAAACGAAATAAAAAGCTAAAGACTGAAGACTGCACACAAAAAAAACCAATCAAGTTGAGAACCTCCTCCTTTTTGAAGTCGGTTAAAAATACAGAAATCTTGAACCTGGCAAAATGCACAGAATGAGATGCCAAGAAAAAAGGGAGAAAAAAAAGAGTACTTTTACTAAAGTTACAAGTTACAAGTACTTATTTACTTTTGATTATTTTTAAGATAGGTACGTAAGTATGTTTGTGTTTCGTTGTTCAATAAAGTTATATTCTATTTGTTTATCATCAGGTGGTGAGGTACGCTGATCTGTACGCGGCTTCGTTCCTGAACCTGATGTATTATCCGTTCTGCTACATGTTCCGTGCGCCCGCCATGCTTATGCCCCACGAGTCTACAGTCGCGCACGAACAGAGGTTCACTGTCGACGCGCCTACTATTGACAGGTACTTGATACATGTACCCACTTTACTTTTGACAGGTTCCCACCGTACAGTTGAGAGGTATCTGCTACACTGTTGACAGGTACCCGTTTTACTGTTGACAGGTATCTGATTTACTGTTGAAAGGTACCTGCTTTACAGTTAGGAGATATTCGAGTCACTGTTGACAGGTACTCGCTTTACTGTTGACAGGCCCTCACTTTACTGTTGACAGGTATCAGCTTTACTGCTGACTGGTATCCGCTTTACTGTTGATAGATACCTGCTTTACAGTTAGGAGATATTCGAGTCACTGTTGACAGGTACTCGCTTTACTGTTGACAGATCCTCACTTTACTGTTGACAGGTATCAGCTTTACTGTTGACAGGGATCCGCTTTACTGTTGACAGGTACCCGCTTTACTGTTGATAGATACCCACTATAATATTGACAGGTACCGGTACTGTAGAGTCGTAGACAAAACTTTGTACTTGAGAACCTGATGCCCGTTTATTTGTTGTTTAAATTTATTTCACTTAATAATTTATTTCAGATCTCGGCAAGCGAGCGCTCATCGCAACTACGGCGTGCTGCCTATTGATGAAGATGTATCTGAAGACAATACCGGAAAGAAAGAACACTTTGACCCGCCAAAGGTAAGCGCTAGTATTAGGCAGAAAAACTGTGCCGTGCTGGGAGATACGGTATGACGTAGATAGCTATAAAAGTTTCAAGTAGTTTCAACATTTAAAAAAAAGAACTATTGTTTCAAAAGTTTTGATAGGGTTAGTAAAGGTTAGGGTTTTCGTTAGTTAGATAGCAGGGGAGGGGAGTAGATGAACGAATTGTAATCATTTACATCTAATTAAAGCGTAGTGATTTTGTGCGTGTTATTACAATTTCTACGATAGACTTTTATTGCATTGAAAGTAGGTTTACTACTTTTACGATAGTATTATTTGTTTACGATATGGGTGATAAAAAATATCTAAATGACAGTGAAAACCGCATCAAAATTCGTTGCGTAGTTTAGAAGAAGTATTTAAGCAAAACAGACTAGAGGCGTCGACAACTTTATTTGTGACAAAATTTATCTGCTATGCTCACAAACTTAAAATCATTAAAATACTTGTTACTGGCAAATGAATAAGGTACCAAGCCTCTCCAGGATGAAAAAATGACGTTTTGAATTTTCTTCAGTCAGAACGTCAGGTCATTAATGTGTCCGGGCTTTAATGTTTATACTAGATATACTTTTTACTCAAAAAAAATGTTTTTATATGCTTACATTTGTAACAGTTTGAAATATTTTTTTACAATATCACCCTGCAGCCTACTTTAACAATATCTACTTTCATCGAGATCAATTCAACCGTGACAAGGTAAAAAAACTAGACGGGAACTCTCTTTTTGTTACCTTTTCAATTTCTGAGCATTTATGAAGTTAGTATAATGATACTTACAGAGCACTTTTTAGTATTATTAATATTTTACATATTATACTTGTTATTTTTAGGCATCAGCGTCAGTGCCACACGTACGACCGGAGACGCCGCGTCAGCTCACGCACACACACGACGAAGACTGTTCCGACGACGAGGAAGTCTCGAAATCAACACAAAAATAAACGCACACATACGCGTGTCTGCACAGACAGTGGACCGAAAATGGCGCCTAACTTGCCTCTCTCGAACGCGTGCGAGTGAGAGGCAAATAGATAATATGATTTTTATTAAAAAACACCTATAAATTTATTTTCTCTAACCCTTAGAGCTTATAACCTTTTTTACTTAAAGTATAAAATCTTTACAGCTTACAATTATTTGGGAATTGGAACCTTACGTATTTGTCGAAGACGTCTAATTTATCTCCTTACTAACAATTATAATGATTGAGAAGAATAACGATTATACGACATTTTCAACTGTTCCTCACTATAGGGTACGTTCTTGTATAACTGTATTGTCTAAGCGCAATATGGCTTGCGCATATTGTTCCAGTTTGCGCGTCGTATGTCATGGCTGTCAGTTGTCTCAGAATTTACGACCTGTCAGTAAAAGATTCTCGAAAGTTTCTTAGGCGTTTGGAGATTTCAAAATGTATACTTTCAAATTTATGCGTATACGCATGTCTATTTAAAGAAAGTATACAAATTGCGCCTAGGTCCTCTACATATTATGTTGTGATGCGTTCGAAAATGTGTTTTTTTTTTTATTAAAGTCTTGATTTAATCCTATCTGCCTCATTACCAAAGTAAATGTAATAGTAAAGAAAATGCCACGGGATAACGAGTTCTATGAACCTAAAAGAGTTGAACATTGAAATGTATTGCAAATCTGCCGAGTTCCGGGAGCTTAGTACAAGTTAAACTTTAAAAACTTTCTCCCGTATACCAATAAATAAAATTAACATCTATTCTTTCAATTCGCTTGAAACATACTGAAACTTTGAAAGGTCGAGCAAGGAGTTTTGTAGAGTATCCTCGCATTATTTTTTGTTTAATCAGATTGTTTCATGTTGCCTTAACTGTAATAGCTATAGTTTTTAACGTAAGTGTAAAACAGGACATAAGGTCGTTAAATCGGAACATCGAGAGACAATAGTTATCTTTAATAGATCGCCTAATCAATCGGGTATCACTGGACGTTGTTCAGGATAATCCCGCAATTAAAATGTGTGGAGTAAGTGTTCGAAACGTGTCATTTAGTACGCAGTACATCTAGATCGATAATTGGGGGTAGATAGGAATAAAATCAACTGAATCGCGTGCTGGGGGGAAATATAATTTTCAAACGCGTCATATTAGGTATATCTGGAGAAGCGTAGACACTACGAGTCTATTATTGTTGTGATTATTGTATTTCACGATCTACGGGATCCGTTGGGAATTACATAGGTAGATAAGCGGTTATGTAGGGCAATATGTTACCGAGATTAAGTTTAGTGTAAATGGTGTCAAATTAATTGACTATCTGTATGATTACGTTTTTCGTTGCGATTTCATGTTATTTGTGTAAATATTTTATTTACTGTGCGTTATTGTAATGTTGATTTTATTTCAAGATTGGTTTTTACTTTCATATAAAAAAAAAAGATAAATATTTTTGTTTTGCATTCCATAAATAGCGGAACTTACCTGGTTATTGATCTATGAATACAAATCATTATATTGTTTGATTATATAAATTACAAGTGAACGACTGACTTAAAGTTTTTTATAAAGTACACAAATGGAGCGTTTGAAATTGATTTTAGAATCATTACTTCTTACAATAAATTTATACAGAAATCAATGTTAACATTCGTTTTGTCTTATGTTTTTTTATTATTAAACGCTCATAGGTAAGACCGTGGGCACATCTGGGAATAAATCTTAATAAAGAAAAAAAAGGTTCTCGCTTGTGTTTGGAGTGGAATGCTTCCAACGATTTTTTTTTAAATTCTAGACGTCAGTGAAATGTAGAAGTGAGTGTCAAAGGAAAGATACGTAATTTCATAATTTTCATGTCAAAAGTTATATATGTTATATGAAAGTAGTTATTCCATTTTTATACATACAACACGAAAATACAATGTAATAGAATGCAATAAAAATGATGAATAAAGAATCAAAATTGTCTTTTATTTTTAAGAATGTGTGTTTTCCTTATATGATGTTAATGATTAGAAAATTGTATTAATGATGTAAGATATAATAATATCTTATTTATAGAAGAAGATCCTCCAAATACTCCTCGAATTCTTCTTCTCGTGACTTTTCCTCTGTTTCTGGTACTCCTGAAAGCAAAAGAGAATTTCAACTTTGGTTTAATAATAATCGCGTATTTTAACAACGTGCTACACGAAGATGAAAACTTTGAAAAGGGATGGAAGAATTATTGAGAATAGCTTTTTCAATGTCGGAAACTACGAATTTTGCATGCCTTTGCTTTAATGGTACTTGAGATACAAAGTTGTATCACTAGTTCCATAGGTATCGGTTAACAATTACGGGGAATATCTTCATTTTTCTTTAATGTTACTAAGGACACAAAGTTGTTTGTTGTACCATCAACGGAAGAGATCAGGGGTAGGTACTACTGACATAAAGGCGCAAAAATACTGCGGCATTCAAGGAAAAACTTTTAAAGTTTAAGGCTAAGAAATATGTTTTCAGTGTTTATGTATGTAGTGAGTTCTTCTTAAATTATTGTCAGGTTAGTTAAATTTAAACTCTCGTCTTTATTGTAACTGAAACGACTGTTAAGCGAAAAAATAGGGTTTTCGAGACTTGCTAAGAACATTATAAAAAATATGCGAATGTTATAGCAAAAAATATAATTATTTATATTTTTTGAGGTTTCTTAGAATCGGGTTTTGTTTTCATACTTTTCGAGTAGATACCCAATGTGAGTAAAGGCTAAAATTACAAGCGTTGTGCAAAGCGAATAGTAAAATAGGAATATTAGAGCTTTATTAAGATCGATTTTGAAGGCTGTAGTTGACAGATCTAAACTTATTAAAACTGTTACTGTCCTTATCTAATGGTCCGCAATGAAAAAGACATCAACATTTTTGTTAAGTATCGGCCTGTCAAATGAAGTCTTATTGCCTTTAAAACGCACCTTTCTTCCACAAAGACTCGTCATTATCACAGCTGGCCTGCACTTCTATAGTTGTAGATGTGGAAGGTTCTTCTATCTCGGGCGTATGAGGACTCTTCTCCCTTTCACTCCCTTCGTCGTCAGAAGTCTTGTTTCTCTTCTTTCGACTTCGCTTCAGTCGTTTCACTTCACGCTTCTTGGATTTGTAGTTCAGTTTATCGGAGCATTCCGGGCATAGGCCTGGCAAATGATGTAAAATTATCACAATTTCTTAATGATTGACAGAATAGGTGTTTGACTTCAGCTGATGTTAATGTAACGGTGTCGTTGATGATGATAACTACACTTAGTTTTTGTATAACTATACGGAAAGTTCTTTAAACTTTTTCGTATATTTGTAACGGTGTCGTCGATGATGATAACTACACTTAGTTTTTGTATAACTATACGAAAAAATTTAAAGGGACGGGTAAGTAAAGGTAATTCAACCAGTCACCTTTCTCTGGAAGTTTTTTTAAGAACTGTATAACAAAGTTTTTTCATGATTTTTTTCTTTGTTTTATTCTGTTCCTAAATGAAATACAAAAACCTAAAACGAAAATATATATTTTTTTTAACTGTATGCATGTGTAAATAAAATAAGTGGGACCGAATGCATATAGGTACCTAGTACGTCCGCGTAACCTTTTCATGATCGCCCAACTAGAATGACAATAGAGCTCACGGTACGGTCTCTGGTCCATACTAAAGAACCGAGTTGTGCCCTTATAAAATTTAGAACCAAAACCAACAAGTATAATTTTTTGACAAAGTTGTCAATATCACCTATAATTTTATTTAACCAGCACACAAGGCATATCATGGATCTGCCTGCGGAAGTAGGTACAATGGCCGGTTAATTACAACAATTGATTTCAGAGGCCCTATTCTATTGCATAGCGAGAAGTATGAAAAGAAAAAATAAATTCTTCTATTATTATTTACGTAGATCGTATATCTCGCGAATTGATATGCTAGATAGTGCCAGGGGAAACATTGAAGAATGGCTCGACGTGTACTTACGTAGTTTTACGAGAGCGTTTCTCCTTTCGTCTCCCTCTTTATAAGCGAAGTTTACTTCCCAAGACTTGAGTTCTTCAGTGATAGTACATTTTTTGTTCCCACAATGGAACTGCCCTTTGCCCAGCACAACCTCATTTTCTATGCGCCATCTTAATGCCACCTAAACAATGATTTAGGAACTTAAAATTGGTAACTGGTTTAATAAGTTATTACTACATCAGTGTTTATCCTATTATCCCACCGTTGGGCACCATGCTCACACATAAAATGTCGATTACCGATTTTTGATCGTATTCATACATATTATGTGATTGGATTTGTTTTTCTTTAACATGCCTACTTATGGCTCTATATTCTGACGTTGCGAACACATTTGTTACTTTCAATTACTAGTTCAATGCTTTATCATATAGGGTCTCATTTAGCAGAGCAAAAGTATGGCGGTTATGAAGTTTACAGAGTTTTGAAGTTCACTCACTTTGTTTGAGTAGTGAAAAAAAACTTATCTATTGCTATAAATCCGCATGTTTTTACTATGGAATCGAAATATCTCGAAAAATTTATTTTTAAGGTTCCGTACCTCAAAAGGAAAAAAAGGAACAGATTGGGTCACTTTGATGGACGTCTGTCTATCACGACCAGTTTTCTCAGGAACACGGGGAGTTATCGAGTTAAAACTAATATACTACTCAGGTCTGCAATCCATTGGAACTGAGAAAATTCAAAGTCAAAAGATGCGGTTTTTTATGCCGCATAATTTTGACACTCGTAGGTACAATGGCGGATTGACACATTTCCCACGTATTAATTTTTGCCGCCCTCGTCAATTGTGAATTCCTAGATTATTTTTACAGTCCAATAATTTACTTAAAATTCCATAACCAAAGTTATTGGTTAGTTAGTACATGTTCAACAAACATGAAATTAAAATTATTCAATTATCATATTTTAAACCTAAGAACATTTAAAAAAAGTCTTTGCAGTATTTTTTATTCAGTTATACCCAACTAATACTAAATACCAATGGGTTCAGTTTGCAGCCTCCAACGAATAGTCAGCGTTCTTTTGTACTTGCAGGGAGAGTGTAAAATATATTTTTCGAAATATATTAAGTTCTCAAATT
Organism: Biston stratarius; assembly: GCA_950106695.1. Classification (NCBI taxonomy): domain Eukaryota; kingdom Metazoa; phylum Arthropoda; class Insecta; order Lepidoptera; family Geometridae; genus Biston; species Biston stratarius. Next base: position 36,212,881 of record OX467106.1, on the reverse strand, counting down.
TGCCGCCCTAGACTCAAGCCTACACAACCTGCTAGGAAATCCGCCACTGCACTCGTAAGGTAATCAAAACCTGTAGGGTACTTGACCTAAAATCATGACATTTGGCAAGAATCAATGTCTTATAACAAGCAAATCATTTAATTCGAAAACCGTAAACGTGGTAATATCATAAAAAAATAGGGGTGTGTTAGAGACGCCGACACGGCCGTATATACGTGCATACATTTACATTAATGAAAACTACGAAGTCCTTCGAGTTTCCATGTTCCAAATCGTCACTCAAAATAACGAATTCTTTGATCCTTTAGCTATCGAGTGGTGTAGTTACATTTTGGATGTAGGTGATAAATATGTAGCTGGAACATCAAACTGTATCCCCCGATTTTGTTATCATCAGTTTTTTTAATTGCTTCCCGCTATGAAAGCTAATTTAACGTCAAAAATATGCAAGCAGGTATAAACTTTTTTGCAGTTGATAAACTAACCGCGACCGCGACTTTCGTATATGACCTATGGAACAACAGTTTTCCAACGGCAAAGATAAGTTTATACCTCTATCCAGTATAATTACAGGGCTATTGAGACTAACCATCTAGTCTCAAAGTAATGAGCGCCAAGGCAGCGATGCCCTGGACTTTGTTTTACTACCCAAAGTTCTGTGTATCGCTACAATGGTCATGGACAGGCGTTATCTCTTAACATCAGGAGAGCGTCTCGTTCGTCTAACTACTGTTACATAAAAAAAAAATTTTCAATTTGCAATTTTCTGTCATTTTATAGTTTCCGTGATAGACGAACTATTTCCATACGTTTGTACCGAAACCTCGGTGCACGAGTCTGACTCGCACTTGGATGGTTTTTCATTCTGTATCATCTTTGATTTAAATTTCATTCATCTTTGATTTAAATCAGGTCAATGATATTAATGTACCTTTCTACTTTTACGGAGTTCTTGAATAATAATTAGATATAGAATAGATTAGATAAAATGTAAAAAAGAGCTTATTTTTATTTTAAAAAATGTTTATCATATATCACACTTATATCATAAAGGCGAAAGTCTGTGAGTGTGTTTGTAATGTTTACACACTACTGCTTGACGACTCTCCGTCACTAAGATCTACCACCAAGTAAACCAATCACTCACTGCACTCTGCTCTGCTCACTGAGTAGGTAAGCACTGACACTAGTATACCAATTTACGAGCTTCAGGTAAAAAAATGCACGGAGACAGGGGCCTCTCGCTCCCTTATTACTATTTCTCTTATTGTCGAGAGTCAATGGAAATTGGTTTTTTGGGTACTAAGCAAATTTTCCTCCGTGGTAATGCTTAAACCTAAATAATATTATATATTATATAATAGAAGGACTAGATCCTAAAGCATTTTCTACCAGTCACCCTTGCGGTAGTAGAGATGACGTAACCTACCTATGCATTACCTTTTCATAATGTGCTCTAGTGAGAAATAAAGAAAGAACTGGATAAAACCTATTTGAATCACAACAAGAAGCGATGAAATGACAAAGCTAAAAATAGCAACAAGTGGGTAAATTCCACGTGCTTTAGATATGTTATTATTTCGATTGCTAGCGTCCGAATTCCGAGGCTAGTCTGAGATAAAAATATACATTGGTCAAAAGCCTTTTAGAATTATGTTGCAAACTTAGTAAGAGAATAGATAACCTACTCTTTTTAATATTTACTCATAAATATTTCAAACTTGTAGAATTTACTGCAACAAATCTCCAGACCATACGATGAAGCTGAAGAAATATTATTACTTTACTCGGTGGTAGGTACCTACATCTCTTTAGCAGAAGGTCGCCTAGGTAGGTACCTACCACTGCAGTACCAAATATTCTGCCGACAAGCAGTAGTGTGTAAATATTACTGTTTCGGTTTGAAGGGTACTGAAGCGAAATGACTGAACTGTTGAGACTAACCATCTAATGTCTCAAAATAATGAGCGCTAAAGCAGCAGCTTATTTTGTCACTCAAAGTTCTGTGTATCGCTGCAATGGTCATGGACAGGTGATATCTCAGGCATTACCATCAGTTGAGCGTCTCGTTCGCCTCATTACTTTTACGTCTCTTTATGTAGCGATGATAGCTCAGTGGTTAGCGCGGTCGGTTTGCATGCCGAAGGGCGTGGGTTCAAACCCCAACAATGAGCTTGAGCTACCGATGAAGGAAATCATAGTGTGGTGGTAGCGTACTTTCTAGTACTCGGCTGGCTAGCTACCACCCTCAAGTTGAAAATCTGCCGCCAAGCATCTAACAGTGTGTTCCGGCAGCCTCACTTGAGAGCCAGTTCCATTCCAGGCTAGGTGTGCTTTACCATCTTCGACCACACCGTCACTTAACATCAGGTGAATTGTGGTCAAACATCTAGCCTGCCAGCCATAAAAAAAAAACAAATGAGTGGACCCTGAATAATTTCATAGTCAATATTTATATGCAGTGTAATAGGAGCGAGAAGTATTAAGTATAGCAAAATCTTTCTATAATTTACTAAAAGACCTCGACCTACCAAGAACAACAATAAATTAATTACAGTAAAGAGTATTTAAAGCAGCGTTGGTAAGATAATATACAAGGGCAGTAAAAGACGTAATAATGGTAAGGATTTATGGAACGTAAATAACGCTGTCCCATTTTCCAAAAAATTACCTACTGGAAACGCTTGCGAGTCAATTTAGTTAAGTATTTGATAGAACCTAATTCCAATGACCAGGAGTGGTATAAATAACTGCGTTCGCCCTGCGTCGGCCTTTTAACCTACTTACATTGGTCTATATTTGCGTCTTGGTGGTCTACCAGTCTACCACAATCTTAAAAAACATTATTTATAACAACAATCTTACACCTAAATTCATCTTGCTGTCGCAATAGTAAAAAAAAAGAAACAAAGTTTTGTATAATTAATAAGTACTTATGTATCAAAATATTATATTTATAATTTGACAGCCCCGTTGGCTCATTAGTAGCATATTTGTAGAGTGTGGGCTCGATTGCCACCCAGGACAAACATTTTGTGGTATGAACAAATGTTTGTTCTGTGTCTGGGTGTTCTGTATGTATTATAAGTAAATATTTACAAAAAAAAATGTACTCTATCAGTTATCTGACTTCCATAGTACAAGATTTGCTTAGTTTGTGGTTAATATAGCGCGCTGTGTGTAAATGTCCTACGATCTATGTGTCTATGTATATAAAATTCTCGTGTCATGTTTGAAGTCGCACTCCTCCGAAACGGCTCGACCAATTTTTATGAAATTTTTTATGTACATATATTTGGTAGGCATGAGAATAGGTCGTCGAAAAGTATATTTCATACCGCTAGGTGTTTAGCTACATACTTTTTATTCCGAAAAAACCGCGGAGCGCAGCTAGTTTATTTATATTAATACAGTAACCGATGGATGCGAGCCACTTCCAAGGAAATCATTGGAGGAGGCCTATGTCCAACAGTGGACGTCCTACGGCTGATGATGATGATTAAAGTAATATAGGTTGTGGTAAACGTCCGGGTAGCCGAGTTATTAGAGACTCAAAAATATTTGATTTTAATTTTACATTAAATTAAATTTCGTCTCGTTTTCTCTACTACTGAAAGAACGAGACAAAGTTCAGTGATTTTTTTTCAGATAGTTACAATAGAATATACAGGTGAGATAGATTTTTTTAACAGGCCGGTAAATAACCTCCATTTGCTAAGAGGTCACCGCACCACCGCATAAAAACAATTGTTGCTTTTACTCGACTACGCAAAAACGAGAATTTTGATTTTAGTAGTCTATTTGTGTTCTCTTGTATATTTATGCTACTAATCGTATTTTGACTTAGCAATACAGTATTACAGGGTAAATGACGTCACAGTAAATCCAATATGGCTATTTTGATAATGTTTTGCACCTCAAAAAATTAAGATAAACACGCGTGTTTGGTGTCAAATGAAAGGGCTTATTGAGTAGCTGATGCAGCGTATGTTATAGTCTAAAACGAACATGGTCTTGATTTTCGTTTTTAGGTAAAAAAAAAATCAAATAGGCTTGCATATGTCCGCCATTTCTTATTATTCTTTCGCCTTATTGATTATATATTATTATTAATGTTAAGCAAAAATTCGGACTACGATGGAACATGCTTGGCTAGAAGAAACCGATTAACAGTTTTGTTTTAGAGCGTTTCGTTTGTCTTATTACCTTTATAATAAACTTTTAGTTAATTAGCTAAGTCAGCGTCTCATCTTTGACCACATGATCGTTTACTATAAGGCGGGTTGGTGGACAAACGCGATAAAAAAAGCTATTCGCTAGTTAGGTACCTACATACCCACTAACGTAACTCAATTACATCTAATTCCGATAGTAAAAAGCTATTCGCTGTACATATAGTTAAGTACCTCAATTTCATCTAGGTACCTAAATCCGTCAGCGATTACGGAGCAAGATGAGCGGGAACCAAAACAACATAAACTTACGCATTCATAATGGAGCAATATGATAACGGTTTACTGGCGCATCAATGCATTTTCATCGTTGATCTTCGAATCGAGTAGGGCGGTGGGACAAGCAGATGTGCGTTACTGTATAACCGTGTGCGTGAATGCATGTGGCTATATTTAGCTTAGCCTACAAAGGCACTGCGGCCATTGTTGCTCTCCCCAGTATATCACACAAAGGAAGGTCTCGCGGGCAAAAAAAAGGCAATTGAATCACATAGGGGAACGGTCCCCATCTCAACCTTATAATGTTAGGGAGCCATATCGAATAAATGAATTTTAATGTGACCTTTGGATGCAGCCGTAGTTACAGCTTATACATGTATATGTAGATAAGTAGATACCTACATAACCGACCACGCATCGCTCTGATAAATAATAAGCTCAGTCAAGCCTGTTGAAAACAAAGGCGAATACGATTGATAGCCTCCTTTGTAAACTTCCATTAGATAGTAAGTGCTGTAGGTAGGTAGGTATGTAAAAGCATTTCCACATTATACAGTAAAATTGCTCATTACTTAATGATATACAAATATGTATGTATACGTTCTTAAATGCCTTATAAGTACCAAGCAAATACAATTAAAAAGTCAACAAAATAAATGACGCTAGCGTATCTACGTAGCTAATGTAGGAATATACACGTAAATATTAACAAATCTAATGATTGAAGATATACGAAAAATCAAAATAATGCTTACCTACTCTTATCAAGTGAGATTAACCCGCTTCATTGCATTGTACGCCTACGTAGAGTAAGCACAATTTCATTGCTATAGTTATCCACCATAGGATATAAAATCTAGTTGTCGTCGGACTTATCTAATATCAGGATTAGTTCAGCTTAATGATTTTTAACTTACTTTGTTTTCTTTGTAACGGCTCAAATCGCAAATACAATACTCTTTGAAAAGTTTATCATAATACTTTTTCGCAAGTTGCTTCTCCCAAGTATCAGCGATATCATCTTCTTCCCATAAGAACTTATGGTTCTCCCTGATTATGTCTAGATCGGTTCTATCAGTAGAAGTGTCCCGTTTCAATGTTCCCGTCGATCCCTTCGTATTCAGACAATACACATTAACTAGGTGCTTATGCAATTCATACGGATTAAGGTTACGCAATCTTGCAGACATCGTTAGACGCTATCGTAACCTAGAACAAAGGGAAAACGAGTTAACTTCCCCAATAAAACATGCTGGCTTTGCAACAAACAACTCTTTAATAAAATCAAAAATTATTATTATTACAAGTTTCCATTTAATATATTATTAATCTAATTGTCATGATTATAACAAGGTGCAGCAATAATAAAACTATTACAAAACAGTTGTTCATTAAATCAATAAATAATAAATTTAGTTTTGTGCTCCGGTAAATTAATATCTACTCTGAATATTATTGTCAGTCTTGTAGATTTTGTGTAATTTTCTCATTTGGCTCAATATCAAAAAATCTTAATCCTACAAACAAGTCATGCATGTTAAACATCTAAATTATTTTACAATAAATATATTAAAAATATGAATATGAATTATGATAAAATCTATAGAGAAAAGATCTCTTATACAAACAACCAGTTAAATCGAAATTGGCACAGTAGAAAATAGTTTACCTTTGGTTTCAATATAACATAGCCAATCGTACAAAAATGTACTTATAAACATGCATTCATTAAAATCTATCTAAATCTTTGGAGAAGGCAAATTTTCAGTACATACTTAGTATTAAACATTATTTGATTGTTCATTTCCATTATAAATTATTTGTGATGTTTAAAACACTTTTAGCTCCTAACATAGAAATATAAAAAATAGGCATTAAAAAGTCCAGTCATAACTACAAGTTTACAGTTTTCGACCACTTATTTTGCTGTTGGGTCGAGCTTGAGGCACTTAGAATATAGTCTAATTGGAAAAATTACATAAATGGAACCATATGCAAGCATAGATATTTAAAATATTTCCTACCAGACGGAAACAATAAATGAAAATATCTTCATTATAAAAAAAAAAACATATTGTCTGGAATCCCGAGTGGTGCTAAGCAATACAAAAAGGAAATGACTAGACCTGAAACTATTTATTATAACTTTTTAACTTATTGTGATGTAGAAGACAAAATACTTATAAGATAACACTAGGGTAAAATAATAGATTTAATATTGTCACTGTTAAGTCTCTTTGGTTTGTTTCCATCCATAAAAAAGAATGCTAATAAAACTTTTACATCTGATTTGTTGTTGGGCAATATAGCATAGTTGTAATATTTGTTATTTTCAATTTCCAGGCAATATGTCAGTTTTATACAACATGATGATGAGATTAGATTTAACTATTATCGGGCTATTTTAGACATTGCATAGAATATCTAAGCATTATACACAAATTTGATAGCACATATAAAAAAATTAATCAAACCAAGTACTTCTTATTTGCTCCCAACAAGCGAACTGAACGGCTGCTCACTTATAGTTATATATTTATAAAAAATTCACCATCAATAGCATAAAACATACTCAAAGCTATGTACATAATATTTGGTATAGTAATAGGGAATATTATAAATAATAAGAGGCACATTAAAAGTTATTGCTTTGGCTACAACATAGTACTAGGACATTAGTATGAATCACTTAATTCTTATACTAAAATTTGGCAAAGTTTTACAAGTAGTTACTAATTTGATACCTAATAAAAATTTACAAAAATATATAATATATTTAAAGCTGGTTTGAAAGAGGAACAACTAATTGTGACAAATATTTGAAGAAAGTATCCATGAAGAATATTTCCCCTATCTTGAGTAAATATTTCAGTAAGGCTATCTGATCTTTAGGTGTATGACCTATATCCACAAGTTAAAATATCACTTTATCATATCTAGAAGGCAACTTTGGATAGAGATATGTGTGACCTTATTATAGAGCACCTGTAAAGGCATTTTCCTACTACACTAGTACTACCCCAAACATGCATAATAAAATCATTATATAAATAAAATCCTTAACTAAAAAGCGACTACAGCAGCACACTGAGTGATGACACTCACATAACACAATAACACACCATAATGACTAAATTATGAACTAGATCATATTTTGGTATAAAATTACAAACATACAACTAAGTTTTTGGCAATTAGAGAATCTGAAATTAAAGTTCCAAAGCCTTTGCAAATCATATAAAAGGAAGGCAAATTAGCAGTTTCATTTTCATAAAATTATTCTAAATTACGAATAACTACACTCTGGGTGCAGGGGTATATTTATTACTTATATTCTGATTAGCCATGTGTTTTTTCATGTTTCTTCATATTGTCAGAACGTGTGAAGGCTTTGTCGCAAACACCACAGTAGTATGATTTCTGTTTGGTGTGGACTGTCATGTGGCGGGAAAGTTCACTCTTAGTCACAAATTTCTTCTCACACACTGTGCATGCATGTTTGCGCACATTGAGATGGAATTTCATATGAATTGAAAGAGAACTTGATTGCGAAAAGGCTTTGTGGCAAAGTTCACAGACAAATGGCCTCTCTCCAGTGTGCTTTCGCAGGTGATTCATGAAACCCGTCTTCGTGTAATCTTTTTGGCAGAGGTGACAAAAGCTTGATTTAGAGTCTAACATACCTGGAAAGTGGCCATTTATATGTTTTCGTAGCTCCCAGTAACTAGGGAATTTATCTGCACACACATGACATGGATACTTTTTCTCTTCAGTGACTTTGGCACTGCACTGGTGAGAGCTGAGTAATTCTTCATTAGTGAACATTTGGTTGCACTGGTTGCAGACATGACTAGTCTCTGTATCAGTTGATAATGTCACCTCCAAGTAATTTTCTATAGACATAACATTCCCATTTGAGCTATCTGCATCGTCGAGTTGAATCAGAGCAACTCCATTTTTGTCTGTGCTTGTTTTGGTATCACCTTTTCCTAAGTATTCTCTGTAGTCTAAAGAGTCTTTACCTGTGTTGTTATTGTCTGGTTCGACGAGGTGTAACACGGGTGATTCGCTTTGTTCTCTATCGGGAGACGTATTTTTCTCGTTGTCGGAGTGGTCGGGTCGGGAGGAGGCATTGTTGTCAGATTCCCATTCATTTTCCACTATCTCTACATCCGAATCGGATTCATCTGCACTCGATACTGTGCTATTGACTAAGTGGAATCCAATATCGTCAAAGCGTAACACGTTCGTTGGTAGTTTAACCCCAACGATAGCTTGAATCGCCTGCCATGAAAGCTCCTGGGGGTTGTTCTGCATATTAAATCGCACTACTCTAACCTATAAACGATTTCACAGATTACTACACGGAAACTTCAACTGGAGAAATACTTAATTAATAAATACAATTACCTTTTCTGTGGACGACCAGAAACAGATTTTTATAGCAATTTTTAAGATGACACTCCTGATTTCTACATCTAAAAATATTATTATGCTGCACTGGCAGGAGAGCAAGGGAGGCAATAATACACGATACTATCAATAATACACAACACATTACTATCAATAATGTACAGCCTATATGCGAGGTTTTGAAGGGAGTTTTGGCGGGAACGCGGAAAAGTTTACTTTCTACATTAGGACTCCTTTGTTATTTTATCTATTAATTTATTTGTTTACATGACAGACTAGTGTTGTTATTAGTTCTGCATTATGCTTTTCAAGCTGAAGTCAATGTTGTGGTCTAGTAATTATTTTATTATGTAACAGACGCTATTATTTTCCAAAACTTTTATCTTTTTGAGTGTTGTTGTTGAGTGTTGTGAATAAAATAGTGGCAATTTATTTATAAAGTGCCAAATTATACGCACGAGTCTGGGAAAGACGAAATTATTGTGGTAAAATATGAGTTATTGTGCTGATTACCTTTGAAATTTAGAAAAAAGTCGTCACTACCTAATTTTGACTTACTTTGTGTGACATTGAATGTCACTTAGATTTATTATCTAGATTTACTTACATTAAAAATATCGAAATACTTGACACTAGCAAATACCCAAAGTCTGACGCTAAAAATAACGAAGAAGTAGTGATTTTGTAAGGGGTTTTTGGCGGGAACACGAAAATATCTTGCTGCCTTGAATTATTTTCCAAAACTTGTGTTTCTTTAAATATATTATTGTTATTATATTATTAGTTATGTATAATATTTGTTAGTGTGGAATTTTATGCGTGCGTATAGCAAGTGATATTATGTGATGAAACATTTCATTGGGTCTTGCTTCCAATACACTATAGAAGCTAGTAGTAAAGTCATTATCAATTTACTACAGAAAAAGCACATTAACCCCTAACCCTCAGATACACCAATGAAGTTCTACATAATATTCCCCCAAACGTTTAAAGCACCTACATTTTTTCGCAATTTTAGTGTTATATATTTATTGTAAAAGTTGTTCATAATAATGAATACAAATTTATAGCTTATTTATTTCTTTTATTTACTACTAGCTGCCTCCTGTAACTTTATCTGCGTTTTTTTTTCCAGAATATAAAGTAGCCTAAATGTTAATTCAGTGTTTAAGTGATCTGTATTCCAACTTTCATGCAAGTTCGTTAAGCAATTTTTCTTAAGATAATTAACAAACACATACAAATTGGTAATCTTTCGCATTTACAATATTAGTGTGATCACGCATGTAATAGAACAAAAGAAAATCATAGGTGTTTCGTTTTCTGGCTTAGTAGTGTAAAAATATACATACACTTAGGAATGTCACCAGCTTGCACGCCAACTTCAAATTTAACTCGCAGAACGAGTGATCAAATTTTGGTTACCGTTATGCCGGTACCACACGTTCGTCCAACAGTCGAACACTCCAACATGACTCGAGTCTGTCTCGATCAAAACAGACCCTCCACACAGTATACACGTTCCAACAGTGTTCCCAACTTGGGGGTATTCCCCCTAAATTTAGGGGGAAAATAAAACAGGTGGGGTTTTTAGGGGCGTTATATTTTTAGGGATTTATGACTGCTTATTTTTTACTAAGAAAAATAAAGGTATAAAAATATAGGGTCTGAAGTTATTCAATCTAGCCATAGTAATATTCAAGTCTAGTAATATTTATTTGTTGACCTAGCGGCTTAGCGAGATCCAATACGGTTCCGGGTTCCTCATTACTAAGTATGCGGAGTTGAATAGAAAACAAATGTCACCATAGTGCTTACCATAAACATAAGACAAGTGATATTAAAACTACTCTGTGATGACTGGTGGTTACGTTGTCTATGCTTATAAATAAGTTGATTTTTATTTACTTGTTTAATTTAATTTCGTTATTGTACTGCTGTGTCAACAACCAATTTGTTAATTATGCCTAAAGAAAAGAAGAAATACAGTCAAAAGTACACAAATATTTGGGAAACAGATCCAGGGGAATTTTCAAGTAATTGTGTGATTTTAGGGGTTTAGCATAGCTTTAGGGATAAATATTTTTGAGAGTTGGTAACACTGCGTTCCAACCTCATTCTCTATGGACGGTCTGTGCAACTCCTTTGATCTGTGTACGATTTACCGCCAACGGAGCGATCGCGTGCCAACACGCTCCAACACCGTCAAACACGCACGAACTACCCCTCCACACGTGTGATTGTTGGACTGTTGGACGAACGTGTGGTACTGCCATTAGACAATGGGATCAGGGATGCCACTCGCCGATATAAATATTAAAGCAAATCAATAAAGTTTTGGTGCCATGAAACAAATTTAAAATGTATGAATTCTATGAATAACGTATAATTTCATTGACATAAAGCATTATGAAACAAAATTATTTCAATTTGTTTTTCAGAATCGATGACTTTTCCTGACCGACGGGTCGGGAAAGTAGTCGAGTTTTGAGAGGTTATGCGACTTAAAAAATAAGGAGGTTCTCAATTCGCTAGTATTTTTTATGTTTGCTACTTCAGAGTTATGCTTATGATGAGTAGTTTAGTTTAGATGTATGATTGAACATATAATATACAATCACATAAATACATCCCTGTCAAATTCATAACTCTACTCTTTGCTTCGCCGTTGTTGAGCAACTTTAAAAAAATATATCATTCACGATGTGAATAGATGTCGCAATCAAAATAAATAACTTTCACATGCCAATCTACTTACTCATAGAGTCATTGTACGGATTATATTATTTAGTACATAGTCATTATTTTTCGTTGCAACAAATTATTTATCACTAGAGCCGAGAGAACAGCAGCTTAAAAACATTCGGATTCCCTTTTTACCTTACGAAAGCGAAAGGAAAAAAAGCAGCGATGGTACGTAAACTGTACATGTTTATATTATTCTCTAAAACTTGTTTTTTTTTTGTTACGTTTTTTATAATAATAGTGGTTTTTATCAATAAAGTTTAAAATTACGTGTGTGAGTGTGGGAAAGTGTTACATATAATTATAATAAAGTAAAACATGACTTTTCGTATTGCTTCTAAAACTCCGTTGAAGCTTGTAGTAAAGACACCATTACTTTAAAAAACTGTAGCATAACTGGACTCAACCATAACTTACTTTGTGTGTGATTTTCGCATATAATTAAGACATATAAAATAATTGTTAAAATATTTGCAATTCAAAACACTTGACTTTGAATCTGACAAATGTACAAAGAGTGACGCCAAAAACAACGAAGCAAGAACAACGAATATGTACTTCAAACAACAACTTAAAATCGCGCGTTTTTTGTATTCCCTTTGCCAAGTTGCCCACATTTATTTATTTTTATATTCCTTCCAATTTCCATTAATTCCAATGTTTTTATTTGTTTATGATAATTAACTTCAACGATTCGTTACTGTAAGTCAATTGTTTACTATTTACTGTGTACACAAAACAACATCGTTACTTGAGGCAATGGATTCCTTAGAAAAATTACAAAACTTTATCAAAACAAAAGACAATTACAACAATTTCGTAAGCAGCTCGGAAATTCCTGCTATATGTAAAACTGAGCCGTGTATGCTTGGTGTAGACGAAGCGGGACGGGGCCCTGTTTTAGGTTAGTACTTTTTTTAGAGTAATACATTTGCTTAAGAAAATCTTTTGTGTGGCTATAAATTCTCAATGCAGTAACCAGGTATGATGGAGAGATTTTGTGAGATAGATCATTAAAACTTTTCTTTTCATGAAAATGACCTACTATTTTTAGGACCCATGGTGTATGGAATAGCATTCTGTCCTCTGAGCCAAACTAGTATTCTAAAAGATCTGGGCTGCGCCGATTCTAAAGCATTGACTGAAGTGAAAAGAGATGAGATATTTACCAAAATGCTTATCGAAGAAACCCCAGTTAACAATGTTGGATGGGCATGTGAAGTCATCTCTCCTAATTACATCTCTAATTCTATGTACAAAAGAGCTAAACATTCTTTGAATGAGGTAAGTAGCTTAATAGAATAATGCTGAATATGTCAACTAAGCAGAAGTAGGTATTTTCTAAATAGATTATTGTATCTGTCTTACCCCCTTATATTGAAGTCCAATTATCATCCATTCTAAACATTTTATATGTTGGTAGTACATTAATGGGACCCATTAAACCTGCACCTGGGTTGCTAGTCTTATGCACTATAGGTTCCTATTCCAGCTACACTGGGCTTAGCACCAGCATGGTGGTATCATTAAATGATAGGAAGTTTTATCTCACATCCTACCTAGTCTGATCAGTCAGCCAATCGAAACTTTTTGTGGGAAAAATTGCTAGCTCTTTGTGACAAAGCAACCTACTAACTACCAAAACAAATGATGATTTTGACAATATTGTTACCATAGCATGAATACAAATAACTTGTGCATGACCGACCTCAGACAGATGTCAAGAGAGAGGCTTAATTAAATCCAGTAGGGGCTGATGATAACATGAACATAATCTAGATCTTTTCAAGGTCATGGTGTATAGGTATCCGCTAATTTTGTATGCTTTATCTTCGACCACATCATCGCTTACCATCTGGCGAGTTGGTGGTCAATCATGGATTTATCTGTATTAAAATTACTCTATTTATTGTTATCATTTTCCAGGTTTCAATGAACTCTGCTATAGATTTAATTAAGAGAGTGGCAGACCAAGGAGCTAACATTACAGAAGTCTATGTTGATACTGTGGGCCCTCCTGAAAAGTATCAAGCTAAGCTGTCTGCGATATTCCCTACTTATAAAATTACTGTATGTATTATGTTTACAATCGTCTGTTAATCTGGTCACTATACAGGTTTATAAACTCGGGGAATGCTTAATTGATAGTCATTGTACTTATCATTATAAACAACTTTTACAATGTTGGTCACAACTCTGAAATAGTGAAAAGAAAAAAAAACTGCTTTTCTATTTGGTTAAGGGTGAACATACTTTTTCTGTAGAACAGCTTATTTATTCACACCCCTTTGGCTTGGATTTTAACCCTATATACTAATAAAATATTATACACTCATGGAATTGTAGATCTATTATATTATCTTTGCAGCAAAGAAGAGCAGCTGAAGACTATAGTATAATAATAGATGTATAATTAAATGACAGCTTCACTGACTTCCTCTTGTTAGCAACGCTAATGAATTGTAGCTATTTATCTATAAATAACGTCATATAAGCATGGGCTCCCCTAGGTATACTTTTAGGGAGGTGCATCAGGAACTTGACAGTCTTACAATTAGCTTATTTGGTAGAATACCTGCTTCCAGAGCTGTAGGGCTTAGGTTCGTTTCCCACCTGGACAAACAGTAAATGTTTGTTCTGTGTCCGAGTGTTCTGAGCGTATTTACAGAAAAAAAGTATCTTAGTAATCTATTAGTTATCTGGTTCCCATAGTACAAGCTTTGCTTAGTTTGGGGCTAGATGGCGCTGTGATAAATGTAAAAAAAGTCTACACACTATATCTACTATTAACTTATTAAATAACATTTACTTCCATTATAGATAAGTACCAGGGTGACCGAGCTTTGCTCGGTGTATGTGAGATTTATTGTCTAAAAACTCGGAAAAACCAGAGACCTAGCTAGATTGATTATATTATTCGCCCCCAAAAATCTCTTTAGAAAATTTTGTAGAAATCATGAAAGTATCCCCGATATGTCATATCTCGATATGTATGTAATGTCAATTAAGTTAATGTCAAATTCAAATCACGCAGATATTTGGTTTTTATTGCAAGAGTAACATAATAGAAAATAATCTTATTCCTTATCCCCTTGCACCCTTCTGCCGGCGCCCATGCATATAAATACTAGCCCTAATGTGATTGTTCAAGGAAGACGCTGCTGCCCACCTTCCGGATTACATCCCTTAGCCGACTCTTACGGCAACCACGGGTAGAAAGGGTGGTTCTTACGCCGGCACCACCACGGCAAAGTTTCCAAGTTTTTTCGAAGTTTCTGTCTACTATTATTTTAATGGTTAATGTGTTTCTAAACTATACACATTTTAAGATTTTGATGTAAAAGTTTATTGTAATAACCTTTCAGGTAGCAAAAAAGGCTGATTCAATATATCCGATCGTGTCAGCGGCCAGTATTGTAGCCAAGGTGACTCGAGATCATGCTCTAAAAGTGTGGAGCTTCAATGAAGGCCTAGAAATGGACGACACAAAATTTGGCAGTGGCTATCCTGGAGGTAACCTTATTTTTTGTTATACTTGTATGGTAAATTAAAATGCCTGCCTGATGTTAAGCAGTAGTGCGGTCTAAGATGGAGCACCTAAAAGAAATCTACTTACTCTAGATTTGAAGACCCATACCATGTACCTAAGACCCGGTAAAGAGATTTCAACCTCGCTGTGCAAATAAAAATTTGGAATTACAACGCTTTGTGGGTACATGGAGAACATCCACTATCTATGGATGACGCATGTCTATCCAATGGGCTTTTTTAGGGTTCCGTACCCAGAGGGTAAAACGGGACCCTGTTACTAAGACTCCGCTGTACGTCCATCTGTCTGTCTGTCTGTCACCAGGCTGTATCTCATGACCCGTGATAGACACTTGAAATTTTCACAGGTGATGTATTTCTGTTGCCGCTATAACAACAAATACTAAACCAGAATAAAAAAATATTTTTCCCAGGGGCTCCCATACAACAAACATGATTTTAAACAAATTTAAATATTTCGCTTTTAAATATTTGGTTTTTATATAATCAAATAATATTTCGTTAATAATATCAAAGTTTCAAATCGTATTCCAATTTGGACTTAATGGAATTGTTGACTAGAGTCAAGTGTGATTCATCGCAAACCGCACCCTTTCATAACATCTGAATTCAGACAAGTAGTAGTTGTGAAACCACTCACCTGTGCACTCTATATCGAGAGCTCTATTCCGTAACTAAAGTACTCGCGAAGTTAAAATAAATGTACGATGTTTTTCTCCACCAGTATTAGTTGTTCGCCCCGCACTGTGACCTCGCGAGTTGTATATCTTTGCAGTAATTTTATCCCTTCGCTCTGTCAATTAAGTACGATGTAGCTATGATCAGGAGCTGTGCAGTAACAGTGATGTGCTCAGTGGTTAGCGCGGTCGGTTCGCACGCCGAATGGCGTGGGTTCAAACCCCAACAATGAGTTTGAGCTGCCGATGAAGGACACTGTAGCATGGTGGTATGGTACTTTCTAGTACTCGGCTGGCTAGCTACCACCCTCAAGTTGAAAAATCTGCCGCCAAGCATCTAACGGTGTGTTCCGGCAGCTTCACTTGAGAGCCAGTTCCATTCCAGGCTAGGTGTGTTTACCATCTTCAACCACATCGTCACTTAACATCAGATGAGCTGTGGTCCAACACCTAGCCTGTCAGCCACAAAAAAAAGTAATTACTGCTATTTAGGTAATTAAAAAAAATACATCTTTTCTCAGATCCACTCACAAAGAAGTTTATTCGCGAGCAGATAGACAATGTATTCGGATACCCACTCCTTGTCCGGTTTAGTTGGTCAACCGCCGAGCATATGCTTCAAGAGAAAGCTGCCGCTTGTACCTTTGAAGAAGTAGACGAAGAGGGAACGACAAAAAAACCAAAGAAATCCATCAGTTCATTTTTCTCAACACCCGACGACGCGCCAAAGAAAAGGCATAAGTTTTTTGTGGAAAGATATTTAAGTACTGACAATGCGTTTGAATAAATGTGTAAGTAATAATGAATATATAGTAATAATGTTTTGTTTACTTGTATTTTTTTGTTGTGTTCTGGAAATTAATCTTATCCATTACTGGCTATACCCTGCGGTTTCACCTGCGGCGAAGATTTTACTACAATACGTTAGTGTTTTCGGGATATAAAGTACAGTAGCGTAGCTTGCACTAGGCGGGCCCTGAATCAAAATTTGTCGAGGGGCTCTTCTACTAGACTTTCATTTCGTAATCACTGGGATAATCTTTATTTTTCATTCACTAATTTTTTTACGAGCTTGTTAATGAAAGAAAAAGTTTGAGTGAAATTGTGGCTAACATTTTAGAAATTTTTGCTTACTCATATTGGGGCCCCGTATCATAAATACAGTTGATACGGCGGTAGCTACGCCTCTGATAGAGCATTTATCTCTATTTTATTCACCGACGAAAATCACGTCGATCCCTTTATTCAGATACTGAGAGAATAGAAAGACAAAAACATTTATTGTAAGGACTTTGTTATTGCAAAGGGTCAACAATAAAAATAAATAACGTGCCATAGGGCTTAAGGAAAATTAATATTATAGACTAGTCCGATAGTTCTGGGGCTTTGACAATATAAGAAAATTAAAACATAAAAATTCAGTCAATACTCAATACTCAGTCAAAATTAATTAAAAGCTACAAATTCGAATTCGTCGTTGTTACATGGTCAAAGATGAATTAGATATATAAATCAACAATACAATAATTTAAATGTCATCAGCTAAGGCAATACTGCGGATAGCCTGCTTGAATCTAATAACTGTGCTAGTAAAAAGGTCCCAGGAATGTTTGTTATATAAACTATTCCGCAGCGTTATAATTTATTTAAAAAGTTAACATTTTTAAAATATAAATATTAGGTTACCACATACTCATAACAAAAAATTCAACATTTTAAAAGTATTTCATGAATAAATAGTAAACTGATCTATTCCTCAAGGATTGTTGAATTAAAAAGACAGATTGTCATCTTGCCCGATAATTCCTCAACGCGCTTCATAGAATTAATCCGGTCATTTAGTGTCGTTGCATGACTACTCACTAATAAATTGACTGTCTCAATGGAATACAAACAACTTTATCTATTCGAGTATTTTGAACCGAACCGAACCGCTTAATTTTGAACCGAACAAACGGCCGGGCTTAAACTGAGTTTTATGTACGACAAACATATAAATCATTGGCAAATGTAATGCTACCTTCATTACATTGTCATTTAACACCATAAGTGAAAATGTATGGCGTAGCATCGCTGATCAGTAGAAATCGTCGACAATTTGAATACGATTTATGCAATATTCATTTGTCTTTCTTTGTGCATTTTATTTTGTACGCACATTGGAGCATCTCCAAAAATTCCAAATACGAAAACCGTTACGAAAATTTTGTTTGAAATTTTGTATCTTATAAGTAAGTTCATATAAAGTATCGTAGGTATCTCAAAAGGAGTAGGTACATTAAATATAACTCATAACTCGAAAATAGCTTATTGTGACCGATTACAGCGACGATAAAACTTTCACAAACAAATTGCGGTCTATAAAAGATTTCTTTAAGCGATGAAAGGTCCCGAGTTGGGGGCTCATCCAAGAAGGTTGGTCGCTGGGCTGTCTAATAAACATTAGCATGCGCACCGTGCGCTCGCGCACCTACTTACCATGAGCAATGCGGAACGCGCTGGGTTCACTCTGAGAATTTAATTGTGTTCCATTATCATATTTAGGTTCTTTTACTGTAAGTCAAAAGTGAAAACTGAATGAGAGACCTCGTCGCTTGTCATTCGTCAGTGGCGATCGATGGCGATAACTTCTGTTTCACGGTAGCACAAGGATTATCGACATGGCGTTGAAGTATTTGATTATAGTGTTGGGTTTTAGCGTTTGCGTTAACGCTATCATGGGCCCGTCTAACGGGACTAAAGCCCTGAAAACTGACACGTACTTAGATGCGTACTCCAAATCTCGGGTAGACGCAGAGAAGGCAAAGCAGGGGGTCGTGATTGTGACAGCAAAGAACGGCGAAAAGGAAATTACCAATCGCGACGACAGTTACAGTTCTGGGTACGACTACACGCCTCCCTTTTCAAGTGGGTCTAGCTTTAGCTCTACCGGATCTTCGAGCTTCTCCGGAGCTTCAGACAGTTACCTACCACCGTCCAGTTACACGCCGTCAGTGAAATTCGAATCGGATATCACGTATGATGCGCCACCAAATACGTACGGACCTCCTGCGAAGAATTACGGTCCCCCTGCACATTCTTATGGACCACCTGCGCATACTTACGGACCTCCCTCACAGTCATACGGACCCCCGATCTATAAACCGCTACCCCCGCCTGTATACGGGCCTCCTCTTAAGCCAAGTTATGGCGTCCCCTACACTGCACCAGCGTTCGGTTTCTTCGACAAATTCGCCTTAAAATTAGACATCTTAACAATTGCGAAACTTCTACTAAAATTCCTGATATTCAAGAAGCTCGTGACGATGCTCGCAGTAGTGTGCATGTTGTTGGTGATACCGAAACTTATTAATTTCAAGAAAGGCGGAGACAACCCAAATAACGGAGAAGAAGATCGGAAGTTTGGAGAAAACAACAGTAAGTTAACATATATATATATATATTTAGAGCTTTATACAACGTAGGTGTTTAAACATATCACAGAGTAGGTATTTGTAATCTATTTTGCAATAGGGCTCTACTAAATGTCTTTTTTTTTTTTTTTTTATGTAACTGTAGTGAGACGAACGAGACGCTCTCCTGATGTTAAGAGATAACGCCTGTCCATGACCATTGCAGCGAAACACAGAACTTTGAGTAGTAAAACAAAGTCCAGGGCATCGCTGCCTTGGCGCTCATTACTTTGAGACTAGATGGTTAGTCTCAATAGCCCTGTAATTTCGCTAGCTGCAGTACCCTTCAAACCGGAACACAGTAATGTTTACACACTACTGCTTGGCGGCAGAATATCTGGTGCTGCGGTGGTACCTACCTAGACGACCTCCTGCTAAGGAAATCTACCACCAAGTAAAATGCCTGACTGCACATTCTGAACTCTTTCGGAAATGTTTCGATTTGATTAGTTACTGTACCGTAACTGAGAGTGTAGATCTCGAATTAGAAGTGTCTAATAAACAGTTTACGAAAAACATTTCGTCATTTTTCCAGCGTCCCTTGCAGGCGTAAACGTAAACGCTGAAACTAACGTGAAGTCCTGTAATTTTTGATATCAATAACTTGAAGCATTTTTTTTCGCAAAATGTCATGCTTTTCTATGCTAGATAACTTATAAATATGGTTCAGAATAAGGACAGAGTTACACGTTTCGTTTTTCTATAGGTGTACCTAGTTTGTTTTTAATATTTAAATGTGTAGCCACTAGGCCTTGAACATAAGAATCATTATTTTACTTATTTTTTTATTGTAAAACAAGAAATGAGATGTGTTTAAGGCTATAAAATAATTGCGATCTACCTATGTAGCAAATTCAGTATTCATTGCATTCTAATTAAACGATACACGCGATGGATCTTAATATCGAAGCAATATTTTACGCTATTCACGAAATATTCAATAAAGATATTTCACGGCTGATGCGGACGTAGGTATTAATACATAAGTAGTTTCTAGAAGTACGTAGAACATTGAAGCAGTTAAAGCTAATTGTTATTAACACAGTACCTAATGTTTACATACAGCGAAATTACAGGGCTATGGAAACTAACTATTGTAGGTAGGTCGGAAAATAATGAGCGCCATAGCAACGATGCCCGGAACTTAAGTAGTTGTGTAATGTGTTACTCAAAGTTCTGAGCTCCAATGGTCATGAACAGGCGTTGTAATTTATTTTATCAAGCGATCGTTTCGAAACTTTTAGATTAGAATATTTATACCTAGTTATTTTATAAGGCTGAGTGACGTAACCGTTTTTTTTATATATAAATGTAATGAGCTGATCCAGACGCTCTCCAGATGGTAAGAGATAACGTCTGACCATAATCATTGGAGCGATACATAGAACTTTGAGTAAAAAAGTAACAAAGCTGCTTTTGCGCTCATTTTTTAAAAATTGCTGGCAGGCTATTTGTTTGACCATAGCGCACCTGATGTTAAGTGACGGTGTGGTCGAAGATGGTAAACACACCTAGCCTGGAATAGAACTGGCTCTCAAGTGAGGCTGCCGGAACACACCGTTAGTTGCTTGGCGGCAGATTTCAACTTGAGGGTGGTAGCTAGCCAGCCGAGTACTAGAAAGTACTCTACCACCACGCTATGGTTTCCTCACGATGTTTTCCTTCACCGGTAGCTCAAGCGCATTGTTGGGGTTTGAACCCACGCCCTTCGGCATACGAACCGACCGCGCTTACCACTGAGCTATCATCGCTACAAAACTTGTCATTACTTTGAGAGATTAGATGTTTAGTCTCAATAGCCCTGTCATTTCGATAGCTGCAGTAGTCTTCAATCTAGAACACAGTAATGTTTATATGAGTACCTACTCTTAAGGTGGCTACGCGCTCTTATAATCTAAGTTTTAATTTAAAGCGGTCTACGTTTCCATAAAATAAGGCCGGTACCGTCAGGCTAGGCCATACATAAATGATATGAAGCAAATATCAAATATCAATAATTACAAAAAGTATTGATCTGATAGCAAACTAGTTTACTTTCATGTAGGTTTTATGATCACTTGGGGGAGTGCGTCATCATGTTGCCTTGCCTTCGTGCATGGCTGGGGGTAACGGGATCTCCAAAGGAACCCACTAGTACCTTCCTAGCAGTTTGCCTTTGCATTGTTTTTTTTAACTACAGTCTGAGTATCCGACGTTATTAACCATGAGTAATGACATTAATGTAAAACAAAATTGTTCTCATTTTTACCCGACAAAGTCAAAAATAAGGGTTATGTTTTTATCTGTCTTTGTAGATACGCATGTATGGCGGCCGGTTTTCCATAGTAAAATATGGTGTCAATCGATTCGTTTTTCTGTAGTCTGGTTATAGCTTTATAAACTATTTAGTTTGTTCTAAAATGACACAGGCCACACTGCGCCATTGTTTTCCCTGGGCTCACTTGCAGATGGTCAAATCACCAAGCCTGACCACTTGCAAGCCTAGAAGACGTCCCCTTTTTACTGGCTCTTACGATACGCATATCGAAGCCGAATTTTAAAATTCTAAGATGACTTGATTTGTAGTAGGCGTTGGGTATGTTAGGTATTGTGAAATATTTTTGATTCATATCTTGCTATTTTGTTTATTTTGGAGACCTTGATCAAGATAGACAATGCTTAGAAATATTTTTGTAACGCGTAGTATATTTCTTTAGATAAAAAGATTAGATATGAAGGGCATCATGATCGCGGCATGTTTATGCTTAGTCATAGGTATTTACTATATTTATTGAGGCCTAAGCTTTGAGTTTGTGCGCTTACGCACGCACGCAAGCAAGCTTAGGCAAAATATAAATGAGTAAATACAATCATCACAATCAGTTAGTGCACTGTTGATGCAACCCTTTCCAGAAACATACTACTCCGTTTAATCTTCAGCTTTTCGATTCTGACTACTTTATGGAGTTTTCTCGATGGAGTGACGATATACGCAACGCAGCCGGCAGCGTTGCGTATATCGTCGTCCTAAGTTACTATTGTCCACTCGTCTACATTACAGTAGAAATCATAAATTTCTATTCTATCATAGGATAGGAATACCTACGCTAATTTCTATTTTTTATTTATTAGCATTTTTTTTTATTTTTTTTTAATATTCGACAAGCTAAATGTAAAGGACACCTGGGCTGGAATGGTACTGGCACTCAAGTGGGGCTCCCGGAACATATCATTTGGCGTTTGGCGACAGATTTTCAATTTGAGGGTGGTAGCTAGCCAGTCGAGTACTAGAAAATACCCTACCACGATCCTATGGTTTCCTCACGATGTTTACTTTCACCGGCAGCTCAAGCTCATTGTTGGGGTTTGAACCCACGCCCTTCGGTGTCTGAACCGACCACGCTCACCACTGAGCTACCATCGCTACAAAATTTTAAAGCATTAATAATGATTGATTAATTATAATTAATATTATTGATATAATTATTATTGACAATAAGAAATAAATTCTTCTTGTTAAAATAAATTTTTAATCTTTCTATTCCTGCTTAATATTTCATGCTCATTTCAATCTTGTAACAGCAATCTTTATGTCAAAACGCCAACAATTTTTTATACAAAAAATTGTTACCCAATATGTTAATGTGATAGAAAATAACAATGCATTGTTGTACGTTATGCACTGTAAATCATAAACTTCATTTGCGGTTAGAAAAGTTTTCCTTTTATACTGCATTCAAGGTACTAATGCGTAGGACTGCGGTTTGACATGTGTAGAGGTGTTAAACACCTACTCTACTCTGTCAGCCACAAAATAGAGTAAGCTAGGGTCAAGTCCGGTCATACTCAAGTAGGGACAACTTAACGAATATTTAATAGGTAGGTTTCTATTGTTTCGATAGCAACAAATTTTCTGTTTTTTTTTTAAAGGAGACTTCAAGAGACTTTCTCACAATGAGACGAGCGACGTGCCCAGCAGTGGGACATTTATTTTTAAAAAAAAACGGTTGATTCGGAAGAGTCGTGTCGTGCCTATCATTTACACATAGATATCATTTAATTTGAAAAAACTTAAATACCTAAGGATACTAGATTATATAAGAAAAGTACTGCAGAAGATTTGGCCGCAATAAGCAGGACCGGATTTGGGGGAGGACAGGCGGGGCTACTGCCCTGGGGCCTCCACAAGAGAGGGGCCCTCACAATTGTAACTAATTACTAGAGTCTTTGTTGAAATAATTTTATTTGTCAGCAATAGTTGTTTGAAAGACATAAGTAAATATTAAAATATATAGATATATCAATATACGTATTAGGACCAACATAATTCATTATTTTCCAATTTGCATACCAGATGGTAGAATAGAAGAGCGTTTAACATCGTTATAACAACTGTAGAATATAACCCATAATCGCAATAAACAATTTTGATTTTGAATGTATATTCGGAAAATTATTAGGGGCCTACGCTCCTTCGTTGCCCCAGGGCCTCCAGACCTACAATTCCGGCCCTGGCAACAAGGCATATGTATGGATTCACAAGGTTTTACGTTTGACCACCAATGTGTGTTTTGCGAGCCGCTGCTGTATTCTACTTTAATAAAATTAATTTTCTGCTTTAATTTTTGATTTCTCATATATGACACAAAAATGGATCTGTGTTGCTTTTTCAGCCGTAGAACTGACATCAGTTCAGCAACTGGTAGAGCGCGCGATCTCGGTGTACGGTGGACAGCGTGCTGATTGTGGGGTCACATGCCGGCTGCGCAGGGTCGTTGATGACATCTATGAGTTTCAACCGTATTACAGGTAAGACCACGCCACGATGAGGTGACTGACAGTTGGTAGAGTTCGTAATCCCTGAGCATGGTCGACGCGTGGTCGAACTGAGCGCACCGTAGGTTTGAGCTGAACTGAGCACTTCCTCCTCCTTTCGGCGAGGTAGGGAATCGGACTCGAGGCATCCCTCAAAGGTTTGAGCTTCTGTCAGGACAATTGGTACATAATTATGCATCTATCAAACTAATATCAAAAGTTGGTGAGTGTGTGTGTTTGTATCGTAATGGCTCTACCGATTTTTGTGAAATCGGCATGTGTTGTGGATTATAAGTAGGGGATTTTTTTTGGGAAAAATATTTGATTCCTGTTTGTGGAGGCAACCATAAAGCGCTGCTAGTTTGATGATAATAAAAACAGCCTACATACGTCATTTACGAATTTAGAAGTTACGGTATCCAAGGCAGTGGCATAATATGTACTAGATGTCGTGTTCTGATTTAAACACTAACATTGTTCAGCTGAACTGCAGAGCAGTGTATAATGTTTTTTCCTTAAAAAAAAAAGACACGGGAGACAATGAACGTACACGGAGATTGGTTGATTGTTTTATTTATATTTTTCAGGAGTTCGTCGTAAAGCAGATGGCGCGGCGAGGCGGTATCGGTGCCATTGAATTTAGTCTGAAATTTAGTCAGCTTTAAGTATCATAATAATTTATTGACTATTTATTTTAAATTTGTAAGTATTGTTAAGTAGTTTATTTCATAAGCTTAATAATAAACTGGAATTGTTACCTAAATATTAGTTTGTAATTTAGGTACTCACCATTGCAAAAACGAAGGTACAGACCTTCTTGCGAAAAAAAAACAGCTGTTTCGTTAAATATGAATTACGTTTTTTATTGAGCTGCTATATTTCACGATCTCAAAGGTTTTTTCATCTTTTTTATGGTTTGCAGTAGGTACCTAATGTGTCGAACGAAACGCTTTCCTTATGTTAAGAGATACTGTCTGTTCATGACCATTATAGCGAAGTATCTAAAACGTTGTATAACAAAACAAAGTATCGTTGCATTGGCGCTCATTACTTTGAGCCTTTTTTTTATAATAGACTAGCTGACCCGGCGAACTTCGTATCTCTTAACGTCAAAAGACATATCGACAGCAGCGCCACCTACCGGGTCCAATTGTGTTTTCAAACCATCCAGGAACCCATTTAAATATACACACAAAATATCATCCAAATCGGTCCAGCCGTTTTGGAGGAGTTAGGTGACAAACACACGTAGGTACAGAAGATTTTGTA
The DNA here is from genome assembly GCA_950106695.1 of Biston stratarius. Classification (NCBI taxonomy): domain Eukaryota; kingdom Metazoa; phylum Arthropoda; class Insecta; order Lepidoptera; family Geometridae; genus Biston; species Biston stratarius. Next base: position 36,187,531 of record OX467106.1, on the reverse strand, counting down.
TTATGTTTGATTTTCGAAAGTGAATCTCATTGGCCTCATAATGTAGCTAGCTACAGTACCTTTCAAGCCGAAACACAGTTTACACACTACTGCTTGCCGACTGCTTTCTTGGTCGGTCTAGTAGTAAAAAAATGTCCATGATAAACTCAATGAACACCTTTCGGTGTATACCTTTCCGCGTAACCTTGTATAAAAATTGTTAAGAATTTAATGCATGCAGTAAAGAGCCTGTATTATGGGATAAAGCACTTAAAGGAGATGTCATGCATTGTCTACTTAGTCTGATAAAGTATATACCACTCTTAGCACAGATTTCATTTGCATTTAATTATTTATGTAGTCGGGTAAAAAGTAAATGAAACTATTTTCAATACTATTTATATATATAATCTTAATCTCGGAAACGGCTCCAACGATTTTCATGAAATTTAGTATGCAGGGGGTTTCGGGGGCGATAAATCGATCTAGCTAGTTTTAATTTTTTACAAAACGTCGTTTTATCCGTGTTTTCAGCCGAGCAAAGCTCGGTCATCCAGGTACTTTTTAATTTAATCACAAAAACAGGGTCTTTATACAAGGAATGAGAACCAGAATTTATCATACCTACTAATTTGTAGGGAACCCTCGGTGGGCGAGTCTGACTCGCACTTGTCCGTGTTTTTTCTTACTCTTTTTTTCTTTTATATCTGAACGGCCAAGGAATGGAACAAGCTGCCGGCTTCCTTATTTCTTGAAAGATTACATAACGTGGAAATTTTTCAAAGTTCGAAACATTCCGCATCTTTTAAGTCTGCGTGTTTCATCTTCAACCACATCGTCTTAACGTCAGGCAAGTTGATGGTCAAACCTCATACAAGTTTAAAAAACCTTCCGGTGAAAACAGCCCCACTTTTCCTAACAACGACCAAAGGTCCAGGAAGGCCAACTGTTCCACACATGGTACCGTAATCTAACGCTCTTTGCATACAAATAGGCGGTTGTCTCTACCTCGTGACATTGTATTGTCTCGGTACAATCAAAGAATTAGGTGACTGGTACGTATGCAAGAGACGTCACGTTCGTGATGGAAAGTGTCTGCGAAAGCATGGTCTTGATTTATTTTCTCTGATTTATCCAACATTTAACAAGCTTGCATGCGAATTCGTTGCATGTATTCCTTAGCTTGTGTGATTGTGTGTAAGAATCTCGAGAAAGTTTTTTTTGGATCGTCCAGCATTTACGTGATCGGTAAGCTTTGGTAATATTGCGTGTACTTATCAGAGGTTGCGTAAGTTTCTTTCTATTTAGGGTTCCGTACCTCAAAAGGAAAAAACGGGACCCTTATAGGGACTTTGTTGACCGTCTGTCTCTCTGTTAAGACCCTTTTTCTCAGGAAGGCGTGAAGGTATTAAGCTGAACTTCATATCAAACACTCAGGTTTACTGTCCCTTGGAGCTGTGAAAAAATCAAACTTCTAAGCCAACGCAATCAAAAGATACAACCGTTTATGTTTATTGTAAATTTTCGACACTCGCAAGGGAATGAAAACCTATAGGGTACTTCCCGTGAACTCAAAATCTTGAAATTTGGTGCGAAGCAACGTCTTATAGCACAGATAAAGAAAAAATTGTGAAAAGCATAAATTACCGTAAAAAATATACTATACCTTTTACTTATATACCTACAGGTTTGTACGGAACCCTCGGTGCGCGAGTCCAACTCGCACTTGGCCTGTTTTTAATACGAAATAGGTTTGCGTTTGGCCGCGTCCTGTCTTATGTTAAGCAAGATGCATGCTTACCTAGAAAAAACCTATTTACTCTGTATTTGAAAACATCCATATTGTACTTCGCGGGAAAAACAGACGCCGGCAGAGTTCTAGATCCTTGCTGTACGTATAAAGAATGTGGAATCGAAGCGCTTAGTCCGTACGTGGGGAATGTCCACCATGTATAATGTATATGGATGGCGCTTAAGCCGTGTCTGTCTAGCCGTCCGGTAATAGCAAGAGCCAGGTGGAATCAAATTATGCAATTCTAAGGCACACTCTCCGAAATGTATCCGATAGAAGACATATAAACAAGCGGCTTAACGTCGGCGCTTTGCAACTGAGACGTGGCCAGAGTGTCGTCGCCTATTACCCTCCTAGACGCCTCTCGATCGACTCCAGAGCCTCAAGCTGATACTTGGCAGAGCCGTCCCATAGGAGAGAGCATTACTCCATACAGGACCTTACTTGCACTTAGTACAAACTAAGCAGCTGTTCTGGTGTAAAGTAGCGCCGTACCCTAGATAGGATGCCAAGCTTATTGATTGCTATAGAAATTAATCATAAAGGATACTGTAACGGTATGGTACTGACAGGCCCGGTCTTAGAGACCCAAGGCCTAAGACAAAGGCACTTGACATAGGTACCCCACATCCCGAAGCCATTTTAGAAATTTAGCAAATAAAATGTACTAGTACAGGTACAGAAAATATAATATAAACAGACTCCAATTATTATAAATAAACATCAAAAATAATGCAGTCTATACTTTGTGTCTGTGTGTCACTTATCACTATAGTTACGTCAACGGTCGTCATACGGAGAGTACTATATTCTCTTATAATTATTGTTTTTTCTATTATCCTATTTTCGCCTGTCAGAGGTAGTCGGGGTAGCCGGGTGAGCCCTTAGGCCAGGGCCTTGAAGGCCTAGGCGGAATCCGGAGCTGGGTACTGATATGAAGTAAAAACTAAAACTACCGCTATAATGCAACGTAAGGTACATTATGGGTATAATTTATTTTTTTTAATTTATTTGGCAACGGTGGCGTCATGTTTTATTTATTTGTCATTATTATTTCAACGGGACAGAGTACGGTGACAACAGGAAGAATTTTAAAATATTTTTCTTTAATATATCAACAGGGATAGCGTATGGAGACAACGGAAAGTATTTACAATAATTTTATTGAATTACCGCTGTCCTTTCATCACGGAGATAACGAACCTACCTCTGCTCTTCGCAACCCCGGATCTAGGGGATAACCTATGCTTTAGAAAAAAAAAACTAAGTGTATTGCTCTGCTTCATAAACATTCCTACTCAAGACAAAAATTTATGTGAAGAATGTAAATGTCTGTTCTGTGTCAGGTGTTCTGAATGTATGTGTTATTGTATGTATATATTTACAACAAAAAAAGTACATAAATTTCATTTTGGAGTTAGCGCTTTTTGATATGTTGTCTAATAATATTTATCTATTTAAAGTGTTACGAAAAAAAATTGATGCCAAACGAAAGGGGCGCCATTGAAGAGCTTAGAGAAGATTTTTGATGACGCGCGATTTTTCAGCATCTCTACATTTTTAAGGTTTATAAAGTTATATTTCAGTTATTTCCTCGGAAACAAATAAATGGATGGATTTTATTTTCGCATTCATCAAATGTGTCATAAATTGATTGACGTCATTATTATTAAAATAGAAATGTTTTTATAGATGTCAAGGAAAATTCCACAACTAAAACAGTAAGCTATTAAAAGATTTTAATAGTTCACAAAGAGAAACCTAAGTTATTTCGTCTCACTCCTGTTTTAGTTTCGGGGCTATGATACTATCACGCAAAATTGACGCAACCTCCTAAACTACTTAGTTAATTTTTCTAGGAAATCTATTTGCATTTGTTCGGGACTTATCCTTATTTCAATTGAAAAGTGCAATTATGGATATTTGTGGACGTTAATTTAAGCCAATTCAAGCAATTGAGACGTCTCGCGAGACGCTACCATCGCCACTCGGATTTGAACTTACGTTAACTCGGTCATTTACCTCGAAAATACGGTTAAGAGTTGAAAACAAATCGTAATAACCAAGTTTAACTTACTATCGCAGAAAAGTATAACGGTTCATTAAAAAAATGTGACATTAAACTAACCTTGTGTTTAATCATGTGTTGACACTTATAACATCGTTATAGATTTGACCCTATTAAAGTAATATTACTCGGATAATGGCCGGGTTAATTATAGCGTTTGCGTTAATTCGCGAATACTTAATTGGAGTGCTCTCATTTTGATAATGACGCAATGATCTGGGGCTGAACCGAGCTACTGAGAATTCTAGAACGAGCTAAGGTTGACTTCTACCAAAGATACCAAAATTGTCAAAATTTCCATTTGGATAATGAATGGAAAGATGATTTGTTTTCTGAGGTATAAAATCTGGTTCTTTTCAAGGTCAGAGTGAATAGGTATTTCCTAAGCCTGCGTGCTTGATCTTCGACGAAATCCTTATTTCCTTATTTTAAAATTATAGTGTAAATATTTAACTCGATAACTTAGCTGAAATGTAATATTAAGACGCTTTTTTATTGTTATATTAACATGCATGTAATAATCGTTGATATTTATGGCTAATAAATGATTCTGATTCTGTTTCATCGTCTCTTACCATCAGAGGAGTATGTGTTCAAATTTACTTGTATGCGTGTTAAAAAACGTCTGTTCTAACATGTTCTGTAAAATATTAATTATCCTGGTATTAACATAGGCTATAGATGCTCTAAATAATTTTTTTTTTTTAATTTATCGGTTACTTAGACTTTAGGTACCGACTTACTAAAATTATTCCTAACTTATTGTACTATCTAGGTTTTATCCATCGTGAAATACTAGTTGTTTAACCCCAGCTCACCTCATGTTAAATGACTGTGTGGTCAAAGATGGTAATAAAAAAATCAGAGCTTGGAATGGATCACTCCGTAAGATACTTGGCGGCAGATTTTCAACTTGAGGGTGGTAGCTAGCCAGCCGAGTATTAGAGAATACCACGCTATGGTTTCCTCATGATGTTTTTCTTCATCGACAGCTCAAACTCATTGTTAGGATCTGGCCTCTCAGCGTACGGTTCAACCGCGCTAACCACTGAGTTATCATCGCTACAAATCGATCGAGTCCGATTCCCTCCCAGATCCTTTGTGTGATTAAGTACAATTACGCTCCCGAAGAATACAATTTTGCAATAGTGTTAATAAGGGCGAGGTGCTACGTGACAATGAACTTGACGGAAGCACTTGTCACGCCTGCAAGCCCGTGACATAGAACAATGCCCTGGTCGTCGATAGTAGCTATTACCCGTTTCGAAGCGACACGAATTCAACACTAAAACGCTGTTAAGATTTGAGTAAATGAAATACCGTAAACACCAGCCACGAAATATATGTACCGTTACTTGCATTTGTTTTGATCTGAAATTTGGCGCAACATGTGAAAAATAATGTAAAACTGCCTCATTACGTTACAAGAAGCAAATACATTGTTATTAAAATTGAGATTGTCAACGTGACAAAGTTATTCCTAAAAATGCAGAAAATTTTAGTAGGTAAGTACTAGGTCAAGGTAACGTTTCTTTGTGGTGCGTATTCTGTATACCTATTCCTGAATGTATTTATATAATTTAAACATTGCAATATAAATGTTGGCAATCTGTTTATTGTGCATGTTTGCAATATTACCTCCCGGATTCTCAGATGTTTCATCAATGTAATTAAAATAACTTTATAATAAAATAAAAAGTTGGAATATTGGAATCATATCAAGAAAAGTGGATGTAAGATCGATATAGCTGACGTGATGTAATGTTCACTGACAATGGTACCAGGGCTGCTGGCAGTACCATTGATCTATTGTGGCGCTGGCAGGTTGGGCAGGTACTGGAGTCGGTGCAGGAGCGCTGAGCTGGAACGCTTGCGACTCACTGTGGATTCCACGCGTGCGGTCGGCACACGTGTGAACTGACGCATCAAAACACCACGATTGCGACAGCTTCAGTATTAGCTAGCGTCTAGTCTAAGCTAGCCTTTAGTGGAAGCTCGTGGAAAACTTACCCGGAAAAGTGAGCTTTTTTAGTGTAAATATGTGCTGAAAGTTTAGCAAAGCTGTGAGGACTTTGTCGAAGATGTTTCTTAGTGAGTATTTTGATAACATTTTGAATTTATGGCAGAGTATTAAGAAGTTGCTTACGCCCATTAGACAGATTTTCGTTTGATTCCACGATACTTTACGTGTAGTATTTAGGGTTTTGCTCGGTGTATGCAACATTTTAAACTATGAACAACGCAGTTTTTCAGATATGAGACCTAGCTGGATCGATATTTCGCCCCCAAAAACCTTTGTATATCAAATTTCATCGGAATCATTAGAGCCGTTATCGAGATTTTAATAAATAATAAGTGTAAGTATATAGATACTATGTACATACGTATATATACAAATATTGCTCGTTTTGTAGTATTTGATTACATAGATACGGAACTTGTAGATGTTGAAAGCGTGCAGTAGCTAATTGATTGATCTTATACGTAGATTTTGCTTTTGGGATGCCAACAGAACCTCTTTATTGCAGTAGGTTAAAACCCTGTTAAGAATGAGGGTCGGACACACAATTCTTCACAGAATCAATTATAATGCCCACAAACTTAGAAAGTGAAGTTCTATCAATATATACAGGGTGTTTCGGAGAATTGTAGTAGTACTTAAGGGTGCTGATCTACTGAACAGTTTTTCTTAAATTTCTAACAAAATATTCGACCAAATCACGAGAAACAACATCCGTTAATTTTTTTGAAGGCTAATGAAATTTTTACTGTTATTTTTTCTCGATTATATTATAGGTCCCATTATTATGGTATCTCATTTTGTTTGTAACTTAGACATTTTATATTGTTTTTTAATTGACATGTCAATTTTATTTTTCTATTTTATGAATAAAATGTAAATTTGAATATGTCCTGGATCTGAATTAAATGATTTATTATTATTGTATTTATAGTTGTTTTAAATAATCTTTACCTCACTCATCTATGTAAAAACCTTGTTTACATTGATGAGTAAGGAAAGGGTACTCTTTTTGTGGTGATATGAAACTCTCCAGTCGCAAATCTAACTTGCACTTGGAGGGTATTATAATTGTTTTACTTAATTTTGAACATTTCACGAGTCGTGCCCGGAAACGCGTAAAAACAATGGAATTTGAATTCATTGTAAAGTCTAACATAATGTTTCAAAACACGTAGGACTCATGTCCTACTTGCTTACTGGATGGGAAAATTACGTAACATCGATAACAATTTTATTAAGTTTAGTTACTTGACGGTTTGTTTTATACTAGTTTTTTTTGTTATTGGCCTGTATTAATTACATGCACATACCTACAACGAAATACATATAAATAACTTAAGCTATATGACGAACTACAAAAAATAGACAGTTATGGGGACTTCTGACAGAAGTGAAAACTTAGGTAAAACACGTCACAATGGAATGTTGGTGTGGAAATGTGGAACCATAAATTTTGCCACAACTGAAGACAGTTCAACACGGCTCAATAAGATTTTACATCAAAATAGAATTTACATTCAATATTTTCAATCGCAACTATTTGTTTTCTTCTACAGTGTTTGGTGTGCGTTACAAAATCAAAGATCACACTACATCTTGTATTTAGCTTATATCTCTAGTTAACTTTATTATACCATCAATCTATCAGTTAAGTACTTTTCTCGAGGTTAAAAATAAAAGGGATTTTTATCTCCGAATCTCATATTATCTTTTATCAGCTAGCCACATACCTATCTGCAAAGGTGTTCTGGCAAACATTGTTTAGTCTGTGAGTTTCTACACCTGGATAGTGATGTTTACCAGATACTTTGATATTCGCTTTTCTTGGCGCTGTATTCGATACGAAATTCATTCATTGTGTGTCTTTTCTCGACCGGAACATACAATTTCATTGTCTGTCTGTGACTATGTGCTAAACTGGATCGCATTCTCTATGAACAAGTCACTATATGTAAGTAGGTTCTTATAGTTTGATAATATTAGATCGAAGCGGGCCTCTGTCCATCAATCTAGCTAAATTCAGAATAACTAATAGGCTGCGAATAATTCCATCCGTAATTCCTCGAGCTACGCATGTTTTTCTAAGTAGTGTTACGTACTTTTCTATCTTTTTCGTGGGCTTCCTTTATATTCGTAAGTAGATTTTAATAGCCGGTATTGATTAGTTAATAGTACGGTTGTAGGATGTGAAGGCAGACTCTGACTATGTTTTAGAAGGACGCCCGTTGCGGTCGTGCTCTTGTAGAAATCGCGGTTGTTACTTCCTCCAAACATTGTACTTTACAGTCTACCTAATACTCAGTAAATACATACAATCAGTCGGAATTGATGTATCAAATTAAATAGTTAAACAAGTGAAGATTTTATGTTGAATTTCATAGCGGAAAGCTGATTTATTATTAGATACGGACTTCAACTATTTATCAGAGTTCAAAATAATGTTATAGCCCTTATGTGATTTCATTTCAACAAACTTACAATACTTATTATTTGCTTACTTTTACTTAGTGGTAGATTTCCTTAGCAGGAGGTCGTCTAGGTAGGTACCACCGCAGTACCAGATATTCTGCCGCTAAGCAGTAGTGTGTAGACATTACTGTATTCCGGTTTGAAGGGTACTGCAGCTAGCGAAACTACTGGGCTGTTGAGCCTAACTATCTAGTCTCAAAGTAATGAGTGCCAAGACAGCGATGCTCTGGACTTTGTTTTACTACTCAAAGTTCTGTGTATCACTGTAATGGCCATAGACAGGCGTTATCTCTTAACATCAGGAGAGCGTCACGTTAGTCTCATTACTGTTACATAAAATAAATAAAAACTTACGTCTATTATTGAGATACGAAATCATTTTTTCTATATTCGATCAAACTGTATTGATCGGGATCACATACGATTGGATATCAGAAAAAATCTAGATGGCTGTAGGTTTATATATTCCTGTATATAGCTTCCTGTATTTATTTTGCGTAACCAAAATGTTTAGGTACTCTGTTTTTATATACAAAAAATTTAGAACAATATTTTTTACATTCTAGTTTATTCTATTTAGATTCTGGTGAACTTTAGCTGCCAGACGTAGGTACGGTTTCTTTATATTTAGATGTTCGTGACAGTGTGAATTTTTGTCCTAATTCACAGACTAAGTATAGTAAAACCGGTCTGAATTTCTCACGGTGAGTGATGCGGGCGAGGACGGAAGACATTTAATTGAGTGTAAGAGTGAAAGAGTTGAACCATGACTTTATCATTATGAGTCACACCAGCAGAGTGGTACTAACATATCCGTAGAGTTTTGTAGTGGACCAACCACAGAGACAATACTATGGAGGGGCCATGGGGTATGGCTGTATAATTGTATATAGTAGGTACAACTGACACCGACGCGGAAAGCATTTGTTGTTTTAAAAAAAATGCTCATGGCCTTTGAGTAGTATATCATCTCTATCAGCTCATTCATAGAAAATACCACGGTTTCTCCTCTATTAAGACGATATTTTATTTTTAGCAATTTTTATTTTTTCTTAAATATAGGATACCTAACTTTTGATTTAAAAGTTAAATTTTATTGAAATTGATCACATATTCAAGTTTTTTTTTCTTTTTTTTTTTATAGTTGACAGGCTGTGTTTGACTACAGCTCACCTGATGTTAAGTGACGGTGCAGTCGAAGATGGTAAAGCACAACTATCCTGGAATGGTACTGGCTCTCAAGTGAGGCTGCCGGTACACACCGTTAGATGCTTGGCGGCGGACTTTCAACTTGAGGGTGGTAGCTAGCCAGCCGAGTACTAGAAAATACCCTACCACCACGCTATGGTTTCCTCACGATGTTTTCCTTCACCGGCAGCTCAAGCTCATTGGTGGGGTTTGAACCCACGCCCTTCGGCATGCGAACCGACCGCGCTAACCACTGAGCTATCATCGCTGTAAAACTTCGTAAAGTAAAGATCTAATTTACTATAACTTGATTAAAATTAAAATCAAATATGACACTAAAAAGTGTGATTTTCTAGGCTTGCTAAATGATCCCATGGTGATATAAATTATACTAATGGTAAATAAATAGATTAGTCGTATTACTTTTTAAGATTTTATAAAAAGTTTAGTTTTTTACTATTCAAGTAATATAATGAAAACCTAAAAAACTTAGGTGTGACTCGCGTGTCACTTGCATATTTTTGCTCTGTTCAATATATTTTCTGAAACAGAATTAGACAGATGAACCACTGCAGTAGCAAAGGTGCTCGGAATATAGAGCCTTAAATTAAGCTATGGATGTAAGTATCGTATAATCGATAGGTATTTTCCTTATAGATATGATAGGAAATTTTCTAGTTTCCTCATTTGGTTGCCTCAACAGATTAGATCTATCTAACAGTAGGTACTTGAGGAAAAGAAAAGGCACAAACCTAACGCTATATTACTAAAAGGTATTTGATTTTCTGTTGATATATAAATAAGTTGTTTGATGTAAAATGTATCTATGTTCTTTATATCATTGGTGGTATATCTAGTTTGAATAAAATTTAATTATTTCATATTAGAAGCTCATGTAGAGTACAGTAGAGTGTAGAGTCATTAGGCAGGCACAAATATGTAGGTTTGTACGTACGTAGAGATACAACTCCGAGTTGATCGCACTTAGTTAAAAGGGCTCCATTATATGCCAAGTACGGCTGATTAAGTCCTTAATCTAATCTACTGTAATAAGACACTCTGGGCCTCATTAATTCCGAAATAGGCCGATACTTGATTCACATACTTACCTACATCATTTACAAAGGAAACCATGTGAAATTTATCAATGTTTTGTTTTTGTTACAGCCGCGTGGACAAAGGAGTCTGATAGATAACAGATTTAGCTCTCTAAAAGTTTATGGAACGTTGCCAAAGATACAGCCAAAATTGTAAATCATCTAACTGATAAACGTATTACGTCACAATGCCAGAACTGGGGCCAATGATGCGAGCACTGGAACTCCAGAGATTGATTGAAGACAAAGTGTCGGAATGGCGGGAGAGGTCAGCACGGGTCGCCGGAGCAACAGTGGCCGACTCTTATCAACAACCACTCAATTTTAAACGTCATACGCACAGGCGCAAGAATAGCGCTGAAATAAATAGAATTATCGCAAAGTACTCCAGACCTAACAAGAGAGCGGACGAACCCCACGCGACGCGTATCACTCCGGAAACTCCGATTCGACCATCCCGGGGCACCCCTCTGCGGCCTCCGCGAACTAAGAAGCTGTCCAATTCAAAAGTGTTTTCAAAAAGTGAGGACAATCTCGCCAGCATGGGCGATTGTGACATGCAGCCCGATCCAGACCAAAATAAACCGCTATTCAATTTGACAAAGTACAATGCGAAAAGCTGCGAAGACGTGGCCGCATTTGTTGACATCCATCACACGAGGAAGAGCAAGAACTTCGAACAGACTAGTATCATGAATTCAAGGATAGTTTCGGATAATCCTAGACCGCCCCGACTGAAGCTCCACAGCATATGTGAAGATTTGACAGTTGTGTCTGATTTCAACGACAGCGGTTTGGATCTGAGGAAAAAATCGGACTTTGCAACGTCTACCCCTTTGTCGCTGAGGAAGACATGTCCATCGGAGAGTTCAGTGTTTGAAAAGTGTAATAATTTTTCCAAAGTTAGTGATATGAGAAAGGGTAGATCTGAGCCGGATATTCTGAGTGTGAGCTCGATTGACTCTGTTAGTACATCAAAAACACTTGACTCCAAGAAAAAGTGGAAACTTGGATTGAAGCCTCCATTCCGGAAAGGGGCTTTTGACTGTTTATTGCGATGGCGAGGAAAAAAAGCGAAACAGATGGAAGAGGAAACCGTAACGAGAAAACGGTAAGTGAATCACGTTGTCTTTGTTTGCGTTTTGACGATAATACTTCTAATTAGAGCATGTGAATCAGCTGTTCTCGTACGAAAACTTACATTGCAAAATATAATTAATTACTTACAATGTTTACTTACCTAACTAGATAGTCTTATCAGAATATGCATCAGGTATTTTGGGATTAGAATTGGAACCTAAGGTACAGGACACTAAAATTCAAGCAACATTTCAAGCAAATATTTTGAGTAATGAACTGAACATAGGTACAAGAAAGTTTAGGTTAGTAAAAGGTGCCTAGGTAATATAAAAAATTTGGATATTTAAAAAAGTTTATTTTTGAAGCCAAGAATTCTATCATTCTTAGCATACTTAAATACTCTAGTAGGTACTTTAAAATGGTAAACTTGTAAGAACGCAAAAATTTGTTTTCTTACCATTCTTCTTACAAGTCTTTGTTCAATATAACAATTATGTGTATTATTACGATTCTAAACTTTTCGGTAATTTTGTCTACCTACCTCACCGTCTTGTTTTGTTTACTGCCTCTTGTTTATTAAACTAGAAGTTAATAATGATGTAGTCTTAATTGCAATTAGCAACTAATATTTAAAATGTTTATTTCCTTTCATAGCTGTTTAGTAAATATGATCCATGATCTTAGATACTTCATAATCTGAAGTTCAGATTCTACAGTAACTATTTAAGTAGGTACTTATTTACCTTTCATTTATGCCTAAGAACGATCATGCGAATGGACACGTGTGCGTGAGCAATTTGTTTTGTCATCTGTATCAATTCATTAGCTACATTTAGCAATAAAACTATAGATCGTTACCGTTAGGCATTGTAAGTGCTTTACTGTGATGTTTGTTATAAATTCTGCTATAACGTTGAGATAACTGTATAGTCGCATGGAGGAGCTACAGTGGTATTTTCCTAACAAAACTGACAATCGCACGTAGAAAATTTTTAGTTTCACATTTTTCCAATTTACTCATAAGTTTGTTACTTTGTAATAGGTAAGCACATTTATTATTGCAACGTGTTGGAAGGTCTGACGATGTGTTATAGCATTTCTGTTGTGAATGTTATCAAACGTGATGATCATTTATTCATACACGTAAGATAATAAAGGGCAAAACTGAATGTGACAAATTCTTCGATAAAGATGCATATTGGAATCTATAATTTTTTATGTAAACTCGAAAGTTACTATCATTAGACTAGCGGAATTTTTTAGAACTAATTTTTTATACATAAATTGGGACCTTAATCAAAAGTTAATCAATGAAAGGACTTGTCATATTCTCGGTGACGTGAAATAAAAGGCGTGCAAACGAGACAAGGTTTTCTATTTAGATTAAAATTTAACTAACCTTCTTTGTTATGTTAGGTTATTGTAATTATAGCTAGGTAAGTAGGTAACTTTTAGAATGTATAGGTTGGCTAAATTTAAAAGTTGTCGTCCGTCGTAATCGATTTTATAATCAAGGAATTTCCGGTGTTTGGACCTAAAGCGTGGGCTAAGAAATAAGAAGTTATCTACGAATCAAAGGTTTTCGGCTATTATTATCATTCTTACCTGTGGCAATGTCAGTGACTATTTAGTTCTGCACGTAACAGGTAGATGGCGTTACAATTACACTCTTCAGAAAAAATAAAAAAATAATATCGTTTAGATGCCGGCTTATACACAATAATATCAATGAAAGTAGAGATATAAAATGCCTAAAATAGTCTAAATCCCCATGGTTCCCAATTTGACTGAATCGTGAACCACTAAATTAAAACTTCTAAATTCAGGACTCGCTGCGTGGTTGTCATGACTAAAAAAGGGGCACAGTTATATAAATGAATATAATTATGTCGAAATTAAAATATAAAACCGGCCAAGTGCGAGTCGGACTCGTGCAGCGAGGGTTCCGTACAAACATGTAGGTACCTATATTATAAGTAAAAGTTATGGTAAGTATTTTTTTTTTTAAATGGTAATTTATGCTTTTCGCAATTTTTCCTTTACCTGTGCTTCGTATTATAGACGTTGCTTCGTACCAAATTTCAAAATTCTGAGTTCACGGGAAGTACCCTGTAGGTTTTGATTCCCTCGCGAGTGTCGAGAATTTGCAGCATAAACGCCTGCATCTTTTGATTGCCTTGGCTTGTTGAGTTTTTCACAGCTCCAAGGGACAGTAGACCTGAGTATTTGATATGAATTTCAGCTTGATACGTCCACGCGTTCCTGAGAAAAAGGGTCTTGACATACAGGCAGACGGACAACAAAGTGATTCTACAAGGGTTCCGTTTTTTCCTTTTGAGGTACGAAACCCTAAAAATATTCAGTTCCCATCAAAGATTCTAATGCTTTATGAATACAAGGAGTGCTATTTTTAAACAAAATTAGAATACCTGAAATTTTAGTTACTTTTAATTATAATGAGTTTGATAAGTACATCCAATATACGCGGTCGGTCTTATTTTTCACCCACTCAATATTTACTTGTGACTCATACTTTGGGAATTACTGGTCTATTTACATTATCAATTCACTAATCTACCTTTGATGAAATTAAGTCTTATACATACTATACGTATAATATCTTAGAAGCTATTAATATGTAAATAGAGCAGGTACGGTAGCTATTAATTACATAATGGTAAGGGAAGGCTCTAAGCTTTATCAAATACCAGGAGAGTAGATACTAGTTACTTGTTAAGATTGTGAGTCAGTTACAAGTAACCTTGGGATCAGCTTACAATACAGCAGTACTTGTATATTATTGGCTGTGGAACCCATCCACATTGACTATTATGATTGTGGCGTAACAGAATATGTAGAATGTTGTGTAGATAATCTTTTGCTGCTTGCAGCTCGTTCAAGCGTCCGAAAGTTAAATCATAACCTTGAACGGTCAGTATCACTTTGAGATTTTTGTCTGCAACTGTTTATTTTTATTAAATTGATAGGTACCTGCTTATTACACACACAGAAATTACATGCTACAATTATGTATATACATTACTCACTATACTTGGTGGTAGATTTCCTTAGCAGGAGGTCCTCTAGGTAGGTACCACCGCAGTACCAGATATTCTGCCGCTAAGCAGTAGTGTGTAAACATTACTGTGTTCCGGTTTGAAGGGTACTGCAGCTAACGAAATTACTGGGCTGTTGAGACTAACCATCTAGTCTCAAAGTAATGAGCGCCAAGGCAGCGATGCTCTGGACTTTGTTTTACTACTCAAAGTTCTGTGTATCGCTGCAATGGTCATGGACAGGCGTTATCTCTTAACATCAGGAGAGCATCTCGTTCGTCTCATTACTGTTACAAAAAAAAGGTATTTATTAATTATTTATTAGTCTATAATATCAAGATGTTACATTTGCCCTATAATGACGTAACAGTGTTGTTTTGTCAACATACCAAAAGCGGTAATTAGAAACAGATGCGCCCTCAAATCTTAAGGCAGTTCTCTTTTTTCAGACTCTAATTTTACTTACTTTACCAAAAATCGGTCAACGCGGCTAAAGACGATTTCCCTTCAATATATCCAGTCCACTGCCGTCTGTGTGATTGATATCTTACTTTGTCATGTATTTGGAGCTGAACATCTCTTTTAGCGTCATTAGTTATGGTTCACTGTTTTGTTTTTATGCAAATAAGTAGATAAATAATTACCGCGTAGGTACTACCTAATATTAGTGGCATTTACAATATAATAGCATGCAGGTTAACATTAACAATGTTTTTTTTTGTCGATTCTGTTCTCTTAATATCTTAAAAAGTATTTTTTCCGCATCAACCTTGTTTTTTTTATACTGTTCTACTCCTAGATTTCATTTTATTGTAATTATTTTTTCGTGCTGTCTTTTTTATAATCGACAGGCTTGGTGTTTGACCACAGCTCATATGATGTTCATTCCATTCCAGGCTAGGTGTGCTTTACCATCTTCGACCACACCGTCACTTAACATCAGGTGAGCTGTGGTCAAAACACAAAGCCTGTCAGCCATAAAAAAAAAAAAAATTGACGTCGTGGTTTCCTACCATGTTTTCCTTCACCAGCAACTCAAGCTTATTTTTGGAGTTTGAACCCACACCCTTTGGAGTGCGAACCGACCGTTAAGCTATCATCGCTACTATGCTATCCTTTGATGAAGCTAAAATCTATTGATTACATTTATCATAATCAAAATGAATTCTATTACCTAATACCTGACTTATAATATAAGGATATGTACCAGATAATTGTCCTTAGGTACTTACCAATAAATGAATTTTGAATAACCACCTGATGATGAATAAATTCCGAGAACTCTAGGAGATATGATACTGTTATATAGGCGTCTATTAGTATGTTAAGTTAAGACGGTGATGCATCTTAATGATTCTCCGAATTTAGAGGTGCACACCTCATACATTATCTCAATTTTAGCATACTGAAAATCCATAGACAGCTAGCTATATACGTACATAATTATGTTCTTGAATTAGACAAATAGGAAAACGTCGGAAAATGCAACTTTTTTTTTTGACCAACAGCTAGGTGTTTGACCACAACTCATCTGATGTTAAGAGACTATGTGGTCGAAGATGGTAAAGCAGACCTAGCCTGGAATGGATCTGGCTCTCAAGTGAGGCTGCCGGAACATACCGTTAGATGCTTGGCGGCAGATTTTCAACTTGAGGATGGTAGCTAGCCAGTCGAGTACTAGAAAGTACTTACCCTACCACCACGCAAACTAAATAGGTAAGTATAACTTTTTTTTTTTTTTGATTGTCATAGGAAAACTTACAGCTAGGAATACACAGACAAATACAATAAATAAGAATGGAAGGCCAATTAAAAGTTTTCACAGGTAAATAAAGAAGAATATGGTAGGAGACGACGGATTATGGAAATTAAGGTCATTTTAAAGACATTTCAGTCTATTGCTCTTGCGTTACGGCTCCTTAAGAAACTGTCTATTGTTTAACAATGATACATTTTTATTATCATTTTATTTATACAGCTTTAATGTAAGAAAGCGAATCGTTTTGAGTTGTGGAAAAATATTTACTTGCATCTCTAGATGTTACCTTAGTGGTCGTAGTGGCTTGTATCCAGTCTTCCTGTAATATGCAGCCTTCTTCTACAGGATATCTCGAAATTTCATTGGAAAAGAGAATCAACACTTCTACAAGTTCCCTTAACCTCATGACTAGTTCCTAACTTCATACGTTTTTCTTTGCGAAATTATATTGTTATAGGATACGTGAAAAACTCGATGTATTATCTTGATAAAATTGTTTCCTGTTGGCATCATATTATGTTGGGTGAGGAATTCCCGTTCGTTTGTTAATATGTTTTTTTGCTAACGTGGTTTCTGATTTACTTTATTGCAGGTTACTCACTTTGTGAGTGAGTAGGTATTCTCGAGTTCGTAAAATTGTTTTTAAGTGCAAGTGGGTCGGTATTTAATTTTGTAAGGGGTTCTGTAGGTATTTTTTATTTGTATGACTGGCAAATGTATTTTAATTAAACACTGGTTGTTTGTTATGAGCATGTTGATTAATACATCCGTTTGGTTACCATTTGTTTAACGTAATTAATTATATTATATATTTTGTCAATATTTTTGCGTTGCATGCTAAACTTCATAGCAAATTTACTCAGATTCGTAAGAACATGGTAATATTTCAAAAGTTAATAAGTATATAGGGTTAAACTCAGGGTGCCGAAAGGGAATTATTGTATTGTATTGATCTTCATGAACAACTTTTACTCTACGTTTAACTCTGAAATGGTGTAAATATCAGCTGTTTTGAGTTTTGGTCAAGAGTATTTTTTAACCGTGTTCAGGCGTATCCTGGGAAAGATCTATGTCCAGCATTGGACTTGTTAGGTTGTTGATGAACCGTGTTCCGAGTTGCGACGAATAGATGTTAATGATGACGAGTATAGATAATAATAGATATTTTGATTATCTTTTCTGCTTAATACATTTCATGCAACTCTGTATCTACCTATACCTATAAAAATAGGAATTTTATAAAGGATGCTTATTTTGCGAAGATAAAGTCATTATAGGGGCTTTGGTTACGGATAAAGAACCTTTTATAGCTAATTAATGCTAAGTTAGATTTCATCAACAATACACTTAGCAAAAAACGGTTCACACACACCACCGAAGCAGCCTTGGATCTCTAAAAAACTAGAGTAGGTAAGCCTCGAGCAAACAAAGCTTGCATGCGGCATTTCAGTCAGCCAGTGGTTTACAAGGCTCGGTGAGCGAAGCCTGAAGTAATGTCAAGCTTTTCCCTGTATTCATAATTTTCCTTGACTGATAGTCCAGTGCAATTTACCGAGTGATCTAGTGTTACCGTAGGACGATCATAATTATATATTGTGAATTATTTATATTCTGAAATATTGTGAAATATATTATTTTTATTTGTGAAAATGCCGACAAACTTTCCGGAGGATCCGTGGAAATATG
The DNA here is from genome assembly GCA_950106695.1 of Biston stratarius. NCBI lineage: Eukaryota > Metazoa > Arthropoda > Insecta > Lepidoptera > Geometridae > Biston > Biston stratarius. Next base: position 36,169,334 of record OX467106.1, on the reverse strand, counting down.
TTTATAAGAAACTTCAAGAACGCGAAATTGTCAGCAGAAAACAGTAAGATTTTAAATTTAATTTACGCCATGATTGTTTTGAATTCCTTCATCCCGAAACATCGAGGTATAGGAACCGATATGTTCCCGGTGTTCCGCCTTTTGTAGAACCCAATGTTGTAACTTCGCGAGAATGCAGAAGGAAGATCATTCCACAATTTGCAGGTGAATACCAAAAAGCAACTCGTGAATCACACAGTGTGCGAATTCTATAAATCATTAGGTATATGGATGAGGTTTCAGGTGGTCACGGCTAGTGCGGTGATAAAACCGTGACGCCGGCATAAGATCGAATTTTAACAGACTTTTTTTCATGATTTCTATATTGGTCCAAAGTAAAAGTTATTTAAAATTAAAAGAAACCTTATTTCGGCTTGATACTATCGTTTCACGTAACCCCGTAGACTGGATCACTTATTAAGGTTGTCTCAGAGAACAAAAACTCCACAGATCTCCACATGTTTACTGTTCCTATAAAAAATGTGAATCATTTTAGCTTTTATCTACGGGCGAAACCGCGGCAGCTAGTTAATGTTATAACAAAATACTCAAGTTAAAAAGCAAATTTACAAATTTTCTTTTACATTGTTTTTGGTACTAAAAATAATATGAAAATACTTAGCATTAATTTATTGTATACCTTTTAGCTATCAAATGAGACTTCTTTTGTGCGTAAAAGACATTTAGGTATTAAGTACTCGTATCGATAACTATGTTTTTTAATGCCAGACACTGGTTAAGTCCCTTTGACAGTACTTTTTTTTAAATTCTTTGCACACTTTTGCATTAGCTATGTTTGATTTTGTGTCGGGGTTTTTTTATTCATTACAAAAGTTGAGATGAGAAATGCAACATAAAAGTCGTTAACATTATTCATTTTTCATATATTTTTTAAATTATTAAATAAATATTACATTACATATGCTTTAGAGTACTTTAATAAAAAAACAACCATTACTCAAAGTAACAAACACATTAGGGACAAGTTTAAAATTCCGAAGTTATCGAGCAAAGTGCATCCCTAAATTAAGTGCTTGTCGATGATGGCGGATAACTCGAAACAAAAATGTTCATACGTTCGGGTTGAGATTATAAATAAATTAAATTAATTAACACTTTTATACCTAATTAATAACACTTAAATTTCTGAAGTATATGACGGTTGTTCAAAGGGTTCTGGTTCCTTATGAATTGTCTCATTGCTACTAGCCACTTCTCATTGAGAGAAAAATAAGGCCATAGTCCACCATGACTCCAGTTTCTTAGATATGATATAACTGAAGAAGTTGTAAAAGTTTACGACCCTTATGGCTAGTATACACATACAATTCCCACTCACGTAACCTACAGACGCATACCTACTCTCATACACTCAATCACACGCTCACAAAAACACACATTTAGACAATATATCATTTACACCACTGTACAAGTGTACATAGGTACATGCGACAAAGCGGAAATATTATTCACGATTCATTTATATATGGGTACAATGGATTTTACATTAAGGATATATTATAAATGTACACACAAATCACCAACACATCTATTCATAATATATACACATATTTAATTTAATTTTCATTAGTATTGTTCTACATTATATGTACTAAGTATATTACATTTTTATTTAATTTAATAGTAATTAATTGTATTCATAGTTTTTTTTAATGTTCATATTCAACTTTATTCAACAACAAACATAGGTACATAATTGTTACTGCGAGCGACATATCTCAAGACCACCGAGAGACCAGCCTTGCCTAGGTTGGGGCCCAGTGCCATACCACCATTTAGTATTTTTCAGTATTTTATGTAATTCCTTTTTTGCGTAATGTTTGTATTATTTTTTGTGTGAAAGATAAGTTATCTTATCTTACCACGCTGGCCAAGTGCGGGTTAGAGACTTCATACATATTTGAGAACATTAAAAACTCTTGGACATATGTTGTATATCTGACGAAGAAAACATCCTCGCAATGTTTTTTTTCACTATAGCAAGTTGGCAGCAATACGCCCATAACTTAGATGCGTGCCATGGGATTTCAATTCAGGTAGCACTTCGACCTGCGGCAGTAACTTGTTGGTGGCGCCCTCTTCTACCGGATATTATTATTACGATTATTGTCCTTTAAACGAGCAATTCTTGTATAAGTATATAAAATATAATCTGAATCTCGGATTTCGGAACGATTTTTATGAAATTTAGTATGCAGGGGGTTTCGGGGGCGATTTTTTTTTATAGCTGACAGGCATGGTGTTTGTCCACAACTCACCTGATGTTAAGTGACGGTGTGGTCGAAGATGCTACCTAGCCCGGAATGGAACTGGCTCTCAAGTGAGGCTGCCGGAACACATCGTTAGATGCTTGGCGGCAGATTTTCAACTTGCCAGCCGAGTACTAGAAAGTACTCTTACCACCACGCTATGGTTTCTTCACGATGTTTTCCTTCACTAGAACTCATTTTTGGGGTTTGAACCCACGCCCTTCGGCATGCGAACCGACCACGCTAACCACTGAGATATCATCGCTATAATAATAAATCGCTATCGCGATAAATCGATCTAGCTAGGTTTAATTTCTAGAAAACGTCGTTTTATCCGTGTTTTCACCCGAGCAAAGCTCGGTCATCCGGGTACTAATGATTAATAAGCAGTTCTTGCATGAATAATTTTTTTTGAGATATTTGAAAATATCTTTAGCTAAAAGTCTGGTGAATTAAGATACTTAAACTGCATAAACAAACACCTGTTATTAATATGTGTAACCGTTACTGCAGTTATAGACATGAACAAATTTACATTTGGGGATTTTCTGGGTATTATATTGTATTATATTATTTATTTTATTGTAATGTCATACGTAAATGGCTATGACAAGGTTATTGTGACTTGTTCTCCTACATAGAAACTATTTCGGTAATGCCAGGTATCAGTTCTATTTCTCTGGCTTATTGTTGGTTGGTCATATTTAAGTCATACCTTTTCTTTAGTATTATAAAGACTTCACGAAAGGCTTTTCGCAAATTGTCTTGCTAGACTCCACTGCTCCCACACCAAAAAATCATTAAGGCGCTCTATTATCTTGCTTTCTCCAATCAACGGACATAGATAAGGACACACTACAGACAAAGCGGGGCTAGTTACCGAGTTACCAGTGGTGATGTCATGCTGCAAAACCTTTTGCGTGCAAAACGTCTTTGTTTGTGATAGGAGTCAGGTGATTTACTTAAACCATTTTAGCTAAGACTTTTCATAATAATTGTCTATCACGAGATGAAAACATGCATTTCGTGTAAAACGGCCATGTTCCAGAATCAGTAACTACTTACTATATTATATTTCCGAAACGAATCCTTGCAATATGGTTCCGTATTGAGCAATGATCTAGTTAGGGTAAATTATATTTAGGTATCTCGAGCGGGGAATTTAGGCCTCTTTTATTTTGCTTTGTCATCATATCCATTGTAATATGTAAAGTTTAAGCGTTTATTTTTAACTATGAAAATAGTTTTATTTAAATACTGGACGACATTTTAGCATTGCAATCTAGCCCCAAGTTAAGCGAAGCTTGTAGGTACTGTCGAAGACTTGTATAGTGTTAGGTATCAGCGACTTTTATTATAAATATATGTTTTTCTTTGTATAATTTCCTATAGTTATTTACGAATAATAATATGAATAATGTTACCTTAATTATTTTGCACGAACACATGATTATTCTACGATCTTAGTTAAATCAATTGTTTAATTTTACGGATGTTGAAAGACGTCGGCCAATCACGAGCGTCGCCCAATCACAATTACTATGTCGGATGGCGATCGGGCGAGGCTCGGACGGGCCGGCAGATTTTGTTAAGCTTGAAGAGAGAAAATAAGTGAAGATTATAAGAATTATATGAACGTTGCAATACATTGAAATATAAAGTGAAACACTATTTGGAGTCTAAATTTATCCTGACCTAGTTCCAATAGGTCAGAAGTGGGATCATCGAGAAAATTTATAATTTTTTTCGTCACGCCTACTACTCGGAGAAAAACGTAAGTAATATCTATATTTCAACTATGGTTAGCCTCACAACCCAATAGTAAAAAAAAAATAGAACTGTTAATACGGGTATTATAAATGTGTTTTTTTTTTCTCTCTCATCTATCTCGAAACGAATTATCATGGCACATGTTAGTTTTTCTTTTCTGATCAGAAAATGCAAATAGTCGATGGTAAAAAAAATTAAATTTAGATGATGTAATAAATATTTTGAGGGTAAATTCAATAAATGGCAACAAATTATATTAGTTTGTTTTTCTCTCCTGATCAGAAAATTCAAATTGTTGATACTTAAAATTAAGTTGGATAATGTAAATAAATATTTTTTGAGGGTACATTCAACGGAAGTAATTGGCAACAAATTGAATTACTAAACAATAACTTGTGACTTGTGCTATTTAAAGAATTTGACGCCGGTTTATTTCGAATTTTGATTTTATTGGCTAAGCAGAAGTTAGGACCGTTTCGGAGAGGCATTCTGGTCCAGATTATGTTTTCCAGATAGGTCGAATGTTACGAGAACAATAGGAATCTTGTCTTGTATTTCTGTTTTAACATAAATAATTGGAGTATAATTAAAAAAAAAAAAAAAAAATGGTTTTGGAACTTATTTTTATTTCACAAAAATAAAGAATAATGCAAATACGAATATATTATTGTACTACTAAACTACGACCACAAAAAGTTCTAAGTTTTGTTGTAATTGTTTGACTAGTGGCCAGGTTGTTGACATCAATCTGAACTACGTGGTACCCAACCCGCAGGTCAAAGGCTTGATTTGAATATTTCAATTTTAAATGTAGGGATTGCCAATACCTAAACGTAACTTAAGTCTTGTGGTTCGGTACCTAAGATTACACCATTGACAAGGAATGTTGTGACGTAGTATATTAAGCTGGTATGTGTAAGTTTCAGATAACGAGGCTATGGAAAAGGACATTGAAGGTGCCCTAGGTGGAGGGCCTAAAAGGAATAAAACCCTAGGTGGAGGGTTCAATTTAAGGAAGGAAACCCCAGGTGGAGGGTTAAGGTTAACGAACGAAACCCTAGGTGGAGGGCTAAGTTCAAGGGACGTAGCCCTAGGTGGAGGGCTAAGTTCAGGGAACGAAACCCTAGGTGGAGGGTTAAGTTCAGGGAACGAAACCCTAGGTGGAGGGTTAAGTTCAAAGAAGGAAACTCCAGGTGAAGGGGTAAGGTTGGCGTATGGGAAAAAAGCCGAGGAACTAGGCCGACAAAAGAATACGTTTAATGATGATGAGAAGATACGTTACTCGAAACAAGGACGTACGCGGTTCGGTATTTACGAGGAACAAGGTGTGACCAGAAAGAAGCTGATATCAAAGTCGCAGGCGCGTAAGCAGCGTTTTTCTGTATCGTCTGGTACTGAAGATGAGGCATGTCCGCAACGTAAAAGGAAATCGCGGACGAGACACGGATCAGGCGATACACGGAAGAGAAGACGTGTCTCATACACATCGTCAGATTCCATAAGCGGGACATCTTCGCCAAAAAGGGTAAAGGTATCAAAATTTAGGGAAAATGATCAGGACATTAAGCTAATGGATAAGTTTCTGTCTATTTTAGAAAAAGTTAAGAGTTCAGATAAACCTAAAATAAATTTTGGCACAAATGTGCTGCCGGAGTTTGATCCTTTGTCAAAGGATCAAACTGTTTTGACGTGGATCACTAAAGTAGAAGAGTGCGCTGAAATATACGGTTGGGAAGAAAAAGAAATTATTCACTATTCCCTACCTAAATTGAGTGGTGTTGCTAAGACGTGGTACCAGGGTTTACCTTCGGTGCTGCACACGTGGTCCGAGTGGAAGAAGAAGCTATTAGAATCTTTTCCATGTAGAGAGGATTATGCTGAGCTCTTAACCGAAATGTTAGCTAAAAAAGCCAAATACGGAGAGTCATTAGAGCATTATTATTATGCAAAAATTAATTTACTAAATAGATGCAAAATCACCGGCAAGCAGGCAGTAGATTGCCTTTTGTATGGCATAGAGGATCGGGCGGTAAAGGTTGGTGCTCAGGCAGCACAATTTCGTGAGCCAGAACAGGTACTCAAATATTTAAAAACCGTCAAAACTGGACAGAGCAGGGACAACCAGGATTCGGGGCGAAGAGGCAGGTTTGGAACGGCTGCAAATCGGGTGGATTCTTCTAAATCAGGTACTATGTTTAATCCTTCAATTAAATGCTTTAACTGTAATGAAATTGGACATCCTAGTTTCAAATGTGATAAATCGACGTATTCTATAAAGTGTCATAACTGCAACGAGGTCGGTCACCGTAGTTCAAGGTGTGACAAACCACCCTCGAAATGCACTACGTGTGATCGGACAGGCCATCTCACTTCTAACTGCTATAAAAGCACTGGAAGAAATGTTGCCGAAACAGGGAAAAACCCAATGTTAGGAAATGATTCTAAACAGAAACAGGTGTCCGAAGTTATGATTGAGGACTCGGGAATAAACAAGTATGTAATGAATATAAAAGTAAATGGTTCCACTCTTAACGGTCACGTAGACCTAGGTAGCCAGTGTTCCCTTATCAGAGAAAGCGATGTCAAATCTCTAGGCCTTTGTGTGACCTCTCGTTCAAATTTGCCGACCCTCAGAGGTATAGGGGCCAGTCTAGTGAGTCCATTAGGAGTAGTTTCCGCCACTGTAGATATTCAGGGTATATCGGAATCAATCGATCTTTATGTCGTGGAAGATTATGTTCTGATACATTCTATTTTAATAGGACATTCTTTTACGGAGAGACCGGATATTCTGATAGTTAAGACGCCGGATGCGATAAAGTTTCTGAGAATGCCTCCAAATAAAGTTAACTTAGTGACAGCTTGTGACTCTGAAATTCCCTGCAATACGATGCGAGCGGTACAGGTTTCTACAGATTCACAAATGTTGGAGTGCGAAGTTAATGTAACCGGTGCGCTACGTGGGCCAGAAGGTAAGGAATATTATCTCTTACCAGGTCAGTATGAAATCAAAAATGGTCGTGGTGCGATCTTAGTCTACAACGCCTCGAGGAACCCTATGGTTATTACTAAAGGTACTCTTTTGACAAGGTCTCTCGAAAGAAATCAAATCCCGGCAACTGATATTAAGAATTCATTCAGTATCGTCTTCAATGATACTGTAATGGAGGAATCGGTGAATTGTAACGCGAAATTGGATACAGTCCAACGGCAGGATCTGAAAAATGTATTGGACAGGTACGGTGAGTGCTTTTCAGGTGGGTTGCTTGACTTAGGATTTACGACAGTTACTGAAATGACTATAGAATTAACTGATGGGGAACCAATCGTTTATCGTCCATATCGTATGTCACACGCGGAGCGACTGATGGTAAATAATATGGTTCAGGAAATGTTGGACAGTAACATAATAAGAGAATCGTCGTCACCTTACGCGAGTCCAATCATCATGGTACAAAAAAAGACTGGAGATAAACGCTTGTGTGTCGATTATAGGGCCCTTAACAGGAAAACTAAAAAAGATCACTACCCGATGCCTCGAGTAGAAGACCAATTAGACCTACTTGCAGGTAATACTCTATTTACATCTTTAGATTTAGCGTCAGGCTATTATCAGATCCCGATTTCGGAGGAGTCACGTCCAAAAACTGCCTTCGTCACACCCGATGGACAATTTGAATTCAACCGCATGCCCTTTGGTCTAGTTAATGCGCCATCGGTTTTTCAAAGGACTATAAATAAAATATTGATGGAAGCCAAAATAAAGTACGCTATCGTCTATATGGATGACATTTTGATCCCATCTAAAGACTTTAATGAAGGTTTGCAAAGGCTAGAAGAGGTATTGCAATTACTGAAGGCAGGGGGGCTGACTCTGAAGTTGAGTAAGTGTCATTTCTTTCTTGACTCTGTAGATTTTCTAGGATTTGATGTCAGGGCTGACGGGATCCGTCCTGGTAGCAAAAAGAGCGAAGCAGTCTCCAAGTTTCCACGCCCTACCAATCAACATGAGGTACGTCAATTTCTTGGCCTGTCTGGCTTTTTCAGACGTTTCATTAAAGGATACGCAATTGTTACCGCCCCATTAACAGATCTGCTGAAGAAAAATGTAGGATGGTCGTGGAATGACGAGCAAGAACACGCTTTCGAAAAGGTAAAAGAGTTGCTCACAAGTCGACCAATACTCGCACTATACGATCCGAAAGCAGAAGTAGAATTACATACCGATGCATGCAAAGAAGGTTTAGCAGGGATACTACTTCAACGAAACTCTGATGGAATACTGCAACCAGTGTCTTACTTCAGTCGTAAGACAACCAACGACGAACGTAAGTTACATTCGTATGAGCTAGAGACATTAGCGGTTGTTGCCTCTCTAAACCGGTTCAGGGTTTATTTGATAGGAATACCATTCAAGGTCATGACAGACTGTAACGCACTACGGTCAACCTTAGTTAAGAGAGACCTAATACCTCGTATATCTCGTTGGTGGGTCCAGCTGCAGGAATATGACTGCACAATAGAATACCGACCAGGCACCCGGATGACTCATGCCGACGCGCTAAGCAGAAATCCAGTGGATAACGATGTAAGTGAACAGCATGTTTTAGATGTTTTATCGGTACAGGAATCTAACCAGGACTGGATATCGACGGTGCAGTCAGCTGACGAGGAGGTAAAGAAAATAAAAGAAATCCTCACTGATCCTGCTTTTGAGGAAGCCGTAGATATACACAAAAACTATAAACTTAAAAACGATAGGGTCTATCGTATTGAAGGGGAAGAAATGAAATGGGTTGTACCACGAGGTGTGAGGTGGCAGATTCTAAAAATGAATCACGACGATGTGGGTCACTGGGGATTTGAGAAAACCCTACAACGTATTAAAGAACACTATTGGTTTGCAAAAATGCGCAGATTTGTAAAAAAATATGTTGCTTCGTGTCTAGAGTGCGCACATCACAAAACTCCTGGCGGAAAACATGAAGGCGTGCTACATCCTATAGAAAAGGTAAGCACACCGTTCCATACTATACATGCAGATCACTTGGGCCCATTCGTCAAAAGTAAAAAAGGGAACTGCTACTTGTTAGTGATCGTCGATGGGTTCACTAAATACGTTAGTATAAACGCAGTTAAAAATACAAAGTCTATTACTTCAATCCAAATTATGAAGCAGTTTGTGAGCTATTTTGGGGTCCCGACACGATTAATTACAGACAAGGGTACGAGCTTTACGAGTAAAACATTTCAGTGTTTTATTGAAACATATGGTATAAAACATATTCAAAATGCTGTCGCTACTCCCAGGGCTAATGGGCAAGTGGAAAGGTTCAATAGAACTATTTTAGACGCTTTGTCCACATCAAACCACGGTGGAGACGAAAAATCCTGGGATGAGCACGTAGCAGACATACAGGTTGGTATCAACACCACAAAACACAAAACAACTCAAAAAAGCCCCTCAGAACTGCTTTTCGGTTTCAATATTACAAGCAGGACAGAAGGTAAGTTAAGTGAAGTAATTAGTGATACTCTAAATAAGGTCCCGACAGAACAATTGGGTGACTTGAGGCAGGAGACTGGGGATAGAATAAAGGAACAACAGGTAAAAGATGCTGCTTATTATAATAAACATAGAAAGACGGCAAGGCAATATAAGGAGGGGGATCTAGTACGGGTAGAAAGGCAGGTACCTCACGATGGTAAATCACAGAAACTTGTTGTGAAATATCAAGGCCCTTACCGCATAATAAAAACGCTCGAACATGACAGGTTTCTGATTGAAGACACACCGTTGACTCGTAAACATGGTCGAAAATACGAAACCATTGTAGCTATAGATAAAATACAACCTTGGATGAACTTCACTAGAAACTTTGAATCCGATTCATCAGAAAATGATACCGAAAAAGACGAATAATTTATGATTGTCTAGGTGTGTCTTCACTCAAAGATGTAATTTAAACCAAACCCAATAAATGTGTACCTAGACGTAAATAATATCTGTAACATGATGTAATCACCATATATGTATGTAAGTCTAGCTATTAATATAAGTTATTTTGTGATAATTAACTAATTATGCGTGTATACTTAAGAATATATTTAGTTAGTCAATAGTTTTAGGTTTATTATCGTTTGTCAATTGTATGTATAAGGTTATAAAAATAAAAAAATAAAATATATATATTGATTAAGTTTAAAAATAAGCGATGGGACTCGCTTCAGGTAGGATGGCCGAGCTGTTAGGTATCAGCGACTTTTATTATAAATATATGTTTTTCTTTGTATAATTTCCTATAGTTATTTACGAATAATAATATGAATAATGTTACCTTAATTATTTTGCACGAACACATGATTATTCTACGATCTTAGTTAAATCAATTGTTTAATTTTACGGATGTTGAAAGACGTCGGCCAATCACGAGCGTCGCCCAATCACAATTACTATGTCGGATGGCGATCGGGCGAGGCTCGGACGGGCCGGCAGATTTTGTTAAGCTTGAAGAGAGAAAATAAGTGAAGATTATAAGAATTATATGAACGTTGCAATACATTGAAATATAAAGTGAAACACTATTTGGAGTCTAAATTTATCCTGACCTAGTTCCAATAATAGGAACCAGATAACTGAAATAATACTAAACTATTATTTTAACTTTTTTGTAAATACGTACTTAGCTACATAAAATACACCCGAACACTGAATAATCATCTATGTTTCTCACGCAAATGTTTGTCTTCGGTGGAAATCAATCCCCCACCGTATGACCCCATCCCGTAGCCCACGAAGCAATCGAGCTTATACTACATAGGCTTCCAGACAGGCTTTTGTTTTTCTTTTATGAATTTAGTATAAGCACGTGTAACTGGTTTTTTTGGTGGGTAGTTTTTTTAAATATTTTATTCTGTATAAATAATTTGTGTGGTCTATGCGGACTGAAGGCACTTAACGGAATTAATTTATCAGTCATTTCACAAATAAATCAGAATATATTTCTCAAGAACATCCATATAGGGTACATATTGTTTGATCTCCCTAAATGGGAAAGATAGTTATTCAAATTCTCTTTGAAAAGCCTTCACGAGTTTTGATGTCGTAAATTAATTTCGGCACCGGATCTGCAGAATTATCACAGTCCAAATGTTTGTAGAGTGATTAAGTGCCATTACAAAAGCACGTGTTCTGTTGCATAGCGTTTAGTTTGTACAGAACCGACGGTCTGTGTGCGTGGTTGGAGCGTTCCCGCCACCTTCAGTCAGCCTTGGATTACGTCAGCCTGCTCCGCCGCTAGTTGCAGAACCAAAACAAACGCACCGAGACGTGTTTGCGATAAATATTATAAGCTTGAGTCGCCAAATTTACTTAATACATCGTCTTTGTTGTCGCAATATTAAAAATTCAGTCTGCGTGTGTCAGTGACCCTAACGGAACGAATCGATGTTGATCTTCAAATGAGCTCGCCTGCGTTCACAACTTCTCAGTGAATAACCCTATTTCCGTACCCACATCTAAAGGCATTCAACTTCAATCTCAAGCTGTTCCGAGTTTACGTCATTGGCTAACACGGTGTATGACTTCTTTCCAGTGATTCATTGTGCATACTGATGACTGTATCTACAATACATCGTGTTTTAAACAGATGGCTTCAGTTAGACGCGTTGCGTTAAGTCAGTTGAATTAACAGTAGGGCAAACAGTGTAATAAAAAAGTACTTGTACCTACATAACCTGTGAACTTTTTGATAAGGTGTGTAAGATTGTGCTGTTAACATGGATGAAGAATCGATGTGGAAAGGTTTTTACGATAAACTACAACAGCAGAAATCTGTAGAGGAACAGGTTCATGATACCAGGTGCGTGGTATAGACGTGAAACATAATTTTTCATGTTCAAAATATTTTGACGACACACACGACGACAACACAACGACTGAAGTTGGTGTGTAATAGGTATATACTTACCTATTTATCGGTACTTAGGTACCGATAAAATGAAAAAGTCGGGGAAGTGGGTGAGTAACTGCTAATACTAATTACCTACCTATATATATACTTTTACCTGGGTAGGCCGAGACTGGGTAGGTATATTTTTCCACTAGTTACATTACAATCTTGGCACACATCTTTCGCTTGCTCTAGTTTCGCGTGTTCATGTGTTAATGATGTACTATGCTCGTCAGTAGCGGGTACCAGTTCCAAATATAATGTACTTTATGACCACTCAGTTCTTTATTTGAAACTTCTTTATATTTGATTGATAACCAGCTTGCTCACCCACACTCGCCCCTATTCTGTTTCAGTTTGTGTTGTCAATTTTAATTCAACCATCCTCTCTACGTATACCTATAGCTCTATCTTTGTTTACACGTATTTTAAATAATTAAAAAAAACAACATCTTATTTGTCCCCATTTTTTGTGTATTTCGTCATAATATGTGTCAACACCGGTCATCACCGGTGTTTTTTTTTTGTAAGTAGGTACCTACTAAAGAAAACATCTGATGAGATCACTTGGAAAATTAAAACAGCCAAACTAAGCTAAATTTGTAAATAATAAAATATGAACCAAATCAATACAAATAACAAAAACAAAATATATACAATACAACATATAGGTACTTATGTATTTATGTAATTATGATCAACAATCATCGTGTATGGACTACAAGCGATTAAAATTAAAGATGAACTAAATTTTTCAATGGACTGTTGATTTTTTTATGCTGCCAGTGTTGACTCCATAATTTAGTTGCTCTAAAATGATCTCCTTTTGGCTTCGAATTCTAAACACATACACGTGATTCATTAGGAATAAAACAACGATAATTTTAGACATAATACTTTTAAAAAATCAAGTTTTAGAATACAATACAATATAATGCGTTTCAAAGGTTTTTTTCGATTCTCGCTAAATAACCGGAGATAGACATTTTTGATAGCGATATTATTATTATTTGCGTGACAACTGATAACATTAAGTCAGTGTCATGATACTGTCCGAAATATGGTAAATATGCTAATTTTGCTTGTGGCGCTAATAAAAACCGGCACAAACACAAAGCTCTCATGCAGTACAATAATTTCTTGAAACTGTATTGGTTCTTATTAGCATTATAAGTTTTTATAGTTTTATCGTAGAACATTTCAAACAGCGCCATGTAACTCCGAACTAAGCAAAACTTGTACTATGGGAACCAGAATATAACTGATAGAATACTTACTTCTTTTTTGATAGAGTACTTTTTTTGTAAATACATACTTATAGTACATAAATAACATCCAGACATAAGACAATGACAAACAAATATCGTCGCATAAATGTTTATAATAAAGTTTTCGAAACTACGCCTTACAGCTTTTGAAGCAGACCAAATCTGTTACCAGTTTCTATCAAATGAGTTACCAGTGCAGTGTTAAGTGTTGTTAGTATTATTGGTCTATTTCGGAATACTTCTCTAATCTATCATTGACATTTGACTTGAGAATTTGAGGATTTTAAAGAAGTGTAGGCAGGCAGAACGGCGTTCGGCAAATGGAAAATTATTATCTATTTAAAGCAGAAGCTCTAGTCTACATAGTCGTGTCTTTTATATCTGTATTATAAATAAATGACTGTGTAGATTTAGTTGCTGTGTAACGATTTTCGGAGTGTGCTGTAATCAGTTCGCAAGGTTTATAATATCGTTATCATCTGAGATAGCATCATGGATATATTGCGGGTTGGAACAGTTCGACATATAGGAATTTTCAACCAGTGTAGAAGAATGCACCTACTCAAGGAGCAAGCGTACATCGCCGGTGGATGGGTTAAAGCGGGGAACTCTGCTTCTTTTCCCGTGTTTAACCCCGCTAACGACAAAGTTATTGCAGAAGTCCCGGACATGGATGCTAGTGACGCAAAAATTGCACTCACTGCTGCCTCAGATGCTTTCAAAACGTGGAAGGACACCACCGCCAAGGACCGCGCCAACATATTACGGAAATGGTTCTATTTATGCCAGCAAAACACAGATAATCTTGCTGAAATCATTACAGCCGAATCAGGAAAGCCCCTAACGGAAGCTAAGGGTGAAGTTGGTTATGGCAATTCATTTTTGGAATGGTTTGCTGATACTGCCCGTCACATCAATGGTGAGATTGTTCCAAGTCCATGGCCTAACAAACAGATATTAGTAACCCGCCAGCCCGTCGGAGTTGTATCAGTCATCACTCCATGGAACTTCCCGTTTGCAATGATCACTCGTAAGGTTGGAGCATTGATGGCAGCTGGATGCACTTGTGTCATAAAACCTTCAGAGGATACACCTTTATCTGCATTGGCTGCTGTAGAGTTGGCAGAACAGGCAGGAGTCCCTAAAGGAGTTATCAATGTTCTAACAACTAGCAGAAAAAATGCAGCTGCAGTTGGCAAAGTTATGTGTGAGGATGACAGGGTAGGGATTATATCATTCACTGGCTCCACTCAAGTTGGAAAATTACTGTATGGGATGGCAGCCAAAGGAATAAAAAAGGTCTCATTAGAGCTTGGAGGAAATGCTCCATTTATAGTGTTTCCCAGTGCTGACATTGAGCATGCACTAGACCAAGCCATGTTGGCCAAATTCAGAAATAATGGACAGGCCTGCATCGGAGCGAACAGATTTTTGCTACACGAAGATATACATGACAAATTTGTAAATGGTTTCAAGGAGCGAATTGTACAGAAATGTATTCTTGGACCTGGAACACAGGAAGGTGTCACATGCGGTCCTCTTGTTAACTTACAGCAGGCCGTTAAAGTTTCAGATATTGTCAATGATGCTGTTTCTAAAGGAGCTAAGGCCGTTATTGGTGGAAAATTCAATACTGGCCTAGGAAACAAATACTATGAATCCACTCTGTTGGTAAATATGAACCGAGATATGAGATTGTACACGGAAGAAGTGTTTGGGCCAGTAGCAGCATGTTTTAAGTTTAAAACTGAAGAAGAAGCACTTAATATCGCAAATGACACTAGGAGTGGTCTTGCTTCATATGTATTTACAAAGGAGCTAGGTCAGGCATTTAGAATGTCTAGGCAGTTGGAGTTTGGAATGGTTGCTATAAATGATGGTATAATATCTGCAGCCGAACCACCATTTGGAGGAATAAAAGAATCTGGAATTGGCAGGGAAGGCAGTCTGCATGGAGCTGAAGAATATACCGACCTCAAATATACTCTGATGTCTGCATTGGATAAATGAAACACCACTTCCATAATTATAATTCACAACAAAATAACAATTATTAAAATCATGTCATGTTTCTTTTTTTTGTTCATTATAGGCTCGCTTTTAACCACATCCTGCCTGATGTTAAGCAATAGTGAGGTCTGGCATGAAAACATTGCTTGGTAAAAAGACCTATTTTTATGTCGAGTTTCCATAGTAAAAGGCACATAGTTAACCATGATTTGTGAAGCACCTATAGTAACTATACAAAAATAGTAACTTTTGTAATCAAATCACAGTCATAATAATTTTATAAGCATTTAGTAGTTAGTAAGTTGCATTTATATGTATTATATATATTTACATATGCATTTATTGTGTCAATTAATATCTTTTTGATGCATGAATGCATTTTGTTTAGGTTTTACTGACGTGAAACAAACAAGTTTACCAATGTTAGTCAGTAATATAGGTCTCTGTGTTATTTAGAGAATCATTCCAGTCTTCCAGTGCATTGTGATCTTAACTGTTATTGTATGTACAATTTAGAAAGAAATAAGAAGTAGGTTACATTTTTTTACTTTTATTGATTATATCTACTCTCAATAACTAGTATTGTGCAATATTAAACATGTAAGTAAGTACCTAAATTATTTTGTTGTTTTTAATTTGATAAAGATGTTATTATATTGAGCTATACTCTATTACATAATGTTATATCCAGTAATATCTGCTCAGCTATCATATTGAACTAAATTATATTAGTTCTTTTTGTTTATTTTAAAATCTTAAAGTGTATTTATCTGTTGCTAAGTGTAGTATAAAAGTGTAAAATAAATCAATGAAGTATAAAAAAGTTTTTAGTTTTAAAAAAAGGCTTATTTTATTTCCTTTCTATATTACCACCACTTATAATATACATATAGGTATGTATATTATATAGGATCTCATAATAATTTCAATTTCATTTCCCTAAGAATATGTATATGAAATAAGAATGTCTTAGGGGTAATGAAGTTGAAATTACTGAAAAATGTAACTAGGTTACATAATGTTCCTATTTTGCTCCATTATATTGGATTATAGCATAATGGTGGGTATGGTCTTTTATTTTATTTGTGTAATTTATATCTTTTTGTTAATTAAGACGTTTCTCCAACAGAGTACAAGAAGTCGACAACGGATTTTTCGAAAAATTCGGGTCGATTTTGAAGCAAGCGTCTCTAAAAGCGGCTTTAGAAGAGTCCACGCCGTTAGCACCATTGGTTGAGATCGAGGAAAAGGATGGCGAGCAGAAAGTGGAGACCGATCTTCAAGCTGAAAGCGGCAGCGTCACCAAAGACTCTGATAGCGGAAACGAGACCCTTCTCGATACGGATTCGGAGCCTGATGACCACGAAAAAAGAGTAGATCGCTATATTGAGGCCGTCGGATGGAATGTGAGTTTTTATTACAAATTTTATTATGACTTTACGATTGGGATATAGCGACAGGTTTGCGTCATGCACCTTAGATTTTTGCATTTATAGGCTCTAAACTCTGATCTACTTATCTTTAAAATGATATGGTTCTAAACCTTGATTTGCTCTATCAAGTATTCTTATAGGATATGGTTATATTAGGCTAGTCATAAAATACAAATTGTCACACAACTATCCGGGGATTCCGTAATCTTTTACATATTTGACACAATAGCTTCAAATGTGCAGGAGATAGGTAACATAGAACGGTAAACATTCCATCACGTTCAATTGAATCCGACCCATCTACAGTCGTCAACCAATCAGTAGGGCCAGAGGGCAGCAAACTTTCCGTTGTTGTATTTTAGGAAGTTGTAAACTATTTAGCTTGATGCTGTTTGAACTAGACATTGCATAAACCTATTTCGAGAAATATAGGTCGGGATCGGATACGAATCTGTAGTGTTATTGCGACAATTTCGTAGGAAATGTACTTACGATGGTGATTATTATTCTTATTACGTACGTTGTCATATGAAAGAGACAAAGAATAAGTCAGCAGAGTCAGTGACACAAATTGTTCAATGCCTCAAAGGTATGACGTTGCATCGATGTCTGCGAGCAGGCGCACTACGAGAACTCGTTGTTGGTATTTTGGTGGCACATTGCCAGGAACTCTTTTACTTTTCCCCGGTCACTTTGTCAACTTCCTCAAGGTTATTCTGAATGGCCCTCGCCGAGAGAATTTGTTGTTGTCCAATGTCATTCCCCTTAGATAAAAGTGGAAACCAGAAGTTCTGTTCTACGAATGTCTTTTAGATTGAACAATCTGAATTGGCGAGATATCTGCATTAAATTATTCATTTCGATACAGCTGCAATTAGGCGTTATATTGTGTTACTTAGCCTACAATACTGTGCATCTTCTTATTCCAATTTACTTTGATGTGAGCGAATCGAGTATATGAAATATATACCTATATCTAGAAACCCACACAACTTTTAAAGTATACAAATACATGTGCACGTTACAGCTTTTATTAAACTTTAACAGTTAAGAGTTTTTCAATCGATTCTAATACGAGTAACTGTTTGTCTTTTACTTATAAACAGTACCGATATCGCTCAATTATTGCATGCTTATTGTTGAGTGGCTCTTTGTAAGAAAATCGTAAGATATTAATTAAGTAGTCGATGGAGTGTGTATTCGCAAATGGGTTATAACGTATCAGAGTAGCTTCCGTTTCTGGCGAACATAAACGCATGTGGTTAATAAAATAAATAAAACATTCAACACGCGCCTGTTGCTTTGGTTCACTGAAGAACCTTGGTTTATAGGTACGTAGCTCCGTGCTAAACCACTTAAAATTATAATAAACATTTTCTAAATACAGAGTTTTATGAAGAATCAGTTGCGTGCTGGGTTTCCGTTAAAAGGAAATGAAGGTAAAGGAAATAATATTAGGCAATCCCTTCTGTCTTCAGACATAAACAAACATCAAGAAAGCTTTGTGCACTTTGCATTTTCACAATCAATAAAAGCTAGTTTTGTAATAGGAAAAATAAACATGACCGACTGCCGCATCAATTTGCTACGATTCCGCTTCGAGTGCTTTTATTCTTTATGGACCTTTATATGCCTCTGCCTGCGAATAAAACTTGCTATAATGTACTGCTTTATTGGTATTCTGTCGATTCAAGATGAATTTATATGTAACATATCTATTAGAATCGAAATTAAAAGTGTAATAAAACGTCTACTCCTGACATAGATGTATTTGATGGATCACTTCAGACATTATAACATCCACACGCGTAACTGTTAAATTCTTCGATAAGAGGAAACCTGCGCAAGATTTTCCTCGTAAAGTTTAAGTATCCAAGCTTCGCCAGGAAGTGGGTGAATAGCATTCTAAAAACAACTTTGAAGACGTCTGAGGTGTGTGAAAAATATTTTGGACAATCCTTTTTTTATTTAGTTGAGTTGCGATCGTCTTCGTTGGCGGCGCTTTGCAAAAATAGAATTTGGCGGCAGTGGCGGTTCATTCCCGAGTCCCAGCCGGACTAGCCAGTGCACCGTTAGCTCCCACCACATACATTTCAGTTTCAGCATTCGCTCCCCGATCCCTTTCTGTTAAAAGCGATCTGTAATCGACTTTGGGTCGAGACATGGGATAGACCGTGGCTTTCGTTCTGTTCAGTGCAAGTGTTCCTGACAAATTCTCGTTTGTGTTGTGTCAATAACCGATGAAAATGAATGGAACAGGGACTCTGCGGACTAAGTTCAGGGGTGTGAAGAAGGAGCTGTTAGAGCGACAGACGAGTATGCTGATACAATCCATGACCGTGCGTATTGTGAATGAATGTTACGTTATTTTGAGATGAATAGTGTTTTCCTCTGTGTCAAGGTTCTTTAGTTAATTATATCGTGAGAACAATTTAAGAACTCGTTGGCCATTCATATTGATTTAACTCCAATTACTACTTTCTACTTTTTATGCTTTTGAATAAATTAGGAATTTAGACTAGATTAGCATAAAAAAGTGAAGATTCGATAAAGAAGGAGGAGAGCCCTACTCTATAGGCAGGAGTCTAAATAATCCGCCGATAATGATGACGGTCATTAATGTTAGGCATTGTACCTAAACTAGTCCAGCAATCAGTAGTGGTTAATCGTTACTACGCACTTAAGTCTCACAACAAATTAAACCTGATATTAACATTATGCAACCTCGTTCCCAAGGGGGAAAACTCAGATCAAATCGCTGTTTTTTGCTGTAAGCAAACTTAAAGTTTTGCGGGATTTTACTAACGTAGGTACTTGTATAAAAGTGAATCATTGTAAACCACGATAGGAACAGACTCTCATAGTTTGCGGGGTGGATAATTATTTAAATATCATTCAGTTTCTTGGTGTCTGGACACAAGCTCGTGTGTCCGTAACCAACGACGCGTGAAATCCAAAACATCACTAGTTGTTGCTAGCTTTCGATCAGATCAATAAGCATCCCACGGTAATCCGGCAGCTTAGGGTGGGTTGGTGGCGCTGTGGTGTATATTCCTCGTTACATGACAACAAAATTTAGGCGCGTGGCAGTGCTGTTCCTGTGGTAACCACCATCAATCGATGATTCATACTCGGGTAGGTAGTACTGACTGCAGTGCAGGGCGGGATTGTTGAAAGTCGGTTCGCTCTGCTAGTTTATGAAATTGAGATATTATTATGATTCCTCGGTTTGTAAACTTAGAATTCTGTTTTAAACGTCCTTGCTTCTAGCATTGTTTATCTTGCTTGACATGCTTTTCGCTTCTAGTGTTATGATGATTGAATGTCTTAGAATAAAATCAAAATCATTAGTTCTGAAAGGAGTGAATATCACGTGTGTCATCGCAAAAGAAACATTTGGAAAAAAAAACTAACAAAGACGTAGGACGACCTGACTCAAATGACGTCCGTGACTAGCATTTGTTTAGCTACCTAGATTGTTATATTCTAGTATAATTCATCAAATAACCATAAACGGTGGCGATAAAATGTGAAGTGATGCAATTGTTTATGGTGTATTTACCTCGATTGCAGATCGATGAACTTTACTTGGAGGTACTGTACGAGATTTTACACAATGTCGGGGGATGTGACGTAGGGTGCGAGGTGGGGCAGCTGGCTATGCTTTCTTACGTACAGGAAGCCTTTAAGATAGCCAATGAGAAGCATACACAACTCCTCACTATGGCAGAAGCCAAGGAGCCCCCGGAACTGATGCTGAACGTAGAAGTAGTAGAGGCTAAAGACTTAGTCCAAAAGGATCCCAATGGCCTGAGCGACCCATTCGTCACGATATACATGTCTTCCAACTCCTCGCATAGATATAATTCGTCTGTGAAACAGTCAACACTTAACCCTGTTTGGGAGGAACACTTTTCTTTGTAAGTATAATTAATTTGTTCTTATTCCTTATATCCTCATCCAAAAACTTTAGATAAATTATTCCTTAGTGTGTTCTGTAGTCCCTTTAGTAATTTCTTCGTTGATAAAACACTTGGTGCACGCAAATACTTTGTTTTAGTGTAAACAAGCTATTTTTTAGGATCTTGTATCCAAAGGGTTAACACTTTTTATAAACGTACATATGTCCCCGTTTTGTCTTGATTTGAACCGTAAACGGTAGCTGTTAAAGACTTATTTAAACAGCTCAACATGAATATATGTATGGAAGTTGGAAGGTGCGAAATCCTTGATATTTAAGCTGGAATCTTGAAGCCTAATAAATAAATAAAAAAATAAAAAATAAAAATCTTAATACTCGTAGGTTTTAATATTACATTTTACAATGTTTGGACTTAATACATTCACATCGTAGCTTAAGAGCGTTTCTGAATTTCGTTCTTACAGTTTTAGCTAATACTTATTTATACCTAATAGAAAAATAGTTTTTTTTTGTTTATGGTTGACAAGCTGTTTGAACACAGCTCACCTGATGTTAAGTGTCGGTGTGGTCGAAGATGGTGAAACACAACTAGCCTGAGCTAAGTATTCGCGTCTGTTTATTTCGTCGCTTAACTCTTATAAACCACCAAATTTTGATACGGTTTTCACTGTCATTTAGACATTTTTGAAAGAAGCTTTGTACATACATTAACATTACAATCAAACTTTGGTATGTTATCAAGCCGCCAAAATAAAATGAACCGGTGAGAAGCCGGTCCGGGTTGCTAGTATAAGATTATATCTTAAAATTTATATTCAACACCGTACTTGTATAGATATTGTACTTATAAATACGAGTAAGTATCACAAATCACTTTATCTCAAATGTCATACTATCAGTTATGGACACACTCGTAGATACAATGGCAATAAAAAGTAGAATGAATATAAGCATTGACTTACATTTTTAAATAGAAATCTACGCGTGTGGCAAAAATAACAGTACTGTTTACATATGCATCTATAACTTGCCTTTACGATGCTTGCATAATGTGAACTGACGTCCTTGATCTTGTGAGGTGCATAGAAACATGTGAATTGCGTTTTACATGGGCGAACTAGGTGTTTGACTGCAACTAGCCTGTTGTTAAGTTACAATGTCATCGAAGATGGTAAATATATCTAGGCTGGAATGGGAGTTGGTTCTGAAGTGGGACTGCTGGTACACACCTTAGTTGCCTGGTGGTTGATATTTAACTCGAAAGTGGTAGCTACCTGTCGAGTTCTAGAAGTACCATACAATCATACAGTTAGCTAACGAGTATTCGTTTACCAATTCAATATCTTTTTATAGAAAATAGAACTACGTATGGTCCACTTGTCTGATGATAAGCAATGATGTGGACAAAGTAGATTTTCCTTTTGTACTATATGGGGACTGAATGCTTATTTCTGCTAGTGTACGTCTTAAATAATATTTTTTTTAAACTTAATTTAATGTAAAAGTTATCTATAACTGATAGTTAGAGATAACGCACGTCTATGACCAGTAATGCGGTACATAGAAGTTTTACAAGTAAACAAAAAAAATATAAGTCCAGGGTATAGCTGCTTTGGCGCTCATTACTTTGTGATTTTCGATGGTTAGTCTCAATAACCCAGTAATTTAGCTAGCTGCAGTACCCTTCAAGGAAATCTACTACCACGTAAAAACCGGCCAAGTGCGAGTTGGACTCGAGTACGAGGGTTCCGTAAAAACCTGTGGGTATATAAGTAAAAGTTATGGTATTTTATACTTTTCACAATTATTCCTTTATCTGTGCTATAAAACATTGCTTCGTACCAAATTTTAAGATTCTGAGTTCACGGGAAGTACCCTGTAGGTTTTGATTCCCTTGCGAGTATCGAAAATTTGCAGCATAAACAGTTGTATCTTTTGATTGCGTTGGCTTAGAAGTTTGATTTATTCACAGCTCCAAGGGACAGTAGACCTGAGTATTTGATATGAATTTCAGCTTGATACCTCCTCGCGTTCCTGAGAAAAAGGGTCTTGACAGACAGACAGACGGACAACAAAGTGATCCTATAAGGGTTCCTTTTTTTTCTTTTGAGGTACGGAACCCTAAAAATGTTAAATAGATGTCACTTTTATGTAAACCTAATAAGAATCAAACTTATTAGGTATACATTAAACTACTTGGTACTTACTTAGCAATGTTATGAACATCCTGTGATAATAAAGAACGAGTAAACAATATTAATTGGCACTTTATTTTCAGACCTATGACTGGGAATTTTCACGAAGACTCATTGTGTCTCGAAGTATGGTAAGTCCCCATTTATCTCTAAGTACCTAATTTTACTTTTTGTATTGTAATTAAGTCCAGTATGAAGTTATACAACACAACACTTATTAGTATCAGCCCTGTTTTTATGTTGTTCCACTACTGGACGAAGACCTTTTTACCCGACTACGGCGAACCAAGAAAGGATTTGGTTTTTAGCAGTCTATTTATATGTTTGTTCCACCGAAACTACTCAATCGATTTTGATGAATGAGGCGTCAATCGATTCATATTACAATTGTATATTGTAGCAATGATAGCTCAATGGTTAGCGCGTTCGGTTCGCATGCCGAAGGTTGTGGGTTCGAACCCCAACAATGAGCTTGAGTTGCCGGTGAAGGAAAACATCGTGAGCAAACCATAGCGTGGTGGTAGGGTACTTTCTAGTACTCGGCTGGCTAGCTACCACCCTCAAGTTGGAGATATGCCGCCAAGCATCTAACGGTGTATTCCGGCAGCCTCATTTGAGAGCCAGTTCCATTCCAGGCTAGGTGTGATTACCATCTTCGACCACACCGTCACTTAACATCAGGTGAGATGTGGTCAAACACCAAGCCATAAAAAAAAATATGCTCCGATATGAGACATTGGTTAAATTTTTAGACAGCGTTACGATATTTATTTATAATAAATACAAATAATACAAATAAATACGAATACAAATAGGTGCGTGCCTTAGGGTTTGAACTTAGGCCTTCTAGGGTTTCAGTCAGACGGTCTCCTTGCCGTAACTAGAATTTCAATAGAATAGACAATTTTTTTTTTTATGTTACAGTATTGAGACGATCGAGACGCTCTCCTGATGTTAAGAGATAACGCCTGTCCATCACCATTGAAGCGATACACAGAACTTTGAGTAGTAAAACAAAGTCCAGGGCATAGCTGCCTTGGCACTCATTACTTTGAGACTAGATGGTTGGTCTCAACAGCCCTATAATTTCGCTAGCTGCAGTACCCTTCAAACCGGAACACAGTTATGTTTACACACTACTGCTCAATCTGTTTCAATCTGATCCATCCTGTGTCCCTTATGTTGGAATTTAATAAAATTGAACTATTATTTATTTGTCGATTGAAAAATTGGCATCGATTGTTAAACATAAGACCCATTAGACTGATTTTGACTTTAGTTACATTTATGCACTTATTTGTTTTAGGGATTTCGACCCTGCCGAAACGGTAAAGGAGAAAATGACTAAAATTTTCGAAGTCAGAGGCGTGAGAGGCTTCAGAAGATTCATGAAAGAAATCGCGATAACGGCGTCGACCGGAAAGCACGATAATGAACTAATTGGCACTGCTAATATACCACTCAAGGTAAGATTATTAGCCAATCTTTTTCTATTTTATTCTATACCAGCTTTTGCCTTCGACTTCGTCCACGTGGAAGTTAATTTACTATTACTATAATATAATATTACTATTGTGTATTATGAAACCTAAAGACATCTGGTGGTGGGTAGTGGTAATGCCCTTGAACATTTTTGGTGATTCCACAGGAGTCTAATATTTTTCTGACGTAAAAAGGTGCCTATATAATAAATCCAGGTAATAAACTATATATATGTGTGCCAAATTTCATCCAAATCCGTTCAGCTGTTTTTGCGTGATTGAGGAACAAACATCCAAACATATATATACCATGTAGAGAAGTTGAACAAAGTATCGAGTATGTACAAAATTTCTATAGAAAGTCAATAAAAATTTCACGATGACATCTCTTCTCTATATCTAAATAGTATAAAACAAAGTCCTTGCCCACGTTTGTTTGACTCTCTGCTTACTTCTAAACCATGCGGTAGATTTTCATAGGATATGGCACACTCTATTAGAGATTTTTAAGAAAGATTATAGGTACAATAACGTCCTATTTTTTTTGTATAGGTATAGAAATTCAATGTTTTGTAATGAGATCGCGGGATGCGCTAATATTCTCAAATTTAACTCACATAAACTTGCTTGTTTTTCATAATTGGCGAGTGATAACACAGATTGAATATTAGTTACTTCTTAAGAGCAACACCAAGGCAACATTTTACAATGTGTTTAGTTCTTTGGTAATAATGCTTCCATACTACACAAACAGTAAAATTTCCTTATGAGCTTACTTATCTATGTGCATAACATTGTTTACTTTGGATGGTCATAAGGATAATTTACATTACAATTGAGTTAAATGACACTTGATGTAAATAACATCATGTAGGCGTAATGCCTTGTACCTAGTTGTATTATGGATTAATTGAATTCAATGTTTTAAAGTGTTTATGCAGCCTAATTAGAACGGGTTTTCTTCTTTTTTTTTGGCATCATACTGTTTTAGCACTGTTTGCCTATAACTATATCATATATAATAGGACACATTACACACAGCGCCATCTGATCCCAAACTAAGCAGAGCTTGTGTGATGGAAGTCAGATAACTGATAGAATACATAAATACATTTTTTTGTAAATACATACTTATAATACATACAGAACACCCAGACACGAAACAAACAAATTTTATACTATGAAATGTTAGTCCTTGGCGGGAATCGAACCCATGCCCTACAGCTCAGACAGACTTACTACCAATGAGCGAACAGGGCTGTCAATATCTAAAGTCTAACTTACACAAGTCACAGTTAAAGTTACACAAAGTCGAGGTTGAGTCCGGTCAGTCAAGCCTTAAGTAGTGGTGACTTTAATACAAACCTCGACGGAGTTTTTGAAGCAACACAAAACATACATTTTACCCCATTATATAAGTATCACTTGCCCACACTGTTGGACATAAATAGATACTCAATAAATAAAACACCACCATGTTTATGCATAAACATTCGAAAAAACACATGTTTTATTTCTGCGTTTCCCATAACTAACGTTTTAAGTATATACATACCTACATACATTGTTTAATTAAAATATAACATTCGTAAATAATTTCAGTAAGTACTCGTTTACATTTACTTTTACAGATTTGACGTTACTTGTACTAAGATATAAAAGTAACGAGGGAACAGTTTGGAGTGAATAACTAGTAATATTGGTGTGATGTGTTTTTTTTGACAGTCAATCCCAGCCGGAGGTATGACAATGTGGTTCATCCTCAACAAGAAGAGCAAGTTTCGTAGGCAAGGCTCTGTGAAAGTGCGGCTTAATTTCTCGTCGGAGAAAAATTCTCAAGTGGCGGCGCAGGAGCACCGCCATCTGCTGAGAATATTATTACTCCACGAATTGGAGAACTCTAAGGTATGACCACATTGAGGTTCCACACACAGATTAGTGAATAATTACTAATCACCATATACCAATCAATTAACCAACTACCTTTTTCTATTTCTTAACTTTTTAACCGACTCCAAAAAAGAGGAGGTTCTCATGTTTTTTTTTGTGTCTACACCGATTACGCTGAGATTTAGGATCCGATTTACGTGATTCTTCTTTAGTTTGATGCGGAATAGTTGCCATTTGGTCCCGTAAAAATTTAACATAGTTTTATGTTAAATTTTTATGTGTCAATTTTTTTTTTGTGTCGGTGCTTAGCCTAGCCTAGCTGGCTGGTGCTTGGCACCGACTTCAAACAGATCAGTAGGTACCTAGCAGGTATAATTTTGTTTTGTTATTCAAAGTTCTGTGTACCGCTGTAATGGTCATGGACATGCGTTATGTTTTACCATCAGGAGAGCGTCTCGTTCGTTTCATTACTTTACATAAAAAATCGGTCTTTATCCTACTATTCCATATTTACCACAGAAAGTCGGTTCACTGTCAGTTCATACATTGTGGAGTTTCTTTTTGCGTTTACTTACCGAGTGTTTTGGTTCTTTACTGTCCGAAACCGCTCTTGTGTTGACCTAGATAAAATAAACAAGCAACATAATCAACTGTAGTCATTACACCAGTGTGTCGTTAAATACGTGTTTAAAGCTTGATTACTTTTTATCTCATGTCAACATAAATTTTTTTTGAATCTATTTATAAGCGTGACGATTGTGCATAAGTACAATAACAATGGCACTTTCCATAATAAGTTCGTAACGCCTTTTGAATAATAAGTTGTGTCTAAATATATCTATTGGCTAGCTTGACTTACTGACATCAATATATCATCTTCGTTAGAGACCACAGACTAATAATAATCGAAGTCATCGTAAGATAAAAAATAAATTAAAATGAATGGTATTTTCCGGAATATCTAACATTTCCAAAACATCCGGACGTTTATAGTTTCAAAATGAGATAATGAATAAAAAGGATTTCAAATTTCATCTATTTTTTTTATACATGTTTAATTGCGTTAAACGCTTAGAATCTGGATAGCGGAACTAAAATCCACACATTATCAGGACCAATTCAGGTACTGTCCGGAAAAATGCAGAGATTGATCCGAACAAATTCGGTTGATTGGTAACACACTAATGTAAGAGTTAAAGTTAAAGATAAATAATTAATTATTTATTGTAGGAATAGGTATTGTGTCTAATTATCAAATTATTCCTCCTAAAGAGAATGAAATGTAATAGTGTTCACAACTGGAATAAGAAACGTATTCTAAACATTTTAACGCCGATAATCTGAAGTTGATTCTGAATTTTGACCTAATTTTGAACAGATCTGCATAGCAATATTATTTAACCAGAGATTTATGCTTCCTCCTGCAATCGGAGACGAAAACACATTGCTTCGATAAGTAACCCACGCGCATCTAAATGTTCACCTCTACCGTGTCATTTCTATATTTGCTTATGATTTAATCTCTACTAATGTAAAGGTAAACTAATCAGATCCAACCTACATCATGAACGGGATAAATGATAAAGTTGTATGAAGAGTGTGCCAAAGAGGGTACCAATCGATTCAAAGAATTTCAAGAATGTATCGGTCATTTTTTTATAGTTGACAAGGTGGGTAGAAGTTCGACCACATCTCATTTGATATCATGTGTAGTTAAAAATTTCTTCACGATGTTTTCCTTCATCAGCAGTTCAAACTCATTGTTAGGATTTGAACTCACTCAGTTTACTGGATTAGCTCAGCGATTAGCCCTTGTAGTTTCTTATTGGGAAATCTGTTAGGCACGAAAAAGCTGTGCAACTGCGAACCTTATTGCACAGGCACACGATATGTGGTCGCGTAGCCATTTCCTAGGTGCTAAACGGGAATCGCAATAAGTAACTTAGAGTACGGAAGCAGTACGTGATAACTACTGAACTATACTTGCTAAACATTCATATTGACTAAAGGTGGCGCCATATTGGTGGAGCGGCGACTTCAGTGCACCGGCGGAGGCTATTCTGACCCAGCATGCGGCCCAAAGCGGCCTCAGCCAGCAAGACAACATCCTGGCCCAGTGGTCCGTATTCTGCGCCGTAACGCCTGACCACCCGCTCAGCTTCGCCCTCTTCAACACTCTGCTCGATAAGATCTCCAAACCGGTAAAATCTGGTAAGCATCAAGGAAAAATATAACTCATTTTTATGTTTCTTTTTTTTTAAATCAAATTAATCGTATTCCATGAGTAATCGTAATTCATAAAGTGCCGTGGTGGTGCCGGCGTAAGAATAGTACCCCACCCTCTCTACCCGTGGTTGCCGTAAGAGTCGGCTAAGGGATGTAATCCGGAAGATGGGCAGCAGCGTCTTCCTTTAACAATCACACCTAACTGCGCTCGCCAACCCGCCTACCAAGCGTGGCGAGTATTGGCAAACCCCCCACAGAAGGAGGCCTAAGTCCAGCAGTGGACGATCTATGGCTGATGATGTGATGATGTAATCGTAATTCCATACATTTGTAAAAGGATCAATGAACTTTTTCAATAGAACAGTTGATATTTTTTCAAGATTCCAGAGTTCTGCCTATAATAAAAGTTAGCCTCCGTTTCGCCTAGTATATCCAAAGCAGTTATTATAGGGTTAATGACCCGTTTCCAATAAACCCTGATCACAATGTTCCCCTTTATGACTACAATTGACAGCAATTATCATATTCTGTTGTCTCAGTGACACGGCCATCAATGGCCTATGACAAAATTAAACGAGTGTTTTCTTTTTAGGACTTATCAGCGAAGAGGACGTCAAGCTATTCTGGGACGGCGCCAAAAAACTGTTACCTACCTGCTACAGCCACATTAGGAAACTAAGAAAAAAGACTGCCGGTGATAAGACTGTTATGAAAACTCTACGAGAAGTCCTCAGAATATTGTTAAAGCTATCTGAATTGGACGTTCCCGATACCGTAGATCTATTCCCTACTAACTTATACGGTTGGTTAAGAGATGACAAAGAGAAGTTAACGATTCACAAAGTTTTACACCAGGCGGTGTTGCAAGGAGCCTCTGATTGGTTCATCCATATTTTGGACAATAATGAATGTAAGGACAAAACTGAGGAGTCGAGGCTGCAGCATTTAATTATTGTTATACAGTTAGTGCGCTCGGACTTGCAGAGAGCCATTGAATATTATGACAGAGTTTTTGTCGAGTGAGTATTTTTGTTATTTAACTAGATGTTAACTCGTGGCTTTAATATCGATTATTTGGTTTTATGTTATTTTTTAATGTAAAAGTAATGGGACGAGCGTAATTATTTTGCGTATATTTCCGTGGTGGTAGGGTAATTTCTAGTACTCGCCGGCTAGCTACCACCCAAAAGTTGAAAATCTGCCGCCAAGCATCTAACGGTGTGTTCCGGCAGCCTCACTTGAGAGCCAGTTCTATTCCAGGCTAGGTGTGTTTTACCATCTTCGACCACACCGTCACTTAACATCAGGTGAGAAGTGCTCAAACACCTAGCCTGTCAGCAAAAAAAAAAAAATCTCCTTATGGCATGAGATAACGCTTGTTCATTATATTACAGCAGTATCTAGAATTTTAAAGTAGATAATAACAATAGCCCAGAACTTTGCATTGCTTTGAAATATTCAACTGTGAGTCTCCTTTAATTTGCCAACTGCAGTTGTTCAAATCCGAACACTACTGCTTGCTAGCGGAATATCTGTTACTTATTCGACATAATATACTATGCTCGTCTTTATGAGAATCTCCTTTAACCGAACAGCTCTTTGTCAGTTTTATTTTATTTTATGTAACAGTAGTGAGACGAAGGAGATGCTCTCCTGATGTTAGGAGATAACGCCTGTCCATAACCATTGCAGCGATACACAGAACTTTGAGTAGTAAAACAAAGTCCAAAGCATCGCTGCCTTGGTGCTCATTACTTTGAGACTAGATGGTTAGTCTCAACAGACTAATAATTTCGCTAGCTGCCCTTCAAACCGGAACACAGTAATGTTTACACACTACTGCTTAGCGTGCCTTAGAGAATAAATAAATTCTTTCTTAGCTCACATCTCCGCTATATAAACTACCTAATCGACAAGATTTACCTTCATACATCTAGTGTGAAATTTCAATGACTTTTCGCTTTTTTATATAGATATAAATTTTATTTTCAGTATAATGAACTTCGCTTACCCGAAGACACTATACGGTCTCTACGAGAGTAAGATTGCTTCCCTAGTGGAAGCAGAAGTGCAGGAAGTGTGCAAGAGTCTAAAGAGGCTTCAGTACAACGCTGGTTCGAACACGAGCGTGCATTTAGCTGGCGGGACTAA
The DNA here is from genome assembly GCA_950106695.1 of Biston stratarius. NCBI lineage: Eukaryota > Metazoa > Arthropoda > Insecta > Lepidoptera > Geometridae > Biston > Biston stratarius. The sequence continues at coordinate 36,138,727 of OX467106.1, read as the reverse complement.
TGGAGAGACTGGACTTGGTACGCCGTCGGGGACGGACGAGCCATTGACTATGGGAACTAAGTTGTTCGAGCTCTATCTCACACTACAGAGATTTTTGAAGTAAGTTCTTTAATATCTTCATAGAACATCAAACTTGTTTTTTTGTCGGTATCTTCCAAGCAAGCATTCTCTATTGTAGATCGCATCTTCACTTAACTTCAGATGAGATAGTGATCAAACGCAAACCTATTTATAAAATATGATAGGCATATTATGGTAACCAATATTTAGTGAACATTATATTATTACCATAGAGATCTAGCAGTGGCGTAGCGTGCCTTGGGGCCCTGAATCAATATTAGTTGGGGGACCCAAATGAAGGGCAGTGAAGTAGCTCGCGTTAGACGGGCCCTGTATCAAGATTTGTCGGGGGCCCTTCTACCAGACTTTCATTTTATAGCTCCACAGGGGTCATGTTTATTATTCTTTCACAAACTTGTTAACGAACATAAATAATCAAATGAAGCCGTTGTTGCCGCGGCCTGTATATTGGGGCCCCAGTATTCCGGGGGCCCCGTATCATTGATACGGCGGTAGCTACGCCCCCGAGATGTAGAGAGTTGCCAATCCCGTGACCACCATTGAGACGCAACCATTACTGCCGCCATTGCCGCGAACAATGTGTTCTTTTTTGGGCATATTGCTGTGACACCGGCCCCTTTTCATATCTCCCTTTAGTTTCTGAAATCTGTGACCCTGAAGTTAGGGTGGAACTACGGCGGTTGTGCTTCGCGGTTTGGTTTGGCATATCCTCTTATCCAAGTTATGTGTGTATTGTTCATTGCCATTTGCCGTGGTGGTGCCGGCGTAAGAATTGTACCCCACCCTCTCTACCCATGGTTGAGTAAACCTGGTGTCGCATTAGAAACTTACGCACACACAAGTGAACAAAAAAAAAACAATATGTCGCGTTTTGTGCATCACCATTATTTCGCATACCAGATAGCAAGTAATGCACGTACAGCACCACTAGAGACGCAACCATTACTGCCGCCATTGCCGCGAACAATGTGTTCTTTTTTGGGCATATTGCTGTGACACCGGCCCCTTTTCATATCTCCCTTTAGTTTCTGAAATCTGTGACCCTGAAGTTAGGGTGGAACTACGGCGGTTGTGCTTCGCGGTTTGGTTTGGCATATCCTCTTATCCAAGTTATGTGTGTATTGTTCATTGCCATTTGCCGTGGTGGTGCCGGCGTAAGAATTGTACCCCACCCTCTCTACCCATGGTTGCCGTAAGAGTCGGCTAAGGGATGTAATCCGAAAGATGGGCAGCAGCGTCTTCCTTGAACAATCACACCTAACTGCGCTCGCCAACCCGCCTGCCAAGCGTGGCGAGTATTGGCAAAACCCCCCCAGGAGGAGGCCTATGTCCAGCAGTGGACGTTCTATGGCTGATGGTGGTGGTGTTCATTGCCACTAAGTTCAAATAGTGAAGGAAAATATCTTGAGGAATCCTGTATATCTCACAATCTCTCAAATCCATAGTCTCTTCTTTCACTAATACGTTTTTAACAACATTTTTTTCGTTTAATTACTAAAAGCCCCCATTCCCCACCCAGCGTCAAATATGATTAATGAAACTTAAGAAATTGTTAAATATTGAACCTACAAACACATGTAATTCCATTGATACCGAAGGTATTATTTGATCGCTAAATAATATTGTTTGCCCTTTACAAACATTGTCCATATCGTGTAGTGTTTATAGATTCAATATTGATCTGGGTTCATAAAGACCGGGCCTTAAAATGTCAAACGTTTGACTACAATAGATAACCTTAGGTGAAATAATAAATTATCATTATGTAAGAAGAATGGATAAAATATTGTTGCTAATGAAGTAAATACCGCATTATTTGGGGCATTCATAATTTATTTTACTATTAAATAGCGACTGGCTCCGATTTCGCACGGGTAAAATTCATATTGACCATCCAAATTTGCTACTTTTCCCGGGGTTCCCAAAAATATTCTCTTATACAAAACTTGCTCTGATATTCACGAACAAAGAAAAATAAATGAGCCAAATTGGTCGAGCCGTTCTCAAGTGATGCTCCGTCATACATGTAACAATTGCACATTACATAGATAGGTTTGCATTTGACCACATTCTACAAGATCTCAAGCAATGATTTGGTCTAGGATGGAGCATACTTACCTTGAAAGAACCCGTTTCTAGGCCTCCCCCATTGACTTTCATAAAGACCGGTTGGAAGCGGCCGCATCCCGGACATATTACAAGGCGTCCATTAGAATTATTTTGTTTTAATTAGAAAAGATTACATTTTCACTGGAATTTGCTGCCCGAGTGGTTGTTTACCCATATACACAATTTGTGTGCATTCAAGTCGCGATTAAAGCCGTTTCTTCTAGGCAAGTGTGTAAAGCAAAGATGCGGTCTACGATCTCTATCATTCATGATCAGATTGCAATCAAACGCAAGCATATTTGTTAATAAATAAAAAATTAAAATATCGTCTGGAACGTAACACTTGATCCAATTCCTTTTCAGGCTAGGTCAAGAACTCAACGAGACTGACTGGGATTCCTATGCTATCTCCAAATTCCACTCCTGGTTCTTCGGAGGAGTTGCCCAATGGTTGGATATCGCTGCTTTCAAGGCACTGACGCGTATTGAGAAAGCCGTGGAACTAGATACACTAAACCAGGTGGATACCAACGTCAAGTATAGCAGTTCTGGCGTTGATACTCTGACAATATTCTACCAGATTAAGATATTCTGGCAACAGCTGGCTTGGCCGGACGTTGAGGGATGTTATACTTTTGTGGCTAAGATCGTTGATGTGAGTATTTACTGTTTTTGAAAACATCTTGACTTCCTATTTGTTTCAGGAACACAGTGTTAGGTTCTTAGCAGCAGATTTTTAACTTGAAGGTAGCTAACCAACCGAGTACTAGAAAGTACCTCACCACCATGCTATGATTTGCCTTTCTTATGTTGCCTTTCGCCAGTAGCTCAAGCTATTAGGATTTAAACACCCCTTCCAGTGTGTGTTCCGACCTTGGAGCTACTATCGCTACAAAGTTCATTGAGTATATGAACAATGTTGTAATTACGAGTTAGCGGCATTACAGCGGGCATTATAAAAAAAAATAAAAAAAATATGGGTTGAGGCTGTGGTGGGTACGGCCGCGTGCACGTGAATATGTGTATTTATTTGAATAATAAGAAGTCCTTCAGATTCCATGTTTCAAGTCCTCTGTTTTAGGGACTTTTGTGACGTATTTCCTAAAACTAAAATAAAATAATTTGTACACACAACACATGGTTATACATGCATTCACTCCCCACACTAATTTTAATAAAGGCGGGTCACTTGAGGCGACTCACATAGCTAAACAGCTCCCTGGCTGCGTCAGAACAGGGCTCGGACAGCAGCCTGTTGTGTCTACCAACGTACAGTCTGTTCAAATTGTAAGACACCTCAAGTGCCCGTCTCTCCTGCTGGAGGCGAACACATTCCACCAGGGAGTCCATCCTCTTCAACTTCACATGTCTCACAATTTGGAGTTGCAGCTTTACCTGTCAAAAAGGCATTTTTTTTTAAAAGGCATTTGTCTTATAGATTTATAGCTGCTACACCAAATTACGTCTCTCGATATTGTTATCTTCAGTTTTCTGAATAGCCCCCTACTATAGAAGAAAATTTAAATTTCTAACTCTAATTACTCTATTCTAATTAAAATAATGTCAAATGGTTTTTAACTTTTTAAATAATAATGATTATCTGTTTCCTTCCAGGATATCTGCCGCTGTCTGGTATTCTACTCGGACCGCATGGCGAGCCGAGTTGACAACGTGGGCATGGAAACTACAGTGTATGGCGACAAGTTTGAAGTCACCACCGAATGGTGTGTCGCTATTAACAATATAGACTACGTGCGGCAGAGCTTGGAGCCGTTCGTCGAGGAGCTGGGAATGGACGATATAGTACAGAGGCTGAGTGAGGCGAGGTCCCCTGTAGAAGCGCAGAGGTAACATATTTCAATTTCAACATTTGTAACATTTTCTCGTCCGAAATACCTTAGTGGAAAATCTTCGAACAGTGTGTGTTAGTGATGAATTATGTCTCTGATGTGGTCTAAGGCTCTTACTGGCACAGCAAGCTATGGAGAGGGCTATGCTTCGGGTTTTCCTACGAGATCGAATCAATAGACAATAGACAATGGCAGTGGGCAGGGCACATAGCACGCAGAACTGATGGCCGATGGAGCTGCACAGTTCTGGAGTAGAGACCACGGAACGGCAAGCGCAGCGTAGGACGTCCACCCACAAGGTGGACAGACGACCTAATGAAGACCGCAGGAACGCGCTGGATACGTCTTCAACCAGTTTTCATGGAAATGATTGGGGGAGGCCTGTGTCCAATACTAGACACCCTATGGCTGAAATGATAATGAATGTTCAATAAAAAAAAAATTATAGCAATGATCACTGCGGTTTATTCATAGGCCAAACAGCATGGGTTCAAAGGTCCACACAACAAGTTTTTTTTTAGAATGGACTAGGCATGCGTATGGCCACGATTTCATCTGATAGAAGACGACGATGTGGCCGAAGATGGAGCACGTTTACCTTGGAAATACCTATTCACGTTTTTCTTGAACAACCAAGGGTTGTAAATAAAAAAAAGTGTGACACGCAGAGAAGGTGCGATAATTCACACTATTTATCTTTCTTTTCAGGTGTAAAGAAACTATGAAGAACGTGATTGAAAACGCCATAGATACCGTCAGAAATAAAATCGTGGATCTACTAATGGTGATGGTTAAAAAGGTATAAATAATTTAAACTTACTTATTTTTTTTTATATGTAAATGTTATGAGACTAACGAGACACTCTCCTGGTGGTAAGAGATAACGCATGTCCTTGACCATTGCAGCGATACAAAACACTTTGAGCAGCAAAACAAAGTCCAGGGCATCGCTGCTTTGCCACTCATTACTTTGAGACTTTCGATGGTAAGTCTCAACAGATTTGTAATTTCACTAGCTGTAGTGCCCTTCAAACCGGAACACAGTAATCTTACACACTACTACAAACGGCTGGACCAATTTTGATGACATTTCGGATGGAGGTAGCTGACATCCTGACTACTTTTATCCCAAAAAATGTAGCGGGTAACACTGCGGGGCGCAGCTAGTCAGAAATCTATGAAGATAAAAATCTCGTGTCACGGTGTTTGTGGTTGCACTCCTCCGAGACGGCTCGACCGAATCGCTCGGTTCGTTTTCTAAAAATGAAACCTAGCTAGATTGATTTATCGCCCTAGAAACCCCCGGCATACTAAATTTCATGAAAATCTTTGGAGCCGTTTCCGAAATTCAGAATATATATACATATATATACATGAATTGCTCGTTTAAAGGTATTAGATTAGATATTGCATTCTATTCCTATATCTCTATTTTCTAAGTACGAATTTAAACTAAAAAAGTTATGTCGTTTCAGATGATGCCGTCAATAACCCGTTATCTGGTCGAAGGCGCAGAATTGCTGCACCAAGACTGTTCCAGTATGGAGCGGGTCATGCGATATTTAGAAGCCAACTTAGACACTCTATATCAGCATTTGAACTATGAAAACTTTTCTCGGACACTTGACATAGTGTGGGACCAACTCGGAGAAGTTTTATACGAATTAATTCAGGCTAACTTGGAGGTATGTATTTTTGTAACATGACTGATAGATTTAAATTTTTCCGTATTAACAATTCTATGCTAACAGCTGTACAATGCGTAGCTCTAGTGTTAACACTTTTTGAATTGTTTTTGACTAATTTAATTTTCATTTTTAAAACGGACCAGTGAAACATTTATTTAGAAATTTAGTTTCAAGTACTTAATGATAGTATTTGATATTTTTAGTCTATTTGAAATTCGAGTAAAAAATTTGGAATTATTATTATATTGTGTTTATTTCACTGGATCCATTTTCATTATATTTTCTATCGATGACTAACATAGTTGATAATTTTGATTTTTAGAAAGAGAGGCTCTCCACCCGTTTCAGTTTGCTTAGGCGTAAATATTTTGGAAAAAACAAAGTATCTCCCAACCTTGTGTTGTTTCGGGTAAATAATGTTGCCATTGTGTACGCACGCCCCTGCAAAAATAAATAAATGTGAGCACCTAGCAAGATTATTAGATATTTTTGTGATCCGTTTGTAGTATTTGACGAAAGTGTCCTATGCTGTGATTTTGAAAAGACATATTTTTTATATCGTATTTTGATATGCACCAGATTTTGTTTGTAAAAGATAGTCGACGTTTATTTCGTAGTGTTATACGTTTTCATTATTTGAATAGTAGTAGTTTGTACCCATAATTTATACGTGTTATTTTTATCAAACAAATAAAATTAATGTTGCCTGAATTCTTTATAACTTGAAGCAATAAGTGTTAAGGCCACTACGGGAAATGTCCCGTACCAGTGGCCCAGTATAAAAATTGTAAATTGAAATGGTATTTTTTTTACGGGAACACGGCACAATCTTGTCGCTGCAATGTATATTTTTTTGAGTTATTTCGTGTGTTTTTATGAATAATTTTTTATTTATTCATATAATGCCGATTTACATGCGCCAGTGTAGGAAAGTGACATACTGTGGTTTGTGGTGAAATATGACTTGTCGTGTTGCTTCCAAAATTCCATCAAGTTCCATTCCACTCCATTCAGCTTGTAATAAAGTGGCCGCTACATAAGGCGTATTCGTCCTTTACTCGGACTTATTTAGCTTTACTTTTTATTATTAAAAATATCAAACTACCTGATACTGGCGAAATGCACAAAGTGCGATCCCAAAAACAAAAGAATAGTAACAGATTTTGAAAACGCTGTGATCTTATTTAGCACATGTCTTCCACTAGTTATTTCGCACGTTTTAAGATATTTTTCAATTGACAGCTAGCAAGCGTGATTAATATGTGTTCTTGTTTGCTAGCACCGAAGGGCTAAGATAACCCGCTATATCGACCCGAGACGCTTGACCAAAACCGCTGCAGCGGCCCTTGATGCGGTAATACACACACACACATACGCACTAGTGTTTTATGTTTGTGGCTGTGGTGTCGCTGAATTTTAGTTACACGACTTGGAATGTTTGAATAAATTTTGTAAGTCAAGGTTCGCTTCCAAATTTTACGGGTTCCAACAGAGATATGTACGACAAGGATGTTGTTATCCGTATACTATCTAGATTAATAATTAGTTCATAAATAAATTAATATTTTTACTAGAATAATTTCGTAACGTGACACAATACGGAATAGATATTAACGATCATAAAACAGTCACGAATGTTAAAGTCGTCTTTGAAGACGTGATTGCTTGATTGTTCCGAAACAATCACGCTGATTGATTCAGCTATTCACACACATCTTTGTTTCAAGTTTTTTTAGAAAATACATAGTATTCGTTGGGTTTCAAGGTATTTTTTCCGTCTACAGTTGATCGCTCATATATTTATTTATTTAATTTTAGTTTCAATAAAATGTCTGATAACAAATTTAAGTACTAAATTTGGTATCTTTTATTTGACAAAATATGTAGATCGAAAATACTCACAACTCGTATTATATTTTTATCGATCTCCCCAGCAGAAATATATGAAAACCTTGATTTTACGTAATAATATTGTGTCAGTTTATAAACATTCCGAGTCGTTTATTGTACTCAAAATGATTTTGGGTATATCAAAATTTTGCGATACAAAACTTAGTTTGGATGTTTAGATATTGGAAAACATGCCGCCACTTATAAAGCTAGTTTTCCAAAGCATGTGTCGTGTCAGTGTTTTTCTTCAGGTTGCACTTGTTCAAAATTTGTTTGTCCAGCTTAAATATAGCACGTAATAGAACTATATCTAATTGTGCATTATGTGCCGTCTCAAATAGAATAAGCATGGGTAATATGAAGATTAATAGGAGTAAGATTAGGTTTAAAATAATTATATGTCCTTTGTCTGAAACGATTCAATTGTTCTGAAAATGTAAATAATTATTTTAAGGTTGTTCCTATAGTTTAGGACTAATGAGGTCATGCGTGTGCAATATAGTATAAATCATTCATACATACTCATAATACATATACATAAATACGTTTTCTTACTTCGCGTTGTCCATTATTATGTTAAGCTTTTCTATGCATGAATTATTATTTTTCGGAATGTTGCATGAAAAATCTGTGCTTTAAATTGCTATAATGATCTAGAGTTTTTAAATTAAACGCCAAGCATGCGTTTTACTTTTTTCTTTATTTTCTGACATTCTTCGTTTTTTTTAATTATCACTTTGATGTATTCGAGAGGTTTGATTTATTAAATCTAATCAGATGTTATTTTCATTCCATCATTTTAGTTGATTCATCCGTGGATTGTGTGCGGATTGGCCATTTTGAATGAATCATATATCGCTGACTATGAGGTGACTGGGACATCATTTCTGTACATACCTATCGTATTCATTTATGTAATTTTTTTCACATTTTTTACAACATGCGTAGTATTCTTGCATTTCTTGTATTCTTCTTCAGCAAACATCTAAAGTTATAAGGTACTAATTATTTGGTTGTTTTTATTTGAGTATCTTGGCAATGCTTGGGAAAAGTACTATAGAAGTTCAAGCTTCTTGTACTTACATGTCTTTTCTTATTCATATATTTCCATGCTCGTCTATTAATATGTTTTCTGTTAACTGCTACAGTGATGTACTAGGGTGTAGGAAGAATATTTGTTTTGTTAGACCGTCTATGTACAACTTATATTTACCTTTGTATATACATATCTGTTGTTCAACTAGAAACATTTTTACATCCTTTTAATTATGTCGGATACATCGATTATAGTTTCGGCCTCATTCGGTGGCCTCTCTCTAAGATTCAAAGCACAGTACAACGCGCACGGGGCCCCGTCTTGGTTCACACTACGGCCCGCTGCGCGCCTCGTACGTGCGTGAATTGTACTTTGCTTTGACTCCTTGAGAAAGGCTACCGAATGTGGCCGAAACTATAGTCGGAATATCTGACATAAACGTGATTAACCCTGCATAAGTAAAACAAAAATGTGCCAAAACCATGTCAGTTTCTAGAATATAGAAACGTTATTATTTATTTAAACTGCTTCCCATTTAATGGATGGTTTTACATTGCAAATAAGTTTTGTTTTTAAATATTATTGTCATCTTCCCCGATGTCATTGTTTAAATATCTATAGCTTTATTTTTTTGGTGACAATAAAAAAACCTAAAATAGAAATAGAGTTCCTAAATCGAAATTTGCTCTAAACAGAATTATAATTATGAGTACTAAATTAATTACTTGAAAAATTCCAGAAACGTCGTCCCCCATCGTTCTTTTCCAACCTTCACGAATGTCTTAAGATCATGATCAGATCATTCCGACAAGACAACAAGGAAGTCGTTACGTCAGAAACGTTGAAACGTGTCGAATATTTACTAAAAATCCACGGGATGGAAACCAGGGAATTGATACATCAGTATCACCTGGAACGGTGGCAGGAGCAGCAAGCGATTAGTGAACCTAAGATGGGCATATTGACTGTGAGAGCCCAGTTTATAGAAGATAATTTGAAGATTGAAATTATGAACGCGCGAAATTTGATGCCGACGGATTCTAATGGCGAGTTTTTTTTTTCTTTATGTTGTTATCAATCTTGCTGCATTACCCTTCAAACCGGAACAGTTATGTTTACACACTACTGCTTGGCGGCAGAATATCTGGTACTGCGGGGATGAGATCTACCACCAAGTACACATCACTTAAATCTGTATGATTTCTGTAACATAAAAACTAATTAGAATTTTTTTAGATCGCTTAGTGAAGATAGCTTTCGGATCTACATTTTCTTTTCTTTTGTCCTTGATAAGGCTGAAGACTTCAGCGTTGCTCTTAGTCCCTGTCCGTTTTATTGTCGAACTAGCTGTGCCCCGCGGTGTTACCCGCTGTTCCCACGTGAACACTACATTGTTCGGGATAAAAAGTCAGGATGTCTGCTACCTCCATATCAAAATTCACCAAAATTCATTCAGCCGTATGAGCGTGAAGAAGTAATAAACATACAAACATACTAACAAACTTTCGTCTTTATAATATTAAGTGTGATGTCGCGCAAGCAAGATTTTCTTCTACAAAGTAGTCGTTGATTTATATTCACTATATCTTTACAGGATTATGCGACTCGTACGTCCGAGCAATTCTATTGCCAGAAGACACGTTTGCCAACGTAGTGAAGCCCAAGACTCAGACACATAGCAAGAATCTCTTCCCTTTGTACGACGAAATGTTTACAATGTAAGTAATAAAATCATTTGACTGTATGCTGATTTATATTGACTTTAGATCAGCTTGATGTTAAGCGAAGATAATAGAGACATTGAGTGTGTTTTTTTTAAATCTTTATTTTTGTTTGTGGCTGTAGTCAGACATGACTATGTCACCCTCATAGGTCTCTTATAAATTATCTACAATTTTCTTATATTTAAATTCTAAATTTAAGGGGAAAACCCCCAAGTTGGGAACACTTGCTCTGCTTCAAGAGTTGTGAGGCGTGGGTTCATGTTCCACCTAGGACAAACAGTTTTGTGTTGAACATAGATTTTTATTCTGGGTATGCTGTATGTTTTAAAAAAAATATATTGATACGATCAAGACCCTCTCCGGATGGTAAGAAATTACGCCTGACCATTGCAGCGATCCACAGAACTTTGAGTAGTAAAACAAAGTCCAGGGCATCGCTGCTTTGGCGCTCATTATTTTGAGACTTTCGTTGGCTAGTCTCAACAGCCCTGTTATTTCGCTAACTGTAATTTCAAACCGGAATACAGTAATGTTTACACACTACTGCTTGGCGGCAAAATATCTGGTACTGCGGCGGTACCTGGGTAATGTTCTGCTAAGGAGATCTACCGCCATGTGAAGTATATATTTACAATAAATCGAATTGTATTTAGTGAATTAATTATTGTGTGTGTAGATTAGTGAATTTAATTGTAATTGTAATTGTGTTAAATATGTGACAAATTAATTTTATTCTTAATCTATATTGACTTACATCATCGTATTAGGGAAACCCTGTAAGGATGGTGTGAAATGTAGTGAAATAAATAAAATATGTATAGGTATAAGTATACTAATTAGATAGCTAGTATACTAGCAATCTAATTCCCATGTACTTTGTTTAGGATGAAGGGCTAGAAAGTGCTGCATCAAAATTTAACGATATATTATAAATGCGGGAGTTTGTGCGTATTTCTTTTTTAACGGATTTGGGCAAAATTTGGAATATTGTTAGCTTATACCCTGGAGTAAGACAAGCTTCTTTTCATCCCGGAATACGCGGATAAAACGCAGGGTATTTCTTTAGAATAAAATAAAAATAAACAAATAAATCGACCGTAGCAATTAACGTTGTCGGATCAACATTTTTGCTATTTTCATTTTATTGCATTAAAGCAAAAATTAAATAGCAAAAATGTAGACCCGGCAATGTTAATTGCTACGGTCGACATATCGTAGGGCATTACACACAGCACCATCTGACCCTAAACTAAGCAAAGCTTGTACTATGGAAATCTGATAACTGTAAGAATACTTAAATACATTTTTTTAAAAATATATATGTATAATGTATATAGAACACAGAACAAACTTTTGTTTATACCACAGAATGTTTGTCCTGAGTGGGAATTGAACCCTAGTTTTACAGCTCTTAAAACAGATATACTACCAATGAGCCAACAAGTCTAGAAATAGGTAAATCAGTCGAAGTAAGTCCCGTTATTCTTTATATGCTACCGATGAGCCAACAAGTCTAGAAATAGGTAAATCAGTCGAAGTAAGTCCTGTTTTTATTTATATGCTACCGATGAGCCAACAAGTCTAGAAATAGGTAAATCAGTCGAAGTAAGTCCCGTTTTTCTTTATATGCTACCGATGAGCCAACAAGTCTAGAAATAGGTAAATCAGTCAAAGTAAGTCCCGTTTTTATTTATATGCTACCGATGAGCCAACAAGTCTAGAAATAGGTAAATCAGTCGAAGTAAGTCCCGTTTTTCTTTATATGCTACCGATGAGCCAACAAGTCTAGAAATAGGTAAATCAGTCGAAGTAAGTCCTGTTATTCTTTATATGCTACCGATGAGCCAACAAGTCTAGAAATAGGTAAATCAGTTGAAGTAAGTCCCGTTTTTCTTTATATACTACCAATGAGCCAACAAGTCTAGAAATAGGTAAATCAGTTGAAGTAAGTCCCATTTTTCATTTTAGCCCTTTATCGCACGATCAACGCAACACAACGGACGGTATGCTCCATTTCGTGATAAAGGACAAAGACATGTTCAGTATGAGCAACGCATTCGTAGGCGAAGCTTATCTACACTTCAGTCAAATCCCCGACACGCCTGCGCCCATATCCAGTCTGCCACAGAGTCTATTGACACTTACTAGGCCTGCTTCCATTGGTAAGTGTATCTTTAAAATAAACCTTTATAATAATAATAAAGCCTTGTTAATTTTATTAATCAAATTTGAATTTTCACATTATCACATTTAAATACAAAATGGTCTTCATATAATTAAATAATAGCTCAATAATTACTCATAATTATAAAATTGACTACTCGTAATACGAAATAATGATAATTACAATAATCAATATAATTATGCATTCAATTTTTTTCTTCTTGTTTCTACTTTCAATATACATATGTATATATATATTTAATTTAAAATATACCTTATTAACAAAGAATTCTATGTATATAGAAGTAAACTTTGAAACTGAATAAGTTTGCGCGAAACGGTCAACTATCTATCTATCTATCTGCGTAATTGTTCTGTAGATGACTTGTCATTATCATGTTTTTATGAACGAAAAAAAAACGGAATAGGGAGCTTAGTGGTTAGCGCGGTCGGTTCACACGTCAAAGGGCGTGGAATCAAACCCCAACAATGTGCTTGAGCTGTCGGTGAAGGAAGACATTGTGAGAAAGCTATAGCATAGAGTAGAGTACTCTTTAGTACTCAGCTGGCTAGCTACCTCCCTTAAGTTTGAAATATGTCGCCAAGTACGCAACAGTATGTTCCGACAGCCTTACTGAAGAGCCAGTTTCAGGTTAGGTGTGTTTATGATCTTAGAACACTCCGTCGCTTTACATCAGGTGAGCTGTGGTCAAATACCTATCCCGTCAACTATAAAAAAAATAATCAATTGCCTAAAATATTACGAAATTTTTCCATTTGTTGAATAGAATGATCAGGAAATCTTCTGACATGAAAACAAATCTTGTTTTTTTTTTTAATATTAATTCAAACACAATAATTATTTAATCAGTAAATTCAATAAATTCTCCAAAGATTATGACATGGGTGGCACAGGTCAATTCGTGTCTCTCAAGCTACAGTAAAAATTAATAGATTTGTTTTATCTATTCCTTCAAATAACCGATTTTTTAAATTATGTTTAATTATAAATCTCAACCCAACCCAACACCCAATATAATGTAATATCTACCCAAATAATATCTATGTTTTTCTTCACAGATGGAGACGCTATCAAAGCTCTTGAGTCTCGTCAAGGCGACAAGCAAGCCCGTGAGTTCCTCAAGAAGCAGAGACAAAAGATGCCAAACACCAAACAGTTTTTCTCTTTAGGTTGATATCATCCGAGTCCAATACTAAATTATCATATGTAACGCACAGGGTCTGTGATAAACCAATAGGTACGAACTTATCTTCAGTCGTAAATAAATTTGTTTAAATTATATAAACTGTACTAGATACTTTTAATACAATTTGATGAAATTATTTTCTTGTAGAAGCAAAAGCGGTCAGTAATTTAAAAAAAAAAAACCTGATCTACAAAAAGGTCGTTTTACGAAATATTTCAAAAAATCGATAGGGGTAGACAAATTAACACTATATTGTTATCAAGTCGTCCTGCTTGCACATATGGCAAGAATAAGTTAGAGCGAATGGGATGACAGGACATTGATAGCGCGTTTATGGCTTACGTAAGACTGCAGGGGTTTTATGAATCTATGTCAATTTACAATATCCAGGGTGTTTAGCTTGGGGTGTACTTAATCAAAAGGAGTTGTACTCGTTATTATGCACAACAATTACTATGGGGATAACTCAAAAAAAATCTGCTGTTCTATTAATTGTCCCCTTTCCAAATGTATGAGTCAGCGGATTTCTTTTACAATGACTCATCTTTTGGATTAGTACATCCGAAACTTCTTATCCTATGTAGAAGCGATAAAGGAAAATTGATTGAAACAGAATATTTATTTTGTTAGACATTTCAACCTACACTAGTTCCTTTTATTAGCTTTTAATTAACTTATAATATTTGCAGTTGAATAGTCAGAGTAACAATGTAAAATTGTTTCGAAGTTAAAACAATTTTAATTCTACTATATATTACTATACTAGCGACCCACCCCGGCTTCGCACGGATGCAGTGTAGATACAAATGTGGTTCATGGCATGTATTGTACATATAACCTTCCTCTTGAATCACTCCGTCTATTGATGGAAACTGCATTAAAATCCGTTGCATAGTTTAAAAGATCTAAGTGTACAAACGGCGGGAAGCGACTTTGTTTTATACTATGTAGAAATTAATAGCAATACTACCTTAGGGGACGTCCGTTACTTACGTCAGGCGGTAATTTTTATTTGAATCACTTTCCGGTTTGTGAAAAATATGATATTACACTATTATTCACGTGAGATTATTATAATTCATGTTTTTTTTTCAACATCACCTAGCTCTAGATAGTCTGTTCGTGGTCTGTTTTTCTGTAACAAGTAGGTACGGATTTCACGATAATTTAGAGATGTTTTTTTCGGAAAGTTCGTACACGCGCGAAGCCGCGGCATATCACTAGTTTTAGAATGAACAAGAGTAGAATATGTATATTCTCCGTATTAAGAGTTGATCTCCCCTTCCTTTGAATAAGATTTAGATTTTATCGGACCCTTTCCTCTGCTTTAGAGTTCTTGTATTTATCGACATCTTCTTTATATTCAAAATCAAATATACCTAGACAAGAGGGCCTAGACCAAGTAACTTTCGATTGGCGATAACGCTAATAGAAAAATGAAAAATATACGGGATTGACATCTTGACACGTGACATATCGACAGTTTCTGTCAATCCCGTACATTTTTAGCTTTTCTATTAGTGTTATCACTTTACGTTTAATGTTGTTTTAGAAAGATGTAAAACCATTGTGTTCGGTGTTTAAATTTAGTAAAATATTAGCAATACGGTATAAAATGTTAGAATCTCCGTCGAGTTAAGGTTGTTTTGAAAAAAAAAGCAATATGCATGTTGTGTTAGTTTTATAATTCTAGCTTAAATTTCTATGGCAGTAAAAATAGGTGTTGCAGATTTTATTGAATGAATTCCTATTATTTTTTAAATTCAGCCTCGTTCATATTGAATATTTGTGTATGAATTTATAATAAGTAAATAAACAGTTTTTTTTTTTGTGAGTTTTCAAGAAAATATGAATTATTTTAGCATTTATAAATCTCGCCCCAATGTAGAAGGTTCTTGTGTAATTCGTGTAAATATTTGTATTAAACTTGAAATGTTAAGATGCCTTTTCACTTACACGATTGGTCTCGTTCGCCGAACAATTAGTGTCATAACTTAATTTAAAATTAAAAATAATTGAACAAGATTTTTAAAATATCTCGTTTTTAGACATAAGTATGATATTTTATCGAATCACTTGGTAATTTGACATTGTTTTAAGTTACAAAACAGGGACTTTTATCAATTTTTGTTTTAGTATTTATTGAGAATTTACGTAAGAGATTGTTCTATGGCGCGAGCAGTAAAACGGTATATGGAAATCTGAACTGACCAAACGACAAAATGAAAATATTTATATTTGGCATTATTTTGAGGTAGATTCGAGCCGATCCGTTAGTGAAAATGTACCTTTAGACACTTTTTATACGATCCAATTTTGTAGTCATGTTGTGTAGACGCTATTCTGTGATAAAAGAAGTGCCTTATTTATTTTTGTCTTACATCTTTGGTTCAAAATTGTATCTTTGTTGTTTGCATCTTGCAAAAATTAAGTAGTATGCGTGTTTAAAAAAAAAAGCTATATTGTTTGTAAATTGTAAAATTATTATATTTAAGTTTTGCAGCTTTACAAAAAGAGTTTAAATATGATTTACAGGGTTATACCTGTGGAGTGTACTAAGCCGAATAGGGGTCATTGTACTCACCATTATGAACAACTTTTATTAGCTACAGCTGAAACAACTGTCTCAACTGAAAATGAAAATAAAGTCAGCTGCAAATATTAAGTTAAGAATCTACGAACCTTTTCAATGGAATAGCAGAGTTATATAAAATAATGAGTTTTTAGCTTATTATACAGTCTGTGCGCTTGGGGACAGCGCAAACAAAGCAAATCATGTGATAAGGCGTGACAGACACTGAATAACTTTCAGATTTGAACCAGTTTTTTACTGACAACATTATGTTTAAATTGCCTCAATTTGGTTTAGTACGCGCCAAGCTTATAGTCCTGTATAACTACGGTAGGCAAAAGAAGCATTAGCGGATGTTAAAGTTGGCTGAAGTGAAGCTGAGTCGCACATAATGTTACTCAAAGCATAAACTTAGTTACTGAGTAATTGCTGCCAAATTCAATGTCTGTTTCGGGACACAGCGTATATGCTACGACAGTATAACAAATAACAATAATATGCTTAAGAAATAGTTATTTATGAAACTAGTGCGGTATGCTGGTTTTTACAAACCAGTAGACGGATGTTATCATACTCACGAGTTTGTAAATACCAACATACAGCACGTGTGTCTTACAACGTTTTTCAACACATTTGCGAGAAAACAGTACAATAGGTAAGGAAACAAGCTTTTGATTATAAATATCAGTCACTTCTGGAAAGTTGCAACAATCTTTGACGTTTCTAATATAAAAATGGCGCGAATTTGCAAATAGCGCCCCGTGCGCTGGTGAAAAGTAGAACTAATCTTTCGTCTCATTTCCTCTTTAGTATTAAAGTGAGACAAACGTACTGAGCAAAAGCGTCCCAAGGAGGTTCGATCATTCAGCTTATTTACTCTTGTAATGTGAAACTCTTTGGTGGAATACTTACATATTTTTTATGGGATTTAAAAAAATAACCGTAATTGATACGCACTGCGCTATACAACGGAGTATGCGGTAAAACATGTACTTAGGTGAGAGTACCTATTTTACCGCACGTTCCGTTCTATGGTTGCGTAATTTTTAACTTTCGAACAATGTATACAGGCTTCGTAAATGCATTTTTTGAGCAAATCTGTTGAAAAGTATATTAGTAAGAAATAAGTACATATAGTTATTTCTACGGTAGGTACTTATTTAAATACCTACTCGATGCGATGTAAATGTTTATAGCTGCTTTGTATGAATCTGTTATTTTCTTATTTATAAAAAAATATGCATAATATGCCAATAAAATATTTAAAGAAAACATTTGTTTTTGTACACCTTTTGTCCACATTTTTGAATAAGAATAAGTAGTTTTATTATTTAGCCAAATTAACTTTTTTTTTTATGGCTGTCGGCCTTGGTGTTTGGCTACAACTCACCTGATGTTAAGTGACGGTGAGGTCGAAAATGGTAAAGCACACCTAGCCTGGAATAGAACTGGTTCACAAGTGAGGCTGCCGGAACACAGCGTTAGATGCTTGGCGGCAGATTTTCAACTTGAGGGTGGTAGCTAGCCAGCCGAGTACTAGAGAGTACCCTACTACCACGCTATGCTTTCTTCACGATGTTTTCCTTCACCGGCAGCTCAAGCTCATTGTTGGGGTTTGAACCCACGCCCTTCGGCATGCGAACCGACCGCGCTAACCACTGAGCTATCATCGCTACAAAATTTTCCGTCTAGGTACGTTTTAAGAAACTTGTTTCATGCAAACAATATGTAAGTATCTATTGATATTACAATTTCTATATTTTAGGCAACACGATTAAAATAAACTTTTGTTTTAAAACTAAATCAAATTTATCAGAAATACACTGCATAGACATTCAGGTGTATTTCAATCGTCACATCATATTATCGCAAAAGATCTTTAGCGGCTAAGTAGGTACCACCGCAGTTCCGAATATTTAGCTCCAAGCAGAAGCAGTAGTGTTCAAACATTAATTGGTTCTAGTTTGAGGTTTTTTCAGCTTGCTTGCTTGAAAATAAAATAGAATATAATTTTATGTTATATCGAAAAACAAACATACACAGACCAATAGCAATTAAATGTTAGTGCATGTATTTACAAAACGACAAATTACAGCGCTATTGAGACTAACCATCTAATGTTTCAAAGTACCTAATAAGTATGCGCAAAAACACGAAGCCGTGACATTATTTTGTTATTCAAAGTACTGACGCAATGGTCATGGGCAGGCGTTATCTCTGACCATCAGGAGAGTGTCTTTTTCGTCTCATTACTTTTACTTTGTAGAGATGATAGTCCAGGGGTTAGCGAGGTCTGTTCACATGCCGAAGGGCATGGGTTTAAACCCTAATAATGAACTTGAGCTGCCAGTGAAGGAAAACATTATGAGGAAACCAGAGCGTAGTGGTGGATACTTTTTAGTACTCGACTGGCTAGTTACCATCCTCAAGTTGAAAATCTGTCGACAAGCACCTAACGGTTTGTTCTGACAGCCTCATTTGAGATCCAGTTCCATTCCAGGCTAGGTGTGTGCACCAATTAGGACCACACTGTCACTTAACATCATGATTACCAAATAAAAAAAAAGAAACTAAAAAACACTAAACAATAAATGTCTCATCTCTATCCGTGCGCAGTAACAAAGGAAAAATTATGTGATGTGAGTGTTTACAACATTAATTACAGATCAAAGTCATGGGTGTTATTGCTTCATGCATATAAAGTAATAACTGTTACAATCTACATGTCTTAACTATTTCGGGTGTTTCCACTGTGATTGCCGACACGTTACAGGTGCTTTGTAGGTTGTAGCTTGGAATAGTAGGCTTGAAATTTAGTGGTTTTTTTCCTTCAAGAAAAGTATTGTTGAGCATTACATATAAGATGTGTATAACCTTGATTACCTTAATTATCATATGTATAATGTAGAGTAACTAATGTCGTTGAAGTGGCAGTGGACACATAGCACGCAGAACTGATGGCCGATGGGGTTGTAAAGTTCTAGAGTGGAGACCACGCACCGGCAAGCACAGCGTAGGACCCACAAGGTGGACAGACGACCTCATAAAGAATTCAGGAACGCCCTGGATGCGAGCCGCTTCCAACCGGTCTTTATGGAAGTCAATGGGGAGGCCTATGTCCAGCAGTGGACGTCCTACGGCTGAAATGATGATGATGAACAACAAGCATGTTTTCGAAGGTGTCCTGAAGAAGCACAATGTTAGCGGATCATAAATATGGTCGATACGCGTCAACTTTGTAATTCGTAAGATTGCTTTGCTAGCTAATAATTGCTCAAAACTATTTTGCAATAAAAAACAGTCATGGGAAACCAGAAATAAAATCAACAGAAATAAAAATTTAAAGCATGTTATTGACGCGGTCATATTAGCATGTCGATGACGCGGTCACATTAGCGTGTCTGTGATGCGTACCCATAAGTTTTTACCCTAGGAAAAAACCGCTAAACGATACAGAACAACTACGATAAAATATATATTTAAGAATTTTTTTTCGTTTTTATAGACAATGGCACGGAACCCTTCGTGCGCGGGTTCGACTCGCACTTGACCGGTTTTTTATTAACATCTGGGTTGCAAGTTCTAGGCACTGTTTGGGTTCCCATCCCTGAAACGCCATAAATTGGTTAGTAAAATATTTAAAAGAAAGGACAGGTGTGCTATCTGTACAGTAAACCCTCATTCAGGTAAGTGTTCACGAAAAAGTTACGTAACTGCGAATATTACAGCTCAGGTATACGATATATTATGGTCGCGTAGATTTTTCATAATCGCCTTATTGCTATAATAATAAGAGCTCACAGTACCTCCGCTGGAATGCATTTCAAACTGTTGCAATTGTTACCTGCAAAAACATGCGCAAAGCCTGCAAATGAATCGAGATTGACTAAAACATGAAATGATACCTACGCCATCGACCGTCGTCAAATTCCACAATCCACATGTGGTAAAGTGCCTCATAATCCGTACCTTCGTCATCACAATCTGACGCGGCGCTGTCATTCAAAATTGGAATTAATTAATTAATTAAAACGTCACGCAACAAAGGGAAGGACGTGACGGGTGGTGGTGGAAACGGTGACGCGGCGGGCCGCTGGTCGGCCGAACGGCGGCGCCTTTCATGTCCTCCCCTCGCTTTGATCGCGCCGCGCCGGCAATCCCGCCGGCTACTTATCGACTCAGATTTATTGTGATTCGGATGCTGCGGCCGCGGGGAGTCGCTCTCGGTTGCTCTCCTCTCGTCGTATTCTCGAGTACCAGATTATTCATGTGGGGACTGTCACCGACACAAGCAATAAAAATAATTCCTCTTCGGGTTAGCAATTCGAGCCTATTAAATTACGTCCGGTATTTGACCACCATTGATATTTTATGGGCCGTCGTAACGAGCACTCTGACTTACCTAACTATCCTTCCGCTTCAATAGTAGGACCTATTATGACATCCATGATCGTTTACAATAATCCACACGTTACACGTTTATTGCTTATAGATATAATTTTGACTCTAATTTGGTAATAGCTCCGCTTCATCAATTTTAGGGTGTGGGCTCGATTCTCATCCAGCACAATCGTTCATGTGGCGAACATAAATGTTTGTTCTGTGTTTGGGTGTTCTGTATTATAAGTATAAAATATATTTAAAAAAAAAAACAGTATTTGATTAGTTTTTTGGTCCTCATAGTACAGCCTTTGCTTAGTTTGACGCTGTGTGAAATATCCTCCGATGTACATAATATAATTATGGATATATTTACAGTAGCCTAGATATTAAAGGCCCTGGTGCTAAAAAAATGAGGACCTTATCTAAATCGGTCAAATTTTATCAAGTAAATTACTTTTACACTACTAACACAACTTTTCAATGAGTGAAGTTCGCAACACTATACAAATAACAGGAAGAATTTAGTTAGAGGAGCTTCTTACAAGTTTAAATTACTTTTAACTGAGTTGCCATGATTATAGCTGTATTGCACCCTTAAGTGTTAAAGGTGAGAGAAATAACATCAAGTTCGGCTTGCTTGGAGATAAGGATCCGAAGAGCCTTCTGAGCTTGCACGGCACAGCATAGCCCCTTAGAAGCTAAGCCTATTGTGTTTATAGTTATTAATTACAAAGAATTCACAGAAAAATTCTGTAAGGTACCTCGGAATGCATTTGGACCGCAGACTTACTTGAAAAAAAAAACACATCCAAACAAAACGGGATGAGATCAATCTAATTGACAACAAGCTGCTCTTATATAAAACTATTCTGAAACCGATTTAGACATATGGCATACAATTGTGGAGCTCAGCCAGCGCCTTCAACATAATGACCATTCAAAGAGTACAATACTGCATCTTGAAACAGATATCAAATGCACCGTGGTTCATCAGAACGGCAGAGCTCCATGACATTTTGAATGTGCCAATGATACAAAAGGAAATAGATGTCCATAAGACTGCATATGCATCTAGACTATAAAAGCACCCGAACCAGTTAGCGGAGCAATTCACCATCCTTGAAACCATACGTCCTCTTAAGAAGCGGCGAGATATTTTTGACCAGTAACTAATAAAAATAAAGGGCTGGCTCCACTGGGAACAGCGCCTTATACGCCAAATAGCACACATCCCATCTGCTTGTAGTCGAAAATGACTGATAGCAAGACAATACTTAGAAAAAAAATACAAAGAATTGGTTGCGATAGCACTGTAATCATAATCCCGATGGCCTAGCACAATCTCTAAAACATTTTTATTCTGATTTTTTAGTCTGTTATTATGAAAACTGTACTTATTTGTTGGTATAAGAAATGTTTGATTTCAAAATAAAACACTATTTCCACAATTTTTTATGTAAATTTCTCGTAAGAAAATAGTCATCTTCAGCCGTATGACGTCCACTGCTGGACATAGGCCTCTCCCATTGATTTCCATAAAGACCGGTTGGGAGCGGCGGAAGAAAATAGTAAACTTCTTAACTATTGTTAAGGCCATATTACCTTATAATCAACTCCTTTCCAACTTTGATCACCTCTTCATTTGATCACAAGGAAAGTTAATGACCCATCCAACCATTACACAAATCTTGTGGCTAAATATTGCTTACTATTTAAACGTTTCGTTATAAACTGGAAGTCATGTCCATATAAGATGGATACTTCACTAATTTCGAGAGGATGATTCTGTAGCGATAATAACTCAGTGGTTTGCGAGGTCGGTTACGTGCGGAAGAGTGTGTTCAAATCCCAACAATGATCTTGAGCTGCCGGTAAAGGAAAACGTGAGAAAACCATAACATGGGGAACGGATATCTAGTAGGTACTTGGGTGGCTAGCTAATAGCTAGCTTAAATATCCTTAAGTTGAAAATCCGCTGGCAAGGTCCCAACAGTTATTTAACATCAGGTGAGCTGTGGTCAAACACTTAGAGCTTGTCTCCTATAAAGAAAAAAATATCCATATCGCGATTCATCTATCATCGTTCCTGTTTTTCTTCCGCTATGAAGTGTACTCTTTGTCGTCATCGACAATGACTGAGGCATTTTTTGCGTCCGTAAACGCGGGAGCTACCGGTAGATGTAGATAAAAAGTACCTAAATCATCCGCTGCGGGTGACTAGCACGTAGATGCTGTGCCTTTGTACTCTTGATGTGTTGTTGATGGCTACCGATCTATGGTTTTGTAACTTGAAGACGTAGTTCACTTTCTTATTTTGAATGAAATAAATTTGCGATGACTTTGAATTGGTGCAGCATAAAATGAAGCGTGCTGAAATAAGTGGGTGGAATGATTTTTTCTGGATATAAAAAGAGCCATTGTATACTTTTTGAAGAACATAGTAGTCCTCCCTAGCGAGAAAGAGAGAAAGAGAGAGAGGAGAGAGAATGAAAGAGAGAGAGAAAGAAAGAGAGAAAGAAAGAGAGAGAGAGAGAGACAGAGAGAAAGAGGGAGAGAGAGATAGAGAGAGAGAGAGATTTCTGTCTTCTGTCTAGAGACAGGGTCTCGCAACCTCGTTGTGAGACAAAAATATACAATCGTTTTGAACGCGTTTGCTTGCCCCGCGGCCGCGTAATACAATAATAAAAATCATGCGGTTTTAGACAAGTTCGCGCACGCTTTACTCTGCTTTGACTCCTTAAAAAAGGCCACCGGATGTTACCGAAGCTATGGTCGGAATATCTAATCAAATATGAGTAATCGTATAACATAATATAAATATAAGTAAATCAAAAATGTGTTAAAACCACGTCAGTTTCTATAATGAAATTTACTTTGATTTTAGCGAAAACTAAAAATGTATGTGAGAAAAAAAACGACCAATCAAGCAACCCTACCGACCTAAAACTAAGATTTGTCTTTTGCTTGTGCCTTGCCTCTCAGAGAGTTAACCCTAACTGTACTGTCCTATACGTTCGTATACATGACCTAACTTGCGTATTGTATTAGCTGAGTAACAATTCTGGTGTTAGGTATCCCATAAAAGAGGATGTCTAGACTTATTTCTGTTAATTGAGCTTATGACTGCCATGAACCTAAATTTCTAACTATCAGAAGAGAATTGTCAAGAAGTTGCTGCAGCTGTTAGTCTATCAGTTTTCTATCAGATACATTTTGGAAGTGTGCTTCAGATCTGCATGATGTAATTCCATCCTTCTTATTTTACTATCGGTCTGATGAAGTTGAAAATGACACCGTTATATAGCATTGATGTAATTATATAACGTTCCATTACATACATCAATGTTCTATAGTCAATATTTCTAAAACTTGAACGGATTGATTCTATTTTCATAGTACGAACCGCCACACAGTGGAATTTACTGCCCGAATGGGGTAACATAAGACGAGATGGCGCTTAAATACAAGCCTATTTAGTAATTTAAAAAAATGTGGTCTAACAGCACAGATACTCTCAAAAAGATATGCAGTAGAAATAGCAGAAGATCTCTTTTAGGATAAAAATGAATCCAATAACCATCAACCTGACCGGATCATGTTCTTTGTTGCGCTTTTTTCTTCTGTACGTGCAGGTGAGTAGATTACAAGATCGGTACAAAGGTAAAACAAATTAAAAAAAATTACATTATATTACTCTACCGTAGAAAATATACTTAATTTGAGATAAGTTTGGATTAAGTAGATTTAAATTGTGTTTGGCTCCCAGATAATGTAATCCATTTACGTCTAGTTGAGTTGTTAATTACTTTTACTATTTATGGCCATTGACATACACGTCAGTTTTTCACAAAGAAAATAAAAACCATAAAAATATTTTTTTAAATTCTAGGGCAAATGGCGAGAGGTCAGAGCACAAAACCTTCTAACGTCAGTTTTAACGGGGGGATCTCTTTAATGCTTTTTATGCCTATAATATTTTAATAATCCGCGATATAACGAGCACATTGAACGAAAAAATATTATGTTCATTGTTATGGAAAATGGGCTTTATAATGGTCTTTTATATTAAGAGCGCTTTTAAAAAGGCCGTCCCGCTAAGTCTTTAATGGGATTGAATAATAAACCGTAAAGATTTTTGAATGGTACAACAAAATGGTTTGTTCTCTCCGGCATGTTCATGAGGCGGTAGCGGTCATTTCTTTTAGAGCCTTGATTTACTATCGCCTCTTCTAGATGTGTATCTGCGTCGATAAAATAAGTTTAATGAGAGTCGTATAGTGGCGGCTTCGGGATGGTAACTGTCAAAGAGCTCATTGTACCTTGTGGATTCATAATGGCATTTTTACAAGCTGGTACAGTCTTTGAGAGCTTGGCATGCCGCCCGCCAATTATAATCTACTCAACTCTCTACGGAGTACACACCTGGCTTGAATATGTATCTACTTCAACGATGCGTGTAGCAATCTTTTCGTGTTTTTTCTGTTGTAACAATTGCGATCAACGTTGTATGTACCGATAGCAGAGTACGCGTTAGAATCTTTGGAGATTAGAAACATGCCTTTATTCTCATACTCGGAAAACAACCGTGTATTTTTATAGCGATGATAGCTCAGTGGTGAGCGCGGTCGGTTCGCATGCCGAAGGGCGTGGGTTCAAACCCCAACAATGAGCTTGAGCTGTCGGTGAAGGAAAACATCGTGAGGAAACCATAGCGTGGTGGTAGAGTACTTTCTAGTACTCGGCTGGTTAGCTACCAAGCTGAAAAGTTGAAGTTGTTGTATCATGTTGAAAATCTGCCGCCAAGCATCTAACGGTGTGTTCCGGCAGCCTCACTTGAGAGCCAGTTCCATTCCAGGCTAGGTGTGCTTTACCATCTTCAACTACACCGTCACTTAAATCAGGTGAGTTGTAGTAAACAACAAGCCTGTCAGCTATAAAAAAATAAAAATCTCATAAATTTGCTTATTCATTTGAAATATCACAAATCTGTAGTAATAAATAAATAATGTGTTAGGATTTACGTACGGCTAGCAGCAAAATGGACTAATCAAATGATTAAGCTAAAAATTACTTAACTAAAAAAGTCAAAACATTCTTTTTTTTGGATTTTTACTTTATATATGTAAATCCCGGTACCTTTGTGCTTTGATACATTCATCGCTTTTTTTTTGTTTTGTTTATTTGTTTGAAAAAGTATACAGTAGAATAATTAAAATAACTCATTTAAATATTTTCGTTTCTGGTAAGGATGAATAATAATACTAAATTTAAAAATAAATGTCATCTATGATGACAGGAACCTGCTTTCTAGTGATGGCCGGTTAAAGATGAAAGATATACATATTTATTTATGAAACAATAGACACTACAACGAACAAAAACTACACACAATTATAAAGAACACAGACACGATAAACAAAAGAAATTTGTGTACAACCAGTGTATCAATTTAGATACGCGAGAGGAGTATCTAGTGCATCAAAAAAGGTCAGAGCTCAGCCACTGTCCTGCTATTGATTGAAATTTATCCCGTATAATATTCAAAGTACGACAACAGAAAACAATTTTCCAACAAGTGAACGTATCTAAGATATTCCTTAGTCTGATTCACCTGAACTATGTAACGAAAAGAAAATATAAGGAATTGGTTCACATTTGTCCGGGTAGGAAACAAAAAGCCCGATAATCCTTTGTTGTCCGTAGAAAGGCTTTCACGGTCGATTGACGCGTCAAATTCAATATTTGCTTTGGATTTTCTTTGTTTATCGCTCGTACTCTCTTCACGATGAATATGTTCGAGGCTCGAATACTGCATTTGTAATAGCTAATTTGTTTGTTGATCTTACAACTTTGTTTTGTTTGAAAATGCTTGCCGTAGCACTGCAATGATATATCTATCTGTATATTTTAAAATTGATGTGTGTATGTTCCTTATGGACTCCAAAATGGTGTGATGGATTTTGATGAAACTTTCAGGCAAACGTAGAGGATGATAATTATGGGTGTATGTAGAGATGACGAATGATTTTAATTTATCTAACAAAACATAGTCAAGGGTTGCTTTGGCGCTCACTTTGAAATATTCAATGGTTAGTCTTAGTATCTCTGTAATTTCGCTAGCTGTAAAATTCTCTTCAAACCGGCACGTAGTACCTAATGCTAAACACTATCAACTGGTTGGTGTTGCCTACTGTCGGCGGAGTATCTGATACAGCGGTAGTACTTACCTAGACGATTTCCAACTAAGAAGATTTACTACGATAGATCTGATTGTATACGATAGAGTGAAATGAGATAGAAAATATTTTGTGTCAACCGCGCCTAGTGAAATAAAGGCAAGAATATTAAAATGTGCTTTTTCAAATAGACATCTTAATGCAAATATCATCATCAGTCACAAAAATGCAGCTCGATTTATCTTTATTACGTTGCTACACTAATAGATTCCGCGAAGGTCACGCTACAATGCGTGTCCAGTTTTCTCGTTCGCCGATACCGTGCATCGGACTCATTAGTGGCTGAATTCAAATGTAAAATGTAAGCAAGTGCCTTTGATGGAAACGCTCACCTGCTCGTAACGACGCTCGCAAATTGAATATCGTGCGAAATCATTTTCTAAAAGGAACACGATTGCGTATTGAGTGGCTAATTTGTGTGTCGGCGAGGCGAGGGGAGGCGGTCGTTTTGTTTCCTCGATGCCGTTGACAGGTGGAGGGTGGCACAAGGCCCGCGGGGCGGGGCGACGGCGCCCGCGCAGCTCGCGTGGCCCTCTCCTGAGTCACGCGCGGCTCGTAATGCTTGCATAATAATAATGACGGATGCCGATCGCGCGGCGGCGCCTTTGATCTGCGCCGCGTTTGATCTCGCCGCTGGAGCCGGTCTCGCCCCTGCACAAACGAGCCGCCCGCTCACCTTTATTCGGTCCGACGCCGCGCCGCGCTGCCACTCGTTCGGCCCTTCGCCCTCGCTCTAAATAGAGGCTTTTATTTGATAAACAGCGGGAGCGCTACCGTGCGGGGCGACTCGCGGGAGTCGTGCGCCGCTCCGTCAGTGGTGCGCAAGAGTCGCGCAGTATGGGGTGTGCCGTGTGCGTCTGCTGTGCTCGCCCGGGCCCGCGCCCTCAGCGATGACGGCAAGCTGCGATCTTCGCCGCTGCTTCCACTCAAGGATCACTTTGACGCTCTGTGTACGCTACGTTTGATACTTATTTTACGAAGTAAAATTCAAAAACACTATAAGTCAATATTCTGGGTGCCGCTGCAGTGGCCACAGGCAGGTGTTAGGTATCTTTTACATCAGGATCGAATCTGGATCATTTTACTATACCATAGGAAAAAAGTTTCATTCGATTTACAGCCGGGGGCGTGAACTGTGGAGTGAATAATGTGAATTTGTGTCCTCGTTCAGTTTCCGTAATTGCAAACCACATCGCGTTTTGTAATAACGTTGATGAAAGCTGGTTGGATTGTGAATTGTTTTTCGAATTCCGTATTTATTATATAAATTTACAGTTTATTGCAATGGTCTTGTGGGAAACCTTTTGGACGGTCAACATTTAAAACGTAATTTATGATTACGAAGATTTCTGTTTATTATTTAGTTTCGAAATTAAATTGATGCACTGAGCAATTTTTACCGTAAAACGCTTTAAGCAGATTTCAATTAATTTCAGCATTATCATAATTAGCGTAATCGGCCATCTGTACAATATATGTTTTTTTCATTTACATATTCTTAGAGAATCTTGTCCAGGTGGATACTTTCAGAGAATTTTTCGGATATCATTATTGGCTTTAACTTCCACCGTAAGGCAATTACGATTCAATATTTACTTCTCATTTTACTCGATTATATCTTAGTACCAATTCCTTTAGTTTCGTGTAAGCTAAGTGGCAAATCCCAATGTCGGCGTTAATTACTATACGATTCTTTATAGTCAAATAAATAAATATTAGAAGACGTTTTACACAGCGCTATCTAATCCCTTAACTAAGCAAAGTTTGTACTGCGGGAAAATAGTCTAATTAGGTATATTTTTTTTGAAAGAAAGGCATTTGTCGTACCTATATCTATGTTTTACGAAATGATTACACACCAAATTAAAAGTGAACATCAAAGTAATCAAAACTTTTTTTGATTCACGTTTTTTGCTTCTGTATTTTTTTTTTCGCGTTTGACCTCATCATTGCTGATGTTAAGCAACGATGTGGTCTAGGATGGAACACGCTTACCTAGAAGGAACCCGTTTACTCTTGATATGAATACACTTATATTGTATTTTTCGAGAAACACAGAATTCAGCTTTTACGACCCGAAGTAGTTTCCCCGAAATATCGATATGTACTATTTTAGCATCCCTATCCAATTCTCCTGTTTATCTTTTCCTTTTCAAAACATGTTTTGTAGTCATAATCTTGAAACAAAAAACAAAAACAAATAATCGTTCTTTTATAAATATAAGCGTGTACAAGTACAGGGTTACGCGGAACGCATTACTAAGTCGATAAGAGGCCATTGTACTTATCGTTCGTTGTACGCTTGTACGTATCGTTTTTTCACTATGGGCCCAACTCCGAAATTGCAAAAACAGATCAGCTGCGCTTCATTGCGGCTGCATTTTACACTTTTTCACTTTTCATAGCTTGCTGAGCGATTTTGAACTTGTTGGACTATTCCCATTGTGAGTATTCACGTTCCAGCTTCGTAGGTTATGGCAGGCAGAGCGCACTCGGTAAAAACTTTTGTCTTGAGACTTTGCCGTATGGGGGATAACCTGATAGTACCTAATATTTATAAATTTATATGTAAAAAAAGTGTTTTAGTGATGCTTCTATATTCTGTTATAGGCGGTCCTGAGCCTAGCGTCATACGCGGTGGCCCCAGCTCCTCCTGACAGCTTGCGGCTGGTGTGGATCTCCAACTCTTCGCTCACTTGCAACGATGGATCACCTGCTGGGTACCTTTACTCGTACTTCTGTGTTTAATTCTTCTACTTTTATGTTCTTGGCGTCGCACTTTCTACATTTCACAGTGTTTCAATATTTTCAAATATTTTATGAAAAACAAGTTAAATAAGTCAGTTTCAGTTCAGTCAGAAGTTTCGGCACCCTATTTGGGAGATCGTCTGGCTTCCAATCTGGAGGTCTTGGGTTCGAATCCCACGGCGTGCACCTCTGTCTGTGTTCAAGTTATGTGCGTATTGCCAATTATTTTAAAAGTTTTTTTTTAATGGCTGGCAGGCTTGGCGTTAGATCACAACTCACCTGATGTTAAGTGACGGTGTAGTCGATGATGGTAAAGCTAGCTTGGAATGGAACTGGCTCTCAAGTGAGGCTGCCGGAACACGATGGTTTCCTCACGATGTTTTTCTTCACCGGTAGCTTAAGCTTATTGTTGGGGTTTGAACCCACGCCCTACGGCATGCGAACCGTTCGCGCTAACCACTGAGCTATCATCGCTACAAAAGTGAAGGAAAATATCGTGGGGAAGCCTACATGTTAGAGAATACTTTAAAAAATACTCGTAGATATGTGATGTCTATACGAAAGTCAAGTCACCACCTTATACCCGTATTACTTTCCTACAATCACGCACGAAATTCGGCACTTTATGTATAAAACAACACTATTTTATTCTTAAACACTCGACGAAACTCATGTTTTGGAAAATAATACAAGCGATAAGATGTTTCCGCAGTGCTTTATTTGTTATAAGTATACCTAAA
This sequence comes from Biston stratarius, assembly GCA_950106695.1. Taxonomy (NCBI): domain Eukaryota; kingdom Metazoa; phylum Arthropoda; class Insecta; order Lepidoptera; family Geometridae; genus Biston; species Biston stratarius. Next base: position 36,108,299 of record OX467106.1, on the reverse strand, counting down.
CAAAACGCAAACGTTCAGAAGCTCTAGTACTTAAACCGATTTGTGAGAAAAGTACGTAGTTTCACGCAGATTAGTTGACTGTTTTGCAAAATTATACTTTTGTCTTTTATTCGAAGTTCTCTTTTAGGTACCTACATAGATTTGCTTGTAATATTATGCTAGGCGAGATCCTAAGAAACAGGCTGACAGGCTTGGTTTTTGTCCACAACTCACCTGATGTTAAGTGATGGTGTGGTCGAAGATGGTAAAGCACACCTAGCCTGGAATGGAACTGGCTCTCAAGTGAGGCTGCCGGAACACACCGTTAGATGCTTGGCGGCAGATTTTCAACTTGAGGGTGGTAGCTAGATCACAACTCACGACGAGTACTAGAAAGTACTTTACCACCACGCAAACTCCATCAACTTGTACTTGCGGGTACATAAGTTTAGGGAATGAGAATAATAATATATTAATGTATTATTAGTGTAAAATATAAACCTAGAAATACCTTTCAGACAGTTTCACATTCAAGCTCCATGATCCACAAGCATCGGGCTTAGTTTACTGTCGGAATTACTTTAGGGTATTATTATGTACTTATTTAACTCGCTACGTTCTTTTGTGAGTATGATTATGTAATCTGTGTTTTCCTTTATTTCAGATACTACTTCCGTCGCGGCACGAACAGTGAGCACTGGGTGGTGTATCTGGAAGGCGGTGGGTACTGCTGGGACGGCGCGTCGTGCCGCGCGCGCTGGCGGCGACGGCCCGCGCTCATGTCGTCCTCGCGATGGCCGCGCACCAGGCGCGCGCCCGCGCTGCTGTCCGCCGAGCGCGGCCCCTGGCGCGCCTCCAACCACGTGCTGGTGCCTTACTGCTCCAGCGATATGTGGGCCGGGACGCGCACTGCCCCGCATCCGGCTGCACGGTTCGCATTCTCGGGGCGTCTCATCGCGCGCGCTGTCCTAGCCGATCTACTGCGCGCGGGAATGCGCGGCCGCTTGCTATTGGCCGGATCCAGCGCGGGTGCCGCCGGAGTCATGCTTCTGGCGGACGCGGCGCGCCGTGCGTTGCGCCCTCACGGCGTCCGCGTACTCGCGCTCGCCGATTCCGGCTGGTTTCTGGATAGAGAGTCGCGAGCGCGTCGACCGCCAGCCGCGGCTGTGGCGCGCCTCGGACACTCCCTCTGGCGCGGCGTAATACCCGCCGCCTGCGCGCGCGCCCACCCCACCCAACCCTGGCTCTGTTACTTCGGCTATCGCTTATATCCGCACGTGCGCACGCCTCTCTTTGTACTGCAGTACTTATTCGACTCAGCGCAGCTGGCAGCCGAAGGCGTTCGCGCGCCGCGTACCCGTGCGCAATGGGACGCGGTGCATGCGACGGGCGCGGCCATGCGGGCTAGTTTGACGTCTGTTCGCGCTGTGTTTGCGGCTGCATGTCTCGCGCACGGCGTTCTGGCGCGGCCCGAGTGGCTCGCGCTTAACGTTTCTGGTGTGCCTCTGTCTCGAGCGGTCGCGTGTTGGGAGCGGCGCGCGAGCGTGCGCGGGCGTGTTGGGAGAGAGGAAGGAAGCGGTTTGTGCGCGCCGCGGCGGCTAGTAGAGAGATGTTCGTGGCCGCAGTGCAACGCGTCGTGTCCGCGGCTGCGGGATCCGCGCACGGGAGAGGAGGTAGCGCTGGCGGCGCTGCTGCAGAGCTTCGGGCTGGACGTGCGCGGCGCCGCGGCCGCTGCGGGGCTAGACGCGCGCGCGCTCGCACGCATGAGCCGCGCCGAGCTTCTGCCGCTACTCGCGCCACACACTTGAGAGTCTGGTACAGAAATTCGCGCGAATTGCTTCATGTCAATGATAGAACAATGTACTCGTGCCTCTTTATTGGGCGTAAATCGAAGCTATTCTTTTAATAAATTTTAAATCGTGATTCTAGCAAGTTTCTATGCCAGAGACTCTGACCTCACCTAGCGGGCTTGTCTGTGGCACCATGACAAAAATTACTCATAAACATCTTTTCATTAACCGACTTCAAAAAAAGAAGTGTCTGTAATTGACCGACACTTTTGTTTTTTTTTCTACAATTTTCCGTTTGATTGTCCAAGAACTATTTGGACGATGATTGTTTCCATATTATAATTTTTTTAAATAATTTTGAAGAAGATTTTAATGGGTATTATTATTAGCTGTGTGAAAATGAAACGTATAATATGTAGGTATATAGAAGCTCCTATCTTCAATACAATACCATACAATAAAACTTTATTATACACCAAACACAAAACAAAAAAGAGAAAGGAAATAACAAAACAAAAATAACAAATAAATGGTGTACAAGGGCGGTCTTAACGCCTAGAGCGATTTTTTCCAGACAACCTTAGGATGGCAAGTAACCAAATAGATATTAAAGTTAAAAAATAAATTATAATAATTATCTAAAATGACAAAGAGAGAGAGAGAGCAAAAAAAGTGAATAAAATCTTCATGCTGTTTTCGCACAGAAAAAAAGTAATTAAATTTTTATTATGGTGCAGATGCTAGGTCTGCAGGGCTACGTTTGTGTTGATGATCGACACAGTTAATCTACCTCGTTTTCGTTGTACAAGTATTTTTTAGAATAGTATTAAACTAGATAATTATTTATTGTTAGTCTGAGTGCGTACCTTTTAATGTACCTAAATAAATGAAGAGTAAATAATTCGTGTTTTGATTCGAGTTAACAAGAATGAAACGCAGATACGCTTTGGCACATCTAGGTAGGTTTAATAAATCATTATGTACAAAAGAATCTCTTTCAAAGAGGAAATGCGACTAGTACGAGTCTTATATATAAATAAATTAAATTTAAACATCTCACTATAAACTCTTCCCTAGAAATTGATCGCGACTTCTTCTCCGTCTGTAGTGGACATAAAGTCGCGAGTGGTTGCGGCGGTGAGGCAGCCAGGGCCGGCGGTATTGTGGCGCCACTTTCCGCATATGGTGCCCCCTAACCGCCACGCCGCCGCTCCGAGTTCGGTGGTGACGTCATAACCTCGCTGCACGCTCCACGCTAATAGCTATGGAGAGATCGACGACGTCGTTGCCGAAGAAGAAGTCAGTTGAGACAATATTGGCCTGCTGTCTCCAGCGAGTCGCAAGTCGAGTGCTGACGTCACGGTTTACCGCATCAGCATTTTCTCTGAGCGAACCTCGTAGGAAGAGGATGTCAAGCACGGTGGGAGTGGTTTGCGCCATTGCCGAGTGGAGAGGTGAGCGTGCGTTCGGCTGTGGTGAGCTCGCGATGGCGCGGTCCAAGAATGCTAGTAGCTCGATGGGATCATTAGTGTTGGCCCACAGGTGAGGTAAGTTTGGCCATAGCCAGCTGTTTTCTGAAACGGAACGCACAGAAGTTGGCTTTTGAGTTAGTGAATGCTTTCCCAAAATTCGTCGGAGGTACTAAATACGTCGTCGATTGAAAAACGTATGACATATGCAGTTTTCATTTCACTACATTTTTGTATCGCTTATGCTGTACCTACGCACTGCGAATTTTTGATAGGCACTAAAATTTAATAAATTTATTATCTGTTACAAACCTAAACGGCTATTTTGGTCAACATTTACGAATAGGTCGATTTGAATTTAAAAAAAAATATTCTTACTAGATTAATCTATGGATTAGTTACTTGCGAAGAATTGGAGCTTTCTTAGTTCTTACCTCCTACAATAGCATTATCTACATAATTGAACACTAGTCTCCTCTGAGCGTTTAACAGTGTCTGCACCGTGGGGCCTCTGGTACCCGCTCCAGTGCCGAACTCGCTGGCGGGGGCCAAGTGGGGCCCTAATTCCCTTTGCACTAGCTCTAGTAGACCAGCGTGAACGCTACGGATCGGGGTGTTATCGGCATTGTAGAAACCGACTGGGAAGTGATGAGCATCTAGGAATACCACCTAAAACAGATAAGAAGTTATTATTATTAAAGGTCTTTCGAGTAGAAGAAAATCTCAAAGATTCTGTATCGTCTTCGTTCTCGAAGAATCTTTTTTATCTTTTATTGATTTTTTAAATTGTGTAGTGGTGTATTTAGCGTCGTCGACCATGTCATCTAAATAAGGTTAGGTCCTATTTTTACAACAATATAAATAAATTGCTACAGATTGTTGTGGTCAACCACCCAGCCTGTCAATTATAGAAAAAGTTAAATGTATATTTTACCTCGTTTGTAACGTCTAAAAACTGCCTTATCTCTCTTAAAAGAGGCACTAAAGGACGAACTCGAATTAAATTGTGGTTCAGCCAATACCTGGAACCAAACACATTATATTTTAGTTAGTACTAAGCATGATATGATAAATATGAAGTACGTAGTTAGTATGAAGCTAGCGAAATTACTGGGCTGTTGAGACTAACTATCTAATGTCTCAAAATAATGAGTGCCATATCAGTGATGCCCTGGACTTTGTTTTGCTACTCTTAGTTATGTGTAATGCTGCAATGGTCATGGACAGACAGTTTGGGGCTGTGTGTTTTTTACTAGTAAAAAAATAACACCCATTTTGACTGCCCTGTTAGATCATTTGGCAGTAGCTCTACTTCATAAGTTGTATGTTGAATTTATTGTATAAAAACATTTTAATTTTTTTTTATGTTACAGTAATGAGACGGACGAGGCGCTCTCCTGATGTTAAGAGATAACGCCTGTCCATGACCATTGCAGCGATACACAGAACTTTGAATAGTAAAACAAAGTCCAGGGCATCGCTGCTTTGGCGCTTATTACTTTGAGACTAGATGGTTAGTCTCAATAGCCCTGTAATTTCGCTAGCTGCATTACCCTTCAAACCGGAACACAGTAATGTTTACACACTACTGCTTGGCGACAGAATATCTGCCAATATATCTAATTATATCTGAATATCATTATCACAAACCATACGTTTAAGCTACATATGCCACATTTTGTTTTATATCTCGTTCTTCTTTATTTAGAGTTAGAAGAGCTCTGTAATTTCGCTAGCTGTCCTTAGTTTAGTACCTTTTAAATCCGAACATAGCAAAGTTACCACACATCTGCTTAGCGGTACAATATTTGGTTCTGCGGTGGCACCTAGATACACGACCTCCTGCTAAGAAAATCTACCACCAAGTAAACCAAGTACATTTTATATGATTTGTATTTATGTTTAGATTTATATAGAAGTTCCCATTAAAATACAGCATTCCAGTAGACAGTTTATTGCAAAACTTTATGCAATAGCTAAGGAAGTCAAGCGAATCGCAGTAATTGGTTGACCGTATAACAGTAACGCTGGAATGGAATTTAGTATTAAATAACATCGTTTTTTTTTGCAAAAGTCAAGCATATTAATTTCTTTAAGACAGAAAGAAACGGAATTAAATCAGTTAAAAAGAACCCGCGAAATAAAAAAAAAAATGGTGATGCTTTTTTTATTAAATTAAAAATCATCTGTGTGATATTTTTCTTCTTACTGTGTTAAGTTTCTCTTGCCCTTACAGACTGCAGAGTTCTTAATCAGCTAATAGTTTAGTCATGGTTTTGATTAGTATGGAAATCTATAATACATCAGTATCGAGCGATTAATACTCGTAGATTTGGTGGATGCTTGTAGGCCACCAAACTAGACTATTGCCGAACTATAGTCCGACTGTTGAATTTAGCACGGTTGTTTAGTGGCTGTCTTGATTCTTCTTCCCTTAATTATTTTTGTGTCCTCAGTATTTATAAAGTCGAACATACAACGCTTTTGAAAAGTTTGCTGTAGTTACAATTTAGTTTTTTGTAGTGTGGTCAAAGATGGTAAACACACTAACCTGAAATGGAACTGGCTCTCAAGTGAGACGATCGGAATACACCGTTAGGTGCTTGGAGATAGATTTTCAACTTAACGATGGTAGCTAGCCAGCCGAGCACTAGAAAGTACCTTACCATGCTATGATTTCCTCACGATGTTTTCCTTCACCGGCAGCTCAAACTCATTGTTGGAGGTTGAATCTACGCCTTTCGGCATGTTTGACAACTGGGCTAACCATTGAGTTATCATTATACTATGTGGGAAAGGCTTGGATACTCCGGCAAAGAGCTTGTCGTTTATCGTATGTTGCTTTTTATGATGGAACAGCTTAACGGATTAGGATGTTATTTGGATTGCAGATGGATTGTAATGGGTTAACACATACTACTTTTCATCCCGAAAAATACGAGTAAAACCGTGAAACGCAGCTAGTAGAACATAAAGTAGACTCACCTATCTTCTTCATTAGGATAGAAATCGTAATATGCGACTCTGAAGTCGAAATATCTGATGCCGTGTACAAGTTGTGCCCAGATGGAGCGGTCCTGGCAAAGCACGAAGCTGTCCCGAGCTACCGAGCTAATCTCCGTGTCGAAACGCCACGCGCCCGCGTTGTGGGTGCCAGCTATGGCCAGTTCACCGATGCGGAGACCGTTGATCCTGGCACTGGAAATGCAAAATCCACATAGGTGTAAAAAATTCCTGTGGAAGGTAATCCAGTTGGCAGTGACTGGATTCGAAGAGGTTCAAAACCAAAATCTAAAAAGTCATTTATTCAGTTTAGGTCCTGGTAAGGCACTTATGAATGTTAAGTTACATGTTTGAATCTACCACCGGCTCGTAATTACACTTCAACTGAGAAGACTCCGGCAAGAAACTCAGCAAGGCATTTTTTTTGTGGATCTTTCTTTTCATATTAGGTTACAGTTTACAGTTATAGATATTAATACATTATGCTTACTACAATTGTCACTTAGCCAGGGGGATGCAAGAAGCTACTACAACCATATATTCCTGTCTTCCACGTAATGAGCCACCTTATAGTAGGCTTTGTCAATTAACCTCTGCTTTACAAAATCTTTGAATTTATTTTAGGACATTTTAGTTACCTCAAGTGGGATTTTATTATAGAATCTAACGCAATTCCCGAGAAAAGACTTATTAGCTTTAGATAACCTGAATCTAGGTGTCACAATTTTATCTTTATTTCTTGTGTTTAAGTTATGGCGGCTACTATTAATTTCAAATGAATTAATTTTTTTCCGGACAAACATAATATTTTCGTAAATGTACTTGAATAAGGTTGAATGTGTCTTATGACAGTCTAACGATTGTCTTGGGAGAATCTTTTGCCTAGCAGTGGTCTATGATAGGATGACCTATTGGTTAGGACTATGATGTTGTAATAGATCATATGAAATAAAATACAACGTCCCGTGGCAAATCAACATATTAGATAAGTAGATAATTCGCGGCAATTCTTGTAAGCGTCAGAAGAAATTGGTTATCTGTTCGTCGCCGCGTCGGCCGGTTCGGTCTAATATAACAAAACAAATTCTTGTATACAAAAAATTAAGGGAACATTTTCTAAAATGATCCTGAAGAGGCCACGCGAGCGAAGCCGCGGATAAAAGGTAATCCCGTGGAAGTGAAACAAACGAGTTAAAACCACGTCAGTTTCCAAAGTATGGAGACTGTAAAAGTCTGATGCAATAAATTAAAATTAGTCTTCTTTAGCGACTAAAATCTATTGAGAGACTTAGATACATAACATCAGATAATATATGCTAAAATCTCTATCTAGTCTAAAATTTACTATACATGCGTTTTTGGGAGCGAAATCGATTTAGTTTTGACATAAAAGCGTTTTTAATATGCTAAATAGATAATCCTACTTCCTACTAATGTCATAATAAGTAAGTGAAAGTTTGTATGTTTGGACGTTTGTTACTCAATCACGCAAAAACGGCTAAACGGATTTGGATGAAATTTGGCACACATATAGTTTATTACCTGGATTACGTATAGAATACGTTTTATATCAGAAAAATGTTAGTTTCCTGTAAGAGTATCAAAAAACGAACTAATAGACGTATCCATTTGAAATTTAGTAAAGATGCGAGTTTAGTAATATTATCTAGGGATAAAAGGTATCCTTTATCTTAATCTAATAATAAAATAGCGCAAGTTTCATGACTACTGCTTATTTGTTACTTATGTACATATGTTTCATTTCTCTCTAAACCTAATTCTAAAGTTAAACTAGTGGACAATAAATATACTTACGCATTATCTTCCATCCAGGTTGGTTGTATTTTCAAACAGTTGTAGGCTTGTATTTGGCCGTCACCAGCGCCTACCCACGGCCACAGGCAATGTGGGCCCTTAACCCCTGCGCCTTGCTGCCAGCCAGCTGGCAGGGTTCCATCTCCGAGTGAAATGTTGGTAACCACGTGTCCTGCCACTGAGTTTACTGAATATACTGCTAGGGCGTTATTCCATGATGCTGGTCGGTCGTCAAAGAGACCAATCTGTTGAACATAAAGATGGTATGGGAAAAGGTGCCTCAGTAAATCATGTCTAACCAAGTTTATGGTATTTTTAGCGATTATAGCTTAATGTTTAGCGTGGTCGGCTTACACGCCAAAGGGCGTGGGTTCAAACCCCAACAATAAGCTTGAGCTGCCGGTGAAGGAAAACATCGTGAGAAAACCATAGCGTGGTGGTAGAGTACGTTCTCGTACTCGACTGAATAGCTAGCAACCTTAAACTGAAAATATGTCACCAAGTACATAAGGGTGTGTTCCGGCAGCCTCACTTGAGAGCCAGTTCTATTCCAGGCTAAGTGTGTTTACCATCTTCGACCACACCGTCACTTAACATCAGGTGAGCTGTGGTCAAACACACAGCCTGTCAACCATACAATAAAACTAGCAAAAAGCTGAGCTTTGTGAGGGCTTGCGTAGTTTTTCAAACGGGTAATAATTTTAAGACGGTTATATTTTTATAACCTGATTTTAGTGGTGTCATCTAGTATTAAGTAGATTAAATACGATGTATTTGAAGTATGTATTGAGTTTAGTTCTGTTGCAGCGTTGTTAACTCTTTGGTTTTCTAACAGATGGCGTTAGTAGTACAATAAAATTCTATTCAATGAATACAAAATTGTTAATGTTCATTTTTTTTAATAATTATATTTTTTTACAGATAACACATCTAGATATGAAATTAAATTACTGTGTTAAAGGACAAATCTATAGGCGTGATAGTTTTTCAGTAAAGTGTACAACAAAAATGCTTAGGTTGTGGAATAGTGATAGGGCTCGCTTCGCTCGCCCTGATAAAATTGGATTTAGTCACAGGTAATCTCATTTCTGAGATTCCTTTCCATAGGTGTGTAAGTCACATTTATCTAATTTTTTTATTTAAAACGGTGGCTTAATAATATTGTGAATGCCAGTTCAATACTCGTATATAACTGACATTTTACATATAACGTACACATTTTTTTTATATATATAGCATTTTTTCATCATGTTACATATAAACATATAATTAGCATCATATTATTCAGCCTATAACAGAGTTTACTTCCAAACAATAGATTTAAGTCACTTCCAAGCTACGCCACTTAGCCTGAATGTTCACTTTTCCCTGTCAGACGTTGCCAACTTTGTTACATATTATAATTTGTATATCGACACTCCATTGAGTCCCAAAGCATTCACCATCGCGTCTCGTGGCCTCCTTTTTAGAAAATGGTATTGCGTAACGGGTTTTATTTACACATATATTTAGTTAACCTCTAACCTTAAAAACATACTATACTTATAGGCAATCGGGTTTTATAGATAAAACACCTATTTATAATAAGTGCAACCTTCACCCATTTCAAGTGATTTGCAATCATTTCGCTAGAGCAGTGGCTTGCGCTGGTAGAATTAAATTTACATAAATTTTCATAGTAATAATGCAATATGCCGTAGCATGACGTAGTGCGTAATGTATTACTAGATTACAAAATTAACGGTAACAAAAATATTTAACCTTCAATTTACCTACATATGTAGGTAAACTACCGAAAACAGGGTTCGTTAGCCTGTTGTTGGTAACATTAGGTACGAAAAATGGTACAATAGATTGCTTTCCTTTTCTACGGTTTCGTACGGAATTACTGTCTAATGACTTATGGCGACTGAACTGTTCCCCGGCGTGCATTCATCGAAAACGCTGCCTAATTCCTTTGAGATATAACAAAACAATGTATGGTGGGATATTCCTCTTTTATAGATTTATAAAAAAGTCCGTAGTGGCATATATCTACATAGCTATAATGGGTATAGCTTACTATACCCATTCTTACTACCCGTGCGTAGCCGGGGCGGGTCGCTTGTTGTATATAAATAATTGATACTTCAAGGTTTATAACAATTGAACCCTTTTATATATTGCAGCTATTACGGGTAAAATTGATTAAGGTTCGCATGCGCGCCGAAGATTTATTTTACAATGGAGTAAAAAAAATAAAACACGTGTCAATATCACACACACATTGAAACAAATATACAGTTTTTTTAAATAATTACTTTACCGAAAGTAGTAACAGATTACCTAATATGGTTTGGGATATATGATATCAAAATTAGTCAGACACTTGAACGGAAGACAGACGGACAGACTTGGTAGACTTAAATACCCGTTGGATACCCTTCCGGCACGAAATCCTACAAAAATAACTAAATATCCTTTTTTAGTCTTAATTTGTTTGGGGACTTTGACTAATGCTGGCATGTCAGTCCTGTCATATCTTAAACTACATACAAACAATAAAAATAAAAACATTTTGATACAATGTATGTTGAGTCATAATACGTGCTATTTACTATTATATTTCATTATCCTAACACATGTACGAGTATGTATTGTATTTTACTAAGTTGTAAATCTTTTTAGCTGCCGCCACGTCGTTGTATAAAACATTACTGTCTTCCGGTTTGAAGGTTATTCAGCTAGCGAAATTGCAGGGCTGGTGAGACCAACCATCGAATATTTCAAAGCAATGAACGATAAACTGGACTTTGTTATGTTATTCAAAGTTCTGAATACCGTTGCATTGGACATATGTAATCTTTTATCAGCCGTGGTGGTGCCGGCGTAAGAATAGTACCCCACTCTTTCTACACGTGGTTGCCGTAAGCTTCGTCTTCCTTGAACAATCACACCTAACTGCGCTCGCCAACCCGCCTGCCAAGCGTGGTGAGTATTGGCAAAACCCCTCCAGGAGGAGGCCTATGTCCAGCAGTGGACGTCCAATGGCTGATGATGTGTGTGTGTGAATCTTTTACCATTAGCAGATCTTTTTGTTAATTACTTTAAAATAAAATACTAATAGGTAGAATTGGCACAGGATCGAGACAGATGGTATAAAAAGAGAAAGGCCTATACCTATACCCTGCAGTGGGATAAAGAAGACTGTGGATGATGATGATGAGGTTGAATTTTATGCTAAATAACGACTAGGTGTTTGTTGATAAATACAATTATTTGCTGCACTTTGCATCACGTAAGTAGTAGGTAATTGATAAATCGATATTGATAAGTATAGGTATGTTATAGATAATCGATGTAAATATATGTACCTATATAGAAGAAATTACTTAGGTAAACAACATTACAACAGAGGATAATTATAAATCGTGTATACAACCAACATTGAAGTAGGTACTTCGTCTTCTAGGTCTCTATAACTTAAATTATTCAAAAAGTATTTAAGAAGTACAGGTATGGTAGTTATTTTTTTTTAATGACTGGCAAGCTAGGTTTTTGACCACAACTCACCTGATGTTAAGTGACGGTGTGGTCCAAGATGGTAAAGCACACCTAGCCTGGAAAGGAACTGGCTCTCAAGTTAGGCTGCCGGAACGCACCGTTAGATGTTTGGCTGCAGATTTTCAACTTGAGGGTGGTACGCCACCACGCCCTTCGGCATGCGAACCGACCGCGCTAACCACTGAGCTATCATGGCTACAAAGGTAGTTGTACTACAGTTATATGAACTGTTATATATACTTATCAACGCATGGTTGATATAGGTAAAGTAAATAAGAAGTATACCTAAGGATCGAGGTAAATACTCGAATTGTAAAATAACCGAAGTGGCTGTAAAAATTACTAAATTAGTTGAATTACGTTTTTTCTTTGCGGTTACTTGCCACAAAGAAACGCGAAGCAATGAACTCGTTTCAATTTCAATTTCCCTAAGTAGGAACATGTGGGACGGAACTTATAATTATAATTATTATTATAATTTTAAAATTACGATTTTATTACTTATTGCCCTGGTAGCTCATTTAGTGGTAAGTTTTCTTTAAGAGTTGAAGGGCGTTGGTTCGATTTCCATTCAACAAACATCTAAACTTTCACATTTATTTCTATAATATTAGTAGGATTAACTTTTCGTAAATTCTGCGAACTGAATAAACTTTTTGTTAAATTCCACGCAGACGTAACAAAAAAAATTTAAGTATTCTATCAGTTATTTGGTTCCCATAACACAAGCTTTGCTTCGTTTGGGTTACGCTGTGTAAAATGTCTTCTGATATTATCGATTAGGTACTATAGCAGTTATGTTTTCGTCATAAACACGTCAAGTGGTAATGAAAATTACAATTACCTACTAATCATTGAAATTTCATACGTATGTTATCGATAATTTTCAATTTAATTATGTAAAAGCCAATTTAGATATTCACACATATAACAACACAGATTTTTGGTTTTTACACAAAATTGCAATAAATGATACTAATAAGAATTATAATTTTATTATAAGTGTAGTCACAGTCAAAGGCTTTATGAGGAACAGTCTTTGACTAATTCAAGAAACAATTTTTTTTCTCTGAACACAACTTTTCAAGAAAAATAAAATTATGACTGTGATTGCACTGTACATTTATAATTGTTTGCTAGAAATGTTTAATGAAATGGGTAAAGCATTAATTACTTAAAAAGAACGATATAACCTTAACGTTAAATTGAGAAACGATGATGAATGGTACTTGCCGAAAGTAAGACTAACTAAAACAAAAAAACAAGGAATATAGGTACAACAAAATTGCTATGTTTCAAAAATTACCGCGAACCATAACCAAATTACACGCAAATGAGTTCAAAAGAAGGTTAAAACATTTCTTTGAATCCAACCTAATTTATTCTATAAATGAATTTATGAATATGAAACTGACTGACTCTTCATTCTTGCATGGAACTAACCATCAATAAATAGTCATCATCATTCAAAATAAGGACTATCATATAACATTCATATACGTATCTATATTATTTATATTAATTTTAATAGATTCTTTTTTTTCCTTTTTTTTTGTAAACTATTTATTTAACTTTTTTTATTTTATTTTAATTATACAACAATTGACATTATTTAAAATTTTGAATGAAATTCTGATATTCTTTTGACATTATATATTATTCACTATTAGGACATTATTGTTAATATTAGTGACATTTCTTTATTTGCTTTCTTTTCCTTTTTTTTTTTAAATAATTTTATATAAGTAATTTTACTAATTAAATTGTAAATTGATGTGCCTAGTGTAACACATGTAGTTATAAGGCCAATAAAATATTCTATTCTATTCTAACATCTTAAAACACTGTAGGTTTCTACACAAAATGGTTCCGCAATGTTATTTTATTCCAAAATGTCAAAGAAACGAATAAAATATGTTATTATTTTGTTGTAAGAAACATGCTTACGCTGCCGCAACACACCGTTAGATGCTTGGCGGCACATTTTAATTTGAGGGTTAGCTGGCTAGCTAACCCTCAAATAAAATAAAAAACCCACGGAACATCGGTCTTTTATAAGTTATGTGCATATTTCTGCTGACTTCAAACGGTGAAAGAAAACATCGTGAGGACATCTACATTAATAAAAAAAGTTCTTGGAGATGTGTGAAGACTGCCAACTCGCACTTGGCTGGCGGGGTGGACTATGGCCTTACCTTTCTCACAATGAGAAGATACCCGCGTTCAACAACAGCATGTACCTAACAGTTTCCGTGGCATAGCGAGTAAAACAGCGGGGTAATGCTAGTCGTATCATAAAACCACAATGTATCGAATGCACTTTGTAACAGTAATTGCTGTATCTTTCCTATAACATTTGAGATAACGTCTTGTTCCGATTTGCAAGAAAGTCCCTTAGCCCACTATCACCATTACGCTAATGGAATAGTTAGCGTAAGCGCTACACGCCTCTTGCCTCCTTATGTAAATTATATTGCGTCACTAAAGGTATAATTTGAACCTCTAATACAACCAGTAGGCGACAATTTGGCTTCCGAACTGAGCTCACAGTATGAAGGTAAGATAAGTGCCCACGGTAATAAATGCTTATCTATGTCAGCTAATGCATATCTATGTGGTATAATACATAACATAATAATGTACAATATCCTAATCCTATTTAATAATTATTAATAATCCCACTAATATTATAAATGTGAAAGTTTGGATAGATGGATGGATGTATGTTTGTTACTCAATCACGCCAGAATGGCTGAACGGATCTGGATGAAATTTGGCACAGAGATAGATTATAGTCTGTAATAGCACATAGGCTTTAATTTTTCGCGGGTAACACCGCGGGGCGCGGGTAAATGTTATAGTATAAATGAAAGTTTGTAAGTTTGGATGTTTAGTTGTTTGAATTTTTGTTACCCAATCACGCAAAAACGGCTGAGCAGATTTGAATGAAGTTTGGCACACAGATAGTTTATGACCTGGATTTACATATAGGATCCTTTTTATGCTGCAAATTTATAAAACTTTTTGTTAAGTTCCACGCGGACGAAGTCGCGGGTAACAGCCAGTATTATAAATGTGAAAGTTTGTATGTTTGGATGTTTGTTAGTCAATCACGCAAAAGCGGTTAAACAGATTTGTATAAAATTTGGCACACATGATACGTTTTATATCAGACAAAAAATGTTATGTTCATGTGGGAAACTATATAAAATATAAATACTAATATAAACTAAATAAAACGAACTAAGTAAATTAAAATACGATAAAACGAACTATTGGACGTATCCTCTTGAAATTTGACATAGATGCGTCTTATGGAACATTATTCAGGGATAAAAGGTATCCTTTAACTTAATATAATAAAAAAATAACGCAAGTTTCACGATTATTGCTTATTTGTTACTTACACATGTTTCATCTAAATATATATAATCTAAATCTAAATATATATAACTCAAAGGTGACTGACTGACTGACTGACTGACTGACTGACTGACTGACATAGTGATCTATCAACGCACAGCCCAAACCACTGAAAGGATTGGGCTGAAATTTGGCATGCAGATAGATGTTATGACGTAGGCATCCGCTAAGAAAGGATTTTGATTAATTCTATATAATATATAATTTATCTTTGAACTCAATTCTAAAGTCAGCGCGTACGAAGTCGCGGGCGTAAGCTAGTAAATATATATAACTCAAAGGTGACTGACTGACTGACTTACATAGTGATCTATCAACGCACAGCCCAAACCACTGGACGGATCGGGCTGAAATTTGGCATGCAGGTAGATGTTATGGCGTAGGCATCCGCTAAGAAAGGATTTTGATTAATTCTATATAATATATAATTTATCTTTGAACTCAATTCTAAAGTCAGCGCGTACGAAGTCGCGGGCGTAAGCTAGTAAATATATATAACTCAAAGGTGACTGACTGACTGACTTACATAGTGATCTATCAACGCACAGCCCAAACCACTGGACGGATCGGGCTGGAATTTGGCATGCAGGTAGATGTCATGACGTAGCCATCCGCTAAGAAAGGATTTTGATTAATTCTACCCCCAAAGGGATAAAATAGGGGATGAAACTTTGTCAATTTTAAACCGATCGGGCTGAGACTTTGGATGCATAAAGCTACTATGACGTAGGCATCTAGCGCGGGTGAAACCGCGGGGCACAGCTAGTTGTAATATATACCTAATTCTAAAGTTAAAGTGGACGAAGTCGTGCTCGTAAGATAGTTATGTATAATAGTGTACTTAGCGCATTATTTACAACAGCGACTTCAAAAATAGTGATATGTTTCTCACTTGAAACAGAGCTTTCTTATTTGATGGTCCTCTATACAAGATCGTCTAGATACGTACCACCGCGATCCGGGGTTTTAGAATTCGGCTACGGTATCATCTGCCTATCGTAAACCCGGTTAAAAGGGACCTCTGGGGTCGCGGGTCAAATTTATGGATCTAAGTGAGCCCAGGTAATATATTAGCGTGTTGTGGGCCGTGCCATTATAGAAATAAAAATGGAATATTAGTTAATTACATTCGTACATTGGTTGGTTACTACACTCGGATATTCTTTGAAAAGATAATGAAATTTTGTAGCGATAATGGTTCAGTGGTTAGCGCGGTAGGGCGTGGGTTCAAACCCCAACAATGAGCTTGAGCTGCCGGTGAAGGAAAACATCGTGAGGAAACCATAGCGTGGTGGTAGGGTACTTTCTAGTACTCGGCTGGCTAGCTACCAGCCGAGTTGAAAATCTGCCGCCAAGCATCTAACGGTGTGTTCCAGCATCCTCACTTGAGAGCCAGTTCCATTCCAGGCTAGGTGTGCTGTACCATATTATCTTCGACCACACCGTCACTTAATATCAGGTGAGCTGTGGACAAACACCTAGCTTGTCAGCCATAAAAAAAAGTGGTATGAAAAGGAAACTGATATTTTAAGTTTTGTACTAGTTTACCTGTCTAGGTATTGCTGAGCATCCATTGAAATCCCAGTTCAGCTCGACGGCGTCCTGCAGCCGCGCTCCGCCTCCCAAGTTCACGTCAGGTGAGTGGACTGTCACCCACACTCTGCCGCATGATGACTTCTCCAGAATCTGCTTCTCAGCTGCAGAAGTTACAAACACCAAGTTAGTCCAAAGCTTTTATAATAGAAAATGCTAGGATTTTGCAAAGTGTACATCGTGAGTGAAGATGGAACATTTTGTTATTGATTTAGCTGTTATAATTTAAAAAAAAATAGTGCAAATTTTTCATTGTGTTTATTTTGAGAAGTGTCTATTATAGGATATGTTCTTTTGAGACATGCACGTTGTGGGAAATGTACTAACTGAGAAATTAATGTTCATATTGAGAAGTGCCCTTTTTACCTGACTTCCAACGAAGGGTATTTTAAATACACTGTATTAGCACTTATTACTTTGAGACATTCGATGGCGAGTAGAAATTAAAGCCGAAATAGCGCACACTGCACGATAGCAAAGTATTCTGTTACTACAGTGGTACCAGCTTAGGCTACCGACTTTAAAGGAGATCTACTACGAGCATAGCTGGTCTATTTAAAATGATCTAATACTTTACATTTTGATCGCATATTATGTACAAAGCCTTAATCTGTGACGTCTAATTTCTGGTGTTAGAGATTCTGGTGGTTTCTGGTGGTAAGAATACATATTTTTCTTGTGAAAATAATGAAACTAAATGCCATCCTGAGATGGTTAGAGATTACGTCTGCTTATGACCATTGTACTCAGAACTCTTAACAAAACAAAGTACAGGGCATAGTTGCTTTGGAGCTCATTACGTACAGACACTAGATCATAAGTCTCAACAGCTCTGTAATTTCGCTAGCTGCAGCACCTTCAAGCCGGAACACAGCATTACGCACTACTGCTTAGTGGCAAACTATCTGATATCGTGGTGCTACCTATCTAGACCACCTTCTAATAAGAAGATCTAGTAAAAATTTAGTTGTTTTACTTCATTTGTGCGTTAGTAGGTATATTATGAAATTTGGTTTGAAATTCGCACGTTAAAGACTAGGTTATGCAATTATTATTTTTTGTTATTTACAGCATACAAGTACAATATTATACTATATATTCGTTTCTAAATCAATCGAGCTTGCCAGCTCAGTGAAGATTGATGATAATCATCTGACTTCCTCGCCGAGAGATCACATAGATAACTCAGCTGCAGTGCTGTATGTGTTAAAATCTATGTAATATCTCGGACAAGGAACGAAAAATATTATAGTTTTACTACTTAGATTTAGTGCTCCATTATTTTATATTATTTTACAATGACGTCATCTTCTCAAGTAAATTATTATAACGTTAGTGAAAAAGACCAACAGAGTTACAAAAAGTTATAAAGTCATCGAGGTCGTGTCAAAACTGCTGAACATTGACCAAAACGAATCTACTACAAAACACGTCTGTCATTACAGGTGACAATTACGATAATTGTGGTTTGTATTCTCTTTTGACCTTTTTTGAGCATTTTTTTTATTATATAGCTTTATACACCGCGCCACCGGCCTCCACCATGATCTATAACTCTTGTTTAGGTTACGTACATACACGAATTAGAGTCCGAATTAATCGACTCGTTCTTACATCTGGCTCCTTTGATGGCATGTGACGGTGTGGCATGTATGACACTGAAATCATGACAGTTTTGAAATGGCATCAAAATGTTGACAGTGATTGTGAACAACAAGGCGGATTCTGCAAGAAAACTTGTCATCAGTCTTTAATATCTACCTGCTAGGCAAAGGCAACTCTCAAAGAGGAATTGGGATGCCTGGTCTGATGCGACTTGCTGGATTCTCATACATTGTTTTTTGTCTCTGTACATACCGGTTTTCTCATGAGAAAGTGATGCATAGATGGTTTGGAGATGTAGAGTGGAAGGATGGAAGAAGATTTACGAAACAGATTTATTAGGTGAGTTGCAGGATCAACGTAGACGTGCATCATGATCAAATTGAGGATGTTTTAAAGAAGAGCCAGGTCGAAATACCCACAAGTAGAAAACGCTAATAAAAATAGAAGAAGTGAAAGATGTAAGCCAGGATTGTAGGAAGTGAAAAGATTTATAGTCTCTGCCTACCGCTAGGTACGGGTAAAAGATGTGATTGTATATATGTTTCGCTTCATTAAAAAACCTGTAGTAGGTATTCACTTTTTTACTCCGCACATAAAAGTGAATCACGAGCAAGACAACGACCTCATGATTGCGTAGCGGGTCTTCTCCCAATGAGCTGTTACGATCTTCGATCAAGTATATTCTTGATCGAAGGTTACGATTCAAAAATACCTACCGTTCACCGATTCGAAAAACAAATACAGATGTAGTCTAGAATATTAGTGAAGACTCCCTAGCCCCACAATTCTAGCTTATTTACACAAACCACACCGATACAAAAACTTAATTTTTATCATCGTCATCATCGTCAGCCATATAACGTCCACTGCTGGACATAGGCCTCCTCCTGGGGGGGTTTTGCCAATACTCGCCACGCTTGGCAGGCGGGTTGGCGAGCGCAGTTAGGTGTGATTGTTCGAGGAAGACGCTGCTGCCCATCTTCCGGATTACATCCCTTAGCCGACTCTTACGGCAACCACGGGTGAGAGGGTGGGGTACTATTCTTACGCCGGCACCACCACGGCAAAATTAATTTTTATGCAACAATCTAACTGTACGTTTTCTGACTATAAAAACTAAGGAAATCTAAAACTGTGAAGCAATCACAAAATTAGTCTTAATTAATAAATTATGGGCCTTTCTAATACTATGTAACTTAAATTTAACCATTACTAACGTTGACATGGAAATGAGGCTACTTAAGTGTAGATTATATCTTTAAGCCGTGTTTATAAATAAAGCCCAAAGTCTGAGGTACCTCATTAAAAAACTTTTGTTCTACGAATCTAAATGTGATGGATGTTTACTTTACCACATCTATCACTTGTATCGAAACTTAGTATTCCCTATGTGAAGAGTCACGTAACGTATGTGATTATCATACAGTTGTAGTTCCACGGCAGTTACGTAAGGCAAGGACGTCGCGCGTGTAACACTGCCCCACTTTACTCTACTTACTTTTCCTTTCGATCTATTCCTGTTTGTTATGTTTCTTCCTATATGGTTGTTAGTTACTGACCTACCTGAACATACTTAACAAGGTCAGACTTACTCGTTACAGAGAAAATATAACTATAATAAAAAAATATAGTCTTTTAATAAAGAATCGATTGACACCTCATGTATTAAAATCGGATGAATATCTAGTTTCGATACGGTGGAACACACGTAAATATAAACATACATATACTGCTAAAAACATAGCCCCCCCATTCGGCTTTGCCATTGTCGGGTAAATAACCAATGTAGCGCTATATTCTGAGGCTTAACAGTAGACAGGTAATTTTTATTTTAGTCATATGTATCTCTACTCTACGTTTATTGGCATGCCATTGGTCATACTTATATGCCAGAGGGCAAAGTACGATCACAGGACACAGTTGTAATCTTATTGTAAAGTTGTACCAATATAACTCTTGTCTTAAACAATTAAATTATCTTTACTCTCAACAGATTTTGATGACACAAATAATAAAATTTGTGTAGAATTCTTTAAAAAACCACATGTAAATCCCTACCAAAATTTCTATGTCTATCGCAAGCAAACATACAGACAGACAGACAAACATTATAAAAACTTGATTCTAGGATGCTATTGTTTCCAAATGGCCTATTTTTTTCGAAATTCTTTGTAGCTAGCTGCGCCCCGCGGTGTTTCACGTTTTTTAGGGATAAAAAGTACGCGTTACAGGGTGTCCATACCAAATTTCATCAAAATTGGTGAAGCCGTTTCAGCGTGAAGAAGTAACATACATACAAACACATTTACACAATCACCTACTTTCGCCTTTATAATATTAGTGTGATGTAATTATCTTCGCATAGGGATGATAATGCAGTGGTTATTTCAGACGCTGGAGGGTGTGAGTTCAAATCCCAATGAGCAAGAGCTTCCGGCGAAGAAAACCATTGTGACAAGAACCTTAGGCTGGTGATAGGGTACTTTCTAGTATCGATACAACATTCTTCAAATTTAAAAACTGGCGCCAAACACCTGATGGTGCGTTCTGGCAGTACTAGTTAATAACCAGTTTCGTTTCAGTCAAAGTCTGTTTACCATCTTCGACTACACCGTCATTTAACATCAGGTGAGTTGTGAACGAACCCCCTATCTAGTTATCGTAAAAAAAACAAAGTATATAGTCATATTCTCGTTACTGTTTTATTATATCTACATATATAGATATATGTAGATGTACGTCGATTGCATGAGCAAAGAGGTACACTATCTTTGTAATTTGAAACGAATCCATTTCCTTTTACCAGTTCACATGGCGCACGTAATTATGTAACTTTCAGATGTGTAATCGACTTACTTCCGTGTCCTCATATCGAAATACGAGAGTGTACATACATAAAATCTACCCACACTGACCACGGAAGTAATGCAAAATGAACTAAAAAATTGGACGAGGCATAAATTGTACGAGTATAATCGTTGATCTTTGAGATCCATCTTGAAGCTCGATGTCATGAATATTGACCATTAATGGTTTTGTGGTTAAGATATCTGTAGTAGAAGTAGGGAGTAAGAGGAACTAGCAAAATCTGTATAATTAATATATAGCGACCCGTCCCGGCTTCGCACGGGTAGTAAGAATGAAGCTATCCTTAAATATAGGTATCCTATATATAGGTATATATATGCCACCGCGGACCTTTTTTTGTAGATCTATAAAATAGAAATACCCTACCATGCATTGTTTTGTTATATCTCAAAGGGATTAGGCAGCGTTTTTGATGAAAGCTCCCAGGTGGCTTGACTTTTTCCGACACTTCCAACAATTATCATCATATTTCAACCAATTTACATACATAAAACCTTGCCAAATTATATACCTAAACCTTCCTCATGAATCACTCTATCTATTGGTGAAACTTGCATGATAATACGTTCAATAGTTTTTAGGTTAATCACGAACAGACAGAAACTAAGGAAATCTACCACCAAGTAATTGGTGGGTACATTGGCAAGCAGGAACGATTGCATGTCGACCTCTTGGCCTCGTTTAACGGTCTAATACTGAACTGGCTTACAACTAGTCTAAAGCAGTTAAAAGATCAGCTAACAAAAAAAAAACATTTACTTCGCTTAGTTTCCAAATTTCCGTATTACGTCTTGTTTTCCGCGAAGAATAAGAAATATAGAAATGAATGAAACGATCTCCTGTTGGTAAATGATTACGCCTGTTCATCATCATTGTAGCAGTACCCAGAACTTTGAGGTAACAAAACAATGTCATCACCACTAGCGTGTTAGCGATGATAGCTTAGTGGTTAGCGTGGTCGGTTCGCATGCCGAAGGGCGTGGGTTCAATCCCCAACAATGAGCTTGAACTGTCGGTGGAGGAAAACATCGTGAGGAAACCATAGCGTGGTGGTAGAGTACTTTCTAGTACTCGGTTGGCTAGCTATCACCCACCAGTTGAAAATCTGCCGCCAAGCATCTAACGGTGTGTTCCGGCAGCCTCAATTGAGAGCCAGTTCCATTCCAGGCTAGGTGTGCTTTACCATATTCGACTACACCGTCACTTAACATCAGGTGAGTTGTGGTCAAAGAACAAGCCCGTCAGCTATAAAAAAAAAACTTTAGCGTTCATTATTTTGGGTCATTCGGTCTTAATTGGCGCAGAATATCTGATACTGCGTTGGTATCTATCCATACGACTTCTTGTTATATCTTAGTAAAGTTTCACACGGATAGATGATGATTTGATCGATCAACCCCAGTGCCAGTCTTTAGCTCCATTTTGCATGGACGAGTTATAAAATCCACACATTTTTAATTACCAGCGTCATCAAATTATCATTACATTTATCATTGTTTTTCACCTCAGATGACTTTAGGATAACTTATCTATTTTATTAATTACGATAATTATGTAGGTACCAAAGAATATCGAATCAGATTAATTTAATTGATGTTACTTTAGTTATCTGATATCTCAATGCTGTGATTTGTTGCGTAAAATCAATCAGGTGGATATACGTACCTACTTGTTTATCACTATAAATTACAATATACTTATCTATTTTTTGCTGTAGCATCATTGTCGTCACGAACAGAAAACAGGAAATACTAACGTAAATTCGAGAATATTAATAACTAAAATTTTAAACGGAATCTGGTGTGTTACAAATTAAATTTTTGGACATACTTACCTTCTTACTTACTATCAAATGTAAAGTATTTTTTTTGACATCGCATTGCATGAATAATTTTGTGGCAGGTCGGTCATAGTCATATTAACCATATCTGGACTAGGAAAATATTTCGATAGTAATAGATTTATGCGGAACGGCAGTAAGTTTAATGTAAACAACTTGTAATAGCTGACTGCCCATAACTTATTAAGTAATAACTCTGCTTCAAGAACTGTAGGACGTGGATTCTATTCTCATCTAGGACAAATATTTATGAGACGATCTGTTTGTTCTGCGTCTAGATGTTCTGAATATATTTATTATCATTGTTCATTATTCGTATACATATACTATATGTATAATATATGTAGGTATATGAGTTCTCGAAAACGACTTTGATCAAATTTGCTGTACGGGGGTTTTTGGGGGTTCTCCCATAGTATATTCGCTTTGCTCAGTTTGACGCTAGATAGCGCTACGCGAAATATCTTCATATATTTATTTATTGTTAATTATTTATCGAATCAGATGTTAAAATAGCGAATTAAGTGCTAAGCCTATATATTAACCTATATTAAACTATTATTATGAGACCTGATAATTCCTGTTTGCGTGGTGGTAGGGTACTTTCTAGTATTCGGCTGGCTAGCTACCACCCTCAAGTTGAAAATCTGCCGCTAAGCATCTAACGGTGTGTTCCGGCAGCCTCACTTGAGAGCCAGTTCTATTCCAGGCTAGGTATGCTTTACCATCTTCGACCACATGGTCACTTAACATCAGGTGAGTTGTGGTCAAACACCTAGCCTGTCAACAATAAAAAAAAAAAAACATTTGTCATTTATCTGGGTGGATGTATGTATTTACAAAAAAAGTATGTAATAAGCAATCTTTCAGTTATCTCGTTCTCATAGTACAAGTTTTGCTTAGTTTGAGGATAGATGGCGCTGTGTAAAAAAATGTCCTACAATATTTATTCATTTATCTAAGTTTATTAGCAATCTTTTTCTATTTTTGTGAAATTTGATTTCTACAAGATCAATGAGTCGGTTCACATAAGATTTAAAACTGTGTAAAGAGGTAAACTCGCAGATTGTGTTATCTTTATTACTATTCTATGAGTCTGTATGTTCATTTATTTTTTGCTTTACACTCGCACTCGATCGACTAAATCTTTGGTGAAACGTGATTTCCCGCCAATAACGGCTTATCTGAATGGACAATGAATATTTGCATTCACTCATGACAAACAATTCTATTAGAGTTTTACGCGGTAAAAACCGAGACGCTGCATTATATTATTTTTAAAATTTTGATGTTTATAGTTGGGAGATATAAGAAGTTTTTTATTCATAAGAGAATTATTCGTGACTTTTACTATGACAAATATGCGACTTTGTTTGAACCCACGCCCTTCGGCATGCGAACCGACCGTGCTAACTACTGAGCTAGCTTGCGATGATAGCTCAGTGATTACCGCGGTCGGTTCGCATGCCGAAGGGCGTGGGTTCAAACCCCAACAATGAGCTTGAGCTGCCGGTGAAGGAAAACATCGTGAGGAAACCATAGCGTTGTGGTAGGGTACTTTCTAGTACTCGGCTGGCTAGCTACCACCCTCAAGTTGAAAATCTGCCGCCAAGCACCTAACGGTGTGATCCGGCAGGCTCATTTGAGAGCCAGTTCCATTCCAGGCTAGGTGTGCTTTACTATCTTCGACCACACCGTCACTTAACATCAGGTGAGTTGTGGTCAGACAACTAGCCTGACAGGCATAAAAAAAAAAAACTTTGACTATAACATACTTGATTTGATATTGAGACAATTGAAAATATGAATTACTTACTCGACACTTGCAGAATACAGAAAGTGCGATGTCATAAAAATAAAGAACAAAAAAAAAACAATTCAATTTGAAATAAACGAAGCGTCGAATTGAAGCGGTTATCATTGAGATATTACAGACAGACAGGGGGACAAATTTTGGTGGTCAATTGTTTACAAGTGCACACAATCAACACTGATACCGGATTTATATTTATAAGCAATTTAGTTTATACTAATAGCGAAACTGTAGCTAATAATTTTCACAAGATGTACCTAATTCTCTATCTTTTTGTATATTTGTCTTATCTTTTTATTTATTATCTTTTTCTTTACAAAACGTTTAACTCAAGTTAATTAATATAAATGTTGTGCTTTTTAAAGTTGATATTACATAATAATTGATACTGTATTTTAATTTTGAGCAAAAGCATTATATCGAAAAATATACATTAATTTTATCACTTTGGTTTAAAATTGTGCAAAATTAATTCATATTTTTTTAGAGACAGCAAAAATATTTAACTTTTTCTTTTTAAGTAAAAAATTTACTCGTTCAGTTTACCACTTATTGGAACAATGTTTAAAAATAAACGTTGACGATACAGATAAAGCTATTCGAATTTTATGACATATAATTATAATTATGTGGTGAACGTCATAAAATTATTAAATTTCTTGATCAGAAACAAATCGGGGTAGTAAACATTTCAAGGGTGTAAAGATGGGTACAATCTCACTGTGATGTAGAAAGAATCCATATTAGTTTTTTAAACATTCTTCAATGTTATTAAAACAAAACTCACGCGCAATGGACGCCCCGAGAACGGTCGCAGCCAGTGCAGCCACTGCAAACCACGACACTGCCATCTTCGCCTGTGGCTGCCGTGCCACTGAACCATGATTTCAGATTTGGTGCTCTTTCGCCACTGCTGATTACTAACCAACCTTGCAACAATGCTTCTCCATGCATCCATTACTGCTCGTACCCTATCACCTGACATATATCAGTGTCCAAACCTCGCGATGTATCATATTCAAGAGATATAGTAGATTACTAAACACGTAGTAGATACAAACAGTGCGGGCTTCCGACAGCTCCCTTATTTCCGATCTAGAGTCGCGTGCGTTTGAATGGAATAAGCACGTGCAGGATGTGACTTATTTGCATATTTGACTTATTTTGGCGCGGATTTGCATACTTTTCAATTTTAAGACGAAAGACCTCGTCCAATAATAATAGTTACTTATGTAAATGAATTAGGTGACATTGGCCTAAATGGATATTCTATATCTTTAAACGAGCAATTCTTGTATATGTATATATATATTCTGAATCTCGGAAACGGCTCCAACGATTTTCATGAAATTTTGTATCCAGGGGGTTTCGGGGGCGAAAAATCGATCTAGCTAGGTTTCATTTTCAGAAAACGTCGTTTATCCATGTTTTTAGCCGAGCAATGCTCGGTCAACCAGGTACTCTTAATAAAGTACCTACCTACCTTAGTAAACATGTGTGATTTTATAGTTAGACGCATATCAGTAATACAACTCAAAATAAGTAATTGTGAACAAATAAAGCGAAATTTGAAATTGAAATTTTGCGTGAATTTAAAATTCCGTTTATCGTCGGTACAATTTATGGAACAGCTGATTTTTGTTCGCGATTTCAATGATTCATATTAAAAATGTTCACATTGATGTGTACAATAACCTTCTTTCGGTTTACTTCTACCGATATGCGTAACTCTGTATAGTAGGTATCTATAGTATCACAACTTGACCCAGGTCAGTGTATTTTTCAATTGTAGCTCACCCAACGAAGAAGAATATACGAAGAAAATGTCAAAAGAAAGAAATGTATGTGGAACGGTCAATCAATCTGCGTGATTGTTCTGTAGCTGAATATGTCATCCCTGACGTTTTTTTCATTGATAAAAATATTTACACTAGTTCGATTTCGTACTGTTATGTTATCTACACTTCTACACTAATATTATAAAGAGGAAAGATTTGTATTTTTGAATTTTCGTATCTTCGTATCTTCGTATCTTCGTATCTTCGTATCTTCGTATCTTCGTATCTTCGTATCTTCGTATCTTCGTATCTTCGTATATTCGTATCTTCGTATCTTCGTATCTTCGTATCTTCGTATCTTCGTATCTTCGTATCTTCGTATCTTCGTATCTTCGTATCTTCGTATCTTCGTATCTTCGTATCTTCGTATCTTCGTATCTTCGTATCTTCGTATCTTCGTATCTTCGTATCTTCGTATCTTCGTATCTTCGTATCTTCGTATCTTCGTATCTTCGTATCTTCGTATCATCGTATCATCGTATCATCGTATCATCGTATCTTCGTATCTTTGTATTTTTGAATTTTTAATTTTTTAAATTTTTTCAACTGTTCTATTCGTCGTCTTCTATACATTTACACCTACTAGAGGTGATATAAAATCTCAATTTGTTCAGCACAACTGCAGAGCAGTATACACACCTTATCCATTGCTACTGAAAATAAAATAGGTAACAATGGTAAACACATTAAGAAGTTTTAATTAGCCTACTACTCGACATTGATTTAATTAACATTTTTTTTATCATAAAAAACGTCATGCATGACAAAGTCAGAACAATCACACAGATTGGTACGCTGTTTTGCGCACTCTTGTTCTGAAGTTATTTTCTAGGTACATAAAATTCTTTAAGTTTATCACAAATATATAAGATACAACAATCTTATCACTTTTCAGCAATGTTTAGTAAAACTAGGTTTTAATGTTTTCCTGTGACATTTATTATGTATTCAAACATACCGTAATATATTGAAGTACGTATTTAAATTCTAATAATATAGATAAAAAGTCTTTATTGTGGGAACCAAAAATAGAAAAAAAGAGTTTTTATTTCAACCTATTTTGTCCCACTGCTGGAGAAAGGCCACTCTTCCTTCTTTCCATACCTGTCTGTTTGGTGCTATTGAGGTTTAATCTTCATTATGAGCATTAAGCTCATCTTTCCCCGTCTTTTAGGCCGGCCTGGTGGCCGCTTAACCTCTGACTCTAACCTGGGACTCAGTCGGTGGTGGTTTTCGCCCAAAACTCCGCTGGCATTCGACAGAAGTGACCAGCCCAATCCCACAGAAAAAAAGAGTACAGAAAACAAAATAATCTTATGAGCTAGTACCACAATTGGTGGCCTATAGTAATAAATATGTACTTATAATATGGTGGTGGTAATATGTATTTTAACACACACATTATTTTTTTAAACAAAATAATTATTTATACTATGGTTTCAACACAAATTATCATCTTTAGATTTATTGGACTTCCTTTTCGAACGCCATAAAGTTTTCAATAGCGTCGTTTCTCTTTTCCCTTTTCTCGGAGCTTTGTTCGGAAGACTCGAGAGATGGCGCTCTGCTCGGATTCTTCAGAATCGGTTTTTCTAATTGAAGTAAATTCAGGGACGCCTTCAGCTCTTGAATAAATGCATCTTTGTGAGTGAGCTGGAATATACATTAAAACTATATAATAACTATATTTTACTATGGCAACTGACGTGGTTTTGACACATTTTTGTTTTACTTATGCGGGATTAATCACGTTTAATTTTATAGGAAACTCTGACTATAGTTTCGGCCACATCCGGTGGCCGAAACTATAGTCGGAGTTTACGATAAAATTAGATAAAATAAGTAAAACAAAAAAAAAAAAAACTATACTTATGTTCTGAATTAACTTGGATCTATTTTTAACGTTTAAAATATCCATATATTTTTTATTGATACTACCCTGTCTGTGAATATGGTAGGTGATCCTGGGTATAAGTTAGCTACATTCTAAATTAGATCCATATCAGTCGAGCCATTACTGCCTGACGGAGTTAAAATATACATACACAATTACGCTTTAATAATATTAACTTATTTATTCAGGCGTTACGTTGTGGTAGTTCATCTTATGGTATTCTGGAGTTATATCATTGGTGCATTTCCTTATAAGTCAAATTCAAATTATTTTGTTGACATGAAAACGATACGCATTTACAACTACTTATATAACAAAATCATACTGTTTTAGTTATAACAAGGATGAGGGTAAATCTAAAGCAAAATATTTATTTACGTTGTTATAAGTAATTCATAAATCAAAACGCCATATAAACGGAAATAAATTAAAGATGTAACTCCAGAATACCAATAACAATGGGATTTTATTATCAACTACAAATGCAAACACACTGCGAGATATAACCTATATTTTTTTCAATGTCAGAGTCAATAAGTATATTAGTCTGCGTGCTTTATCTTTAACCATATTGTTGCTTATATGTGAGCTGGTCAAAGCAGATAAAAAACAAAGTATTCAAAATATTACTTTTTAACCGACTTTAAAAAAGGAGGAGAATCTCAATTCGTCGGAATCTTTTTTTTATAGTATGTTCCCCGACTACTCAAAGACGTCTGGACCGATTCGAGATATTCTTTTTCTGTTTATAAGTGTATACTTCCCAGATTTTGTCCATTGAGCGTTTTTGTCCCATTGGCACCAAGTGAGTATCTGATGATGGGATCCCAGAAAAATCGTGGGCAACCTTCAAATTTGAAAGTACTAGTTTATGTGTATACCGCGGTATACACATAAACATAAGGGTCGCTGGTCTGCTCGCGAGCAGACCAGCGACCCGCAAGCAGCACCGGATCACGAGTATTATATTTTTATTTTAAAGGATAAACTTTGAGATATGTTCCATAGAAATTACATGGAAAATCAATTGAGTAGTTTGATTTAAAACCATAATACCTAAAACCTATCCGCGCTCGTGCTTAGAGCAAGTTCGAGCGAGTCGGTTTTTTTAATTGTAAATTTATACTTTTACAATATCTACTGAAGTGACGCTTACGATTGTCAAAGTACACACATATGACATGAATCTCCATGGACTGTAATATTATAAAAGCGAAAGTTTGTGAGTGTGTTTGTATGTTTGTTAATTCTTTACGCTCAAACGGCTGGACTTATTTTGATGAAATTTGGTATGGAGGTAGCCGACACCCTGAATTAACACAAAGGCTACTTTATATCCCAATAACATGTGGTGTTCACGTGGGAACAGCGGGTAAAAACACGGGGCGCAGCTAGTATTAAATAAGCGAGAGCAAAAGCTGAGCTCTACTGCAGGGGGTACAAATAAGAATGCGCATCTGAGTATTGTTGTGACGGGAGAATACGCGTGGAAAGGCGAGACATGATCAATCGCAATCCTATCGAGACTAAAAATATAAACACGTTTGTAATTCGGTCACTCTGTTACCTTTTCACACCTAAAAGGCTGATCTGATCTTACTATATTTTACCAAGAATTATATCATGAAGATTAATATCGTAACTATATATGTATAAAAATTTCGTGTCACGTTGTTTATCCGCGATGAACTCCTCAACTACTGGACCGATTTTAACCAAATCTTGCACACTGTGTGCAGTTTGATCCAACTTGAGAGATAGGATAGTTTATATCTCAATTTATAATCGCAATATTTTTTTATTGCAAATTATTTTGCAACAAAGATGTATAATTATCTGTGAATTCCATAAAATTCTAAAAGATGGCGGTGTAAGGTAATTTATAACTGGATTGAGTAAGTATCCAATAGATGGCGCTACGTTAAAAGTCCAAACGTTTATTTTATGTTATACGCGTGTGTTCAATTTGGCCACAGTAACGCGCGGCCGGGTCTGCTGGTATCTACAAAATGTTCACGAGGGCTAAACAGCGGGCAACAGCTACTTAAGAATAAATAACGCACCCTTTCTCGAGTCACGATATTCCTGATCTCATTGAAGAACTCTGCCGCCGTTACGATAAGACTTAGAAACAGTCCCACTACCAGAACAATGAACAGCCCTTTCAAATTCTCCATTTCTAAATCGCCTTCAGTATCATTCTTGTCTTCTTCTTTCTGAAACAAACGGGTCAAGAAAAATAATAGTGTTTTTTTTTTTGACTGGCTAGATTTTTCACCACATCTCTCCTGATATTAAGTGACAAAGGTGTGGTCGAAGATGGTAAAACACACCTAGCCTGGAATGGTACTGGCTCTCAAGTGAGGCTGCCGGAACACACCGTTAGATGCTTGGCGGCAGATTTACAACTTGAGGGTGGTAGCTAGCCAGCCGAGTACCTACTAGAAAGTACCCTACCACCAAGCAATGGTTTTTTAATATAAAAGTAATGAGACGAACGAGACTCTCTCCTGATGATAAGAGAAATTTGAGTGTCTAAACAAAGTTTAGGTTATTCCACCTAACTCACTGGATCTAATATGCCAGCGCCCCAGAGCCTTGGCTCGGATAGATGCTGGTAGGGGGAAATGCACAAAACACCCCAAGAGGGACGTCAGTGCAGGACTTATCGCCCCCACTTTGAATAAGAACAAGAAGGTTTAGGGCATAGATGCTTTGGCGCTCATTACTTTGAGACATTAGATGGTTAATCTCAACAGCCCTGTAATTCCGCTAGGGGTACACAGTAATGTTTACACACTACTGCTTGGCGGTAGAATATCTGTTACTGCGGTGGTACCTACCTACACGACCTCCTGCTAAGGAGTTTGATTATAGTTTCGAAATTTCGTACAGAAAAAATCCGCTATCGTGTGTTAATGTATTAATTCTAGTTAAAAATAAACAGTTTTACATACGTCACATTTCTTAGCACCGTACATTTCATCCCACCACTTCTTTTTGATATCTCCCAAAACCGTAGACTCTTTTAGACTTAGTATAGCAGTATTGATTTCAGACCTGAACGGTGAATCTGTAACAGAGATAATGTAACTGTGAGTAACTATTCTAGAAATTATTACGATATCACACTAATATTATAAATGTCTTATAATGTATGTGTTTGTATGTATGTTTGTTACTTGACGGTGGACGGATTTAGATTTGCAGTAAACATGACTTATATCTTGAATTAACACAAACTTCTTTTTATATATTTTATACTATTAGGACGAGCAACAGCTTCGATACAAACATAAAATACACACAAATAAACATAAAACACGATAACACACAAGACAGATCATTGTCACATAATACAGATCATTGCGAATAATAAAAAAATATACATAAATACTCTAGGTGTCTTGAAGTCGAGAGTGAATGGGTATTTTCTTGGCAACCGTGCTTCATTGTAGATCGCATCTTTACTTAACATCAGGTGAAATGGCGATCAAACGCAATTCATCATAAAAATAAAAATAAAACATAAATAAACATAATACATATATAACAACCATAGACTATGAACACAAAACATATCAACATACCAACATTAACATTAACAACACTAAACATATCACAGAATCCCAGAAAATGCATTTGAAATCGAGGGTCGTAACTAGTAATAAAATAAATGTCTCTCCAGTAGGACGTAGTACTTACTGGCAGGCATGGCAATCCCATAATCCTTTGAATCCAATTCTGAGCCTATTTTCTTGAGATTACAATTTCGTTTAAGCTTGTAATCTATCGTGGAAGATTCCATGAAGAAGGCGTATTTGCCTTCTCCCCTTAAAACCCGTTTAACACCTTCAAAGTTACTTCCCACGAGGACTGCTTCGTTTGCCATCATAGTTTCATACATTTTTTTGTACATCTTGTCTTCAGATCTCTACAAGAAAAGTATCTATGAATCACAACGAGAAAAAAAAAGTGTTTGTTCATACTTATCACAACTGCTGCTCATATGAATTTAAATGCAATGTTTCATGATGCAGATGCAAGTGTTTTTGCCGTTTTGACATTAATTATTATAATAAACCCTTTGACATTTAATTTATTATTTTTATTACATAATTGATTAAATTTAAGAAATCTAAAATTCGGACGCCTGCATGGAAAGTTTCGGAAAAACACACGTAGATATTAAGCATCTGTTCTAAAATTAAGTATACTTGTATCTAAAACTTATGAATAAACTAATTTCGTCTGAACTTTAGAATTAGGTTCAGAGAGACATAAAATATGTTTAAGTAACAAATAATGCTGATATAAAAAGTATTCTATATGTTAATCAACGTAATAAAATATATGTACCTATGCCAAATTTCATTCAAATCCGTTCAGCCGTTTTTATATGATTGAATAACAAACATCCAAACATCTAAACATACAAACTTTTAAACTTATAATATTAGTGGGAAGCACTAATAGTTACTTTCTTATTTAAAAAAAAAAACTGTTTTATAAACAGTTTGAATTTTTTAAATACAAAATAATGAAAGCACTCTATCTTACGATAACTATAAGGTTTCCCAATGTGCTTTTGCTTACGTGAATTTTGGTATTTGTTTATCTTACCTTAAAGAAGTCGAGCGTAGATCCTAGGCTGTATGCTCCGTATCTGACTTTGGTTTGTTTGGCCAGATCTTCGACGCTGTTGATAGGTTCAACAGTTAGGGCTGAGGTCATTGACGCTGACAGTTGAGCAATGTAGGTCTGACAGAAGATTACTGCGAAAAACCACCACATCGCACACACCCATCGCGTGCCCACTGCCCTGGAAAAGAAATAACAGTAATATAGCTTTAATATATTCAAAGAATATGTCACATTAAATAAATTGGCGAATTATTTAAAAAGTAAAATTAAATAGAATTAATTGTTCTATAGGTTTATAGATTTGGAGTATACTTAACCGAAAGAAGGTTATTTCATTATGAATAACTTGTTCAGTATTATACCCCAAGTTGTACACAATGAGCAGACCCTTTCGACTTACTATAACAACCTACTAACTTATAACAATGTATAAATTTTATAATTTACTACAGCGTTCAGTGATCATCCGATAGCACATGATCAAGTCTTTTTTGTCGTTAGCATTATTGCAATTGTCAAGGTCATCGGTTCAGGTGGCGGATCGATATCTATACTATCCATTCCCTTTCCTCACAATATATATCCTTTTTCGTGTAATACTTTAGTAAGAATAGTACCCCACCCTCTCTGCCTAAGGGAGTAGGTACCTATAAGTAAGAGTCGGCTAAGGGATGTAACCGCGTCTTCCTTGAACAATCACACCTAACTGCGCTCGCCAATCCGCCTGCCAAGCGTGGCGAGTATTGGCAAAACCCCCCCAGGAGGAGGCCTATGTCCAGCAGTGGACGTCCTATGGCTGATGATGTGTGTAATATTTTTTAGCGGTGTTTACGAAAGTATAGTACTTAACGCATACTAGATGGCGCTGTATACAGTTAAAACACAATAGAGTTCCATGGTCGTTTGGGTTGAAAGAGTTAAATTGTGGGAGGTATAGTCTTTTTCTATTATACCGCGAGTTATTGGTGCCCTGCCCTGCGGTTTCATTCCCTGAAATGATGGAAACGAAGTAAACGCAATAATACTGATCAGAACTGTTAAAGCTCACATCTATCCATCAACCAGAAAAGAGCTGATAATCTTAAAACAGATAGATAGATATGGCTAACAAAACAAACGATTTAGTCATCAGAGGTTAAAAATAACAAAGTTCTGAATACTTAGGCAAGATATCACATCCTTGAGTCATAATAGAGCCCATAGTAAGCCATGCACAGTTTTTAAATGTCCAAATATTTTCCAATTCTTCAGGATCTTTATCGCAAGGCTCCGGATTTTCCCAGTCAGCTGGCGATATTCTGATAAAGAAAACAATCATATGTTAACAAGCTGATTCATTTAAACATACATTTGAGGCATTAAGTACAAAAAAATAAAAACTATACTGCAAGGGAATTGTAATTGAGTAAGCATCAAATTGGAAAAATATCTTGCTAGGAATTTATCAAATCGTTCTTTTTTGTTTTTGATCTTGCATTTTGAGTATTTTGGGGGCGTATTTCGTACGCTTGCGCTTCGAGTGTTTGCGTATTTAATTAGAAATCAAATGAAACAAGTCAAAGTCACATGTAAGTCAAAGTGAAGTCTGGTCATGTTCTAAAAAAGTAAGCTTTACTTCCACGGAGTTTGAGAGCACCACTAAAATACACGTTTCAAAAAATAATTACTGTTCATAGGTACTTAGGTTTAAAAAAAAACACAAGCTTTGGAAAATATTTTCTATGTTGTCGTCAAAAACCAATGATTGTTATATCTTACAAGCTAAATACCCGCTAGAGTAGGCCTTTGCCCTTGCAAATATAATACAATGTATAAAACCTCATACGAAGTATCACGACCATTTTAAAATACAATCAGCTTTATTTGGTGGTAGATATCCTTAGCAGGAGGTCGTCTAGGTAAGTACCACCGCAGTACGCGATATTCTGCCGCTAAGCAGTAGTGTGTAAACTATGTATCTTCTGGTTTTAAGAATACTGCAACTAACGCAGAGCTATAAACCTTAAACACCGAATACCTCAAAGTAATGAGCGCCAAAGCAGCGATGCTCTAGGTTTTGTTTTGCTACTCAAACTTCTGCGTTTCGTTACAATGGTCATGGACAGCCGTTAGCTCTTACTATCACGAGTGTCTCGTTCGTCCATTTAGGCACGTTTAAATTTAAAAAAATGCTATATTGGTTCAGCTGTTCATAAGTTATGTGCTTACCAACAAACATCCTTTGATTTTTATTCATATATCTATTTATACACACCTGGCACAGATGTACAAAATAATAGACACTGCAAAGTACGCCGTCATAGCGTACAACCAAACGTCGACTGTGTAAGGATTGAGGAAAGAAAACCAGTCAGGAGTCTTTTTCTGCTCTTTGACGTATAGTATACTTATGCCAAGTGACATAAATGGAACTGAGAAATCAATTACTTTCTTTCTTTCCTCGGTGATGGTGAAATCACAAACTGCCAGGTCGATTTTCTGTAAATCAAATCGTGATAGCTAAGTATCCAAAAACTTTACCGAAAGTACTGAAATATCTTTTTTATAAGAGTTGATATTTATATTATGTTTAAAGTAGTCTACGAGTATCTTGTTTTTATTATTTACATTTAACGCTAGCAAGAAGCTAACTAGGCATTTAAAGCGTTTAATGTTGTAAGGCATAATATGTTCGTTCGTTTGACTATTTGGGATGGTGATACATTATACTATTCTGCGTTGTGGTAGGGTACTTTCTAGTACTCGGCTGGCTAGCTACCACCCTCAAAGTTGAAAATCTGCCGCCAAGCATCTAACGGTGTGTTCCGGCAGCCTCACTTGAGAGCTAATACAATTCCGAGCTAGGTGCGCTTTATCATCTTCAACCACACCGTCACTTAACATCAAGTGAGCTGTGGTAAAACACCTAGCCTCAGCTCAAGCTCAAGCTCAGTGGTTTGGGGGATCGGTTCACATGCTGCAAGACGGGGATTCAAATCCCAACAATGAGCTAGAGCTACCAGTGCAGGATAACATCGTGAGGAAACTATGGCGTAGTTGTAGGATACTTTCTAGTACCCGGTTGGCTAGCTACCAAACCAAGTTGAAAATCTGCCGCTGGTCATCTAACGGTGTGTTCCATCCATCTTCAGTCCCACTGTTACTTCACATTATATCAGTAGTGGTCATATACCTAGGCTGTCTATCAAGAAAAAAACATAACTTGGAAAAATATAAATTGAAATAAATAAATTACAAACCTTATCTAGCAATTCACCTATCATTCCGTTCCATTTTTTTTCCTTTAAGTCATATTTTCCTTGACTCTTTGTGACGTCATCGACAAAAACGTATGTATAATCGAACTTTTCTTTTTTAAAGTATTCAAATATATTCTTCACTAAATCTACAACAAAGCCTTCATATTTTTCTCCCGTTTCTGTTGCCTCGCAGTTTTCTTTTATACATGAAAAATAAGGTACATTGATAGCTGACATAATCTGAAATCAGAAAATATTTGATATAGAAAAGAAAAATATAAAAGTAAGACTGAATTCCACTGTGGTCTTACCCGAAATTCTTTTCTAGTAGTCGGTTTCGATTGAATTTCTGAAGTAGATTTAGTTTCCGTTATCGCTATACTGTTAGATTCCCATTTTCCTATTATTTGTAGTTCATTATTGACCGGCTTCTCGTACACGTAAAGAGTGTAGTTAACTCTCTTTCCTGTCTCATCAAATGCTATTTTACCAGACACGCCATCTGTCTCTGTCTGTATAACATAATTATTACATAGCATCATATAACAACAATTTATAACAACACATTTAAATGTATAGTTTGTCGCAGCACACACTCAAGCAAGTGACAGGCCAAAAAAATTAAAAGCGATTAATTTTTAAAGCAGTTTTGCGAAAATGAGAAATATACTCAATAAGTAGCGTTATACTTTTTGTCCGACAAGAAGAAAAATAGCCAGAAAACAACTACAAAGCAAACAAGTTTGTACAAAACTTCAATCGAAATAAAATGAAAGTAACAAAGACATGATTTTATCAGATGTTTGAAACAATAAATAAGTATCGAGCTTCTTTATTTCCAGAGAAAGACTACAGATGACGAGAACATATGAGACCTGGCACTCTTTTTCAATGTTCAAAAATACAATTTCTCTGAACTAGTGTCTTAATTTTATTTTGGCCAAACTGCAAAGCTGATTAAATCTCTTGTTGTCTTTGTCAAATGTTACCTACATTATTTGTAATCGAAAAAATTAATTTTGGAAAATCAATTTCGTATTGATTCATGTTACAAAATTCTCAATTTATTTGCTATTTTTTTTAACCCCCGACGCAAAAGAGGGGTGTTATAAGTTTGACGTCGATGTCTGTCTGTCTGTCTGTGTGTGTGTGTGTTTGTCTGTGGCATCGTAGCTCTCAAACTGATGGACCGATTTCGATGCAGTTTTTTTCATTTGAAAGCCAGTTTCCTTGCGGTGGTTCTTAGCTATATTTGGTTAATATCGGTTTGTTTTGCTTTGGTTTGGCTCTTTTCCAAAATGATGTAATACGTAAGGCGTAAGGGGGTTTAATTTTTTTTATTGTGGAATACTTTACAAAATATATATGTACATTGAGCCGAACAAAGCGAGTGTTCGGATGACGTCTTCTAGTACTTATTAAATGTACATTATTGTAAAGCCGCATATTAGTTGTAGAAGACATACGGTCAGTATAAGTTGTTGTAGTTTGGCTCCGTGCTTCCATGGTGCGGTTGTGTCCCCGCAAATGGGGGTCTCAGACGCCGCAGTATCATTAGTTATTGGTTCCAGGTACTCTTTCAGCGCCATCAGAGCGTGCGTTAGGTGGTTCGCGATATCATTCATCAACGTCACTTCAAGCTGTAATTTAGACGCACCACTAGCATGGAACATTGCGTAAAATACTGTATCAATACAGACAAAATAAACGTAAAATAATTTTCGTAAAATCTGACAGAGTTACTGTCACTTGTGCGTACCTATGGACGTTCCTGTTCAAGAATCAAAGCTGTGTAATGCATATGTATTTAACAGATTCCTCCCGCCCTTTTTCCAAAATATAAAATATTATTACTGGGACTTAAAGAAAATACTAAGTATTTTCTAATATAATAAACTTCACGTGTATGTAAAAAGACGAACAAAATGCTCTCCAGATGGTAAGATATAATATTATAGTCCAGGAAAGCTCATTACTTTGAGACATTCGTTGGTTAGTCCCAATAGCTCTGTAATTTACTTCAATCATAACCGTCGTGGAGACGTACGCAGTTAATTTATACCTTAATGATTACATGGCTAATAAAGTTAAGTACTTACAGTAAAGTCTAGGACAGAGAGTGGATGTGTGGATTTGATGGGTTCGGGACCGACCCACTTGCCAACTCTGGAGTTCATGTCAGGTCTATCGTTTTCCGTTATGCTAAGCCAACTGCTATTGCAAGCGCGGTTGATGATGTTTTTTGAAACCGTTGAAACATCCAATGAAGTGAAAATATAATGCTGAAACATATTTTTTACACATGAAAAACTTACAATAAAACTTCTTAAGATTAAATGATATCAGTGTTAGAATATGGAAGTCCCAGTTTAAAGAGCATATTGAGGTAATTGAAATCTATTTTTTTATGGCTGTCAGGCTAAGGTTTTTCAAGTTGGTTAAAGTTGGTTGGTTTAAGGTTTGTCAGGTTTTTTTATAGTTGACAGGCTAGGTTTTTGACCACAGCTCACCTGATGTTAAGTTACGTTGTGGTCAAAGATGGTAACCACACCTAGTCTGGAATGGAACTGGCTCTCAAGTGAGGCTGCCGGAACACACCATTAGATGTTTGTAGCCAGCTGAGTACTAGAAAATACCCTACTACCGTGCTATGGTTTCTCACGATGTTTTCCTTCACCGGCAGGTCAAGCTCATTGTTGGGGTTTGAACCCACGCCCTTCGGCGTATGACCGCGCTAAAGTTATTATTGCTACAAAAACTACAAATCTACTAAAGAAATGTTTAAGAATGCTGAGCTATCGTCTATAGTTAGGTCGTTAGGTCTCAATTAAGAATCGCGTTGGTCTAAATTTAATGTATATAAACTTAGCTTGTGACTTAATGGTGCTGTATGAAATATTCACAGAAATGTATATAGAACTCGGAAAACCAGCTCTTAGTCAACAAGGAAAGGAACATTTTGTTTTGACGTAAATGATAATTTGACATAAGGTGACTTTATATTAACAAACTTTTGACATTTATTTAAAAAAAAAATTGCTTTGACATTGTATATTTTTTGGTGTTGTATTTCGTAAAAAATATTTAAATTAATAATAAAAACTTGAAGATTGGCAAACAAGTATAAGCATGTACAGATTGCCCTATAACGCGTTTGACAGCGACGTTATTTATGTATGCTTACAATGACATTTACTTTTTTAGATTAAGATTTGCATGCCGAAAGGCAGATTATGGTGTTCTAGACCTGCACTCCTTCCAATTGTACTTATACCCATTTTAAGCAAATAAAGAATATGAATATGAATATAAACATTTAGACAACATTTACCGACAAACACAGAATAAAGTATCACACTAATATTATAAACGCGAAAGTTTGTGAGTGTGTTGTTGTTGTTGTGTTGATATGTTTGTTACTTCTTCACACTCAAACGGCTGGACCAATTTTGATGTTTTTTTTTATGGCTGACAGGCTAGGTTTGTCAGCTCACCTGATGTTAAGTGACGGTGTGGTCGAAGATGGTAAAGCACACCTAGCCTGGAATGGAACTGGCTCTCAAGTGAGGCTGCCGGAACACACCGTTAGATGCTTGGCGGCAGATTTTTAACTTGAGGGTGGTAGCTACCCTACCACCACGCTATGGTTTCCTCACGATGTTTTCCTTCACCGTCAGCTCAAGCTCGTTGTTGGGGTTTGAGCCCGCGCCCTTCGGCGTGCGAACCGACCGCGCTAACCACTGAGCTATCATCGCTACAAAATGGTATGGAGGTAGCGACACCCTGGATGAACACAGGCTACTTTTTATTCCAAATAAATGTAGTGTTCACGTGGGAACAGCGGGTAACACCGTGGGGCGCGGGCTACTTATATATTCGTTGGTTATAGCCCAAAAATCGTTACCTGGTAATGTCCTGCCATGTCTTGTGATTCAGCTTCGTCTAAATATTTATTTATTCGGCTCACGTGACAGTCAAGTAAGATACGGCTGTCTGACATGTGAAGTTGCTTGAAGACCTAAAAGTATAAACTTCGTTATCTCAGTTGGTAGCAGCTATGCTTCTTGGGTCGAAGAGTGTGGGTTAGATTACCAACCAAGACAAACATTTACGTGATGCAGATAGATGTATGTTTTGTGAGAGTTTTAAACGTATGTATTAAATATATTTACAAAAGGTACACTTTCACTTTCACACTTTAGGTACAGGTTCACTTTGTGGTAGATTTCATCAACAGGAGGTTGTCGGATAAGTACCACTACCGCAAAATTACAGTGCTATTAAGACTAACCATGGAATGTTTCAAAGTATTGAGCGCCAAAGCAGCGATGCCCAGGACTTTAGTCACATTATATTTACATAAAAAAGACTATAAGTTTTATTTTCCTTTTGGTACTTGTAGTATACTAGCGACCCGCTCCGGTTTCGCACGGGTGTAATGTAGATATTAATGTGGTGCATAAGCATGTATTATCACTACATAGTATAAAACAAAGTCGCTTTCTATGTCCCTATATCCCTATGTATGCTTAAATCTTTATAACTACGCAACGGATTTTGATGCTGTTTTTTTAATAGATAGAGTGATTGAAGAGGAAGGTTTATATGTATAATACATGCATGTGCACCACATTAATATCTACATTGCACCCGTGCGAAGCGGGGGCGGGTCGCTAGTACAGTATATAAACCATTCCATTGAATCACTCTGTTGATAGAAACCGCATTAAAATCCGTTGCGTAGTTTAAAAGATCTAAGCGTACAGACGGTAGGAAGCGACTTTGTTTTGTACCATGTAGAGAAGTTTAGTTTAGTAGCTAGTTGGCTCTATTTGTATGTCTGCTCTACTCTGACGCGATGCAAATTAAGTCGCCGCATTAGCTTGCCGATCTTAGACACTTCCTTGCCTTGACCGTCTATGTCTGGAGCAAGCTTTATATTGGGATGTTCCTAGGAACCGTAGTGTTAGTATTCATGCATTTAAGAAGAAACGATCCTAAGTCTCCAAAAAAATTAGATGGTTTGATTTTTGACGGTTTTGAGTTAGTCTTACAATACACGAATGTTAAGTGATGGGTAATGTGATGGGTGGGTCCCGTAAGTACCATTTTCTAGAAACAGTGTGTAAATAACTACCGATACGATTTTGAGTCTACCTTATTAACGTTACTTAAAGTTATTATATGCTTCTTGTTTTCGTGCATGACATTGCACATCAGCCACAAGTACTATTATTTAAAGTTCTGTGTATCATTGCAATGGTCATAGACAGGCGTTATCTCTAATCATCAGGAAAGCGTCTAGTTCGTCTCATAAGCTTTACATTTATACTTGGTGGTAGATTTCCTTAGCAGGAGGTCGTCTAGATAGGTACCACCGCAGTACCAGATATTCTGCCGCTAAGCAGTAGTGTGTAAACATTACTGTGTTCCGGTTTGAAGGGTACTGCAGCTAGCGAAATTACTGGGCTGTTGAGACTTACCATCTAGTCTCAAAGTAATGAGCCCCAAGGCAGCGATGCTCTGGACTTTGTTTTACAACTCAAAGTTCTGTGTATCGCTGCAATGGTCATGGACAGGCGTTATCTCTTATCATCAGGAGAGCGTCTCGTCCGTCTCATTACTGTTACATAAAAAAAAAAAAAAAAAAAAAAAAAAAAATTTAAAAAAAATACAGAGTATTCAAGCATTTACTAACTTTAAGTACCGTTATAAATAAAGGCATTTAATAACATCCTTATAACTTTTATAACGAAATTATAAAGTATTTTAGAGTGAATTATTACTTAACGGTGCTAATCTAACTATTATAATATATTAAAATTTTTGGGAGTAAAATTGTATTTAAGAAGTAAATATTCCTACCTTATAGTTGTTAATATTGGGATCAAGTCTTCGGACTGTGATAGGAAATTGGTCGGTATGATTGGCCAAAATTTTCTGTATACGCATTAATCCTAAAACAAAAAATAAAGTTTAAGAGCTTATTTTCATATATAGAGAAGAATACATTTTAAAAAATTGTGTAAACTATTCTTAATTTTATCGTCAAATATAATTTCAAAAAACTTCCTTACCAAAATCATCCTCATATAGAGCTGCAAAATTTTCCCAATTATAATACTTGAGTAGTTTTGCAAAACCAATATTAATCTCATCTGAATCAGGATAGAAATTGATAGAAATGTCCTTAAATTCTAGCTTTTCTTCTTGCTCTTCGTCTTCTGTTTCTTTTTCGTTATTTTCTTCTTCTTCTTCAGGTTGCTCTTCGTCATCTGATTTTGCTTCAGTTTCTTCAAGTGCTTCTTCCATGTTTGTATCTATTTGTTCATCTTCGGAGTGAATGTCTAAAGGCTGCCAGGTAGCTTGGATATGTGGTATGTTAGCAATTGTACATTGATCTCTTATGGCTCCGTCAGATATTGGGTTTTGAGGTCCAATAATTGCTATCGGTCTCATATCTTTATTTTTACACACTAAAACACATTTTATATTAATACACCCACAAATTTGACAACAACTCATACAGCTCCTGATATTAAGTGTCGGTGTGGTCAAAGATGGTAAACATGCTTAGCCTGGAATGAAACTGGCTCTCAAGTGAGGCTACCGGAACACACCGTTAGATGCTTGACGGCAGATTTTCAACTTGAGGGTAGCAAGCAAGCCGAGTACTAGAAAGTTCCCTACCACCACGCTATGGTTTCCTCACGACGTTTTTGGATTGGCTCTACGGGTTGCTACAACACTATTTGGTGCTTTATGACTAATTTTTGTAAGGCTTGTTTACCCTTCTTCCGAGTTCCGAGTAAGCTCTGTTTTTATAAGCTGTCCCACTGTTGGGCGCGGGTCTCTTCTCAATGTGAGTGGGGCAAGGTCAATACTCCACTATGATGGCCAATTGCGGGTTGGCAGACTGGATTTCGACACAATGTTTTCCTTCGTCTTTTGAAGTTATCGGCAATACGTACATAATTTAGAAAAGACAGAGGCGCATGCCGTGGGATTTGAACCCAGGGCTTCCAGATTGGAAGCCAGACGGTTTCCCAATAAGGCTGCCAAAACGTCACTGAAACCCTACTTAACACCAAGTAAAAATCACTTACGCTCTCTCCACATGGAAAAGCTGTCCGACATTACAGGTGTCAGGAAGATAGGTTCCACTTTAACTACTTCATTATTATTGTGATGCATACTTTCGTTGAATGCGTTTAGTTGCATTATACCATATCTTTCAAAAATACCCGCTGGAAATTAAATTTTTTTTTTATTGTATACATACCTACATAGAAATGTACTACAGAAATATTAAATACTAAAATCATTTTCTATCAGTCATGAAAGAGGATGTACTTAGGCGTAAAAAATGTTATAAGTTATAACACAAAGTAGAGTAAATGAATCAACCTATTCGTAGAACAAAGTTACATCTGCAAAACATAACAATACAGAAAAGTAGTTTAAAGGCGTATCAAGAAAAATAATGTGTATTAAGGAAAATATTAAATAAGATTTGCTCTACGGTATGTCTAAATTGCCCTAGAATATTGGTCTAGTGGTAAACCCAGTGAGAAAGTAAAGTAAAATATTTTTCTAAAAACTGCTCTCTTATAAAGTTGAGTTTTTGCAGATGTAACTTTGTTCTACGGATAGGTATTAACATTTGTACAATTTTTTTAGAAAAAAGTAAAAATTGTATACTTTGTTTACATAAGGATCGGTTGTATGATGAGGTCATATAAAAAACACATATAAATAAAGATATTAAAATTGATGACTGACAGCGAAAAAGAACATCCTAAAATCTAAATCTTTAGTAATTGATATTTGGATTTCATTTTACATTATTGTATTAAAAGTAATTGGGGCATCGCCCGCCGTCTACATCAGGGTCTGTCTACGACAGATCTTTGTCAACTTAACACATTTTTTCTCTAAATAAACGTCGTAACATTACACACAGTGCCATCTCCCCAAACTAAGCAAAGTTTGTATGATGGGAGTCAAATAACTGATAGAACACTCGAACACTTTTTTTTGTAAATACACGCAGAACACCTTACCACAGAACAAACATTTGATTATACTACAAAATCTTTGTACTGAGTGTTTTTTTTTAAATTAATTCCAATTTAATTAAGGGACTTTTGTGACATCCACACGGCAGTCCCATCGTATTTTCAACAATGTTTTTTTAACTAAAATTAAAAACAAAATACATACATACAATACATATAGACACTCTCTCATACACATATTCACTCCCTTGCATACACACTAAATAATCAAGGTAGATCACTTGAGGCGACTCATACAACTAATAAACTCTCTAGCCGCCTCAGAACTTGGCTCGGACAGCAGCCTGTTATAGCTACCAACCTGAGTGGGAATCTAACCCTATTTTGAATTATTCCGTCATCTAAAAAAATGCTAAAAGCAAATATTTCTGTAAATGAT
Source organism: Biston stratarius (assembly GCA_950106695.1). Lineage (NCBI taxonomy): Eukaryota > Metazoa > Arthropoda > Insecta > Lepidoptera > Geometridae > Biston > Biston stratarius. Next base: position 36,063,486 of record OX467106.1, on the reverse strand, counting down.
TGCCTTTGGCACTAAACTTGTGACACTTATAAGATTATTGTCTGTACCAATATTTTTTTGTTTCATTTCTAGCCTACACAATAAAGAGTTTAATCTATTTTGTTTAAAGTTTCCACTTTTGCTACCAGTTGTGCCTGAATAGGATTCGGATTTATATAAAAAATCAATTATTTATAATTATCTAAGAATAAACGACAAAACTAAATTTTCCACAAGTAAATACCTATTTTTAATTTGTATTAAGCGAATGATATCGATTGCCATTTTCCATCAAACTCTACTAAATAAAGCGTAATTTAGGAATAGAAACTAAATAATTAATAGAAGTGTTGTAATAAGTTTTAATTATACTTTTGTACCCAGACATTTTTTAACATTAAAACACACGACTGATAATAAACATTTTCATCTCAAAAATATTTATCCTGAGTGGAAAACAAAACCACAATTAACTATTCAAGAAGCTATAGAAATATATAAATATTATGATTCAAAAATAGAGTCACGTGGATCAAAATGTGACAATCAAACTTACCTATTTCGTACGCACTTACAGTCTTGACATCGTATAAGAACTGTGGATTACCAGCTCGTATGAACGCACACAAAAACAAAAGAAAGACCAACATTTTCCAAATTTAAATCTCTTCCAAACATAAATTTAACTAAACCATATTTTTTTATTTTAAATAATCTGTGTCCTACTGCTGGTTTCAAGCGCACGTCTGGTTAAACGCTTCACTCAAATAAAATTAGCTTTCACAGAACAAAGAATACATGGAGACGGCTAGTCAGCTTTATTACAAAAACTGTTTTTCATAGTTCTTTTATAATGTTTGTTAGGTAAAGTGTTTTGACCTCAACTCATCTGATGTTAAGTGTCTGTTTGGTTGAATATGGCTCGACTAGCTTGGAATGGAACTGGCTTTCATGTAAAGCAGACGGAACACCCGTTAGGTGCATGGTGGCAGATTTTAAACTTAAGATATACTATTTACTATTTTACGATATATTTTACTATACACTCAAGAACCGAGTATTAGAAAGTCACCATACTATGGTTTACTTACTTATTGGTTGTTTTCCTTCACCGGCAGCTCCGGCTTATTTCTGGGATTCGAACCCACGCCCCATGGCGTGCAGTTTGAACGCGCTAATCAATAAGCTATCTTCGCTACATTATTATTAAAAATGTAGTAAGTTCAAGTTCAACATACAACTGCTATTTATTAAAAAACTCTCCTTGCAGAAACAGCCTGATTGGGAGGCCTAGACCGGACCACCAAAGTAAATTATTATTATAATAGACTTACGTGACGGTTAAGTTTGTCACACCGAATTAGATATTATATGAACGTCATACACATGATTCGCAACACCAAAAACAAAATATATAATTAAAAAAATATTTTTATCATAATTTATAACAAATACGAACATTAATTAAAATTTACGTGTGATGTGAAATGTATCTGGGAATTCGACTCACAATATTATACCACCGTCATCTGGCTAGACCCTGAAACTAACTGAATGAACTTAAATTTTAGGATTCAATCCGTGGTAACCTTTGCCCAGAGGTTGTTCTTCAGCATGTGACAAACAAAATTAATGTGATTTTAACAAACATTTTATAAATATTTTTTTAATTCTGTATACGTAAGCATAGCAAAACAACCTCATCCATCACTAAAAATTATACATCTATACTGCAACCACGGATTCATGAAACGGCATCAATGGAGTCGCGGGGAAACTATGCGACGGAACGTCGCGTCGCGCCGATCTGACCTAATACTGTTTTCTAAAAATACCTATTTCAGACAGTGTGCTTACAAACCACGAGAGTGAGTGTTGCTAAACCAAACCTGAAAACAAATGACTGTAAAATGCTATTAAAGTGGTACTATAGAATATTTGTTGTTGTGTTTTGTATAAAGTGTAGTGAAGGTGCCGGCCATGTATTCACCAGAACAATTGCTCCGATAGGTAGGTGCTGCTTTTGCGTGGTTATATACCTTTTGAAATGGATTCTTAGTGGGAACTTGGAGAAAACATGTTGCCGTATGATATTTTTTCTAAAGTTAAAATTTTATTTTTTTGTTTGTCGATAAAGATAGTGGTGTCTTATAACAGTGTTAAAATGTGATAAAACATGTCTTTTCGCGTTGCTTCCAAAAATCTTTCGAAGCATTTAGGGAAGTCACCACTACTTTACCTGGTTTACTTTATGTGACTTTGACTGTGACTGTGTTGAATGTTTATTAAATACTTGAAGCTATTGGAATACTTGACATTGAAAAAATCCGCGAAGCATTATTTATAAAATTTTTTCTTCATTGTTTTTGGTATCGCACTTTGTGCATTATGTCAGTGTCAAGTATTTTATATTTTCAAGTGTCCCTTAATAAAACTAAATAATAAAAGTTTAATTTGAGAGATTGTTCCTGTTCTAGGGTAGGTATGTTTATCATCTTCGACCACACCGTCACTTAACATTTGATGACCTGTGGCTCATCACCTAGCCTATCAATTATTTAAAAAATGTTCCAGTCAAAGTCACAGTTAAGTCTAGTCCATGCCCTAATAAAATAGGTACTGGTGACATTACAAAAAGAAGTCCACTAGCCCTATACGTGTGTAATATTAAATTTGCTATAGGGCCTCTACCATGTATAATTATGTACTATGAATTATGTACGGCTATACCCAGTCGTATAAAGGAGGTTAGGGATGATGATGCTACCATCATCATATCAGATATCAGTCATCAGATCGTGATATCAGTTTTGCAGAGTTTGCGAGCGCTATTGTTTGTATATTACTGTCACTGTGTACGAAATAAATAATTGTCATCTAAGCTTAGTTTTAAGCGTGTGTGAACATAAATTACTGTTCTAATAAAGAGTTTTTCAATCAAGGCAACTTTCAATGTTTTACGTCTCATTTTTCATACATGGCAGTGATCCTTCACAAACAATTTTCTCATAAAACTATGAAATAAAAGTTATGTCCTGTGGTTTCACCTGCGTTATCCGGGATAAAAAATTTTTTTTTTTTTTTTTTTTTTACTTTTAAGTGTTATAAAATAAATAAATAAATAAATATTGTAGGACACATTACACACAGCGCCATCTGACCCCAAACTAAGCAGAGCTTGTATGATGGAAGTCAGATAACTGATAGAATACATAAATACTTTTTTTTTTTGTAAATACATACTTATAATACATACAGAACACCCAGACACAGAACAAACATTTGTTTATACCAAACAAACATTTGTCCTTGGCGGGAATTGAACCCACGCCCATATATTAAAACATCATTCTGGCCACATATCCCTCATCTGACGGCCTTTTTATTTAATTTTAAGTTAGTTTAGTTTTCTCTAGATGTTTTGAAAATAATTAATATTATTCTAAGTATTTCAGATATCGGCATTCCAAATTTCATCTAAATCGGAATACATACACACCCACTCAAGCACACGCACATATTATGTTTTTTTTTAAACTTTCGCGACTTGAACATAATTATATTTATCACCGGGTCTTAATCACGCACAAAATACAATGAAATTAGTTTTGTTTATTTACCTCGAAGTTCCGGCTATGTCGTGGTCACGAGTTAACATATTTCATAGTATTTTTTCATGATAAACGTAATTTAACAGAAAAACGTTGATTTTCATTATATTAATGTGATTTTATTTTCAGGAGGGCTATTCAACTATTACAGCTCAAATAGCTCTTGGAAAGTGTTTAAAAAGGTCGCACCCGAGAACAATATGAAAACTTACATTGGTTACGACTACCCTTCAAAGGTGCTGGACTCATACTCAACCTCCTTAGAACGTACGTAAAGTATTTTTTTTAATTTCCAATCATATTTTACACTTTATAATTGAAAATTAACTATTTCCAATTATAATTATTAGAAATAAAAAAACACAAACTTTGGAAAATAATACAGCGAAAAGATCCCACCAAAATTTCTCATAAAATTTGGCAATATTCAATGATAGTAATGATGTAAGAATTTAAAAAAAAAGTGAAGGCGTTTCAAGGTAACTTATTTAACGCTAAGTGAGGGTAGACCCTCTTAATAATGATAATAACCCTGTTTACAGTGTGCGATTATACCTCGAACAATAAAGGATTTGTAGCGTTGGTAGACGTCCGACCTACCGACGGAATTTGTGACACAGTGTGTCTGCTGTGCAATATGTATAATGTAAGTATATTACATATACGTATATAGCAACCATAGTTCCAGAGGTCAGCACGGTCGAATAGCATGCCGAAAAGCATGGTTTTAAATCATAACAGTGATTGAGCTACTGCTAAAGGAAAACATCGCGAAGAAAACATAGCATGATGGTAGGGTACTTTCTAGTTCTCGACTGGTTAGCTACCATCAAGTTGAAAATCTACCCCCAAGCATATGGCGCTGTGTTCTGGCCTTTACATTAGCACTTGCCTTACCATGCCAAGCTGTTTATAATTTTATTTACAACGTTGCTTTATTACTGGCTATATATTATGGCCCCTTACACCATCATTTCACTAAGGTAAGCTGTGGTCTAACACCTTTCCCGTCAACCATACACAAATCGTCAACTCTCTGGGAAAAAAAGTATGGTTATGTTTTTTAACCCTTTTCATGTTTTTTTTTTATGGCTGACATGTGTTTGACCACAGCTCACCTGATGTTAAGTGACGGTGTGGTCGAAGATGGTAAAGCACACCTATCCTGAAACAGTACTTATGGTACTTATAGCATTGTTATCGTGTTGTTGTGATCAGCAGGAATTGAGTTTAAATCGATTTAGTTAGTTCTTATGTAGGTTAATTATTACTAGCAAAAAGCTGAGCTTTGTGAGGGCTCGCGTAGTTTTTCTAACGGGTAATAATTTTTAAGACAGTATTTATAAAACCCCCAAGTTGGGGACACTGATACGCCGTTATTTTACAATGTGGTGTCATATAGTATTAAGTAGATTAACTACGATGAATTTGAGTATTGAGTTTATTTCTGTTGCAGCGATTTCAACTCTTTGGTTTTCTAACAGATGGCGTTAGAAGTATAATAACATTATATCCAATGAATACAAAATTGTTAATGTTCATTTTTTAATGGTTATAAAATTATTTTTACTTTGACAGATAACACATCTAGATATTAGGTTAAATTACTATGTTAAAGCACAAATCTATAGGCTTGATAGTTTTTCTGTAAAGCTTACCACAAAAATGCTCAGGTTGTGGGATAGTGTTAGGGCTCGCTTCGCTCGCCCTGACTAACTTTTACCATTTCAATATTTTCAGATAGCACATTTGTCTGTGGGATGGGAACCAATAACTTCTTTAGACAAAAATGAATTTACATTTTCATACTATCCACCATTGGATGTTATTTCGAAGGCTTATACTGAGTTGACTAAGCATTTAGGTTACGATAAATTCACAATATTCTACGAAGATGATAGCAGTAAGTAAACTTTAAAACTAAAAGAGATGACCGAGTGAACTAATTGGTGTTTTTTCGGCGAAAGAGTTTGCAGGAGTTCAGTAGGAGTTAACAGAAGCCATATTTATAGTGGTTGGTGTAAGGCCGCTGTCACAATAGTATTTTCGGAGCGTTCGCGATCCTTCGTTTGATCAGCGTCAACGCTGACTTGCTTGTTTGGAGAAAACCGATACATGTAACATTATCATCAGATAAATGGATGTGTCATTCGTGGACATGCTGAAATTCTTACAAATTTCACAGTCCAACAACAAAACAACAACAGTCAACTACAACAGTCGACAAGACTAGTTTACTTATTTCGATTGAAGTTCATTATTTAAATTTTACAAATATGCAATTATTTTATTTAATTTTCTAGCTTTCCTTCGTCTTCAAGACGTAATAAATTCGTGGACCAGTATCAAAGAACCGATTTTATTCAGCAAACTGGACCCTTTAGGCGATAATAGAGAAACTTTCAAGAATGTTTTTAAAGTAGAACACATGAGTTATCACATAATGGACTGCAAAGTCGAACATACAATAAGATATTTTCAACAAATCACTGATGTCGAGGAGGCGACACAATACCAGGTAACAAGGAATTCTCTTCATACTTGTTTGTATAAACAAAATAATTTTTCATCCCATCTATTCGAAAAAAGGCGAAGGGTTCCTCGATAAGTGCGAGCAAAATGCGCACTTAATAACAGTGACGAAATAACTTTTATATTTGGAACACTATTTAATTAAAAAGTTTGAACGCAATTCGCTTCGAACAAGTACTGGGCGGTAATAAAAAAAGCGCGCCTGCCGACGCGGCATTAATTAACCAAAATTAAAAAAAACGCGGGAAGTTCTTATTCGTTTTTTTTTTTTTTTTTTTATCCTAATGTCACTGACAATTTTAATTTGATTCACAATTTTTTTATAAAAGATTATTGCTAGCAGTGAAAATAAAATATTAACATCAGAAAGTGTAAAATTAAACGCTGAAACTGTCATAAATAATTTACTAGCAAACAAATCGAGAGAAAAATAATTATCTTTTCTTACTATGAGAAAATGGATGAAAAACAGAGTGTGCCACACGGTATCAAAATTATTTAACCTCGTGCGACGTACTTTGAATCCCTCGCTATGCTTGCTTGCTTCGGTTCGCTCTGGATTCAAACAATCGCTCTTGCCCTCAATACATTATTTTGATTACATAACTATAAAACAATAACGAAAGACTGCTCTGATGACAATTTGGACATTTACTTTTTGATTTTATGACATTTGTAATTATTACTATATAATTATTTTTTATTATTGTATTATTATTTAACATCTTGATTTCTATAATTTTTTTCTCTTAGGTTTTTTTTTTTTTTTAATTTTGTATTTATATTTGGCGTTTTGTTTTAATTTTTATGTAATTGATTGTGAGATTATAATGTACCGTTTTTTTTATCTCAATAAATAAAATTTAATTTAATTAAATTTAATAGGGAGATGATTTTAATTGTATGCGCACTGCGATTATTTTTTATCTTTTTAACTTGAGTAAACAAGACATTTTCCGATTCGTTGTTTTACACATTGTTCCTTTGGCCATGAGAGAAGCTTTTACAGCTCGAATAAATTCATTTACAATAAAAGAAATGTTTATTTTTCAGAGTTTTATATTATCGAACCTTGATGCATACACGTTAGACCTTGACGAGGTTCCAGAGCTTAAGGCAAACGTGTCCGTTTTGCATTTGGCCACAGCAGAGAGAGCGGATAAATGGAATGATATTGGCATGAGTATTTCTTCAGTAACCGTAAGCACCAATTGAAAAACTTTCTATTCTAATATTTATAAACTTTCTGAAGTTCATGTACACCTTTATTTTACTTGGTGGTAGATTTCCTTAGCAGGAGGTCGTCTAGGTAGGTACCACCGCAGTACCAGATATTCTGCCGCCAAGCAGTAGTGTGTAAATATTACTGTGTTCCGGTTTGAAGGGTACTGCAGCTAGCGAAATTACAGGGCTGTTGAGACTAACCATCTAGTCTCCAAAGTAATGAGCGCCAAGGCAGCGAAGCCCTGGACTTTGTCTTACTACTCAAAGTTCTGTGTATCGCTGCAATGGTCATGGACAGGTGTTATCTCTTAACATCAGGAGAGCGTCTCGTTCGTCTCATTACTGTTACATTTAAAAAAAAGATTTTGACGCAAAGTTACAAATTGCCCAATTCCACTGAAGCTGAGACGATTTGAAAATGCAGAATAGCTTTTGCAGAAAACGCCCGAATAAAGATGATAAACCAAACATCACACAACATACTCAATGTGGCACAGTTTAGAAAGTTTTCGAAATTAAGGCGATGGCTGAGAGCAATAAATTTATTATTCAACCCTCCTAGCTATCTCGACTGAGTGCAAACAGTTCGCTAGGGTGGTTATTATTTTTAGAATTCCATTTAATTAAATTTGCACATAAAATCTAAGGATGATTTTAAATTCTAAGAATCAAATTTATAATATTTCTTAAAGACAACTTAGACCCATACTTTCAGAAGTGACTTAAAAATAAATGTTAGTATAACGAATAACAATAACAATGAATACAAATAAACAAAAATAAAAACTGTCGCATAGACTTTCCGCAATGTTGCCGATAAGGCAAACATGCAGTGACTGTGTGAGAGGCTATAAAAGTTTAAATTTGTTTCCATTGTGGGAACTGACGATAAACTGGGGAAGTATAAAGTTTCGTGTTGCAGCTATACATTCAAAATGTAATTACACCACTCGATAACTAAAGGATCAAAGAATTCGTTACGTCGACTGAAGACATAAAACATAAAATCCGAGGGACTTCTTTGTGTACAAAAACTGTTTAAGAAATAATTTGACAATAATCATAGAGCTCTGTGTCACTGTAGCTAGTATAGCGCGTGCGGATTTTGTAAGCTGGCTGATATAGGGGGTTTTTAATTGCTCTAGAAAAATAAAGAAGTCTAATCAGAATTATGAAAACTTGGAATTAAGGTCCCATAACTCGTTAGATTTTTTGTAGTTTTTCTACCGATACTACCTTTCCCGGGCAATTGCGTCATGTTCAATTTTTTTTTTTTTAAATCGTTTATCATAATTTGTTCTCATTTCAGTTAGAAACAGCACTAACAGCTGATGCTTTGTATCATTTAGAAGTAGCAGTAAAGGCGACGATCAGTGAAATAAAACAAAACACCTCGTTTAAAAAAAGAAGATTGCCCAATCCACCCGCGTTATGTTATCAAAATACTGAAGCTGATTACGAACCTCTAGCCTGGCCTTTGGGGCACAATCTGAAACACGCTCTGACACAGGTAATTTATATGAGCTACTCGGTGGTAGATTTCCTTAGCAAGAGGTCGTCTAGGTAGGTACCACCGCATTACCAGATATTCTACTGCCAAGCAGTAGTGTGTAAACATTACTGTGTTCCGGTTTGAAGGGTACTGCAGCTAGCGAAATTACTTAGCGAATAAATACTTTTTTTTTTTTGTAAATACGTACTTATAATACATACAGAACACCCAGACACAGAACAAACATTTGTATACCATAAAATGTTTGTCCTTGGCGGGAATCGAACCTACGCCCTACAGCTCAGGCAGACATACTCCCAATGAGCCAACAGGGCTGTCGTGCACACAGGCTGTCTTTTAATTTTACATTATAGATTTGCTAACCTTATGCTTTGATACGGATCGGGTCGGATCAACTTCAATTCATCGTTATTTACCATAGTGGCTGGTGGGTTGTTAGCCATAATCTCCTTTACAAACACAGCATTAACAAACGTTGTGAACACTTTCTTCCGCTTTAGTTCCACCTCGGAGCTTGTAGTCGAAAATTACTCTGGAGTTTTACTGTATCTATCTTCACGTAAAAATTTAGCTGAAAGTAAAAAATTAAACAAAGCTTTAACGATGAGAACCAGATAACTAATAGAATACACCTGTATACTTTTGTATACATACATACACAACATTATCTATGTTCGTCACATAAATTATTGTCTTGGGTAGAAATCGAACTCACGCTCTACAGCTTTAAGAGAACTACCTAATGAACTAGCTGGGCAGTCATGCAATACAAGCGTATTAATTTATTTTAACACTGCTGTGGAACAGACCAATTGATATACCTTATTATTTTACAGAATGTTTATAGCGGATTAACTGGAAATGTACAGTTTGACAACAATGGAAGAAGAATAGACTTTGGACTACATTACTCAAAGCTAAATCAATATAACCGCTTTGTTCATGTTGGGATGTGGGATTCTAAAACAAACACCTTGAGTTCCAATGATAAAGGCGTCTCCACTCGAGCGTCGAACACGCAAGTAAATCCTATAATCAAGGTTAGTCTTATGCACTGCGTGTGTAAAATCGTCTACCCATCAAAGATAGATGGCGCTGATTCTTAAAAAATGACATTTACACATATTTTTTTAAAATGTTAAATAGATCTACGTTTTACCACCACCTTGCCTAATGGAAAGTGACGGTGCGGCCGAGGATGGAGCACGCCAATCTAGAAGAAATCCATTCACTTTAGCCGTTTTGAACCTGGACCTATTTGGACGTTTTTAAAAACGTTAGTCTTATTAACCTTTGTTAGTAAGTACTAAAAAAACAAAAGCTTTTTTTTTTTAATAACTTTATTTTGGTAACGTTTAAGGTGCTGACTAAACTTGGCGAACCGTATGCCAGTAAATATGTCAATATTGAAGGTGAAATAGCGCTGAAAGGTTATGCGATAGACTTAGTTGAAAAAATATTTCAAGTCATTAAAAAAGTAAACAAGATCGAATATCAATATACTGTGACCTATATTCCCAGTGGCGAGTATGGGAGAAAAATCGAAGGGTCTAAGAAGTGGGATGGTATCGTTGGAGAGCTAATGGAACATGTGAGTTAAGCACGTTTATTTATTAGGTCTGAGGAGGTTATTTCTAGAACTTAATTACATGTTTGACTTAAGTGTGACGTAACAATTTATCTTTTCAATTTGGGAGAGAGATGTTCTAGAGTGAAGACCGCGAATTGATAGCGTAGGACGCCCTGAGTCGATGGAGTGACGATATACGTGAGACCGCTGGCTGTTGATGGAAGCGAAAATACGAAGATCGGACTGAATGGTGTGTCTTGGAAGAGGCCTATGTCCAGCAGTATACTTCGATAGGCTAATGATGTTGATGATGAATATTATTGTAATTGTTTCTTCATTATTACACATCCTATATACATATGTCATAAGGTATGTCTTCTTTTTGGATATATTATACGTTTTGAGCTCGACTTTTACTGTCAGTCAATCATGAATCTAATTTTGTGTTAGATAGGGTATCGTTTAGCGGAGCAAAATTGTAGCGCTTGTGTGATCGTGCGTCAAACTCAGATTTTTGAGGGTTTTCTCACATTACTCGAAAAGTAAAAATTAAACTCAATCATGTATTACAAGGTTCTTAAAAAGAAATACTTATCTATTATAACATTCACATGTTTTTACTACGGAATCTCTTTAATTTAAATTTCATCGGGACTATCATTCTAAATTACGTTATTACAAAATTCTTGAAAATATGTGAACTATAATAAAACGAGATATTTATTCAACAGTTAAAGATAAAAATGCAAATAAAATTGCTTAAAGCATAGCGTTAAAAGCGACTTAAATCTTCTCTTGAACTTAAAACTTAAGGTTGCCGTCAAACGATCATTTTAACGATAAAGCTGTTTTTTGTTACACTATTTTAACTTTTTCTTTAATCCATGTAAATTTTTGTGTGTACAATTAAGAACTAATTTAGTTGTCATGAGTTAATTGAATGTGTAACTTTACTAATGTTTTTAAATGAATACGTCAAACAACGTACAATACGGTCAGTCTTCGGATGGGTGACCGTAAGTGGCATTTTTCTTTCTGAGCGCTGCCGTGGATTATAAATGTATATGACAACAACAGACAAGCCATGTCAGGGACCTTCGGTCGGCAGATTAACTCTGACACTAGGACTGGCTCTCAGCGTTCACAAACTTGCTTTTTTTAATTATTGATTATTGACAAAGCCTACTATAAAGTGGCTCATTACGTGGAAGACAGGAATATATGGTTGTAGTAGCTTCTCTCTGCACTTACATCCCCCTGGCTAAGTGACAATTGTAGTAAGCATAATGTATATTAATATTTATAACTGTAAACTGTAACCTAATATGAAAAGAAAGATCCACAAAAAAAAAATGCCTTGCTGAGTTTCTTGCCGGAGTCTTCTCCGTTGAAGTGTAATTACGAGCCGGTGGTAGATTCAAACATGTAACTTAACGTTCATAAGTGCCTTACCAGGGCCTAAACTAAATAAATGACTTTTTTAATTTTGATTTTGATTTTAATTATTGATTTTAGAGAGCAGACATGGCGGTGGGTGATTTGACCATAACGTCAGACAGAAATGCCGTCGTGGATTTTTCTGTACCATTCATGACTTTAGGCATCAGCATGATGATGGGTGAGCCAGAACCAGAGCCTCCACAGATGTTCTCGTTTCTTCTACCACTATCTTTAGAAGTTTGGTTGTGTCTGGCGTCAGTATTCATGATCGTGTCATTCCTTTTACTTATTTGTGCACGGTGAGATTTTAAATATTCTTTTAATTGTAGACTCTTCGTTTACTGTCTTTAAACTATTTTTTTTATTGATGACAGGCTATTTGTTTGACCACGGCTCACCTGATGTTAAGTGACGGTGTAGTCGAAGATGGTAAGTATATCAGTCTCGTATGGAATTGGCTCTCAAGTGAGGCTGCCGGAACACACCGTTGTGTGCTTGGCGGCAGATTTTTTATTGGACCTACTAGTTGCTACACAGATAGCCAGCCGAGTATATAGAGAGTACCCTATGCTATTTCATCACCGGCAGCTCAGGCTCATTGTTGAGATTTGAATCAATACCTGCGTGCTATCTGACCGTGGTAACCACTGAGCTATGCTACAAATTATGTTGATACGTGTGATAATTTCGTCAGCTCCAATCAATTCCAATTCCAGCAGGAAAACATTTGAATCTGTATATTACGTAACGATAATAAAATTTGTATAATGTATACTCGAAGCGCCTCCACGAACACTTATTGCTTTTTGAATATTTACGTCAACACGTTTATCATTATCACATCGGCAAATAATAATATTTTTACATTTAAGTATGAGCCAAGATGACTGGGTGAACCCACATCCCTGCAACCAAAATCCAGAGAATCTTCAAAATATTTGGAGTTTTTACAACTGTATGTGGCTGTGCGTAGGAGCTATCATGTGTCAAGGTTGTGATATTATGCCAAGGTGAGACTAGCAGATATTTCCATTATAGTTTAGGTTAGACTACGTTTCGACGACCAAATCTAACAGAAAAGGTTTCTTTTATTCGTTCACAATTTGTCGCTTGTATACAATTCCCAAAGCTAGAGGAGCAGACTACAGGACTGACTGCTGAGGTCATAGGACCAAAACTCACGATACGGTCCTCTGACTATTATAAGTTGTGTGCGTATGGTCGCTAGCTTTATACGGTGATATAGATGACAGGGCTGATCAGCATATTTAAGTCTTGCTACCAATACAAACTCGTAACAAGTTAAGTGAGTATGCATATTTGTGTGGTATTAATCGTTTAGACAGCCTAATTGGAAAGCTTTGTCTGCTTAGTTTAATCTTTTCACTAGCCTACTAGGGAGACCGTCTGGCTTCCAATCCTTGGTTCAAATCTCACGGCACGCACCTCTGTCTTTTATAAGTTATGTGCGTACTTCAAACGGTAAAGGAAAACATTGTGAAGAAACCTACATGTCTAAGGGTTCTGTTTCTTATTCAAAGTGGATGCGATAAGTTCTGCACCGACGCTCCGCTTGGGATGTTTTATGCATGTCTGAGAGTTAAAGGAAATAGAAAGTTCTTGAAGATGTGTGAAGTCTGTTATCCCGCAGTTTCCAGCGTGGTCGACTATGGCCTTACCTTTCTCACAGTGAAATTTCCGCGCCTAGCAGTAGGATAGTTTATAAAAACAGGACTGACACGGAATCGTTATCACCTTAGGGTTATCTCCTTCTAAATCTTCTAAGTCACCGGACTAAATTCGGCCTATACCTATGCACTTATTAAGCCTCTCGGCCGGCCTCTTTATCAGTCAGAGGGTGTCAAGGTGTCTATAAGAATGCCTTCGGACCAACTAAAATCTTGAACTTTCATCTCTGTGAGAAATCTGAAAATATATGTTATCTGAACTAAAATTCAATAGGGTATCTGTGCTGTATGTGTATCTCTATACCTATAATTTTTAATGAAATGACTCTCAATGTCATAATAATTTTCAGAGCAGCAGGCTCGCGATGGATTTCAGGCATGTGGTGGTTCTTTGCTTTAATCGTGACGTCATCGTATACTGCAAATATGTCTACCTTCTTAAGTGAAGGCCGGCGTAGCGATGTCATCAAAGACGTTCAAAGCCTCGCAGAACAGAACAAGGTTTCTTATGGGACTGTAGAAAACGCGTCTACTTATCTTTTCTTTCAAGTAAGCATGTACTTTAATGTACTTATGGTATTGATCATTCAGTTCGCCGAGTCTATCGAATGATTTTTAGTTTTAAATAATATTGCTATCATTATCTATTTTTACACACGAATTTATGTTTAATGGGATGTACTTCATGGAAAAGTGTGATGGTAAATTAATATGTAGTCTAAGAAAACTATATCATCAGGTGAGGTGTGAACAATTCTTTATAAAAAATTACACTAAGGGCAACTGAAAAAACGTCTCAAGACTACACAAATGAGAGTAGCTCACAGGCTAATCCGAGACCAAGCCAACAAAGCAAGCAATAAGTTTAAACGAAAGATAGTAAATTCGTGTATAAAAATAGATACAAATAATCTTACAATTAAACTTTGTCAGATAAATACTGCTGTATATACTTTTAGTGAGATGCGTATTTTTCAAGTCAACTATTGCAATATGGTTAATTGCAGAATTCAAACGATACCACGTATCAAAAATTGTGGCAAGTGATGAAGTCAGCGAAACCTTCAGTGTTTCCAAAAAACAATGAAGAAGGAAAAGATCGTGTGTCGAGAAGCAATGGAAAATTTGCTTTCTTCATGGAGTCTACACAAATAGAATATTATACTAAAAGAGATTGTAAATTAAAAATGGTTGGATCAGAGTTGGACTCTAAGGAATACGGGATTGGTTTTCCAAAAAGTATATGAAACATATTTTTTACTATATTTAAAAAAAAAAAAATCTTCTTTTGTTGAACTTTTAATTTTGTAGGTTCACCATACAAGGGCCAGGTAGATTATGCAATATTATATTTGCAAGAAAACGGTGAATTACAAGATTTGAAACAAAAATGGTGGGTAAATGAGAATAAAAGAGATGAGGCTTGTGGAGTAAGTACATACTACATACAGTTCTTGCATATTAGATCCACAGCATAACATAAGTGTTTTTTTTTAACAAAAACAGGGTCAGTGGCCGAGTTAGCTTTAACCACATTAACAAGGATTGAGATTTATATAGGTACTGAGAGGTTACCATAGAAATTTGACGCACCAGAACTCCTGGATGGTGTTAGGTTATCCCTTAACTTGAATCTTTTTCTTAATCACATTTCGTACCTATCGAATATGGGACAGCTTTACAATCATTCTAATTTTTGAGGCTACTGAGGCTTTTTAAACCAAGAGAGCTATTTCCTGCCGGCACTTCATTAACCTGATGTTGTGTAGGCCAAGTTATACGTTTTAAAGCAACACGCACACGTTTCAATCTGGATTGCGATTAAACACAATCTAATATCTATATTCACAATTACACATCCACGGAACACGAACTAGATTGATCGCGTGATTGACGGAGTGGATTGATGGATTAATGTCTACAAAGCTGGAATGCATTCTTTAAACTTGGATCATGAATTGAGTCTTATTGCAATCTAGATTGAACATCTAAAAGCTGCCTAGGAATCAAATTAAGGTAACTTAAAAGCATTAATATATTTTACTTTTTCTTCTTAACTCTAAGGTCAAAGCCAGGGTTAACTGTTCACTTCAATTTAATAATAGAGCCAGTGTTCTATTTAAGGGTTAAAGATACCTTTTTTATTAATCAGTTTTGTCAAATTTTTATGTTAACTCGTACTCGACGGAACTGTTTTTTTAATACAATTAAACTATGTGTTTGCTAGGAAGAAAAAGACAAAACAGACGATAATGGTTCGCTTAAAATGAAAAATACAAGTGGAATATTTATGGTGCTAGGCCTGGGAGGAATTGTGGGACTTATCATAGCCGGAATCGACTTCTTGTTGAACGCGGAAGACATCAGCGTTAAAGAAAAGGTACGTAACATAAAATAAAATAAATACTGGAGCACATTTTCACGCAAAGTCTTCTAGCGGCGCTGTGTAAATTTATACTATTTAATGATATTTAAAATTTGTTTGAAGCACTTTACTCGTATCTCAATTGCGATACGACTTCCCGAGAAGAGCTGGACACCCGTCCAGTGACGCTGTAGAAGCAATCCGAGGCCTACATCAAAAGTCTCAATATAAATAAAAAAATCTGAAATTACTGTCTCTAGAAGTTCAAAAAGGGATTGATTGTAACCTTAAGGCCGGCACTTAATCACGCACTAAATGGATATTTTAAATTAAGTATCTCTTTTTTGTTTTCTGTCAATGATATATTAAAAACGGATTGTTCGTTCGTCGACAGGTTTCGTTCCGCGAGGCGTTGATAAGTGAATGGCGAGCTTCTATGGATCCGAAGCAGCTGCATCGGCTGGCCGCACCACCGCGTTCGGCGCAGCCCTCGACTGGGTCGCCGTCGCCGCGCCGCGAGCGTTCTCAATCTCGAGCCGTCTCCGTACTCAGAGCCGCCTCATCTTTCATCAATTTCGATGAAATTTATTGATAGGGAGGTAGAAAAGAGTATTCATCCAACATAGGCTACGCTAGTGGCAATGCTGGTTACTATACATTTTGGTATAAGCGCAGGACGTGTTTATGTTGAGTGGATTGCACAGTGTATTATGCATTATGTATTACCAAAGTAATCATGGATCGCCCGCGGAATGAGGGGGTAGGTGGGGCAGCATGACGTTCAGATGTTGCAGGGAAGACAAGCGCGGGCGGGGGGCAGGGCACCGCTATCACGTTTGGTAGTTCGCTCGCGGCTCTCGCGGCGAACAGTCGAGTTCTTGGTTCCGGACGCTTTGAAGGAAGATACCATCCCAAGATGAATCGTTCTAAAAAATTTGGGAATAAAATTGGCAGCTAAGCAAGACATATAGCTTTTAAAAAAATAAAAAAATATAGCTGACAGGCGAGGTGTTTGACCACAACTCACCTGATGTTAAGTGACGGTGTGGTCGAAGATGGTAAAGCACACCTAGCCTGGAATAGAACTGGCTCTCAAGTGAGGCTACCGGAACACACCGTTAGATGCTTGGCGGCAGATTTTCAACTTGAGGGTGGTAGCTAGCCAGCTGAGTACTAGAAAGTACCCTACCACCACGCTATGGTTACCACCAGCTTACAATTTTTATTCCTTTTTTTAAGATCGAAGTTCTTCAGAGTATAAAGAAGACTACTACTTTACTATACATCTAGCTTGTTACCTCATAATTCTATCATTTTAATTATCTATATGATTTTAAAAATCAATAGTTTTTAATATCAGCAATTCATAGATGCATTGATAAATGCAAAACCATTAAGTCAACGCAAATCTATTACGTCAATCGATAATATAATTATCTCAAGACATATCTCGTGTGCACTGATCACGTGTGGGTCCTTGCGCTGTTGACACCCGCCTCCACCTACCTCGTCATACCGCGGGCGGTCCGTGATTACTTTTACAAAATAATGCCAACAATTATTTGTATTTAATATGTTGGGATCGACTGCGCAAGATATTGTAAAATTGAGCATACTTACATTAAAAAATATTAGGTTAAGTTTAGTTTTTAATTATATAGATTAAGTTGTTTGTAATAAACCAATCTTCAATTTGAATTACATAAACATATACCATTATACCATTACAGTGTGTAAACGCTACTGTGTTCCAGTTTTTTTTTAATGCTAAATAGGTTTGCCGTGGTGGTGCCGGCGTAAGAATTGCACCCCACCCTCTCTACCCGTGGTTGCCATAAGAGTCGGCTAAGGGATGTAATCCGGAAGATGGGCAGCAGCGTCTTCTTTAAATAACCTCAGTCAACTAATATATATAAATTTGGCCCTGGAATAAAACATAGGATACTTTTCATCATCATCATCATCCTTCACCACGCGAGTAAAACCGCGGGGCGCAGCTAGTAAAGAAGAAAGTTGGCAAGTGTGTGTGTTTATACGTTTGTTACTTCTTCACGCTCAAACGACTGGACCAATTTTGATGTAATTTGGTATGGAGGTTTGTACCCTGGATTAACACATAGGCTACTTTTCTTCCCAAAAAATGTTATGTTTGCTTGGGAATAGCGGGTATCACCGCGGGGTTCTGCAAAAAATATTAGTATACTAATACTAATATTTTTTGTAAAGTTATTACCATGTTGTCAAAGAGCTTTTTTTTTCTTTCTTCTTGGCATCGCACTCTGTGCATTCTTCCAGTTTCAATGTTTCTGTATTTTGTGTGCAGTCTTAAGTTTTCAGCTTCTTTATCTTTATAGTCAAAGTCCAGTCTTGGTCAAGTCCAGTCCGTGCCAGTCAAATCTAGTCATGCTTTAGTAAAATAGTGGCGACTTTACTATAAGCTTCGATGGAGTTTTGGAAGGAACAAAAAAAGTCATGTTTTACCACATTATATCACTTTCCCACACTCGCGCTTGTAATTCGGTACTTTATGAACACCACTATTTTTGTACATAAAGACTTCAAAAAAACATCAGTTTTGGAAAATAATACAATTGGGCGACACGACTCTTTCCGCGTTCCTGCCAAAACTCGCCAAAGAGCTTGAATGATTTAAATAAAAAGTACCTGAATGACCGAGCTTTGCACGGATAAAACGACGTTTTCTAAAAATTTAACCTAGCTAGATCGATCTATCGCCCCCGAAACCCCCTGCATACTAAATTTCATGAAAATCGCTGGAGCCGTTTCCGAGATTCAGATTACATATATACATATATGTATATAAGAATTGCTCGTTTAAATATATTAGATAGATATATTTATAAAATTTCAAGGTTTATATTTTGTTCTAAAATTTTTAATTTATACAAATAACATCACCTATTCGATTTTACTGAGAAACTTTTTATTTTCGTAATAATACCACGTGACACTCATCATGAACCAGGTCACTTAAACAGATCAATATGGAACAAGTCCGCCGCAGAGCGCAGCATAGAAGAGGCTCTCGAAGGATTGGAGCCTGGGTCAGTGGACGAGGGTCGCGAGTGCTTCACTGGCTTCTCAGTCTCCCAAAAGCTTAGGGCGAATGTGAACTCTGCCCAGAATGCTTCGGCTTGGGTCATCTGTGGAATGTTCGTTTTATCTATTTAGTTGTCAGAAATAATAATCAAAGACAATAAGTATTCTGTAAAAAAAAATACTATATACTATATACGGTCTATCTATCTGGTTATATCGGTCAGTTTTTTATTCAGATACTTCAGATTTCATAGAAAAATGTTGTTCAAAATAAGTTATAATAGTTTTGGTTGAGTACTACGTACATTTCCGCGTAACCTTGTACGATTATTTAGGTATAAATTTGCATTTACTAAAAACAACTGATTGATAATCATTTTTGATAATAATCGTAAAATAAATCTTTCCATTTCGGTATTTTGGTAGGGCAGAATTTGCTTTCATACAAATACTGAAATATCGCTAATTTCCATATCATTGCAAGCATACCAAGAATGTTAGTTACCTTCTGTTCGATAGCGACTTCCCGCACGTGCCAAAGGAACTCGAGCATGCCCATAATGGCCGCCATGCCACAGCCAATGCCAAGTACGACAAACACGCCACCGACGTTGCTGACACCCAGCTCAGCTGCACTTCCCCCTTCCTCCTCCGTTTCTTCAGTCTAGAACAGGGTTCCTCAAACTTATAGCTCCACATGCCACTTTTAGACTTTGAAACATGCCCCTATTAGACCTTAAAGACAACAGCGAACCCCTTTAAAAACTCACTAAAGATTAATTAAATTGAAAAAATACACAAGAGTATTGATATAATATTTTTATTAATGAATGTGATAGATGAACCTTCATTAACAGAGGTTTTCAGTTTGCATTTTTTAAATATCGTTACTGTTAGTCGTAATGAACGTACATCCGTTTATTACGACTCCGCTTACAACGACTGACCGTTTTTAACGACGGAATTTCACACAAAATTGACCGGTTACAACGACGATAAGCGTTGACGTGTTTATAAATATATCGTAGATAAGAAGCCCCGCGCACCCCCCTTGCCTATGCCTAGCATAATGCAGTCCGTACTTCTTACTAAAGAAATGAAAACCAAAAACAATAAAAAATTACAGATTTTTTCACTAGACATTTCGTTATGGACGTGCACATTATGCAATAAATATTTTGATTCAAATGTATTTTTTTCTTTCTGTTGGTCACATAAATATCAATATCTAAATATGTATGTACGTTACGTATGGGATTATTTAAAAAAAAAAAAAAATGTTAGTTCGTTTAGTATGACTTCCGGTTAGTACGACGTAATATCACCAGTCCCTTGGCCGTCGTTATAATCGGATTCTACTATACTTTCAGATTGATTGCATAGTAATTAAATAAAACTACAAAATAGTTTGATTATTTAAATAAAACAACATGAAAAAACAATATTTATCTGGATAATTGTGTGTTTTGCTTTCCTGTATGTTTTCAGTGGTGTTTACTGTCAATAGTATTGTCCTGATGATGTCCGGGATTTTTGCAAAAAAACGTTATTCTTATCGTAAATTGCGTCGATTTTTAATTTCAATCTTAATAATATTTAGCGTTCATAAGATTCGTATAATTTGTGTTTATGGAATCAGTGAAACCGCTGCCAACATTACGTAAATTATGTCACGTACTTACGATGTACGTACGATCAACTGGCGTACCCCAAATAGGAGCCCACTTCGAGAAACCTTGGTCGTGGAAATAAAATGACGAAAAGTCAGTCTCACCTCACTAAGTTTTCTTACTCAGTTCCACCAGCCATATTCATACTCATAACTGGAGCTAAAAGGGTTCGCTGTTAACGGGCATATCACGGCCACATACCTCAGCTGGTGATAGTTCTACTTTAAAAACTTTATGGTTTTCTCTATGGTTTGGGTGTGGGTTTGATTTCCCTCTAGGACGCTCATAAATGTTTAAGCAGTCTATAAGTGTAGTTGTACTTTCAATCGGGTTCGAATTACCACGCACCGATGTATTTTCTGTGTGCGTACTAATTTCCACACAAATATCGCATATAAATCTGTAAATCTGAGAGTTGTTTTCTCGAAGATGTGTCTACCAATACGAACGTGGTAATGCTTTACTCGTTTCACCTTTTTTTCGTGCCAATCATTGGAAAAGTTTATAAAAACATGGTTAATCCGAACGAGAAAGATATCGAACCCCCGAGCGCTTTTACGTTCGATTGATTATAGTTTGAAAATGTCACGCGTGACCCTCACACCGGTATTATACTAGAAAGGGACAAGTTAATGGCGATCGATCTCCAAGGGACTGTAAAAGTTATTGAACTTACTACACAAGCATCCTCTGGCGGAACTTGCCACCAACGGTTTTTCAGTTCGACCAATTTTCCGCTTTCAGCTAATTTTAGTACAGCGTTATCAACCGCCGTACGATAGGATGACACTGCAAATTAAAAACACTTCATCATCAACATCATCTCAGCCGTAGCACGTTTACTGCTGGACAAAGGCCTCCTCCATAAAGACCGATTGGAAGCGGCTCGCATCCAGCGCTTTCCTACGGTCTTCATTAGGTCGTCTGTCCACTTTGTGAACAACACTTAGAATCTATGCATTTCTTGGTTTTTACTGTTTTTAACTCAGTTGGTAGTAATTCTATTTTGCAGGGTGTGGATTCGATTCCCAAGCAGGACAAAGATTTGTGTAAAAATAAAGATGCTTGTTCTGTCTGGGTGTTTACGTATGTATCATAAGAATGTGTTTACAAAAAAGTATATAAGTATTTCTAGCAGTATGGAATTTAATTTTATCGGAAACTCCAGTTGTGGCTGAAACTATAGTCGGAGTTTCCGATAAAATTAAATGTAAGTAATTCCGCATAAGTAAAATAAAAATATTTCTAGCAGCATCCGGAATATTACGAAAGCGTTTACTTAGTTTAGGGCTAGAAGCCATTTGAGAAATTTCTACCGACTTTTTTTTATTTTTTGAATTTTTCGGATTTTCCATCTGCCGTCATTACGGCTAGTCTTTCCATTTTTTTTTTTTAAATTGGTTTATCTTGTACTTTTGTCGAGCAGATGACTCGTTGCGTAGCCCATAGATAGAAAGATTTCCAGGACCGATGGGACGGCTTTTAGTATTGAAGGACGAGGTACATTTTGGATTGCAAAGAGAATGGAATATTACGGCCCAATGTTGAAACTTTCATACGATTTAATAATCGAATTTTCTGGATTCTCATAAATTACTCACGAAGTTATGACGGAGTTGTGCATTGTCATACTTTCCAAAACCTGTATTTTTAGAGTACTAAAAATATGTATATAATAGTGGTGCTTTATCGAATTACGTGCACAAGCCTAGGAAAGTGACAGATATAATGTGATGTCGTTTTGCTTCCAAAAGACCGTCGAGGCTTCCTGTAAAATTTATTGGGCATGACCGAAATTGCCCCTGACTTACTTTTTGTGACTGTAACTACTTTTTGTGACTGTAACTCAGACTCAGTTTTAATATGATCTATTATGAAAATATCCGAGCCTGACAAAATGGATAATGTGCGATACCAAAAAAAAAATACTCACAAAATGGCATAGCAATTCCATATCCTTTTGAGTCAAGTAATCCGCCAACTTGCATCAAATCACAGTTCCTTTCGAGCTGGTATTCTATAGCAGTTGACTCCATAAAATATGCATAGGCTCTGTTACTCTTCAAAACTCGTTCCAAGCCTTCGTCATTGTTCTTCACGAAAACGGAAGGACGGGCGGATTCCATTGCTGTCCATATTCTCTGATACGTCGTATCATTAGATCGCTAACAAGTATAATCATATTATGTACTAGCAAGTATTAAAAAGCATACTCGTATGTACTAAAAACTATTAAAAAGTATAATTATATGTGCTAGCAACTATTAAAAAGCATACTAACCACTATTAAAAAGTGTAATCGTATGTACTAGCAACTATTAAAAAGTATACTCGTATGTACTAAGAACTATTAAAAAGTATAATCGTATGTACTAGCAACTATTAAAAAGTATAATCGAATGTACTAGCAATTATTAAAAAGTATACTAGTATGAACTAGGAATTATATCACCTTCTGTATACCCCTAAATGTCAGCAAGATATAATCTTTATATCTTTATATAGAGCTAACCTCGGCCGATGTTAGGCGGAGATGAGGTCTATGATTGAGTGCTTACTTAGAATAATCCGATTCACTCGCGACTTCAAGACATTCAGCTCTATCGGGAAAAATCTCCTTGGGCAGCGCCTTTCTCTAATCGGCGGTTTGTAGAAAAAAGTGGAATCAAACCATTTCGTTCAAATTTTTCAAATGTTGAGTAGGAAATTATGTATGTCGCTTTTTTGAGCCTCAGGTTGTCCAATAAAAGAATGTATTTTGGAGAAAAATACTTACTTAGCAGATAAGTGGTCATTGTACTCATAATTATGAACAAATTTTACTAAAAGTCAAAGTTGGATCTCTAAAAGATCAACCATTTCATATAAAAATATCATTCAATTTTAATAACATACATATACATCAATTGGAACGGCCGAATTTTATTTCCTATATTAAACAATATTCACAATAATGTGATTACAATTATTTCCTTTCAGCTTAATATTGTAACACTCTAGAAACTTACCATGAAAAAGAAATAAGTAGATCCACCTTTCAAAGTTCCAAATTTGATTTTGGTTTGCATGGCTAGGTCTTCAGCGCTTTTTATGGAGTCATCCATGGCAGCATTAGTGAGGAAAGCAGCAAGGTTGGCCGTATACGAAGAACACATGATAAGGGCGAAGAACCACCACATCCCACATACCCAACGGGTGGAGTAACCTCTGATAAAAAAATAAGACTAAATCGCGTAGTCAAAAAATATCACTATACCGTTAATAATACTGTCTGTCTTTTTCATTCCAGTCATATGAGAACAGCAATACTTTGAATATGTTGATATCTGTCAACTAAAGCCTTCAAAATTAATCTCATAATATCGATGAAATCAAATAAATGTTTAATTACTTGGGTAAGATGTCAGATCCTTGCGTCATTATGGAGCCCATGGTAAGCCAGCAAGAGTTCTTAAAATGCCAAATATTTTCTAACTCTTCTGGGGATTTGTCACAGGGGTGGGGGTTTTCCCAGTCATTCGGAGCTAACCTGCAATTTTTATTTTACGTAATAGTAATGAGACATAAGAAACGCTCTCCTTATGGTAACATGACTGTGCACGACGATTTGGAGCGATACCCAGAATTTTGAGTAACAAAACAAAGTCTAGAGTATCGTTGCTTTGGCGCTCAGCACCTTGAAAAATTTGATGGTTCATCTCAATAGCCCTGCAATTTCGCTAGCTACTGGACGCTTCAAAACAATGTTTACTATTTAGCGGGAAAATATCTGATACTACGATGTCCTTTTAGAAAATTATGGCATCACGCACAGAGCATTTGCCTATGTTGGGTATTTTTTAAACTATCTAGTTTCCATTTAAATATTAGCAGATCAGCAATTGCGCATGTAGCTTAAAATTATTAAGTTCCCATGTAAAAAAGTATGACATAGACAAAATAAAGCCATGCAATTTACGGTTGAGTCCAAATGATGCTTGAGTATAGGACACTTTTTTGGAACATTATTAACTACTTTAAGACGGAATTTGACTCTGACTTATGACTTTTTTATTTAATTTGTAACATATCCCTTATAATATTGATGTGTCACTGAACAAATACAAAAGCGCAATGCCAAAAACAATAAAAGAATAAGAAGAATCCTGTTCAGAAATCAGAGAATAAAGAAACTCTTTTCAATTAGTAAAACGAAAATACTTCTTACTTTACATTAATTAAGGCTCACGAACTATATTATTAGGATTATGTGTCGCTTCTTCTATGTAGCTTACATTAGTTAGCCTACCATGTATAAAAAAATCTAATCTTAGGTGACAGCCATAAATAACATCCCGTGACAAATTGAAAAGCAGAAATGAAATACCTCGCCAGTATGTGAAGCAACAGCGAGACCATTAGGTAGGCCCCGGCCATGTAAATCCACACGTCAACCGAGAAAGGCGACAGAAAGGAGAAAAGCTCTGGGTCTGGCGGAGTCGCTTTCGAGTACAGAATACTAATGCCCAAAGTCATGAAGGGCGTAGTGAAATCCACGTAAGACCTTCGCTCGTAAGTGATAGTCAGGTCGCAAATTGCCAAGTCGGCTTTCTGAAACGTTAAACTTATTGTGAACTTTGAATTTTCGTTTCCATAATATTACAGAGACGTAACTTCTATTGTAATGTTAACTACAAATAAGTTCTGGATAACGATAGATGTCAGAAATTACGGTCTGAGTATCTAATTTATAACAAAGAGTTTTTTACTTTTCATACGTATGAAAGATTTAGCACTTAGAACATATATTTTGAAAGATTTCATGTGGCTTAACACAAAACTCTAACTAACATGGAAATATAGAAGACAGTCATTATTGTATTTATTTTGAACAAAAATAAAAATGAACAAATTGTGATCTACGCCGTAGCTGGCGTAGATATCTAAAGAAATAATAAACATTACAACCACCTAGCTTATTCGATAGCAATTCTGCTTCGTGAGCTGTGAAGCGTAGGTTTCATTCCCGCCCATAATAAAACATTTATGTAATAAACATAGATAGATGTTTGTTCTGTGTCTAATAAAAGCGAAAGTAGTCTGATTGTTTTGTTACTTCTTTACGCTGTAATTGGTTGCATAGATTTAGATGAAATACGGATTACACATAAATTATTTTAAGATTAACACATAGAATTCTCTTTAACTCGACAAACGCGATACGTAGCTTGTGTATAATAAGTATGTATTTGCAAAAAGTACACACATTGTATCACTTTCTATAGTCCCAACTATGCTTAGTTTGGGGCTAGATGGCGCTGTATGGAATTTGTAGCTATATTGATGTATTTGAAAGTTCTGGGTTCTACTGCAATAGTTATGGACACGTGTTGTCTTTCAGCTTTTCTTTTAACTGCCCTGTTAGCTCATATGGTAAAGTTCTGCTTCGAGCACTTAAGGGCGCGGGTTCGATCCCCTTTCAGAACTAACATTTGTAACTAACAAAGATGTTTGTTCTGTGTCTGGGTGTTCAGTATGTATTTACAAAAAAGAAAGTATTTCAGAATTGTGTCAGCTGTCTGGTTCCGATAATATAAGCTTTGTTTGGCTTCGGGCTAGATGGCGCTGTGTTAACTGTTTTACGATATTTATTTATTTTAGCATCTAGAGTGCGGCTCATTTGTCTAATTGCTATCACAAAAAATATCAGCGATAATTTTTACGAAGCAGTGCGGTGAGGATTGATTAATGAGTCAACGCGCGGACGCTACTTAGGTCTACCATGGATAAACGGGAATAAAAGAAAAATAATATAAATCCTTTCAATTACTCTCTCTGTCTTTCTTATGGGCAGAGGTATGCACTATACAGCTTTTTTTTTATGGCGGACAGGCTAGGTGTTTGACCTCAGCTGATGTTAAGTGACAGTGTGTCGAAGACGGTAAACACACCTAGCCTGGAATGGAACTAGCTCTGAAGTGAGGCTGCCGGAACACACCTTTAGATGATTGGCGGCAGATTTTCTACTTGAGGGTGGTAGTTAGATAGCCGAGCACTAGAAAGTACCTACGACCATGCTATGGTTTCCTCACGATGTTTTCCTTCACCGGCAGCTCAAGCTCATTGTTGGGGTTTGAACTCACGCCCTTCGGCATACGAACCGACCGCCCTAACCACTGAACTATCATCGCAACAAAAACTTATGTTCATAAAACAAAAATCTGCTCGTCTGTCAATCGTATTAGATAGTAAGTAGGTACATTATTATTGAAATTTATACTGACCCGATCCAATAGATGCCCAATAAGACCATCCCATTTCTTTATATCTTTATTATACGATCCATAGGCATTCCCAGGCACGATCTCCAGCTCGTAGTTAAGATGCAAGGTTTCCTTTAATATTTCGTGTATTAAATCTTTGGAATATCCTTCGTACCGATCGTTTCCAGTCAACACCTCTCCGTTTTTAGTTTTTTTTTCGACTAAGTAAGGGGCGCCGATGCGTGACACGACTTTGAAGGTTTTATTTTGCCATTTTTCTGCCAAAAGGTCAGAGATTTCGTTCGATGATCGCTCGTACTTGAAACCGATGTCAGGGTTCCATTTGGCTATCCTATTAAATCCGATGTTGGACAGCTCCATTATTTCGACATTGAAATTTGTCCGTTCGCCTGTTACGTTATCTATAACTATTTTGTCCGTTATGCCGACTGTTCGATTCTGGGAAAGATGTTAGTAATATAAGAGTTTAGAATATTTTGCATACGTACACGACGTGATGGTAAAACACTCACTTATCAACTTGTTGCTACCATATAAAAATGTTCTATGACAATATTTATAATCGATTTTTAACAACTGGTAAACAACATTTGACCACCTGATTAACAGTAAAGGTTCAATGGAATATGAAGCAGGTTTATCTAGGAAATTGACTTTGAAATCCATTCAAGTACTTATGTAATAATAATTATAATATATTGGTGATGGGATTTTTAACATTTTACAATCTATACATGCCAATGTTGAAGGTTTTAGTTGATAGAACTTAATTTATTTAAAATGTTGCAGTCCTCATTTATAGGACCACAATTAAAAAGACAGTTTAGTCTAAATCTGTCAACTAAAATCCTTTAAAATTTTATTGAAATAGCATAATCAGTAAAAATAATTAATTTTCTAATTATGCTTGTTACACAGGGTCATTTAGTGCCAACGCTAACAGACAGTTTTATAATTACATTCAAATGTTTTTAATAATTTTTGTATTAAAAACAAAATAGGTATAAATAAAAAAAAGTTTTTTTTTGCCGAAACAAATAAAATTTAACTGATTATATTACAGTTAAAATTAAGGTTTCTGGGGAAAATATACCCAAATTAACCGCGTTGGTGAGACGACGGAGGGGGCTGCAATCATGCCCCCATTTCTGATTGGGACACAGTCCATAGTCTGACTAAGTCCGCCCTTGCAGCTTTATCTAGCATTTTAAATGGATCACTAACGTTATCCCGAGCCCATAACCAGGTTAAGGGACTACGCAACCACTGCGTCAAACGCATACGTTAAGCTCGCCCTCGAAACGCTGTTGAGCTTATTAATTCGTACTCTCAATAAAGTGACTCTAGTTCTCTGGCGAATTTCTTCGTTCCGAATAAAGCGAACATAAGCAGCAAACAAAGCTCTTCTTACCGTTTGTAAATGATTAATAAATTCTTCCCCTATTTCCCACTGGTCTTCGGAGCCACACTCTATAGGTTGTGCTTCCAGTTTGAACTCTTCCGGTGCGCTTTCTACCGCGTCTGTGATGAATTTAGCTGCGTCGCTCGCAAGAGCAACTTCCACCTACAATGATAAATTATTTTAACTTAGCCATTTTATTTTGCTCAACGCATTGCTATTCAAGGAGTCAATACTGCCAGTATAAAACTGTTTAACTAAATTTTCCCGATTCAGTGATCCGTGGGGTTGACATTTATATTATCTAATCGATTCAGTGGGCTTAGTATATTAATTTGCGAGGGTTACGTTAGTATGTATGTAAACGAAGGTTCATACGTTTGACCTTCGTTTGTGATGATGAAAAGCAATGTCCATTTACTTCCACTAGGGGCGCCGCTTTTTAATAAAAAATTTAATGCGTAAATCACGCAAATATTTGCTAGCCCCCTAGTATTTCTTCCAATATTTTAAGAGTTAACGGCCGAGATAGAAAAACCGGTTCATTAAATAGGCCATAAATTGTATACGGTAAGTTTTACAAAAAAGTTTACAAGAAATAAAATATGCGAAATTTTATTCTCTACAATAATGGTCTCAACACTTTTTGCCCTAAAGTGCATAGTTTCCGAGATATCGGCCAAAAACTTTTTTTCAAAGGCGCTTGAAGCTTCACCTGGATCTGTAAGTATTTTGTGATTTTATGCTCAGTAAGTGTGACCTAAACCTTATAAAAAAAGGAATTTTAGTGCGAGGGTGACCAAAAAAAACCGACTATTTTTACCGGCCTAATGTTGTGTTATGATATAATTATAACATTCTTTTGTTTTTAAGCAGCAGTGTGCTGTATCGACATCGCGCTTTTGAATTGTTGCTTTCTTGATATGATACATGGTTTATCTAATTACTTATCTTACGGTTTTTTAGACACATCAACATAGTTTAACGCACAAGTAATATTATTTCGCTAAATAATCCTCAATTTAATAACAAACAATATTAACATAATATTTCCCTACGAGGACTTACATAAATTTAGAAACGCTTTGTTATAAAAAATAACAACAAAGAGAAAACATTCATAATAAACCTAATGTTTACGATAAACTTTCAAGCAATGGACCGTGAAACCCTAAAACAGTCTGACCAGAGTTGAAATAAATGTATATTATTATTTCAGTTTTTTTTTCTTAGTTTTTAATTTTTTTATTTTAAATATAATACAAAAAAACTAAAATAATATAAAAACTTAAAAACAAGGGTGCCGCCGGCAGCGGGGTACGGCTCAAGCTGCCAGTGGCTTGTTATTGTTAAAAAGAAGTCAAAGGTATTAAAAATAAACGGTATACACTCGGAAATTCCTACAATTTATCTTATTAACATACGTTAATAAGGTTGTAGGAATTTTCGATTGATAACTTGAAGAAATATAAATTTGTTTGAACTCAAAGGATAACGGACGGCGGAATCCATGTAGTTGGTGCGCTATGATTTAAAAAAAACAAGCAAGTTGATACGAGCTCACTTACTGTAATTTCATGAGTCTGTTTCGGTATTTTCACTTCGCTAGATCCTCGCACCTTCCAATCAGCTAAGTATGAGCGTGTGCGTGATTCCGAGTGATCAAAAATACGCAAACATGTAACATTGGACAACCCGTATCGAAGCTCTTCGAGGTTTAATGTGTGCGCATCGAGGGACATTAGCACGTAACTCTGGAAAAAAAAAACTTGTCATTGCTTTTTGAGCATTCTGCCAGTGTCAAGCAGTGCCAACAATAAGCGACGACTCAAAATTATTTAGGTATACTCACATAAGTTTAAGAACTTAGGTATTAAGGTTAAATAAAAAGGGTTTATTATTTTTTGCTTTTTAGTTTTTTCGGCGGTTTAATTAAATGTTTAAAAAGGTTTAACCACTATGCTTAATTTTGATTACTTTTAAAATAGCTACCTACATTACTTTAGCTGTTAACTGTTATATAACGACAACTCAGCACGAATCATGACATCAATGCGTAACTGCCATATTTTTGTTCCGCAAAATGTGACTCTTTCTGTTATTAAATAAGTTTGGTAATCAACTGAGCTAACAACTGGTGCAAAGGCTGGCCATTGCATTGCTATTGCGTTGGCGCGGCAATGCTGTCAGCCTCATGGGTTCCTTTGCACCAGGTAAAATAAGTGCAGTGGCGGCCCTAGAGCGGTGCGAGCGGTGCGACCGCACCAGGCGCCATCATGAGGGGGGCGCCGAAATCAACCGAAACGTAAAAACACGACAAAACAAAAAAAAAACACGGGTTTTGGAAAAAAATACAATGGGGCGACACGACTCTTTCCGTTCCGTTCCCGCCAAAACTCCAAAAGTGTATAGTTAGAGCGACTAAAACCGTGCGTGACAAATGTCAAATCGAAAACAACAAATTTTTGTATTTGGATCTCGCACCACCTAAAAATATTGATAAGACCGTCACTGATAAGGGGCGGGTTTTTTTTTGACTAATTGATTATTTGATTTATAATTTAAATGTATGATAAATGATTGCCATGTAATCATAATAAATGTTATTTAATGTATAGAAATAGAAAACGTACCATGTAATCTTCAAAAAAATTAACTTCATTGGCTTGCCGTAAATAGTCTAGTACCCTTTCAGGAGGGCAGTCGAGTACAACCCTGGTTTCTCCGACAGCCTTCAAAGATTTCAACAGCGTTCGGATGTCTCCACCCGGGACAAGCCTTTTAATTCTCCATTTAACTTCAGGGTCAGTGAATTTTAGTATCTCTTGTAGCCTGATCAGTCCTGTGAATAATAATCCTCAAAGTTATTCTTGTTGTTTTTTGTTTTAAATTAGGTCATTTTTCTTATAATTTAATATAATTATTTTTTCATGTCTTATTTTATTATCGTAAACATGGATATTGTATGGATATCATATCTGAGATAAAGGAATTGAATTGAATTGAGATCAAGCCTGAAATCAAATATCATTTAATGTTATAAATATCTATTTTCGAACTGCGACTTATAAACATTGCTAAGTTTCATATTGGTAGTATGCTTTATTGCAATTTTTTTGTCTTGTCATGTCATATTTACTATTTTTTTACAGGAGACAGGGTAGGTGTTTGACCACAGCTCACCTGATGTCAATGTAATGAGATATGGCTGATCCGGTAACCCCGTTTAATGCTTACCGAAATCATCATCGTACAGTAAGGTGTAGGAATTCCAATCACTATCCTTGATGAAATATGCTATTGCTTTAGATAGAGCCACTGCTTCAGGGTACAAGTTGATAGCGGGTGGGATGGGGCGCTGTAATCCTCTCTCAGGCGGCGGTTGCCACACGGCCTGAAACCAAACATTTTCTTAAATTTTCGTAAGAAAAGTTATAATGATGGTAGCAAAAGCGTGGGACCTAAATATGGCAATACCAAAAAGCTGACACATAAGTCATAAACTTTACGAGAATTCGAAAATTTATAAGGCGGCATTGCATTACTTTTGTTTTTTCTTCGAGAGTTTATTTTAAAGATCGAATTCAGAACCGTCCTTTTTTTTGATGTCGGTTAAAAATTGTTGCGCTTTAATCCTATGATGATGTATTTATTATATGCACGAGTGTGGGGAAGTGTAGTAGAAACAGTAGTATGTAGTAGTATTTAGTAAAGTATATATTTTTGTGTTGTTTCTGTTTCCATGGAAGCTTTTTACTTTACTGGATTTGACTATGACTTGCTTTCAGTAAATTTGACTGTGATATGACTGGCATGGCAAAAACTAAAGTTTATAAATAAAAATTTGGTATTATGGTATCTGTATCCAGTTGGCTATGAATTAAAAATCAAAACTTTCAGTGCGGACATGCTGCAAATGACAAACACAATTGGAAAACTCATTCTAGATACTGTGTCAGTTATTTTTACCCATGTATCTAAAATGGTGTGTATCGTCTCACGATCCAGTAGTAATGTGACATAATTTATTATGAAGACGATTGATTCCTTTGTTTGATTTTTTTAAAGATTTCATAGTGATGGTCTATACGTATGACTATAACTTATTTGATGTTAAGTGACGATGAGGTCGAAGATAGTAAAAATATGTAGCCCGATATATAAACTGGACCTCAAATACGAAGGTTAACGGAACAGGTGTTTGGCAGTAGTTTTAGAATACTAGAAAGTATCCTACCACCACACAATCTTACTTACTCCCTTATAAAGATACTAGCGACCCGCCCCAGCTTCGCACGAGGGCCCTGTAAACTACACAAAACCTTCCTCATGAATCACTCTATCTATTGGTGAAACTCGCATGATAGTCCGTTTAGTAGTTTTTAAGTTTATCGCGAACAGACAGACAGACATACAGACAGTCAGACACGGCGGATGACTTTGTTTTATAATATGTAGTGATGTAGGTATAGTATATGTAACATATGCAAGGTTTGCTTGAAATATTGAAAGCTTTGTCCAAAACACTGTATATTTTCCGCTTATTTAAAATAAAGATATTCTAACATGGGATGAGACTAAGCTTGTAACGGGATCCACAGAGAGCTTGTATGCAAATCAATCCAATATCGAGGGTGCGTTTGCAGCGTGTGGAATTCCAAATCTTCGATATTGCGCTGGTATTGGAGCAACGTGGGAATTGGAAATCGATCATAGAGTTGATGCACTCGCTAGCAACGAGTTTAAAAGCATTACTGGTACTGTGGGTTACTTGCTTGTGTATATACACGACTTTGTAGATATAAAATAAAACTTCACATGTAGATATGTTTGTTAAATACTTGATTATTATATTTATTAATTTTAAAATTAGTAATTAGAATTGTAGAAAATTAATAAGTAAAAAAAAATAATAGCCATTGATAGTTTCAAAATAATTTCTCTCAGCGTACCTACCTGGAAATTTTGTGTTCAATAAAAATAGATAAGTATAATATACTTATATATTTTTATATATATGATAAGTATAGTACACTTATCTATTTTCGTATTGTACTCACATAAAATGTCAAAAAATCCCACGGTTGTGCAAAGGTCTCTCTCATTTTTTTACACTTGAACTTTTTCATTATTTTTAAAAATTTGTATTTTCTAAGTGCTTTGTTTTTAAGCTTTGTACCGTCGGCGTTCTTTTTGTTTGATAACGCACCAAGTGTTTGTAGCAATGATAGCTCAGTGGTTAGCGTGGTCGGTTCGCATGCCGAAGGCCGTGGGCTTAAACCCCAACAATGTGCTTGAGCTGCCGGTGAAGGAAAACATTGTGAGGAAACCATAGCATAGTGGTAGGGTATTTTCTAGTACTCGACTGGCTAGCTACCACCCTCAAGTTGAAAATCTGCCGCCAAACATCTAACGGTGTGTTCCGGCAGCCTCACTTGAGAGCCAGTTCCATTCCAGGCTAGGTGTGCTTTACCATCTTCGACCACACCGTCACTTAACATCAGGTGAGATGTGGTCAAACATCAAGCCTGTCAGAGATAAAAAAAACCATTACTGGCTCCCTTTTGTTTTATTACTGTTTATTTTCAGCATAAACATATTTTAAGATATTTTACTAAATATATTGTTTAATTTAGGTCAATAGGCCCGACGTCGGACTTAATACCTACCTTATCTTGACAAAAAGTATCTACTTAAATTATAAGCTCATTTTACAATAATACTTACCAACTTTATCTTTAGGTAGTGGTTTCTCATCTGAAAGTGAATCTCGTAATTCTTTGTGAAAATTAATATGGCGGGTAAAACCGCGAGGCATAGGCAGTACTTACATAAATATGAGGGATTCTAGCGGTTCGGCACTGTGATTCTACAGCCAAAGCCGACACCGGGTCGCTGGGTCCGAAAATTGCAATCACTCCTTCGCCTATTAATTCACAAGCTGTAAAAACCACACGTCCTTATATTTTCTGATATAATAAGTTTCTGCAAATCGTCATTACTATTTTGATATTTATTATAACGGCTTGGTAAGTATTATTATATTATATTTTTTTTATTTCGAAATTAGCTACCCTCAGCTTTTTAGCGATGATAGCTGAGTGGTTAGCACAGTCGGTTCACACGCCAAAGACCGTGCTAACCACTGGGTTATCATCGCTACAATTTACTAATTTAAATTTTAAACGTACGATATCTAACCTAAATTTAGTAGACAATTCCAAAAGGAAATAATGTCCATTTGTCTAGCCCAAAAACAAATCTAACTTTATTATTTAACAACGGATTTGTCTAGCCCCAAAAACTTTCTAGACTAATCACAAAACCAAATATCGGTCGATACCCACTAGCACTTTCTTGAGGGCAGCAAATTCAAATGTGTTCGTTTCACAGATAATGTTTTATGGTATTTCTCTAGATCTCTTAAATCAAATTCAAATTATTTATTGACATAAAAACGTTACTCAATTACATTTATGTCTCAGAAATAATATACTTATTCATTAATGAGAAAACAGAATAGCTTCAAGTTTAAAATAAATTTCAAATGCAATGTCAAAATCTAGATACAATGTTGTATTCAAATATTCTATTAAGTACAATATGTCATAGGTCAGTAAGAACATCGTCAAGAGTTAAGTCGCGTCGTGCCTCTTGCACCTGTCCCACTGATCAGTCAGATTTTCGCAAAACAATAAAAAAAACCCATTACATTATACGTTCCGATCACAGCCCTCCGTCAATTAAAAAGGAGGCTTTGAAGGAGAATTGTGTTCCTGGATTCAATCCGACATACCTCGACTGCGCCCCAACCCGGTCAAGCGTCTTTAGAATATTTCCTCTACGTCAACAAAAAAAGGAACATTTCTCAAAGCTTGATATATTGTCTCACCTGCTTTAGAAGCTACAAAGCTGTCCCCATATGGAGCATACAAGGGTTTCATCTCAAAATGATAACGTGTGCTCTCCATGGAAGCTCGTGCGAGAGCTGAAGCGAAAGCTACTTCTGCTACTGTGTTAGGTGGAAATATTGCTCCTGAAATCAGAAGTTATGTATTGCAAACTCCTTTTCTAAGCAAGTTTTAACTCGTAAATTGTTACTTAATTTTTATTTTATATTTTTTAATTGTAAATTGTCTACGTAGGTGATACTTGACATGTTGATTTAGTTCCAATGAAAATGATTTTTTATAATAGGCATAATCTCACACTACATCTAAGACTGGCTCGAGACGTAGGAACTCGTCATTGGTCAAAATAATACACACAGAATTTTGTATCACATTATCAGCCATAGGACGTCCACTGCTGGACATAGGTTTGTAGTTGTCGTTAATAAAGTTGTATTCTATTTTATTCTATTCCATTCTACTTGATGGAAGATTTTAAATAGCTTGTATAAAATTAAGTATTCATAGTCACGGTTTACACGGACTAAAGCTCTAAAGTCATAAAATAAGGTTAGCTTTTGATATTGTAGTTCTTACCTATATTTATTGTCGTTTTCAGAGTCTTAAATTTACGAAATGCTGCTCCAACGTCTCCGAGGGTTAAAATCAAAATAAGAGTCACGTATTTTTCTGTAACAATACTTGAATACTGTTTTAAAACTTAAAATGAGATAACTATAAACATGTAAAAACTGAATGTAAGATATACATAAACATAAGTTGCCAATATTTTTATTGCCAACTTATGTTTAGGTTACAGATAAAGATTTTTGTACTCAGAGCTCAATTTAAAGCAATAATAAAGTAATAAAAATCCTACTTATATTACAAATGTAAAAGTTTGCATGTTTAGACGTTTGGATGCTTATTACTCAATCATGCAAAAATGGCTGAACTGATTTGGATAAAATTTGGCACACATATAGTTTATTACCTCGATTAACATATAGAATACTTTTTATCTCGAAAAAATTTTCGGTTCCTGTGGGATTTTCAAAAAACTAACTACAGAACGTATACACTTGGAACTTTAAATATACATAATATGTTGTCTTACGGAAGATTATTCCATAATAAAAGGTATCGGTTATATTAATCTAAGTAATTAAGTAGTGCAAATTTCATGATGAATGAAACTATTGCTGTTTTGTTACACATGTTTCATTTCTCTCTGAACCTAATTCTTAACTCAACGTGCACAAAGTCGTAGGAATAAGCTAGTAGTGAATACTCGTATTAATAAATTGAAAAAAAAAAAAATAGACCATACTCACGGTTATAGTTTTCATAATTATGTAGCATAATCGATTGCAAATATTTTTGACTCATTAGTTTTTGTATGTGTTCATTTTTTTCCAACTGTTCAAAAATCATGGTCAACAGACTCGTGTTACTATTTATATAGATGAAAAAGTTTTTGGATGAGTGGTTATTAGGTACTTCAGACTGTGCCGGTTTGAGTGATATAATTGATTGATTCAGGCGTTACTTTGCCGAAATCTATCTTGAGTTTTCAACGTATATTTATTTGGTTAGTTTCCGCTTAACAGTCGTTTCAGTTGACAACAGTGATGAGAGTTTTAATTGATATTTAACTAACTTGACGACAATTCCAAAAACTTATCCGAAAGATAAGTATACTTTCAAACTAAAATTTGACATAAATATCTACAATAAAAGTCGTTATATCCTCTTCTCGATAGAAGGTTCTCTTTCTAGATTCGAGTGATATTTGCAATATAGATAACTTATTATCTGGATTAATTATCTGGATTTCTATGTCTCTTTAAATCTTGAAAAGTAGTTGCTGGTAGCTGCAAGAGTACCTACTAGCAATAGTACGTAATTTTAATGATATTTTTTTTGTACTTGTGTAAATTTATGGTTGTTTTTAACAGTAGTTACATATTTTGAGAACAATGTTACCTATTGACGTACTAATAAAGATTAGAATTAATACAGAATTGGCGATTATATTGCCAAAAATGGTATTGTGTCCTAAAATTGGAGCCTCCATTCTGAACGACCCATTATCACCGCGTGCAGATAATGGACCAGTTAGGATCCAGGC
The DNA here is from genome assembly GCA_950106695.1 of Biston stratarius. Taxonomy (NCBI): domain Eukaryota; kingdom Metazoa; phylum Arthropoda; class Insecta; order Lepidoptera; family Geometridae; genus Biston; species Biston stratarius. The sequence goes on along the minus strand of OX467106.1, from coordinate 36,026,151 downwards.
AACAATTTTAGTACTTCTTACTCTCGGAAAAAACTAATCATCCAAGCCCTTACCCTTTGTGTAATGTCACAAACATAGACCTTAGAATGTCTGCCACAAATGAGCTTTCGTACTTGCCTTCCAAGAACAACATTTTGTGGTTTGTCGGAATCAAAACTGGCTAACTGGAACAAGGGGGAGGTTTCAGCACACAACTGTTGTTCAAGTTTGCCGACAGCTGTTTACGCGACACATTGCAAATAACCGAGTAGCACAGTACTAGTTACGTTGATACTTGGAAACAGTCATCTCACTTCACGTTTCGTACATGTTTCATCAGGACTGTAATGCTTTATACTGTTTGTTTTGTAGATAGCTACGCGCGGTACCGTCAATTGGTCGACAATCGTATAAATAGACCTAGATAAGTAGGACGCACAATTTATAACACGGCCGTTTGTCGTAGGTAAGCGATTATATTTTGATTTATTGCTTTTCAATAACCTGAGATAGGATCGGATTCCATTAGTAGAGGCCTGTGGATTGGGGAAGCTATAATTTGAAGCGCAAAATTCCGTGCCCTGAAATTCGAGTTTCGCTATTGGGGAACAAAAAGTGGGATAATAAAAGCCTTGAGTTAGTGACAGCCCTAAAAAGTTTAATTACCAACTTCGTAAAAAATAATATTGATTTTCTCTTAAAGCCCTTGTACCAAATTCTAATCAAACCGAGGCGAACAAATTAGGTTCTTTTGGGATTATCTGAATCCAATTTGCTTCAACCAGAAAAGAGTTTGAGGGTGCTTAGGAAAATTAAATTACCTATATGTAAGTCACGGTATTACGGATATATTTATGTTACGGCAAATAGAAATCATCATAAGGCGACATGCTTTTAGCAGCGTAAAAAGTTTGACATTGTAGGGTTTGGTTTATTTTTCCGTACCTTTCGTCGCACTTTGTGCATTTGCCGGTGTCAAGAAATTTGTGAAGAAAGTAGTGGTAAATTTACTACAAGCTTCATAGGGGTTTTGGGAGCGACACAAAAAATCCTAATTGACCACATTTATATCACTTTCTCCCACTAACACACGTAAAATGGCATAAACACTTTTTTATAGTTTACAGGGTAGGTGTTTGATCACAGTTCACCTGATGTTAAATGGTGGTCGAAAATGTTAAACATGGATGCCTGGCTGGAACAAGCTCTCAAATGAGGCTGCCGAAACAATACGTAAGGTGATTGGCAGCAGATTTTAAGTGAGGGTGGTAGCTAGCCTGTCGATTACTACAAAGTGTCTTAGGATTTTAGTATAGTTTCTTCACGAAGTTCCCCTTCATCGAAACCTTAAAAAAAAAACAAAAGTTTTGGAATGTGGCTACGTAATTAGATTATCATAATTCAACTCTCCCACCAATAAATAATTGTTACGATTAATATATATTGTTATGTTCCAGATAGGTGTAATGTGTTTGTGTCATTTTGTCACTAAGCATCAATTTAGACGTCATGTGTTACCGTCTGTTTGCAAGTCGCAGCAGGTGAGCGACTCGGTACGTCATGGTCATTTGGCCGCAGTCCAGTCACATGGCCTACTGTCACAATTCTTCTATTAGCAGCTACCAACAATCATTTCAAATATAACTTTTCATAATACTTTATTATGGGGATCTAAGACGATCTATAAGATTTATTAGTAAAATATATGCGCATGTTCCTGGTTGTCGGGTGGTGGAAATAATGAAACTCCCAATTTTCGGTGATCAAATCAAATCACTATTTCTATTCTTTCAATAATATCACATATACAGGTTACATGGTTGTGAGCGAGTGCACATAAGCGTGGCTATGGGACAACTTAACGATAGGCGACCAAGCTATAGAATACGCCCTTCAAAGCAAAGACGGTTGTACGAATTTCGCATGTAGGGATACATGCGAAATTCGTAAAAAATTACAGATCAAAAATTTTCACTAGTTAACTTCATCGTTATGCCGGTAAACCATTTTCAAAAAGACACAACAATGAAAAAATAAACGTCAATCTAATAAGTCAAAAAAAAAAATTTTTTATTCATTTGTCATACTGACTTTTCTTCAGTTTTTGCAATTCATGTCTTACATCAATAGTTACAGTCAAAGTCCAGTCCTGGTCAAGTCCAGTCCATGCCAGTCAAATCAAGTCATGCTTTAGTAAAGTAGTGGCGACTTTTACTATAAGCCTTTGGATGGACTTTTGGAAGCAACACGAAAAGTCATGTTTCACCACATTATATTACTTTCCCACACTCGCGCTTGTAATTCGGCCTTTTATGAATAAAACACTGCTACTTTTATGTTTAAACACACGAAAAAACACTAGTTTTGGAAAAAAAATAATGGGGCGACACGGCTCTTACCGCGTTCCCGCCAACTCTCTCATGATAATAATAAAAATGTATTTTTGAAATCCTTTTCATATGTGGCCAGTGCCAGAAATTTCCAGTATGCCCCAAGTACTTAATAAAAAAAAAAGGATATATGTATTTTATCAGCTATCTGGTTCACATAATACATGCTTTGCTTAGTTTGGGGCTTGATGGCGCTGCATGAAAAATGTACTCCAATATTTATTATTATCCTATACCGTATTCCAGCTTAACATGCAGGAAGGTCCAACGCGAATCTATTTAAAATAAAAGTTTATTAAAAACAAAAATTAAAATGGGAGTATTCAATGGAAAAGCGGAATTTTATTTGGAATTATATATATCACGTAAAAGCAGGAGCGGCTCTCTGACTCTCAACTGTAACTAAAATTAAACAAACACGCTTTTGTATTTTTTGTAATTAAGCAACGTTGGCGATTCCATGTTGTTTCATCATAAAGATTACAAATTATTCACAGAACAGGTAGCCAACAATATTATGAAATATGTACATAAATGACTAGCGATAAGCCTTAGATTTATTTTAATTAATTTATAAAAACATATTTGTAAATATAGAAATACCTACTTGACACGAGCAAAATGCACAAAGTGCTATGCCAAAGTAGCAAATGAGAATGAACCTGCATACGAATGTAATCGAAAAGTTTTGGCGGGAACGTGGGAAAATCATGCAGCCGCGTTGTATTATTTTCAAGAACTTCAAGAGCTCATTTAGGTATAATATATAACAAGGTAAAAAAAAATTAAGCCCACTAGAGATAAAATAAAAGGAAAATACTTTTCATAATTCATCAAAATCCGCTGAGTATTTTCGGCGCTACAATGGAACATACGTAAATACAAACATACGTATCTAAATATAGCCCATTTTGGCTTTGCTAACCTCAGTAAAAATATTAGTGTTTTATTCATGTAGAGCCGAACTGTTTGGGCGTGTGCATGTATAGTATGTGTGTATAGGAAAGTGATATAGTTAACTGTAATACAAGAAAAGGGCTCAACAACAGAGTACATGTTGAAATAAAAGACAATTTATACCTAGAAAATGGCAGATTGGGCCATCAATAAACGATTTAAATCTAACTTTACAGTCTTCCAAATATATTTTTTCTACGACCCTTTTAAAACAGGATTAGTCGGATTTGAAATTTGCATAAAGTCCTTTTATCCTTCCTCAGTTTACAGAATGGGAAGAGAGTTAAAACTTTGCATAATCCTTTTTTCGTAAGGATTATTCTGATGTAAAAATTTATGTTTCTTTTTATGAAGTAGACATGACAGTACCTACAGCCATATTTCCACCCACTTGATATTATTACAAATGTGAAAAAATCTCTCGTACATAATACAAGTTTACATGTTCTTTATTCAATGACTGTTTGCTGTTTTTTAATCATTAAACGGTTTATTAATGTACGATTGACACGATTGATAACTAACTAAAATGTTTCAGTCTTTTTGCTTAATTTCAGTTATGTTTTAACTCTTTTTTATGTATTACTTCACTTTTAACTAACAAAGTAAGAATGCAATTGTTATATTGAAAGTCAATTTTAACCTATTTGTAATTGTCGTATTGAAACTTAAACTTGAAGTTATATGTAGTTTGTATGAAAGTACTATAATTTGGTATATTTTATTCTTATGCGGGATGACTCAAGTTTAATTTAAAAAAAAAACACGTGAAATATTGAAATTAAACGTAAGTAATCCCGCATAAGTAAAACAAAAATGTGTTAAAACCACGTCAGTTTTCATAGTTAAATTTCGTATCTTGCTTACTGCCTTGTTGGCTCATTGGTAGTATAGCTGCTTTAAGATGTAGGGTGCGGATTTGATTCTCACCAGGAGAAATATTTTGTGGTATAAACAAAATGTTTGTCCAGTGGCTGGGTGTTCTGTATGTATTATATATATTTACAAAAAAGTATTTAAGTATTCTATCAGTTATCTGACCTCCATAGTACAAGCTTTGCTTATTTTGGGGTCAGATGGCGCTGTGTCTAATCCTGTAAAATAAATAAATTTTATTGATCTGATAAAGGTGGATAATGAAACTCTTCCGAGGTTACTAGTAAATCCCTCGACTTTGGATTTATATGATTCGTTTTGATGAATCCAATATATAGCCAGGTAATAGGCGACGGTGATTGCTTACCACCAGGCAACCCGTCAGCTTGATTGCCATCTATGGCATAAAAAAAAATTGCACTTGGAAACATATATTTATTTGTTTTTTATTTTGCCAGACACATTTTATAGAATTCAATTACATGAAACAAACTATGTCATTGTCATTACTTAATTACAGTAGCTTACGAATGTAATAGCTTTGAGGCGAACTTATGTTTCACACTTGTATGGAATTTGAAGCCCTAATTACTCTGTCTAATTTCTTCGTCTTTGCGGCGACTCATACCCGCAACATCTGTTACTAATTTTACCACATAGTCAGCTTAGATGTTAAGGTAATGTATGTGATTAAAATAGTTTTAATTCAAACTGTTAAAACTAAGGTTGTTTTAAAATGCTGTTTTTTTATAATTCGAAAAAATCTGTAGAAACTTCTAGTAAAATCACTATTATGTTACTAGATTATGGAATAGATTTGTGCTAACGTCAAGTAGATTTCAGCCGTGACGTTGCGACTTTGACTATTAACTGAGACTAATTCTACTTAATTTGATCACGAGAAAGTCGAAAATACGATCTACTTTATACCTTGGTAGAATGTACAAAATAGGGTAATGCCAAAAGTAATAAAAAAAATATATATTTATGTGACATAAGATAAAAGTGATGCAGTAGGTACCTATATAATAAAAAGTATAAGTATGTGAAGACAGATTGAACTTGGATATTAAACATAAAATTTTATAGAGTTACGTAAACTTGCTTCTAACTCGAGAGTGGTAATGGTTTTCCATCTGACTTCCACAGTTCTTTATCGAAAATGGAAAAAGTAGAATTGGAAAAATTTTTGATAGCCCTTCATATACTCGCATTTAGGGTCAAAATAAATCATTTCAGATTAAAACCTTGCTTGAGAATGACGTAATTTGATGGGTTTCTTTTAATTTCAATTATGATATGACGAATAAATGATGTCAATTTCATGACTGATAATAATCATGATATGATATTGAGTTTAGTTTTTCGGTTTTATCTTGTCATGTCCTGAATCTTCGCTGCGCGTGGTCAAAACTTAACTTTTTTTATGGTTGACAGGCTTGGTGTTTGATCATAGCTCACCTGATGTTGAGTCGCGAGCATTACCCTGGATTCTTACAGCTACTTTTATTCTAGAAAACTTAGTGAAACTACTAGATGCATTTTATAAAAGTAAGTATTCACGCATTCAAAATAATTCCCTACATTATTTAGCTGGGTTGCATCTAGGTATAAAGTTTGGTAGTTCTTTCTTAGTTCATAATGAAAAGTTCCGGGCAATGCTCAACAGTTTTGCTTCGAGAAACTTCCAAGTCCAGCTTACTCAACTGAGATCGGACGACAAACTTGACGAAGAATACATAGGTAATAGTATAAACTAGGTTAAATCAATGAATGTTTTTTGCCATAAAAGCGGAAGTTTTCTTTATTATAATATACACTTTGGAACATATTGCTTTAGCCAACGAATACAATGGAGGTATATAGAAGAGTATTAAAACAAAGAAGTGTGTGTAAAATGGCCAACTGATCTATGTGATTGGTATCTAGATAGACTATCTGATTCGTGGCGTTTCTTTATAACCGAAATAAAAAACAGTTTTGGCAATTTCGTACTATTTGTTACAGAATTCTTAACAATTAACTTAATTCTCAATAAATACAAAAAAATAAAAAAAATCTGTACCTACTATAGTAAATTGGGTTATTCTTTGGGCGATGTTTAAGTATCTAGGATCTAGATGGCGCCACGTTCTGTTCCTGTTTCTGAGTATTTTGGCTTTAGGTTCGCCACTTCGTAATAAATCGATAGGTGGCGTTTCTTTTTGAGTTAATTTTCGTTTCTTCGTGGATTCGTAGATTGTGAATTTTTCATTTCACAAGTGCAATACAAATGGAAATAAAATCAGCTTCTCTACAAAGTAAAATCCAATTGTATTTCGTTCGATGTTGGAGTAGTCTGGAACCTTTCTGATGTAACAACTCTTGAACTAGTCACTGTTACCCTCCCTGGCATGGAGCCAGACTTCAGGTAGCTATCGAAATCTATCCAAAGTACTCACACACGTATCCGTACTTGTTGAATAATGGATGTTCGTCCCCAAAAGCCTTATTTGAATCGGATTTGATGATGTTTTCCATCATCTATAGTAATACAAGTCTGATAGCCGAGATTCTAAGACATACGTTTATAATCAGTTTTTTGTTGTTGTTTGCTTGTTACGCACCGAATAGTTGATAGATAAAGTGTACTTACCTACAAAAATGTCTTTTGTTTTGTTTTGGATCCGATATGGGTTGTTTTCCTGCAAGTAAACATACTTATAGCTACGGAGCGGGTGTCGAAAGGGGCGATAGCAAACAAGATTTTGATTAAAGGAAACATATTGGAAGACATTTCATCCAGTGCCACCTAACCCTAAACTAAGCAAAGCTTGAACTATGGAAACAACATAATTCATAATTATAATACCTGATATAAGCTTGGGGTGTAAAATACCAAAAGGAGGTTAAACGCATCATTAAGAACAACTTATTAACAATCATAGAAAAGTATGTTGACCGTTGCTCAACTATATAGAGTTGCAAATTTTTCAATTAAATTAAGATTATATCAGATCTTTTATTTTATATTAAAAAAATTTAAATGTTAACTTAACGAGACGAACTAGAGCTCTTCTGATTGTAAAAAACCTGTCCATGACCATTGCAGCGATATACAAAAATTTGAGTACCAAAACAAAGTCCAGGGTATCGCTGCTTTGGCGCTCATTACTTTGCGACTTTTGATGGTTAATCTCAACAGCTCTGTAATTTCGCTAGCTGCAGTACCTTTCAAACCGAAACACAGTTATATTTACACACTACTGTTTGGCGGCAGAATATCTGGTACTGCGGTGGTACCTACCTAGTCGACTTCCTGCTAAGGAAATTTACCACCAAGTAAATACATAGATTACATAAGTACTTACATTTAAAACACTACACACATTTAAACGTTTAGCCTGATTTTCTTAATTGAATTTTAAAGTAATTTTTACACAATAAATAAAATAACTAATGCTATAAAAATAAATACAGGTGAAATATTGATGTACAAGATGTCGCTTTGTTGTCACGTTAAATTGCTGTTCTATTTTTACGGGATTTTATTCTATCACGGGAATATTTACCAGTCAACATATTATCTCATTATAAAGTTTCAGTTCAGCAAGCGTATAACCGAATATAGCAAAATTGTGTCACCCGCGCCACCAATTAGAATCTCCTGGGAGAGACAGTAACAAAAATTTTTCTAAATACCACATCTCTTTGTTTAAGCTCGTTGTACTTATTATTGTGAACTTCTTGAACTGGACCGTTTTTACCATGTGCCACCAACATTCATCATAGTTGGTTTGCCATTTGCAATTAGCTAGTTCTAGCACACCACATATCACCAACAGACCTGAGGCTCTAACAAAGCTAATTCGTCAAGTAAGCCAAGCAGTAGTATGTAAACATTACTGTGTTCCGGTTTGAAGAGTACTTCAGCTAGCGAAATTACTTGGCTGTTGAGACTAACCATCGAAAGTCTCAAAGTAAGGAGCACCAAAGCAGTGATGTGCTGGACTTTATTTTGCTACACTAAAGTTCTGTGTATCGCTGCGATGGTCATGACCAGTCTTACCATTATCTCTTACCATCAGAAGACCGTCTCGATCGTCTCATAACTTTTCCATAAAATAATAATAATAATAAGGCCGTGTAGCCGCATTATATCATATTTTAAAATTTGTGTTTTTTCAAGTGTTTATTGTTGGAATATTGCAAAACATTACTCCAAACCTAAATTTAAAAATTGTATTATCTATGGTTAAGAAAAGTGATAGAGTGTTGAGAAAAATGACTTTTAGTGTTGCCTTCAAAACTCTGTTCAGTTTGCCAATAATGAAGAAAAAAAGACCCTTTACATCGCCATTTGTTCGTAATTATTTTATTTGCCTTCACAAACTAAAAACTATACGCTAAAAGCCCGTTATGAATTATTAAAGGGTTAATTATACGTTTGCCTTGCGTGGTGCATGCAGGAAACTCAATTTCCTGGCACTCAAACGGCTTCCCGGTCTTCAGGGATGAAGGGGTAAGAGGAGGGGAGGGCGGCAGTGTATTCATTTCCTCGTGATAAAGCACTCCGTATATGGAAATTTTGTACCCTGTTAGCTCGAAAGTTTTATTTATATGTTATGGCAGTGTGCAAGTCATATTTTTGTTACTAAGAGTTTTTTCATTCTAGTTACATTATACCGGAAACATTATAAGACAGGCTAGTCAAATAGTTTTTATAATTACTACCGACATTTCTTATAAAATATATTTATGAAAGGTTGCGTGGTTGCGTAGTTTTTCTAGAACTCGGCTGGCTAGCGACCATCGAACTGTTAGACAATGAAATTTGCTGTTCGAGTGGGTGTTTCCTGATGGATACAATCTGGGTGCTTTTAAGTTGCGAGTGAATCGGTTTCTTCTAGGCGAGCATGCTCCACCGTAGACCGTATCTTCGCTTAACATCAGGCGAGTTGGTGGTCAAACGCAAACCCATTAGTAATTTAAAAAAAAACCTCAATTTGAAAATTGGTCTCCAAGCACTTAACAATTTCTTGCTGTAACCTCATTTGATAGCCAGTTCCCATTCCAGGCTAGGTGTATTTACGTACTTCGAGCACCGTCGCTTAACATCTAGTGAGCTATGGTCAGATACCTAACCAATTATAAGTATATAGAGCTTCAGCACTATCTGCTTGGTGTGAATACCATGCAAGCATACACAAGCCACGCTTTCACATTGTATAACCCTCGTCAAAACAATGATTAGCAAAAACTGCCTTTCAACCTAAGGGGTCCCAACTTTCTCAAGGTCAATACTGGGCTATGTAGGGACATTACTCAATACCCGCTGTCAATGGCGAAAATAATGTTTTGTGGAGGTCACGGAAACAAAAAAAAAATCCTTTTAAAAGGGCGTTCAAGGTATATATTTAGTTTATTTCCGTTTGACAGTCGTTTCAGTTACAACAGTAATGGGGATTTAAATTTAACTAACTTGACAATTATCTAGTAAGTTTAACTTACGAAACCTTTACGAAATTTATTTCTAAACAATTTTGAGAAATTAAAGCTTGAAGAAACCATCAATCTTAACTTTGAAAAGATATTTTACAGATATTTTTACTGTATTATATGTAGGTATAGGGAAACCCGCATCGGAATAAAGTTGCCAAGGGTGCGTTAACTTTTCTCGAAACAAGTTACTCGAGCGATTCGAGGTAACAACTTGCAAACTGCTCTCTTTAAGAATTAATTTTGAAGTTATGTCGATGTACAACCATCATACTATCCATAGAGACATGATCCAGATTCAAAATGAGACGACCTTAAAGCCCTATAATTTTATGTACGTATAGAAAGATGTTATAAACGTTAATATTATATCTAATCTAATACCTTTAAACGAGCAATTCTTGTATATATATATATATATGAATCTCAGAAACGGCTCCAACGATTTTCATGAAATTTAGTATGCAGGGGGTTTCGGAGGCGATAAATCGATCTAGCTAGGTTTCATTTTTAGAAAACGTCGTTCTATCCGTGTTTTCAGGCAATGAAAAACCGAGCAAAGCTCGGTCGTCCGGGTACTTTCACCTAAACATGCAATTAATAAGAAGGAAGAAGAAGCGGCGTAAGAATAGTACCCCACCCTCGCTACCCGCGGTTGCCGTAAGAGTCGGCTAAGGGATGTAATCCGGAAGGTGGGCAGCAGCGTCTTCCTTGAACAATCACACCTAACTGCACTCGTCAACCCGCCTGCCAAGCGTGGCGAGTAGGTATTGGCAAAACCCCCCCCCGGAGGAGGCCTATGTCCAGCAGTGGACGATCTATGGCTGATGATGTGTGATGTGATGCAATTAATAATAACAGTATTGATTGATTCAGGCGTTACTTTGTGGAAGTTTATTTTGAGTGTTCATGGTATATTCTTAGTGTATATCCGCTTAAAAGCTGTTTTTTTTAAGGTAAAAGTGAAACGAACGATAACGCCTGTCCATGACCATTGCAGGGATACACAGAACTTTGAGTGACAAAACAATGTCTAGGGCATCGCTGCTTTGGTGCTCATTACTTTGAGACATTAGGTGGTTAGTCTTAACAGCTCTGTAATTTCACCAGCTGCACCGGAACACAGTAATGTTTACACACAACTGCTTGGCGGCGAAATACCTGGTACTGCAGTGGTACCTAGGTGATGTCATCTAGGTACCACCGCACCTCCTCAGCAGCTGAAGAGATCTACCATCCAGTGAACAACAGTGAACAACAGTAAACAACAACAAGAAATGAATTTTTATATACATAGATTCACACGAAAGTACGCGAACAAAGCCTCAAGCAGATATAATTGTTGTCTTAGTTGAAATCAGTTGGAATTTCAATCTGGTTTTATATATGTATGAAAAAAAAATCGTTTATCATCTGTTTAAAATTAATAAATACGGATGCGGGATATATAAAGAATAGTAAAGTATGTATTTTTTTTAACTGTTTTGTTTGTTTACTTTAACAGCTCGAGTAAAATACTTAGGCTATATTTTTACTGACATGGTAGCTGTCTGTTGGCGAACAGCCACACAGTCTGTGGCCAAATTGACAGAACTTTTTTGATTCGTTGTAGGTTCAAATAGGTACGCTCAAAAATTGTAGATATGCCTGTGTTCGTAGCAGTTTGTTGAATGAAATACGATTCTGAATGGGCCAGTTTTTATGAAAGTTTTTGAGCGCTAACCTTTTGATGTTTTTGTTTTACTTTGATGTTTTTACTGTTGATGAGTTTTGATTGCACATTCAGGAATATGTTTAGTCTAGTTTTTCGGAATAACTCACGTAATTATGATAGTCGGCTAAATGTGAAATTATGATTGATATAAAACTAATAACTTTAATAATTATTTACTACTCGTTTTGGCCATTCTGAAGAAATGCATCCAAGGAACACGCCTAAGTCGGTATTGTTCGAGTAAAATAAGTAAATGTTTGTGTTATTATCTCCTAAAATATAACTTTTATAAAAATTATTATTTCATTAAAATTCTAAAATGGTCGACGCGATAGAATTTAGAATATTCAAAACCTGAAGAGTTTAAAAAATCTATAACCCGACTGCGATTAAACTAGATATAAATAAAGGAAAAAAACTTTTTAAACAAATGTATTATTCCAAATTAAATTTAAACATATAACTTATATACACTTTTGTGATCCTCTTTTAATTGCCTTTATTTAGATACCCCACTTGATAGATTTGGGTTTTTTTTTCGCGCCAAAATTCCACGATCTTGATTTTTTTAAACCAAACCCTCTAAAGAAAGACACTTGGGTTATTGAGATGAATCTAACGATACCTTAATTGTCGTAATCCATTCGGCCGTTTCAAAGACACGAGGTAATAAAGAAATTTATATACATACAAGATACGCTCGAAAAACATAACCTTTCCTTGGCAATCGGGTAAAAAGGACACTGAAAAATATTGTTTTTTGAAATCGGCTAAGTGATTCCTATTATACATATAGATAAGTCTTATTAGTTTCAAGAACTTATATCCTATATCTTCTAAGATATTCTATCTAACGCAACATTACACTGATTATTGACTGTAGTAGCATACTGCTCGAAACATATTTTGTAAGTAATTTTGATTACAAATATCAGTTCACTCACTTCTGGAAAGATTCAACAATCTTTGACGTTTCTAATATGAAAATGGAGCGAATTTGCAAATAGCGCCCCGTGCGCGTGATGAAAATTAGAACTACATATCTCGTCTCATTTTCTCTTTAGTATTAAAGTGAGACAAACGTATTGAGCAAAAGCGTCCCAAGGAGGTTCGATCATTTAGCTTATTTACTCTCGTAATGTGAAACTCTTTGGTGGAAATCTTACATATTTTCTAAGGAAATTAAAAAAAAATACGTAAAGGCTACGCACGGCGTTAAACAACGGAGTATGCGGTAAAACATGTACTTAGGTGAGAGTACCTATTTTACCGCACGTTCCGTTGTATGGTTGCCTAATTTTTAACATTTGAACAATGTATACAGGCTTCGTAAATGTATTTTTTGAGCAAATGTGTTGAAAAAATATTTCCACATAAGTAAGTACCTATCGACATGAGCAAATCGAAGCTAACAATTCTGATCACAAACTACTAATATCCGTTTTCGTTTACTAGTATTGTATTCGACACTCGTGTATTTTCTAAGGCAATATTTGCAAACCGTCCCGCCTGTCAGCGTGGGAAATAGGGATGTCAACGGGCAAGTACCCGAACAATATTTTATTACATCGTTTCGGGACAGCAGTGGAAAATCGCTTATGTGCGTGTGCTTAATGGCGTTGAAAAGATTTATGGAATACCCTTTGCACACTCCTACATATTAACCCCTGAACAGTATCACTATAGTGGCGCGATAACTCTTCGGGATCATTGAGCAGACGACGTGCGTGTGATGGGAGACACTAAATATGAAAAAAGTAACTCAATTAACAAAGATTGAAAAAAAATCGAGATTTGGTTGTATCGTGGACATGTGTATACATTTTTGTTTCTTTCGATTTTCAGATTTCAAGTCGTCACTAATGATTCCTCTGATAATTTAAATATCATATGGTGTAATTAAACTGATGAGATATTAGATAATATGTACCTGCAACACAAACTAGTATTCCCCGATTTTTTATCATCAGTTTTCTGAATTGAAGGCAATTTAGAAAAGGAAGGAATGTATACTTGTACTATATGTACTTCAGATATAGATAGTACTATAGTAAAAGCCATCATCATTATCATCGTTACCCTATTAAAGTCCCTATTAAAGACAAGGCGTCTCCTAAGACACGCGACTCAGCCCGATCTTCGACATTTCGCTTCCATCCACCGCCAGCTGTCCTACATATATCGTCACTCCACCGAGTCTCAAGGTGTTCTACGCTACGTTTGCCAATTCACGGTCTCCGCTCTGGAACACGTCTACCCCAGCGTTTAACGGTACAGTACTGTACGGTACAGCACTAGTATAAATATCAAGTACCTTTAAAAAAATTAAACCTAGCTAGATCGATTTATCGGCCTCGAAACCCCCCGCATACTAAATTTAATGAAAATCGTTGGAGCCGTTTCCGAGATTCAGATTATATGTATACATATATACAAGAATTACTCGTTTAAAGATATTAGATACAGCTTGCAACATAATTTTAATCATGTCAAAAATAAATTGGATATTTGTAGGGAATTCTCCTTATTTATTTCTGTTGTTTGTGCAGTGTCGCCAACTCGACGGAAGCTATTAATCACGAAGCTTAATTATTATAATAACTACACCTTATTCATACCTAGTGATTGAACAGAAACAATTCAATATAATCTGTGACATGAATTGGATTGCTACAATATTAGATCAAAAGACACTCGTGAATATCCCTCACGCCAACACACTTCGGATATAGAACTCTATTGGATTAATTGATCTCGTTTTGACTCCGGATGTACAACAGCCGACCGTGAAATATCCTGATTAGTAGCAAACGGGGGCGCACTACCAATAGGGCAACGACCACCCTACTCAGACCTCTCCATCTCGTTTTATGATTCATTATGTATTTGAAATCAAGGGAAACCGAGAGTTCTTGCGAACTGGTCGTGAGCTAATGTTTGGTTTGGCAGTTGCGGTGTTATCATTTACCTAACTATTGGTTGATTCCTGTGAGCATGTTAAGGATAACGAACCTGTGAAGATCTTGTTTTTAGAGCTCCGTATACATAAAGATTCCAACGGCAGCCTTTTCCTAAGAATAATTATGTTTGTCAGTTTATCTATTCATCCCACGTTATTTTTATACTATCTCTAACTGTAATCACACATTACTATTGTAATTGCGAAAACTTGTCTGTATGTATTTTTTGTTTGAAAGCTGACGTGATAATGGTTCTAGCTATAATTTATGAAGGTTCAGGCGTTTGTTGATTATCAGGTTAATTATGCTTGATAAAAAGGTCTTACTAACTTTCACAAATACAATTGATTTAAAATTCGGTTACTTCTTGTTTTGATTACTGTTACTTCAGTAGTATGTACATTTCAAGATTTATATGTTGTATATAAACGGTTGTTGTTGGTTGTTGTCGGTTAATGTTGCTGTGGAATTTAGTTATTAAGTTACTGGTGTTGAGGGTTTTTTAATTCTCAATTTATACATGTGTATTATAGTATTTTTTGTGTGGGTTTTTTGCGTTTATACGAAATCAATAAAACTATTTCAGTGTGTTCAGTGATATTTGTTTCGGAGAATAACTTGCAAATTTTAATTGAACACACGCGTGTTCATTCACGTTTGGAGTGTTCCAGAAGGGGCGGTAAACGCAAAGCGAATCGGGCCGTGCAATTGGTTTGCTGGCAGTACGGTGGCATTGTCAAAGCGGAGTAGAAATGAATTCCCCTGGAGGTTTACGCTTTCCATCCGTGGAATAGGAATTAAACGTAAAACGAGCTCGCATATGATACAAGCGTTTAATTAGTCGGGAGCATGTCTTGTTTATTTCAAATTGTTTTGTGCCTGAAATGTTTTGTGTCAGCCTTTGTAAGGTAATTTAGGTTACGTATCGCACTCACTAATATAAATAAGGAGTACGGGATCATTACGTAAATATTATGCTTGTATTTAATATCATCCAGGGATCCAGGGTTATAAGCTTGGGGTGCAGTAAGTTAAAGGGGGGTTAAAAGTTAAACGTTATTTTCGTGGTGGTGCCGGCGTAAGAATTGTACCCCACCTTTTCTACCCGTGGTTGCCGTAAGAGTCGGCTAAGGGATGTAATCCGGAAGATGGGCAGCAGCGTCTTCCTTGAACAATCACACCTAACTGCGCTCGCCAACCCGCCTGCCAAGCGTGGCGAGTATTGGCAAAACCCCCCCAGGAGCAGGCCTATGTCCAGCAGTGGACGTCCTATGGCTGATGATGTGATTGTACTAATTATTATGAACAACTTTTACTATGGATAGTCAATATTTGATAAACAAACAGCCGAAATTTAATTTGATTGCTTGTTTGAGTGCATAATGTAACTCAAAACTCGACTGAACGTAGATTAGAGAGATAGAGCACGAATAGCGCTGATATTTAACGAATATTTTGCGAATATTTAACGAGTTTGTTTGCAAAACGCAGCGTTTAGAACTGTCAGCAGTTACGGAGCTTAAATAAATGAACGCTTTAACACAGAGTTTAATAGTTCTGTCAGTTTGAATAAACTTTGTTTAGGCTTTTAGTTAGCGCTCATGTATTCAGCATTTTAGTTTTAAGTAATTTTAGCGTCAAGGTAAGCAATGATATGGCTGAAAATGAAACATAACTTAAAAAATTGGTATTTTTTAAGTACTCTGCGTACCTTGTAGCGATGATAGCTCAGTGGTTAGCGCGTGCGGATCACACGCCTTGGTCTTTGTTTTACTACTCAAAATTCTGTGTATCGCTGCAATGGTCATGAACAGGCGTTATCTCTTACCATCAGGAGAGCGTATCGTTCGTCAAATTACATTACAAAAAAAAAAAAAAAAATGTTGCATGTTATGTCTGTTCACTAAATAAATGAATAATAATTAATGCATTTGAGTTGAACGTAGATTAAATTAAGACCACGTTATCTAGTACGTAATATTTTTATACTACAGCTAAGATGTTTCTTTTGATTCTACACATGTGAGAACAAAGCGTGGATTACCAACTACTGGACTATAAATCAGCTTAATCCCGCGGCCCGAGTACCGGCTTTGCCATAAACAGGTATCACCGTCCATATCACGGTATATGGCAAGCGACACCGGTGTCCCGACTTTGATAAATTATTATGAGTCTGTCACGCGCCCCGTCCGCTTATCATCGATGTGACGACTGCGTTACACCCAATTTAGTCCAAGCATGACACCGTTTTTATACAAGAAAAAGTTGACGTATTTTTTACGTATCAATTTATTTTTTGCCTGAATAGATCATAGATTTATGATAATTTTATAGCTAAGATACACGGTTGTAAGCTCGAAGTATACGAGCTCGAAAGGAGGTAATTGTAGGTAATTGCTGCCATAATTAACAATAGTTTTTAATATGAACATAACTCTGAAATCATAAAAAAACAGCTACTCTATAGATCAGTTTCACTCTTGACCAAATGCTTAAAACAGCGGATTTCTTTCCTGATTTTGAAGTTGTACCTATAAAAAAGTTGTTCACAAGGATGCGTATACCTTTCTTATAATAGATGGTGACATCTCACCTGATTTTAAGTGATAGTCCGGTCTAAGTTGGAGCACGCTTGCTTAGAAGATACCGATTCACTCGCAATTTAAAGCCACCCAGATTGTATACATCGGTGAACATCCACTTAGGTAGTGTATTCCAGTGTAACGGTCCGCACAATAAAAGTGGATTCACCTCGTATTATTTGAGTTTTTGGAACGTCAACCATGGAACGATATCGCTTTTCAAACGTTTGGATGTTCGAGGACATGTGGGAATTAGACCATGAAAATCTGAAACTACCCTACTTTAAATATCATGATCCGAAATGAATTTGATAAAAAATTGATAAACTAGCAACGATTTTCATGACTTTGTAGTTAAACAAAGGAGGCATTGCAGATGAGCCTCCTGACATGTTTCTTAATAGACTCCAAAGCCTTTAGCTGGCACTCAGCGGATCCATCCCAAAAGTGCAAACAAGTCCATGCATGAACAAACTTGTGCTTTGTAAAATTTGAGCAACTGTTCCAACCAATTACTGATGCATCTTCGAAAAGATACCTAGCTTTAATATATATGATACCCTAATATTAATCTTTCGGCTTAGTACCTACATAAACTTGTAACCCTATACGAAATATATTCTTTAATACCTTTCTTTTGATATTTATAGCCGATTTGTATTATTTATTTTTTCTGTTTATCTGAAATAAACTTTTTAGGAGATGCGAATCTAGGTCAGGTAATCCGCCCTTTTTAATTTAATATTATGTCATATATGCTATAATGCTAAAACATGATTAATTATTTACGAAAAGAGATCAGATTAGAGAGAGATTTTTAGAGATCAGTAAGTGTCCCAATTTTTTTCACGATTGACAATCTAGGTGTTTTGACTACAGTTCACTTGATGTTAAGTGACTGTGTGGTCGAAGATGGTAAAAAAAACAGCCTGGAGTAAAACTGGCTCTTGAGTGAGGCTGCCGGGACATATCGCTAAGTGCTTGGCGGCAGATTAAAATTTAAGAGATTTAGAGATTTAAGAGACGGAAGGTAGAATTTGTCTTGGTGGGTTGGAAATTTCTTCATACCGTACAGGAGGACTCCGGTCTGGAAGAGCTCCACAGCGCGCTGGTCCTTCACAACACTTTACTCGCTTCGAAGTTTACCCTCTGCGCCCACGATCTAATCGCTGTCTTCAAATGTGAAGCGAGCAGCGCAGCGGCTCGTAGTGACGCGAGGCCACGTGCTAATCGTAATCTGCTTTGTTTTCTTACGGATGTGGCCGAAACTATAGTCGGAGTATCACACATAATTAAACGTGGCTTATTCCGTATCAGCGAGATACAATAGAATTAACAACGTATATATCTGGGTAGGTACAATGTACATACCTAAAATCTAAGAAATCATACCTAGAATATGTATTGCATGGATTTTATTATTCCTTTTAGCGTCGTTATGTAATAAAATATTTCTCCATAAAGTCTGCTCCCTCTTTTGTGAGGTAGACTCCTGTAATATGACCGAGTGGTAGAAGTTTTAAAGTAACTTTAGATGTTTCGCTCTAATCTATTAAGAACTTGGTGAAAAGCTTGATTAATTCGCAGCTCTGGTAAATGACGGGTTATATTTAGAGATTAAAGATTAGAAAAATATAGCACAGATATAATGTTGAGCGGAAAATGGGTGAAGCTTCCATGGCCCTACAAATTTGCTCGTGCTACGCGAACTTTTTTTGGGAGATAACGGATTAGCGCGGCCGATTCACATAAAGAGCGTGAGTTCAAATCGCAGCAATGAGCTTCAACTTCCGGTGAAGGAAAACACTGTAAAACAGGAAACTATAGAATTGTGGTAAAAGCCTTTATAGTACTTGAATGGTTAGTTACCACCACCATCAAGTTGAAAATATACCGCCAAGCACCTGTCAGTGTGTTTCTAGTTCATGGCTATTTCTAGTTCTGACAACGTGGTAATATAATTACACTCACTAAAACACTAATAAAACTGGAATAAAACTAGGTCTCAAGTGAAACCTAGTTTTTATTCCAGGCTGGGTGTGTTTATCATCTTCGACCATAACGTCACTTAACATTAGGTGAGCCGTGGTCAAAACTTAGCCAATCAAACATTAAAAAAAAAGTATAACTTCCAAGATTATCTACAATTTACATCTGCGAGATTGCGAGAAAGGAATCAAGTTAGGTACCTATATACCTACTAAAGAATTTAATCTAGTCTCAATGAGTTGTTATTTTCACTTAAATCTTTTATGAAATACTCGCTTCCCAGATTTGTCAGAACTCATATATTCCACTTCGTATGGAGTGAAGCGAATGAATCTTGTATTAAGACATGAAATATGAATTTTGTACATTCGTCTCTTTGCTTTAGTAAAAGTAGGGTGTTTTTTTACCCGACTGCCAAGGAAGGGTTATGTTTTTCGCACGTAAATTTCTTTATAACCTCGTATCTTCCAAACGGCCGAATGGATTATGACAATTAAGTTATATTCATTTCAATAACCCAAGTATCCATAGAGGGTGGCTTTTAAAAAAAATCAAGATGGATTTTTGGCGCGAAATAGTTTAAACGTTATTACATACCTACAAGAAAAAAATAACCAAACCTATCAAGGTTAGGGTATCTAAATATAGTTAATTAAAAGGGGCTTGCAAAAATATATCGAAGTTATATGCTTAAATTAATTAGGAATAATAAATTTATTTAAAAAAAAACCCTTTGATTATAGCTATTTTATTCGCAGTCGGGTTATAGATTTTTTAAAGTCTTTAGCTTGTTATTTTTATATGATTATGTAGGCGTATATACGTATAATAAATAATTATATTATAGAAAGTTGTACAAACAAAAAAATGTTTGCAAGTACACTTGGGAAAATATGTACGATGACGGTGGCATCCATATAAACGTCATTCATGGATACAATCTACACAAACAAGTTACAATCTGGGTGCCTTGAAGTAGTAAGTTTCTACTAGGCAAGTGTGCTTTATCGTGCACAACATATTTGTTTTATATCAAACAAACGCAAGCCTATAAAATGTTAGTAAAAAATATAATATGTATACATAAATGTCTAGTGTAGCGGTTTGGCAAAACGCGGCCCGCGGGCCACATGCGGCCCGTGATTGTTTTATAAATTGGTCATAGATAACCAAAATATTATAGATTCTAAATAGAAAACATTATAAGTATAAGAATTATATTGCCTTTATTTTAACAATTTTTAATATGGTTTTTGTTTTTTCTACCTATTCTGTGGGATATTCTATGCTTATTATTGCAACTGAGGCCCGCATTTATTTTATTTTGCCACCTTGTGGCCCCTGCCTGGCAAAAGATTGCCGACCCCTGGTCTAGTGTATTCCACATTAAGGCATTAAATTTATAAATACATCTCAGGAAACCTACTTTATTTAAGTCCCTGTTAAAACAATGACCATTTTTGCTATGATTAGGCCCTGATAAAAACAGCACTTTACAGAAAAATCAGGGAGCCACTATTGCATATTTTTAGAAATAATAATAATTTCTTACTTCCATTGTTTGGCTCTTTGGCTGCTTTGTACAATTGCCATCAATCCAACGTTTTTTTATTCAATATCTTTGATCTCAATTCGACAAGGCGGGTGATATTGATAGGTACCAAGCTTTTACAAAGGGTCATATGTGACACTTTTTCCAATCATTCTCCATCTAAGATATTAGAAAGGAAGATCGTTGAAAAATTTGTTATTGTTGTGTCACTTAAATCTTCGATATTATCTTAGGAGTGATATGTTTGAAATGTACTCGTATTTGATAGTGTATGTAGAGTTGTGTATGACTATTGTCCAAAGATCTATGACTACCTCCATAGTGTTGGAGGGCTGGCTTAGAGTTTTGGCGATAAAATCGTCGTTTTACTATCGCTTTATTCCATTGCATTAAATTTTTTGTGTTTTCTTTCCTGTGCTATGTCGTGCCATATTGTGTAGATTTTGAGTATCTAGCTATCTTAATAATCGTTAGTTAGTCATGTTTAATCTCTTAATAACAGTAAAATTATAGTTTGTACTGACAAGTATATATTAAAAATTTAAAAAACTCCCACACCAACCTTGGTTACAGAATACCAACGGCTGAACAGATTTTCTTTAACCATAGCTAAGAACCCTTTAAATCAAGTCATCTCACTATCGAATACAATTAGATCGAAATCGTATTAGATATTCGGAGGCTAAAATGCCACAGACAGACAGACAGATACATATAGATATACACACGAAAATATTCACGACTAAAACTGTAGATAGCAGATAATCTGAAAAGGAAAAAATCATGTATAAACAAACAAGCACGTATCCCGTCGTATTTTTTTTTCAGAAAACTATTATTCACGTCGCAAATACTAGCTCCCTGTGCTCGTATAAAATCATGGCTCGATCCATCGCATACGGCAAAACTCTGCCTTTTCTCAGAATAGTTCCCGGGGGCGTTCGAGTCACATCGTCAATCTCGTCCGTATCGCTGGCTTTCGTCAAATGTACTACAAACTTGTCCGGTTTGCTTCGGGTGAGGAGCTCTGGGTTAAAACAATGACTAACACCGAAATAAATCAGGCGTACGGGTGCCGGGACCATCACGTTGCAGAGACGGAACCCCGTACAGTGGGACCCAGGCCCCTTAACACCACCGCAGTAAGATATTCCGCCGCCAAGAAGTTGTGTGTAAGTATTACTGTTTTCCGGTTTGAAGGGTACTGCAGCCAGCGAAATTACAGGGCTGTTAAGACAAACCATCTAATGTCTCAAAGTAATGAGCGCCAAAGCAGCGAAGTCCTGAACTTTGTTTTGTCTTTCAAAGTTTTCTGTATCGCTGCAATGGTCATGGACAGGCGTTATCTCTTAACATCAGTAGAGCGTGTCCTTCGTCTTATTACTTTTACAAAAAGCAAAAATTAAAAAAATACATTTTAACCTTTACTGCCCATCTTTGCCTAACCAAATTTATATGATTCTACCAACGCAAGTTTCTAGTAAAGTAGCTATAGTTTAAAAAAATACCCAGTAAAATAGTACAAATACAAAAATATTCATTGATCATAAAAATTGTTATAGTTTATGCGAGTCCCTGAGTCTTATACTAGATATTGACATGTACTATACGAATATATTGTTTCCCAGACACAATAAATAATATACTTAATACCTACCTTATTGAAACGAAAGGAAATACTATGATAAATGTCTTATAATGTATAATTAATACTTTATATCTAAGTTGCAGAATTAAAAATAAATAGTATGTTACATTCTTCCAAAATTTTGTGATGTTGGGTTTTTTAAAAAACGACAATAGATTATCCTAAAAACTACATGCAATAATTATGTTTTATTGAATTATTTTTAAATGCATTTTTGATTAACGCTTACAAATATTTTTTTAAATTTATATACCTACTAACATCACATATTATTATATTCTATTATTCTTTGTTCAAATTAAGTTAATGATGTTATTGTAATATTCCATTGTTCTCAAACTATTTGCTCTGCGTGCATCCCCAGGGAGCGCCACGCGTCGTGCCTTTGTCCATATGTCAGTGAGTCATTTTTTATGCGAACATGTTCGCCGAGATAAAAAATACAAGCCCTACAATCTCTACATCATCACAAGGACGTCAAGGGAAATCATTATCTAGAAATGTACAATGTAACAGTGCTTTTTAATTTGAAAATAATTAATTTCAGATTTTCTAACTATTCGTAACGTCAACGCGTCACAATAAAAAAGAAGAGGAAGAAGTTACATAGAAAATGAGTGAATACTTACAGTCTTTTCTTATTTTTTTACGAACTTTACACAGCAAATACGTCAGTCTTACGTTATAAAAATGAATCAAGATTAGGAACATATTTTAGAATGAATGAAATCAGTGAAGAATCTTTGGTTTTGAATTCAGGTTAAAATAAGCAAAATTTATAGAGTTAAGTATATAGTCTTCACTAATTTTATACGTAACATTCTATCTTCTTTTTTTTTAATCTGTGGTAAAAGTCCTTTCATTCGAAAACTTTTTGATTTTCTGTCTCAAAGATCTAATCTCTATTGGGTGCCCATTTATCTAGTAACAAAAAATCTATGTCTTCGAAGATGGAGGTATTTGCCCAAGCAAATAGATGGTCTCCGAGTCTATCTGGTTCTTTGACTATTTGGTTAAGTGATTACAGACGTGGACGGATATTTGTTCGACAGTAACTTGTGAACCGGAATTCGTGTCGTTTTTATGAAATTTTGTTAGCAAATAGTTTGTGGAAATCCATTTTACCAGTTCAACGATACGGCAAATCAAGTGCTTGTAGATCGAGATCGCAAGGACAATGAATGAAAAAAGCTTAAAGCACAATGAATATCAGATACTGCTAATAAGTTATATCTAATTGTGTTAAAAGGATAAGACTTTCATTTTAAATGTTAATTCAAATCAGATGCGAGCATAAATTTTACAGCTGTAGCAATTTAATAACCCAACTTTATTATGATTCGCATTTTAGCACTTCAACTTTATGTATGAGAATTTCTGGTAATATTTGAACGAGGCTCCACATCGAGATTTATGGCATCTATACCCTGATGTACAATGTAAACGCTGGGACCCGCTATCTAAAATTGATGCAACAGCCCAAAAGATCTCACAACTCAGAATCCAGTTTGCCAACACGAAAATATTTACGAAGAAAAGTTCTCCCCCGATAGGAGAGGAAATGTAACTAACATAACAAATACATGTAATGAAGCTTTTGTTTGAGTATTTCCCAGAAAAAATAAAGCAGTGAAGAGGAACAAGTAAAACACATTAAAATTTCTTCGTCGTAATAAAAATTCTTTAAATGGTAACGGTATCATTAAAACGGTTTGTTTCAGTAGACATTCATCAGGCGGTGGTTTAATTAAAAGGAAAGTCTTGCCTCTTGCGGCATCCCCTTGCCGTTTGCTGACCTGACTGGTAAATGGGAACTCCATTAATTTATGCTAAACGCTCGCCCTTGGTTGGTATACACTCCGCGTCAACAAACTAAATTGTACCATGCGATGCATTAATGAAAGGAGCTGGCTTTACGTCTCCAAATTATAATCGGCTAATTTTATTGAATATATTTGTTAGCACTAACAACTGAAGAGAAGCCTTTTTCAGAAAAAGCATCACTTTAAAAGTTTCTACACTTAATGTCTAGAGTCTAAAATGCTTTAACTTAAAATGATTTGGTATTTTCATAATAAACTTATCGCTGACCTCTAAGTATCTAGTAAAAACTCAGATAGTAAAAGGTGATAAAGTTTCAAAACTTCGCTTTGGGCAGATAGTAATTTTTTGGGTAGATCATATTTAGGGGTCTTGATAGCGATGCCTCTCAATACAATTAAACTTAATAGGAGACAACAACCAAACTAAGAAATATTTACACGTTTTCAAAGCTTTAATTTTCCCACGAGTATAATAGATAAAATATTCTTGCGATGCACATATTAGGTCTGTTAAGCTTCGATCGAAATAAAATTAATGAATAAGCTAACCTAACCATTGAATCAGATAAATCAATTAAATTAATTAGGTACACATTATGATTAATGATAAACAAACACGTGTTGCGCTTCTTACGGCCAAAGAACGACTGAGACGTCTTGAGCTCCGGCACTGATCTTCATAAATATGCTACCTCTGCTCTCATCCATTCATTTTATCTTGGTCGAAGTCGCTAAACATAGACAAAATGACTAGTTGCGTTTTTTTTAAAAATGATTGGTGGCTTAATGAATTGGGGTATTTGCAATTCGAGTAGGTCCTCTATTTTATTTTATTTATCTGGACGAAAATACATGAAGTAAAACGAATGAAGGTCAAACAATGCATTTATGTGCGGCCAAAGTTTAACGTCGGTGTAACACAGTGGCTGGAAATATTTACGAGGCTTGTACCCTATTAAAATATTTTACGACCTTGAAGTTTACTACTTACATTTTGAGAACAATTCGGCCATTTTACCGACGTCCGTAAAATTAGGGTGAGTAGAAATGAGAAACAATGTAATAGAACTATTGGATTGCCGGCCGATTGCTGGGTACGGAACGGTTCCTGAGAAGCAATAAAAGAGAAGTTATTGCTGCGTTTCTTATTCCGAATGACTATAAATTTGGCTTTCGCGTATATAGAATCCCTAGGTTAAATCGGCGCTTGCTCTTAGCCGTAACTAATCTAACCCTATTTTTTTGTTTCAGATTTTAAGTTTAATTCAGATAAATAATTATAAATTATAACAGGTCATTGACAATACTAATTGTTTTAAGTATTAAATAATTGTCGTCCTTGTTGTAATGAAAATGACTTATAAATAAAGAAAACGCTAAAGATTTCACTCCAGACTTCAATAACATGAACTTCTGTAAAGTAGCGCTTGAATTAATTAGGAACCTAACTCTATAAGTAGTAGTATTTAAAGTCCAGTGTAAACATATGTTTTCAACTAATATTATGAGTACGACAGTATTTTTATACAGGGTTATTTTAACCAGCCATCGCTCATCATTCATACGTGATAGCTTTGGCTCTTAAGATTTTTAATAACTTAATTTTCTTTTTTTGTAATGTTTTTCAAGTGTTTGACAACACCTTATTGATGTATACGCGCCTCCCCCTTTGTATATCGGTTAGCGTTGTAACACCGGGCCCGGCGTACGGGCAGTAATAAACGAGCGTTCTAACCGAGTACGTGTATTATTTACCTCCGTCTAATACATATCATCTGGCGAACGATTGATGTGGAACTACCTGCAAACAAAAAAATAATTGACCATGGCTGTGGCTTATTTGGGAAATTTGCCTATTTTCGATCACAAAGATAGTGAATGGGCGATTTTTAAGTCCAGATTAAATCAATTCGTGAGGATCAATGGCGTGGAAGAGGACAATCAAGGCGGTTTGCTCCTGACGCACCTCAACGACGAGACCTACCGCCTAGCGCGGAACTTAGCATTTCCAAAGGACTTGGAGTCGTTATGCTACTCGGAGCTCGTTGCTTTACTCGACGGTCCCTCTCTCACTTCTAATAAACGAGCGTTCTAACCGAGTACGTGTATTATTTACCTCCGTCTAATACATATCACTTATCTGATGTTAAGTGATGTTGTGGTCGAAGATGGTAATCACATCTAGCCTGGAATGGAACTGGCTCTCAAGTGAGGCTGCGGGAACACATCTTTAGCATCATTTACATCTTTTCTTTTATCTTAGCGAGAGATTTTCAACTTGGGGGTGGTATCTAGCCAGTTTAGTGTAAAAATATACACTATCACTATACTATGGTTTCCTCATGATGTTTTCCTTCACCGGCAGCTCAAGCTCGTTGTTGAAGTTCGAACCCAAGACTTTCGGCGTGTGAATCGGCGGCATAAACAACTTTTATCTGTTTTTCATTAAAATTAAGGTACTCTATATATGTATTGTAAAAATAAAACAAAAGTTGTTAAGTATAATGTAAACATTTGTTTTTAAATTAAACATTATATTGTATAAAACATTCTAACTAGAAGGAAAACATTGTTTGATAAACAAATTAAAATTGCTTTGGTAGAGAGTTTTGTCTGCACGATGCAGGCTTGGACGCCTATTAAAAGTTTATTTTCCTGGAACAGACTGCCCGATGGCTGCAAAATATAAACTCAGAATCTAAAAGTTCTTCTTCTCTAGCGTTTATTTTGCTTAAAACGGATCGCTTTTCATTTTAACTTGTCCAATTATGGGCGAAGACAGTATGATTTTGCGTCGGAATAAATGTTTAATCTATATTTGCGGAAAATCATATTAAGTTAAGCAATAGCAATAGTCCAACAAAACAAACAAAACAACAAAACTTTAGTCCATTATAGTTCATTTTTGTGAGTATGTATTATTTATTTTTTATTTATATTTATATAGGTATAACTATATATTCTGTGAATATTTCTAGAATCTACCTGTTACCGTTATCAATATCGAGTAAAAATCAGCAAAAAATGCCACCTTATTTTTTTGTGTTTGTTGTTATAGCGGCAATAGAAATACATCATCTGTGAAAATTTCAACTGTCTAACTATCACGGTTCATGAGTACAGTCTGGTGACAGACGGACGGACAGACAGACAGACGGACGGACAGCGGAGTCTTAGTAATAGGGTCCCGTTTTACCCTTTAGGTACGGAACCCTAAAAAGTAGAATTGTTTTTGCTTATTTTTTTTGACATTGCACTTTCTGCATTTGTCCGTGTTTATTTCAATCTTTTCAAGTATTTTATGATAAACCAACACTTTACTACATGCTTCGACGATATTTTAGAAGCAACAAGAAACATTTATTTTTCAGCACATTATATCGTTACAACACTAATGCACGTAATTTGGCACTTGAATAAAACGCTACAAGTTTTTACATAAATATTGTAAAAAAAACTCCACCACCACTTTCCTCCCTCCTCCCGTCCTTGTATACCACTACGATTTAGCTCATTAATCGCGAAAAATAAGAAGCAGGTTACCTATCTGTCATACAGATGGAGAACGAGGCAGTTACAATAGTGTTCAAAGTAAGAAAGAAAGAAAAAACATTTAAGCAACACAATGTTAACGCACACGCAAAAAAATATGTCCAAAGCTTCAGCGTTCGCTATAGGTAGTGTGTGACATGTTTCAAAATAGCCCTAAAATGGAATAAAACATATTTCCAAGCTTTTGTAGCAATGCGAATTTACAGCACACGGTCGCAAGCGCCCCCTGTCGTCACCACACGCTCTCATTTCCGTGATTATTACACGAATTGCGGTTTACTTTCAATTTACACGACACAATATATACGAGGCTGAACAGACAGACGCAGCACACATTCGAGTGGACGCGAAATATACATCGCACAATATAAAATTGCAAAATTAGATTTATTTTTACACGTTTGTTTAAATTTCAACAAAATAAATGAGGTTGAACTGCCGGTGAAGGAAAACATCGTGAAAACCATAGCATGGTGGTAGGTTCTTTCTAGTACTCGGCTGGCTAGCTATCACCCTCAAGTTGAATATCTGCCGCCAAGCACCTAACGGTGTGTTCCCGCTGCCTCACTTCAGAGTCAGTTCCATTCCAGACTAGGTGTGTTTTACCATCTTCGAAAACACCTTCATTTAGCACATACTAGCTTGTCAACGAAAAAATTTTCATTTCTAGGCTAGGAATTTTTACCATTATCGACCACACCGACACAATCGATTACAGTTTGACACTTAACATCAGGTCAAGTGGCCTGAACTACTTAAAATATGATATTTTAAGTTTTATTCATTTATCATTTCAGCAAATGATATTTCACTAATGTATGGACGAAGTATGCCTTCCACTTTACCCTTTTTTACTGTGTTAGCACTTGTGTCCTCGTAACCATATATTAGGGTTTATTACGACAAGATAATGAGAATGTGTCTTATAATTGTCCATAAACAAGGAGCACACTCGCTTTGGCTCACATTCGGGAGTTAATTTCTAAGCTTCCCTTCATGAAAATGCTGCCAAGAAGTTCACCACTGATCATTTTCATAAAACAATTTCATGTTACAAATTAGACAAAGTACAAGATTCATTTATTTGTGAGAGCATGGTTTAGTATAGTGTACACAGTACACATATGTGTACATATAAAGTAGCACACAGATCTTAAAATGATTAATTATTTATGCTTATCACTACATATTAACAAACTGAACTAACGCTAACTAATTAACTAACGCTGGCTTATCGAGCAAACGTTCTACACCTATAATGAATTCTTTGATTTTAAACTATAATTACGGCTGTAATGATCATTTTTAATTATATTTTTTTCAAATTTGATATATTTTCATTAAAACTTATTTTATAATTATTTTTTTACTTGACATTTCTTATTTAATTTTTATTATTGACATTACAATGACAATTTTGATCGGGATGTGAAATTAATTATATTAAATTAATTTTAACTTTGACATTGTGTTATTGTTATTGTTATTGTATTTGTATTCTATATCTAAATGACTTGTAATTGACATATTACCAATAAATTGATTATGATTATGATTATTATACAACAAATTCGTTAGTCTGTCAGTCTATTCGCGATAAACTTACAAACCACTGAAATGCTTATCATGCGAGTTTCACCAATAGATAGAGCAATTCATGAGGAAGGTTTAGGTATATAATTTGTCAAGGTTTTGTGTAAATTGGTTGAAATATGATGATAATTGTTGGAAGTGTCGGAAAAGTCAAGCCACCTGGGAGCTTTCATTGAAAACACTGCCTAATCCCTTTGAGATAATATAACAAAACAATGCATGGTGGGATAATCCTCTTTTATAGATCTACAAAAAAGTCTGTGGTGGCATATACTACCTTTTAAGGATAGCTTACTATACCCATTATCCATCCGCGAAGCCAAAGCGGGTTATTACCAATTAACTTTTGCCCTAAAGTGCACAATTTCTGAGATATCGGCCAAAAACTTTTTTCAATATGGCGCTTGAAGCTACACCTGGATCTGTTAACATTTTGTGATTTTTGTGGTTTTTTTTGACCTTAGGGTCACTGAGCATCAAATCTCAAAACGATCATAAACATAAAACCATACAAAAAATAAAATTGAATCAGAAATATAGTGCAAGGTTGACCAAAAAAAAAAACGGCTATCCTTACTGGCCTATATTTTGTTCCAAATATGTTTCGTTTTGAATAGACGTTCAAAAGATTAAAATAAGTATCGAATAATTTTATCGAATGTAATTTCATGTGCTGACATTGTTTGATAAACATTTGTATTAACTTTAGGAAATATACCCAAAAACTATTTGGCGTGGAATTTTAAGTAAATTGTTGGGCTTTGATATATGTACCTAATTACTACAATAATTGGGGCAGCAAAAATTTTACAACCTATACTCGGGAAATGTATCAATCAACCACTGGCCTGTTTATGACCAATTTACCATAGCAGCGCCATGTAACGAAACTAGTAGTTTTAGCTCAGTGGTTAGCGAGGACGGTTCGCCCGCCGAAGGGTGTGGGTTCAAGCCTCAACAATGAGCTTGAGCTGTCGGTGAAGGAAAATCATAGCATGGTGTTAGGGTACTTTCTAGTACTCGGCTGGTTAGCTACTGCCAAGCATCTAACGGTGTGCTCCGGCAGCCTCACTTGAGTGCCAGTTCAATTCCAGGCTAAGTGTGTTTACTGTCTCCGACCACATCGTCACTTAACATCAGGTGAGCTGTGGTCAAACAACTAGCCTGTCAAACGTAAAAAAATTAGTCTTGAAAGAGTATTGCTACTTTGGAGGTCATTACTTTGAGACATGCAATGATTAGCCTCGCTAACCATGTAATTTCGCTAGCTGCAGTACCCAACAAACCGGAACTTAAAAATGCTTACACACTGCTCCTTGGTAGAGGAATATCTGATATTGCGGTAATAACTACTTAAAAGGATATCTGCCACCAAATATATATATTTTAAATATGCTCGAACAAGAAAGCGGCGCGCAGTAATAAGTATTTCCATAACGCCTTCCTACTTAAATTTACATCTAAGTACAATACAATTAGTTGCGCAAGTACAGAATGATTTTACTTACAGTCTTCCTGTTTAATTAAGGAAGGAAAGGAAAATACAAGAACAAATAAGTACATTTATTTTAGCGTATATTATATTATTACGTAGCATTCGTAGCGCTCGTAGCGTTTTACCAGATGCTACGAAGCGTAAACTTTACTCGGGTTATTGTGAGAGCGAGGGATTTTAAAAAGGTTTCCGCTCTCTTTCTAAATCGTATACGGAAACTTATATTGAATGCGCGTATTGTTGAAGTTATTGAAAGGGTTTCATATTTTCATCCTATTTTTAGTTTGAATAAAATAATTCATCCCTAAAGTTGCAGGTATTAGGTAAGTGTTTGGTGTTGCGGCTACGTTAATTTTTTCTCCGAATTTATTTAGTTCGAGTTTTAGGGACTAAATCAAATATTTTTGTTTTTCTTATGTAGGATTACTCATGTCACGCGCAGCGTCGTCTTTTTTCGGGCGAAACAAAGAGTTTGAGTAAAATGTCAAAAATATTCCATCCCAAAATTTAGCTGTAAAATGTCAAAAAGGTTTATGCCAATGACATAAACAACAAAAAAACATCACTCAGATTGACGTGGAGTGTAAGTGTGCTTAAAATCCTCACTTTATAAAATTAATAAAAGGTTTATGCCAATGACATAGACAACAAAAAAAACATCACTCAGATTTACGTCGAATGTAAGTGGGCTTAAAATCCTCACTTTATAAAATTAATTTGTTTTATGATATCCACGCATGCTGCGCTATGAATACAAAATGTTTGTTCTGTCTGATACAGCGAATGTTTGTCGTGGAACGTAAACACGGTAAAAGTACAAGTTATCTAAGGGTCAGGCGTGCGCCGCAAAACAACCTGCCATTTCGTTTTAGCTAATGTACTTACGTTGAATTGTCACTTGCCCTCGGGACCAGACTTGTTTAACCTCTAACAGATATGGGGCCGTACCGTGAGCTCTTATTGTCTTTCAGGTTAGACGATCACGAAAAACGTGAACTGATCTATTACGTGACTGCATATTGCGTAGTAATGTTCACAGTCGCGTAAGTTATTCGTGAACGTCTAACTTTAATGGTTATAATAGCTCATGATACAGCCCCAACTGGCTTCAGTTGATCACGGCGTGCCGACGTGGGGAAAACAAAACAAAAACTTTATGTCTCTCTTTTTCTCTTTTTCATTTTTGTTCGTCAGACAGCGGTCTGACTAAGTGCGCTAGTCCACGAAACAAGGTTAAACACGCCTCTATTTTTTATCGAACAAAACTGATCTTATTTTATACGCTACGTGGGCTATTTTCTATAAAATACGGGGCAATAATTCAATTTATCCCTTTGCTATTCTTTTTTCCTTCACTACATAAAATTCCCGTAAGTGTTTTATCGAACTCGCTCGGTAAAAAGGATTCGTCATTCTTCATTTTCATCGTCGTCTCCTAAGTCATTTCGTTAAGCACAGTTTCTTTGTTACAAGACAAGTGATTTAGAGATTTTTTCTGATGACTTTTTGATTACACGTATTTTGAGCGAAGTTTTAATAGCAGTAAAGTTGTTATTGCAACGAAGACCACGAAATAACTTTATCGTTTTGTTGTCAATAAATAAAAAACCATTTACGCTCATAACAAAGCAATATTTGCTAGGTGTTAGCTTTTACGACGTTTTCTGTCGTATACATTACGGTTAGGTCGGATATAACTAGGGACACCTAAGTATACGTCGTATAAATGTTATAAAGTTGCCGTCAACAAGGGTAGTCTCGTTCGAGAGTAGGTATTTTTACCTGCCTTATCTGAGTTTAACAGTTAGTTGAATTTGCATCCAGGACATTTGCATTAGGATTGTGTTTACACAATAAAACAAACGCTTAGCTCTTGTTCTCTCATTGACCTCGTATTTACCTTATTCTGTGGTGCTGAAACAATGCAACACATGATACTTTGCTATGCAAGGATATAGGCTTGGTGTCACATCACGCATCATCAGCCATAGGACGTCCACTGCTGGACATAGGCCTGGGGAGGGGTTTTGCCAATATTCACCACGCTTGGCAGGCGGGTTGGTGAGCGCAGTTAGGTAAGGAATGTAATCCGGAAGATTATTGAGTTACTAGTAAGTAATTTTTTTTTTTTTATTTGACATATTGACTTTTCATTTTATTGACATATATGTATATGCTATGATTTTGATATTTTTAAATATGAATGGAGAAATGACTTGTAATTTTGGTGTTATCAAAAAAGATTTGTATTTTTAATCAATTATTTCCTTGTACCTCTAATAGCAAAGCATGGCCCTTTAGTAAGTCATTAAGAGTGTGTTGCTCGTAGTACGAAACAAGAGGCCGCCTTGTACTCTGCTTTGCTCCTAAAAGAAGGCCACCAGATGTGGCCGAACTTAGTAGTCGGATGTAATGAAAGTAGTAGTAGTAGTGAAGTTCTGAAGTAAAATGTGTCAAAACCGCGACAGTGTCAACTGTTTCTTCCGTCTTACATATGTGGAATGACATACCACTTCCGGTTTTTCCACCGAATTTTAATTTACCTGACTTAAACAAAGGGTGAATAGAGTCCTTAAAGGTAGCAATGCACTGACAATGCTCCGGGTAGAAAACGTCATTCTATCCGTGTTTTCAGGCAATGAAAAACCGAGCAAAGCTCGATCATCCAGTTACATTGATTTAAAACGAGCGTTGTGGTAGCAATAAAACACGTTTCGTAATAAAACGATTTATTTAATTTAAACTTCGAATGGAAACTTACAAAATATTGTACATGAGAGATCAAAGTTCTTTGGCATTACTTTGGCACTGGTTGAGCTACATCGCATTGCTGTAAATTTTAGTTTCGCTCGTCTAATTATTCACTTAAGTTTTAGTTATAATGGTCGATTTCATTCACATAGGTTATCTTGGCTAGATTAAAGTGTGTTAACCACTTTTACATTTATTTTTACATTTCAATTAAAGAGTGGCAAGTCATGCCTTATGCTTAACTACCAGAATTATTTTTTTGTTATTAAATTTGTATATCTAATTGTTGTCTTTTTATTATATAATTTTCTTATCTATTACTTGAGGAAAAACTAAAATTATATAGTTCACAAATCAAACAGAAAAAAAAAACTATGGCACCTCGATTTGGCACAATTTAAAACAGATTTGGCGTAATCAGACTTTGACAACGTTGCATTGTTTTGGGATGATTGCGTTTATCATTGGATTATTTAATTTGGAACATAGCAAGTCTGTTAGGAAACTGAATTAAATACATTTAAAACATTACGTTGTCTCCTTTTTCCCCGTAAAACGTAACATAAGCATGACGCCACTTGTTTCAGAAAAAAATTCGATGATATCATTTAGATAGATTCTATATTACAAAACTATCAATTAGAATTAATATAGTCTTAGCATTTTGTTCAGCACTAGTATTGTTGGTATTTTATGAATGTACACTAATATTATCTTGTTAGGTGTATATCTACTTTAATATTTAATATAAGTATCATTAGTTCTTTCTTATGCGTTTACGTAAAATTAAGTCACAACTGTTTTAAATTCAATCGTGAATCTGAAATAATTTCTTTTTTTTTATTTTAACTTTATCAGCTTTCTATTGAGTTCTAATTTAGCTTGGAGTTGGATCATTTAAATAAAAATGTAATTCACGTTATAACATGAGAAATATATTGAACTGTGGTTTCAGATTCCCAAAAAGCTGCCACTTGCACTGTCCTTACGATAAGATATGAATTATTTACACTAATGTTACCAAGGGACCATCAATAAGTCAAGTCATACGAATTTTTCTCCGCCCTTGTCACAGCTAACCACATTTTGAGACCTCCTCCCTAAATGAGGTCATACATTGAGCAAGATTATTAAAATAAAACCGCAGTTTCAAGATTAATTGATGTGACGTCACGATGACAGATGCTTATAGACAATAGATGATAGAAATGACATGTCACCACTCTTGTCACACGATGTCATGATTTGTGGAACGCCTCTTCCTTGAGACTTTATTGATGGCCTCTAACTGGTACTTAAAGTTACTTAAACCATAAAACTTTTAAGTTGAGCCATTTCTAACAACACCACTCGAGCTTGAATACAATCCTAAAGTCTATGAAAAAAAAAGTACAGTCGAACATAGAACCTTCTTCTTTTTTGAAGTCGGTTAATTAAACAAGTTACTCTAAATTTCCCTGACACAAACAGAGAAGCGTTATTAGTTTAACGTATCTATCAATGACATCGTAGCTTCCAAACAGCTGAACCGATTTTAATTTAGTAATTTTTTGTTAAAAGGTGATTTTATATGAGTATTCTAAGCTATGATTCAAGAAAATCAGTTCAGCTGTTTGACGTTTAATAACTATTTTCTAGTTGATGAATGGATGTGAACGTCTTCCACACGTCTGATTGAGTGGAAATTTGGTAATGTTTCACTATTATCAGGTTTTTTTTTTAAATTTTAATGTACATTTGTTGTATTCGCTCCGTTTAGACCGTACACTTCGATAAAAACTTTCACGGTTGTCTTTAGCCTACACGTCGCTTGGAGGCGAGGAGGCTGGGTCTGGCCGCTAGTGAAGTTGACTTTTTGTACTGAATCCATAGTGGAGATATGGGGATCCAGCACCATCTCTCGCCCCGCTTCCAGTAGCGCCACTTGCTCCGCTCGGACATTTCAAAGCAGAGCGAAGTTCGGACGCCATCTCCGAGCACAGAGAAGCCTGACAAGAAAGCCACTAGGTAGAATTCATTCATAAACGTCGAAAGTTGTAATTAAAAGAACATTACCTCTTCCTTCTAGGTTTTTGTGGCAGCAAGGGAAGCAACACATTTGTATTAGTTTCAATATACAGGGTTATACTAAGCCGAAAGTGAGTTATTATATTTATGATTATGAGCAACTTTTACGGGCACAAGTCTGAATTCGTAAAACAATCTGTTTTACAGAAAAAATGTTGTCGACCTCGGACTAGATGTGTAATTGATAATTTTTTCGATATTTCAGATTTATGCCTATACCTAGTATTTTTTTTTCATTATCATGAGCTTTAGATTTAGCACCCATTTAAGCATAGTATATTTCAAATTGTGTAATAATATTACAGTGTTAGCAAGAATGTTTCTACTGGTTTTAACAATAATGACTAGCATAAGAGATAGTCTCTTTTATAAAAGGAAGTTGTTATGAGCAATGAAATAAGGAAAATCATTTGAATATTAATAATAATGTCACAGCTGGTCCTAATAAAATCCTGGCGATCTCAGTCCGTATTTACCGAAATTCAATTCAAATTTTAATTTGATTTTGGCAGAAAGCATTTCAAGACCCTATTCACAGATAAGGAAGAAAAAAGATAAAGTTCTCTTATTTAAAGGATTGATGTCAAACTATATCAAAAATGTATTAATATTTTCTATTCGTTGTTATTGGTATGTTGTTATTCTTCATCGCTCAAGAAATCTTATTCTACCTTGGATTCAACGGATCTCCAGATTGTGGATTTGATATTAGAACCAGCCGTTATCGTCACCCATTTGATTATTTAAATAGCATTAGATAAAGAAAGAGCGTTGTGAGCTACGAGCACGTCACGCGCAAAAACAAAATAGTATTTTACCCACTTCAAAGGTAAAACTAAAACAAAACAGGTAGGTAAGTATCAATAAATAATTCATAAGGAAAAATTCAACATAAGACTCTAGATTAAGTAAGGCCTGCCTAAAAGTATAGGTCTTTTGCATTATTCATATTCTTTTAGTCTAAATTAGAACGAGTTGCATAATTTTGAGAATCAAATTAAGCTCCTAAAGTTTTCCATTTCAGCGGTCGCTCATTGAGAAATAATATTTTCAGCATAAAAAGTTTCATAGCCCAGGGCTCTGTGATTCCGTAAGGAAGATTTTTAGGTACTTGTGTACACTCTTAATTAGCAATTATATAGGAGCTCGCTTTACGTCCATCTCTTTGAATAAATTACAATAACGGGAAAATTAGTGAAGCGAAAATCAGAGGAAAATTTTATCTGATTTAAATTTTAGCGCTTTTTAAGGTAAATTGAGAATTTATATCGTAGTGATAATAAACTTTTTTTCCTGTAAAGATATTTTACCGTCGAGGCCTTGGGCTTAAATTGTTTGAAATTTCTAATACGCTTTGTGGAATCGACTTACGTGTGTTTTTTTAATTGTTACTCCAAAAATTATAATGATAAGAAAAAAGTAGTAAAAAATAAAGTAATAAAAAAATATAGTTTTTTAGGTAACTTTGCGACGGAGGAAATTCATAGATGATTAATAAATATAGTATATAGGTTGGTATAAGTAATTTGATTTATTCTCTTGACATGAAGTTAGAAAAATCCAGCGATCTAATATTCGCAGTGGTTTTAAATAAAAATATATAACTATTAAAACGTTAAACCTAATTGAAACGACGTGGTGCTTTATCAGTAAGCATTTTTTAGTTATATTTTCATAAAGCTAGCCTAAATAGACCTGATTCATGAATATGTAAATTTTAACTCAAACAATTATTTTAATTGTTTTTTTTTTGTGGCTGTCAGTTTAGGTTTTCGACCACAGCTCACCTGATGTTAAGTGACGGTGTGGTCTAAGATGGTAAAGCACACCTAGCCTGGAATGGAACTGGCTCTCAAGTGAGGCTGCCGGAACACACCGTTAGATGCTTGGCGGCAGATTTTCAACTCGAGGGTGGTAGCTAGCCAGCCGAGTACTAGAAAGTACCCTACCACCACGCTAAATAAAATAATAATAATTGTTTATTTATTACGTACCGCAAGTGTACAATTATCTTACGTGGGAGAAAAAATACGTTATGGATAAATATTACTTAACTATGCACAATACTTAATATAATTGTTTTTAAGTTTTTCTATTTCAGTTAGTTTCATATAAAATTCAATGAAGAACTAACAAGAAAGGAATTTGTAAAAATGCGTTTTAAAAACGTTTTTTGAACACAGGACGGTGAAAATAGGATAGATTTTTAGGTCGAAAGTCGTGTGATGTTATTGAGATGTATATAGTTTTAAATAATGCTATCAACTCACCCGTTCATCAACGGCGACTTTACGAGATTTCCAGACGAATTCGCAGACTGCAATGACACAGGCTACGCCCATGCCACCCATAAGCACGACAAACACTCCACCGACGTTAGCCAATCCTAACTCGTTGGCTGTCGAAGACGCCTTCGAAGTTTCATCCTAAAAATAACTATACTCTAAAGCGTTCACCTCACATGGACATTAAATGTTCTAAGCAATTTACGATAGAGAATACTTAGAACATTTTTCAATACAAAATTAATACGACGAATGTAAGCCTAGTAAGTTTCGACCTATTCGGTTTATTTCAATTTAGAGGTTCTAAGTTCAAATCTCATGGCACGCGCCGCTGTCATTATTTGTTATGGGCGTTTGCCCGCTGACTTGAAAGGGCAAAGAAAAACATCGTCGAAACTTTTTTCTTGTTGTTTATGATTGTTGAAATCTACAGGTGCTCTTAAAAAAAAACTCGAAGATATGTAAAGACTGTCAACCTGCATTTGGCTAGCATGGTGGGTAACGACTTTATCCTTTTCACAATGAGAACAGACCCGTACCCAGCAGTGGGAAAGTTAAAAAACGGGGGTCATCCTTGTTAATGCAAAGATCGGACGCTCTCTTGACGTTAAGAGATAACACTTGACCATGGCCATTGCAACAATTCCCTAATTTTTTTATCAATAAAACAATTTCGTATTGCTGTTTTGGCGCTCATTACTACGAGATGTTCGTTGGTTAGTAGTTAGTAGTAATAGCCGTGTAATTTTAATTTCGATAGCTGCAGTACCCTTAACATAGTAATGTTTACACGCTATTGCTGGGCGGCAGAAAATCAGATACTACATTGGGTCCTACCTAGAGGACTTCATACTATGAACATCTACTGCTATTTAATAGGTGCAGTAGGTAAGGTAGAAGTAAAACGCCGTGATGTAAACAATTCAATTTCAACCGTTAATGACATTTTAGTTATATTCTTTCCAATTTCTAAGAACTTATCGATTACCTCCAGTCTTTCCAATAATTTATCAGGTATTTATTCGCAAGATGACTTTCAATTTTACGTGACTTTCGTTTACTTTGTTTGGCCTTTGTTTTCATCAATTTAGTCGGTTTTGAATTATCACGGTGGAAGACAAACTAATAAAGATTTTATCATGGAATTCAAGTTGACATAAAAAAGTTATTGATTAACGATTTAAATTTTAACTCATACTTTTATAATGCGAACTACTTTTACTACGTCGACCCCAAACTTGGAAAAAAATAACCTTTCCATAGATAAATAAATAAAGTCATTATACATGTTTGGGGTTGTCACAGTACATCATCGTTATAAAAAATCTATATAAATATACCTATGAAGCACCAAATTCTTTATATATATTATTCCCCAAAGACCGGTGAAAGTCTAAAGATAGTTTAAATTAACAGTTGACAGTCCTTAGTTGACTGGATTTCGTAGTATCTCTGCTTCAAGAGTTATAAATCTGCGTTCTATTCCCCCCAGGACACACATTTATGTGATGAATTTAATATATGTTTGTTCAATGTCCGGGTGTACTGTATTTATAAGTAACTATTTACAAAAATATATAAAAGCATTTTTTTTTTATTTAGAAAATTACACTCCACAGACACCGGGGTCCGTGACCTTTATTAACTTGAATTTATAAAATATTATATATATATATTTTTTTTCTACAAAAAAAAAAGATATAAAAGCATTTCGTCAGTCAAGCTTTGCTTACTTTGGGTCTAGATAGCGCTGCGTGAAATGACTTACGATATTTATTTATTTAAATATATATCGTGTCTTTCTGTATTATTTACTAAAACATGATGTATGTATGATATTATTGTATACGTACGTCGTGCAACTTATCCAATTTTAATAACAAGCTAAAACTATAACCCGACTAGGAAACTAATCGATTGACACCTCATCCATCGAAATCGGATGATTAGTTTCGGTGCTATGGTGAAACACACATAAATACATACATACATAATTATGTAGATGTAAACAAACAACAAATATGTACTGCTACAAGCTTAAACCTTTTTGCGTTTTTGTATTAAAGAAGAAACAAAAATAAATGTTGCCAGTCTGACACTGGCAGTTGATTATTATCCTCCTTGGTACTTAGTTACGTTGAACTTTGTATGTAATGAGCTAAGTTGATACTATCACTATATGACACAAAAAGCTCTCATTGCGACAGACAGTCTTGGAAATTGTGAACAAAGGGAATACTTGTATCTCTAATTTGCTGAAACTTTGTGTACTTATGTACCGAGTGGATCTAAAAAGTAGGTACGTGTCTGTCTCGTTTCTTGAATACCATTGTATTTTAACAAATGCGATAATCCTACTTGATTATAAAGTATAGGAAATCTGATTATTGGAACTATTCTCTTTGATGAATTGCTCTCCAATATTCTGCCGCCAAGCAGGAATGTGTCAACTTCAGTGTGTTAGCTTGAAGGGTACTGCGGCTAGCGAAATTATGCGGCTATTAAGACTAATCCTCAAATGTCTCAAACTAAGGAGCGTCAAAGCAGCGTTGCTCTGAAAATTGATGTTGCCAGGAAATTAGCGGGTGCTGCTGCGATGGTTATGAACTAGCGTTATCTCTTACCGTCAATGTTTCATTTTTTTAAATTTATTTTTAATGTAAAAGTAATGAGACGAACGAGACGCTCTCCTGTTGGTAAGAGAGAACGCAGGTCCATAACCACAGCGGCAATACACAGAACTTTGAGTAACAAAACGAAGTCCAGGGAATCGCTGCTTTGACTCATTACTTTGATCCTTAAGATAGTTAGTCTCAGCAGCCCTCAAATTTCGTTAGCTGCAAACCGGAACATAGTAATGTTAACACACTACTTTTTGGCGGCAGAAGGTACCAGATATTCTGCATCATGACGTGTTCTAGGTAGACGAGCGGTAGTACGAGAGGTACGTAAACGGGACGTCGGAGCTCTACCACCAAGTAAAGTTCATTACGTTTACATAAAAACACTGGCTGTGGTTCCAGGTTCTACCTTAGGAATCGTATACCTAAATGTAGTTAGTAAACAGTGGTTTAATACTTTATCTTCGTTCTTGAGAGTCACTTAAATCATTTTAGCCTTCATAGCGTGAAACGTTTAATATAAGAGTATAATAAAACCTCAAAGAATCTATGACGTAAATAAATAACAAATATGTTCATACTATTATACACAAGCTCACAAACTTTTGCATATTTATATATAAGTAATATCAGGGAGAGTGTGGGTTGATTTACAACCCGCATAATATATTAGGTAGGCGCGACCAATATCATAATTTTGAAAACACTTTCATGACGATGAATTGAATTACTTTATAAAATTTATGTTTTTCGAGTGTTTAAAGGCGGTGTTTAATTCATAAAAAACTAAATTACGTGCACGTGTGTGAGAAAGTAATCGAATGTGGTGAAACATATCTTTGGCGCAAGCTTCTTGAAGAGTTGATACTATGTGAATAAGACTTATTTCATACAATTTAAGATTAATTAATCTAAAACATTAAAATACCTATTTGACACCAGCAAAATGCACAAAGTGCGATGCCAAAAGAAAATGTTTTTGACAAACAAATTTATTATAATGTCTCCA
Organism: Biston stratarius; assembly: GCA_950106695.1. Classification (NCBI taxonomy): domain Eukaryota; kingdom Metazoa; phylum Arthropoda; class Insecta; order Lepidoptera; family Geometridae; genus Biston; species Biston stratarius. The sequence goes on along the minus strand of OX467106.1, from coordinate 35,984,827 downwards.
TTTTGCTTCGCTAAGTTAATGGGACCGTTTCCGTTTAAATACGCACCCTGCAAGAACCGCCGCCTCGCTTCTCCTTCCACCATTTTGTTTTCAAAATATGTAATTTTCCTTCCTCCTGCAGTTTGAGTACAGCTCCGCTAATAGCGGTGCGATACGGGGAGTCTGCAAAACAAAAATAATTAGAGTACGGCCTCACTAGAATGCAAGACATAACAGGTTAAAGTTCTGAAATTGCTTTAGTTATTCTTAAGAATAATTTCACAAAAATAGGTCTAACTATCTCTCTATCACAAAAAATATAAATTTCTATCGTCTAGTGCAGTTTACAATATACATATTACTTACGACGCGTAGCCTACGACGTCCACCCGCAACGTGGACAGATGACTTAATAAAGACCGCAGGAACGCGCTGGAAAGAAGCTGCTTTCAACCGGTCTTTATGGAGGTCAATGGGGGAGGCCTATGTCCAGCAGTGGACTTCCTACGGCTGAGATCTCAATGATAATGATGATATTACTAACATAGAAATACATTATCTTTGATATAATATGATTTTGGCATTTGGGATGTGCCGTGCAATGTCTTATAGTACGATAGGACTCTAAACGTATTACCTATTTAATAGCATTGACCATTGATAATCTAATTACAGATAAAAGGACACTTTATACGGTCTCTTATGTAAGTAAATGAATAGACCAGTTCGTGAATATTACTCAAAATTAAATTATCTCCGCTCTAGTGGATAGGTAATTTGATTGGAGCCTTTATGCCTTATAGTTTGAATGGAATGAAATATTCAAAGGGGATAGGATGAAAACTAGATCTGTTTATTTAATATTGCTTTGATATTAAGCTACATGACCCTTTTGTTACGATTTCCGGGAACAGAAGCGGATTGAAAAGGCTTTATTGTCGAGTGGAATCAAATCATTAATAAAAGGGGTGTGGTTGTATTATGGACACGCCCATGTGTACATAAACACTTGTACATGTTTAAACTAAGAAGTTTTAAGAATTTTCGGATTTTCGTGTTTCAAGTCCTTACACAGCATAACGAATTATTTGACTTCGACTATGGAGGCGGACACGATTTAAAGACGTGCTTATGCCAAACTTAATGTAGTGACCACAATAAAAAATAAACGCACTTTTGTCCAAAAAATATATCTTATTCAAAAATCGTTGTTCTAATTTTTCCTTTGATAAAGACAACTACTCTGTAAATTTAGTTCGAAAGCGATGTTTTTAGTCATATAGAGATAGAGATACTGTTAAATATGTAACTATAAACAAAGTACCTAAATCAAATCTAGCTTTCAAAATTGTCTATTGTCACTGTAGCACTATAATAGTCTATTGCTCAGTCACATCACACATCATCAGCCATAGGACGTCCACTGCTGGACATAGGCCTCCTCCTGGGGGGGTTTTGCCAATACTCGCCACGCTTGGCAGGCGGGTTGGCGAGCGCAGTTAGGTGTGATTGTTCAAGGAAGACGCTGCTGCCCATCTTCCGGATTACATCCCTTAGCCGACTCTTACGGCAACCACAGGTAGAGAGGGTGGGGTACTATTATTACGCCGGCACCACCACGGCACAGTAATAAATATATTGCTCAGTAATAAATCATAAAGTCTATCCTTAGACGTCTGAAGCAAAATGGTATCTCAAACTTTCTCCCTTCAGATACCTAGTAATCAATCAGTCTTGAAAGCTAAAACAACAAGATCTGAAAAGCATTGTCTCTGATAGTATTAAGTTTAAACTAAATTCTAAAGTAAGCATTCTAGAAAGTGGAACTAACATAATACAATGAAAATACATGTCGTTTTGTTTTAAGACTTGATGCACATTTTTATTAAAAGTTTGACACACATAACTTCTTTTAAAAAATGCGTGAACCTTGACGTATTTTATAAGAGTGTTTCGCTAGATAAAGAGCAGAGATAGCTTGTTATATTTGCTGTGACAAAACCTTTAACGTATTTGTGTAAGCGTATGGCAAGCAAAATAGTAGCTTGATATCTTTGACGTATTTGTGTAAGCTTATGGCAAGCAAAAATAGTAGCTTGAATATTTGCTGTGACAAAACCGTTGACGTATTTGTGTTGGCGTATGGCAAACAAAAATAGTAGCTTGAATATTTGCTATGACAAAACCTTTGACGTATTTGTGTTGGCGTATGGCAAACAAAAATAGTAGCTTGATATATTTGCTGTGACAAAACCTTTGACGTATTTGTCTAAGTGTATGGCAAGTAAAAATATTAGGACTAAGGAGTTTTTTACTGAACAAGGTATCTATATTATTTTTTTGTAGTCAGAATTTGATATGGTATAATTTATAAATCGAATACTTACTAGGTGGCATTGCAATTCCATATCCTTTCGAATCAAGCATGCCGCCCACTTGGGTCAGGTCGCAGTTTCTCTCCACTACATATTCGATGGTCGTAGATTCCATTAAATACGCATAAGCGCCTTTGCCTCGGACCACTCTTTCCTCCCCTTCTTTATTAGTTGTAGCGAATACGGAAGGTCGTGCTGACTCCATGAACGACCACATGCGTTGGTAGGTTGAGAAATTAGAGTCCTGTGTGAAAAGATCATCATTTAAATATATTTATCTTTTTGTTTTTTAATAAATTGGCTTGCGTTTATTGTCCATCTTGCCTGATGTAAAGCAAACAAGTGGTTTACGACGGGCATAATTGATTAGAAAGAAAAAATTCACTGCTTACTCGTACGATGACACTTAAATCAAACCGCTTAAGTTTATGGAATATCGACTTTAGTGTCGCTGCTTAGAGCTTTGCCGTTTAATTGTAGAATGGGCAGGTTGGGAGTTATATATTTCTATAGGACAGATGATTTTTTCTCAAAATTTCAGAATTGGTCCCATAGTTCATAATGACGAGAAACATATTTATTTTTGTTAGCTTTGGTTTTGATTCGTTCCGCGTAACCCTATTTAAAACACGTTTTACTACGGAAGAAAATATACAGACATACAACACAGAAACGTTAACTTTCATACCCTCATAAAACTTATGTTCAGACTGAATATAGTTATGATATTTACATTGTTGGTTTAGTTTATTAGCCTATGAAAATCTTTTGGGTAAAGAAGAACAGTACGAGAAGGTTAATGAACACTTTTAAAGCTCCATAAAACCTATGTCCAGTCTAGACAGAGGTATAATACTGAATACCACGCAGGGTGACCCTGAAACTTTTTAGGTGGTCCTCAGTTTATAGCTACAAAATGGAAGGCGACTCACAGCTGAAAATATTCGTAAATGGGAACAAGTATAAAAAGAATCTTACTAACACTAAAAATAAGTTGTAAGTGTTGAACACGTATATTTTTATAAGTTTTGCCAAGGTTATACGATAACGTTCTTATTATCAAACTGCTTTAAAGATTTTTTTTATGATTGACAAGCTAGGTGTTTGACCACAGCTCACCTGACGTTAAGTGACGGTGTGGTCAAAGATGTTTTTTTTTTTTAAATAGCTTACAGGCTTGGTGTTTGACCACAGGTCACCTGATGTTAAGTGACGATGTGGTCGAAGATGGTAAAGCACACCTAGCCTGGAATGGAACTGGCTCTCAAGTGAGGCTGCCGGAACACACCGTTAGATGCTTGGCGGCAGATTTTCAACTTGAGGGTGGTAGCTAGCCAGCCGAGTACTAGAGAGTACCCTACCACCACGCTATGGTTTCCTCACGATGTTTTCCTTCACCGGCAGCTTAAGCTCATTGTTAGGGTTTGAACCCACGCCCTTCGGCATGCGAACCTACCGCGCTAACCACTGAGCCATCATCGCTACAAATGATAAAGCACAACTAGCCTGGAATGGAACTGGCTCTCAAGTGAGGCTGCCGCAACAGACTACGTTAGGTGCTTGGTGGCAGATTTTCAATTTGAGGGTGGTAGCCAGCTGAGTACTAGAAAATACCCTACCACCCTGCTATGGTTTCCTCTCGACGTTTTCCTTAACCCTTTTTTCCATTTTCCTCTCGGCGTGGGTTAGAACCCATGAGCTTGAACTGCCTTGTAGTCAAGAAAAAATATTACTTACCCTGAAAAATGCTGCAGTTGATCCTCCTTTTAGAGCTCCGTATTTGATTTTGGTTTGTTTTGCGAGATCCTCTGCACTTTCTATGGGCGAGTCCATTCTCTCCACAGTTAGAAAGGCAGCCAAATTTGCAGTATACGATGATATCATTATAAGAGTAAAGAACCACCACATTCCTGCCACCATTCTCGTTGATACCGCTCTAGTTGAAACGAAATATTAAACGTTAATCTTATTCAAAATACATCGCTCAAGTTAATTTTTCATAAAACTCTTGAAAATACCGATATACTTGACAATGGCAAATGTGCAAAGTCAATGCCTCGATTTTAAAATTTATGCAAACATGCGACAAATATTTTGACGATCTGATGTAAAATAATAAATAATTATCCAGTGAGATAAGCACTCTGGCTTCATGTCTTCGTTCAAATATTTAGGCATATTATAATTAAACATATACAAATAAACTCGAAGATAGATTTCACTTTCACAAAACATCTGTAAGCAAATATTATGGTTGGAAGTACAAGCTATTAAGAAGTGCGATATGAAATCTATCTTAGCAAATTTCGTCTAAGTTATTAGAAACTTTGATGCAGCAAGCTGTGGATTCTAAACAAGCACAGTCAACACACAGGTGCAGAGTTATCAAAATGTTGTAGCTACATTATTCAATTAGCAACTAAGTCTCCAAGTCTCCGACTAAATACACTGGAATGGAAACGAGGGGCTATTTGGGATTGCCGACACGTCTCTGTTTAAATTGGACGCTCTAGGCGACTACCGATGCTTGAAATTCACAAAGGGCTGTGGTCGCTTTGAAACTAATTAGTGAAAGGGAGTTCTTCATCCAAGCTCTGCAACCGAAGGCTACATTTCCGTATTGTAATTATGCCGAGATTCGTCCGCCGGTTAGTAAGCTGTAGTTCCAATTTCTAGTCCGATTTGAGTTTGAGATCAGTCCGTTTGGACGGAAGTGTAGCCGCGGGTTAGGGAGGCACTTACTTCGGCGCGATATCCGAACCTTGCTGCATCAAGGATCCGATAGTGAACCACAGCGAGTTCAAGAGAGTGAACTGATTCTCCAGCACCGGTGGCTCGTCAAGACAGTTCCGCGGGCTGTCCCACTCGTACGGACTAAACCTGCGCCCAAACACCACGCGGTTACATATTTGACGCAATTTTTGCAAAGTTTCAATACCAGAAGCCGTGTTATATGTACGACGATTCGCGATAAAACTCACGGGTTACTAGGAATTTGTGCGGCGTAAGCTTTTATGTTAATGCCCATAAATAAGGAAAGAAGGCACCTGTGATGGTGTTTTTCATCCCATTGCTCAGTACTTTGCTGATGCACGCCGCATACAAAATCTATGGCCGCGACGTGACACAAAGTATACGAAAATTTCAGTTTTTTTCATGTTTTTGTTAAGGTGTTTAAATTATATCACAGAGTTCAACGTTTTAGCTTTTTTATTATAACGTCACGAGTTTGTAAGACGTGTGAGTAAATCCCCGAAATAGGCCGCTTATGTTGGACGAAAATATACGACCTTTCTAAATTGCGTCAATCCTCATTCACTTCGAGCAGATGAATGACTAAAGTTAGGATAACTAGCTTATGAGATTGACGCCAAAATTTGCTGACATCGTCGGAATAATTTCATATGAGACGTGTGTAACATTCAAAGGTTAACTTCCGGTATTGAAACTCACGCAGTGCCCCGTTTGGTTAGCCTCTTAAACTTTTTAACCTTCTTATGACTTCGCTGAGGTTACTAATAATACATTGTTACGGGAAATGAACTTTTGCAATTTAAAATATAAAAATTGGTACATCAAATATTAATGCGTTCATTTCCACAACAATTTAGCGATAAATTATTTATTGTAGCCTATATAAGGATTTCTAAACCTTACTTGGGCAAAAAATCACAGCTCTGTTGCATTAGCGATCCAATGGCAAACCATAAACAGTTTGCGAGCGAAAAAATATTCTCCATTTTCTCGCCTTCAGGTGAATGTGTTTGATGCCATTCGTACGGAGTGAACCTATTGGACGGATACATTTAGGAAACGAGAATTGTTAGCGTTATATATTGCGTCGGAAAACTGCTTCGGTACTGAAAAAATACCTCATGAATACACGAGTATGTTATGATAGAAACATTCTCAGTTTCGTGTATATCATTGTTTTGATAGAAAACTACTTACTTACTAGCTGATGTTATGTACACATAATCCTCTTAGAGGATTTTTTTGTTTATTCTTAGTGCTTATTATTTTAACAAATGTTCATTAACCTTGTACATATTAAAGTTAGAAATTAAGGTGGTTTAGCATTTGTCAGGCTTTCCGTGGCAATTCTAACAGACCAATTAAAGCAATTTTAAACCTATGTTTTGTAATCTCTTACACCTTTTTTCATTTTTTGTTTATTTATTTAAAAAAAAATATATTCAATGTAACCTATTACTTGAAGTACCTAAACAAAAAACGAGTAACGATATACCGTAAGTAGTGAGTTTTCGACAGTACCTACTGTCGAAACCACAGTATTTCCCATAAGCTGACAAAATTCAGTCTATCTCTTTTTGGCTTATGAATATGGCGTAATCAACTAGCTCTTGCTAATTTTTGCTACGATTTTCTCAAATGTATTAGCATAATTTTTTTGCTGGGTAGATAATGTTTAGAAATTGTAATGTCCGTTTGATCATGCTTTGGAACGTCAGCGTAATTTTCGTAAATTTCGTCTACCTAACACAAACCTTGCCAAGATAAAGAGTAGCACCGACACTCCCAAATAAGCTGTGGCCATGTAGATCCACACATCTAGAGACAAAGGTGAGAGGAACGAGAAGAGGTTAGGCGGCTGTTTGATTGGTTTCCGGTATAGAACTGAGATTCCGAGGTTCATGAAAGGCATTGTGAAGTCCACGACTTGTTCCCTGTGAAGAAGACATTTTTTATTAGTTTTTTTGAGGAAGGTAAATAAATTAAATAAAACAAATATTGGCGGACAATCAAGCGCCATCTAGCCTCAAACTAATCGAAGCTTATAGCTTAGCTTAGCTTATGGGAAGGTAACAGCTAGTATTATATAATACCTACTTATTATTATTTATTGTGCGTTAATAACACGAAGTATCCCCACTCAAAAAAGCGCCATCTATTGATTTAACGCTTCTCTACTAGGAAGTGGCTAACGTAAAACCAAAATAGTCCGAAACACGCACAGAGAGTGGCGCCTCCTAGTTCCCTTGCATACGATCACGAAATAATCCCAATACATATTTAATTTATAACTATTATGGGTTTTATGTAATACAATACAATAACTCTAAACAATAAAATACAAAAGAAGAAACCATGTACATTAAAACTTGCCCAAAAGAAGGTCTTATCATTAATAGTGATCTCATCCAGACAGTCCGCGGATGGATGTGGTAGTATTATTTATTATCTACATTGCTGATATATGTACCTATCATAAGTAATGGTGAGATCTGCAATAGCGAGGTCTGCGCGTTGCTCCAGCAACTCCCTTATCATCCCATCCCACTCTTTGGTCTCCCTGTTGAAGGATCCGTATCGACCGTCCGGCGCCAGCTTGAATGTATAATTGAAGCCCAGAATTTTAGATATCTCGTGAATAAGATCGATGGCGTAGCCCTCGAATTGCGCATTGCCGGTCAGTTTCTCGCTCGCTTCCTTCCTCATGCAATACGGGGCGCTCTAGGGAACAAACAAACATTATTTACGGCAACCATTGCCTTAAAACCCTCCCTTTGAGACAATGAAAGATTAAAAACGGATCTTTTTAAGTAAAAGTAATTAGACGAATAGAAATCTTTCTCTCTCCCAAAGAGAAACATGTTTTTGATCATTGCAAAGGTAACCAGTACTTTTAGTAACATCGCTGCTTTTACGTTCATGGCTTTAAAACATTCGATATTTAGTTGCAATAGTCTTGTAATTTTGCTAGCTGTATACCGCTTAGCGGCAGAATACCTGATTCTGCAATGGTACCTAGGTGACTTTCTTCTTTGCTACCTATTTAAACTTTTCTGACGGCGTAAGTTGTTTCAATACTGAGATTCATAGGGTAAAGTGTACAGCGTTTATTTTCAGCTACGTCTTAATTGTATTCTTTTTGTAACGATGGTAGCTCAGTGGTTAGCACAGTCGGTTTGCACGCCTAAGGGCTTGGGTTCAAACCCCAACAATAAGCTTGAGCTGCCGGTGAAAGAAAACATCGTGAGGAAACAGTAGCATGGTGGTAGAGTACTTTCTAGTACTCGCTAGATAACACCCTCAAGTAGAAATATGCCGCCAAACAGTTAACGGTGTTGTATACCGGCAGTCTCACTTCAGAGCCTGTTCCATTCCAGGCTATGTTTACCACCTTCGACCACACCAATGAGGTGTAGTCAAGTACCTAGCTGGCAACCATAAAAAAATAAAAACAATGATGTGTATTAAAAGTACATAATTACATATGACAGAGACAGACAAATACATAAAAGATATTTTACGTAACGTGTGGTAAAGTTAAAGAGCATGCTACAGTAAACTTATGTGAGCGTGAGCAGAATTGAAATGAATATAATGTTTAGGTACATATACACAAACAGAGTTTTTATTCGCTCAGTTTTGTCTACTTTCCTTTCAGAGCCAAAGCTCCAGTATCAAGTCGTGAATACGGATATGTCTCGCATGAATGTTTTCTCCTTGGGAATATATTTTTACAGTACGCCAGTGTACATAAATCCCCTTTTCTCGTCTCTCGACATCCATATGTACACGTACGCCACGCTAATTTCGCTTTTGTGTGCCACAAGAGAGCAGTAAAAAGTTTCGAAGATATATAAGCACATAATTTATAACATCGCTTACCAGAATCGTGGTGACGATAAGAGTCTTGTTCTGGAGTATTTCCACTATCTGTTTTTGGTTGTCGCCGTAGGATCTAGTGTAGTTAACACCCTCTGATGAATTCCAAGTTCCGGCTCGCTGGAGCCCATCTCTAGTTAATTCGATTATGTCCAAAGTGAAATCGCTCCTAAATCCTTGATGGTCAAACTTTATCACTCCAGTTAAACCTTTCATTTCAACCTGTTCATTGAAACAAAGCGTTATTTAAGTTGTTGTGTTTGTCAGGTTTGCGGATTGATTGCCTGAAACTTTAAGGTCGTCACTGATCATATCAAAGTTTCAATTTCTACCTGAGCATTGATACAATCGCAAAGTTAAGGCCTGAGGTATTTTGAAGAACTTAATAAAATGAAAAGACTGTGCACGACCGTTTTATGAGGTTGAGATAGGCGTTTTTTCAGTCATTTAGCATTACGATCAATTTTATGGCTCACTGACTCGAAAAAATTCAAATGTAACGTTCAAAATAAGCTTAAAAGTGTTTTTATTACAGAAAAGTCAGCTGTAACCATTATTTTTATAATCTGCAATTAAATTCCATTTAAAATTCGTTCCTAAATTCCATATTGAAATCCGTAACTAACATCCGTAAATGTTGGTTCTAATTTTGAATTTGCGATCTCATGATTATATGGCACGTCTTTTCTAAATAGATCTGCCTAGAAAAAATTCAAATGTAACGTTTAAAATAAGCTTAAAAAGTGTTTTTATTAAAGATAAGTCAGCGGTAACCATTATTTTTATAATCTGCAATTAAATTCCATTTAAAATTCGTTCCTAAATTCCATATTGAAATCCGTAAAAAATCCGTAAATGTTAGTTCTAATTTAGAATTTGCGATTTCATGATTATATGGCACGTCTTTTTTAAATAGATCTACCAGTTTTTAGTGTAGGTAACTAACACATTACGTGATCAAAGAAAACCCGCTAAAGCGGATACTTAAGTAGAAAATGCCTCCAGTGAAGCCAACAGCGCTGTTGTTGTGCTAATCCGTCAACCAACGTCCGTGCACTTATCCTCTTGTTCCCTTAACGGCGGCTTTGTTACTATTCTCCTAATAACAGCCCTGTTACGGTAATTGTATCGTACATAAGTTGTTACAGTGAATTAAGTATCACGCAATGAATTCTAAGCCTACAATGTGTGAAGCTGGCCGAAATCTCATTAGTTTATTTTATTATAATCTTTCACGTCACTATTTATTCTTGAGAATATTACTTACAATACAGGTAAGATAGTATAATATTTTCTTTAGTGTATTTGTTAATATACGATAAATATTAATTTATTCTTTACAAAAATAAAAATAAAATACGTAACATAACAACAGCGCATAAGACCAAAAAAAACCCGACCAAGTGAGTGTCGGACTCATGCACCAAGGGTTCCGTACAAATAAGTAAAAGTAATGGTATTTTTTTTTATGGTAATTTATGCTTTTCGCAATTTTTCCTTTTCTGTGCTATAAGACGTTGCTTCGTACTAAATTTCAAGACTTTGAGTTCACGGGAAGTACCCTGTAGGCTTTGATTCCCTTGCGAGTGTCGAAAATTTACAGCATAAATGGCTGTATCTTCTGATTGCATTGGCTTAGAAGTTTGATTTTTTCACAACTCCAAGAGACAGTAGACTTAAGTATTTGATTTGAATTTCGGCTTGATACCTCCACGCGTTCCTGAGAAAAAGGGTCTTGACAGACAGACAGACGGACAACAAATTTGATCCTATAAGGGTTCCGTTTTTTCCTTTTGAGGTACGGAACCCTAAAAAGGAGAAGTGTTTGAAGGAGACGTTTGTAATAAAACAAATTACGTTTTAACTGCCTGTCTGGCTTCCAATCTAGAAGCTTTGGGTTCGAATCCCACGGCACGCACCTCTGTCTTTTCTAAGTTATGTGCGTATTACTGCTGACTCCAAAACGGCCTTATCCTTCTCACAATGAGAAGAGACCCGCGCCCAGCAGTGGGGCAGCTTATGAAAACTGGACTGATTCGTATTGATACGCAATTTAAAAGAAAAGTACCGATTATTGATTAAGTTGCATCATGGCACTGAACAGCAAAAATCTCTTTTTATTATAGAATGAAATTGACAGAAAACATGTTTTTTACATTTACATGTTTAATGTACTCGAGTCGTCGTAATAAACAAAAAAATTCAATAAAATCAAATGCTAAAATCTCGGTTATCGTATCCATATTAAACTTACGATTTTCATATAATTGATGAGGCTGTACCCATGAGGCCACGTGTCTTCCGCCTCACAGGATAGAGGCCTCACGTCTATCTGCTGGGATGTGTCCAAATCATGCAGAGCTTTTGCGAACAAATGAACCGCGTCGTACATGAGAGCTGTCTCCGTCTGTTACAAACACATTATTAGAAAAAGATTAGGAGGAGAACGTCAGGCTCATATAATCAAAAAACCATATTAATATCGAGAACCATGCTGAACATAAAACATATTGAATGAGAACAAAACCAAGCTATTTACGAGCAGGTTTAAATTGACAAGCGAGGTGATGAAAATCCTTTATAACATTTTTAATACAAAAAATATATTATCGTTTTCTTACCTTTATAAAAGTCATGTTATCCTGCAAACGAATAACAACAGTTAACAAAAACAGTTATTTTTAAACTCTTAAAAATAAAAAAAGTCATATATGTTTACTTTAGTTGTTGTATGCCCAAGTTGTAGCTTTCGACCTTTTCTTGCTTCATCGTATACCCAATCTCTGACGACCCTTTGAACGTCAGCCCTGTCTGGGTCAAGTAACCTCAAAGCTGTTATATTAGTACCGCCATATTTGAATTCTTCCAAATCCACGCTGTGTAGGTCCTGAAAAGTTTGGCTACGTGAGTACAATACGGAGCGTTGTGGCGAAAAGTTTGAGAAACTCTCATAAAACGAGCCTCACCAATGAAGTAATAAGATAGCTGTGGTAATCAGACATCATCCCGATTTGTTGTGCCTGTTGGAGAACGTCCCTGATCCGTTCCGTTGCGCAGTCCAGCACTATGTGAGACTCCGCGGAATTTTTAATTTGTTTTAGCAACGGCCTGGGAGAAAATAACATTCCATATTAAATTCAAGCTCATATATCTCGTATAGCTAATACTACTATTATGATAAAATTAAAATAAAGATAACTTACCATTATTATACCAAAACAGTTTTCAAATAAATGATATATCTATCTAAATATATATAACACAAAGGTGACTGACTGACTGACTGACTGACATAGTGATCTATCAACGCACAGCCCAAGCCACTGGACGGATCGGGCTGAAATTTGGCATGCAGGTAGATGTTATGACGTAGGCATCCGCTAAGAAAGGATTCTGATTAATTCTAGCCCCAAGGGAATAAAATAGGGGATGAAAGTTTGTATGAAACTTTGTCAATTTTAAACCGATCGGGCTGAGACTTTGCATGCATAAAGCTACTATGACGTAGGCATCTAGCGCGGGTGAAACCGCGGGACACAGCTAGTATATATATATAATATATATATTATATAAAAGTACTGAGACGATCGAGACGCTCTTCTGATGGTAAGATATGACGTGGCCATTGCACCTATACACAAAGCTTTGAGTAGTAAAACAAAGTCCATAAACAAAGTTGCTGCTTTGGTGCTCATTACTTTGAAACTTTCTATGGTTAGTCTCGACAGTCCTGTTATTTCGCTAGCTGCAGTTTAGCTTCAAACTGGAACACAGTAATGTTTTCACACTACTGCTTGGCGCCAAATTATCTGATACTGCGGTGATACCTACCAAGAAGACCTCCTGCTAAAGAGATCTACTACCAAGTAAAGTTGTCTTTTAGACGCAGTAAACGTGACTCTACTCACACACTCACACTCGTGATATTTCACATACTTTCAATACATTTGATAATTTTATGTACGTACAAAAATACGTAGGTAGAGATAAAAACTAAAAGAGTACCTGTAGTCATGAGACTCTGGCAATTGTCTAACAGATACTGGTAATTCTGAAGGTCCATGTGCTTTTAGTAGTTCCTGGAGTCGAACGAGCCCATCACTGTTTTCGTAAACAATTGTAAACGATTTCCAACCCCATGCTCTTACAAGATCCACGTAAGCCTGAAAACAATATACTTATTTATTCATTGACCACATCTTTAACTGATATCATAAGTTATGTAAAGGTAACGGATAATTCGACCGTAGCAATTAACATTGTCGGAATCAACCTAATGGTAAAAAAAATTAGTAAGAGGAAAGCAGTCGACTGAGACATTTGAAAATTAAGAATTTCACCAAGCTATTTCTGTCGCGCTGCACGCAGCACCCGAATATACTGAGCGAAAGGGACAACTGCACCTCGGGCTCATTAACCCGAAATAAAATGAGCAAAATCGAGGTTTCGTATTCTTCTGTTTCCTCCTCCAATTTTAGGCCGATTTTAGTATTTATTTTAACAAGTAAATAAGAAGGATGTGTTCTTTGCCTGTGCGTTTTATTTTTTTAAGATTATGTCTATGAGATTGGGAATTTGGACGTTGAAACACAGCGTTGAAACTAGGTAAATTTTAAGATTTTTGAAGATTCCTAGCTCTTATAAAAAAAACATATATCAAAAAATCAAAACAGAGGGGCATGAATCTAGCAAGTATCTACTTCCTATCTAAAAATTATTGCTATAGTATTAAAATCCTGGAAGGAAAATGGGGAAAACGTTTGTATGAAGAAAATGACGACGTGTTTCCTCGCGGGGGCATTTTTAGACATATTCTAAGACCTTTAATACAACAAAATGAAAATAGCAAAAATGTAGATCCGACAATGTTAATTGCTACGGTCGAATTACTTTTTTATGGTTAACAAGCTAAGTATTTGAACGCAGCTCATCATCATCATCATTTCAGCCGTAGGACGTCCACAGCTGGACATAGGCTTCCCCCATTGACTTCCATAAATACCGGTTGGAAGCGGCTCGCATCCAGCGCGTTCCTGCGGTCTTTATTAGGTCGTCTGTCGGTGTGGACGTCCTACGCTGCGCTTGCCAGTCCGTGGTCTCCACTCCAGAACTTTGCAGCCCCATCGGCTATCAGTTCTGCGTGCTATGTGCCCTGCCGCTTCAACTTGCTAATCCGCTGGGCTATGTCGGCTACTTTAGTTCGTCTACGGATCTCCTCATTTCTGATTCGATCTCGTAGGGAAACTCCGAGCTCAGTGGTTAGCGCGGTCGGTTCACACGCCGAAGGGTGTGAACCGACCGCGGGTTCAAGCCCCAACAATGAGCTTGGGCTGCCGGTGAAGGAAACCATAGCATGGTGGTAGGGTACTTCCTTGTACTTGGCTAGCTAGCTACTACCCTCAAGTTGAAAATCTGCACCCAAGCGCCTAACGATGTGTTCCGCCAGCCTCACTTGAGAGCCAGTTCTATTCCAGGCTAGGTGTGCTTTACCATCTACAACCACACCGTAACTTAACATCAGGTGCGCTGTGGTCAAGTACCTAGCTTGTCAACCATATAAAAAACAATTTTTTATGTCAGAAATCTACGCAAATCGGGAAAGCATGGGAAACACAACGTAATTAGTATATCCAAGATCGCAGATGTTGCCATGTCTATTCCAGCAACAATGGATTCCCCTAATTGCGGATGTCCCATCTTCCGCTTGGGTTCACAATTTCATTTATCCACGAACAAAGGTTATGCATTTAATAGAAGGTCCTTACATATCTCTTGTGTCCGCCTTAGGGGAAATATTCCTTTGATAAAAATATTAGGATAACCTTTTGCAAACAGGTGACTAAGCACACGTTGTTATGGAGGTAAGAAAGTATGTATGTATCTATAATTTAGGGGTTGGGTAAAAGTAAGGAAAAGATGCTTACACGGCTTAGCGCAGCAGGGTGAGGGTAAAGGTTCACCAAGCAGGATTCCCTCCGAGTCCTGTAGTCCCATCTGGTCTCCAGATGTGGGAGCTCCATTGTATCACATATAGATTGCACGTGGGCAGCAGCTGGTGCCGATTGTGGCCCAAATATTGCCGCCACGCCGCTTCGGAGCAGGTGACATACTGTGTAAAATAATAGTAAACTCGTATCGGATAGTTTTTGGTGGAAACACGGATAAAAATAACGTATTATATTTTATTTATAAAGTGTTACATTAGTGTGGGGAAGTGATACAATGTGGTGAGACATCCTTTTGTTGTGGTTTCCTTGTTAAAAACTCCGTAAAAGCTCCTACAGTTACTAAAGCGTGATTGAAATAGACCCTAACTTTATTTTTGTGTCTTTGAATGGAAATTATTGCTCTCAATAGTTCATCAAATATTTAAAAATATTGATATACTTGACACTAGTAAAATGCACAATGTGCGATAATAAAGGAAAAAAAAAGTTAGTACATTCTGGGTTACCAGCCTTAGCCTAGTTTAAAAGTAAATGTGCTGCTCGTAAGTCTCTAGACATAGTTTTCCGATAAATAACCGGAACCTCTAATATGACTTGTCGTTCAACAAAGTCATCCGAACAGTAACCGTTTGACTTACCGTTACCCAACATTGTGATATTTTGAATACACTATATAAATTTACGCTACGAGCACTTCTAAAATAATTAAAAATATGTATCAGTGCAATCAGAAACAAATCCGATTAATAAAAAGAAAAAAAAACGAACAAAATATTTTAAAAATTAAAGTAAATAGCAGTATTTTTTTAATATTTGATAACTTACGTTACGAGGAGCAATAAGATCCTGACAAATTCAAAAGAAGTAGAGAATTCGGAAGGATCCGATGATTTAGAAGAATTCCCTTTGTAAGTTTGACAATCTACTGGGAATACGATATAAACTGATTGGCTAGTTGTAATATTAGAATAAGATTGGCGATGAGAGTTATATAGACAAGTAACCTGAATTTGAATACATAGCAAGAAAAGCGCCTGCGATTGTTTAATGCGGCGCAATTCGATTGGAATGTCATTCTTTATGCCAATGTCAAATCTTACAACGCGACGACGTGTGATATTTTCTTGTTATCACATCATACATCATCAGCCATAGGAAGTCCATTGCTGGACATAGGCCTCCTCCTGGGGGGGTTTTACCAATACTCGCCACGCTTGGCAGGCTGGTTGGCGAGCGCAGTTAGATGTGATTGTTCAAGGAAGACGCTGCTGCCCATCTTCCAGATTACATCCCTTAGCCGACTCTTACGGCAACCACGGGTAGAGAAGGTGGGGTACAATTCTTACGCCGGCACCACCACGGCAGGTTTCTTGTTATGAACTATGCGAATTATATTACAAACGCTATACGTGAAAGGGGGGAGCAAGTAGACGAAGAAAAAATATTTTTAAAGATTAGCTTTATGCGAGCATCGTTGTTAAGGTGCAGGTAAAACTGGTCCTAAATGTATTTGGTAAATTTATTATAATAATTAATACATACATACTGTAAATACATACTGAGTATAAGTATACAAAATTTACATGCAAATGATCTTCCAAGAACTCAATTTGCATAGTAGTCGTTCTCGCTTAGCTATTCATTAAATATAATTGATGCAAAGGTTGACACGAAACTCATTTGTCACAGTGTTAATTATTATTATTTGCATTATCACACGATAATTAACAAATTTAATGTGATATTGTATATATATATATATTTATTTATTTATGTAGAAGTAATGAGATGAAAGCATGACCACAGCAGCGATACACAGAACTTTGAGAAGCAAAACAAAGTCCAGCCCCCGTACTCTGATAATAGCCCCCTACCCATTGCGATCCCTGTTAGGCACTGAAAAAATAGCTACGCGACCATATATTATATGCCTGCGCAATAAGGTTCGTAGTCGCATAGTTTTTTCGTTAGGCCCAAACAGATATCGAATCAGAAGCTTAGAGTACAAGGGCAGGGCATCGCGGCTTTGGCGTTCATTACTTTGAGACTTTAGAATCCTTAGATGGTTAGTCTCAATAGCTCTGTAATTTCGCTAGCTGCAGTACCCTTCAAACCGGAACACAGTGATGTTTACACAATACTGCTAGACGGCAAAATATCTGGTACTGCGGTGATATCTACCTCGACGACCACAAGCTAATGAGAACAACCACCAAGTAAAAATAATAATCGCCATTCTTACTTTACAGCAACGTTTCTTAGTAATTTAAGTACCTATTTGATATGTAGGTGTTGGTTACGTAGATAGCCATATACCTACTGTGTACTTTATTGTATTTTAAAAACATTGTTAAGTTTGTACCGATGATGGCCCAGTGTTTAGCGCGGTCGGTTTACACGCCGAAGGGCGTGGGTTCAAACTACAACAATGAGCTTGAGCTGCCGGTGAAGGAAAACATCGCGAGTTAACCATAGCATGGTGGTAGGGTACTTTCTAGTACTCGACTGGCTAGCTACCACCATCAAGTTGAAAATCGGTGTGTTCCGGCAGCCTTACTTGAGAGCCAGTAGCATTCCAGGCTAGGTGTGTTTACCATCTTCGACCACACCTACACTTAACATCAGGTGAGCTGTGGTCAACACTTAGCTTCTCAACCATAAAAATGTAATATACTAAGAAACATAATTATGTTACGTATTATGTTTAATAATCTAGAATTCTGCGAAAAATTCTCTTTGATAGTTTTTACTATATGAGAAAAATTCCAAAAGAATAATAAACTAAATACCTCTCTATTTATAGAAGTTGAAGTGTAGTTTCGGAATAAATCTTGTTTAAATGTTAGGTTAAAGTATGAGAAAGTTTTATTACTAAGAAAGAAAGTTAAGGCAGAAGTAAGCGTTTATTGACCTTTATGCCTTTTTAGGCACCTATATATTTTTACCGAATTACATTCTTGCTGTTTGGTACAATATGTTTGTATGTTAAAGGCAAATTTAGAACAAGTATACAACAAAGTAAAAATAAATATTAGAGTATCACAATGTTTATAATTAGTTTTATAATACAAGAAAAAAAAAACACGGAAAAGTGCGAGTCAAACTCTCCCACTGAGGGTTCCGTACAAACTAGTAGGTATGATAAATTATTGTTGTCGTTCTTTGCATAAAGACCATATTTTTTTGTCATTAAATTAAAAATGTACAGTTTTCGGATTTTTTCCTTTTTGTGTACCTAACTACTACAAGACTATGCTTTTTGCCAAATGTCATAGTTCTAGGTCAACGGAAAGTACCCTTTATATAGGTTTTGATTCCTTTGTGTGTGTCGAAATATGCGGTTTTTTGTGACATAAACTGCTGTAACTTTTTTCACGATAACTGAAAAGTTTGTTCACAGCTGCAAGAGACTTTCAACTCAAAACTTCTACTCGTTTTCGGGATAGATGTTGACAGACGGATAACAAAGTGATCCTATAAGGGTTCCGTTTTTTTTTTCCTTTTGACGTACGGAACCCCTCAAAATACTTTAGCTGTTTGTTGATAGTAATTGTACAGTGGACTAAAGTCTAAAGCACACTTCGGAAACTAGACTCGTACTCAATAGAAATGAACAGCACGTTCTGATTACCCTACAGAATATATCGTTTTATGGTAGGTATACAGAACAAATATTTATCGTCACACAAATGTTTTTTCTCGTGGGAATCGAACCTACGCCCTATAGCTCTTGAAGCAGATAATCTACCAAATGATCTAACAGGGCAGAACTACTGACAGAAGTCGTGGTCTAAAGTGGGTGATAGACGTACTTACTCGCACGTCTATCACCCACTTAAGGAAGTTAATGCACCAACAGCAATGTAAAGTGCGTGCGCACTAGATAGTTGTGAAGTGCAAACGATACATCTTTTTACGTAAATTTCAACAATGAATAATAACTTCATTTGAATTGTGTGTTTTATATTAGGTAACATATTATTTGAATTTTAATAAATATTTTTTTATTATTATTTAAAAATTATACTCCACAGACACCGGGGTCCGTGACATTTGTTAACTTGGATTTTATACAAAAAGAAATTTTACAATACGGAATGAGGAAATTTGAATCTTATCTAGGGTTAAAGTACTAGTTTGTGTGTATACCGCGAGCAGACCAGCGACCCGCAAGCAGCACCCGATCACGAGTATGACGCATCTGCCAGCCACCTCAACCAACTCCTCAACCATATCTAAGGGAAGAGAGCGACCCGACACACGACGCCGCCGCAAAAAGGAGCCTTCGATGGTGAGCATGAATGCTTGAGGCATACACACAATACTTATTACCATAATATTAATAAAGTTTCTGATTAAAGGTGGATATGAAAAGAAAGTACCTAACAATTTTGACTTACCTTATTTTATCTTCAGAAAACAATAAACACTCGGACTATTTATTAAAAAAATGTATATTCATGTTTTCATCTTGAAACAAAACAACCGTAGTCGGTGGGCGCCCTTTGTATAAGGCAGCTCACAGTCAGCTCGGAATCCGACCGAATATCGGTGTCGGTGTGTGGAAGCCCGGATTGGGGGGAGTAAAGAGTGTGAGTTTTATATGACACATTTTCTTTGACTAAAGTATACTTTACCCCGTTTCGAAGCATGAAAGCTGTCCTGTGGAGATATAGTCTCGACTTGGGCCAAGAGTTTAGCCCTTGGCAGCACTGCCCTGTCCGCGTTCACTCGTTCCACGGCATATCTGAACGCCACTTCTTGCTTGTCATCTTCTGGATGGAAGAGACCCCCTGTTTCGACAAGCGAACCTATGTTTTGTAATTTTGTATGTAAACAGTTTGGATATGATCCACATGAAAATATACATAGTACTTATTGTAAACAGCTTACCTATAGCTTAGCTAATAAGTAAAAGTAATTAACAGAACTTGTCAAAACGAAACAAATGAATCCGAACAGGAACAGTCTAGGTATTTATTCTACTCGTACTTATTACATATTTATTTCTCGTCACCTAAAATGTATGCATGTTTGGAATGGATTAACTCAAACTGGAAGGGTATAGCCATTAAAAAGGTTTGAATGATTTGCTTCCTAGATCTATCATCAGAACAGTTGGGCAGTTTTATATTCTTCTTCTTACTTTATTATAATTAGATTGCCTGGTAAAATTTTGAATGGATACTTTGTTTACGATGTTTTCTCCGGTATGTACCTACTAAGAGAGACACAGTAAGCAGGCTGTTTTCCCAGTTAATAAAAATAAAATTAAAGTATATACGGCATTTGCACACAGCTCAATCTTAGCAAAGCTCATGCTATGGGAACCAGATGCTTTTTTAAAATAAATACATACATATTTGTGTATAATGAACACCCAGCTACAGAACAATGTATTACGAGAACATTTTGATTCACTATAAGGAAGCAATAGAACGTACTTACTTCAGTAGAAACCCTTTTAATACTGAAGAGGCAATACTTTTTGCGATAAAATATATTTTAATCCTGAAGTTAAGTACCTATCTACTGAAGTTCTAATTACTCAGGTACATAAGTAAGGATTAATAACTTTACTGAAGCGAACAAATAACAGGAAAGAAAAACAAATAGAAAGAATGTTTACCTATTCGAATAGTGTCCGGTAGCGCAGAAAGATGCCCAAAAAATAATATGAGGAAAACTGCATTCGCCCCTCTCATTCTGGAAAAAAGAAAATTGAAAGAAATAGTACCTATATGTGATTAAAATAAGACTTGAAATTAATAACACAATTATTAAAGATTTTGGAACGCCAACTCCATGGTGCTTTCGAAACAGATTATTTCTCTAACAAATGTGTGTACAATCTTACACATTACACATGCAGTTCAGGGGTAATATGTAGCGATGATAGCTTAGTAGTTTGCGTGGTTGGTTCACACGACGAAGGGCTTGGTTTCAAATCCTAACAATGAGCTTAAGCTGCTGGTGGTAGGGTACTTTCTTGTACTCGGCTGGCTAGCTACCACTCTCAAGTTGAAAATCTGCCTCCCAGCACCTAACAGCGTGTTTCGTCAGCCTGGCTTGAGAGCCAGTTTAAGTCTAAGTGAGGCTGAGTCATTCCAGGCTAAGTGTATTTACCATCTTTGACCGCACCATCACTTAACAGCAGCGGCAGTAAGCAAAAAACTAGCCTGCCAAGAAATAAGAAAAAGGATGGACAAGTGCGACTCAGACTCACCCACCGAGGGTTCCGTACAAACTAGTAGGTACGATACATTCTTGTTCTCACACCTTGCATAAAGACCCTATTTTTTTGGGCCTAAGCAAGCCCTTTTATTTGATTCCTAATAAAGCATCATTATGTTTTTAGTTATTGACATTGTCTTCTAAAGAGCGTCATATTCAATATAATGTGATGTCACGTAGCCTATATCCAGCACACAATCAAGATGCTTACAAATTTGTCAAATCATTATATGTAGTTTAAAATTCACGAGGGAACAGATGAACATACATATATACCGGTCATAATTTGCCGTAGTCGGGTATTACAACTACATTCGACAGTAAAAGACGTGTAAGCTTCAAAAGTACTTTCATCAACTATTATAATTATATATACTTGTAAGTAATGAGAAGACCGAAACTCTCTCCTGTTAGTAAGAGATAACGCTCGTCTCTGACCATGGCAGCCACAGAACTTTGAGTAACAAAACAAAGTCCAGGGCGTCGCTGCTTTGACGCTCTATAGTTTGAAACATCATCATCATCACCACCACCATCATCATCATCACCACCACCACCATCATCATCATCATCATCATTATCACCATCATCATCATCATCAGCCATAAGACGTCCACTGCTGGACATAGGCCTCCTCCTGGGAGGGTTTTGTTAATACTCGCCACGCTTGCCAGGCGAGTTTGCGAGCGCAGTTAGATGTGATTGTTCAAGGAAAACGCTGCTGCCCATCTTCTGGATTACATCCCTTAGACCTTAGACTTCATAAAGACCGCAGGAACGCGCTGGATGCGAGCTGCTTCCAACCGGTATTTATGGAAGTCATTGGGGAAGGCTTATGTCCAGCAGTGGATGTCCTACGGCTGAGGTGATGATGATGATGAATTCCTAGAAATACTTAAGCTGTGTAAGTAGTTCTATGACTAGGTTAGGTCGATGATGATATTAATTCAGTAGTTGTGGAAAAAAGATAAGTCTCTTCCTGACCATGTATGTCCTTCGTATTCTTACGAATATGTCCCTTAACACTAACATTAAAAGTTTTCAGTCATACCAGTTTATAACAGCGATAATATACAATCGAGATAATGACGCCCATTAGGAGTGTGCTTAATGTCCTGAAAACACCAAGATAATACCGGAAATGTCTAATCCTTTGATAACCAATGATTTCTCAAAAATAATTTAAAACTGTGAGAATAGACGATGTGGACATGTTTTTTGAAGAACGATATAAATTTTCTCATATTGTTGATTCTCGTAAGCAATGTTTTTGATATGGAAATAGAGAGATATTAAAAAATTACACCATCCAACAATAGAAATATGTTTTTATTGATGCAGGTTTGGTGTTTGACAGCTCTTCTGATGTTACGTGACGGTGTGGTTGAAAATAATAGACACCTAGTCTGGAATGGAACTGGCTCTCAAATGAGGCTGCCGGAACATACCGTTAGGTGCTTGGTCGCAGATTCTCAACTTGTACTAAAAAGCCCGAAACTTGTATGGAGGTAGGGTCCACCATACACGTTTCGGGCTAAGAAAAGCTGATTCTTATATACCACCTATTCTTATAGACATTTCCGTATAGATTTTGTTTTGGTTCAGTGTGAAAAAAGTTCTGTCTTTATTCTAAGTCTTATTATTTCTGTCATGGAATGGATATAAGGAAGGCTGCTGAAGAAATGTTTGCTGACTTTTTCTGATTTGATTTTAGGTAGCTATAGCTATTTCAGAATTCATTTGCAAGAGAAATCCAAAATATCTTACTCCCATAGATTTTGTTATTACCAATTGATTCTGTTTTTATTCAACCAGGAGTTTCTTTCATCGATTTAAGATGTAAATGTGATTAAAAGAAAATAAACACACTTTCAAAGATGGTAGCATAATATTCACACACATCATCAGCCATAGGACGTCCACTGCTGGACATAGGCCTCCTCCTGGGCAGGGGTTTTGCCAATACTCGCCACGCTTGGCAGGCGGGTTGGCGAGCGCAGTTAGGTGTGATTGTTGAAGGAATACGTTGCTGCCCATCTTCCGGATTACATCCCTTAGCCGACTCTTACGGCAACCACGGGTAGAGAAGGTGGGGTACTATTCTTACGCTGGCACTACCACGGCTCTATCAATATCTATATATTATGTATCTATCAACAATACTATTCAAAATTGGTCTTAATTTTTTCAAGTTAATACCTAATAAGTACGAAGTTTAATAGGTAGTAACAGTAAGTAAGTATTTTCTTAATTTTTAAGTTAAGAAATCATTACTAAAAAGGAAAAACTTGTTACCATTGCTTAATTTTAACCTTTTGAACTTTACCGAACTTCAGAAGCCATTTCTATGCTATGCAAATCGAGTCATCATAATGGGCTTATAAACTTATAACAAAAACAAACAAGTGAACGGCAAAGTTGGATCGTTTGCCAAGGTCTTAAGACTTTATCATCTGCCTAGGCTATAAAAGGGGCCGTTTATACTACTTCTTGCACAAAATGTTGCCCGTAACGTTCCTAAAGAGACTCCCTAAATGTGAGTACTTCACTTGAGTTGAAAGGAATGTCATTTATTTTAGATCCTTATTCTATGATAGTGTATATGTACATATGTACTTTGAGCTTGAAATGAGCTATCTAAATGTGCTTAGTGATAAAGAAATGACCTCTATGACGTTATTCTCTCGGGAAACAAATTTAAACGATAATTAGGTGATGCGTGAAAATTAACCTTACAAAGTACCCAAATAATTTATCCTTTGAAACTAGGTCAATATTCTGAACCCGATAACTTTGCCGCTAATTACTCATATATGCTGATATTGGTACACGTGAAGAATGTATGTTAACTTATCATATTTTGTTTAATTGATTGATTCAGGCTGATGATTGATTGAGTTACTTTGCGGAAGTTCATTTTGAGTGTTCAAGGTATATATTTAGTTTCTTTCCTCTTAACACTCTTATTGTTATAGCAGTGCAGTCGTATATTGTTTAGTCTTCTCTTATGTTATTCTGCAGGTTGAATGTTGTTAGTTTATAAAAAACTAGGTATGTTTGACAAAATTGTTGATTAAACGATGCCGTTTAATCAAGATTTTCCTTCAAAAAATTTGCGTCAATACTATTTAAAAGATAAAGATACATTTGGTAGAGCTAATTATAATGTTTACGTACCTGTACATCAATGTTGTATTGCATTCACTAACAGTGGCTTCCACAGCACATTATCGTGTCAATTAAATATCCATTACAAGAGCACAAGCACCGTCCACTAACAAATCACAAGCATTCATTGTTTTAAACGTTCGGTCTGCGAGATATTATCGAGTTGGGGCGACCATTCGCGGCTGTGAATTTTCTTTTTAATTTACCGGCCACACTGACGATTTTGGCACGTGATTCGGGTTGATTTCGTTTGATTAATCGAGTAAGTATCGATTTGCAATCGAGAGGTATCGAGTGAAGTAGGCCTGTGGGGCACGGCCGGTCGCGCGGATGGCGTCGACAAGCTGACGGTACTGCCAGGAGCGCAGAAGCCTTGTGGCGCTTGCGCGCTAACTCTCTGGGGTTGATCGCCCAGCCACTAAAATAAATTTGTGTACAAAAAAAAGAGCTCGTCAAATCTAGTAATTTTTGCAAGTATCATGGTGTTTTGATTCTTTTTGTATGTGAACTATAGGTAAAAATTAAATCATTAAAATAGTTTTAAGTTTTTTTTTTACTACGGTAAACAACTTTTGCGCGTCACATAATAAAATGTATTTGTGTTCGTGATTTGAGTATTAATATTATGATGTTTCTTTTTCTCACAACAAGTATAGGAGCGATACTTAAAATTGTACTACGTTTATCGGAAACGCATTTTTACATATTTAATAATAAAAATAAAAAAAATTAAAAAAATACCTGCTCTTTACAATTTAGTCAAAGATCAACGTAATTCTTCTAAGGAACAGCTGATTTTCTTTTGCGATTTTATATTTGTATAAAAGTTGTTCATAATGATACAATAACCCGCTTTTGGTTTAGTACGCCCCAAGCTCATTGCTCATTATAGCATTAGAATAATTCTGTAAAAACTAGATAACCACGAGTATGAATGTATAGATAAGAGTTTTGATGGGAACGTGGAAAAATCTTGTCACCGCAAAACTTATCTCTATTCGAATGATTATTAAAAAAAGTGTTTTATTTTATTCAGAAAGTGCTGAAATATGCGCGTGACTGTGAAAACGTGACATAACGTGGCGGAACTTTTTGTGTAGCTTCTAAAACTCCATCTCGTAGTAAAGTCACCACTATTTTACTATGGCATAAGTGGACTTGATCTTGACCTTTTTGTGACTTGAACTTACTTTACTTGATTTATCATGAAATATTTGAAAGCATGAAAATATTTGATATTCCCAAATGCAAAATAATAAATAGTACCATGTACAAATAAAGATAATGTACAGAGAAATTGACGCGAGTAAACCATCTACGTGGCTGGATAACTTCAGGCTTTGCCGCCCACCGCCGCCTCGCACGCACCCCGGCGTCCGTTGAACTGGGGAGAATTCGCATCACCGACGCAAATTGTCTTTTCATTATTCACACTGAGATTATTTCGCCCTTTGACACCACACAATAGTACAAGCCGACAGAAATAAAGCGTCCTAACTGGAAATCGAACAAAGCCCAACAATACCAGGCAAATATTCTACAAATGATTTAGAATAAGATACTCCTAAAACTTTGAGGAAAACTAGGTAGTTCCTTTTTCTGAAGGCCTAACTTATGTGCCAACGTAAAATGTTACGTATGGGGACGAGAAAGGGTGCTTTGTGGGTAGATTAACTTTGAACAACTTTTATACGCATGTACTAAGTATTTTAGTCTACAAAATTACTTTTCCTAAAGTAAGTTATAAATAAGGGGGCCTCTTAAAACTAAGATATTTTACGTAAATTATTAGAGAAAAAAGCTTTTATCCGTGCAGCAGCTAGGTAAATGTGTAATTTAAAACGTACAATTAAAATAAATGTGCAAACAAAATTTCGTGTGGTCATATTGACCGCTGAAAAGTTTTTTATTAATGTGAAAGTATTGAGAAAAACTAGACGCTCTCCTGATGGTAAGATATAGCGCATGCCCATGACCATTACAATGACATACAGAACTTTGAGTAGCAAAACAAAGTCCAGGGCATCGCTGTTTTAGAGGGATCGGCCAAGTACCAGCTTGAGGCGTTGGAATCTTTTCAGAAACGTGCTAAGAAACTCATAACTTCAGAGCCTTGAACATCGACGTGAAGTTGCTTCTCTGTCGGTTTTCTACCGGATAAGCGCGTGCGCTTCAGATCCTTATGACCTAATTCCACCCTGCCCATTCTATTATCGGACAGACAGGAGCTTTAAAATGCCACACCGCTTCATGGTTGATATTCCAAAAACTCGATCTAAGCGGTTTGGTTTCACCTTCGTCGTACGAACCGCTAGACATTGCTGCCAGAGTTGGTGTTCCCCGATAAATACAATCTGGGTGCCTTCAAGTCACGAGTGACTCGGTTTCTTCTAGGCAAGCGTGCTCCATTGTAGACCGTATCTTCGCTTATCATCAGGCGAGATGGCGGTCAAACGTAAGCGTATTTGTTTTAAAAAAAAAAACACTGTTTATAGTCGACAATATAACAATCGAAGATGGCTATTGGAAAATACCGACTAAAACAAGGTTGGTATGTATTTCGGAAAATAAAACAATAAAACGAGGATAATGAGGTAAACAGTCATCATTTCTTAGAAGGGCCAATTAACCGTAACCAGATAATACGAGATTACTTCTAAAATGTTTTGAAAGAAAACGATAACAAGAGTCAAAACATACTAGAATTTAAAAAGAGACAATCATTCAGCCAGTTAGGTAATAAGTAAATATAAATAAAGGAAAATGATAGGTAATAAGTTTAAAAAAAAAGTAAAAGATAAGTAATAAGTAAATTTAAATGACAGACGACCTCATAAAGACCGCAGGAACGCGCTGGATGCGAGCAGCTTCCAACGTTTTTATGGAAGTCAATGGTGGAGGCCAATGTCCAGCTGTGGAGGTCCTAAGGCCGAAATGATGATCGTGATGATGATTAAAACTTGCAAGGAATAAACATATGACGTGTTTAATTGTTTATATAAGGCACATTAAAATGTAAATCAACTATTTATCGATTGTCCTAATACCAGGAGTGGGTTCTTATAGTGAGTAGGGTAAAGCCATAGTTCACTACGCTGGCCATTTGTGGGTTGGCAGACCCACATAGTACATCGTTCATACATAGTATTTATTGATAATATAAACAAATAATTAACTACACATCGATAAAAATTAAATAACTAACTAAAAATAATAGAAAAATATATAAATAACTAGCGACCTGTTCCGGCTTTGCAATGTAGATATTAATGTGGTGCATATGTATGTATTATATTTTGTTTTATAATATGTAGTGATTGTACGTGACAATTTTTTTAGAAGTTAGAATGGGTATAGTTATCTATCCTTAAACGGTAGATATATGCCACCAAGGGGTTTTTGTAGACCTATAAAAGAGGAATATCCCACCATGCATTGTTTTATTACACCTCAAAGGTATTGGGCAGGGTTTTCGATGAAAGCTCCCAGGTGGCTTAACTTTTTCAGACACTTCCAACAATTATAATTATATGTTAACCAATTTACACAAAACCTTGACAAATTTTGTAACTACACCTTTCTCCTGAATCACTCTATCTATTGGTGAAACACGCATGATAATCCGTTCAGTAGTTTTTAAGTTAATCGTGAACAGACAGGCAGACAGACGCGGCGTACTTTTTTTATAATATGTAGTGATTATGTAAAAAAAAGCACTCATTTTGCAGTCTACAGAAATACGATCTTTCTGAGCTTGTTTATTCATTATATTTTGGTTGACTGAGCTGAAATTTTTACCTTGTAAATTCCAGAACGGAAAAGCAAGTATGTCTTTTCTATTAAAAGCATACTTGCTTTTCACACTGCTTCTAAATGGTATCACAAAGGCACTAAACTTACGTTACTAGAGAACCCACCAATCCTGCTTTGGCAGTTATCCAAGGGATAAAAGTCTGTTATCCCTGGGATAAGAGTCAAACAGACCGTGGCAAATGAACATGAGAAACAGTTTTGTCTTCACGCTCTAGCTAAAAATGTAATTATATGATCTCATAATATAAAAACAATAAGTAATCACAGGGATTTGGTGGAAAGTTCAATAGTCTTAATATTTAAATTGCATATGTATGTTTTTATACACCCACTATGATACTTTTAACGACATACATAAATACATGGATTAAAAGCGAATTGTATCTTAGTAGCTGCGCCCTGCGGTGTAACCCGCTGTTCACACACTTTTGTTCGCTGTTGTGTGTGAACACTATATTTTTCGGGATAAAAAGTAACCTTCAAGTTCAAAATGCACCAGCAAGCACCTAAACGGCGTGTTCCAGTAGTCTCAATTGAGAGCCAGTTCTATTTTAGGCTAGGTCTGCTTTAATCTCTTCGACCACACCATCACTTAAAAACAAGTGAGCTGTGAGATAGTCAAACATTAAAAAAAAACTGTAACTTAATTTTAAAATAGTGTTATTTGTATTCAAGTTCGGAACAATACAAAAGTAGAATGAAAATTAAGAGTTATGTTTATCTCGCGACCTGAAAGTAAACTTCAATGGAAATGTAAAGCTAAAATAGAAATATTCTGCTAACTTACTTTTATAATATTGTGGAAAACAATGTTATGAAAGATGTTTTCATTATTCATGTTTTAGCTATTATTTTTGCATAAGTAGTGTTGTGTTATTTTCGTGTTTTTCTTGGTGATTATTAACATTATATTCTAACACTTTGTCTTTTACATCCTGCTTTACGAATTTTTACTAATAAATGGAAATGTAAAGCTCATGCTTCAACCCCAAAAGACTCAAATATGTACCCACTCTCTAGAGTACTGTATTTGTGACTTTTGAGGTCTTTTGCAAAATCTGCAGGACCTGGTGTGAGTTCTGGGAAGATGTGATGGTGCCAAATTATCAACAGAAGTGGCGTCATATACTAACCGTCCCATCTTCCAAGGAATTAAAGTCATTCCGTCCAGTTTCTTACCACCATCTTCTCTTTTCTCTTACCATTAGTTCTGTCCCAGCTCACGATGGATATAATCTGTATTATACTAAAAACGTTACTAATCAGAATGATAGAGTCGTTGTGTACATAATTAATACACTTAAGAACATAAAGGTTCACGAACCGAATATTTTTAAAGATGGAAGCTGTATGGTAATCGAACAAGGCAGTACATGTAACTTTTTGGCTATCTATCGACCACCTGCGTATAAGGATCCCTCTTCTTTCATGGATTCCTCCTTGTTACGCGATATGAGAAGGGTTCCTAACTCCTAGCTCTCCTAGGTGATATTATTATCAAAACACGGGATATCACAGATGAAAATGTATCGGAATA
Source organism: Biston stratarius (assembly GCA_950106695.1). Taxonomy (NCBI): domain Eukaryota; kingdom Metazoa; phylum Arthropoda; class Insecta; order Lepidoptera; family Geometridae; genus Biston; species Biston stratarius. Next base: position 35,955,140 of record OX467106.1, on the reverse strand, counting down.
CCTTTATATGTTAGCGGATCATGGTCTATTCCCTAGACACTCATACCCTACAAGAGGTAGCAACTGCCTAAACCATTGTATGATTAAAAGTAACATTAACTCGACAGTAATTATTCTCCCTAGCCTAGTAACAAACTACAGTCCTGTGATCCTCCAAATGAATAGTAAGGCGCAATTCAAACCTATTTTGGAACAAACTTTCAAAATGTTTGATTTTCAAGCAATCGGTGTTGACATAAGTAAAATAGATAGAGGCAGCTCTCTAGATTTTTCAAATGTTGAAAATGCAACTGATATATTTATAAAAATCTTGTCATCAATTATAAATAAACATACTAATACCAGGAAAAAATTCCTAGATCTAAGATTAATATCAAGCCATGGATCACACCAGGCTTAATCAAGTATATACGAAAACTAGACAAGCTTCACGTTAAGTACAGAAAAAAAACCCAGATAATTTAATACTAAAGGAAACATGTATAAGATATAGAAATAACTGTAATAACTTAATGAAAATCTTGAAACGAATTTATGAAAGAACCGAACTTAAAAAATGCTCTAATGATTATAAAAAAAACTTAGAAAAATATCAAACGCATCTGCAATTACACAAACAAACCTAACCCTGTGGCTGAACTTCTTAGTGAAGATCTTTGATTTCGATCAAACATCACAGAGATTGATCTGGTTAACAAAGTTAAGCACAGCAATCAACAAAAAGACTCGTTCTACCTTACGCCAACAGATGAAATGGCAGTTCTCTCTATAATTAAATCTCTCAAATCAGACTCAGCTACTGGGTGGGATGGTATCTCTGTAAAAATCATTAAAGAAGCTCTGCCATTTGTGCTGAAACCAATCACTCTTATTTGTCAGGCCAGCTTAGATAATGGAATAGTTCCTAAAACCTTTAAAAAATCGATTATTTGTCCTATACACAAGGATGGGGATGGTTCTACTGTGTCAAACTATAGACCAATCTCGCTATTGCCAACATTATCCAAAATTCTGGAAAAACTAGTAAACAAACGCATTCGAAAATAACTGGAAAATATCTGGAACTAATTTCGCTGCTTTCTAAGAATCAGTTTGGGTTTAGAGCTGGAGTATCTACTGATCATGCAGTTTACACACTATCTAAGAAAACAATGGAACAGATAGATAGTAGGCAAAAAACGGTAGGCATATTTTTGGATCTGGCGAAAGCTTTCGATATGGTTTCCGTCCCCATCCTTCTATCAAAACTAGAGACCATTGGAATATGAGGAGTCCCGCTACTTAACTGTTACTGTACTTAACTGATTAAGCGGTGTTATAATACTTTACTTTTTTTTTTGTCTAATTAAAATGCTAAATTTAATGCTTCTTTCAAATTACGAAATGTCATTCACATCCATTCAGTCCTGTTATTTATCAATCTCAAATATAACACATACACGCACACATACATATGTATATATATAACAATAAACAACAACAACAATAAAAATATATAACAATTTCCTATTAAATTTAACATACGATGGATGATAGGTTCACTTGAGTTAATAAGCCCAGGGATGGACCACTGTGACCTCAGAAGACAGGTGCTCCTAGTCTGAGGAACAGAGCTTCCACCCAGGTACATTGTTGAGTAATTAAGTTATATATTATTTGTAATACCTATAAGTTCTAATTTATAATTCATTTAACATTGTAAATTCTCTTCAAACTGTACCTACTAACACTTGTTATTTAGAAATAAAAAGTATTATTATTATTATCGTCTTGTACAAGACCTCTCGGCTCAAGGACGGCTGCGCAATTAGCCTGGCGAATAATACCATTAAGGCTGATGTTTCTAGGAATCCTGTCTACGCTACATATTTACGAATTAAATTTTATTATTAACTAGCTGGCCCAGCTAACTTCGTATAGCCTAACTTCAACAAAAATACCGACAGTACCGACCTACCGGGTCCAATTGTGTTTTTAAACCATCCAGCAACCCATTGAAATATACGCACAAAAGAGAAAACACACACACACACACACACCACACACACCACACACACCGTACACACACACATGCACATGCACAATGTGCATTGCACATGTGTACATTCCGTATACACGTACGGTAGATTTATATATATATCTAAATCTAAATATATATAACTCAAAGGTGACTGACTGACTGACTGACTGACTGACTGACTGACTGACTGACTGACTGACTGACTGACTGACTGACTGACTGACTGACTGACTGACTGACTGACTGACTGACTGACTGACTGACTGACTGACTGACTGACTGACTGACTGACTGACTGACTGACTGACTGACTGACTGACTGACTGACTGACTGACTGACTGACTGACATAGTGATCTATCAACGCACAGCCCAAACCACTGGACGGATCGGGCTGAAATTTGGCATGCAGGTAGATGTTATGACAAAGGCATCCGCTAAGAAAGGATTTTGATTTATTGTACCCCCAAGGGGATAAAATAGGGGATGAAACTTTGTCAATTTTAAATCGATCGGGCTGAGACTTTGCATGCATAAAGCTGCTATGACGTAGGCATCTAGCGCGGGTGAAACCGCGGGGCACAGCTAGTTAAAATATAATTATTTAGATAAACGCACTCTATAAGACATGGTAAGGCCGCATTTGTTTACTTCAGACAAGGTATAAGACGAACAAGATAATAGGCAGATAAAATCTTCTCATGACAATTACAGTGTTACCCAAGACTGGAAGAAACAAAACAAGGGATCACTTCATTGACGTTCATTACTTTCAGACATTTGATGCGCATTAGTCTTGTAATGCGCATCAAATGTCATTAGTCTGCATCATTAGTCTTGTAATTTTGCTACCATAATTATTATAAGATAGCAAACTAACTTTTTGAGTTACATCCTGTTATTTGTAAGCGTACGTATTTTCTCCAAAGCAGACAATAGTTATGTTTATATACAGTAGCTTGACCGGATAATATCTCATACTGATTACACGATTAAAATGCAATGGTAGATTATGTCACAAAATACCAAACTAATGTATTGAGGGCGACAGCGATTGATAAAATCCAGAGCGAAGCGAAATTCTAAAGTAGAATCCTTAGTGAAGCGAAGCATTCAAAGTACGTCGCTTGAAGTTAAATAATTTTGGTACCGCGTGATACATTCGGGTTTTCATCGCCCTCTATGAGAAAATATATTTTTCTCTCAATTTGTTTGGTAGTAAATTGTTTATGATTATACTGCGTTTAATTTTACAATTTCTATAATTGGCCAATATTAACTAATAAAGTGGCCAATATAAAGTCTTAATAACGCATAGAAAGTGGCGCTATCTAGACAGACAATAGAAAACATTTCGCTGAATAGCCCGATTTACAGATGCATCGTTTAGACCGTTTTTTAAATGGCATGATATACCTGTTGGTAGTAGACGACCATGCAACACTTAGCAATTAAAGTTTCTCGGTGCGGGCGCCGCGTCTATCGCGTTGCAGGGACAGGAACCGTGCCTAAAACTTATGACACGGGTGTAGATTGAGAGACCCTATTGCGTACGTATTAACTTCACCTTCACTGCCCGTGTTACCATCCCTACCTAACCAAACTCGGTTTGATCCTACCAACGCTGGTTTGGATACACTTTGCAGCAATTAATTTAAAGATGATTTTGGAACGCCGAGGTTTTTTGGTAGATTATAAAGAGATTTTGCTGAAAAGCTCGCTCCTAATTCTACTGCATAAAAAGGAATAATCGCCGAAAGGCGTGGGTTCAAATCGCGACAATGAGCTTGAGGTGCCGGTGAAAGAAAACATCGTGAGGAAACTATAGCAAGGCGGTAGGGTAGGTACTTCCTAGTACTCGGCTGGCTAGCTATCAGCCTGAAGTTGAAAATTCTGGTGCCAAGCACCTAACAGTGTGTTCCAGCAGCCTCACTAGAGAGCTTGTTCTAATCCAGGCTAGGTATGTTTACCATCTTCAAGCTCAACATCACGTGACCTGTGGTAAACGCCTAGCCTGTCAACTATAAAACAAAAACATGAAAGCATTTACAACTCATTTGTAAAATTATAATATAGATATTTAGTAGAAGACTAAAGTTGCCGAGAAATATAAATATATGATATTAATAATAGCCACCGCCCACGTGGCATAGACTATATTTCCGTTCTACATTCAGAGGCAATTAGAATTTCTGCCGAAACTTAATATTTTATAGGAATGAAAACATTTCATGAAATTTGTAAATTACCTACTTGTTAATGAGAACAACCTGGCTTAGTTACTTACCAAGATATATTTTTGTGCCTGGGTATTCCTTATGTATTATTATTATATTTAATTATATTATATCCTCGTTATTTAAACATTATTTTTTTTGTAAATATGTATATAAGAGACAAACGAAACGCTTTGTTGATGGTAAGATACAAGGAATGTAAAATTGCACATGACCATTGCAGCGATGGCCTGAACTTTGAGTAATAAAACAAAGCCAGCCCCCATTTTCTGTGCTTCTGATTATTATTGCGATGTCACATTGTCAGGTCATTTAAACTTGTTAGTCCGTTTCTCTATGAAAACGATCACTATAAGAGTGAAAAAAAATTACCAGTGATCCATCTCACGTCGTCTCACAAAAAATTGCGATTTCCGCGCAAAAAAATACTTTACTTTTGAACTATATTTTTTTTAAACTATAATACCTATACTATAGGATTGCGTTTCACCACGATTTCCCTAGATGTTAATCTTAGATGCCTTGTCATTTACCAATGTCCTTGATGACACTTCGGATGTATCTAACGAAGCTCGGTTATCATGGAATCCATTATTAACTCATTATAATGATTCAAAAATTGTGCTTCTGGATGTTTGCAATAGAATTTCCGATACATACGTATTTAGTAGAACTACAACCACTTTGATAGCCCACGGGAGCCTCGCCTCGCTCAAAGTATTTGTAGTAAAACGTGCGCCCCTTATAACCTTCTCTGCTTACGTATCTATAGGTACCTATACGTAGGTATATTTAATCTATCCCTAAAGATCAAAGATCTAATAGGGTACTGACTCAGCACGTTTACTTAAGACAAGATGGGTTTTCTCTGAAAATGGTCAGATATGACGAAAATAATAATTCAATACCAATAGAAAATGAGTTCGCCCACTGAATATCGGCTATAAATAGTGTTTTGATGTTTACCCATCTATTTCCGATATTATAATTTTGGAAAGTCGGATGGACGTTGGTAGGATTGTTTGATTAGGACTTATTATGTGGCTTACTTTGTTCTCAAAATTAGTGTGAAAAGGGCGGCTGTTTACATAAGAAAAACACACTCAATCATAACTTAGCACGACCACGGTTATGAGAATAACTCTAGTCAAGTTTAGCGCCTATTGACAATTAATTACTGGTTTTACCACAGAAAATATGAATAATCATCATCATCATAAAATAAAATAAAATAAAATCTCTTTCTCTCTCCTCCATTTTGTTCCATCTTCGGTCTGACATCGCGTAGCTGCATGCTACTTTCTTATGTATATAAATTTATTATAATTTTCACTTTATGATAAATGTTGCTAATTATGTTAGACCGTATGTAATTTTTAGGTATGAAATTGTATTTCACATTAATGTCACGTATAATTTCCGAAGGGGCTTACATTACGTGAAAGCTATTTCGCCACAATCATAGACGTCAAACATTTCGTTTAACAATGGAAAGCAAAGCTCAAAGGAAGGCGGGAGCGAGTGCAGACATACAAGCATGTTACTTATTCATCACCACTGGGACTCTACCTACAGCAACGCGGCGCTTCCGTCGGCTGCCACCACAGAAATGTATAGAGATGTCCGAAGACGCAAAACTAATCACTACAAAACAAAGTCGTCTGCCGCGTCTGTCTGTCTGTTCACGATAAACTTAAAAACTGCTGAACGAATTATAATTCGAGTTCCAACAATAGATAGAGTGATTCATGAGGAAGGTTTAGGTGTATAATTTGTCAAGATTTTGTGTAAATTGGTTGAAATATGATGATAATTGTTGGAAGTGTCGAAAAGAGTCAAGCTACCTGGAAGCTTTCATCGAAAACGCTGCGTGATCCCTTTGCGATATAACAAAAGAATGCATGATGCGATATTCCTCTTTTATAGATCTACAAAAAAGTCTACTTTTTAAGGATAGCTTACTATACCCATTCTTACAACCCGCGTGAAGCCGTGGCGGGTCGCTAGTACATTCTAAATGAAGCAACACTCAGTAATGTAAGTTGAAATGTACATCATGTGTGTATCAAATAATAATGTGATTATATTAAATTTTGTGATGTACTTTATTTGAACCATTTATTTTTAACTAGCGACCCGTCCCGGCTGCGCACGGGTTTGTACGGGGCTTTTGATCTATCTCAAAGGCCTAATCGGCAGCGTTTTTGATGCAAGCTCCCAGGTAGCTTGACTCTTTTCGACACTTACAACTTTGCACCGCAGTTAGCGAAATTAGAGGGCTATTGAAACTAACCATCGCATCGGAACGTCTCAAAATAATACATCGATGACACAACTTTGCCTCGATTTCAGTGAAATTAGAAGGCAATTGAAACTAACCATGTCTCAAACATTATATTTTAGATTGACAGACATTATATTTTATAATTTCTGTCCATAAAATATTTTTCAGCAATATGTACGTAAATGTATTGTATTTACAAAAAAAAGTATCGCATTACATTTCACACAGTGCCATCTAGCCTCAAACTAAGCAAAGCGTGTATTATGGAAATTAAATAACTGATAAAATACTTATAATACATACAGAACACCCAGACACAGAACAAACATTGTTTAAACCACAAAATGTTTGTCCTGGGTGGGTACACTTCTTAAAACAGATATACTACCAAATGAGTTAACAGGGCAGTTAAAGTTGCTACATAGTGTTTTTTGTTCTCTCTCACTCAAGCGCTGAATCCTTCAGCCTCTCTATAGATAATCGTCTCTGTGGCTGCAATGAAATCTCATATTAACTTGTCTACTTTCACAGACTTCGAATTTATGTAGCACGGAAAATTGTCCTGGAGCTGTCTTGATATATGTCTTTATCACGCTTCATATGCATAAAGTTTGTTTACGGAAGCAGAAGATATTAAAGCGACGTACATACATTTGTGATGAAACAATATCTGCGGTAAACCTTCATTAAATTGTGGAGGCTTTCCGAACCGAACCGAAATATGAAAATGAGGGTCTTATTGAGCAAGTGGTAATAATTTGAATAACGGTGTTTTAGGTGAAATGAGAAGACATTCACAATTTTACAATGAAAACCCTACATGGTTTTGTCATAATATTGATTTGTTAATCTATTTCTACTTTTGGTTAGTTTTAATTTGACAATGAGAAATCTAAAAATTTACATTTATATTTAAACAATAATTGGTTCGGACTTAATTAGCTTAAAGATGATCGGCGAACAATTCTAGACGTGAACAGATTATAATGCTTAAAATTTGCTTTATAATGCGTTTTGACAACGACGTTATCTATTTATGCTGTCAATGTAATTTTTTTACATTAAGATTACGATTTGCCTACCGAAAGGCAAGATATGGCGTTCTGGACCTGTACTCCTTCCAACTATGTAATAAACTAACTATATACTTACCTATAACTTCCAACTAACTATAGTAAGTTATAAAAATCTTTCTTTTAGACAAGCATGCTTCATCCGGTCGAAAGAAGACGAAATGTCGGTCAAACTTACCCTGTGAGCCATTGAATAAAGAACCTAAATCTGTATCAACCAGATAATAAATATTATGAAAGACGTTTTATGTACTGCAGAGTATATAAAATGAAGATATACAATTACTAAAATACTGGCTATTGTCTTGATGTATTACATTATGAAAATTGTAACAAGCGAGATTGTGTGTCCTGTATAGTATCTACAACTTTTTGTATTATTGTTTTAACTGTGTCTATTAAATTAAATATTATCTTATCTTAAAAACCGAAGTGATGGCGCGTGCATATTAGTCCGTAATAAACAAAGCTTTAACTTAATTAATGGATTGCAAATTATATTATAGTAAAGGTAGAATTAGTTTAATTTTAGTCTTATGTGTGTACAGGCTCCAAAAAAAAAACAGTGCACTACACGTTTTTTAAGAATCTTAACTCATTACTTCTATATAAAAGCTTTGACACAAAGAAAGTCGTTTATGTGGTAATTTCTATGATAAAATAACTAAATTATCGGTTAATTTATTAATGACTTTTAGGTAGGCTCAAAATTATATTTGATAATTATATATACAATAGTAGCTTAAAACACGGCGAGATGATTGAAAAAGCATGTCTTAAACAATCAAGTAAATTATGGACAATGGAACTATTTAATGAAACTTAGCGGTCTCAGGGGTGGAAGTTAGTCGCGAGACTCGGGTCAAGCCTTCATTAATTAAAGAGAAGGGTGGCTAATACCCTCATCTTGCTAACCAAAGGAGCCAACCGCAGCGGAAACTACCGACATTAACTTTGGTATTGATCTAATAAGTATATACAGATACAAAAATTCAAATATAATAGGTTGCTGTAAAGTTAGTCTGGAATACGAGTATGAGTAATGGAATAAGTTGGCTGGTGTAAGACGTGTAATAATTTAGATATTTATTGCTGATAGATTATAACATAAATAAGATTAGAATGAAAATAGTTTACGCTGAATTAAAGCACTGATTTTCATCCCGAAAATTGCGGAGCGTAACTTATACAGAAAATGACGGCGCCATTTTTAATTGATGTGGAATTTGACACATTTTGAAATGGCATGGGATTTGACATTTTTATTGTAATGAGTTTCGACACGTTTGTAGTTGGTATGGGATGTGACATATTTTTAATTGACTTGGGATTTTAATTTAAATGAACTTAATACATAAGATATAGCACGTAGCTACTTAGTCTTAGGAGAAATAACCTGGAAAGTGACTAGAAGCTGAATTTTATAAATATAAAAAATAACGTTATATTTTTTTTGCTGATCGTATCTAATAACTTTTATCAAAAGGTATAAAACATTAGATGCCAAGTAGATAAAAGCGAGCGATGGTCGCCGTGTTAATTTAAAAAAACCCAGTATACGAGCACTAGAACTTGTTATAATGCTGTAGTGACAAATTCAATTAATGTTAGCTTGAAACAAACAGGCGCTCTCATATTACTCGTGTGCGAGTTTTGGCGCAGAGAGCAAAGTGAAAATTTAATTAAACTCTCAACATTATTTAGTTACATTTCTAATTAAATACAGTTGACGTACGACAAGTCGCAATGCACGTTGTTGCCAAGCACAGTTGAGAGCCAGTTCTTGTTCCAACATAGGTGTATTTACTGTCTTTGGTTAGCTATGGTAAAAAAACCAGGCAAGTGCGAAACAGACTCGCGCACGAAGGATTCCGTACCATTATCTATAAAAACGGCAAAAAAATCATGCCTGTTGTATGGAAGCCCCCTTAAATATTTTTTATTCTATTTTTTAGTATTTGTTGTTATAGCGGGAACCGAAATACATTATCTGTGAAAATTTCAACTGTCTAACTATCGTGGTTCATGAGATACAGCCTGTTGATAGACGGACAAACAGACAGACGGACGGACAGCGGAGTCTTAATAATAGGCTCCCGTTGTACGCTTTGGGTAAGGAACCCTACAAATTATATAAAAAGGAAAGAAAAGCTTGTTTTAAAATTTAAATTATTTTTTATTGGGCTGTATATGTACATATTATTCCATTGTTATAAGGGTGAACATTTTAGGCGGTGATAGCTTACTGGTTTTGCGCGTTCAGTTCGGACGTTGAAGGCATTGGTTTGAATTCCAAAAATGAACATGTGCTGCCCGTGAAGGAAAACCTCGTGAAAAAACCTTAGCGTGGTAGTAAGTTACTTTTTATTACTGAAAACCTGCTACCAGGCACCCATCAGTGTGTTTCAAGAGTCACTCAACTCCAAGTGAACTGTGATCAAACAACTATACTGTCAAGCGAAATTATTTTAAATAACTCCACTGTTCCTGTGGGTTAGTCGCTGCAGGTGAAACTGCGCGGCAGAAATAGGCAGAAATAATTTCTTATAAGAACCAATTTAAATACACTTCGCAAAGTCAAGCACAATCGGCAATTTAATCGAGATTTCTTTGTTAATGGTCTCAGTATTTTGCCTTGATTGATCATGTAAAAGTTTATCGTTATCTTGGTCGTTTTTCTTTCTGCGCGCTCATTTTTTCTTGTCAAACAAAGCCAGACTATGTTCTAGAAAATTGCCTGTGCGGCCGTATCTCTCATCAATTTCTTTATTTGCCAGGTCATAGTTTGCGGGTTGTTAACCCTTGAAACAATACCCTAAGCTAGCGTTTAAGGTCATTCACTGTAGCTTTCGTAGCTCATGTGGTGCTGAATGTTGTATGAGATTTTGTGAAAGTTATTTTTAGATTATTGTACCGCTTGTTTTTTTTTTATTTCTGACAGGCTTGGTGTTTGACCACAGCTCACCTGATGTTAAGTGACGGTGTGGTCGAAGATGGTAAAGCACATCTAGCCTGGAATGGAACTAGCTCTCAAGTGAGGCTGCCGGAACGCACTGTTAGATGCTTGGCGGCAGATTTTTAACTTGAGGGTGGTAGCTAGCCAGCCGAGTACTAGAAAGTACCCTTCCACTACGCTATGGTTTCCTCACGATGTTTTCCTTCACCGGCAGCTCAAGTTCATTGTTGGGGTTCGAACCCACGCCCTTCGGCATACGAACCTACCGCGCTAACCACTGAGCCATCATCGCTACAAAATCTGTTTAAAGAAATGTGACACTTTGGTAAGTACGCTTCAGATCTATATGACCTAATTCCTTCCTACCCATCCTACTATCGGACAGCCAGGAGCTCCAAGAAGAGACACCGCTTCATGGTTGATATTCCAAAAACTGGAACTAAACAGCTCGATTCCACCTTCATTGTACGAACCGCTAAACAATGGAATTTGCTGCCCGAGTGGGTGTTCCCTGATAGATACAACCTGGGTGCCAGTGAATTGGTTTCTTCTGAGCGTGCTCCACCGTAAACCGTATCTTGGCTTTACATCGGCGAGTTGGCGGTCAAACGCAAGCCTATATGTAATAAAAAAAAGTTATATACTTAAGCTGAAAATGTGTCCATATTGCTTTTGAACACAACTGTAAAATCGAAAAAAAAAAACAATCAGAACTTTTTTAACTTTGTACTTTTTTTAAGAAACAGCGGATTTTCGCCATTGCTGAGATGTGCTTATAGTAAGTTATTCATAGAGTATAATGACCAATTTTCAACCGAGTACACTCACTCAACCAAATCTCAGGGCGTCTGGCGAAAGTTTGCTGTTTTTACCCAGGGGTTAGAAAGATAAATCGTTTTCAGATTTATAACATTACTAAATTCCACTCGCTGACAGGCTAGGTTCTTGACCGCAACTCACCTGATAGTGTGGTTGAAGACGGTAAAGCACACCTATCCTGGAATGGAACTGGCTCTCAAGTGAGGCTGCCGGAACACACCGTTAGATGCTTGCCGGCAGATTTTCAACTTGAGGGTAGCAGCTGGCCACCCGAGAACTAGAAAGTACCTTACCATCACGCTATGGTTTCCTCACGATGTTTTCCTTCACCGGCAGCTCAAGCTCATTGTTGGGGTTTGAACCCACGCCCTTCGGCATGCGAACCGACCGCGCTAACCACTGAGCTATCATCGCTACACGCTATCGTTCACACATCACTACTTTGAGTAATAGTTCAATATTTTGATGATATATGTGGTAAAGAATTAATTCCACTGAACTTTTTTGTGGTTCCTCAAAGTAATGTAAAGGCTTGCCTCTCTAGTACAAAATTAATCTCTGAAAAATTTAATAAGGTGTAGGTATTTACTTACTTACGTGATTGGTATTTGTTACTTGAAGAGTTTCTATGAGAACACATCATCACATCATCAGCCATAGGACGTCCACTGCTGGACATAGGCCTCCTCCTGGAGGGGTTTTGGCGAGCGCAGTTAGGCGTGATTGTTCAAGGAAGACGCTGCTGCCCATCTTCCGGATTACATCCCTTAGCCGACTCTTACGGCAACCACGGGTAGAGAGGGTGGGGTACAATTCTTACGCCGGCACCACCACGGCACAATGACTACGGCGAAACTAGCTTCGTCTTGCAGTTTCACTCGTCTTTTCCACTATAAAAAGTAGGTATTTAGTTAATGCAGCTATCTGCTTTCTAAATGTTGTCCAAATTCTTTACTTTTTTATGGATGACAGAGTAGGTTCATGTGTTTGTGTGTGATTGCGCACGCGCTTACACGCGTGTGTGTATATGTGCGTGCGTACGAGCGTGCGAATGTGTGAGTGTATGGATAAATACACTCGAGGCGACATTAAACCGGTGACGCTGTAGAGGCCAACTGGCCAACAGCAAGAGTCATTCATAAAAAAAAAAAAAAAAAAAAAAAAAAAAAAAAAAAAAAAAAAAAAATTTAAATGCAAGCCGCGTTTTGAATGTCGCCTCGCCTAATATCTACGATGGAAGTACGCTTACTTCAAAACATTGATTCACTCGCGCCTAAATAAATATAGGAAAAAAAAGTCAAACCTTTTTTAAACAAAACACAAAATTGATGAGTTCACAAAATGAAAACATCTGAAAAAGCAGTTTTCAACCGCCATAAGTCGGCAACTGCTGCGGGTTTTGTCCCAACAACAATTTATGCTAAACATCTGATATATTTGAACTGAGGCGATCAGCTCTTACAAATTCTACTACCTACAACAAGCTTTGAGTGAGCTTTTTGAGGGAGCCACCAACTTATTTTTGGAATAAAGCTGACAGGCATTCGAAGAGCAGTTTTAGTTCTGTTATTTGACAAAGTCTAGAGATAAACTGGTCGCTTTATATTTGTATGCAAATTGAGACATCTGCCGGAACTCGTTTGACCTTACTCTTATATTATGTTATTTGTCTGGAACAAAGCCGAAGCCGCCTTTGGTCTCATTGTTGCATGCAACAAAATGATTGAACTGGACCTCGTGACTTCTCCATCTCTATCTACAAAAGTAAGTAGACATTCGAGTTAGAATTTTAAAAAAATATTAGCATTAATAAAATTTCAGAAAGATCAGAGGCACGTAAAACACGTAACACCTTATGTCAAGTGACGGTGTGATCGAAGAAGGTAAACTTACCTAGCCTGGAATGGAACTGGCTCTCAAGTGAGGCTGCGGGAACACACCGTTAAGTGCTTGGCATATTATCTGTGAAAGTGTTTTTAAGACCCTTTTGTCAAGTAGGAAATGCGTTGATAATAATCAAACGTCCTAACAGATCTTCGTAAACTGTAGCTAAAAACCATCTCGACACGTCAGCTTTCAAACAAAAAGAACCACATCAAAATTGGTCCATTCTTTCAGGAGCTACGATGCGAGAGACAGACACACAAATACGCAGATAGACACGTGAAACTTATACCACCCCTTTTTTGCGTCGGGAATTAAATAATAGAAAGAGAGATAGCGCCTCCTGGTAAATGGAAATTGTTTTTTTAAATACTTTAAGCTTCGTTTACGTATTTACTTTGTAAAAATTTGACAGATATAGTAATGCCAAAATGAAAAATAAATAAATTAGGAATTTTCATTATTACGAAAAATCCTCTTAGAAAGCCAAAAATGTTATTTACAATTCAGAGCCATCTAACGGCATACTGAATATTGTGAGCTGCCGAGGTCGGCACCGACTGTATAAAACCATTACTTTGGTTTTCCCTTTTGTTGATGTTACGGTAGGAATTGTGCCTTCTAAAGGTATGCTCTAAGATTTCTTAGATGGCGCTATAACAGAAAATAATATTTAAGCAAAATAATGAGCTGCAAAATATAAGTTAGTTGGATTTGTCTATTTATTCTTGGAATTATTGTTATAATTCCAATAATTCAATATTAATTATTTAATTATTATTATTGTTTTAATTATTATTTATAATTCTGTGTCACTGTTGTGACACAGATTTGTTTATTATATTAATTAACTTTAAATTACACATTTTGTGGAGTTTGTAAGTAATTTGTCCAACAAATTAGCTTGAAGTAAACTATTTTTTTCTTGTTTTGGCAATGCACTTTTTGTTTACTGCTAGTGTCTAGTGTTTCATATTGTTATTTGTTTGATAAAGTCATGTAAAACCAGTCACAGTCAAGTCCAGTCGATTTCCTAATAAAGTAGTGTTGCCTTTATTAGAAGCTTGTGGCGAAGTGGAAATGGAACAATTATGCCAGCGACCCAAGGTCGTGCTCCATTACCTCAAGAAGATCAGTTGGCTTAAGTAGTCCGGTAGGGTGAAACCACAAAAGACCCCAAGTAGGAAGTTAATGTACACCTTAACCCAACACTTTGTTTTGGAAAATAATACAATGCAGCAACGTATTATTTGTATTCCCGCCAAAACTCACTAAATAATTTTTCATCGATAAATACGGCTACTAAAATGCGATGCGTAACAAATACGCATACAATAATAGCAATATACGCCTATAGACTTAAATAATATGACCTACCTATATGCAACATGAAAGTGAATGCGAGTCTAAATATAGCAGATTCATTTAGATACCAGAACCAATAGGATATCATTTGAAACAATTGCAGGGCTTTGATTAAAGATTGCAAAGATATGTGATTTCTTTTGTTTTAGAATAATTGTGTTAGGATGCAGTGTTGGTGTCTTTTACTGAAGTTTTTTCTAACGTTTATAATCAGCTTTGTCTCCGGAAATAGAACAATCGGTACGTGAACGCTTAACCGCATAAAAACGCTTTTGTAGTATTTCGTGTATGTTTTTTTTGTAAATGTAATGAGACGAACGGGACGCTCTCCTGGTGGTATGAGGTAACGCCTGTCCATGGCATGATGATTGCAGCGATACACAGAACTTTGAGTAACAATACAAAGTCCAGGGCATCCACTGCTTTGGCGCTCATTACTTTGAGACTTTCGTTGGTTAGTCTCAATAGTCCTGTAATTTCGCTAGCTGCAGTACCCTTCAAACCAGAACACAGTAATGTTTACACACTACTGCTTGACGCCAGAATATCAGGTACTGCGGTACCTACCTAGACGGCCTCCTGTTAAAGAGATCTACCACCAAGTAAACGATGACCAATGCTTCCAAGTCTGGATGTTCACACATGAAGTTGTATAGAAAATTAGAGTAGCACAGAGACCCATGGAGAGGTACATGCTCGGCATCAAACTCCAACACTGAATCCGTAATACAGAATACCAAAATCCGATGAAGAGCAAAAGTACGAGACATCGGTACTGTAGTTACGGATCAGAAGTCTTCCTGGGTAGGACACATTGCTGGAGGAAGTTATGACATGCATAGTAAATTTGTAGCAGAAGGGCGACCTTACGGTGTGTTCCGGTGGACTCATTTGAGAGCCAGTAGAGCCAGTTCCCATTCCAGGCTAGGTGTGTTTACCATCTTCAAACTTACCATCACTTAACACTAGGGAAACTATGGTTAAACACGTAGTATCCTGTCACCAAAGAGCATAGGCCTCCTCCATGCCTTTCCATGCTACAGTCTTGTGCTACTTTCCCGATGTGGCTGCATCTTTTTGTGTGTATTTCTCTGGTTAAGTTAATTGTATGAGGTAATTTTTCGTTTAAAAGGTGCGATTTTCGACGATGGCGGCTTCAATCTGGAAGCAGCGTTCGCCGTTGCTCTGGATGTGATATCCGAAGGCCAGGAAAATCCTTTCATTGGTAATGTGATTAAAACTCCACCTGGTGATATTACTGAGGCGGAGAAAGCAATGTGTGCAATGCTGGAGGTCAGTTCAAAGAATAAATTTGAATATTTTTATTGTTTAAGTCTACATTTTTATTTAGAAGCCTGGGGTCTGCTAAGTCGAAAGGAGATTGCTGTACGCATAATTATAAGCCATTTTTGCTATATGTACGAAAAAAAAAAGCTGTTTTATAAAAAAAAACGTTGCCTCGTCACCAAGCTTTTTTTTTCTATTACTTCAGAGTTGAGTCTGAAGTAAAGTTATTCATAATTATGAGTACAATGACTCCATTTCAGTTAAGTACACACCAAGCTTAAAACCCGTTTTAAAAAAAATATAAATAAAGTAATAAGACGAACGAGATGCTCTCCTGATGGTAAGAGATAACGCCTGTCCATGACAATTGCAGCGATACACAGAATTACCAAAACTAAGCGTAGGGCATCGTTGCTTTGGCGCTCATTACATTGAGACTTGCTATGGTTAGACTCAACAGCCCAGTAATTTCGCTAGCTGCAGTACTCTTCAAACCGTAACACAGTAATGCTTACACAGTAATGCTTGGCGGTAGAATATCTGGTACTGCGGTGGTACCTACCTGGATAACCTCCGGCTAAGGGGTCTACCACCAAGTAATTGTGTGTGTATTTGTTTTTCAGACAAACATATTTGGCGTTTTCGGTCCAACAGAAAATAATCCATTGAAGCATGTCCAGTCAATTGCTGACTTTCTGGAAATCCCACAAATACTCACCGAGCCTGTTGTAATTCAAAACCGAAACTGGTCTGCCATTAATCTGTACCCACATCATTTGGCATACTCACAAGTGAGTAATAAAATTGTTCATCATCTAGACTGCCCTGTTAAGTCATTGATAGTATATCTGCTCTAAGAGCTATAGGGCGTGGGTTTAATTCCCACCCAGAACAAAATTTTGTGGTACACAAAGTGTCTGGGAGTTCTGTGTTATAAGTATGTATTTACAAAAAAAAAAGTATTTATGTATTATATCAGTAATCTGACGTCCATCACACAAGCTCTGTTTAGTTTGGGGTCAGATGGCACTGTGTTTAATGTCCTACGAAATTTATTTATTTATCATCAAACATTTTTACCCACTGCTGAGTCCTTCTGTAGTTAGCTGTGCTCTTTTCCAGATGCCATAATTATATACACTATTTTAACTTTCCAAAATGGTTTTGTAGTTAGCTGTGTCAGTAATTTTTCCTGATGCCATGTATACCATTTTAACTTTCTAAAATAGTTTTGCGATACACTTTTATAAACAAAATGAATTCGTTTTAGAGTAGCGAAAAAATTATGTATGCGTTTTCAGAAACTACGCAAAATTTTCTCGATGGATTTTTTAAAAGTAATTTTTAAATAAATACTAATGTAGATTTTCTGGGTTGATTTTATATCAAAACATGAATAAAATTAGCAAAAATTACTCACATTACCTTTTTTTCGTAAAACGCCAAAGAGTCGGTGAAGGAAAAACATCAAGATCAAGATAACAAAATCAGTTTATATAGTATTCGCACAAACGCAATACGAAACTAAACCTAAATAATCTATGGAAACTAATGAGTGCTTACTTTTACTTTTCAAGTTAGTAAGTAACTTTGGGTTTTACTCGGAAACTTTGAAGACGCCCTAAGTACAAGCCCTAAGTTATTTTATATCCAATATGCTGAAACCAAATAGATAAGGTGTACTTACGTAAGTAAAAGAAACTACATACTTATATTCACATAAATACATACGTTCGTCGATACTTAATTAGTAAACAAAAACAAAACAAAGTAACGCCTAAATCAATCAATTAATTAATAACTGGTTAATCTGCATAATTAAATTAACATAACTAACTAAAATTAATCTTTTTTGGGGTTCCGTACTCAAAGGATAAAACGGGACCCAATAGGGTCCCGTTAACAACACTGATAACAACAACAACAACTAACTATAAGACTCCGCTGTCCATCTGTCACCAAGCTGTATCTCATAAACCGTGATAGTTAGACAGTTGAAATTTTCACAGATGATGTATTTCTGTTGCCGCTATAACAAAAAATATCTAAAAACAGAATAAAATAAATATTTAAGTGGGGTTCCCATACAATAAACGTGTTTTTTTTGCCGTTTTTATAGATAATGGTACGGAACCCTTCGTGCGCGAGTTCGACTCGCACTTGGCTGGTTTTTTATCGTTGTCTGTGTCGAGGACACGTCAGTGTGTTCTTGAACACGTGTATATTTTTGAATATAAAGAAGTCCTTCAGATTACAGTGTTTCAAATCCTCGCTCAATGTAACGAATTAGTTATCGAGTGGTGTAACGAACATTTACATGTAGATCACAATCTAATCTTATACCTTTAAACGAGCAATTCTTGTATATATATAATCTGAATTTCGGAAACTGCTCCAACGATTTTCATGAAATTTAGTATATATGCAGTGGGTTTCGGGGGCGATAAGCCGATCTAGCTAGGTTTCAATTTTAGAAAACGTCGCCTTATCCGTGTTTTCAGCCGAGCAAAGCTCGGTCACCCAAGTACTAGTATCTTTAAACGAGTAATTCTTGTATATATGTATATATATAATCTGAATCTCGGAAACGGCTCCAACGATTTTCATGAAATTTAGCATGCAGGGGGTTTCGGGGGCGATAAATCGATCTAGCTAGGTTTTATTTTTAGAAAACGTCGTTTTATCCGTATTTTCAGCCGAGCAAAGCTCGGTCATCCAGGTACTAATATTTTATAGGTAAAAGTTTGTATGTTTGTTACTTCTGATTTTGTTATTGTCAGTTTTCTGTACCGTGTTCTACTATGAAAGCAAATTTAAAGACTTATTTAAAATTATAAAAAAATGTTTCTTTTTTTTAACTAAATTACTCGCCCGTGACTTTACCCGGTGCAAAGGAGTCTATAACGCTAGCTTTATTGCTGCGCTGGATAGCTATGGCTCACCTTTGCACCAGGTACGACCCGGAGCGGGTGTCATTCATTTTCTCCCTCAATCTGCGCCCCATTTCAAAGACTTAGTGGTCGTATAATAATTTACTTGTGGCATTACATACAGGACCTTACATTGTTAAAGAGAAATGGTAGCTACGCTACAGCTTATACGCAACTTTGTTTGGCAATATGCGAGGAAGTTAATACCTTTTATTAGTAGTATATTTTCTTGGTTGTCGTCGCCAAGGTAGGTACTGCAGCAGTATTAGATATTTTGCTGCCAAGCAGTAGTACGTAAACATTAGTATGTTAATCATCGAATTAACTGCTCTGTTATTTATTTGGTAGAGTATCTGCTTCAATTGCTGTACGGCGTGGGTTCAATTCCCACCAGGACCAATGTTTATATAAAGATAATTTGTTCTGTATCTGGGTGCTCTGTATGTATTACAAGTATATTTACAAAAATAAAAGTATATAATTGATTGTAGCGATCGATTGTTTTGTAGCGACGATGGCTCAGTGGTTAGTGCGATAGGTTCGCATGCCAAAGGGTATGGGTTCAAACCCCAACAATAAGCTTGAGCTGCCGGTGAAGGAAAACATCGTGAGGAAACCATAGCGTGGTGGTAGGGTACTTTCTAGTACTCGGCTGGCTAACTACCACCCTCAAGTTGAAAATCTGCCGCCAAGCATCTATAACCGTGTGTTCCGGCAGCCTCACTTGAGAGCTAGTTCCATTCCAGGCTAGGTGTGCTTTACCATCTTCGACCACACCATCACTTAACATCAGGTGAGCTGTGGTCAAACACCTAGCCTGTCAGCCAAAAAAAATAATCTATCAGTTATTTGATTTCCGTAATACAAGATTTGCTTAGTTTGGGGCTATATGGCGCTGTGTGAAATGTCTTACGATTTTTTTTTAATTTCTCAAAGTGATAAGCGTCCAAGCGGCAATTATACTGGACTTTGTATTGTTACTCAAAGTTCTGAGTTCAGCAGTAACGATCTTGGACAGGTGTTATTTCTAGCTCAAGAGAACGTTTCGTTCAGCTCATTACATTGACATATAAAGTGAGTTTATTTAAGTATTTATATGTATTTAGTTTATTTCAACGGAGAGCAACAACTTAAAATTGTAAATCACAGTAGGTACACACGTACACACACAGACGTAGACATGCAGTGTATAAATTCAAAGAGATTTATTATTGTTTCCATAGAACGTTATTCTGGATTTTCTCATTCCAGGTTTTCAGCGACATTATAGAAGCAAAGGATTGGACAGAATTCACCGTTATTTATGAAGGCGCTGAATTTTTGCCGGTTTTAGAAAATATATTCAACGTGCAGGGATTTTTAGACACAGAAAATAGTCCTGTGATTAATATCGTACAGTTACCTGATGGAGACGACTTTAGGTAAATACCTATTGCATTTTACATTCAGTCACAAATATATAGGGTTACAAGTTTAGGGTATATTAAGCCAAAATGAGATTGTTGTGCTGATTAATTTTAACAACATTGTAGTGATAGTTATGAACAGCTTTATTACTGGCTCCATATAAAAATTACATCAATATAAAATATGTCAATACGAAGAATATTTTCAACATAATAAAATGTCAAAAATAAAACAATTATTAACGTGAGTAGTAAGTAAGTACTCGTAGTGTAGTTTAATTAAGTAATTTAATAATCTTTTAGTTTGTAGACCGTGGGCCCCAGAATGTATACCGACCTCTGCTACTCGACGAGACTTGACACAACTCTTTAACAACTGATTTTTTTCTAACAATTTCAGAGTGTTTTATTAGTCAAAGTTTTTCGTATTGGCAAGTACAATGACCCCGCTTTGGTTTAGTTTACACTAACTTACGACCCTATAATTGAAAAAAGTCAGGTTCAGGTAAAATTCACCGAAGTTCAAAGTTATAACGTTGAACCTAATCTACAAATCGGGTTAAAGTACTTTTCTTGCTAACGAAATTATGTTTAAAGATATTTTTCCATTTGAAAATTGTATTACTTAGAAAAGATATTTACTAATATTTTAATAAGTTTGAATGTGACCATATACCGTTTGCTGCACTTTTTTATGTAAAGGTATCGACATGTACGCGCCAGTCCATGACCATTGAAGTGTTACCCAAAACTTTGAGTAACACAGCAAAGTTCCAGGCACCGCTATTCAATGTCTTTATTTATTTAAAAATAACAATCCACAGACACCGGGGTCCGTGACCTTTGTTAATTTGGATTTTAAACATTTTTTTTACAATATGGGAAGAGGAAATTTAATTCTTAACTAGGGTTAAAGTACTAGTTTGTGTGTATACCGCGAGCAGACCAGCGACCCGCAAGCAGCACCCGATCACGAGTATGACGCATGTGCCAACCATCGCCCTCCTCAACCATATCTGAGGGAAGAGAACGACCCGACACACGACGCCTCCGCAAGAAGGAGTCTTCGATGGTGAGCATGAATGCTCGAGGCATACACACAATACTTATTACTAATGATTACATTGCTTTTCAATGGTTATTCTCAATAGCCTTGTTAGCTTAAAATGCAGCTCCAATTTGCCAATATAATCAAAGTAATCACGAAGAACACTTTAATTTATTTTAGAATACGGTTGTCTATACCATCTTTACAACGTTGTGTGTGTTTTAGAACCCAACTACAAGCCATCAAAAGCTCAGGTTCCGTTAATTACTTAGTGAATTGCGAGATCCAAAATGTAGAAGAATTCCTGATTCAAGCTCAGCAAGTTGGCATCATGTCGAATGACCACAGCTATTTAATCATGAACCCTGATTTTCACACAATCGATATTGATCGTTTCAAACATGGCGGATCAAATATTACAGGTAACAAAAAAAATAAAAAAAATGGGTCACGTAGTATGGGTACGTTCCCTAAGAACACTCAAAACGTTTCGAGTTTATAGTAGTGTGATTATTTAGGCATAAAAGGTATCCTTTATATTAAATACAAGTTTCGTAACTATTACTTATTTGTATTTGTATATGTTTTATTTATCTCTGAAGTTAACGCGGACGAATTCACGGGCGTAAGCTAGTAAGCTATAGAAGCAAAAAATACAGTTTTAGAAATGTTTGTTAGTCTGTTAGTTTACGATACTGAGAAATTTCACCATGATTCCAAAGTCGTTCTGCGGAGTCATGGGCAATATTCAGCCTTTATTTAATTAAAATCGGTTTAAGGATAGTGAAGTTACTACAAAAAATAAGAGAAAAAAGCCGCGGTGTAGCTGTATCGACGATACGGCCGTGTGTATGTGAATAAGTGTAAACACTTACGAAGTCTATCGGATCTCCATGTGTCAAGTACCCAAAGTAACGATTTTTTTAATGCCTTTGTTTTTTTTTAGCTGACAGGCTACTTGTTTGACCACAGCTCACCTGATGTTAAGTGACGGTGTGGTCGAAGATGGTAAACACACCTAGGCTGGAATGGAACTGACTGTCAAGTGAGGCTGCCGGATCACACCAATAGATGCTTGGCGACAGATTTTCAACTTGGTAGCAAGCCAGCCGAGTACTAGAAAGTACCCTATCATCATGCTATGGTTTCCTCACGATGTTTTCCTTTACCGACAGCTCAAGCTCATTGTTGGAGTTTGAACCCACATCCTTAGCCGTGCGTGCCGACCGCGCTGATCACTGAGCTAGCTAAAGTAATGAGACGAACGAGACGCTCTCCTGATGGTAAGAGATAACGTTTATCCATGAACATTGCAGTGATACACAGAACTTTAAGTAGCTAAACAAGCAAATCTTCTTATACACTACTAGCTGGCACCTGTATATCTGATGCTGCGGTGGTACCTAGATAACCTCCTGCAATGGAGATCTACCACCAAGTAAACAGTTGAGCGATGCACTAAGGAAGCAAATTAAAATACCATTCACATCAAAATGCAAGTCTATATAAATGGCGCCCAGAAATAGAACAGCACTATATTTATGTGTACGAAGGTCAGCTTATACTGATTCTGTTTCAAAATCAATCATAAATCACTCGAGCGGAACCGCGGGCAATAGCTTATAACGATCTAAGAGACGAAAACAAAATGTTTTAACTTTTCCTTTCCTGTTAAATTGCACGGGATTTTTCATTTGTCCCACAGAGACAGTCAACTGTGTACGTCCTAAAATATTGACTTATGTTTTCAGAACAAATATGTCTTCTCGGTATTATTTTAAGCTGTCTTTATGGGGGTAATATTGGCAGATCTGACGAATCCAATTCTTCAAGAATTTTGAATGGTATTGTTTTTCAGGAGTCCGCTTCTTCGATCCAGGATTGGAATCCATTCAAAACTTCATCACATCTCTAAATGAGAAAGTAAAGGAATTATCCGAGGGGACGATAGAAAATGCAATCTCTGAGAATAGTTTGAGTTTGGAATTAGCTTTAGTTTATGATGCAGTGATGTTGTATACTACAGCTTTGAACGCTATGGGATTAGAAGATGGAGCTAATGTGACTTGTGATGAAGATGAAAGCTGGAATTTCGGCTCTACTGTCATAAATTTAGCTAGAACTGTAAGTCAACAAAAAATATAATGTTCGCTCAATGAATATCTGGTACTAGCTACGAAATAGGTATTCTACTAGCTTGGTATCGCGAAAAACAAATTTTAATTCAAATTTTCGATTAAGTAGTTTTAGTTTTTGGGATATATTTACATAGATGAGTAACATTTTTAATTATAAAGACATTTATTAAGCATTCAACATATAAAAATATGTAAATTTTTTTTAGTCAAAGACTTGGTTAGTATGACAGGCTAAGTCTTTGACCACAGCTCACCTGTTGTTAAGTTTCGGTGTGATCGAAGATGGTAAACACATCTATCACATAGCCTGAAATAGACCTGGCTCTCAAGTGAGACTGTCGGTAAACACAGTTAAGTGCTTGGTGACAGATTAAAAAAAATACTATTTCATCCTAAATATATTAATGGTTTATATGATATCTGTATTTTGGCTTTTCCCTTATACGGGAGTTTTTTTTTTTGTATATAGACTAAACAAAACAGATATAATTTACAAGCGGTGCTGCTTTCCTATCTCCGTTCCATTACAAAAATTATTTCTCGCTCTGAACTAGAACTAGAGCTAGCTTTTGTAGTGATGGTTAGTGCGGACGGTGCACACGCCGAAGGGCGTGGGTTCAAACTCCAACAATGAGCTTGAGCTGCCGGTGAAGGATAATATCGTGAGGAAACCATAGCGTGGTGGTAGGGTACTTTCTAATATTCGACTGGCTAGCTACCACCCTCAAGTTGAAAATCTGTCGCTAAGCATCTAACGGTGTGTTCCGGCAGCCTCACTTAAGAGCCAGGTCCTTTCCAGGTTAGGTGTGTTTACTATCTTCGACCACACCGTCACTTAACATTGGGCGAGGTGTGGTCAAAAAGCCTGTCAACCATAAAACAAATTACGACATGTTAATTTTGTTGGTGATTTTTTTATTTATACATCAGAATCGGTTACTTTTGGGCTAGAAATATTTATTATTATATATTTTGTTATCGAAGTACTTACATACATATATGTAAAATTAAAACATTATCCCTGTGGAATGTGCTGCCTGATTGAGTGTTCCCGGATGGGTACAACCTGAGTGTCTTCAAGTCGAGAGTAAATCAGTATCTTCTTGACAAGCGTGCTTCACTTTAGACCGCATCTTCGCTTAACATCAGACAAGATGGCGGTCAAACGCAAGCCTTAAAATAATAAATAAAGAATCCCAATGTTTTTTATGAATATTATTATTTGTTTATAATATTAGTAGTTTTTAAATGAGTTAGATAGTTAAAGTTAGTAATATTATTTTCGTCTCAACCCTGCTGTAGATGGAAGTCGATGGATTAACAGGACCAATTAAGTTTGACAGCGATGGTTTTCGATCTGATTTTGAAGTGGAAGTGATTGAAGTTGTGGCTTTTGGTTTTGAAAAGGTACGTTGGCAAAAATGAAATAACATAAGAAAAGTAATAAATAGAAAAGATGTATTTTTTTATGTCTAATTATTATTACATCATGTTTGTTTTTATGTAATGATAATGAGACGATCGACACGCTCTCCCGATGGTAAGAGATAACGTCAGTACATGACCATCGCAGCGATACACAGAACTTTGAGTAACAAAACAATGTCCAGAGCATCGCTGCTTTGGCTATCATTACTTTGAGACTAGATGGTTAGTCTCAAAATCCCTGTAATTTCACTAGCTGCAGTATCCTTCAAACCGGCACACAGTAATGTTTGCACACTACTGCTTGGCAACATATCTGGTACTGTGGTGGTATCTACCTAGACGATATCCTGCTAAGGAAATCTACCACCAAGATTATCATTTACCACTTGTTTTTTTTCAAATATGATGATAATTGTTGGAAATGTTGGAAAAAGTCAAGCCACTTGGAAGCTTTCATCGAAAACGCTGCCTGATCCCTTTGAGATATTTTGTTAAATTCCACGCGGACGAAGTCGCGGGTAACATTTAGTTATAAATAATTCAAAACTTTTCAATTTCATTTGCCGTGGTGGTGCCGGCGTAAGAATAGTACCCCACCCTCTCTACCCGTGGTTGCCGTAAGAGTCGGCTAAGGGATGTAATCCGGAAGATGGGCAGCAGCGTCTTCTTTGAACAATCACACCTAACTGCGCTCGCCAACCCGCCTGCCAAGCGTGGCGAGTATTGGCAAAACCCCCTCCAGGAGGAGGCCTATGTCCAGCAGTGGACGATCTATGGCTGATGATGATGACGATGATGAATTCAAAACTAATTATAGCCCAGAAATTGTAATATATTTTAGAAAACTTTCTGTGTATTGCGTTAGAGAAGAAATTAAATTAAAAATAAACTGTCAAAATCTAGAATTCGGTCACATTGCCCCTTTAATTCCGACGCATTGAAATTTGGGCTGAATTTTAGATTCTTACACGATGATCGATGCTTCTTTCGAGACGTTTTGAGTAACTGATTTTGAGACTCAATTCCTTTTAAACCATCTACTTCAAGCGATTATAAGTTTGATTTTTGTTCGTAATTTTTTTAGGTGGCCAAATGGTCTACAGAAGATGGATACATAGAGACAAGAACTATAATTCCACCAGTAGAAATAGAAGGAGCTGATACTATGAAAGGAAAACATTTTATAGTAATAACTGCTTTGGTAATTATTATTTTTTGGCAACACTCCTTGCGCTTTCTGTCAGTGTCCCTATTTTTTATAAACTGGGCGCGGGTGTCTTCTCATTGTGAGAAGGGTCAGGCCACAGTCCACCATGCTGCCTTCAGAATTCACACGTCTTCTAGAACTTTATCTTTCAACTAAGCTGCTGAAATTTAATAAAGTCTTTGTTCTAGCCACAGTCATAGTCCAGTCAATTTAGTAAAGCAGTGATGTCTTTACTAAAAGCTATGGAGGTTTGGAAACAATACAAAAATTCGTACCACTTGAAAAATACAAGTTTTGCATGATAACATGACTTGATTTTTCGCCGACCAATTGGTTTATGCTTAAAGACAGTGTACTGACAGTCGAACGTTTAAGTCGCTTACTAATTACTTTTTCTTTGTTTTGATAGTGTTTTTCTTACTCTATTTCAGAGTGCACCATACGGAATGCTGAAAGAGTCTTCAAAAAAATTAGAAGGCAATGAGCGTTATGAAGGTTTTGGTATCGAAATAATAGATGAACTGGCAAAAATGAATGAATTCAACTATAGTTTCGAGATTCAAGAGGACGGAGTCTACGGCTCCTACGTCGCTGAAACCGGCAAATGGAATGGAATGATGGAGAAAATTATGGACGGCGTAATTATAGTTTATCATTGTTTATCGATCAAAGAGCATGTATAAATAGTATCTACCTACCCCTACGAGAAAAGAGTAAATTATATATAAATGTTTAAGTATGTAACTAGGTAAAAATCGTACTTGTCTGTTAGGTTAACAAAGTGAATAAAAGACTATGAATAAAAATTATAATGGTTTTTTATTCATAGTCTTTTAATCATGGATTTGAAAATTTATAAATTGCTTATTATTCAGAAAATGGGCTAAATCTTCAAAGGCATATAATTGTGGTTAACAAAGTGAATAAAAGACTATGAATAAAAAACCTTTATAAAAATCATGGATCTGGAAATTTACAGATTGCTTATTATACAGAAAATAGGCTAAATCTACATACAATTATACACGTAAAATAAACAGGTTTTCTTTCATGCACATAAATACGCCAACTTCAGTATTTTTTTGTTCATAATTTTAGATAAGTTTACATATCTATTTGAGTTTTACAGGAAACATTTTAGGAACAAGGAGACCGTACATTTTTCGAATCTTATGGGCAAAAAAAAATAGAGTTATTTTCTGTTGCAGAGAGCAGATTTCGGTATAACAGATCTGACGATAACGTCAGCTCGTCAGAAAGCAGTAGACTTTACTAGTCCGTTTATGAATCTGGGCATCACCATATTGTATAAGAAACCTACTAAAGAACCGCCCAATCCGTTTTCTTTCATTTCTCCGTTTTCTTCCGGAGTAAGTTTCGAAGCTCTAATTTTTTCATTTGAACTTTTGTAAACACACACTCATACTCTGTTTATATTATGCATAGTATATTTACAATAATACACAAATAGTATGTGTCCTCATACTCCAATATCTGTCAGCCAACGTTGCTGCAT
Organism: Biston stratarius; assembly: GCA_950106695.1. Classification (NCBI taxonomy): domain Eukaryota; kingdom Metazoa; phylum Arthropoda; class Insecta; order Lepidoptera; family Geometridae; genus Biston; species Biston stratarius. Next base: position 35,927,543 of record OX467106.1, on the reverse strand, counting down.
TTTCTTCCGACTTTGTGTACTGAATTTTCATACAACATTCATCATAAAAATAGTACATTTGAATTTAGCATCACTTTTTTAGTTTGAGTAAAATCGTTATCGCCATTTCGAGTCTTAGTTTAATTTTTTTAACATTAAAAAATATTGAGTTATATTCGGAATCATAACTGATCTCTATTATGTCTAGTTTTGTGGGGTATATATAATTTTTTAATGTAAACGTAATGTGACGAACAAAGCACTCTCTTGATGATAAGACATGACATCCTTCATATGTTCTGAGTGACATTGAAGCGGCACCCAGAATTATGAATAACAAAACAATGTCTTGGGCATCGCGCTCGCTCATTACAGATCTATAATAAATATAGCTTTGTAATATCACAAGTTACAGTACCTGTGCTCTATCGTAGACCGCATCTCGTTTAACATCAGGAGAAATGACGACCCAACGCAAGAATAATTAGTAAAACAAAAAATATTTCAATTCGGAACACAGTAATGTTTACTCACGACTGCTTGGCGGCAGAATATATGATCCTGTGATGATACAAATAGTAAAAGTTTTAATGTTATTCTTAATAATATTTTTTTTTTGATGTATCGGAACTAAATATCTTAACTTGTTTTCAGGTTTGGATGTGGTTAGCAATAACTTACGTTGGAGCATCATTGCTTTTTTTTGCATTGGGAAGAGTAGCTCCCGAAGAATGGCAAAATCCGTATCCATGTATCGAGGAACCAGAAACGTTAGACAACCAATGGACTTTAGCTAATTCTTTCTGGTACACCTTAGGCAGTATGCTCACACAAGGATCAGAACTTGCGCCAATGTGAGTATTTATTAGAAAGAGACTTTTACTAGGTACAATTTCATTACAATTAGTATGTGTACATTTTGGAAAACGAGTTTGCGAACTGCATAACCTAATCTCTTTTTTTTGTGGCTGATATCCTAGGTGTTGACCACGACTTACCTGATGTTAAGTGACGATGTGGTCGAAGATGGTAAAGCACACCTAGCCTGAAATGGAACTGAACAGAACACATCGTTAGATGTTTGGCGGCAGATTTTCAACTTGAGGGTGGTAGCTAGCCAGCCGAAATGCTCCTTATATTATCAGGTACAAACTCTAACCAACATTTTCGAAATTACTGGGCAGTTGAGACTAATCTAATGTCTCAAAGTAATGAGCGCCAAAACAGCAATACTCCCGACTTTGTTTTGTCACTCAACGTTCTGTGCGTCGCTGCAATGGTCATGGACATGCGTTATCTCTTATCATCAGGAGAGCGTACTTGTCTCATTATTATTACCTACATGAAAAAAAAAATTGTAATATTAAAACGTCGATTTTTTAAACCCCAAGAAAGCGATTTGATTTAATTTTTAATGTGCAAGCTGCTATGGAGTGGAATGCGCTGACCGATAGATACAATCTGTACCTATTTTCCATTCGTAAGTGAATCGGTTTCTTCTAGAAGCGTGTCCCGTTCTAGTCTGCAGCTTCGCATAATATCAGGTGAGGCGACTATTTGTAGGCGTATAGGCGACCATTTGTATACATCCATAAGTAGTAGATGTATGTATGTTACATATGCGCATAAAACGTTTCGATTACACAATTCTCATTCGCAACTCGAGGTTGTGGAGCTCTACCAGAGTGTGTTTGAAACGTATTATATTGGTATCTTCAAACATAAAGTAAAAAAAGTTTTATCTAGGCAAGCGTGCTCCATTTTATACCACACTACTGCTTAACATCCCCTGAGATTGAACAAAAGCACTGACCACCACTTCGGAGCAAAAAAAGAAATGACATATAAAATCGGACAACGATTAAGTTCCTTGTTTCGCCAATTTTCCACGTTTAGTGCTAATTTCGCCAGGTAAAGTTCAGACCAACTGAGCACGCCTAACTTTTCCTAATGGCTGTTACTTGTATTGTTACTAAAATTATAATATTGGCTATTTAAAATATATAAACGTTAAATAAATAAATAGCCCAAAAACTTTAAAAATAAGTACTGATATAATCTTACGTAGTATATGGATGAAGACTTCAACTTTAACTCTTGATTAATAGTCTTTGCGAAATTGTAAGACTGGCAGATCTATGGGTCTGCTCTATTACAATTTCGCTTGACATATGAGAATTATCCGCACAAACATAGTAGGTACGTATACCTACGTCTCTTTTTTTTCAAGTCACGGTTAAGTCTAGTCGATGTTTTAGTAAAGTAGTGGTGACTTTGAATGAAGTTTAGGCAGCGTAGTTACTTGGTGGTAGATTTCCTTAGCAGGAGGTCATCTAGGTAGGTACCACCGCAGTACCAGATATTCTGCCGCCAAGCAGTAGTGTGTAAACATTACTGTGTTCCGGTTTGAAAGGTACTGCAGCTAGCGAAATTACAGGACTATTGGGACTAACCATCTAGTCTCAAAGTAATAAGCGCCAAGGCAGCGATGCCCTGGACTTTGTTTTACTACTCAAAGTTCTGTGTATCGCTGCAATGGTCATGGACAGGCGTTATCTCTTAACATCAGGAGAGCGTCCAGTTCGTCGCATTAATATTACATAAAAAAAAAAAAAAATAGTTGGGACACCGTCTGATTTCCAATCTGAAGGTCCTGGGTTTGAATCCCATGGCACGCATCTGTCTTTTCTAGGTTATGTGCGTATTGCCGATAACTTCAAACAATGAAGGAAAACATTGTGAAGACTTTGCAAATTATAAAAAAGAAACAGGTTTTGGAAATAATACAAAAGCGACTTGGCTTTTCCACGTTCTCGCCAGAACTTTTTGTTGTATTTGTGTGCGAATATTTAAAATATTTCGTATGACAAGCAAAAAATAGATAGATAGGACTTAGGATTTTTTATTAATTCTTTACTGTTATTCTTTTTCTTATCTGTTATATCTGTGACAAAATCTTATAGGGGGTGAAATAAGGGATGAAAGTTTGTATGGGGAACCGATAATTTCTCAAGTGAGAGATATAAAAAACCATTACATCTTTACTTTTGATGAGAATAAAGAAAAAGGGTTACTCTTTTTTACAAAAATAACCTTACAGAGGGTGAAAACAATGAAAAATTGTATTGGGAACCGATAATTTCTCAAGTTGTGTATAGTTGTAATTGGACCTTAGGTTCAATGTGATACGTTAATTCTACTTACATGCTATACTAAGAAACCTAAGGTCTGTAACTGTACCTATCTCAATAAAATAAAATAAATAAATAAGTCAGAGATATAGAAAACCATTAACATCATTACTTTAGCTAGTATTTAAAATATTTCGTATGACAAGGAAAAAATGTAGGACTTAAGATTTTTCATCAATTATCTACGCAAAATTATATCTGTCCAATTTTTTTTATTCTTTTTTTTGTGACCGCTTTGTTTTGCATTGATTACAGCGCTGTGTCTACACGTATGGCTGGCAGTATGTGGATGTTCTTCGTCTTAATTATGGCATCTTCCTACACAGCTAATCTTGCTGCGTTCTTGACTGTTGAATCTAAGTTTTATGCGATCAAAAGTATCACTGATCTATCCACCAATCCTTATGACATCCAGTACGGGGCGAAGAGAAATGGAGCTACTTTTACATTTTTTAAGGCAAGTTATTTAATATGTGTCCAGCAGAAAGATGTGTCCAGTAGACAGACAGACATCGTAGACAGAGGGAAGACATAGTCTCTGTCTATCTCTAGAAAAAAAAAACCGGCCATGTGCGAGTCGTACCCGCGCACCAAGGGTTTCGTACAAACCCGCAGAAACTTGTTCCGGTATGAAAGGTATTGCAGCTAGCGAAATTACTGGGCTGTTGAAACTAACCATCTAATGTCTCAAAGTAATGAACGCAAATAAGCGATGCCCTGGACTTTGTTTTGCTACTCAAAGTTCTGTGTATCGCTGCAATGGCCATGGACAGGCATTATCTCTTACCAACAAGAGAGCGTCTCGTTCGTCTCATTACTTTTTTTTTTTTTTATGCTGTAGGTGGCAATCAAACTGACGGATTGCCTGATGGTAAGCAATCACCGTCGCCTATGGATACCTGCAATACCAGGGGCACTACAAATACATTGCCGACCTTTTAAGATTCTATTTACACGCCTTTTGAAGAGCCCAATGTTGTAACTCCGCGGGAATACGGAAGAAGGAAGATCATTCCATAATTTGCAAGTGTATGGCAAAAAGGATCGCGTGAATCGCACAGAGTGCGATTTCCATGAATCAATTATATGCGGATGAGCTTTTAAACGATGGCGGCTAGTGCGGTGATGAAACCGTGACGCCGGCATAAGATCGAATAACTCTTCAGAACACTCCCCGTTGTATATGCGGTAGAAAACGCACAAAGACCCAACGTCTCTACGCAAACTAAGTGGCTCTAGGTCATCGGTGATCCCAGGGTCGTTGACAATTCTGACAGGTCTACGCTGCACTACTACATAACAAAATGTTACTTTTTCCAGGAGTCCGATAATCTGCTCTATCAAAAAATGTATAAATACATGGATGCTCATCCAGAATTCCAACCTCCCACTAATGACATTGGATTAGAGAGGTATATGATCGATTATCCCTTATCATTTACGTTACATTCGTTTAGTTAAATCATGGCAATCAATGTGTAAACCTGAACAAAACCATTAATATATCTACCAATAGTAAATAGTGATGGATTTACTTTTTTATTTAATAAACTGGGGTGTAAGTGTTACATTTATTTTATGATAATGAAGAATATAACAGGACTATACGCTTAGGATGTACTAAGCCGAACAGAGGTTATAATCCTACTAATATTATAAATGTAAAAGTTTGTATATTTGTTTATTTGGATGTTTCTTACTCAATCATTTAAGAATGGCTAAACGGATTTGGACACACTACCTTGATTAACAAATAGGATACTTTTTATCCCTTGGAAATGTTAGGCTCCTGTGGGATTATTAATTTTTTTCTAAAGCAGACCTATAGGTGATGTTCTCGTTCATCAGTTAAAAAATCCAACTAACAGTTGAACAGTTTTTTTGTCACATTTGAGGATGAGGATGTGAAGAACACTCTCGATTAAGTCACATATCAAACAAAAATAACAAAATCATTATCGGTTCAGCCGTTGGTGAGCTACTATGCCACAGACAGACACACATATGTATTCATACGGTAAACCTATAATATCGCTCTGTCTACGTCGGGGATAAGAAAGAAATGCACATTCATTTTAACATTATAAGACGCATTACAAAATCCTTTTAGTAAAATGCTTCTACGATAAAGTTTTAATCTATTTGAATACCTGTTCATATTCAATTGATTTCCAGAGTTAAATCCACAGAGGAAAATTACGCATTTCTAATGGAATCCACTTCAATCGAGTACATGGTGGAGAGAAACTGTGACGTAGCTCAAGTGGGAGGCCTACTAGATAGCAAAGGATACGGAATTGCAATGAAGAAAAGTATGTTGATACATTAATATACCTTAGGTATATTAAGCTGGAAGGGGTCGCGGCAATCATCATAATAACTTTTACCATAGAAAAAACTCTGAAACTCAATATCTTTAAGTGTGGTCAAGGGTCAACTAACTTTTTTTAAGGAACAACTTTTTTTTTCACGGTTTTACAGTTGTGACTTTAGTAAAAGTTGTTCACTATGATGGGTGCAATGAATACATGACATGCAAACCGTTCAGATTTTTTGAGTTCCTGCCAAAAACTTTTCTAACAAAGACTGACATTTACGATATTTACGTACTACGTAAAGTATAAAAAAATATGATAACTGAGACAGCGTCCCTGGCAGTAAAATGAAACTACTTATTAGCATTTCTTTTCTATCATTTACTTATAAAATACGCAATTCTCGCAAATTGTCATGCCAAAGCCTTCGTTGTTATTTTTTAGATTCTCCATACCGTCAACCGATGAGTGAATCAATTCTACAGCTGCAGGAAAAAGGCACTCTAACTAGAATGAAAAACAAATGGTGGAAAGAAAAACGTGGCGGTGGTATGTGTACTGTAAGTTCAAATTCGCATAATTATTAACCAATTTGCCTTATTTTTGGCAACGCACTTTTTCATTTTACCAGTCTTAATTGGTGAAAAACAAAAATCGAAATGTATTATGTAAAATATGCACAGTCAAAGGCTAAAACAAAAATAAGTCACATTCCAGCATATTAATGTCAGTTAGTGGTGTCTACGGATTTTCCATGGGATACATTTTGGAGAGAGCGTATCAAATCTGTATGGTTCCCATTTTACTACCGGATAGCTTTTAGCACAAAATGAAAGTATGTTAAAAAGCAACACCGGTGCATGGTTTACATGTAAAAAATTTGAACGTTTGTTTATACGGGTTTTTTTTTTTTATTGCTGACAGGCTTGGTGTTTGTCCACAACTCACCTGATGTTAGGTGACGGTGTGGTCGAAGATGGTAAAGCACACCTAACCTGGAATGGAACTGGCTTTCAAGTGAAGCTGCCAGAACACACCGTTAGATGCTTGGTGGCAGATTTTCAACTTGGGGGTGGTAGCTAGCCAGCCGAGTACTAGAAAGTACTCTACCACCACGCTATGGTTTCCTCACGATGTTTTCCTTCACCGACAGCTCAAGCTCAGTGTTGGGGTTTGAACCCACGCCCTCCGGCATACGAACCGACCACGCTAACCACTGAGCTATAATCGCTAAAAAAATATAAAAAATAAAATATCATCGCTACAGATCGCTATTGTTCGTTATATAATCTGTTAAATAGAATTTGCAGTACTAGTGAGTATTTCCCAATAGATAAAATTGCTCAATCTTAGATGCTTTAAGCCACCAGTGAATTGGCGAGATGACAGTCAAACGCAATTTTATTCAAAAAAACGTTTATAAAAACATAAACGCTATCATAGCCATAAGACGCAGCAGTGCGGGCAAGATTAGCAGCAGATCCAACCGCAACTGTAGTTGCGTACATATGCTCTATAAATTATAGTATCAGAGCAAATATTATCTTATCTTTTAAGCTAAGCTGTGTTTAATTCGTATGATACAGGATGATGACGGGGGCGGTGGTGACGCTCAACCCCTTGTACTGGCAAATGTTGGTGGTGTATTTATTGTCCTAATCATTGGCTGTGCACTAGCAATCGTGTGCGCCTTTCTTGAGATGATTATCGACGTCTGGCTGATCTCCCATCGGATGAAGGTACGTACCATTGGCAGGCTGGACAGCTTACCAATGGTCATAGTTTTTCTTTTTGACACCGCCGGTTTGGTTTACCTGGTTTACCTGGTAGTCAAGGTAGTCAAGGTTGTTCCGGTCAAGATTAAAGTAATGGCTACTTTATTACAAGCTTCGACGCAGTTTTAGGAAGTGATATACTACCACATGTTTTGTTATGTTTCACCACATTACCCACACGTACGCAAAATATTATTATGGAAAAAATAAACACTATTTTAATACATAAGCACTCAAAATAATTATGGAAAAGAATACCATGTCGCAACAAGATTTTCCAGCAATCCAGCTAAAAAAACCTGAACATTGCTTTACCCGCACTGCTCATGTACACACTGTTGCCGCCATTTTTAACTTGCAAACCTCCCAATACTTCATTCTGCTTCCCCTTTTCCTCTTATCTCATCTTTTCGTGTAATGGAGAAGATTAAGTTTGGCTCTAACTCAGAGGAATTTACAGTTCAGTACCGTGCGCATAAGAAAGCTTAAGAGAAAAGCAGTCAACTGAGACATTTGAAAATTAGGAATTTCACCAAGCTATTTCTGTCGCGCCGCACGCAGTACGCGGGTACATACTGAGTGAAAGGGACAACTGCACCTCGGGCTCATTAACCCGAAATAAAATGAGCAAAATCGAGGTTTCGTATTCCTCTGTTTTCTCCTCCAAATTTAGACCGATTTTAGTATTTCTTTTAACAAGTAAATAACAAGGATGTGTTCTTTGCCTGTGCGTTTTATTTTTTTAAGATTATGTCTATGAGATTGGGAATTTGGACGTTGAAACACAGCATTGAAACTAGGTAAATTTTAAGATTTTTGAAGATTCCTAGCTCTCATAAAAAAACATATATCAAAAAATCAAAACAGAGGGGCATGAAACTAGTAAGTATCTACTTCCTATCTAAAAATTATTGCTCTAGTATTAAAATCCTGGAAGGAAAATGGGGAAAACGTTTGTATGAAGAAAATGACGACTTGTTTCCTCTTAAATGGCAAGCCAAGTTAGTGCTTTACTTTCAATGCTTGTCCTTTTTCTTCACACAGTAAATTTCTTCTGGATTTTATATCGCATAGTAAAATAATACATGGACTCAATTTTATGAAACAAAAATGGTAGAAAACAGAGATACACTAAACAAACTTGAGTTATAAATAAATTTGTGTTTACAAATTCCTAGTTATTGGTAGCTTCAACTTTGCAAAAATGATACATTGATTCGCATTTCTTATTCTCTGTTTGTAAGTGTTTATAAAATCGCGACATCTTTATGAACAAGCACAGCAAGGTAATTTTTCGATGACGTACCCCAAAGCAATACTAGCATATGTCTCCCAAAAACTCATTTAACCATATGAAAGTATATGCTGTGTGCTTGAGTGTACACGGTCCCAGCACTGGGAAAAGGTAAAACAAAAATGTATATCGAACTCTTTTCAGATCTCATTTAAAGAAGAACTAATTGCAGAGCTGAAATTTGTATTTAGCTTTAGTGGAGATACAAAAACCGTTCGTCATCGAGAATCAACCGGCAGCGATTCTGGAAGCCCCAAGAAAGAAGAAGAAAGCGTAGAAAAGAAAGACGATGACCAAGAGACAGAGAAAGATGATGCGGAGGATCGTGCGCCAACGCCATCGCAGAGGTCTACTCATTCTAGACATACATTACATAGCAGAAGACCTAGCAATGCCACACACATGGCTAGAATGAGGAAATATAGTGCACGTATTTGAACCCAAAATTGTATGGATATTTTAGAAAAATTAAATTCGCTGTGAATATTCTTATGATATTCTTATATTTTTTCTTTCAATTTTTGAATAGAAATTCTAGTTGATATACATAAATTGCGTACTACATTAGGCGATCCGAACACTCGTTACGTTTATATTAACTGAAGAGCAGTGTATACACCTTTTGCAGTAGGCCTTCACAATAAAAAAGTCGGTTCTAACACTAACTTCAAGTAAATTGAATTAAAGAATGGGCTAGTCAGTTCAATCCCATTTATAACTCAAGGACGGCTGGCTGGACTTAGTTTTGTCTCTACCTGGATTAACAGAATAATTATAAAAACATCAAAAATTCACGGAAAAAGTTCATGAAGAAAATTAATGTTCAAAATGTCAATAATGTTAGTTTAATTAATGTTATGTATGCGATGAGTTTTTCGATTATAAGTATTGGATTGTGTGTTACCAGGGCCAGTCGTCGTTGGGGGTGGTAGCCGGGCGTCTGCCGGGGATTCTTATCACCCCCTGCTCCACCGTTACCGTGGCCGCTACCTAAACCAGGACTAGTGAAGCTGCCGGGGACTGGGGGCCTGGTCTTTTTAGAACTATTCATTGGGGGGGTTTTGCCAATACTCGCCACGCTTGGCAGGCGGGTTGGCGAGCGCAGTTGGGTGAGGTTATATGAAGAAGACGCTGCTGCCCATCTTCCGGATTACATCCCTTAGCCGACTCTTACGGCAACCACGGGTAGAGAGGATGGGGTGCAATTCTTACGCCGGCACCACCACGACAATGGGGGAGGCCTATGTCCAGCAGTGGACGTCATGCGGCTGATGATGATGATGATGAAGTATTGGATTGACTAATTTCGAAGTTTTCGATGTTTTGTTCGTTTCAACCTCATGAATTATTCTCTCGCTTTGGAAAAGTAAGAAAATCACCAAAAAATTAAAGCCGTGTACAACGCCGTACACAACATTCATTGATCCTGAGGCGGTACGAAGTTCGCTAGGTCAGCTAGTTATAAATCAATACGGTGTAGTAGAGACTTAGAAGTTTTCACCCACTTTCTGCGCAACTTTATACTTGTACCACTTTTAACAAGCTTTTATTTAATTTGCAACTTAATATTTTAGGTCAAATCTTACAAGCTGAAATAGAACTTTATCTTTTCTTTAGCCTTTTATCCTACGATGTTAAAATTTGACATGTTGGTTTAGTTCTAATGACTTTGCATGTTTATGGTAAACATGACATAATTCTATACTTAGGATTGTTTCCAGACGAAGGAACTCATCAACAGTCTTCGTACTTTAAATTTCCTTTATCATCATCATTAGCCATAGATCGTCCACTGCTGGACATAGGCCTCCTCCTAGGGGGGTTTTGCCAATACCCGCCACGCTTGGCAGGCGGGTTGGCGAGCGCAGTTAGGTGTGATTGTTCAAGGAAGACGCTTCTGCCCATCTTCCGGATGACATCCCTTAGCCGACTCTTACGGCAACCACGGGTAGAGAGGGTGGGGTACTATTCTTATGCCGGCACCACCTCGGCAAGTAATTTCCTTTGTAGTGTGAGGTAATTCAAAATACTAATGATAACAAAATATAGATAACATATCTAACACCTACATTCAAAATTTAATTACTGTACTCGATAGATAAAACCACCACTTCTATGCACTCCTTGCCACAAACCTTGAATTTGACGTATTTTGTGACAACTGACTAATAAACCTAACTACTTTTTTGACTTCGGCATTTCGAGAGTTTAATTGACCAATGGGGACATGATTTTGACATTTACATTTTAGATAACTGATTGTGACATTAAAATATTTTTATTTGACAAGTATACACGCTTGTGTTCACGACACAGACACACTTCGATTATTTATTATTATTTCTTTTTTTTTAAATTTTATCCTAATCCGTTCCAGTAACTAAGTATATTACGTTTCGAATAAATAAATTAAAGTTCGTAGTGCTCGCGTCTCGTATCTAGAGCCATCTAAGCCGGCTAGGCAGACACCACATTACACCATCAGTCAGTTAATTAAGCACATGTGAGAAATGTCTGCCTGTCCGTGTGTCCGTTCTCGTGATATGTCCAGTTGAGGAGGGTGTAATGAAAGCCGCTTGATTGAGAGGGGCCAAGGCGGCGAAGGACGAATCTGAAGAAATATATGGTCGTAGGTTCATATTAACAGTTGGTTAATATAAACCTACACTAGATTCAGTGGGTGGAGGCTATTTTGATAACATTATAAGCATTTTGTGGTAGTAGGACATTTCAAAAGAGTGCGCGCATAGGGATTATTGTGAGCTCTTTATTATCCTTCAAAAAGGACTTTTACGAACTTTTTTATTTATTTATGTACACCGATTACGCTGTAATGTATAATCCGATTTACGTGATTCTTCGTTAGTTTGATGTGGAATAGTTTCCATTTGGTCCCATAAACATCTACCGATATAAATAATCCAGGTCCAATGTGAAATGTTCTTTTAGCGCGAATTAAATACATTGTTTTATACATACTACCTTTGTAGGTTTACACTAGGTTATAACCCTGTATAAGCGTGTAGGAGAGGAGAAAAGGTAATGCTTTTGTAAATTTAACAAGTTTATCCCATATTTGTCGAATGAAGTTATCCAAACTATCCTTTACAAGGAGCTATCCAAACTGAGGCAGACTTGCAAGATAAATTATAAGTTTTGTAAAGCAATTTGTTAAACTAATGGAACGGAGATGAAAGATAGCGGTCAGGGAGCTGTGGTGTCCACTTCCCGTAACACTGATATAATAGTGCTATGCATCAACGGAGCCGACTCGTGTTAGCTTACGCGGAAAATAGGGAGGAGTTAGCACGTAAACTAAAGGCTTATTTGCACCTTTGACGGGGACTGTGATGGGCTATTTATAATGCATGAAGCCTCCAGATTTATGAATATGTGAGCATACTTACTTGAGGAGTGCGTAATTTAGTTTTAAGCTTTCGTGGCTATAATCAGTACAGATTACACTCCATATATACACAACTAATTTTGCTTGCACGTGCTAACTCGATCCTAACGCCATCTATTATCGAGAAAAGCAGCTGGTGACTCAAGTGAGCTGTGGTCAAAATTCAATAACAAATAACAAATCATTAAATTCATTCGTTTTCTATATCAGTGGTATCTATTTAAACGTGTACTATTTATAGTGAGCTTGGGGCTACAATTACTTTAAAATATAATTCTGAACATAAATATTAACGAGCATATAAAACTCGGGAGGCTAGTATTCTACAGTTTTAATATTTAACACTTTTGGATAGCTACCTAGAAGAACAACGAGATCGTTGCATGGCTAACATTCCCGAGTGGTAGTTTCTCATTTATCTATCATAATCTGTGTGTCTTCATGTCAAGAGTGAATTGGTTTCTTTTAGCCAAGAGTGTTCCATCGTAGACCGTAATTTCGTTTAACGGGCAATGTGGCGGTTAAACGCAATCCAATTAGATAATTTATAAGGATATACAAATACAAATATTTTATTGATAACACCAATGTTACAAGGCAATTAATAGAGAGAGCGTCAAATAAGCAAACAGCTCGTTTGATGGTATCTTATTGACATCTGCAATATTAGAGATGTTGTCAATACGTTGCCAAATTAATAGTGTTACTGTTAATTTTATTGTAATTTAGTTTTTTTTTTTTTTTTAATTTATAGTGAAAAGTAAATTAATAGAAATAATTAACTAATTCTATGACGAATAAATTAATTGAAATTTATATCTATTTAGGTAGATAAAAGAAAGTCTCAACCAAAAAAGAAGCTTTATTTAATAAATATTACTTAGTTGCAAACAATTCGAGAAAAATAAACGTGTGTAACAAAAATACAATATATTATACAACATATAGTGACCAAGTAAATTATAAATCATAATCATAAAATTTTAGATTGCAAGCTTTTTCGAAATCATTAAATGTGAACTATCTATTAAGTTATAACATTTTATAGTTGATGATCAAAAGCCTGAAGAAAACGGTTTGCTTTCACTTTCAACGTACGAAGCTAAACAATGGAACTAGCTGCCCGAGTGGGTGTTATTTCCCCGATAGATACAATCTAAGCTCATTAAGTCGTGAGTGAATCGGTATCTAGGCAAGCTTAATTCATTATAGACTGCATCTTCGCTTAACATCAAACGAGCTGTCAGTTAATTTACTTAGTGGTAGATCTTCTTAGCAGGAGGCCGTCTAGGTTGGTACCACCGCAATACCAGAAATTCTGCCACCAAGCAGTAGTGTGTAAACATTACTGTGTTTCGGTTTGAAGAGTACTGCAGCTAGCGAAGTTATTGGGCTATTGAGACTAACCATCTAATGTTTCAAAGTAATGAGCACAAAAGCGGCGATGCCCTGGACTTTGTTTTGTTGCTCAAATCAGGCTTTTCTTACCATCAGTCTCGATCGTCTCATTACTTCTACATTAAAAAAGATTGTCAATAAAGAAACTAACTATATCTTCTTCTTCTAGCAAACGCGACGCTCAAGCTTCTTGAAGAATGTCGAGAACTATGCGAATGACTCGTCCTATGTGTGCTAGTAGATTTCACTGAGCCTAAAGACTTAAGAGACCTAATTTCATCCTTTCCCTCCAATTCAGCCAGGGCTTCTGCACTGCCATCGATCGTCTTCGGGCTTCGCTTGACGGGTTTGACGCTACCACTAAACGATAGGGCGAATTTCAATTCTTCTATCAACTCATATTTGAAAGTAGTCTGAAACAAATAAGTTTTAATCAAGAATTTATTTGTCATGTCACCTTTATTTTTCTTCAAGCTTAGATTGTTTCTTCTTTCCATTACGATTGCTTTTACAACAGTCTGCCTCATACTAGTGCTACCAGCAGTTACCACAAAGAGTTAGCCGCTGTAATAATATTTGTGTATTTTGGCTCAAATTTTCACTAAATCTAGCCGTATCTATCATATAACACGTCAATTCCAGCAAGTCCCTCATGGCTTTAACACGACACATGTTGAGTCACTAGTCCAGATCGCCTCTGTCTAGAGCAGGCTTTACTCTGGTTAGGTTCAATAAAAAGGTTAAACATTTGCCGTTCCGTGCCTCTTTAAAATGTATGGCACAGTTGATTAAATTTACGCAAATTTTAAAATTCAGAGTAAAATTTGTTTGTTCTGCTTACTACATGAGCCTGTCATAGCCTTACCTCATATTTGACAGAACGCTTGAAGACCCCCCACATCATGTCCAAGATGGATATAATTATTCCAATAAAGCATCCAACGCCAAGCACCACAAACGCTCCGACCATATTTTTCATGTCCAATTGCTTTTTCTCTTCGTCTTGTTTGTCCTGAGAAAATAATTTTCTTGTTAAATTTTTAGTAACATTTTCTAGTAAAAGTAGATAGCAAGTTCATGGATGGGTACCTGAAGTCCTCGGATATGGTTTGGAGATTGATGTTATAGAGAAAACAATCGAAATCGACAATTTAGTGTTTCATAGTACTGGCGATAGTGCTCAGTTATAATCTATCTAATCTAATCCCTTTAAACGAGCAATACCTTTATATATGTTTATCTATCTGAATCTCGGAAACGGCTCCAACGATTTTCATGAAATTTAGTATGCAGGGGGGTTTGGGGGCGATAAATCGATCTAGCTAGGTTTAATTTTTAGAAAACGTCGTTTTATCCGTGTTTTCAGGCAATGAAAAACCGAGCAAAGCTCGGTCATCCAGGTACTTACTATATATGGGCACCCATTCATGGACGGATTGAATCATCCTTATAAGTTAATTTGTTGGGAACATCTAATCAAGCTACGTCACGTACAGTTTCTGTGGCTTTACTAGCTTGCATACGCGACTTCGTTCGCATTGAGTTAAAAATTGGGTTCAGAGAGAAATTAAACATGTGTACGAGTAATAAAAGTAATAAAAGTGCAATAGTTTTTTTTTATGATCGACTGGTTAGTTGTTTGACCACAGCTCACCTGATGTTAAGTGACGCTGTGGTCGAAGATGGTAAAGCACACCCAGCCTGGAATAGTTTCATTCATCATAAAGCTTGTGCTACTTAATTACCTAAATTAATATAAAGGATACCTTTTATTCTGGAATAATGTTCCGTTACACATCTATAACAAATTTCAAGTGGTTAGTTTTTTGACAATCCCACATTATCCTAACATTTTCCCGGGATAAAAAGTATTATATATGTTAATCTAGGTAATAAACAATATGTGTGCCAAATTTCACCCAAATCCATTCAGCCGTTTTGGCGTGATTAACAAACATTCAAACATCTAAACATTCAAATATACAAACCTTCATGTATAATATTCGTAGGATTATAATTAGTACGTAAACAATAGTCGCACGCATGAAAATGAATGTTACTTGTTCTTTCACCAAAAGCAGGATAAAAGTCGTTTGTTCAAACTTACCCCGCATTTGCCTCCACCACGCTTTTCCTTCCACCAAATGTCTTTTAGCTTTTGTATTTCTCCTTTTTCTTTAAACTTTAGAAGAGCAGCGTCAATATACCTTTTGTAAGGTGATTCTGAAAGCCAGCAATTTATGATAAAAATAATTCATGTATCTAGTTGAATTTACCAATACACCTAACCTAGTAATATACCCTCTGAAAGAATAGAATGGAATAGAATGGAATGGAATGGAATGGAATGGAATGGAATGGAATGGAATGGAATGGAATGGAAAGGAAAGGAATGGAATGTAATAGAATGGAATAGAATAAGTATCTGTAAGTAAGCTTGTATGTGAAACAATATACCACTGAACCAAGATTTATCATGGTTAAAATAAGTAAGAAAAAAGTGTTAAGGTAAAAGGTAATATCTCCCCATAAACGTTACACATTTGGCAGTAACTCTGCTTCACGAGTCGTAGGACATGGTTTCGATTCCCGTTCAAGATAAATTGGATAGTGGAGTACTTACTTGCATGGTGGTTGGGTACTTTATAGTAGGTATTCGGCTGACTAACAAATTCAAGTTCAAGGCTGGATCAAGTTGAAAATCTGCCGCCAAGCACCTATCGGTGTGACCTGGCAGCCTCACTTGAGAGCCAGTTTCTATTACAGGCTAGGTGTTCTTTACCACTTTATCACTTAACATGAGAAGAGCAGTGGTCAAACACCTAGCTTTTCAATCATACAAAAAATACTTATTACTTTCAAAGAAACAGGCTTTGACATATTTTTAGTGTTACAAACGATAGATTATAGAATCAAAGAGTTTACACCCATATTCTACGCAAAAATAATGCTTTACTTATTTCAATTCTGTAAAAAAACCTTACTCTTTTTCATTCCGATTCCATAAGTTTTCGTATCCAAGAGACCACCGACTTGTATTAGATCACAATGCCTCTCTTTATAATATTCTATAGAAGTTGACTCCATGAAGAACGCGTAATTTGAAGTTTCAGCCCTTGAATTGTAAAATAATCATTATGCTTAGTTGTGTATTTTCTAGTATGCCTCGCTCACGCTGCAAGTAATCAAAATGTAATCAAATTTCACTATATTTTATTAACAAATTTAACTACACTTTAAAGCAGTACAAAAGCAACATTATTTTAAAAACCTATAAATGTATAATAAACTTCTCAAATTATACTGAAGTATGTTTTCTGCGTTAATTTTATAAGTTGTTTTAGGTAGTGGTAAAAATTACGCGCAATACTTTAATATTACTGTCTTCTGCCGTGGTGGCGCCGGCGTAAGAATTGTACCCCACCCTCTCTACCCGTGGTTGCCGTAAGAGTCGGCTAAGGGATGTAATCCGGAAGATAGGCAGCAGCGTCTTCCTTGAACAATCACACTTAACTGCGCTCGCCAACCCGCCTGCCAAGCGTGGCAAGTATTGGCAAAACCCTTCCCCAGGAGGAGGCCTATGTCCAGCAGTGAACTTTCTATGGCTGATGATGACTGTCTTCTTAAACAACATAATAGTTTTAATGCAAATAATTATTTTGGAATGAACGAATCGTGTGACGCGGCACTGCAGTATTTTTAAACCCACTGAACGTGACACTGTCTATTGCTGAATGAGTATATTACTAATCAATTAAGTTACCGAAACACGTTCATATTAACTACAGGGAGCTTCTTAAAATTGGAAGAAAATGTGTATTTGTATTTTGTTTTTGTTGCGGTCTTTAACAGGTTAGTTGTGAATAATGCTGCGTCAGTCTTTTACAACTCATGTAGGACTACCTTCAAGGAGTGACTGGTACTTGAGTACAATAGGCTAGCCCGATAGATTAGAATTTCTTGTCCAGGCATATATGTATAGATGCTTTAAGGTATTATCGTTTATTGATAAACCAGTAAATCGCAAAAGTCATAGACAAAGAAGCGTGAGGCGTTTCTTCATCGACCTAGAATATCTTAGATGAAATAGGAATAATGGTAGTCTTGGTTATTTTCACTATTGTTCCATATCTTATTTCGTCTCATGAAGGACTAATAATAATAATATAATAATAATAATATCTTTAATGCAGGCATAAAAATACTCCCATATAAAATTGAGAGTTTTAAAATTTAGTTAGTTAGGTACATTTAAAATTTCTAAAATTAGATCAGTTTTTTCTTCTTTTTCTACTGATTATTTACGATTCGCACTCTGGTGCACTTTCCTCCATTTATTAAAAAGGGGACTTTTAAGACAGTCATTCAGGCCTTGCAAGATGCCGTTCTTCGAATGTATCAACCCATTCCAGAAGGAAGCTACTCTGGATCTAATGACGGCATAAAAGTCCGGCACCCGTGCATCGGCGAACATGCCCGACGCGCTGCAGTAACGTGCTTTTTTCATAAGAATGCGGAACTAAGTCCTAACATGAAACAACATCCTTTGCTGTTAAGGTCTCCGAGGTAGATCAGAATTATCTGATAATCCGACTTATCTCCTTCTGATCTTATCTTTGCAGTAACTTGGGCTCCCCGAGGTGTTATTAGCTTGGATAAGAACATTCGACGAAACGGTAGAGTGCTTGGATATACCGTTATTAAGATCAAAAGACAATGCCGCCCCAAGCACGGTGATGGTATCCAGTAAGGACAAAAAAATGTCTGCCTACACCTTTAAATATTAGTGCTTCACTATATTTGGATATTTTATCATAACTGGACTTACTCGAGTACTCCATCATCGTTTTCTGTCTTTATCCAATTG
Source organism: Biston stratarius (assembly GCA_950106695.1). Classification (NCBI taxonomy): domain Eukaryota; kingdom Metazoa; phylum Arthropoda; class Insecta; order Lepidoptera; family Geometridae; genus Biston; species Biston stratarius. The sequence continues at coordinate 35,909,318 of OX467106.1, read as the reverse complement.
TTTTTTTCCATATTCCTGTACATCTCTTTGAACCTTGGGTTTGCAGAATACTGAAATAAACATTAAACGTATTTTTTTTCCAGTTCTGTTTAAGCCCTATTTTTAAATACTATCTATCACACTGCTAATTGCAAACTCGTCTCCATAAAGATATATTATTTTATTGGCAGTAACATCATAAAAAATATTATATACATTGTCACATTTTTTTTTTAAATTGTATTATAAAAATTAAAATGTCAATGAAATTACATAGTAAAAAGGGTATGATCCCATCACACTACTTGGCTAGTGTATCAATTAGGAACTGGAAAAAGCTATCAATTAGGAACTGGACAATGGAAATGGATGCCGATTAAGATTATAATAATGTACTTACATTAAAAAATGACAATGTTGAACCTTTGGACTTCGCACCGTATTTTACGGACTTTAAGTGGTAAAGCCCGTCGATAGTCTCAAATGGTAAAGCATTTGGCTCTATGGTCAAGAATGCTACCAAAGTACCCACATATGACGCCACCATTACTAGAGTGAAAAACCACCATACGCTTGTTATTAAACGAGGAGCTAATGCACTGGAAACAAAATAATAACATGTTATGAAGTGTGACATTATTTTTAAATAGGAACACACGATCATCCTACAACAGCGTGTTGTCTTTTTATAAATAAAATTAATGAACCGAACAAAACGCTCTCCTGGATGGTATGGAAAAAAGGCAGTTTTTTATACTCTCGCCAGGAATGCTGGCTCAGTTTTCATATTTTTTTAATTGTTTACGTACCTATTTAATTCACGCAAATAATTTTTTGTCGGCATCGTCATGTCATGTCGCCGTATTGTATCATTTTCCAAAACATGTGATTTTTAGTATGTTTCTAAAAATAGTAGCGTTTTATTCATGAAATACCTTACGCCTTACACGCGTGAGATAAAAATGAACCATGACTTTGCGTGTTGCTTTCAAAATTCCATTGGAGCATGTAGTAAAGTCAACACTATTTTATTACGGTATGGTCCGATTTGACTGACTTATTTTGAATTTAACTTTATTTATCTATATCTTTAAACGAGCAATTCTTGTATATATATATATATATATATTCTGAATTTCGGAAACGGCTCCAACGATTTTCGTGAAATTTAGTATGCAGGGGTTTAGAGGGAGATAAATCGATCTAGCTAGGTTTCATTTTTAGAAAACGTCGTTTTATCCGTGTTTTCAGCCGAGCAAAGCTCGGTCATCCAGGTACTCAGTCATTAAATGCTTTAAAGTATCGAAATACAAGACTCTGGCAAATGCACAAAGTGTGTGACAGTAACATGAAACAATAATTAAAAAAGAAAATGACACTAGTACCGACTTGATCGAGTGTTCTTTCACTAATCTTTCAACTAAACACAAAAATGAATCAAAATCGATTCAGCCGCTTGCGAGTTACGATGCCACAGATTAACACACATATACATACGTTTAACACATAATACTTCTACTATAGATATTAAGTAAAGTTTCGGATAAGTTTTTTTCAATTGTGAAATTAAAATCCTCGCCACTGTTGTAAATGAAACGACTGTTAAGCGGAAATAAACTAAATATATATTGAACGCTCAAAATGAACTTCCGCAAAGTAACGCCTGAATCAATCAATAAATATAATACTTAATTTTTGCGTCACGGGTTAAAAACAGAGAAGGAATTAATCATATTCATAGAGCTTCTTTTGTTTGTTCTTACTTACATTGGCGCGATCTCAGAACCTTGTTGCATCACGGATCCAATAATAAGCCACACTGAATTGGCAAAACTAAACTGGTTGGACAACTCGTCGGGTTGTTCTACACAAGGCACTGGATTCTGCCACTCCTTGTTGGAGATTCGTCCCACGAATATCATCAATACTCCGAGACAGAACTGTATCAGCATCATATAGAGCCACACCTGGATATATCACATTATACATTACAAATTTCAATAAGCAAATGTATATGTCTAAAATCACAACACCATATGTTCCCACACATGGCAAACCATATCCTTGACGACCCAGAATAAGGGACAAGCCTGCCTGAAAGACTGGACTGAGGTTATAAAAGATATAGAAGTACAGAAGAAGAGAAGAGAAGCCTTTTCCTCGCAATAGGACAGTAATGATAATTAGATTTATAACATTTTTATATAGGTACTCTAGGTAGGTTAAGTATCACAATAGCAGTTACCCAATCAGGACCGTGAATTAAGAATTATTCCTGGATCAGCCCTATTTTTTAAGCTGTCCCACTGCTGGGTTCGGGCCTCTCCTCATTGTGGGAAGGGTAAGCCCATAGTCTATCATGCTGGCAAGTCCGAGGCAGACTTAACATGTAGTGATGAAAGCTTCGTGGTTAGTGCGGTCTTGTACTGCCGGTGAAGGAAAAATACCGTGAGGAAACCATAGCGTGATGGGTACTTTATAGAATTCAACTGGCTATTACCTTGAAGTTCAAAACCTATCGCCAATCATCTAACGGTGTGTTCCAGCAGCATCGCTTGAGAGCCAGTCCTATTTCAGGCTGGGCTATGCTTCGACTATATCGTTACTTAACATCAGATGAGCTGTGGTCAAACAACTAGCTTGTGAACCATAAAAAATGTTCGAGATCATAAAGAACTCTCAGACATGCAGGTTTTATCAATCGAGTGGTAATACGCCTTTTTATCTGTTTGCATGAATCTGCTATGAGTAATCAAACTATGATTGGCAATTAACGAGAATTAAATATAGAATTCTTTGAGGTTTGCCTCAAAGAATTTTATGTGACACGAGAATTTGCTTAATCTTAATTTGATTAGGAGCTAGAAGCATTGTTTATTCTGTTGAGCTGTCCCTTGTGCCAGTATTTTTCTGTGATGAGCAAGGGAGGTACCGTGAGCTCTTATTGAAATTCAATTTAGGAGATATCAAAAAAATACGCAACCGTATAAATGCATAAATTCTTTTTTACACGACTGCCCAAAAAAGGATTGTAATGTTTTCAGGGTTCATATATGCATGTATTTTTAAATGTCGGTACAGATTTGAAAGCAAAGGGTATCGTAAGAATCCTTAAATAATTTTGAGTGGCACAGCCCATAATTTATTTAAAAAAAATAGAAGTATCGCTCTGTTTGCAAAAGTGAAAAAAAAAAAAAATTTCTTCAATTATTACCTAGCTAATATTTTTAACGTAATCGTGTTTTTGTATCATTCAATAATAAAATCGTTCTTGTTGTATTTGTTTTTTTTATTTGTCTGTTTTTATTGTGTTGAATAAATGTTTTTCTTTTATATATTTTTTGTATCGAATGCCCATTTAATAAGATTGTAAAGAAAGCTCACGGTACGGCTCCTAATCGGTTGTGTAGATGTTGGCTACTGACATATCTTCATAGAAGACAGAGATAGAGTTAGAAGAGAAAAATCTCCTCTTTTCATAAAAATTAACCTAAAGTAAAGCACTCCCCAGTAAGATGAATATTAGTACCTATAAATCTTGCAGATTACCTCTTTTGAAAACACCGCCATAAACGAAAACATCTCGGGTGGCAATTTACTCGGTTCCTTGTACAATATACTAATGCCTAAAGTCATGAACGGCGTGGAAAAGTCGATAGCTTCTTGTCGAATTTTTGTTATTGTCAGGTCAGTTATTGCCAAGTCAGCTAGCTGAAAAAATTAAATCGAATTTACTTTACTATGAAGTAGTTACAATGAATCTTACAGTAATGTTGAATTATATTAAATAGTGCTACGCATTAAGGATTTTACTATAAACGTTGCTAAAAGTAGTCTGTGTCTTTTTTCGTGTGATATTTTAAGTCAGCGAGAAGTTGAAAAAACATTTTATTAGATTTGCATTTACATAAAAATTAAAAATAAAATAAAAAATTACAAAGAAGGGTGCCGCCGGTAGCGAGCTAGGGCTCAAGCTGCCGGTGGTTAGGGCTGGTTATTATCTATATCTTTAAACGAGCAATTCATGTATATATATATATATATATATATATATATATATATATATTCTGAATCTCGGAAACGACTCCAACGATTTTCATGAAATTTTGTATCCAGGGGGTTTCGGGGGCGAAAAATCGATCTAGCTAGGTTTCATTTTCAGAAAACGTCGTTTTATCCATGTTTTCAGCCGAGCAATGCTCGGTCAACCAGGTACTTATTAATTAATTATGCATGGCTGTAAGCTTGAGGTGTAGTAACCCAAAAGCGGATTTAAATCTAACAGCATGAACAATTTTTACTATGGGTACAATGAAATCGAGATAAAATTAGCTTCTTTTTTGCAGCAAATTTTTTAGTTGTGTCATTAGTAAAAGTTTTTCATAATGATAAGTGTAATGGCATTTTCTTTTTCATTACCAAATTCCGAGCTTATAACAAGATTTCTATTTCAAATCGTTATTTTAGAGTAGTCTAAAAAAGACCTCGATCTCCTGGGAGACGGTCTAACTAATATAAAACTTATCTTACATCTTCTCGGAGATCCCTCACCATTCCGTCGTATGAACCATTAGAAAGTAAACTACCGTACACTGGTTGAACTTGAAATATATAATTGAATCCTAGATCTTTAGAAAGCATGTCTATCAGATCAATACTGAATCCTTCGTAACGATCATTTCCAATCAGTGTCTCCTCGGATTCCTTCTCGTAAGCATATGGTGGTGTCTGTAAATTGTCAAACACTTATTTGGTGTTTCTTAAATATATAAAAGTGAGTAAGTCCTTCGTTAGTCTTACCTTTGCTATCAATACTTTTAAAGTTTTGTTATGTAAAACGTTTTCTTCGCCAATTTCAGCATCTGGTGCTAGTAAACGGTCAATGATTAGCTCTTTAAATTTCCATTGGCCAATCTGTGGATAAAAATATCTACATAGTATTAAAAACAGTCTTTCCCCGCCGTCTGTAGGCTTAGATCTTTTAAACTATGCAACTGATTTTAATGCGGTTTCCATCAATAGACAGAGTGATTCAAGAAGAAAGTTTATATTTTTTTCATAGTATAAACAAAGTCGCTTCCCGCCGTCTATACGCTTAGATCTTATTTAAACTACGCTACGGATTTTAATGCGGTTTTCATCAATAGACAGAGTGATTCAAGAAGAATGTTTATATTCTCTACATAGTATAATATATGTACATTGCACCCCCCGGAAAAGCCGGGGTGGGTCACTAGTGATCTTATATAAAAATATATTACAAGGATTCTTATATATCTTATCAGCTTACTAGTTAAGTATTACTATAATTATCTTTACATATTTTTATTTAAATAAAATTTGAAGTTAAATTTTTACAATTGATACATTTAAACAAGGTTCAACGAACTTTTTTTTAATGGAAAAACTATTTTTTTCACAACTTCAGACTTGTGCCTCCAGACTGTGCCTTGTTTATTTGCCTTTTAGCTGAGTACACGCCAAGCTTATAACCCTATTACTCACACTCTCATTTCCAGCAGGCGTTAGTTCTAAAATATCGAATATCACCTTAGATCTCAAGCCCTGACCATCAAATAATATCTTTCCTGTTATACCGCTCACAATATGCTGAAACAAATTAAGATCGATGAATATTGAAAATACGTAAGGCAGTGATTGGAACGGAAAGCATAAAGATTAGACTTCATCATCATCGGCCTTTTGCTGCCCACTGCTGAACTTCGGCCTCTCCTAATGCACGCCACTAAACTCGGACAACATCTACCTGTATCCAGATTTTACCCGTCCGCGACGCCGTTTAGATTTTATAACAAAATTTTGAGAAAGCAATGTATGGCCTGTGTGTGAGGTTATAGTTTACAGTTCGGTTATAATATTTCTAACCGTTTTGTGCTTGCAATTTGCACAATGAAAATCGTTATTTACATAGTGAGCACAGTTGTAAACTTTTCAGGTCTATACCGCTGAACAAGTAGTACGTTTCTCGAGGCTGTTTTAATTTTTACAAAGGTTACTTTTTTTTCTCAGATATGAGTTGTATAATATGTAAATTCGGTAAACAATATTAAAAGTTTGCGCCGGTTATTGTAACAACATATGAACAGAGATTTCAAATTCCTATTACAAATTCGTTATATTTTGTTCGAGGCGCGTGAGTCTATCACGAAGAACACATACAGAACAGTCTTGTACAAAAAATAGTCCATCATTGGATGGCCGGCAGAAGTAAAACATTTAAGCAGTATACGCATACGCACGCACACCAGGGTATCAAAAGAAGTGGCGTAGAGAGGGCATTACGGCATAAGAGAGCGTCACGCCGTTTTCCGTCACGGCATATAGCAGTTTTAATGCTAAAGTGCGCCATATTACATATCAAAAAAACCAATGTGACTTTTCCTAAGGGTTAAGCCAAACGAGCGTAAATTTTTCAATTGTCAGTCGTGTAATTTCAGTTACGTTATTTCTGCTGCTAGGTTTCATAGAAAAGACTTGCCGGCAGACAACTCATTTTGCGTCGCCGTGTGAACCAAACAAGTCTTTTCTATAAAACCGAACGCAGCAGAAATTACGTGACCGAAATTATGCGACTGACAACTCAAAAATTTACGCACGTTTGATTTCACCCTAAATTGGCAAAGCGAGCAAAGCCGCGCTTAATTTTTTTTTTTTGTACAAATACTAATAATTTGTTAATAACACCCTAGTTACAAGTCAATCATTATTTAGTCATTAAATGTTTAACATTATTATTCTTAACAACTAAATATGCAATTAATTAATTTATGTATACAATCTAAATTAATTTAATAATCTTTTAATTTTAAAAATTCTTTTATATCATAAAACTGTTCCTGTATTAGCCATGATTTTAATTTACTTTTGAAGGTGGCAACGGAAGGTGCGCCCCGCACGGCGGCAGGTATTCGGTTGTAGATAGCGGGCCCCCCAACGTAGACTGTATATTATAGTAGTATATTAGGGCACGTACTGTTCTCATAAAATTCAGCAGGGTAGTTCCATATCTCCAAGGTTGCATATTATCGCAGTCGAGTTTCTCAGGCACCATGGTGTGGTTCAGGTTTCTTTTGGTGTAAACTGCTAAGGCTGAGTGAAATGCCAGGACGACATCATGAATTAGAACCACTTTGGTACTCAGCTGTTCTGGTAGCAGTTCCAGAAAAGTTTGATTGGAAAGGTGGTCCGTGAAATTCCACAGCATTACGTTTGCGCTGTTGGTAAGATTGACGAGTCGAAGACCTGGAAAACACATCATGATAACAATAGAACTAATCCAGCATAGCGGATGTATATTATGAGATTATTGATAACGAATCACGTATTACAAATTAAACTGTGCCCCAAATATATATTCTGTCTTGAAGTATGTCCCTTCTGTTCACAAAAGAAACCGGATATTAGTATACAAAAATGACTTTTTTGACAAGAAATTACTTTTTTTTTAATGGTTGACTGGCTAGGTGTTTGACCACAGTTAACCTGATTTTAAGTGACGGTGTGTTCGAAGATGCGAGAACAGACACACCAAGCCTTCAATAGAACTGACATTTAAGTGAGCTTACAGGAACACACAGTTAGATGCTTGGCGGTAGATTTTCAACTTGAGGGTGGTAGCTAGCCACCCGAATACCAGAAAATACCCTACCACCATGTTATGATTTCCTTAAAATATTTTCTATCACCGACAGCTCAAGCTCATTGTTGGGGTTTGAATCCATGCCTTTCGGCGCGTGAACCGACCGCACTAACCACTTAGCTATCATCTCTACAAAATTAATTCGTTAGTTAAGTTGGCGTGGCTTGCAATGTGGGTTGGATTGTTAACAATTTTTATGTTAGGTTACTCATATCGATAATACTATATCAGAAGGAGGTCATTGAATTCGTCTTTATGAGTAACTTGAGCTATGGAAATAACACTAAAATTCCCTATAAACTTTTAAACGTTACTCAAAGGTAATTTAAGCTCAAAGTAGCTATATGTCATTTTAACGAGTAACATTTTGCGTTAGTAAAATGTTGATAGAGCATTTTAGGCATGGGTTAATTTTAAGTTAATTTTATAAAACCTTACCTATTTGTTGAGTAAAAATAGCCACAGAAAACTATTACAGAGCAGTAAACTCATTTGTATAGGGTGATAATTCCTTATCTAAAGATATTGTTACCTAGTTACCTAATAATCATACTGTTTTTTTTTTTAATTTTACACACGAGTAAACTAAACCTTCACCTGTCATATTAACTCCTCCATATCTATAACTGACCAAATCCTTAGAGAACAGGTCCGGAGAAACAAATATATAAGAGTGTTCATCCGCCATAAGACCAACTTGCTGTGCGTGGTCTAGAATCAGGTCTATGTTAGCGGAGGGGCAATCCACCACGAAATTTGTGTAGCCATTTTCCTTTGCGTTTATTAGTACATCCCTGAAATCATAGATTGTAAATACATCTTTCTATATGATTAAAATATCGGGTTACGGAACAACTCATCGAGTCCTAATTTTGGTGTAACATGGTGTATTGAACGGAGTATTCATTCGTCATTATCATCATCATCAGTCATAGGACGTCCAATGCCGGACATAGGCCTCCTCCTGTCCTGTAGGCGTCCTCCGCGCTTTTGCCAATACTCGTCACGCTTGGCAGGCGGGTTGGCGAGCGCAGTTAGGTGTGATTGTTCAAGGAAGATGCTGCTGCCCATCTTCCGGATGACATCCCTTAGCCGACTCTTACGGCAACCACAGGTAGAGAGGGTGGGGTACTTACTATTCTTACGCCGGCACCACCACGGCAAATTTCGTTCAAGTAGGTATATGTATCAGAACAAGTATTTTTTAAAAATTTAAATGCTAAATTAAATTTAATTAAAGTTTTCACTATTGATAATTGTAGATTTCGTACCTGTAATCATTTCCACTTAGTTCTCGAATAGCTATAGTGTACCGATCGGTGTGGTTACCCATTTCCAACAAATCGCTTACTCCTAAAATAGTGTGACCTTTCACATACAAGATGGTGAAGTTTTTCCAGTCTTTGTGGATAATAATATCTCTTATTGCCTGAAATAAAAGAAATACACAATGCAATAAAATACGACTTAAGCTTTTTTTATGGCTTACAAGCTAAGTGTTTGACCACAGCTCACCTGATGTTAAGTTACGGTGTGGTCGAAGATAGTAAATCACACCTAGCCTGGAATGGAACTAGCTCTCAAGTGAGGCTGCTGGAACACACCGTTAGATGCTTGGCGGCAGATTTTCAACTTGAGGGTGGTAGCTAGCCAGCCGAGTACTAGAAAGTACCTTACCACCACGCTATGGTTTCCTCACGATGTTTTTCCTTCACCAGCAGCTCAAGCTCATTGTTGGGGTTTGAACCCACGCCCTTCGGCATGCGAAACGACCGCCTAACCACTGAGCTATCATCGCTACAAATTCGCTTTCGATGGTTAGTTTCAACAATCCTGTTATTTCACTAGCTGCAAACCCGAACACATTAATGGTTGTACACTACTGCTTGGCGGCAGTATATCTGGTACTGCGGTGGTACTTACCTAGACGACCTCCTGTTAAAAAGATCTCCCACTAAATAACTATCACTTTACTAGACCAAAACTTTTGAATAAATCTACACAGGGTTAAAAGCTTGGGGTATACTAAGTCAAAAAGGGGTCGTTGTACTTAGCTTTATGAACAACTTTTACTATAAACCCAACGCTGAAATCGCAAAAAAAAACTGTTCCATAAATTTGATAAAGAGTCAAAAATACTATTATAGTTTTATAGATAAACTGATTTTTGTCACGATTCATTTCAAATATGTCAAAAACACTGATTACTTAAAGAAAAAAAAGGGCAAAATATTTTTTTTTTCATTGTCATAAAATGTCAAAATAGTAATTTTATCTTTTTTTTTGTCTTTTAGTTTAAAATACTCGTCAATGGCATAAAACAGGGACTCTAGCAGCCAAGATCTTAGCTTGGCTCTGTGGCACGCGATGGAAGATGTATCGTGGGCGGAAGCGGGTACACGGTTTTAGACCGCGGGCCCCAGAATGTAGGTATACCGACCTCTCCGACTTGACGAGCCGATGCGACGGCATTATCAGTTGATCTTTCTTTTGCACTAGACGCGTTGAAATTTGTCTATGTTTGTATTGCTCATAGGGAAAGTTAATAATGACAATTTCCTTTCAGTTTAATAAGCCCCGAACTTAGTGTAAGAACCCTGTATAAGAAACAACTTACTTGGTTATATGCCGAAGGACTAGGATAAAAATTCAATAATGACCAATTAGCGTCATACAAATCACTATGCTGTATCGTAATGTGTGGCAGTTCCAGGGCATCTGCTAAAACTTGAATGTTTTCGCTGGCTCTTCCTCCTACTCCATCTATTATTCCCAGTACGCCTGCCTGTGAACGCATATTTTAAAATAAAAAAGAGCCAAAATCGGTCTCTTCGCTTAAAATTTCCAGATATCTCCTCAGAACAAATAAAAGTAACTATTCTTTGTCGCTTGTCCACTAAAATCTTGTCTACCTAATCAAATATGGCCATCTATAATGGCAATAAAGTGACTATGTGTGTGTGTGTGTGTGTGCGTGCATGTGTGTGCATGCGTGTTTGTGTATGTGTATACGTGTGTTTGTGTGTATATGTGTATATTTGTTTGTGTATAAGTGTGTGTTTATGTACGTGTTAATTTGATTTAAAACAAGGTAATTATACCAAAAAATGAAGTAAATATGTGAGTTTTGCTTTATTTACTTCTTTTATGATGATGTAAGATAATCATAATTTGATACTAAATTTAAATAAAATTATAATATAAGTACCATCACTAGCTCTTTCTCGTAATAAACCGCAATATTCCAATTTGTATCCAAAACTGTTGACGTTGGTGATGATGATGATGGCGGTGGTGACAAGGATGATAATAATTAGAAATGTTACTTACACTAGCGAGTTCACAAATATACTGACTGATCTCTATTATTTTTCTCTGTTGCGATACCTCTTTTATTATTATGTTGAAGTTATACATCGCTCCACTCACTGTCAAAACATCTTTTAGGGCAGCATCTTCGTAAATTATAGCTCCTGAAAAAAATAATAGAATTAGAGTTATTAATAGAGTATTATATTAGAATAGAATAAACTTTTTTATGTCAAAGACGAAGACGAATGAAAAATTTTATGGTAAGAGACTGTTTATGACTATTGTAGCGGTACCCAGAACTTTAAGTAACAGAATAAAGTCCAGGGCATTGCTGCTTTGGCGTTCATTTCTTAGAGAAACTCTATAGTTGATCTGAATAGATCTATAACTTTTCTAGCTGTCATGCCATGAAACCGGAAGACAATCGCAATATGATTGTGGTAATTACTCAGGGGCGTAGCAACCGCCGTATCAGCCGTATCAATAATACGGCTCAAGCTTATGTTTTTTAGAAAATACGACAACACACAAATCAAGCCCCACTTTTTGTACATTTTTAGGTATAGTCTGTGGCAAAAATATAAAACGTTATATAAATATATCATACCTAATATATTTCACAGTACCTTCTGATTGCAATATTGGAGTAAAGGAAATAGAAAAACTAATTAATGCCACTCATAAAAGCGAGAAATAGCTAGGCTATGGAAAACAACAGAAACGTCACATAGTAGTTCGAGCCATAAGAGTAATAGCTAGATCATTACACAAATATTGCACAAACCTAGACTAAAACAAACAGACACACAATTCAAAAAACAGTGTTAGGCGACTCAGTTTATGTTGGCGTACTGAGCCACCCTTTTCCTGAACCTTGATCTCAGGTAGAGGATAACCTCACAAGTGTAATATATAATATTTATCTCAAGATTCTTTAATAAAAATAGCATAAAACAGATAAACCTTTACTTATTTAATAGAAACATTAAAATGTAATCACTAACCAAGGACTCGAGTTTCGTCCCCCACTGTTTCTGTTTCCTGCGACAACACACACGGCGACAGCAACGCAATCACAAATACACCAACTAAACACATTCTTATAAATAAACATCAACAGTCACCGGCCATTTAATTCTAAATTTTCTTCACAGCAATCGACCAATACACCATTCCTCGAACGCATGAAAAGTTAAAGCCGATAAACGAGAATGAGTTTATGTTTTACTACGAACATTGTAATTATCCCGAAGTTTAGTTAATCGAATGTTTAGTTATAATCATTAATGTTTTAGTTTATATCGAGTGCACGACACGTAATGTGTTTAGATCGGTAGTGGGACGAGCGGCGCGCGACACGGCGCGTCCGAAATAATCTTGCGCCTAAATTTAGGACAAGTTTTCCACAAAACGACATACTTTAACCAGCTACCGTCTGTCTCGCGTTAGATTGACACAATCGCGTAAAAATACTATAGGAAATTCATATAACCACAATAGTATACAGGCATCTAAAACTGCGAAAAAAAATAATTCGCTGCTCCATATATTTGGCCTTAAGTTATAATTTTTTTTATGGAACAATTTTTTTTCCTATTTCAGTGTTGTGCCCACAATAAAAGTTATTAAAAATGATAACCCTCTTTCTGCTTCGCCTCAAGCTTATAGCCTAATATATTTTGACTGCCCTGTTAGCCCATTTAGTAGTAGTTCTGCATCGAGAGTTGCAGGGCGTGGGTTCATTCCCACTCAGGACTAGCATTCGTGTGACGAGCATAGAATATGTTTGTTCTGTGTCTGGGTGTTCTGAATCTATTATAAGTAGGTATGTACATATGTACGATATACAAGTATATATATAAGTATGCTATCAGCTATCTGGTTCCCATAGTACAGACTTTATGTAGTTTGAAACTAGATGACGCTGTTTCAAATGTCTTCCAATATCACTATCACTTTACTACATAGTATAAAACAAAGTCGCTTTCTCTGCCCCTATATTCCTATGTATGCTTAAATCATTAAAACTACGCAACGGATTTTGATGCGGTGTTTTTTTAATAGATAGAGTGAAGAGGAAGGTTTAGGTATATGTATAATACATGCATATGCACCACATTAATATCTACATTGCACACGTGCAAAGCGGGGGCGGGTCGCTAGTTTACTATAATTATTTATTAATTATTCATAACAATTAACTGTCCCGTTACGTCATGATTCATTAGCTGTAGGGTAGCTGTAGGTTTGATCAAAGTGACGAACATAGTTATATACATAGTTTGTTCTGTGTTTTGTAAGTATTCATAAGTATTTATTTCTAATAAAACAGTATATCTATCTTATCTCCTGTCTGGTTTCCATAGTTTCATATAAGCTTTGCTTAGTTAAGGGCTAGAAAAAAGTTCTGGAATATTATTATGATCAATTGTAATAAATGGGTAAATAGTGTATTTTTTTTAATTAAAATTGAAGAAAGACGGAACATGTCTTCTTAAATTGAAAAGAAAAAGACGCGAAATGCTACTAACGCAAAATTACATTTTATAAATTTTACTGTCTATATTGAAAGCTAAACATTACAGAGAATTGATTACGACGATTACGAAAGTTGGCCTAGAAGCATTGTGTGCGCAGACGGTCCGCAGACAGAGAAGTTTGGATGAGCTTTGTTATTCAAAGTGTTCTATTTTCGTGGAATTTTCTATGAGTGATATGCTTTTGAGACTTGCAGTCAGCGTGTTATTGTTCTGGCTGAAATATTTGACTAAATGTCTACCTAATCATAACCAAAATGCTGGCTATTATTTCTAGCAAAAAATGGCCTTGCATTCCAGCGGGGCAATGCGGCGTGCGTTTTGGACGCGATGCCTAAAAATAAAAAGCTGTTAAACTATTTATAGAGACTTTTAACTATCCCTAATTAAGCTACTTTACGTTTTATTGTTTAACTTAATAGATAATTAATTAATAATTAGTAGTTTTTTTGGAATGGACAAATGTTATTGTAAAACTTTAGCAGTTAAACTTGATTTCCGTGTTAGCTTATTTGGTAGTAGTTAGATATAAACTTAGTAGTGTGTTCAAGTCGAGAGTGAATCAGTATCTTGTAAGCAAGCGTGCTCCATCTCAAACCGCATCATCACTTAACATCAGGTGAGATAGCGGTCAAACGTAAGCCCATTTATTATTTTACAAAAAAGTTTTGTGTAGAACTGATTTGTATAAAATTCTGAATGCAGATAAATTTCGCCTTGGATTGACACAAGTTTACGGGATAAAAATATTCCGTAAACTAAGGTGAAACGGCGGGACATATGTAAGTATGTATTTACAAAAATATATAATTTAAAATAATTTTCTTTAAGTATTCTATGAGGTCTTTAGTTCCCATTGTACAAGCTTAGTTTGAGACGAGATGGCGGTGTATGAAATGTCCACCGATATTTATTTATTTAAATAGTTTATTTGCAAAATATGTATCCCCATGATGTTTGTTATAAATCATTTATTTGCTTTTTATGAGGAATAAATAGGCTTACGTTTGATCGCCATCTCACCTGATGTTAAGTGAAGATGAAGACTTGAAGACACCAAGATTGTATCTATCAAGGAATATACACTCGGGTAACGTATTCCACGCTTTAGCCGAAACCACGCTTATTCTGTTAATAATTTAATGATGTTTAGAGCAATATTAATTTACTAATGTACCTACTTAACTTTATTTTACAAGTTAAACTATCTTCGGTCCAATATCATCCCAATCTGTCTAGCCGTTTCAGCGTGAAATAATGACAAACATACATATCTATTATCTTGTAAGTGATATAATAATTGTGGAACATATATTTTGTTATAGTTCACAAAATTTACGTAGTAGATCTAGTAAAGTTCATATTTCTTTACTAGGGACTGGACTAGACCGTAACTTACTTAATCCAACTTCGATTGCGCCTAAAATTATTTTCCTTGTAAAACTTGATAATAATAACTATTTGACACTAATTGAAGAATGCACAGAGTGCTATGCCAAAAGAAAAAATGGCCTAAGCGCGGTCAGTCTACATTTCGCAAAAAACATTAGTATGCTGGTATGACGCTGGTCGTTGAATTACTAAACGTGCTTCGCGAGTTAGGCTCATCACAAAATACAATAATTTTATAGGAAACAAGAATGCACCGTGTTAAAAGTAACTTAATTTATGTTCGCTGATGATGAATTCAGGTAATGAATTGATTAAACAAATATTAATGACCATTTTTTTATAAATGTTCATGGACAAAGTGTTTAAAAAAATAATGAATAATATGATTATTAGACACTTAGAAAACACTTTCCGTACATGAATATGGATTCTGGTCACATTGTCCAATCAACCTATATTAAATTAATCTAAGCCATTTTATTAAACCAAAGATTAAAGTTTTGAACATAACATAAAAATAAGTGAGGGTTGGCCGATTCCACACATTTTCGACAACTTTTTTTTTTTAAATCTGACGTTCATGTAGATTTTCTGACGATGTTTTCCTTCACCGTTTGAAGTAATCGGTAAAATGCACATAACTTAGAAAAGATAGTGTGCCGTGGGATTCGAACTCAGAACCTTCCGATTGGTAGCCAGACCTAATTAGGCTTCCGAAATTTTACAAAGAACTTACTCGTTATTATCTACCGTAAAATGAATTTAGCCGAGATTTCGACTACCTTTTGTGCATCATAAAAGTACCAGATATGGCAAAAATAATTCAATAACACTTATATACGCTATTTGTTCATAAAGTGGATAAACTTACAGTCTATAAAATCTCACCTCTGTTCATGTCCTAAATAAACGCCAAATGGAAATTTACAATGCTCGGATCGATGAAGCCCAATAAAATGTTTACGACCGAGGTTTGGCAACTTTTGTTTACGAGTGCGAAGTATCCATTGCTTAATTCGGTCACAAAAGTGCATTTTTATTGCTGCCCCATTACATGTGTAGTGTACTATTCATACACTTATTTCACCGTACAAATCAATATTAGCAAAGAACCTTTTTAAATAGATATTTGTCATTGTAAAATCTGTGCTGAGGTTTTCTGAAATTCTATCTTAGTTGTTTATTAAGCAATGAAAAAAATGAAATGAAATGAAAATTTATTTGGCAATTACAAACGTCGTTTAACAAAATAATTTTTACATAAATATTGTTCAGAAGTATAATTCATAGAGAAGCATTGTTACCCATGCTAGGAATTAACCTGTGTTATGGCATAACAATACCCTCCGCCGGACAAGAAAAATCACTACATGCACGTCATAAACAATAATGTATTAAACTAGAAGAAAAGAAAAGGGATATTTGGGGATATAATGAATGAATGTATGTGTGTGTGTGTGTATGCGTGCGTGAGTGTTTGTGAGTGTGTATACGTGTAAGTGTGTGTGTGTGTGGTTTGTGTATGATTAGGTGTGTGTGTGTGGGTGGGTGAGCGGGTGTGTGTGCATATATGTGCGTGACTAGGTGGGTGTGTGTACGGGTGTTTGAGTGGGTGTGCGCGCGCGCGTGTGTGTATGTAGGTATGTAAGTTTAATGTAAAAATGTGTAAGTATTTGAAACTCTTGTAGTCTAAGACGGATCATCTAGAATGTCTTCGGTGGACTCATAATTTTGTTGAAGAAGCCAATTTTTTGTGATGGCTTTACAGTCATGACGGTTTAGTTTGGCCAAATTGAGTATTTTATTTATTTTATTGTAGATAAAGGTGCCGCGGGATTGGGAATGTCTTTGAGCTAAAGCCGTGTGACATCGCCGGGCTAAACAAATATTTTTATTACTTTTAGAGCGTTTTGGTAAAGATGAAGTAAGTTCAGTACGGGTATATTTGTGACTTGCAAGGACAATATTAAGAATAAAAAGTTGACGTACTGACAGAATTTGACAATCAGAGAAAAGGAGATGAGTGGGATATCTGGATGGTTTAAAAGTCATGACCTTCAAAATTAGGCGTTGAGCCCTTTCTAATTTAATGATTTTAGTTTTACATGCCCCTCCCCAAACAGATATACAATATCCTAACACTGACTGACAAATAGCATGATAGACGGTTTTGAGTAGTTCAAAAGAAGTTATCCGACGCAGGTTTTTGAAAACCCATATTAGCTTTCTGATACGACATGATACAGCTTCAATCTGTGGCATCCATGTGAGTTGTTCGTCAATCATAATACCAAGGTATTTGATGGATTTAACTTGGTCGATGCCATTGCAATCACACGAATTGTTAAGGTAGTCTCTGCATACGTGAGCTTTTATCTTAAGCGTGTCTTTAGGTGGGCTAAATCTTTTTAGTATACTAAAACACATAAATTTACTCTTCGTGAGATTCAAGGTAAGACGCTGATCTGGAGCAGTCAGGGAGCTGTTTAGTTGTCTGAGTCGCCTAAAGTGACCTACCTTGACTATTTAGTGTGTATGCGGGGGATTGAATGTGTGTATGAGAGAGCGTGTATAAGTATGTGTTGTGTGTAGATACAATATTTTTATTTAAGTTGGAAAAAAAAATTGAGTAGGTATATACGTTGGGGCTGCTATTTGGATGTCACAAAAATCCCTTAATTAAATTAAAATAAAAAAAGTAATGAAGCGGAACAAGCGACCACCATCTAGCCTGATATCAAGAGACGATGCGATATGTAGCACACTTGTCTAGCAGAAAGCGATTTCTAGGAAAACCAGTCATAGCGAACTAGCTTTTGAAACTAGTAACATTATGTAGCACTATATGCGCTCCGCGGTGTTACTACATTTTTTCAGGATAAAAGTAGCCTGTGTTAATCCAGGGTGTCAGCTAACTCCATATCAAATTTCATCGAAATTGGTCCAGCCGTTTGAATGTGAAGAAGTAACAAACATATAAACATACACACTCAGAAATTTTCACTTTTGTATTATTAAAGGACAAGTTTTATGGATAATAGCTGACCATCTTCTACCACTATATATACTCACCAGGTGAAGTGTGGTCAAACATCTAGCCTGTCACTTATAAACAATGTTCGTACCTTTTCCAAAGTTACGAAGCTTTCTTCCCGGATCACTTTCAAAGTACGTGGAATCGTACCGTGAAAGTGCAATTGCATTAGCAGTAAGTCCTCAGACAATAACAAATTACAGTGAGTAAGGCGATTTAAAATGCAAGAGGTACCTGTAGTATCCACCAGTTCGCGTGAAAACTTTCAATTTAATTCTGCACCGCATTTAACCAATCGACTTAATGTCTATCTTCAGAAGGTTTAGTTAAGTGGTGACTTGACTGCAAATAAAACCTTCCTTTGTAATTAAAGAGTTTTTATGTAGGAATTACGTGTAATTACGAGTAAGGTGTTTAAAAAATAGCAAAATTATGCATGAATGTAAATAATTTTAAGTATCAAAATGCAAAAAAAAAAGAAAACCGGATTAATTTACAGGGTTACAGGGTTAATAGAGTCTATGTGTTAGATCACATATCATCATCATCGTCATCATCATCATCATCAGCCATAGGAAGTCCACTGCTGGACATAGGCCTCCTCCTGGGGAGGGGTTTTGCCAATACTCGCCACGCTTGGCAGGCGGGTTGGCGAGCGCAGTTAAGGGTGATTATTCAAGGACGCTGCTGCGCATCTTCCGTATTACATCCCTTAGCCGACTCTTACGGCAACCACGGGTAGAGAAGGTGGGGTACGATTCTTACGCCGGCACCACCACGGCATCACATATTATATATCATCAGATCACATATTCTATATCTATACTCGTAAATGTAGAAACTGACAGATCGATTAATCTGGGTCTAGAAGCATGAAATTTTGCATATATGTTCCTTAGGTGACGTAGGTGTGCACTAAGAAGGAATTTTTGGAAATTCATTCCCTAAGGTGTTAAAGTGAGGGTTGAAAGTTTGTATGAAAATTGATGAGCAAATTTAAAGTTAGAAATCTAAAAAAATATATAATATGTGCTTAAGGCTCTAAACAAAAGTTTACTGTAATGGGGGTAAAATAGGGGATGAAAGTTATGAACCTAATTACAAAGTCAATGCGGACGAAGATGATAGTCATAATATATAAGTGACATACAAACTTTTTAATATAATTGTAAATTCATTAATAAAGGTTATATGTAAATCAGACGCAACCATGCCATAGCATATAATTGAATCTAAACAGTTCAAATGGCTTCGACCTGGTTTTCCATGAACATTGTTCTATTTTCCGCTTTTGTTCTACATCTTGTGGTGAATACTAATTGTACTGACTTATATTAAAATAATGTTTTAAACGATTAGTTATTATTACAATGCAAAAAGAAGTTTCGATATCGAGCAACAACTTGTAAATTGATAAATTTACAAGAATCACGCTGTAAACGAAAGTTTAATGTACATATGAAAAAAAGCCGTTTCCATTTACTCCACCAAAGGCGCTTTCGCAATTTTTATACAAAATATCTTTATCGCTTACTAAGTAAGAAAATGTCTTCAATTAAAAACATGAATGTACGTATATTGTAGGACACTTCACACAGTGCCTTCTAGCCCCAAACTGAGCAAAATTTGTATACTATGGGAACTAAATATCTGTTAAAAACCATTTTTTTAGGCCCGCAATAGCCCTCAATATGATTAAATAAGATTGTAAATAATACTGGAGTACTGTTCGCACTTATGGGGCGGCTCTGCCAAGTACCAGCTTGAGGCATTGGAGTCAGTCGAGAGGCGGGCTATGAGGTTGATAGGCAATGACACTTTCGTCAAGTCTCGGCTACAAAGCCTTGAGCATCGACGTAAGGTCTCCTGTCTTTCGGCTTTCTACCGGATACATTTCGGGGATGTAAAAAGGGGATCTTTTTACTACCGGACGACCAGACAAAGAAAGCGTCACCTGTACATGGAGGACGTTCCCCCAAGTGTGCACTAAGCGCTTCGAATCCACATTCTTTATTCGCACAGCGAGGATGTCGAACTGTTTGCCGGAGTCTGTGTTTCCCGAACAGTACAATATAAGTATCTTCAAATCAAGAGTAAACAGGTTCCTTCTAGGTAAGCGAATTCCATCCTAGACCACATCATTGCTTAACATCAGGCATGATGTGGTCAAACGCGAACCTATTTAGTGTAAAAAAACCTTACTACTGCGAGTCGGACTCGCGCACCGAGGGTTCCGTACAAACCTGTAGGTATATGAGTAAAAGTTATGATATATTTTTTTAATGGTTATTTATGCTATTCGCAATTTTTCCTTTATCTGTGCTATAGGACGTTGCTTGGTACCAAATTTCAAGATTTTGAGTTCATGGGAAGTAACCTGTAGGTTTTGATTCCCTTGCGAGTGTCGAAAATCTGCAGCATAAACGACTGTATCTCTTGATTTTGTTGGCATAGAAGTTTAATTTTTTTACAGATCCAAAGGACAGTAAACTTGTGTATTTGATATGAATTTCAGCTTGATACCTCCACGCGTTCCTGAGAAAAAAGCTCTTGACAGACAGACAGACGGACAACAAAGTGATCCTATACGGGTTCCGTGTTTTCCTTTTGAGGTACGGAACCCTAAAAATAATAATAAATTATTATAAGTGATATTATTTTTTTGTTTTACTTATGCGTATTACACACGTTTAATTTTGTCCGATACTTCGACTTAGTTTCAGCCACATCCGGTGGCCTTCATCATGGAGACACAACTGAGTACAACACGCGCGCGGCTTCGTCTTGCTTCGCACTGCGGGCTGCTGCGCTGTGCGGGGATATTTGTATATTTTTATTCCGAAAAATACAACCCGAATATGTAGCAAAAAATTACTCAATAAAGTAAGTATTAGTGGGCTGTGATCATTAAGATACAGTTATTTTAAGTATGATGAGGAGGTTATATAGGCCTGGGTTTCTTTAATTTTTCTGAAATAACCTACTTTCTATCACACATGACATAAAAAAATAACATTGGAAGCAATTTGAGACATCTAAAAAAAATTAAGCCGTAAATCGTATATATGTATATATTTATTTATATAAAGCGTTGTAAGTATGAAACACTGTTTATAGAATTGTAATTTTATGCTAGCAGATTTTAAGTACAATATTTATGTTCAAGTTTGGGTAAACCAATAAAAACTGAGGTCATCGCCACTATCTATGATCAATTTATTTCAATCTCTCGTAGACTGGGATCTGCATGATCGTATACTAAAATGGATTATCCTTCATGATGCACTATTGATATTTGCAAGCTAGTCATAAAGTTTACGCCTTCATAGAAAATCACTAGTCGCGACACTCGCTCCCCTTTTATCCCTTTCACTGCTTCGATGAATATATCTCTAGACATAATATTATTTGTTCTGACGCATTTCACCTTGCACGGCCCAGAGGAACTACGTCTCAAAACATACTAAGTAGCGTAACAATTTGCGAAAAAAAAATGTGTCTTCATTTGCGTTTCACTTCAAAAGTAAGTTATCCTGTATATATCCTGACTAGCTGCGTCCCGCGGTTATACTCGCGTGGTGATGGATGATGATGATGATGAAAAGTATACTATATTTTATTCCAGGGCCTAAAGTATCTACATACAAAATTTCATCCAGATCCGTTCAGCCGTTCTGGCGTGATTGAGTAACAAATATCCATCCAAGCTTTCACATTTATAAAATATCAGTGGTATTACCTACTTACTTTTAGTAAGGTTGAATAGTGATACATCAACAATAGCTTCGCTCATATCCGCCTAGGTTAAAAATTTCAAACTTTTAATAGCTTACCCATTGAATTTGCGTGATTATTTAAATATATTTTCAAACGAATGAAAGTGTGTCTTTGCATCGCGATTCGAGGCTAAAAACCCAAACATCGACGAAATGTTGAACATAGGTATAGTGGGTACCTAGAATATATCTGATCTACAATTAAAACAAAGTTATACAATTTATACATTCGATAATTATTTCTTCTCTATTAATTTCTTGTCCTACCAGTATAGCGTATAAAATCACTGGACCCACATCGTCAGTTATAATTTAAATCTATAATTCATACAGAATTGTGCTGTGTGACGTGAAATCGAATCTCTGAGCGTAAATTCATAATAATCGCGTTAATTAATTAATTTCGGCACTGGTAGACTTCATTAACAATCTGCCGTGATGGTTTAATAAACAGTGAACATAAGACCCATTGTTATATCGTACGTAGTAAGTAGGTATTCGGATACGAATATGATCAAGTGGTAACTTTACTTGGTGGTAGAGTTACTTAGCAGGAGGTAGTCTAGGTAGGTACCACCGCAAAACCAGATATTATGTCGCCAAGCAGTAGTATGTAAATATTACTGTGTTCCGGTTTGAAGGGTACTGCAGCTTGCAAAATTACTGGGCTATTGAGGCTAACCATCTAGTCTCAAAGTAATGAGCGCCAAGGCAGCGATGCCCTGGACTTTGTTATACTACTCAAAGTTCTGTGTATCGCTGCAATGGTCATGGACAGGCGTTATATTTTAACATCAGGGGAGCATCTCGTCTTATTACAGTTACATAAAAAAAGTAATATTATTGAAATATCCGCATGTGCTATCGCAACGAATTAACTCAATCATGCTAATTAAAATTTTACAATATGTACACACTATTACTTTATCCTACCTGAGTGAACTGCGTCATAGCACATTAAACGTTGCATTTTCCCGTATTTTCAGAGTTCCTCTTTTTCTTTGTTTTTGGCTACGCACTTTGTGCATTTACCGGTGTAAGTATTTTAAAATAAATCAAGAGAAGTAAATCGTAACCTGAGTAAATATGTAATAAATAAATATGATTTATGATATGAGCGGTTGATAAAAAAATTACGCGCCTCACGACTTTTTTTTTTGTGTCTGATCAATGCTCTAGATTGATGAAAAACGTGGTATGATGATTGGTACCTACGTCTAATACATTATCTACATCATTATTATGTTTATTTTTTATAAAGACCGTTTAACAATTTTTTTTATACTTTATTTAACTTGCCAGTTTTTTCGTGAATATTTAGTGTATATTTTAACTCTAGACATGCAGTATACAGGGTTATAAGTTTGAGGTATACTAAGTCCAAAGGGGTCGTGGTACTCATAATTATGAACAACGTTTACTATAATAAATGGGATCTATGGATCTGATTACAATTAGGTACGTTAGAAACATTATTATAAGTAAAGCTTGTTACGCATTAAATTTGATGCAGTGATGTGGTTTTTAATTATTAAAATAAATACATATACTTATACCTTTTTTTTTAGTCAAGTAAAATGGTTCTATGTTACATGACAATTTTTGATAGTTTTTTAGTATTTTTTCTAGATGGCTAATTGACTATGGCAGTTCCACAAAAGTTTATCTGGCCACCCCGCGCCGAGCGCCACCCAATGTCACCAAGAAATTAACAGTGTTTTTAAGACAACAGCATCTACAGTTTGGGGGTGTTAAGACTAGAGCGAATTTTTTTTTTTAAATCAACTTACTTCATCGGCTGTATCGTCACTTTCCATTAGGCTTGCTGGTGGTTAAACGTAGATTTATTCCATGTAAGAAATAAAAATAAACATTTTTATGTAAGGACTTTTGTTTTCGGTAATAAAATAATATCCAACAAAATATACAAAATCTTATTTATCATTGTATTCATAGCGAACAGCAAGGAAACTCCTTAAGTGATTATTTGGCAAGTAGTGCCTTATAGTACTTTGTTCTACAGATATATTTTTTAATGTGAAAGTTGTGAGACGAACGAGGCGCTCTGCTCATGGTAAGAGGTAACGCATGTCCATGACCATTGCAACGACACACAAAACTTTGAGTAATCAAAGTCTAAGGCATCGCTGCTTTGGCGCTCACTACTTTGGAGACTTTCGATGGTTAGGCTCAATAGCCCTGTAACTTAGCTAGCTGCAGTACCCTTCAAACCAGAACACAGTTATTTTTACACACTATTGCATGGCGGCAGAATATCTGGTATTGCGATGGTTTATTTTTATGGTTTATGATTACCTAGAAGACCTCCTGTAAACGAGATGTACCACCAAGTGAAGTTTAGCAGTCTATTTCCAAGTCCAAAGTACTCTTACAAAGTTACTTAATTTAGCTTAAAATTTTAATGCACTCAGACTAAACGACCACTATAAAATGGACTTAGCCAGGCAACGTGACACTGTATTCTAATAAAAAATAATAAATAGGTATTAGACGTAAACGTGCCCTTTACTTCAGGGTGCTATTGGCAGTGTCTACACTATGCATTCATAGCCAACTGTTTCAATGCCTGGGCCGCATTATTATTTTTTGAGTTTAAATGTTATATCTCCAAATCTAGATAGTGCTTATAAATATTATTTAACATTAGGCAAATTTTAGTCAAACATCTAATCTGTTAACATTAAATAATGAAATAACTTGATTATTATAATAGGTGCTGAATTATCGGCAAATTCAATTTTACCATTAATACTATAAATACTAATAAACATCAACATAAATCCAGTGAGATTGCTATTGAACACCTAGAATTTATTTATACATATTAACTTTACAAAAAAACAGCAAAGTAGATAATTGATTGATAGAGGCGATACTTTGCGGAAGTCCATTTTGAGTGTGTATATTTAGTTTAGTTTATTTCCGCTTAACAGTCGTTTCATCTACAACAGAAATGAGGATTTAAATTTTAAAAACTTTACAAACAATTACCACTTTAAAGTCAAAAAACTTTGACTATAATTTAAAAATCTTGACAATAATATTAAAACTAAACAAAAGTTTAAAAAACTCGACGATAATTAAAAAAAAACTTGATAATAATAAAAAATACTTATCCGGAACTTTACTTAATATCTAAACCTAAATTTGACATAAACTTAAAAGCTACATATTAAACAAAACATTAATTAAAATAAAAACATAAACCGCAAACCAAACCAAAGTAGCTGCTTAATATTTTCGAGAACAAAAACGTAAATCATGTTCCCGGGCCAGACATTGAGCCTAACTGTCTAGACGTAACCTCTTCAGAGCAGATTTCGCAGCTTTGTACAGAAAATATTTTGAAAGCTACGCCGTAAAAGGTAATCCATTTCATCTTCACCAATAGCGTCATGAGATTCGATCCTTTCAAAAAATGTAGACATTTATAGCTCTAACACTTACACATCAATCTTGAACAAATATTGGCTCTAGCAATGTCACTCAAATATTTGTATTTTTAATGAACTCCACATATTTAAGTTAACCTAAAAGTAATACATCTAATGTATAGAGATACTTATACGTTTGCTTATGCAGAAAATAATTACCTGATACAAAACCACCTGTTTATAATATTTGTTCTATTGTAATACATATTATTACAGCAGTTCTGACGTCTTTTACCATCAGTGCGTTAATTCAGCTAATATTATGCGAACCGTTTACGAGTATGAAACATTACCGCTTGTCGTACTTTTTAACCGGATCTTGCAACACCAAAATGTTTGTTTGTGAAACTCAGCAGTTTGTCTATGGTTTTCGTTAACACGAGATATACTTCGATCTGTAATTGAATAATGTTAAAGACGTGACACATAGAAACGGAACCGTTTCCTATTAGTAGAAGATCAGTTCATCGTAATATTTTCAAATATTCTTTTCTAAATGCGATTCTGGAACTTATATAAATTAGTAGATGGTGAATAGACTTTATACAATAGCATACAATGAGAAAGTCATATACAGAACAATCACGCAGATCGATTGGCCGTTTTAGACACACTTCTTTGTTCAGAAGTTCTCTTCAATGGTATCTATCTTAGCAGGAAGTTGTCTAGGTAGGTACCACCGTAGTACCAGATATTCTGTGTAGTGTGTAAATGTTACTGTGTTCCCGTTTGAAGGATACTGCAGCTAGCGAAATTACAGGGCTGTCGAGACTAACCATCTGTCCCAAAGTAATGATCGCCAAAGCAGCGGCGACGCCCTGGACTTTGTTGTTACTCAAAGTTCTGTGTACCGTTGCAATTGTCGTGGACATTCGTTATCTCTTACCATCAGAGGAGCGCCTCGTTTATTTTAATACTTTCACATTAAAAAAATATAGGTATGTACATATCATTAATTGCGGTCTAAATATCGACTTTCTTACTTTAATCTCAGTTCTCTGAATTCAGAATAAGACCAATTTAATCAGGAAAAAGGGGAAAAGATGAGAAAGAAAGACAATGTCCAAACTAATAACCATAATCACTAAATAGTATAGATAAACTAAGCATTTTGTTTAACAACAGTTCAAGTGTTCTTGATTAGTAGAGCGCTTTTGTGCAAGCAGCGGTGTGGTTCTTGCTCATATTGTTTGAAAGGTACTGCAGATAGTGAAATAATAGGGCTGTTGAGACTAACCACCAAAAGTCGCAAAGTAATGAGCGCCTAAGCAGCGGTACCCTGGACTTTGTTTTGTTACTGAAAGTTCTGTGTATCGCTGCAATGGCTATGAACAGGCGTTACCTCTTACCATCAAGAGAGCGTCTCGTACGTCTAATTACTTATACATAAAAAAAAGATGTACCCTATAATATTGTAAATGCTTTGTATGTATTTGTTTGTTACTTCCTTACGCTGTAACGGTTTAATGAATTTGGATAAAATTTGGAATATAGACTGGATTAACACATAGACTATTTACTTTTTATCCAGGACAATGCAAATGAAACAGGGCGAAGCTGTTCCTATCTTATAAAATTGACGGTTTTAATATCAACTGACACTGAAAAGCATTATGATGTTTTAGTTTTGTCTGATTTTCAGTCCGAGTCAGTCAACCTCTCTGATTGGCCAAATGAAGCAGATAACTTCGTAAGCATTGTTTTTATGTATGCGAGTTAGAAGTGAGATCGGTTGCTCACAACTATTCTTGTTTTCGTACGTAGATAGTTTACATTTCACAGAGGTTATCTTTTGTAGAGCTCTTTAGAGACTATCTTATAGTTTACGAGTTTGAATTGTTAGTCTCGTCAAACCGCCACAATTGGTACTAAATCTTTGAATCGTAACCCATATATCTTTGTTATCTTTTCATAGCGCAAAAGTAACGATTGATATATGAGTTATTAAACGATCGTTAATTCGATTAAGCAGGTAACATACAGATATGAATGTGTTACTTACTAGATGTCGCGATCCGACTATTCAATTCGATCAGCTTAACTGCCGAGCAGTGTATACATCTTGTTCACTTCTCCATAAAAACATAAATTTATTGAGGTAGTATAAGCACTATGCACTGGAAAATGCTGATGATAATATAAATAATTTTAATTAATACAATTTTAACAATAATAATATTTTTAACTAGTACAATTTTTTAATTTAACTAATGAAAATTTTATAATAATAATAATTAATATTTTAAACCAAATTTATACAATAATTTTATCTAAATTTAGTAAAAACCATAGTCTAGTATGATCAAATTGTTGAAAATATAAAACTATAATATTTTAAAAATCGAAATAGCTACAGTAGTAGCACTAATAAAAATATATAAATATGTAAGAAATAATAATCTAGACAAAGTCACAGATTATGTTAGGGGTACACAGGAGGAGGAGGACGGCAAAAAATAAAAAAATGCTGACTCAGTGGGTGTTTTCCGATAGTTATAATCTGGGTGCCTTCAAGTCGCGAGTTAGCAAGTCTATCGTAAACCGCGTCTTCGCTTAACATCCGGCAAGTTGGCAGCCAAACGCATGCCTATTCAGTAATTAAAAAAAAGTATAAATTTGGTATCATTTTAGTAGATGACATTGATTTCATTAAACTTAATTTCAGCTGGTTTTATTGCAATTGTACTTTTGGTTTTATAGTAATGACCTAATTTATGAATATACTATATGTACTAGATTCTGTTAGTGAATGATTTTATTCAATTATTAATCGGACCTACACCAGCGTCAGGTGCAAATTATTTTGGCAAGTTGATTACTAAAGTTTTAAAAAAAATTCGTACAAAAATATCTAAATAACAGTGAAAACCGTATCAAAATTCATTGCGTGGTTTAAGTGAAGAGAAAATACAGACGCTGACAGCTACTCGTAGTTTATTTTAGATGATTGAGACATTAGAGAAGATATCACACCTCACCTGATGTTAAGTGACGGTGTAATCGAAGATGGTAGAGCACATTTAGCATGGATGGAACTGGCTCTCAAGCGAGGCTGCCGAAACACACCGTTAGGTACGTCGCGTCAGATTTTCAACTTGAGGTTGGTAGCTAGCCAGCCGAGTACTAGAAAATACCCTATCACCATTCTATGGTTTCCGCACGATGTTTTCCTTCACCGGCAGCTCAAGCTCATTATTAGGGTTTGAACTCACGCCCTTCCGCATGTGAACCTACCGCGCTAACCTCTGAGCTATCATCGCTACAAAATTACTTATGTTTTATTACATCGGATATCCCGACTAGGTATAATTTCGATCACATATCGCGACCTTTTTCAAGGAGTCAAAGCAAAATAAGACAAGCAAGCGGCCTCGTCTTGCTTTGCACATAAATAATTATGAGGAATCCCGTATGATTAAAACGAAAATGTCTCAAAACCAAGTCAGTTTCCATCAGTTTGTAGATAAGTCTTGGAAGCTTTGTCTCAAGACATCGCCGAAAATTTTCTAAGAATAACTTATTAGTTCAAAACAACACCACTTTATAATATTTGAGGCAAGTTTTCTTAACGATAGTTTATGGAGTTCAATTAGGTATCAACAACGTGATTATTCAAAACTTGGTCTAATATTAGGATAATCTTAAAGTTGGTTTTTACTTGGCAAGTTGAGAGTATTAAATTCCTATGCTGTCGTTATCTTAAGAGAGTTGTCCTGAATTCCTTGTGCTCCTACGCCTAGAACCACATGACCTGTTTTGTAAAAGTTTTACCTAATATTTATGAGAATAAAGGCAGTAAAGCGGATGGACAATGCAGTGTCTAGGTTTTATGTTTAGCTCATAAATATTTATAGCATTAAGACGCGTTTTGTTCTCAAAAAGCCAAAAAGCACTTTAGATTAACAATTCTATTTGAATTCTAGAAGTATTTAAATAGAAATAAATATCATGTTCAGGAGACTAATGTAAATCGATAACAAAATTCGAAAGTAGCATTTATTGTGAGTAAATTCAAATTTTGCAATGAATTAATTTGAGTTCGGTATAACAATGTTACTCTACGTAACTAATCTAAAAATATTTTTATCGTTATAAACGTTTTTTTTTTTTAAATTATACGTTATAAACTTATTTTTTTTAATCTATATGTATATATAACTAGCGACCCGCCCCGGCGTCGCACGGGTGCACTGTACACAAAAATACACACAAAACCTTCCTCATGAACCACTTTATTTATTGGTGAAACTCGTATGATAGTTTTTAAGACCTTTTTCGGCTTAGTACACCCCAAAATTATAACCCAAAAACAATGATAAATTATTTGAAATAATTATGAAATTACTTTTTTGAATATACATACACATATAATTGATTGAATACTTGAATCTTTTTGTAAATTTGCACAACTTGGATGGTTTATAGTGGATGGAAAATATTGTTTATTTTAAAACCTACTATTAGTATAGTACCTACTATAGGGACTATGCTACTATCAGGCAAATAAAGATTTGTACTTTGACTTTTGTAGCCATAAAAGGTACTCGAGTATAAATAATAATTAATGACTGGCAGATCTCATCAAAAAGTTAAAATATTTTCCTTAGAAAAAAAATATGATTTTTGTTAAAAGTTTGTAGAGACGTTTTTATTAGTGGCTCTTAAGCGTTTTTATCGACGCCTAAAGCCCGGACAAACGTCAACACTATGTTTTATCCACAAACCCTTTGTTCGACTTATATTCTCTACTAAACTGTCATGCTCTCACTTCTAACGAGACAACTCATTTTCACAATAAATTCGATGGAATCCCTTTGAATTATTCAGTAAAATTCAATCGAGAATGATTGAAACAAATGCCGATGTGTCGGGACACTGTTCAAATTAAAATAAAATATTGAATTTTTCCTTCGTGTGTCCCCTCTATGTAGACAGACGTTAAAGCATTTTTTGTCGAGTCAAAATATTGAATATTTTATGGCAAATAGTAAAAAAAAAAAAATTATTTTATTTTCTATTATTTCCAAATAAATAATCTGTGCTACCCGGTCCGTGAGACCGTCGTTACTAATGTTGTAAGTCAAATTGAAAGTCCGCGTTTGACCACCAACTCGCCTGATGGTAAGCGATGATGTGGCCGAAGATGAAGCACGCAGACTTAGAAGATACACCTATTATACTTTTATAAAGTATGTGTATACCATACAGTACTCCTCATATTTTGTTTCTTTGAATAAGTTTGACCACATCCTGCCTGTTCATAACAGTATTTAAAGCTAAACCCTAACCAAATAAACCTGACTGCGGTATCTTCACAATTTACCGAAAACGGCTTACTACATATCGTTATGAATAAAAAACACTTAAGTAATGGCAGCTTTATACATCTCATTAGCAATTTCTTCTCACATCATGAACGAGATCGTCTTAAAAAGCAATATCGAAATGCCGTTAAAAGTTACGGTAACAATTAATGAAACGAGGAAAATATTGTTAATACAGGAGCTGATATTGGGTTTTATCGATTTCGTCCATATACAAATGTTTTAGGGTCTCGTAAAGAAGTGGTTTTATTGAAACGTTAATGACTTTTATAACCTGATAATTAATTGTGAAATATCGTTGTTATATCAGTAAGTAAATAACCACAATATCAACTAAAAGTTAGTATGGGTATAATGATTATGAATCTCGACATTTGTATTTGTATTTGCATGTACTCGTAACTGGAGTTTTAGCGAGATCGCGGTAAAATTATTACGCAATTTTATGTTATTGTAACTTATGTTTTGCTCGAGTATTACATGTATAAAAATACTGGTATCATCCATAAAGTGCCGAAGTTCATGCGCGAGTGCGTGACAATTGACAGCCCCGTTGGCTCATTGGTAGTATATCTGCTTTGAGAGCCATCGCGTGGGTTCAAATCCCACCCAGGATATATTTGCTACTACTTTATTAGGAGATGATTACCTTGTCTTACTTTTTTGTGACTGATTGACTAGTGAACAAACAGTGACCATCACTTTTCTAGAGATAAGTTTTCGTTTAGGGCACTGATTAGGTGGTAAACCAGGATCCAACCAACTTGTTGAGCTGTTGACAAACAGAATCCATTTTTTGTCGCAGGTAACAATGCGGTAAAAAATTCCTTCGTTCGTGTGCCTGTGGAGCAGTGCAAGGCACGTCTCGTCGCGTACTTCGCGCTGGAGACTTTTGAGTTCGTGCGTGTTTTTTATTTTAGAATATTTCTTATGAACATATACGCATTTTATAGTTGGCAATTTTTTAAAGGTATCTGACTAATGCAAATCAACAATAATATTTGTTACAATTGTTCCTTCCACAAAGACACCGACATACATATGTACCAACCTTTTGCCGTCCTATAAAAATGGTTGCCCTCATATAAAGGTATCGTTATTTTTAGTTTATTTTCTATTTTTCTTTTGGGAGTTGGGAGTTTTTCTTCCTACTTACCAAATTCTTTAGGCAAAAACGTAAACACAAAAGCTTGCAAACGAGACTTGACGGCTGTTTCCATTTCGTCATTCTCTTTGACGTATAAATAAATCGGGCCCTCTAGAGAACATGTTCCAAAAAAATTGAATAAACAACGTGAAAAGTTGTAAAGGAATACATGCTTGTGCAATTTGAAAGCTTTTCCTTGCTCATAGCAGAACGGAAACGAAGAGAAAATGAAAGTGTTTCACGCGGGATTTTTGCCCAGCACACAGGTAGGTAAGATATAGATTGGCTGACTACTCAGGCTGGATATCAGAGATCTTAGATCCCTCAAGGCTTATAACATTGTTGTTCAAAAGGCACATAACAAACATAAGTCATCTAATTTGTTTCTTTTTGTCTATATGCACTATGGCACTCTATGCGTGTAAATATTTTGGTTTTACTTTGGCTACTTCGTAGTAAAGCTAAGCTAGTTCATTTAGTAGAATATCTGCTTCTAGAGGTGTAGGACGTGGGTTCCATTCCCACCAAGACAAACATTTATATGAAGATAAATGTTTGTTCTGTGTCTAGGTGTTCTGTATGTATTATAAGAATGTATTTACAAAAATAGTTTGAACTTCTGCAATATTGATACAGGGGTTCAGAACTCGATTGTCGTTCTAAAAATTTAAAACATTGGGATTAATATTTGACCTAATTATCCTGAGCAAACACAAAAATACGGACACACAAATCACGCGCACCGAAAACCGAGCGCGATGTCTATAAATTCTGGAGTCTTAGAAAAAACTTTAACCAAGGTTTTCGTAGTTTTTTTTTTTGTATTTGTTTCGATTTTATATTTGTATACGTTTCATGTGACCACTAATGAACATGTCTTTGAATATTGCTAATGTTCAAACTTTCAGCCCGTATAAGTATATCAGTATTTTATCAGTTATCAGGTTCCCATAGTACAACATCAAAATATATTACTTTATATTTTGATGTGTGATACATTTGCATGCTATAAAAACTAACATGACCCTCCAAACAGGTACCTGTATGTTACTGTATCTTATATGCCGCTATCAAGTGAGCAATCCTGAGCGACCGAATAATATACGACACAATATGCCAAATGCAGATATGTACGCAAGTGTTGTCTTTGGGGATAAGCATGCTCAACAGTAGTTGTTGTTAAATTTAAGTTTTTACTGGCTATGCCCACAAGTTATGTCACATCGACAAAAAGAACTAATTTTAAATGTATCTAGCTAATTTAAAATATCTAGTTTGATATATTTCATATTGCCGTGGTGGTGCCGGCGTAAGAATAGTACTGTGGTTGCCGTAAGAGTCGGCTAAGGGATGTCATCCGGAAGATGGGCAGCAGCGTCTTCCTTGAACAATCACACTTAACTGCACTCGCTAACCCGCCTGCCAAGCATGACGAGTATTGGCAAAACCTCCCCAGGAGGAGGCCTATGTCCAGCAGTGGACGTCCTATGGCTGATGATGTGTGATGTGATATATTTCATCAACAAACTTAGGTAAGAAAATTTTAAAAATACGAATGCCAACAACAAATTTTATTTATAAAAAATAATGTTATTTATAAAAAATATATTTATAAAATATGTATAGCCAGTTTCACCGGGACGATGTAAGTATGTTAATTATAC
The DNA here is from genome assembly GCA_950106695.1 of Biston stratarius. NCBI lineage: Eukaryota > Metazoa > Arthropoda > Insecta > Lepidoptera > Geometridae > Biston > Biston stratarius. The sequence goes on along the minus strand of OX467106.1, from coordinate 35,876,038 downwards.
ATATGTATCTAAATCCGTTCCAGCATTTAAAAGTTATTGTGGAATAAAGAAACTCGCATACACGAACCCTGAAAACATTATACTCCTTTTTTGGGAAGCCGTATAAAAATAAACTTTTGTGATAGAAATGTGAAATTTATTAATAAAAAATATAATATTTTTGTGTTTTGTGCATTTGCCGAAATAAAAAGTTGAAATTCGATATTCAAAAATAAACAAAAAAAAAATCGAATATACTTTACACATCATCAACTACATAGATATGCAACGCATTTTTGTTGCGACTGATCTTAGCTGGATATAAAGAGTAGCATAACATAGATAAAACATTAATATTACAGGAAAATAAAAACATTATTCAACACAATCGAAGATCGAAATAAGAAGTTAGGAAACATGAACGGGTTAACATAATGCCGAACCTCAAGGTGTGCTGAATGAATTGCTGATCTCGATTCTTGCCTCAGCTGTCTAAACCTAACGGTGTCTCCCGGCAGCCTCGACAGAGACCCAGTTCCCGATCCCGATTAAGTGTATAGGTATGTTATGCCATCTTCTACCACACAATCGAATCTCACACTTCGATCACAACATCAGATGAGCTGTGGTCTAAGAACTAACCTATGACCCATAAAACAATTATTTCGGCCCCCGAAAATTTACCCTTAGCACGTACCTGATGCAGCACATTGGCTCAGTTTGTCGATATAGGTCGATCACTTCCGCTATCTAGCATCAAATGAACATTGTCTCAACTTGGCACCAGTTCAAAAACTTCACTCATTTAAGCACTTCGATCAACGAGGCCACAGAAAGGAGCTATCAACGTTAACTGGCCAAATGCGGGAACTAGAATTGGCATCATTAATTTGTTGAAACTACGATCGTGGCGCTCCAATTCAATGAAAAGCCGGCTGATGTTCATTCGTACTTATTTTCGTTATTTTGGCTACAGTATCTACGCCTAGCTTAAAACTTTTTATGGTACAAGATGTTCCGATGATCTTAGATGACTATTGCAGCGATGTTCAGAACTTTGAGTAACAAAGTCCAAGGGTTTTACTGACATTACTTTGACGCATTTGATGGTGAGCCTTATTAGCTTCAATTCTCGTTAAGTATTAGTAACTTAAATTCTTAGCAATATTAGCTTTAAATTCCATTTCAATAGGCACTATTACTTTGATATCCGTAGCTAAATAGTAAATTTCCAGTTTGAAATTCTTACTTAGTGGTATAATATCTGAAGCAGGAAAATCTTCGTTACGAATTTTATATATTAAAACTTTGACTTGAAGTCAAATCGAACTCAGAGTCAATTCGCTCGGTCGCTATTTGGTTTCCTATTCCACTTCCACACTGGTAACAATTTTTGTACTAAGGGCACAATGTGGCTCCCGAAAAAATATAACTACTTTATTCATATTTTTGTTACAAAATATTTTTGTTAGATATTTTTTTTAATGGAAATGAAAAGACAACAATACGTACTTTGTGACGTAGGTACGTTTTGAATACGTTGAAAATCCTGTCCAAGGATTTGTATATACCTACGATAAAAAAAAACTTTTAAGAATTTAGTTATGTTAAATGCAGTTTAGAGTGAGTATAATATAAATATGTATGATAACATTTAAAAAGTGCAGACTGAGATGGCATTTAAATTTTCACATCCATTAACTATTTGCACGCAAAACTAAATATCACATCAATACGTAATTTAATTTGAGGTGGTAGAACTCCTCAGTATGAGATTGTCTGCTGTGATACCAGGTATTCGGCTGCCAGGCCATTGAAAGGTACCGAAGTTAGCAACATTACAGGGCTATTGTGACTGAACATCTTTCAAAGTACTGAGCGCTGAAGCGGCGATGCCCTGGACTATGTTTTGTTGCACAAAGTTTGGGGTACTATTGCTATGGACAAGGCATTGTCTCTTCACATCAGGAGAACGTTTCATTTGTCTCATTGCTATATATATAAAAAACTGAAATATTACTAAAACTATACAAACAAATATACGAGTTTTGGCGGGAACACGGAAAGACTCGCCCCATTGCATTTTTTTACAAAATTGGTGATTTTTCTATTGTTTATGTATAAAATAGTGATTTTATTCATAAAGTGCCAAATTACAAGCGCGAGTGTGGGAAAATGATATAATGTGGTGAAACGTGACTTTTCGTGTTGCTACCAAAATTCCATCGAAGGTTATAGTAAAGTCGCCACTACTTTACTAGACTGGACTTTGACTATAAAGATAAAGAAGCTGAAACTGAAGATTACACATACACACAAAATACAGAAACATTGAAACTGGCAGAATGCACGGAGTGCGGTGCCATGAAGAAAGAGAGAAAAAAAAAACAAATATACGAATAATAAATTGTTCTCATAGAGATCAATTCTTAATCTAATCAAATATTTCGCTTAGTAAATGATTCAACTTCAGTAAATATGTTTCTTCAAAGCTTCCTTTCCATCGACTTTAAAGTGCCAAGTTTCTTTAACTACTGTGCACGAGAAGCATCAACTTGTCTAGTACTATTCAGTCTAGTAAAGTTTTTAAAGTATATTCCAGTAAATCTAAGCAAGTGACAATTAAACAAAAAAATTGCGTAGGTAGTTCATCTCAAGCATCGGAATATTATTTAGTAAAAATAAGGTGCTTGTGAGAACATTTAAATATCAAAATTATACCACTTACCATCAACGATGATAGCTCACTGGTTAGCCTATAATAAAATAATTACAATAAACTACTATCTTGCAGCCGCGTCTTCGTCCGCGTTGACTTAAGAATTGCGTTCAGAGAGAAATGAAACATTTTTTTTTTGGCCGACTGGCTAGGTGTTTGACCACATCTCACCTGATGTTAAGTGACGGTGTGGTCGAAGATGGTAAAGCACACCTAGCCTTGAATGGAACTGGCATTCAAGTGAGGCTGCCGGAACACACCGCTATATGCTTGGCGACAGATTTTCAATTTGAGGGTGGTAGCTAGCCAGCCGAGTACTAGAAAGTACCCTACCTCCACGCTATGGTTTCCTCACGATGTTTTCCTTCACCGGCAGCTCAAGCTACCCAGTACCACTACCGTGCTAACCACTGAACCATCATCGCTACAAAATCGCTACATGTATAAGTAACAAAAGAGCAATAGTTTCACCCATCCTGAATCTTGCACTACTTAATTACCTAGATTAATATAAAGGATATATTTTATTCTGGAATATTGTTCCATAAGACACATTTAAACCAAATTTTAAGTGGATACGTCCTGTAATTCGTTTTTTGATAATCCCACAGGAACCTATCATTTTTACGGGATAAAAAGTACCCTATATGTTAACCCAGGTAATAAACTATATGTGTGCTAAATTTCATCTAAACCTATTAAGGCATTTTTGCGTGATTGAGTAACACACATCTAAACATACAAACTTTCATTTTTTTTTTAATATTAGTAGGATTGTTTATTAGGTAGCTACTATTCCGTCTTCCTATATCGTAAATTCGTCAAGCAGAGAACAAACATTAAAATCAAAATGATGACGAATGATCTAGGTTACTGAAATAAATGGTTAAATTAATATCACAAAATTATACCCACAAAGGAAATCACAAATCATTGGAAGCTTTGTGTCGTTCAAAGCCAATTCATTTAGTAAATCCTACGTGCAACAAGTAGATATCGTGGACTTGAATTGTAATTATGAGATCATTGAGCTAGATTTCTAAATGAAGACATTTGGCTCAACGGATCAAATGTGAATTAAACAGGTCTACAACATTGATGTTAATAAACTATCGGAAACAAGTTAACTTTATTGTCTGTATAATAGAAGCCGTTTCATGTTTCCAAGAAGATAATAAATAGCCTCTGTATAAGACCTTTACCATAAAAGTCCAGAAGTGTTTAAATGCAACAAAGTTTAATTATTCTAAAATGCGAGACAAATTCCTCACACTCTAAAAGAATAGCCAATAAAAACACTCATTTGAATTAAATGCGAAGCGAATGCATAAGCAATATAACTTAGCATAGACAAAGTTGGTAAAAAAGTTACCTGGCTAATAAGTTATTTTATCCCATTCCATATAGAGAACCGCATATATAGGAATGTACAATTTAATATCATATAACGTTCCATATTAGCAAGATGTTGTTCTGCATAAAGTAAATCAAGATAATATGCAGTTCTTTGAATTAAGATCAAATTAATGTGGGAAGGAATGAGATAATTTTAGCAATATAACTGCCAAAGGGATCTGAAGATAGCAGTGGCTATTTTATAACCACAAATAAATATGTAGAGAACTACATACGTGAGTTGGAATAAAAATTGCAGATTCATTAATTTCAATTTAATATTTTTGGTAGATTTCGGAAAGGAGAAATTGTTATATAGATGAAAAATAAGCTTTCTAGATAATTTTATCACACAGATAATATCAGTAATGACGACTTTTTTTCATAAGGCTGGCAGCATTTCCGCGCTGGAAAGTAATGGTCGGATTACTTTTTTTAAGAACTCAGATACTATTACAAATATAATACTAAGATTTACAAATTTATGAAAACAAAACCTATTAATTATTCAATACAAATTCATACAAATATAATACTAAGATTTACAAATTTATGAAAACAAAACCTATACCTATTAATATTATTCCACAATAAGAGAGAAATGTGACGAGAATACTGGCAGCAATGGCACGCTGGATGGCAATGCTAATTTTTTAAGCTTAATTAAGCTAACGCTTTATTCACATATTATAGTACTCGACTAGCTTAATTTGGAAGTATAAGTTTTGTCGATTTTTCTTGATATTCTTTTCTCTCTTTCTTTCTTTCGGAACACAGTAATGTTTACACGCTACTGCTTGGCGGCAGAATATCTGGTTCTACGATGGTACCTACCTAGACAATGTTCTAAATGTTCTTTTTATATTGTTTATAATTATGTCACCTAGTGGCCATTTTGTTTTTGATAATTTTTTTCTTTCTTATGGTGATTATGACAATTTCGCAAATCTACTTTTCCGATCAAACTAAGTGGCAGACCACGCATTTTTAACTCGATACCGTTCCTCGATCGAGATTAGGGTAAAATTGCAAATGAGTCATGGTAAAATCGATTAGATCGCGTCACTAAGTTATTTTTACGGCTAATTGCGCCCCTGGCCGGTGACGGCTACCGACCGCTGGTAAACGCAGTCATTACCACTACATCTGTATAGTCTGTGCGAATAGAACGTATCTTTATTTAGAGCTTCCAATTATAAAAACTGTCATAATGCTTTATATACGAGTATATATTCCTAGGCGACCTCTTGATAAAGAGTCTTTGCCTAGGTAGGTACCACTAGGTAGGTATCAGATATTCTGCCGCCAAGCAGTAGTGTGCAAACATTACTGTGTTTCAGTTTAAAGGGTTACTGCAGGTAGCGAAATTGCATGGTTATTGTGACTATAAAGCTAAAGCGGCTAAAGCGTGGAACGTGCGTTACCCGAGTGGGTGTTTCCTGATAGATACAATCTGGGTCTTTAAGTCGAGAGTGAATCGGTATCTTCTAGGCGAGCGTGCTCCATCGTAGATCGCATCTTCACTTAATGTCAGGTGAGATGGCGATCAAACGCAAGCCTATTCGTCATTAAAAAAAAACATTGAATGTCTCAAAGTAATAAGTGTCAATAGTCATGGATAGCTGTTATCTCTTACCATCGGGACAGCGTCTAGTTCGTCTCATTACTGTTACATGGAATAATTAAAAAAGAGGCAAAATGCTTTGTAGTTAAATTATGTAAAGGCGTCAGTGAATGGATCGGAAAAGAAAGAGATTTCCCAACGGCCTAATTTTTATTGTAAACTAAACTAACTACGCTTTATTTTCTTAGTGTTTTTACGGCCTTCAAAAGAGGTTCTCAATTCGTCGGAATCTTTTTTTTAATGTATGTTCCCCGAATACTCGAAGACGCCGATTCGAGAAATTATTTTTTGTTTAAAAGGTATCTTCCCAGATGATCCCATTGGCACCGAGTCAGGATCGAATGATGCGATCCTAGAAAAATCGAAGGCAAGCCTCAAGTTTTATAAGGCGCATAATGTGTTTTATATATTTTAGTTTTAAAGGATATACTTTCGAGCTAGGGGAGTCAGTTTTTTAAAATTGTAAATAATAATAAAGTATGCCAAATAAGAATACATTATTTGTGTTGGTATAGCTAACAGTCAATTACTTGATGAGGGGGTAAAACAGATTTAAAATCTCCGAATTTCGGTAAATCATTCGAGTTAGAACTCTGTAATTCTCCTGAGTAAAAAACAATATTAAGTAAAATTGCTTTTTACCTATTACGAATTTTTTTTTGGATGGAAATCATTCAAACCAGCAAAAAATATTGATTAAATCTGTATTTTCGGAACAGCTCTGTTTTTATAAACTGTCCTACTGGGCGCGGGCTTCTCATTGTCTCCACTTCTCTGCTTCTCTTTGTTTCATGGGGCATAAATTTCATAATATTCATAAATTTCTATTTCATTTGGAAACTGGTCTCATCAAAATAAATACCTAATTTCTTCTTAAACTTAGACGATAACCATAATAGTTAAAAAAAAATCATTACACAATAAGACTACTCATTTTCTATATAACCAAATAATTTAAAGTATAGTCCAATAATACAGTAACCGTAAAATTGCAACATCATTACATCAATTAAAACTTTGTTCGTTTAACCAATTAGATACCCGAACCGTTTCAATTCCTGGAAGTATAATTGTATAATTTCAAGGTTATAAGCTACGTTTTTCACTGTCCCGACTACCCAGTAATGATAAACCCGAAACGGTAAAACTGAGCTAAAATAAGGTTTTTGTGACCATTAAGAACAACATTTACTATTGAACCAACTCCGAAATCTCATAAAGAAATTATCTGTTCTAAAGCTTTTATCGGGGTCAAATCAATGCTTATTTTTTACAGGTGACGAACGAAATTCTCTCCTGATGGTAAGAGATAACGTCTGCCCAAGACCAATGCAGCGGTAGCCAGAATTTGAGGAACAAAGCAAAGTCCAAGGCATCGCTGTTATGGCGCTCATTACTTGAGATATTCGATGCTAAGTCTCAATAGCCCTATATGTACGAGTATCTTACGGCTTACATAGTTTTAGCTTTAGAGATATTTTCATTAACATTCAAAATCACTACAGCACAAATATTGAAAATAACGATGTTATTTTTGACGTCGTATGTATCAAAACACCTCCTTAACGTAGCATTACGACAGATAGCAGCTGGCCTATTTCCGACGCTCATGAAACGCTATATTCTTACGCTCATTAAACAACTCACTTTTATCCATTTCAACTGTTACTTTTAGCTTTTTCACTTATCTTGTTTCAATGTGGCAACATTGCACGGAAAAATAATAAAAGGTCAAGCTTTTTGGAGCTTATCTTAGCTTATCCAAAAAGCCTCATTATTTAGTACTTTTAAGATAAAAATCTATCGCTAAGCACGTAACGCTGTCTTTTCAGCCTTTCTTGGGAATTGTATGGCTCATTGGTAGTATATCTGCTTTAAGAGCTGTAGGGAATGGGTTCGATCACCACCCAGGACTAACATTTTATGGTATAATTAAATGTTTGTTCTGGGTGTTTTGTATATACTCGTATTATAAGTATGTATATCATTGTATGTCACAAAAAAAAAAAATTCTTTTTTTAAATGTATGACAAGCTAGGTGACCACAGCTTAGCTGATGTTAAGTGACGGTGTGCTCGAAGACTGTAAAGCACACCTAGTCTGGAATGGAACTGGCTATCAAATGAGGCTGTCGGATCACACCGTTAGGTGCTTGGCGGCTTGAAATTTCTAACTTGAGGGTGGTAGCTACCCAGCCGTGTACTAGAAAATACCCTACCATACTATGGTTTCCACACGATGTTTTGCCTTCAGCAGAAGCTCAAGCTCATTGTTGAGATTAGATCCCACGCCCTTCGGCGTGTGAACCGACCACGCTAACCACTGAGCTATCATCGCTACAAAAGTTATCTATTCTATCACTTATCTTACTCCTATCGAACAAGCTTTGCTTAGTTTGGGGTCAGATGGCGCTGTGTGTAATGTCCTACGAGTTTTTTACATTTTTTTTCCATTACCGATAGGACGTGCTTAGTATTTTTAACTGTATTATTACTGTTTTAAGTGAAGCCGTAATGAGACAAACAATACGCTCTTCTTATGACAAGAGTTAATGAATGTCCATGATCATTGCAGCTGTATCCAAAACTTGAGTAACCAAACAATGTTCAAGGTAATGTATAATGTATATCGCTGAGAGACTAGAGGCTTAGTCCCTATAACAAAAGTAAGTAAAATATCTATAAGTAGAACACCTTCGCGATAAATAGGCGACACAAGTGGGAAGAGGCGGTGCGGTTGGGACAGAGGACGCTTGTCGGCGATCACTACGTGAGTTTCGACCGCCTAGTTAGGCTTAGCACGTAAATGTCATTGTTTTCTGTTGTGTAGGTAAGTAGGTGTTCGAGTTAAAATTTTATAGGTTAGTGCCTTTTTAATAAAAAAGTATTAAAAAGTCACAGAAGTATACATGTGTCTTATAGATTTGATGTTAGCGAAGCCACGAAAAAAAAGATCGATCGAAGACTTGTTCGTAGATGCGATGTCGACATCCCTAGACGAGCCTCGCGCTAAGCCTGCGTGAATCAACGCTAGTAGGGAAGATGTTCTAGACGTTCTACTTACTCGGGGCCGCACGCTCCAAGTACTTTACTATAACCATGTAATTTTGCAAGCTGTGATACCCTTCCAACCACAATGTTAACAAACTATTGCTTGGCATAATGAAAGCAAAAAATCAATCAATTAAACAAGCCAGGCGTCATGCTGTGAAACAAATTTAAATGTTAATTTTAATAACAATACGAAGACAAACAAAATTTTCAGCTTTACTTTGTTGAGTTTCATCTTATGGTAATCTGGAGTTATAATATCTAGTGTGTTTCCACTTATAATATGTATAGTTTTTTTCTTTATTATAAAATAGTTTATTATCGTTTTGGTTACAATATGACTGACTTGACATGACATGGCTGACATGACATGACATGACTTAACGACAGCCCTGTTGGCTCGTTAATAGAATATCTGCCTTAAGAGCTGTAGAGCGTGGGTTCGATTCCCACTTAAGACAAACATTTTGTGGTATAAACAAAATGTTTGTTCTGTGTCTGGGTGTTCTGTATCTATTTACAAAAAAAAAAGTATATATATGTATGCTATCAGTATTTTGACTGTCAACGTACAAACTTTGCTTAGTTTGGGGTCAGATGGCGCTGTATGTAATGCCCTACGATATTTAACAAAAGGATAAAGATTCATTTAAACTTAAAATTAAATTAAAAAATCAACAATTTTAGTAATGACTATAACTAAACCAAAACGAATCATTTAAATTAAAACTACTTATAAGTGGAACTACACTAGGATATACAAGATTACCAATACGAAGTTTATTAGAACCAAATAATTCTAGGAGCAATTAAATTGTATAACAGATCATCAATTCTCAGACTGTGCTTGAAACTCTAGAAGTATCGAGAACAGCAGCTTAGGAACAATTTAGGCTAGAGTACTGTTGGGTAACTGGAACAACTGTTCATATAAAGTGCCCTTAGCTCATTCAAATTTATATTCTAGTAGCTACAACTTAAGATTCAAATTTCAACGCTGAGCTTAAGAAATGTCAAGTTGCATTCGATTTATGCCAATATTGTTAGGACGTAGTGTTCTCTATCATATACCGCATCCATGAGGCGAGATGGCGGCCAAACGCAAGTCTCTCTGTCCTGTTAGTTCATTTGGTAGAATATATGCTTCAAGAGCAATATAGGGCGTGAGTACAATTCCCACCAGAATAAACATTTAGGTGATGATAAACTATTCTGTGTCTGGGTGTTCTGTATGTATTATAAATATATATTTTTCTATCGGACGGCCAGAAGCTGGAAAAAGCGACATCGTTTTTTGGTTGACATTCCAAGAACTCGTACGAAACGATTTGAATCTACTTTCTTTGTTCGAACGGCTAAGGCGTGGAATGCGTAACCCGAGTGGGTGTTCCCTGATGGATACAATCTGGGAGTCTTCAAGTCGAGAGTGAATCGATATCTTCTAGGCGAGCGTGCCCCATAGTAGATCGCATCTTCACTTAACATCAGGGGAGATGGCGATCAAAAGCAAGCCTATTAATCATATTTAAAAAAAAAAATGTATGTAAGTATTCCGTCAGTTTTCTGGTTTCCATAGTACAAGCTTTACTTAGTTTAGGGTTAAATGACACTGTGAAACCACCTACGATATTTATTAATTGATTTATTTGTAATAAAAAACAACCGGCCAAGTGCGAGTCGGACTCACGCACGAAGGGTTCCGTACCATTATTTATAAAAACGGCAAAAAAATCATGTCTGTTGTATGGGAGCCCCCTTAAATATTTATTTTATTCTGTTCTTTAGTATTTGTTGTTATAGCGGCAACAGAAATACATCATCTGTGAAAATTTCAAACAGCCTGGTGACAGACGGACAGACAGACAGACAGCGGAGTCTTAGTAATAAGGTCCCGTTTTACCCTTTGGGTACGGAACCCTAAAAACGTGATTAGGTGTACTCATTAATATTACTTTTATTTTTTAGGTGTTAGCTGCTGCCCGCGACTTCCGTCGCGTAGTCGAGTAATTTGCATCTCAAAGAAATCTAAACGTAGGTACATACATATAACGTGTATATAAGTTGTAACCAATGATATACAATTCAAACTGTTCAGCTTTAGCGAAAACCAGTGAAAGCTGATTCTCGTGCGCTATATTTCGGAACTCTTATAATGTTTTTTTTTAATGTTTGACAAGCTTGGTGTTTGACCACAGCTCACCTGATGTTAAGTGACGGTGTGGTCGAAGATGGTAAAACACACCTACCTCGGAATGGTATGTAAAAAATTTTTTTTTCTGTTATCATCGTAATAACTCCTCTTTTTTCAAGATTAAATGTTGTTTAAGACTCCACCTAACGTATTGAAAAACGCTAAAATTCGCTGCGAGGTTTTTGAGCTTATCGCGAGCATACAGACATAAATACCAGTTTTAGTATGATATATTTTACTGGCTAAGTGTTTTGTCTACCTGATGACAATGTGGTCGCAGATGGTAGACATGCCAAACCTGGAATGGAACTGGCTCTTAAGTGAGGCTGCTGAAACACACCGTTAGGTGCTATGTATGGTTTGGTTAAAAACGTTTATTAACGTATTACTATTTCGCGCCAAAAACCACCATCTGTTTTTTTTTAACTACCCTCTAGACACACTTGTGTTATTAAGACAAATGTAACGATTCGTTCAGCCGTTTGGAAGACAGAAGGTTATAAACAAATTTCCAAACATACATACAAGATACGCACGAAATAAATAATAACCCTTCCTTGGCAGTCGGGTAAAAAGACTAGATTTAGTAATTACCAGCCCCGGATCCATAGGGGGGCAAATTGGGGCACCTGCCCTGGAAAGAAAACTTGTTTCGCTCTAAAACTTGGAGCTCAACGAGCGAGCTGATTTATTTACTATCAAATGTCTGCCCCTGTTGGAAAAAATGGTAGATCTGAGGTTGGTAATTACATTTCTTTATGCACAAACATGAATGTCTTAAAATGGCTAACAGGGGAAGGCAGCTTCTAGTAAGCATTTCGCTTACTAGAAGCGAAATGCGGCTGGTAATAAGTGAACACTGCCCACCTACGTGACGTACTATGATGCATGACAAAACCTGTAAGCAATCCCCTCACAAGTTATAAGTTTTACTGCTGCACATATGCCTCTGCCAAGTATCGCCAGCTTTCCTATAGTCACTCTATAGAGTTTAAGTGCGTTCTACAATTCGTGTTCTTCACCCTAGAATACTGGAAGTGTTCTAGCAGATATCGGTTTTGTGACAGAGATGTATGTATGTCCAGGCCAGTTCCCCTTCATCTTGCTAATAATACTATAAGCTACATCGTACACTCGAGACGTGACTCTATTCTAACATTCCTTTTTTTATCACGAACTAACTGACCTGAAAAACGTTGTCCTGTCTTAGCTTCATCAAACGCACGAAGTTAAAATGGTCGTTAAGTTTTCAGAAATTTGTAAATTTTCTGCATAATTTTGTAACTTTTTGTACCATAAGAACCTTCTACAAAGTATTAGAAAAAAGATAAATAAAATCGGGTAAGTCGTTCTCAAGTTATGGCGATACCGGGGGTAACAGGGATTCATTTATATATATATATATATATATATATATATATATATATATATATATATATAACTATACTATACTATATAGAAAACTTAACGACCATTTTAACTTCGTGCGTTTTATATATATATATATATATATATATATATGTTTATATATATATATATATATATATGTAGATAAGCCCGCGTTTGACTTCTACTTGTTGGTAAGCGACGATGTGGCCGAAAATGGAGCATTAGACGATACTTACTTACTTGACCGTCGATTGAAGAGACCCCATCACAGAACAATCTGTAAGCTCTCCTAAAACCTCTTTCATCATCCAATTAATTCAGGTGGGCATCCCAACCTAGAAAGTTCACCACCACTATCAAATCAGAAATGTTATCATAGCATATCGCCAGTACTCGCCCAGCCTTGGCTCGGGACGCACGTGCCGTCTGTGATGAATTCCGATACTTTATCGGAACGCGATCGCGGGACGTAACTTTGTAAAATACTTGGTAAGTTTATAATTACTTTAATTTGAAGATGATGGTTAATTAAATTATTAGGTTTGTTGTTTATCGTGTTATACTTAAAGCTTTATAGCTCTTATATAATTTTTGTTGACATATTTTTATTCTTAGTGAAATTAAGAAATACGAAAGTACGTTCATGAAGAAAAAAAAAACATAAATATTTTTGTAAATAGGTAATCGATATTTAACTGTGTTAATGGTATTCATTTTCTTGCAAAGGCGTCAACTGTCGAGTATCACTTTGTGTATGTGGGAAGTACTATAAATCAAGATGTGGGGTTAAAGTAGGTACATCACATTATTCCCATTGTACATAGATTTATACTTACATCTTCTAGGTAGTAGGTACTTATTTGTAAGTGGGCGAAAAAAATTAGGTCGTTAAAAGGATTCAAAGTGAAGAAATTGTTACAGCTTAGTGCATTTATCGCAAATCTAAATAACAGAAAACATTTTTAATCGTCACGGATATAAAAGACACGAGCAAAAAATGCAATAGGTATAAAAAAAAAAAATCTGATATTTGTGTTAATCAGATACTTTGTCAATCTTAATAAAATCCTTCTATTAATAAAAGTGTCACGATTTCAAACAGTTTTATATTTAATCGAAGTCCGAAAATTGTTTAAAGAGTAAACTCAAGTATTTCCAATTTGTTGCACGTTTAAGCTATTTTTCAATTATATTAAGTCTAAACGACTTTTTCATTTTGGAAAGCTTCTCTACAGAGGGCCCTTTGTCGGAAAATTGGTTATTTTTTCTTAAGCCAACTATGAATGTTTTCTTAATGGAACCTAAATAGGTTTTAAATTAGGTTGTAATTTGAGAAATAATAAACATTCTGAGTTTAATCTAATTTTTCTATAATGTTTTCGTACATATAAACAGACAACTAATAGAGAATTGTTATAAGTTTACGTGTAAATTTATGGCATTGTAGCTCCCAAATAGCTGAAACAAAATTTGATTCATTTTTTTGTTAGAAATGCATGTTCCGGCAGTCTCATTTAAGAGTCATTTCGTGCCATTTTGGACCACACCGTCACTTAACATCTGGAGATGTGGTCAAACACCTAGCCTGTCAAAAAAAATGTGACTTGACCGAGAGTATGATCTATGATCTAAAAAAATATATTTGATGTTTGAAAATTATCATCTCTTTTCTACGAGTAGTTGATATTTGAATATGCTCAACTTCCACAGCTTGCTGCACATCTTCTGATCGAGTAAAAACAATTTTATAAAATTTCAATTTATACTTCTTATATTCTGGGATTGTTAAATTGTAATTTGTTTCACTAACAAGTCATCGCTGTCTACACCGCATTTGCTATTTTTTTTTTAAATCTGGAACTTCAATAGTAAATAAGTAAATAACAATGATGTGACAAAAAAAATACGGAAAACATTTGGAAAGTTTTATTTGAGCACAACAAATAAAATAAATTATAATTATTGTCATGATCCCGCCAAACTTACTCCATTATCTTCAAGGGTGGCCAATTCTATTGTTAAGAAATAATTACCTACAAAAAGAAAAAAAGTTTGGAAAATTAAAGTTCTTTTAAATTAAGAAGAAATATAGAAAGACAGCCCTGTTGGCTCATTGGTAGTATGTCTGCCTGAGATGTAGGGTGTGGGTACGATTCCCGCGAAGGACAAACATTTTATGGTATAAGCAAATGTTTGTTCTGTGTATGGGTGTTCTGTATGTATTATAAGTACATATGTATTTACAAAAAAAAGTATTTATGTATTCTATCAGTTATCTGACTTCCATCACACAAGCTCTGCTCAGTTTGGGGTCAGATGGCGCTGTGTGTAATGTGTCCTATGATATATATTTTATTTTGTTTTCTCGCGTATTGGAATTTCTACAGTGGGACGGAAAAAAGTTTGCTTCAAATATCAGATTAGATGTAAAGTTATATTTTTTTAGGTATTATATCAAAAACGTTTCTATACTATAGGTAAATATAAACATCTGCATGCTAGGTAACTTTTTTATAGAGATTAATTCTATAATGTCTGTCCATGACCATTGCAGCGATACACCTTTGAATAGCTAAACAAAGTCCAGTCCATCGCTACTTTGGCACTCATTACTTTGATACTTTCGATGGTTAGTCTCAACAGCATGGTTTTTTTGCTAGCTGAAGTACCCTTCAAACTGGAACAGAGGTAATGTTTACACACTACTGCTTGGTGGCAGACTATCTGGTACTGCAGTGGTACCTACTTAAACAACCTCCGGCTAAGCAAATCTACAATCAAGATTTTTTTTATAATTTTATAAAATCAAAAGATTTATATATAAATATTGTGACCTTACAAATGAATACATCATAAATGATTTCATGGACAATTTATATGCAGTAGAAAGGGGAGCAAGACAAGTTATAGCAAAATCTCTCTACAATCTACTAAAAGACCTTATACTGCCAAGAACATTTGTAAATTCATTGCTGGAAACAGTATTCACAGTATGTAGGCAGTATCATAATATATGAAATTTGCTTTGGCAGGGATGGGAATACAGGCAGTAAACTTGAGTGTTATACGTATTTGAAGGGGGCTCTTAAATTTACACCTAGATCGCAAGTCCTAGGCTTACTTGTGTACAAGAAATAAAAGTAACATTACTGTGTTCCGGTCTGAAGGGTACTGAAATCTCATCGAAAGTCACAAAGTATTGATGCCTTGAACTTTGTTTTGTTACTCAAGGTTCAAAGTTTCAAAAAGGAAATTGAAAATAATAATTATATATATTTTATTATATATATAATATAATAAATTAATTATTAATTGTATTTTATGCTTTGCCGTACTGATTGAACTTGGTCAAATTATTACTTGCGCATAATACAATTGTTTTTTTTTTGTGGCTTTAGTGCGCTGGGTTCCTACTAGTGTAGTATATTCTAGTTTTGGATATCTAAGATTAGTGTGTATAAAATGTTATGGTTGAGGTTTAGTTGATTGTACTTAATAACTTTTTAGATACAGTAAATTAAAAAAGGGTCATTGAACTCAACATTTTGAGACTACAATTATAATACATTCGCAATTTCGGAGTTAGTTCCACAGTAAAAGTTCTTCATAATGATTAATACAACGACACCTTTTCAACTTATTATACCTCATGCTTATAACCTTGTATATACTTTTAAGATATACCTTTAGAATACTCGAATTCAGAACAAACATGTTCGTCACATAAATGTTTGAAATATTATAATAATACTTTTTAGTAAATTAATTGTATAAATAATCTAAGCCTAATGATATCAAATCGGAAGTTTCACTCGAAAATAATATCTGTGAACCCTTTGATTAATCAAGCACTCAATTACATAAACAGTAACGTTGCCAAAGAAAACCAGTTAATAACATCATGTTATTTAAATTAGCCAAATAAATTATTCAAATTCAATGCTGGCCGCAAAACAACTGAATCACAAACGCCCTGCTAAGTTTTCCTCGGAAAACCCGAGGTCATTTGACAAATGAGGCAAGTTGAGTAGCATTCTTGGACGACAGCGGCAAATGCGACTAACCTCTGCACCTAGTATAGATGAGGGTCACTGACAGATCTAGTTACTCATGGACTATCATGACACCACATGCAAAACGCGACACTAGAGCTCTCTTTATTAATTATACATGAATGTGGAACAAACAAGAGCGTCAAGTATTTTTCAGTAGCATTCTTTACTATGGGTAATTAACACCAAATTCCTAGCATACTTTATGTCTACGCTCATAGTTTTTATCCGTTATATCTAAATAGTCGGGTAAAAAGTTTTATAGTAGTTACATATACACCGTGAAAGTTTGAACAATAATGATACAGGGGATTCAGTACTCTATTGTTGTCCCAAATATAAAAAAAAATAGGTTGTTAATATTTGACCTAATTATCCTGAGCAAACACAAAAATCACGCGCACCGAAAATGACATGGTTCATGGTAGTCGCGCGCGGACCCAGATTAGATAAAAGTTCCCACTTAACTAACTTTAGGAGTGCTTGATCTTTAATCAGATATTTGGTCATTACTTTTTAATCAACTCCGTCATGACCTTAGAACTACTCACTACTTAGGAGAACAAACGAATGAGAGTTTGACAGTCCAAAGCCTTGGTCATAATATAATTATTTACATGAGATTTATTTTCGAAGACGCGTTATAAACGTAAATTCAACGCGTATTGAGTGCTTGTTATCCCAACGTGGCCTTTATGTCAATAAGGCCTCTGATTATGAAATCATATTTTAGTAATAAAGTTCAACCTTTGCTTCCCATCTATTTCGTCGCTCTCATAACGTCACGCCACCCGAATTGTCCCATTTCCTACCTGAGCAAAATGTACCTTTCGTTGGACGACCGCGTTTGAGCGATCACTTTGGGACCGTGAACTGGACGTTTTAGTTGAAGTACAAGTCACGTACAAAACGGTACAATGACAGTATAGTTAGTGTGAAATGCTTACATAAGTACTCAGCTACACTGATTCTTTATTGTTAACGTTTATTTTTATTTGTTACTTTATTGTAAAAAATTTTTTTTAAGTAATATTTAGGTACTTTATTGTTAATTTATATTTTACACTTTATTGTTAACATTTATTTTTACACTATCGAACTCAACGATGTATTTAGCCTTAAATCGTGAAGAAGTGACAAGTATTATAAACTTTTAGATTTAAAATATTGGTAGCATTAATAGTAGACAAAAAATATTTGTCGAAAAAATATGCCTAGTATATATCATAACGATAAAAAGCAAGCGGGAAGGCTCCTGTCATTTATTACAAGTATAAGATCAAGCTCTAAGATCGTAAGTAGGTAGTTCAGTATTATAAATAATCATAATATGTAGGTAGGGACATATTATATATCCTTGTAGCTGTTACAAACTTACACAAAAATGTTGCTTGAACTTAAATAACAAAATTAGTAGGTATTTTGTTTCGCATAGATATTAAATGACAATTGTTGATTCAAAAGTAATTTAAAGTAAGACACTAAATGTAAATAGTTTTTTTATGTAAATAAAATTGACATTTATGAATATTATAAATACATTTGTAATTAACTGTATATATGACCTAAAATATGAATTGAAATAAACTGATTCAACTTAATTAAAATAAAATAAAGGAACTAAAAATAATTTACAAAAAAATATATTTTACACACTGAATAAAACAATGGACACATAGGTATTATTTCTGTTATGAAATCGCGTATTCATTCGCCCCAAAAAAATAAAACAATATGAAGTAACGGTTCAGTTTCAATGTGTAATATAAAGCTTCGGTTGAAAACTGAACTTTCATGAAATATCGAAACGTAAAGGAATTCCGACTATGTTGCAAACTTCAAAGTACTTTGGAAATGTTTGTTTGTTTGAAAGTTTGGAACTTAAACATGTTCTAAGTACACTTCAAACATTTTTGTAAGTAAATATTTTTTGCAATGTTTTCGCGCGGGATTTTATTCCTCTTATTACGTTACATACAAATAAAAGTAAATCAACAAACATTATTATATATAACCAAATCCTAACTGCATTAAAAATACCTATGTATTGACAAAAGAAGTAGATATTTTAGGTAATGAAAAACCAACTAAAAATTAAAAAAAAAGTACATACTACGTACCTACACACATAATATTGTTTCATGGCGAAACAGTATGATAATATTATTTCTTTCGTAGCGATGATAACTCAGTGGTTACCGCGTCCGATCAACACACCGGAGGGCGTCGGTTCAAATCCCAACAATAACCATCAGCCGGTGAAGGAAAGCAAAGCAAGAAAACTGTAGCATGGTGGTAGGATAATTTCTAGTACTTGGCTGGCTCACTACTACACTTTTAAGTTGAAATTCTGCCGTTAAGCACCTGTTGTATGCCTTGTTGTATGCACACCAGCCTCACTTTAGAACTAGTTTTCATTCTAGGCTAGACGTTTTTAACATTTTCCACTATGCAGTCACTTAGCCAGATAAGTTCAAGTCAAAAACCTACCTAGCTTAAAAACCATAAACGAGTTGATGGTCTAACTTGAATGGTTTATGAACATAAAATCTTTCATAATACACTAAATGTACATATATCGTAGGTATGGAAGAAAGAACAAGTACATAATTATGCCTCTCCCAAGACGCCACTCAGCGCGATCGTTTCCAGCCACCGCCAGCTATCTTATGTATATCGTCACTCTATTGAATATCGCTATCATAATTATCGCTAAGCGCAACATGAACAAGCAATAAACCCGACTGCGAGTAAAATAGCTACAATTAAAGGAAAAAAACTTTTTAAACAAATTTATTATTCCTACTTAAATTTAAACATGTAATTTCAATATATTTTTGTAATCCCCTTTTAATTTTCTTTATTTTGATACCCTACTTGATAGGTGTGGTTTTTTAAATTTATTTATGACTATTTCGCGCCAAAAATCCGCCTTTTTGTTTTTTATTTCAAATTCCTACCCAAGAACACTTGGGTTATTGAGACGAATCTAACGATACCTTAATTGTCGTAATCCATTCGGCCGTTTGGAAGATACGAGGTAACAAAGAAATTTACATATATACGAGATACGCGCGAAAAACATAACCCCTCCTTGGTAGTCGGGTAAAAATTAGACTATTCTCAACGTTGCTCTAAAAATTAATTAAATTACGATCTAAAAATACAAAATCCTTGTTTTCCAAAGAAATGTAAATAACAAGAAAAACAAGATACGAAATGTGCAAGATGGTTGTCGTCAAATTCAGAATAAAGAGGTTTTACTTTCTAAATAGGCGTGTTCCATCTTAGACCCCATTAACACCCGATAGGGAGTGGTCAAACGCGAGTATATTCAGAGTTAAAAAAAGACTGAGTTTCAACTTCCATCCAATTAGAACACAAAATAAACAGCAATACGACCAAAGCTTTCCCTGCACTTCATTCCCTTGGTTCATTTATCAGAACAAGAATATCCCGGACTCCAGTTTCATCTCGTATAGCGGTTTCCTGAAAATATTTCAAAAGATAAGGGACATTCTCGCTCTACTAGGGTATTGTATTGCATCGCGCTGTTTGCATTTTGGCTGTTTGGCTCGGAATGGTGACAAAATTTACAAAAGCATTTTAACCGTTACTTTTTTAATCCACGTGGGTCTTATTTTTGTGATGAAAGTGTCTTAATTCTGCGAACGTAATGCAAACACACTAATATATGTCAGTTTATATATGTATGTGTATGTTAGTTATTCATGCTGTTATGGCTAAACGGATTTGGATAATATTTGGAATGTAAATAGTTTATATTATGGGTTAACACATAGTTTACTATTTATCCCGAACAACTCAGTTGAAACCGCGCGGCCTAGCTGTTCTATGATAAAATATTGTCAATTAAGGTGACAATGCTGCTAGAGTTTCTTTTCTACTATTTGTGCTCCGATCCGCCGGAGCTTCCGCTCTAGCTTTATATTCACGTAGAAAGTTCCCGGAAAAAAAATCTCTAAATGACTGTGAAATCCGTATCAAAATCCATTGCGTCGTTGAGAAGATGTAAGTGGAGAAACAGACAGATGTAGACAACGACTTTGTTTCATACTATTTTGAGATAGTTAATTTGCTTTTGTCTACCTTGTTAGTTCATTTCGTAGTAGCTCTGCTTCTTGATCTGTAGAACGAGATTTCTATCCTCAACAGTTAGTTTGTTCTGTATCTGTTTCTAAATGTCTGTTCTGTGTCTGAGTATTATTAAATGTTTGTTCTGTGTCTGAGTATTATTTGCATGTGGGTAAAGACATTTTTACTCTTGTTACTTCTTTTAAATATGTGACTGACACCTCATTCCCTAAACGTATGTAGGCCATTTCCAATACAATGTTTACAATGAAAACTAGGTCTTCGAGTATTTCTATTCCAATACCACAACACAAAGAATGCTTATTTTAGATCTTAATTATCATTTTATGGCTTCATATCTCATAACAGCCATAACAGTCTGCTTAATGGAATGTCACTTAAGCGAAAGCATTCACTCACCAAACAATACTAAGCTTTGCTCGTATTAATTTATGATTCATTTAATAGCTAGACGTTATCGTGCATTTAATTCGATTACTAATACAGTAGTTAAAATATTAGGAGCAGTAAAATGTAATTTTATTCTGAAGATTTGAGTTTCTGATTAAATTTAAGTGCTAAATAACAGCGCCTTACGATCATTTTATTGAAATACAGAGCTGTTTACCTATTTTGGGAAATTCTAACTAATATTATAGAAGTGAAACTAAATATTATGTCACTTTGTCTTTCTGCCTGTTTTTTACATGACTACCAAGGAAGGGTTATGTTTTTCGCGCGTACCTTGTACATATGTAAATCTATTTATTACCTCGAATCTTCCAAGCGGCTTAATGATTTAGATTTTTCTCAATAACACAAGAGTTCTTAGAAGATGATTTAAAAAAAAATCGAGATTGTGCATTTTTAGCGCAAAATAGTAATAAATACGTTAATAAAAATATTAACCAAACCTATCAAGTAGGATATCTAAATAAAAGCAATTAAAAGAGGATTACAGAAATATATATAAGTTATATGTTTAAATTTAACTAGGAATAATAAATTGGTTTAAAAAGTTTTTTCCCATTAATTATAGTTATTTTATTGGCAGTCGGGTTATAGATATTTTAAACTCTTAAGCTTGTTTATGAGTAGTAAAGTAATAAATAGCCTGAATGGGATTTAATGAAAATGGAATTAGTAGATTTTTCTGTAGGAGAAATATACTCTCCTTTTTTTCTCAACGTAAATTCTGATAAAATATCTATGAGCAATATTGATAAAGCGCGGTGATTGTTCTAAGCGCCTGACAAAAGCAAATGTATGGGAACGGCAAAGGAAATTAGTTAAGTGTACCAACATAAAGTTTTTTTTTTAATACTAAATAGATTTGCATTTGACCACGCCCTGCTTGATGTTAAGCAGGATGTAGTCTAAGATAAAGCGCGCTTATTTAGAAAAAATCTGTTTACTCTGGTTTTGAAGACACCGAAGTTTTACTTCGCAGGAAAAATAAACGCTGGCAGAGAGTTTCACGTCCTCGTTGAATGAGACGAACGAGACGCTCTCCTGATAATAAGAGATAACGCCTGTCCATGACCATTGCAGTGATACATAGAAATTTGAGTAACAAAACATAGTCCAGGGTATCGCTGCTTTGGCACTAATTACTTTAAGACTTTACATATTTAATCTCAACAGCCTTGTAATTTCGCTAGCTGCAGTACCGCCCTTCAAACCGGAACACAATAATGTTTAGACTACTACTGTTTGGTGGCATACTAAGGAAATCTATCACCAAGTGAAAGTGATAAGTGAAAAAATCGTTCCATAATTTACTAAAAGACCTAGGCGTGCTAATAACATCTATAAATTCACTGTTGGAAAGAGTATCTAAGTGAGTTTTGGCGGGAACGCGGAAAGAGTCGTGTCGCCCCATTGTATTTTTATCCAAAACTAGTATTTTTTTGAGTGTTTATTTATAAAAATAGTGGTGTTTTATTCATAAAGTGCCGAATTACAAGAACGAGTGTAGGAAAGTGATATAATGTGGTTCAAAATGACTTTTCGTGTTGCTTCCAAAACTCCATCGAAGCTTATAGTAAAGTCGTCACTACTTTACTAAAGCATAACTAGATTTGACTGGCACGGACTGGAATTGACCAAGACTGGACTTTGACTATAAAGATAAAGAAGCTGAAAACTGAAAATTGCACACAAAATACAGAAACATTGA
The DNA here is from genome assembly GCA_950106695.1 of Biston stratarius. Classification (NCBI taxonomy): domain Eukaryota; kingdom Metazoa; phylum Arthropoda; class Insecta; order Lepidoptera; family Geometridae; genus Biston; species Biston stratarius. The sequence goes on along the minus strand of OX467106.1, from coordinate 35,853,365 downwards.
AACTGGCAGAATGCATAGAGTGCAATGCCAAGAAGAAAGAGAAAAAAAGTGTATGTAAAGCAACTTTGGTAGGTCTTGTCAAATTTGGTTAGGCAGGGATAGGAACACGAGGTTGACCATTAATTCGGATGTAAAAGGGCCCTTAACCTATTTGTCCCTGCAACGCGACAGACCCGGTAGTCTCGACCACCGCACGGTCAGACCTACTAAAAAATTGCGTCGTTTCATTACAGAACACAAAACGGTCTTATAAAAGTATATTTAAGGCCACTTTCACAAAAACTATCCTTCAAATTTGCTATACCAGTAAAACCGTGAGTAAATACTAGTCTTATATAATTGCTGTCTAAGCCAGCTTTGGAAAAAAACCCCCAACAATATTCGAGATAGACCGATTTACATTTCTGTAGCATTGTAAGACCAAATTGGAAGCTAACGAAGTTTCCTCTATTTTTTAAACCAAAGCAAGTAAGTGGGGTATAAAATGCAAATGTGAACAAAAAACCTGTTTCAGGTTCGTTCGTTTTTAAAATCTCATATAAAAGAATAAAGTAAAAAATATTTTTCTTGGTAGTTTCTTACAATCAACTGCAATACTTATATTATATTTCATTCATTATAATTTGCCTTTTTTCATATAAAATTATAATAAGTACCTACAATTACTTTATTTTGTTCATTACTACTATAATAGTATAATATTATTATGGTCGTACAAATGGTTAAAGTTAAGAAACTATACTGAGAAAAATAATTTTCCTCAAAAATGGATATAACTGCCGTTATTTAATGTTTTTTATTCAATAAAGTTACATTCTGTTCTACTTATTATCTACACGACTGCCCAAAAAAAGAGTGTAATGCTTTCAGGATTAATGTATTTATGCGAGTTTCTTTATTCCATCATACGAGTAACTGTTAAATTCCAAAACGGATTATGATGTATGAGGTATCGTTAAAATCCTTACATCCTCTCGAGTGGCACTGGCTGTAAATAAATTAAAAAATAGTAGCATTCGTATTTAGTATAGGTATATATTTTTATTTTACTGTTGATTAATAGTAGTTAATGTAACTATGCATCTATTCGCGTGCGATTCTGCGGGCTGGCAACAAAGGCATTGTCATGCTAAATTGAATGTCAATCCACGCCCGGATAGATTGCAGCGGATATTTAACGTCGAGAACTTGATTATGTCTATTCATGATACAGCCGATGGCTGTTAAATACATATTTTTCTATGGATTTTTTCATGTCATAAAAGTTTTACATATAATACAAAAATTAGTACCCACAATTACTAATACCTATTATTTTGATTCATTACTACCATTATGCATAATATAATATTATTATGTTTGTGCAAATGGTTAAAATTAAGAAACTGCAATGGTCATAAACATCTCATCGTCATCATCATCAGCCGTAAGACGTCCACTGCTGGACATAGGCCTCCCCCATTTCCATAAAGACCGGTTGGAAGCGGCTCGCATCCAGCGCGTTCCTGCGGTCTTTATTAGGTCGTCTGTCCACATTGTGGGTGGACATTCTACGCTGCGCTTGCCGGTCCGTGGTCCCCACTCCAGAACTTTGCAGCCCCATCGGCCATCAGTTCTGCGCGCTATGTGGCCTGCACATATGTAAACATCTATCTCTTCCTAACAGGAAAACGTCTTTGTCTTGATTTTTCCCACCTTCTTAAACAAGGAATATACCTAATTCTTATTCCTAATTTCTGTGTGTGTTTATTTAAACAGAAGCTACACATATATTCAAGTTGGTACGCGCAAATTTTTGATATCGTAGATCGTTCTGATATTATACTATCCACGAGTATCGGTAGCGGCTATTAGACCTACCACAGTACACTAAGAACAGTAACTCATTTTCATAGAAATTGGCCGCTGCCGGTTTGAAGGTGTGCGTATGTACCAAGCGCCGTACACACAGCCACGCACATATTAGCATAATCTCGGGGAGACTCAGGAGCCATAGTCTGGGCCTTGCCGTGAGTTTGGTTGCGCGCGTTCCAGTAAGTTGCACGCCCACTCGCATTCGCCTGCTCTCACCGGACACTTTATTAATTATTCTTTACCGGCCATTTTATTTAGCGCAGTTTTATAGTGCTGCTCATAAAAAGCAAATAATATTTAACTAAAAATAAAAATGACAACCCTAAACGTCAACGCAAGAGTAGGCTATTAACTTTCCGACCGGCCTAAGATGAACTACTTTTCTCGGTGTAGTTTGGACCTACGGATTTGCCCCTGTCCGCAAGTGGTAATTTAATAGAACGACACTACGGATCAAAAAGTATGTATTTATAAAACGAAAGTCTGCTCTGAAAATGAATTCTTCAGTACGTATTTTCTGATAATAATCTTAATTTCCGCTCTGAGCTTTGCATCAAGATTGAAAACTTTCCGTAAACCAATTAATTTTTTTGTGAAGTACATTCTTTCGTTGGGTTGTATTTTTAGTACCTACTTTGTTTACCTGTGATTTATGTGCATAATTTGGATAAAAATAACTTTGATTGATAAAACAAACATCATTGAAACATACCTATGGCAGTTTGTCAATCAAGTTTATTATTAGCCTCTATTGACAACCTGTAGTGTATTTTTATAACGATGACCCATATGAAATCTAGGAGAGTATAAAAGTAAAATGAGTTCCATGTTTCGATCTGATTGTAGAGGTCTCCTGGGATTGATACTATAAGTTATTACTGTATGTAGGATGTACAGAGATATCACAGAGGTGCAATATATGCGAATTTTTAGTTGAAACGTCTAGAAAAGAGTAGGACATGCTTGTGCAACGATGCAGTAGGAATGAATAGAACTAACAGTCCCAAACTAGATAGAACAAATGAACTCCAAGTTTGTAAAATATCTGTATAAGCTATAATTTATTTCTTTAATATTGACAAAGCTATAAGGTGGCTCATTACTTGGAAGACAGGAATATATGGTTGTAGTAGCTGTTCTCTGCACTTGCATCCCCCTGGCTAAGTGACAATTGTAGTAAGCATAATGTATTAATATTTATAACTGTAGACTGTAACCTAATATGAAAAGAAAGATCCACAAAAAAAAAATGCCTTGCTGGGTTTCTATGCCGGAGTCTTCTCAGTTGAAGTGTAATTACGAGCCGGTGGTAGATTCAAACATGTAACTTAACGTTCATAAGTGCCTTACCAGGGCCTAAACTGAATAAATGACTTCTTGATTTTGACTTCTTGATTTTGATTTTTTTGATTTTGAATTAAATGTGACTTTTATTTATATAAAAACAATATTAAACACACATACACTTAAAACGAATACTATTATCTATACATATATTATATATAAAACATAAACAAAAGTTGGTAGATCTTCGTAGCAGGAGGTCGTCTAGAATGAACCGTCAAGCAGTAGTGTGTCAACATTAGTTTCCAGTTTGAAGGGTACTGTAGCCAAAGAAATTGCAGGGCTATTGCGACTAACCATCGAATGCTTTAAAGTAAAAAATAATCGTCATAGGAGTGATGCCCTGGAGTTTTATTTGTCATGGTCATGGACAGGCGTCATCTCTAACCACCAGGAAAGCGTTTCGTACACCTCATTACTTTAAAATAAAACGGATAAATTCAGAATAATAAGAAACCAGCTATATGATTTTCTTGAGGTTTAATTTTCTTTTTTCCGACTAATTCCAAAATGATTTCAAGATTTAGACTACAGAGATAATTTTAGCTTGAGAGTAGCATATGAAACAATAAAAAAAAAATAACCATACAAATGCTGGGTAATAACGCTTAGTTTTGCTCAAAGTAAATGTCAACATTCTGATTACCCAACTTCTCCCCAAAACGGCATGAACTAGTATATTATATCTAAAAAGCTGTTATTATGTTTTATTAGACGATTTTTCATTGGTTATACAAGGCTAAAATTCCACGGCCCGCACGTCTTTTTTAAATTAACTACGTGCGTTTCACCACTAGCCTTAAATGGTAAAGGGAAACATCTTGAGGAAACATGTATATGTCTGAGTGTTTTTAATGATTTTATAGACGTGTGACGTCTGCTAACCCGCAATTGGCCAGAGCGGCCTTACCCCAATTATACTGAAAAGAGGACTTTTTTATGTAAAAAGTTATTGGACGAACGACTCTCTCCTGTTGGTAAGAGATAACGCCTGTCCATGGCCATTGCAGCGATATAATAAACTTTGCGTCGCTGATTTGGTGTTCATTACATTAGATCAGGGGTCGGCAACATACAGCCCGCGGGCCGTATGCGGCCCGTGGATGTCCTACTTGCGGCCCGTAATTGTTTTGCAAATTACTCATAAATATCTTAAATATTATAGATTTAAGATAGGAAATAATATAATAATTATTAATATTAGAATTAAATTGCCTACAAAAATTATATTAAAAATTGTTAAACATAACCATTTTAAATAGCATTTTCTTTTTTTCTATCTATTCTATACAATATTTTTTTTTTTTTTTTTTTTTTTTTTTCTTTTAATGATGTATCTGTTTGTTTTTAGATACCTCATTGTTATTACAATCTAGCCAAGTTGAGACTAATAAGTAATATTATTATAACTTAAATTGCTAAGTTGAGTATATCTAAGAATGTGTCCATCAACACTTTTCTTACTGTCTCTATTAAGGGGAAGACACTTTGTTCATGTGTTCTATAATATGTAGTACTCACTGCACTGACACTAACTAACTTAATACACTAACTCAAAAGGTTTTGAGTTAGTGTATTAAGTTACACTATACAATATGACCAATTATACTTAAGCTTCTAGGGTTAATATCACAAGTGAGGTACGACTTTACTTTATTATGCCACTTTGTGGCCCCTGTCTGCCAAAAGGTTGCCGACCGCTGCATTAGATGGTTAGTCTCAACTGCCCAAAAAAGTAATTTCGGTAGTACCTATACAAACTGCTAAGGAGATCTACCACCAAGTAAAACTGTACTGTTTATAAACGAGTGAAAACTAACATTTTTGAAAACCCCCGACAGCGATAGCATAATATCAAACTTCGATCAGACATGTGCAGATCCTCTTGAATCATAGCTGAGAGCGCTCTCTATCGAGTCGCCATTCAAACGAAAAAACACTAATTCAAAATCGACTTTGTCGTTTGGGACGGTGCCACAAACAGATAGGTACATACGTAAAATTTATAACTCCCTTAATTTCTGGGGTTAAAAACAGGGCTGATCCGGAAACGACTTTACGCTATCTATTTATATATTTTTGTGATAATAACATAGCTTTATTACTTTTGGGTACTTTTTAGGGTTCCGTACCTCAAAAGGAAAAAACGGAACCCTTACAGGATCACTTTGTTGTCCGTCTGTCTGTCAAGACCCTTTTTGTCAGGAACGCGTAGAGGTATCAAGCTGAAATTCATATCAAATACTCAAGTCTACTGTCCCTTAGAACTGTGAAAAAATCAAACTTCTAAGCCAACGCAATCAAAAGATACAGCCGTTTATACTGCAAATTTCCGAAATTCGCAAAGGAATCAACTTCCCGTGAACTGAGACTTTTGAAATTTGGCACGAAGCAACGTACTATAGCACAGAAAAACGAAAAATTGCGAAAAGCATAAATTACCATAACATTCAGTTATATACGTACAGGTTTGTACGGAACCCTCGGTGCGCGAGTCCGACTCGCACTTTGCCGGTTTTTTTACACTTCAAGACCAATTTACCAATTACCAATATTGTTCATGTTCATGAATTGGCCCGGTTTTTTATACCTCGACGTGCGAATAGGAAAGCTATAAGCTATATTTGCTTATACATACAATCCATAGAATGAGCATTATAGGTGGCACTTAATTCGTCCAAGATAACAAGTAACAACAATAATAGAGATAATACAATACAATAGAACACTACAATACAGTACCATACAATATAATTTGAATTGTTGTATATGTTTTATTCTGTGTTTTTGTATTTGTTGCTATAGCGGCAACAGAAATACATCATCTGTGAGAATTTCAACTGTCTAACTATCACGGTTCATGAGGTACAGCCTGGTGACAGAAAGACGGACGGACGTCTAGTAATATGGAGTTAGTAATATGGTCCCGTTTTACCCTTTGGGTACGCAACCCTAAAAATGGTGTGTAGTTATGTCGTAGACACGGCTGTACGTACGTGAACAAGTGTAGATACAGTTTTGAAAACACGGATTGTTATTTTTCATCTCCACGTAACAAATTATTGTGCCTTTAACTATTTAGCATCTTTTTGGCGTAATTAAATTTTGGATATAGATGATAAATTTGTAGCTGAAACACCAAACTGTACCCCCATGATTTTGTTCAATTTTCTGAATTGCCTCCAACTATGAAAGCAAATTTGAAGAAAAAAACACGTCAAAAAATGCAGTGACGCATCAAGTGGACTAATAAAGCATCAGCCTCAATATTGCTCTCTGCGTTGTCTGACTAAGATAAATGATTACCATTTTTGTAAAGCACTTATAGGAATAGATTTATGAATCCTTAAGCCTTAAGCTCTATTGAATAAAATTGTTACTACAGCAAACAAAACCAATGCAATTATAAATAGTTAATGTATACTTTAATTCGGTATTAAATGACGGGCCCACATTAATATTTATACGCTTTCAGTTTATCTGATTCCTATTTGGTACAGACATGTTTATGCTTAAAACTTTAATTAAGTTCACGTGTTGGTCGGATTGCGGAGTAGAACGAAATAACATCATTATTTACTTGTAGACATTATTTATATAGTAGTCTACGTCTTTAATGTCCAGAGATTTATTTATATAAAGTGGCTTTTTGTCTTTTAACGCACAGAATGTGTTTCAATGTTTTAATTTGAGTTAAATAATGAGAAAAAATATTCGACATAATACATACTGAAAAAATAATAATCACAATAACAAATATAAACTTACAATTAAAAAAACTGATTCCATAAATCAGTATAGGTCAACTGAATGCGCTGCTCCAATGAAACAGCGAGGTTTCGGAGTAAGCAAAAATATCATCGATGCATACAATTTTTAGATTTTTGTTTTTCTCAAAAAATAATTTAGTAACGGCAGTTTGTTTCACACGTTTTATATTATACTAGCTGCGCCCCGCGGTGTTACTCGCTACATTTTTTCGGGATAAAAAGTATCTAATCACCTAGCGATATGAAATATACATTACAACCTATTCCCATACCTACCAAATATACTTTAAAATTTCATAAAAATCGGTCGAGCCGTTTCGGAGGAGTGCGACCACAAACACCGTGACACGATATTTTATATATGTAAGTATATAGATTATACTAGTTACGCTCTGCGTTTTCACAAGCGATTTTCTGGATAAAAATTTCATCATCATCAGCCTATCGAAGTCCTCTGCTGGACATAGGACTCTTCCAAGACACGCCACTCAGCCTGATCTTCGGCTTTTCATTTCCACCCACCGACAGCTGTCCTACGTATATCGTCACTCCATCGAGTCTCAGGGCGTCCTACGCTACGTTTGCCAATTCGCGGTCTCCTCTCTAGAACCCGTCTAACCCAGCGGTTATCAGATAAAAATTTATATGATCCAAATCCGTCGAGCTGCCTACCTACTACCTACTCGAAAAAGTAACAGACAATATAAGTAGAAGGGAGTAAAAATAACTTTAAATATTATTTATTTTACTTAGATACTTTTACTAGGACGGCCTTTTCAATCTCCGCTTTAATTGTTTACAGTATTACCATTAGTTATCCATGTCGTTTATCCGACGAATTATCCGCCTTTTTATCTGCTACCAAAGAAAAGAAAAGTCACCAAGCAGTAATGTGTTCCAAATATTACTGTGTTCCGGTTTGAAGGATACTTACAGCTAGCAAAATTACAGGGCTGTTGAGACTAACCATCGAAAGTCTCAAAGTAATAAGCGCCAAAGCAGCGATGCCCTGGACTTTGTTTTGCTACTCAAAGTTCTGTGTATCGCTGCAATGGTAATGGACAGGCGTTATCTCTTACCATCAGGAGAGCGTCTCATTATAATTACATTACATTACTTACTGTGCTTGCCGTGGTGGTGCCGGCGTAAGAATAGTACCCCACCCTCTCTACCCGTGGTTGCCGTAAGAGTCGGCTAAGGGATGTAATCCGGAAGATGGGCAGCAGCGTCTTCCTTGAACAATCACACCTAACTGCGCTCGCCAACCCGCCTGCCAAGCGTGGCGAATATTGGCAAAACCCCCCCCCTTATGGGGGAGGCCTATGTCCAGCAGTGGACGTCGTACGACTGATGATGATGATGATGACTTACTGTGCCAGTGTCTCTAGAAAGAAAATCTTTTCTCAGATTCCGCAATGACGGACAAAAATTATCGACAAAACAAGCTAATCTTAAAAGCAAACACGCCACAAAACATAACATTAACAGCCTCCATATCGGATAAGGTTGCCATAAGTAATTTATAGAGATAATGGGACTCAAGAGCGGAGATAAATTGCCTTTTTCTTGCGCCCTTGAACTCTGTAATAATGAGCTTCTTGTTGACGATGTATTTGGATGTAAGATTGATGTTGGCGGGATATATTTAAGATGATGTCGGTTTAAATAGCCCAGCTTTGCTTTTAGAACTTTTATAATAGAAAAGCGTATAAATAAGTGGTTTAGCAAAGATATTTGGTGTAACGTCAGAAGTTATATCTTGCCGAATGGGGATAACATACATGTGATTGTACTACGAGAACCAAATAACTGATGGAATACTTAGATACTTTTTTTTTTACTTTTTTATAAATGTCGTTAAAAGGTTAATCAATCTAGATTTACTTCTCGCTGGCGTGAAAGTCACGCGTGTTAACGAAACAAGCTACTTATATACTATGTACAGGTGGTTTTAAATTAGACTAATAAGTGTGGTTGGCGCAAGTCATTTTTAGGGTTCCGTACCTCAAAAGGTAAAAAAAGGAACCCTTATAACATCACTCTCTTGTCCGTCTGTCTGTCCGTGTGTCGCCACTGATTTACTCAAAAACGGGTGGATCTAGAAAGTTTAAATTTTTACCAGATACCGAAGTCTATAGTCTATAGTAGTATAAAAATCAAGGTTCTGAGTCAACACGATAAAAAAGGGCAAATTTAGAATTGGTCGAGCCGTTTTCGAGTTATGCGCTTAGCAACGCATTTGGCAATTCATTTCTATTTATTACTTAATAAATAAAAATAAAAGTGAGCATTTTTTAACCAAACAATGTAAATTCTACTTTTCTCTAATGGTCGACTTTGATTAGACTGTCGCGTTAGCTCATTTGGTATCTTTACATTATTTAAGACTATAAGCTATAAGGGCGCGTGGGTTAAATTGTCGCACAGGACAAATAATGATCATGTGACGAACAAAGACGTTTATCTGTGTCTGGGTGTTCTAACTTTATGTATTATACTATGTATTGACAAAAAAGTTTATGAAAGTATGTATAGGTAAATACATATGTATATCAGTTTCCTGTTTCTCATTGTACAAGCTTTGCTTAGTTTCGGCTAGATAGTGCTGTGTGAAATGTTGTTGATTAAACACACTTGAAATCTGTTATGGTGTAGCGTTAATAGCTCAGTGGTTACCGCGGTCGCTCCATACGGCGTGGGTTCAAACCCCAACAATAGGCTCGCATAGCTTGGTGGTATTTTTTAATATTCAACTGGCTAGCTACCACCCTCAAGTTGTAAAATCTGGTGTTTTCCGGGAACCCCGTTTGAGAGCCAGTTCCATTAGGCTAGGTGTGCTTTATCATCTTCAACCACACCGTCACTTAACATCAGGTGAACTGTGATCAAACACCTAGCTTGTCAACTATATGAAAACAAAAATGTTTTCTCTACCTATCATTATCATCATCCTCTGTCTTACTTTGCCGTTTACTTCGATCTTGTGTTAATTTAGTCCAAGTTCGGCCAGCAATGGAGGCGATATCGTCAACCCATCGACCAACACCCTTTCTACTCCTAAAGAAATTTTATTGCAGTTAAATTCATAGGTACTAAAAAAATACAATAATTTATGATCGTTCTAGAAATCGGATCTCGTTCTCAAGATCACTTTACCATAATACAATATCTCCTCTATTTTCCCATGTTTTCTGAAAGTTGTTCCCACGCTGTGTTGGCAGCGGATCTAAGGAAACCGTACTTTTATATATACTGATAGTTTCCACCTACGTGAAGGTTTTATTGGAAATACGTTTTGATTCTCTTTTATGATTCTAAAGGATGTCCAAGCTTATAGCCTATTATTAGTTGAACCACTTTAGTATCGTGTGAATCGTTCTGTGCATAGATTTATTCTATCGTTCACTGGTTCTATTTTCATTTTTAATTCACAGTATTTTTTTGTACATAAAGTTTTTATCACGCTTATAGTCCAAATGAAGCAAATATTTCCGAATGTAATCCAGGCCAAATTGAATGTTTTTTTTTTAAATTTATATGTAATGAGACGGACGAAAAGCTTTCCTCATAGTAAAAGTTCATGACCATAACGGCGGTACACAGAATTTTGAGAAACAAAACAATATACTGCTACGGCACTCAGTACTTTAAGACGATCAATAAATTAGTTTCAGTAGCCTTGTATATACTTTTGTTTTTATTATTTTATAACTTAAAGAAAATATTAGGTTTTTGAAACTAGGACCTCCAGATTGGAAGTCGGTCAGTGACGGTCCTATCAATATCTTTAGGTGGTGCGAGATCTAAGAGTGGCGCCCCTCCAAATACAAAACTTTATTGTTTACGATTTGACATTTGTCACACACGGTTTTAGTCGCTCTAACTATATACTTTTTGGAGTTTTGGCGGGAAAGCGGAGAGAGTCGTGTTGCCTCATTGTATTTTTTTCAAAACTAGTGTTTTTTTTTTTGTTTTTTCGTTTTTTTTTCACGTTTCGCGTGATTTCGGCGCCCCTCTCATGATGGCGCCTGGTGCGGTCGCACCGCTCTAGGGCTTCCACCGCAGACGGTCTCCCCACTAGACTGCCGTGATTTTTGTAATAAATATGTATATTAATACTAGTTTGGGTTAGTTGTTACTAATTGAATCGAAAAATATTATGTGTACATCACGAATTCATAGTTAGGGTCAAACCATTAGTACATATGGTATTTGTTTATCTAGTTCATCATTCCCACAACAACAGATCGACTTTATCTTTGTCATGTGACATTCGGGTACATAGAATAATTTTGATATCGAACAAGAAATATCTTGAATATTCTGAAAAAAATAAATGGAAAATGAATGGTGAAACGGTGGTGATTCAATAATGGTGAAAAGTTATACATAGTTATGTCATTATAAAATATTATATGTTAATAATTATGTGTATTAATTCACACTAAGGCATTTTGAAATCTATTAAATTATTCTTTAACTTTGCTACTGAACCTAAGTGAACACTAGTCGAGGGGTCTCTCACGCAAAGCACCAGCTTGCCCAATCATACTCATCGTTTTCACGTTGTATGGTCAGTGAAATATGCTAGGTCAAGTAACAACTTGAATGTGGGTCTCCTATAAAAGCCCCTGAGATACGCGACAAATTTCCTTGCCTCAAACCCCAGAGAATCTTATCGACGGCGAACGGGACGAACTCATATGCTAATTCCAGATCGGCGTATTTAAGGTACGGGGTAAGGTAAGATATGGGGGAGGCCTATGTTCAGCAGTGGACGTCCTACGGCTGAGATGATGATGATGATTATGTATTTAAGGTGCTTAGCTTTTGCCGACTTTACCGCTATTTCTGCTCCCGCACTAGCGCCCCACTGAGTGGTGAGGAGTAACTAGTGATGAGACACACTCGAAAAAATTAGAGATCTCAGTACGATATCGAGAGATCTCAGTACGATATCGGATAAAAACTTAGGCCACTTCTAGATTTATCATAAAGGTAACGTAAAAAAATTACAAGTAACTACCGTTGTTGATCTCCTTAGCAGTAGGTCGTCTTGGTAGGTAGTACCGCAGTTCCTGATATTCTGCCGCCAAGCAGTAGTGTTAACATTATTGTGTTCCGGTTTGAAGGGTACTGCAGCTAGCGAAATTACAAGGCTGTTGAGACTAACCATCGAGTCTTAAAGTAATGAGCACCAAAGCAGTGATCCCCTGGACATTGTTTAACTAGGAGCGTTATTTATAGCGTTGCCGAAATGACAATTTGTATAAACTAGTCGCTCTTGTGAGAATAATAAAATTTAAGATAAAAGAGTACTTTCGATTTTCCTTTTAGTTTTAATTTCTAGCGCACAGTAAATAAACTAGATCGAAGTAAAAACAGGAATCTTCAATATCGGGACGGGGTCGAGTTGAAAATAAATCCGGATTCTCAAACAATTGTACATGCTCCTGGAATGAATTTAATTCTGCCAAGTAATTAAAAATGGAATAATCGAGTTTAAGAAATTGTTTATTTTGTTTTATTTTTTCTCCATTTACCTAACAAACAGACTGAGCAAAGCCGAAATACTGACCACCTTTTCGATAAGATAGATCTTTTCGAAACTATACCAAAATGGACGGTTTTACCTTTTTCATGGAAGAGATATTGCAATGTTAAAATTATTGAGACTAACCATCTAATTTCTCGAAGTAATAAGCGCCAAAACAGCGACACAAAACAAAGTCCAGGGTGGACTTTGTTTTGTATTCAAAGCTGAGTACCACTGCAATGATTTTGGGCTTGTGTTATCTCTTACCATCAGGAGAGAGTTTCGTTAAACACATTATTTTTATTTAAAAAAAAAAACAGGTTGATTGGATAAGAGGAAAAAGAAAAATAAAAAACATTTCAAAAGTGATCTTTATGAAATTCATCGTCACTATAAGTTTTTGTGAAATTACTTTAAAAAAGTGAATGTTTTAGCAAAAGTTACGCCACGATATGACTAAATACACTTTTACATAGCAACTTATTCTAATTTACATGAAAAACGTCAAAACTTTCATCGCAAATTACTATTTACTTAATTTACTGCTAAAAACGTAATTGAACATAACTAACTCGATATAAATTCAAAGACAACACTGGCAATGTTTTTTCGAGATCTGCTAAGAGATCCCACTGTAAAAAATACCAATGATAAGTTTTATTTTTTTTATGACTTCGTGACTGAATTGGGTTTAATTATCGAGTCATCATTCATCATCATTTCAGCCGTAGGACGTCCACTGCTGGACATAGGCCTCCCCTATTGACCTCCATAAAGACCTGTTGGAAGCGGCTCGCATCCAGCGCGAACCTGCGGTTCTTACGAGGTCGTCTGTCCACCTTGTAGGTGGACGTCCTACGCTGCGCTTGCCGGTCCGTGGTCTCCACTCCAGAACTTTGCAGCCCCATCGGCCATCAGTTCTGCGTGCTATGTGCCCTGCCCATTGCCACTTCAACTTGCTAATCCGCTGGGCTATGTCGGTAACTTTGGTTCGTCTACGGATCTCCTCATTTCTGATTCGATCTCGTAGGGAAACTCCGAGCATAGCCCTCTCCATAGCTCGTTGTGCGACTTTGAGCTTATCAATGAGGCACACAGTCAGAGACCACGTTTCAGCACCATAAGTCATCACCGGTAACACACACTGGTCGAAGACTTTCGACTTGAGGCACTGAGGTAATTCAGACGAAAAAATGTTGCGCAGTTTTCCGAACGCTGCCCAGCCGAGTTGGATTCGACGACTGACCTCTTTCTTGAAGTTGGACCTACCTAGTTGGACTGCTTGTCCTAGGTAAATGTACGTGTCAACAACTTCAAGAACCGAGTTCCCAACTGATACTGGGGCGGGCTCAACATGGGCATTCGACATCACTTTCGTCTTATCCATGTTCATTTTAAGACCCACCCGCTGGGAAACTCGGTTGAGGTCTTCGAGCATCGTGCCGAGATCTTCCATCGATTCTGCCATGACCACAATATCGTCGGCGAATCGAAGGTGAGTGATGTATTCGCCATTTATATTGATGCCAAATCCTTGCCATTCCAGGAGCTTGAAGGCGTCTTCCAATGTGGCAGTAAACAGTTTCGGAGATATAACGTCTCCCTGTCTTACGCCTCTTTTCAATGGAATCGCCTTCGAAGTCTGCTCCTGTACTTGGACCGACATAGTGGCGTTATTATACAAACACTTCAACACTTCGATATACCGATAGTCTATATGGCATCGTTGGAGAGACTCAAGCACCGCCCATGTCTCGATCGAATCAAAGGCTTTCTCATAGTCCACAAACGCTAGACATAGAGGCAAATTATACTCTTCGGTCTTCTGTATAATTTGCCTTAGCGTGTGGATGTGGTCTATGGTACTGTAACCTTTACGGAAACCGGCTTGTTCGGAAGGCTGGAAGTCATCGAACCTGTGACTGAGACGGTTCGTAATGACCCTTGAAAACAGCTTATAAACATGGCTCAGAAGCGAGATGGGTCTGTAATTCTTCAATAAGGTGTTGTCACCTTTTTTAAAGAATAGAACCACCACGCCTCTGTTCCATGCTTCTGGCGTTATACCCTCGAGAACGACGAAATTAAAGAGTTTCTGAAGGACTTTAAGTACCGGTGTTCCACCCGCTTTCAGAAGCTCTGACGTGATTCCGTCATCCCCCGGCGCCTTGTTGTTCTTAAGCTGTTTCAGAGCCATTCTAATCTCGTACAGGCTGATGTCCGGGATATCTTCAGTATAATGTCGGCTCAGCTTGGCTCTTGGGTCTTTGGCCGCGCTGTTAACAGGCTCAGCGACCGTAGCGTATAACTGTCCATAGAACCTTTCGACCTCCTCTAACACCTCTGCTTTGGTCGACGCTATACTGCCATCTTCTCTCTTCAGCTTCGTCAGCTGGCTTTGCCCAATAGATAAGTCTCTCGCGAACACTTTGGAGCCTTTATTCCGCTCTATCGTATCTTTAACTTTATTAGTGTTAAAGATACGTATGTCGTGCCGCAAGGACTTGGATATCTGTCTATTGAGCTGCCTATATGACTCTGCATCACTAGAAGATTGCAGTCTCAACGAGCGTCGTTCAGCCATGAGGTCTAGAGTATGGTCGGACAGTTTGTGAGGCCTATTTGTGTAATTATCGAGTAATGTAAGAAAACCTCAAAAAATCTATGTTTGACATGCATGAACTTATGTAATTGACAATCGCCTACAGTAATAAACGTGCTTGAAAAAAGCGAAATACCTCAACACTTGTTTTTTTTTTTTTAAATTCAATATCTATCGCTGTAGCTTCAACTTATACGATTGTTTGAACGCATTTCTTAACGAGGAAATGATAGCAAAACAGAAGAACAAAACTATCGCTTTGGCATCCATCTACATTTGAATAAGAACATTCATCACTGCGAAATACTGGCCGCTTTTTTAAAGAATAATAAATAAATCTAAGAGCCCTTGGGAGAATTACCCCAGATTTTATCACTCTTCTTTTCGGTTTGGTAAATACATGATTGATTGTTCAGTAATTACCATTTTCACCCATTAGCGAAGATATATCAGTATTTTAATAAAGATGTCAGCCTTTATACGACATGTTGATATACAAATTAAGTAAGCTTGTTAAGAAAGTGTCATGCTAGACAGCTATTTCACGTTAATTTCCTAGAAAACAAATGAGTTTATTTAAAAACAAAGTTATCACTTATCTGTCGTTTTCTTTGTTAAGGCGCTCCCTGCAGTAATGAAGGTGTGTTTTGGTACCTCAGTTGATTACTAACACGGTCCGAGAGGTGCATCAAGTTACGGGCTCCCACTCCGCGTGCATATAGTATTATAATACCGGTCAAAGTTGAGAGTCTGCCTTTGTACCCGTAAGGTTTGGTCTATGAACGTAACGAGGCATGTAAAGAGACAAATTCTCGAAAACAAAGCCGACTTGGCACCTACAATATTGAGGTTTGGTTGGTACCTACCCACACAATAAGCACACAGAATGGGAGCCAGTAACTCTATGCACCTCACGGACTGTCCCCCCGTAAACTTATGTTGCAATAAACAGAATCGCATTTAGCGGAGCAAAAGTTTGGCAGCGTCGTCTTGTGATTTGTAGAGCAAAATTATTACTTGCATTAAAACTATTAATTGAAATAGAAAATAACAGTTCCATTATTACGTATTGTGCGTAACCTTTATTAATTTAAAATAATAATGTCTTTAAAAGTAACACAGAAAACGTACTTCAGAATTATTTTAGAGATTACTTTAAGATTTTATTCTATCGAGCAAAACTGAATTATTGTTTCGGAAACAAGGATCCGCTCAAAAATAATATCAAGATTATATTTTTTTACATGTTATTAAAAAGGTGTTGAAACAAAATTTATTGCGAAGCAATTTGGACTACCTTCTCTTACTCCGCTAGTGTCTTAATTAGAGTTATTTAAAGCCCGTAGTAGCTCATAAACTTGCAATTTAGGGATTCTACACAAACAAAAACTTTATTCTGTGTAGTGGTGTTGACATTTGACTTTGATGAGCAGTAGTGGTGTTGACTGTTGCTGACATAAAACTCGAAGAATGTCAACAGCAACAACCATCAGGAAACTTTATTACGTAGACCAATATCCAAATCCTGGCTTGCTCAAGATTATCCCGGTCATTGCAACTCTTTTGACGTTAATCTTCTCTATAAATAAAAATGAATCGCCATCTAAGCGCAAAACTCGAGAACGGCTCGAACGATTCGGTTTTTTTAAAAATAAAACGGAAAAATTGCGAGGAAAAATGTAATAACGACACTTTTCTTTTCCCTTACAACCCATAGAGTAAAACATAATAACTACTTTTATAATTTAAGTCTCGCAGTGTAAGAAATAGAAAACTTATTTTTGTAAGTAATCGTTTTTTATTATTAAGGCATATCTCAATAAATAAAATTATTACTCTGAAGTACGTTTTATATTGGACTACGACAGGCCAATAACTTTAGACAGTACGAAGTCTGTTGGGACAGCTAGTTATATATAAATGCGAGTTGGTTAGTCGTGGTGTTGGTGATGGTTTTTAAATAAAATAGTTATACTATTTTGATTAACATTTGAACACATCCTCCCTAATGTTATGCAGTCATGCGGTTTAGGATAGAACACGCTTACTTAGAAAAATCTGTTTAACTAATTATGACTAAAAAAGACACGCGAAACGATAGTATTAAGTGAACAGGAGCCAATCATTATAAACAACTTTTAGTTTGTAGCTAACTCCGAAAAAAACTTTTGTGGCTGTGTGAACACGACCGTACGTGAATACGTGTTAATTGCAGCTCCCTTGAGAGCCAGTTCCATTCCAGGCTAGGTGTGTTTACCATCTTCGACCACACCATCACTTAACATCACGTGAGCTGTGCCCAAACAAATAGCCTGTCAGCCACAAAAAAAAAATACCATTAAGAAGTCCTTAGGAGTTCTATGTTTCAAGTACTCGCTCAACGTAATGAATCCTTTGATTAGCTATATGATTAGATTAGATATATGGTGTAATTAATTTTCGGGTGCAGATGAACGATATAAAAAAATATAAAATAATGTTGTCGGACATTTCCCACAGCTAATCTAATCCCCAAACTAAGCAAAACTTATACTATAAGAACCAGCTAATATAATACTTATTTTTTTTTAAATACATCCAGAATAAGACCCAGACGCAAGACTATGTTTCACTATGTTTCTATGTTCGTCACGCAAATGTTAGTTCTGAGTGGGAACTGAACTCGCACCCTTCAGCTCTCGAAGCAGAAATTCTACCAAATGATATAACAGGGCAGTTGATGTTTGTAGCTGCAAGGAATCTCTTTATTTTGCATATTTTTGTCATTCTATTTAACTTTGGTAATTTGGATCTGGCATAATTATTAATGTAGCATATTTTGTTGTTGGCATAATGTATTATAGCAGGTAGGTATAGTTATATATTCGGCTATTTTATTTCGAACTACGTTTAAATCGCATAAAAGTTACTAGCTATATTTTTTGTTTCTCTATTAGGTTACGTAAGGTAGCGCTTTTAAAATTATTCTTTAGAATAATATGTCTGGTTATTGTTATGGTAACCGTATGTATTATGTTCACACATCATTAGGATAGGTGTAAAATATAATACGACATTGAATTTTATATGAAACACCAAAGAACCCTAGCTGCTATACTGAAATGTATCCCCCGATGTTATCTTTAGTTTTCTGGATTGCCTTCCAAAAACAGCTCTTTTATAAAAAATAATAATTCATAGAACACATATTTTATACAATAATATGCGATAAATAAATATGCAATATGGCGGTGAACGCAAACCGCGTTTGACCGCAATATAGTCTGATCAAAGATGCGGTCTACGACGAAGCACGCTTGCCTAAAAGAAACAGTATCATTAACGATTTTAAGGTTATATTGTTTTTTTCGCGACTTCAGATTTATGGAATAAACTACCATCGATTTAGTAAGATAGATCTTAGCAATCCGCATAGCCCTAACAATGCTTATCAAATTATTACTAATCCAAAGGTACAATCTTCTCAGATCTAAAAAAACATAAGCGCAACAATAATAGTTCCAACAAGCCCCAAGTTCCAATATTTTCACTTACTGGAATATTCTGTTGAGCAGTTATCTTTTACGAGAGACTTCGTAGTAATCATCGCAGAATGCAGTTCCAACGACGCCGTTTAATAGGATTAATTTGGAATAAAAACTAACAACAGCACCTCGTAAAAAACGGATGTGACTATTTTGTTTGGTTTTTAAAATATTTCTGAGTTTTAGTTTAGGCAATAAATGTTTTATGTTTACATAATTATATGGTTTTTATTTTTAACACGCTTATATTTGATTGAATCAGGCGTTGCTTTGCGGAAGTCCATTTTGAGTGTTCTAGGTATATATTTAGTTTATTTCCGCTTAACAGTCGTTCCAGCTACAACAGAAAAGAGGATTTAAATTAAAAAACTAGACGTAAATATGAAACACTTGAAAATATTTACTAAAAAACTTAATGATAATTAAAAAACCTATTCGGAACTTTACTAATAATCTAAAACTAAATTTCACATTAACTTTTATAAGCTTAAACAAAACACTAATTAAAATAAAAACAAAATCCGCAAGTATTTATATCCTCTTCGCTGCAATAACCACTTGTATCATTAAGTTTTTTAGTAAATATTTTCAAGTGTTTCATATTTACGTCAAGTTTTTTAATTGAAATCCTCTTTTCTGTTGTAGCTGGAACGACTGTTAAGCGGAAATAAACTAAATATATACCTAGAACACGCTTATATTTGATTTATCTACTTGTATTTTTATGTAAAGATAAGAAGGAAATTACAGTCTCTTGATGGTCAGAGGTAACGCCTGTCTATGACCATTGCAGCTGTATCCAGAACTTAATAAAACAAGTAATAAAACAAATTCCAGGACGCTGCTTTGACGTTCTTTACTTTGAGACATTCGATAGCTAGTCTCAATAGCCCTGCAATTTCGCTAGCTGTACAACCTTTGGTAATCGGAAACAAAAATCTTTACACACTACTGCTTAGAAGTGGAATATCAGACCTCCTACTAAAGAAATCGACACCATTTACAAATCGTCATTGGCTGGAAAACCGTTGTTGAACTCAGGGAACTGGTAACTACAACTCAGCATACCTGACAGGAAATTTACCTGGAAGGAATACCTGCATTGAATATCTGAATGATTTTCTTTTCCATGTTTTTATGAAAAGTCTGAACGATAATGGGAATTGTGACTTACACGCGATACTTATTCACCAATTTAGTTTAATACGATTTTTTACAGCTTATTGAATAAAACAGGCACACCATACTGGGTGTAAGGGAAATCTGCCTTAAAACGAAGACAAACGATAAAAATAGGTAATTTTTTTCTAAAATTTATTACAAAGACTAACATCAGCTTGAAAAACTAAAGTACTATTGTAATTGCAAAATATATTTACTTTTTTATGTTAATCCGAACCCGCTCATTGAACACTAGCATTCCCTAATATTTTAAAGTCGAATTTTTTAACTTTCGCGATCAGATAACATAATTATGTGTATCACTACAAATCAGTATTGTTTATTTAAATTTAGACGTTCTAATTTTAACTTTATATGAGTACTTGTATATTTTTTGGATTATTTATTTTAATGTAATTATATGGACATGTTATGCAATAAATAAATATAATAATAATAATATGGGTATTTTGCCATATTATCGTATCAGAAATCAACAGTATTATTTTGTCTTTATTTTCCGTGAGTGCTCCCCTAACACCCTGTACAAAGGACATATGGGAAACTTACAAAGTATGTTTAGAAAATCGTAATCAATTGATTTACTTATAAGCTATAAGAAATAGGATTAGAGTACGTAAAATCAGCATTTTTACTTAGTATTCAAATACTGATGTAAATATATCCGCTCTCGTTAACCTTAAAATACGCGGCAAAAAGTCAGACACGCATAAAATGCATTTATAATATGTAGGTTGAGAATTCCGTCATTAAGCCGGTTTGAGTCTATTGAAAATACAATTTGAAAGGTTTATAGAATAAAACGAAAACTATTTATCTATATATTTATTATTTTACTTATTTATATATATATATATAACAATACTATATATATATATATATATAGTATTGTTTGTGATAAACTCTTATTTTTGTTAACCGCAAATTACGTTTATTTAGGGTTCCGTACCTCAAGAGGAAAAAACAGAACCTTTATAGGACCACTTTATTGTTCGTCTGTCTGTCTGTCAAGACTTGTCTCGAGAATGAGTAAAAGTATCGTGTTGAAATTAAAATCATAGCTGCAGATCTCTTGTCCCTTGAAGGGGAGAAAAAATCGAATTTCTCAGTTATTGTAAAAAAAAGTTACAGCCGTTTATGTCGTAAAACCCGTTTATTTCGACACTCACAAAGGATAAAGGACATAAAGGATATTTTTTAAAAACTGTACATTTTTAATTTTATTACAAAAAATAGGGTCTTTATGCAAGGAATGAGAACAAGAATTTATCATACCTACTAGTTTGTACGGAACCCTTGGCGGATACGTCTGAAATCTATACTGTCCATCCAAAGGCTTTCTGGGTTTTTTTTAGGTGGTGTTGAAATCTATACTGTCCATCCAAAGGTTTTCTGGGTTTAGGTGATATGGATGCCTTATTAGTTACTACCTACTTATTTAGTAAGTATATATATTTCCTGAATAACTTCTAATAATATTTAGTTTAACCATAGCGTGGTGGTAGGGTACTTTCTAGTACTCGGCTGGCTATATTGAAAATCTGCCGCCAAGCATCTAACGGTGTGTTCCGGCAGCCTCACTTGAGAGCCAGTACCATTCTAGGCTGGGTGTGCTTTACCATCTTCGACCACACCGTCGCTTAACATCAGGTGAGCTGTGGTCGAACAACTAGCCTGTCAACCAAAAAAAAAAACTTTAAGTAAACTAACTTAAAATTATTTAGAGTTTGTTTTAAGTTTCTCCAAAAATAAAAATAAAATGTAAATCCTTTAAATATAGAAAATTATGTAGGAATAACTGAAAAATAATATCTGTACTGTGGTATGAGCATAAATTGTTAACGCTTGAGCGTTCGCGGTTAGCCGTTACACTTTGTTAGCACGTTATTTAAGCACAATAAATCAACGGAAACAAGAATATTATTTATGACAAATTCTAGTTCAGACGCGCCTACGGCTTTTCGTATATTAGCTTATATAACTTTATTTTGAAAACCAACGCTTCAGCGTAGATTTTCTAAGTCGGGCCGAGGCACTTACAATGCTTTTAGCATCGGCGATCGACTGCACAGCGACTAACCATATTTGGTCGAATTAATATTGTTTACTGATGTTGTATCGATTTTCAGAGAGATAAAGCGCGGGTTCAAACTCCAATAAAGAGCATGAGCTTCCGGTGAAGGAAGACATTGTAAGGCAACCACAGCATGGTGGAAGAGTAGTTTTTGCATCGATTTTCAGAGAGATAAAGTGCGGGTTCAAACCCCAATAAAGAGCATGAGCTTCCGGTGAAGGAAGACATCATAAGGCAACCACAGCATGGTGGAAGAGTAGTTTTTGCATTTTTTTCTTTCTTCCTTAGGGTTCCGTACCTCAAAAGGAAAAAACGGAACACTTATAGGATTACTTTGTTGTCCGTCTGTCTGTCTGTCAAGACCCTTTTTCTCAGAAACGCGTAGAGGTATTAAGCTGAATATCAAATACTCAAGACTACTGTCCCTTAGAGCTGTGAAAAAATGAAACTTCTAAGCCAACGCAATCAAAAGATACAGCCGTTTATGCTGCAAATTTTTGACACTCGCAAGGGAATCAAAACCTACAGGGTACTTCTCGTGAACTCGGAATCTTGAAATTTGGAAATTTAGTACGAAGCAACGTTTTATAGCAAAAATAAAGGAAAACTACGAAAAGCATAAATTACCACAAAAAAAATATCATAACTTTTACTTATATACCTTCAGGTTTGTACGGACCCCTCGGTGCGCGAGTCCGACTCGCACTTGGCCGGTTTTGAAAATACATTTGAGATAGTAAAATTTCAAGAAAATAACCAGCCCCAGTTTAACTGTCTGTATCAGCTTTCAAAATAATTAATCGAAATCTGTTCAGTCATTTAGGAGCTACGATTCCACATACAGAGTTACTGATCCACAAGTAAACTTATAACACTCCTTAGTTTCCGTACATTGCAAAAATAAACATAGGTAGAGCTTAACATATATAAAATCATACTTACCCCATAGATAAATTCATCAAAAACAGCCTGATATCTCCAAATACTCGGTTTCGATACAAATTACATATAACATATAAGATAGTTAGACGTAACCTCCTTTTGGAATATTATAAAGATTTTATTTCCATTATAGGATCTATTCAACATAACCCCTAAAGATTACGGACAACGTTTACCTAAATCTCTTTATTAACATAACATTGAATATCATGAATATTTCATGGAATATTAAATAGGAACGCTGGATGCGTTTATTTTAGACGATTATGAAAATAGGCTTAACACGAAAATAAAATTGCTAAATTAAGTGAAGAAGATAGGAAATAATATCACTGGTTCATATCAGCTGCTCGTAGTACAAACGAATAGATCTATGTACCATCGTAATATTGAGTTAATTTTGTGTTCTCTCTGAGCTCACGTACGTACATACCCCTATAATAAATGTTCGGAACATTGAGTAACAAAACAAAGTCTAGGGCTTTCTTTGGTTCTGGCGCTCACTGCTTCGATACATAAAATCAACAAACCAATTTATTTATTATTTTTTTAATTGTTTCAGGTTCACGACTACACACACACACATGTTCTGGGAAAATAGAATAACGTAAAGAACGACAAAGCGTCTGAGCTTTAAAAATGAGAGCCTCAAGGAACGGCCATGACTCTCCGTCGGTCTGACAGCTTGCCCACGCGACTCCGGGTCAACCCTGTCCCAGCAGACCCAAACGAAAATAAAATACCAGACTCCACGACGGTCCCAGACTTCAACCACACGTCCGTCCGGGAAGAAATTATCGCCACTTGGAAATCTCTCCACACAGACGTCAACAGTATAAAAAATGGATTTACATCAAAAAACGGGGCCGTCGGCCGCAACGCGGACAGAAAGGAGTCCATTACGAACAATCCCAATACCGCTTTCATGTATAACAATAGACACGTGCGAAAGAAAATCACTTATGATAATCGAAACGGCGGGGAGGGCGATCGCTGCGTGTCAGTGCCCCTGGAACCAGGCCAAGCGGACCAACTCGAGACCGGCAGAAGCTCCTCGAGGCGTCGGAATCTGCTGCAGCGACTGTTCTCTTGGAAAACTCAGGAGTGCGAGTGCCGGGAGCGGTACATGCCAAAATACAGAAGTCGCCGACTACAACCAGAAGATCTTCTGTGCACGTGTGGTGCGAGTGCCAACCGTTTCAACTTACCGAACAGAAGAATCGCTAAAAACACGGAGCGAGGCCGCTCCAAAAGTGTAGGATATGAGGCGTCGCGTGAAGTGGCTCAATTCCGTCGGTTAGTGCAACGGTTTATTCGTATGTAGTTTTTAAAGTGGAATGGAAATCTGTTTGCCCTTATTGTCAATCGGTCAGATAGCTTAGTAATTGACAAGGCAAATTTATGCATCAACATTATGGTATCGAAATGGCAACTGGCAAAGCCGGTTAGATTGTACCAGAGAGCATACAAGCATTTTCACCATCAATTTATTGTAGTAATTCTTCACCTTGAAAGCTACATTAGAAGTGTGACACATCAGGTGCGCGAGTGCTGGCGCTACAGTGGGAGCGGAGACAGCGGCTGCGTTGCGCGCCCGAGCAGCGCTGACGCTGGCTCGCCGGTACTACCCCGAAGGAGGTTGGGGCTGGACGATTACCGTCGTGGGCACGATAGTCCAAATACTCTCGCACGGCTTACAGCTTGGAGGCGGCGCGGGGCCGATAGCCTGTTCGGCCGCTCTCAAGTACAGAGTGCCACCGCTCTACACACATGGTGAGTTACATATTGTAATAGAATCTGAAAGCTGCTTTAACAAAAATTCTTATTACTTTCTTTATTTTTGGCAACGCACTCTGTGCAATCTGCCAGTGCCAAGTAGTTTATATTTTCAAGATTCTTAGCTTAAGGTATAAATGTCTTAGTCAAATAAAGTAAGTCGTGGTTAAGCCCTTAATAAAGAACTTTCCCGCACTCGTGCTTATAATACACCACCATTTTTAAACATCAACAAAAAAAATTTTTTTACTTCTTTTGAAGTGTTTCAATATTAATAGTTTTATTTATTTTTTGGCTGTGTTTGGTTGTGATTAAACTGATACACAGACCTTACCTTATTATGTTGATGCACACAGGCGCCACAATGACGTAAGCTGTCGTCAATTTATATTTATAGTAATGTTGTGTAATATATTTACATTCTTAATATGAAAACGTATCTTAATATGAAAATGTACCTTTTCATACATCTTTCCACTGCTTTTATCATACCAAAGTTATTTTATTTATTGTCTGCATGAGATGTCTAAACTTCTCTATCTTGGCTAAGTTAAGTAGGTTTTTGCCAAATATTTTTATGAATCAGAGCGCTAAAAATAATGTGACACAATAAATCCAGTTATGCTATTAGCAGTAATATTTTTTTATTCCCTTAGCCGTTCATAACTTCGAAGGGCTTTCCACGCTCTCGATAAAGAACGTTTTCTTGCGTCCAAGATATTCAAATGAGCCAAAATATGGGAGGAGAGAGCTTACAGATCACAAATTTAAAAATATTAGTGCGTATAAACATGTATAAAAAACTAAATAATTTCTAAAATTTTCTTAGAATAAAAATTGCTGATATTGGATTTTTCATAATGGTAAGAGATAACGCCTACCATTTAAACAAAATAAAGTTAAGGCCATCGCTGCCTTGGTGCTTATTACATTCGATGGTTGGTCTCAATGTGCTTGTATTGAAATAAACCTGCACCGCTTTATAGTCGATATTCCAAAAATTCGAACTAAACGGTTCGAATCTACCTTCATTGTACAAACCGCTAAACAATGGAATTTGCTATCCTAGTGGGTGTTCCCTGATAGATACAATCTGGGTGCCTTCAAGTCGCGAGTCAATCGGTTTCTTCTAAGCGAGCGCGCTCCGTCGTAGACCGCATCTACGCTTAACGTCAAGCGAGTTGGCGGTCAAACGCGAACCAATTTATAATAAAAATAAAAATAAAATACCTTTCGAAATACAGTAGTGTTTTCACACACTACTTTTTCGTGGCAGAATATCTGGTAACTCCGGTACTTACCTTGACGACCTCATGCTAAATAGGTCCACAACTAAGGAAATTTCAATTCTTACTCATTTCTTTATTTCCAGAGGACTCAAACACTTGAGGTTTCCAAGAGTAGTGTAAAGCTGCACTTTCTAAAATAACCTTGCAATTCGTCAATCGCTATTTCTTCTTATATGCTTATGTATAGTATATACACATGTAAATATACATATATCTATGTCTTTAAGTATATATTCTATATGGTATTTATGTATAGATATTTTATAATATAGGTAGATATGTATGTGTCTTATACGTATAATTATGTAGGTATATTATGTTTAAATTGTTTTTTTTCTTTTATGCGCACACCCCGTCCTTAAGAGTCCTCTCCATACTAAGGTTGCTTGGAAGAGATCACTCTTAGCGATAAGGCCGCCAACAATTCCTCTAGTGTTAAGTATTTAAATTGTTATATTTATTTGTAATTTATGTGAACAATAAAGAGTTATATTATTACCAACATAAAAACTTACCCATAGGTATACAGGTGTGCCAAATAAACTTTTGTACGTACATACCAAACTATATAATACTGTTATAGCCTTTCTAGACAATATTTTTATAGTCTTTCATAGTACGGTTCGTAATTAATAAGATTGGCCTTGTTTACGAAAGTAACTCATAAAATCACGTATTACGTATAACTACTGTCTACATGTACGTCCTATATAGATATGATGGTATAAAACTAATGGAAAGTATAAAATATATCAAAAAGAAGTTTATAATTTCATTTATCAGATTAAATCAAATTTATAATATCCATATTTTTTTAAACTATTGAATCGAACGAAACGTTCTTCTGAGGATAAGAGAACGCCAGTCCATGCGAATGACTAGAAAAAAAATGATATAGCATTGTGTCTTCCTATTGTACATGTCGGCGCGAGACCGACCAACATCAATTATTTATTTAATTGTTAAATTAATGTTTGAATGATTTGTTATGATTTGTAAAACTTAAAATCAAACTACCCGTAGATAATGTTATGTGTTGACAAAACATTGTTTGTGTAGGCGTTGGTTTTGGTATAAATAGGGCTGTCCAACGACTTGCAAGTCAACAGTCCGGTGACGCTGTAGAGGCCAACTGGCCAACAGCAAGAGTCAAAAAAAAAAAACTTGCAAGTCAGTTGACTTCGAGCCGCCGGAACGGTCGGACCTCTTGAATATTGTAAAAGTGAATAAACTATTGCAAGTAAACAAGTTAGTTTTCTACTTCGCCGAAGCATGAGTTCTCCCTGATGATAGTGACGTCAGCAACGCTGACGTAACGCTTTTTAAAACACACTATTCCACAACCTGAGCATTTTTGTGGTACACTTTACTGAAAAACTGTCACGCCTATAGATTTGTGCTTTAACATAGTAATTTAACTTTATACCTAGATGTGTTATCAGTCAAAAAAAATATAATTTTATAACCGTTAAAAAAATGAACATTAACATTTTTGTATTCATTGGATAGAATGTTAAAAAAAAGCCCTGTAAGGTTTGCTATTTGCAGCACCCTTTAAACCAGGACACAGTAATGTTTACACACTACTACTTGGCGGAATATCTGGTACTGCGATTGCATTTATTGAAGAGTTCTAGAACTAGATAGTGCGGTATTCTGAAAAAAAAATCCATTTGAAAAAAGAATTCTTTCGGAAAACTAGAAAATGGCAAGGTGTTACTTTGCGAAAGTTTATTTTAAACTCGAGAGTTATAATATCTTTAGTGTATTAATAGTCATTCAAAAACAAAAGGAGGTCTAGTCATTCTTGGCCAAGCGCTGAAAGAGCCAATTCGTCCTGAAAATACCTCGCGTAAAGGAGTAACACGTGTTGGCAATCGGTTACTGCAGCAGAAGAGGATATAAATACTGGTGGTTATTTAATTAGATACTTGTAATTTACTAAAATTTAAGTTTAAGATTTTAAGTTTTGTCAGTCCTGTTGGCTCATTGGTTTAAGAGTTGTAGGATGTAGGTTCGATTCCCACCTAGGACAAAAAAATTGTGGTATAAACATATGTTTGTGTTCTATGTGCGGGTGGTCTGTTTGTATTATAACTATATACAAGTATTATAAGTATATCTATAGTACAAGTTTTTATAACACATTTAAAATTATATAGGAATTAAATTATTGTAGCGATAATAGCTGTTACTAGCGCGGTCGGTTCGCATACCGAAGGGCGTGGGTTCAAACCCCAACAATGAGCTTGAGCTGCCGGTGAAGGAAAACATCGTGAGGAAACCATAGCGTGGTGGTAGGGTAATTTCTAGTACTCGGCTGGCTAGCTACCACCCTCAAGTTGAAAATCTTCCGCCAAGCATCTAACGGTGTGATCCGGCCTCACTTGAGAGCCAGTACCATTCCAGGCTAAGTGTGCTTTACCATCTTCGACCACACGGTCACTTAACATCGGGTGAGTTGTAGTCAAACACAAAGCCTGTCAGCAATAAAAAAAACCCATTAAATCTGTGTTACTGTTGTGGCCAGAACGACTTATAAGCGAATACTAAATATTTAACTCTTAAGCTTAATATTATGATCATGTAAATGAGGTTCGCATCATTATAATATGCATTCACTAATTAGACAAAAAAAGTCAGTGTTTAATATTAACGTGTCAAAAAAAACGAGGTAATAGTAATCATGATTTAATATCTAACATTTCTATGAAATTGCGTTTCACTTGACTTTCCATGATTCACAATATCACTATAGAACTTAAGACAAAGTCTTCAGTTGACAATGTGATAAAAGTGCGGGTAGATTGCAGGCAAATAAATCAAGCACTTTGCCAATATCGAAGCATAACCCGGGTGTTCAAATATTAAGAACGTGAGACGCCTTTTTCATTCGTCAGCGCAAGGTTTGGCAATAAATTATCCTAACTTATATATTTTTTACTCGCCGCCTGAGTGTTAGAGAGTAAGGTTCGATCTACACTGATACAGCGAGAGTAATATCCTGACGAAACGCAGCGCATCGGACATTTAAAATGTTTATACATAAAGCCAGAGATTTGTAAAAAACGGTACTGATATAAAAATAATGTTGCATTACTATTACTACATATTATACAACAAACTCGTCCGCTGCGTCTGTCTGTTCGCGATGAATTTAAAAACTACAGAAGGGATTATCATGCGAGTTTTACTAATAGATGATTCATGAAGAAGGTTTAGGTATATAATCTATGAAGGTTTTGTGTAAATTGGTTGAAATATAATGATAAAATTGTTGGAAAATGCTGCCTAATCCCATTGAGATATAACAAAACAATGTATGGTGGGATATTAATCTTTTATAGATCTACAAAAAAGGCTGTAATGGCATATATCTACCTTTTAAGGATAGCTTACTATACCCATCTTTAGTTCCCGTGGGAAGCCGGGGCGGGTCGGTAGTAGAAAATAAGTCAGGACTCTTTGGTCATACAATTTTCGCTTCACGCTCACTATACACAAATATTGCGCCTACAAGAATCCGGATCAGTCTAGTTTTAAAAATTATCCCACTACTTGGCGTAAGCCTTTTCTCATTGTGAGAAGGATAAGGCCCTTTATCATGCTGGCCAAGTGTGGGTTGACAGATTTCAAATATCTTCAAGCTCAGACATGTATGTAGGTTTCATCACGATGTTTTCCTTTACCGTTTTAAGCTAGCAACAATACATACCTTATAAAAGATTTAAATCCTCTAGGTTTACAGTCTGACGATCTCCCACTTAAGCTGTCGTAGCGTCAAGCCTTTACGTCATGCAAACACATCAAGGTATTATTAATGAGAGCTATGCTTGGCATTTCTCTGAGGGATCGTATCCGGAACGAAGTAATTCGCCAGAGAACTAAAGTCACAGACATAGCTCAGCGTATTAGCAAGCTGAAATATCTGCCGCAGAACCGATAACCGCTGAGACTGTTCTAGAGTGGAGACCGCAAATTGGCAAACGTAGCGTAGGACGCCCTGAGACTCGATAGTGACTATATACGTAGGACAGCTGGCGGTGAATGGAAGCGAAAAGCCGAAGATCGGGCTGAGTGGCGTGTCTTGGGAGAGGCCTATGTCCAGCAGTGGACTTCGATAGGCTGATGATGATGATGATGACTATTAAGGAGTCGTCACCTATTTTCTACGCAATGTTATGTCAATACTATTTTTCTATGAATTGTTCAAAGCATAATGAAAGCTAGAATAATAAACAAATTGAACGATTTTCTACCAATACAAAAATTAATGCGAATGGAGTTAGCTAACTTACTTAACTAACTTAACTTATATAGTTATCATATTCCTAAATACCTAATATTAACACTATTTCCGTCTCCATTATTGTAACGCAATGTATCTGTTTACAAAGCTTTTAGAAGTAGGACTACATGCATATTTATACGCACACTCCCGCGGAGTGTGTAAATATACATGTATGCACACTTGCACAGGGAAGTGATTAAACAAGATTGCCTATTTGAAGAGCAAATACAAATACAAATCCAGTTGTTTTTTTTTTTTTATCTTAGGACATTACACACAGCGCCATCTCACCCCAAACTAAGCAAAGCTTGTACTATGGAAGTCAGATAGCTGCTAGAATACTTAAATACTTTTTTTGTAAATACATACTTATAATATATACAGAACACCCAGACACATAAAAAACATTTATAATTATACCACAAGATACTTGTTCTGAGTGGGAATCGAAGCCACGCCCTACGGCTCTTGGAGCAGATATACTACCAATGAGCCAACGGGGCAGTCAATGTTCTTCAGTCGGTAATTTTTTGCTAACATTTCAATACGGTGAGATTTCTGGACTTAAGATGCTATAGAAATTGGTTCTTATGGAAATACAAAGAAAGACTGCAAAAGCATCCAAACCAACTTGCGGAGCAATTAACTATCCCAGAAATTATAAATTGACTAAAAAAGACACGAGACATCTTTGACCAGGATAGTCAGCATAATGACTGACTACACAAATAAAAGAGCTGTACTTTATTGGGGGTACCCTACTCAAAGACCACCACATCACATCTGTTTATAAGCAACAGGGCTGTTTGCATGATAAAAATTGAAAAAAAAAAGTTCCTGTTATGTTTACATGCACTCGTATTACAGAAAAATAACGGAAACAGGAGAAGCTATTTTCAGACTCAGATTATGTTGTTAACTGTTCGAATGGGAGCAATCGCTTGTTTGTAAAACGAATTTATGGCGATAAAAGCAATCTAGTTTAGTATTTTGCTGATAAAATTCACATTCATTTGATCCCTGATTTTTTTTTATTGTTCCGGGTGAGCTTAAAATATTTAAATGGAATTAGTGCTATGAAAGGTAAGACGCAAATTGTTGTTGCCTATTAAAACTAATAAATTAATGCACTACAAGATTTCAGAGAAAAATCATAAATCATATTTATTAATGTATGATTTTTGAATTGATAATTAAAATTTCAATAGTTATTCTGTACTAGTAGTACAATTAAAAATAAATCCGGAAAATTTAATTTTAAAATGTCAATAAGATATTAAAATTGTAAAAAATAAATGTAAAAATTATATAAAAATGTCATAAAAAAGTAATTAATAAATGTCAAAACTCACAAAATTCATTGTAGCTGTAAAACGTGTGCACGTTTCAGTCGTGACTTAAAGCTGCCCATAGAAGGCGCTGAAGTGATATGCTTTGGCAACTTGTTAACAATATTATCACCGAAATACATCTTCACCACACCACACAACAGTCTACAAAGTAATTATATTATCATCTAAATAATAAAAAACAAAAACGCTCTCCACGTCTGTCTGTTTTTCCGCTTACTTTTAAGCCACATTTCGATTTGCCATTTCGATGTGGTTTTCAATATCTTATAGATATTTTTTACGAAAGGTTTGTGTTTACAAATCTTCCGTAAAAAAATATATAATATACATCATCAACATCATCAGCTCTTTGCTATCCACTGCTAAACGCAGGCCTCTCCTGATGCACGTCACTGAGCTTGGTCGCAATGCTCAATCTGCATATAAAATACATAAAATCCGTCCTAATTAAACTTATATTTATAGAGAAATCCAATGTTTTGTCATTGAGACAATATAAATCGCATTCGTGTAAAGTCGAGGCGGGTCGCTTGTTAGACCTAAAAGCCTTCTAAAGAATGCCATTAAAACTTTTCATTTCGAATCCACTTTTTCAATGTTTATTTTTCTGTAGTATAAAATAATGACACGAACGAGGTCACTAGCAAACGATAGAAATAGATGTGGTTGTTAAGACGGTGCTCGTGTTGAAGTAAATGGAAACTGCTTTTTTATACATTTGGCTATCGTTTACGTACCTTCTGCGAATCTCTCGCAAATAATATGCTAGCACATCTGCTGTGAAGGTAGACAGAACATTTCACTCTACCTAATCAGTTGTTTTCTTTTTTATATTTACGTATACTTTCACTGTAGCATGTATTTTTAATGTAACGTACATAAAGCTTTCTTCATGGTAAGAAGTAACCTTAACATGAACAACTGAACATTGCAGCGGTATCTAGAACCTTGACTAACAAAACAAAGTTCAGGGTATCGCTGTTGTGGCGCTTGTTTCTTTGAGACTTTCGATAGTTAGTCTCAAATTTCAAGCGCAACGTAATTGACACACCACTGCTCGGCGGCAGAATATGTGATACTGTGATGGTACCTAGCTAGATGGCCACCTACTATAAAGATCTGCCAGGTCAGCCGTTTCTGTAAACCATTCCAGTGCTGGACACGGACCTCTTCTCATTGTTAGAAGGGTAACGCTATAATAATAATTTTCAATTTAATTTTAAGTTTTCCTTTACCGTTTGAAGTCAGAGACAATACTCACATAACTTAAAAAAGACAGAGGTTTGTGCCGTGGGATTCGAACCCAGAACCTCCAGATTACAAGGCAGAATGCCTCCCGACTAGGCTGCCTGAACTAAAGAGATCTATCCTACTAATAACCTAGTAATAAGGTAATATCCACATGAAGCAAAATATGATGGGATTGAAAACCTCTATAGCCTAGAGTGTATTTATCTTATGCGTTAAAAAATGATCAACATTAGTTAACTTTTTTTTTTAAATTACAAATAGGCTTGCGTTAGACCGCCATCTCGATGTTAAGCGAAGATGCGGTCTAAGGATTCGCTCGCGAATTGAAGGCACCCAGATTGTATCTATCAGGAAACTATGACTCAAGCAGCAAATTATAACAAAAAAAAAAAAAAAAATATATACAAAAAAATATTATTATAAATTAATACAATGTCGTAAACATGGGAGTAATTTAACTGTATTTTATAGATACAATTTTAATAACAAGGGACGTGCACGGTATACTTAACATTTATGCATAGTGACTGTAATCACATAGAGTCGACTGTTCACTCTAAAATGGTCAATTCTCGGTGGGATACTAAATAACTTAAAAGTCTATTTTGAGTCCAGGTGTAAGTTATTCTTGTCGTTCCGTATTCTAAAGGGAACCTAAATAAGAAGCTATCGGTCCGCGTAATACAATTAGGGAAGATATTTCGATCAGCGATCGGTGCTATTTTCTAACAAACCCTAACAATAGAAATGTTCTCCAAGACACAAACCCTGCCCATGAAAAATGTTTCGTAACTTTTCAATTGTATTATTTTGAATAGATCGTAACCCAGAAAGTGGGCGTAAGACTTTCTACATAAAGTTCCAGAACGACAAAGTTTTAAGCCATGACTTGCAACAACATGATTGATATTTGTGTTCAATTCGATATTTTAAGTCAATATTTGTTCCAAGCTTTCTCAGTTAGTTTTTGCACGAGTTTATTGGCTCCGTATGACATATCTATATCTAAATTGATGTCAAATCTTCAACTAAGTAAAGTATTTTTTTTTTAATTATTAAAAATACTTTTCACACTTGAATCGATTTTTTTTGATCTAAACACAATTTAAAAATCAACATTGGAAAATCGACCTTAATTTATTAACTTGTAGCGATAGCTCTGTGGTTAGTGAGATTGGATCGCATGCCAAATGGTATGGATTTAAACCTTATTAATGAGTTTGAACTGATGGTAAACACAAACATTGCATAGTGAGGACATAACATGGTGGTTCTAGTAATCGACTGACTATCTACAACCCTCCAACTATAAATCAGTCGCCAAGCACCTAATGACCGATACACCGGTAGCCTCACTTTACAGCCAGTTTCTATTCCAGGCTAGGTATGTTTACTTTCTTAGACTTTACCGTTATATAACATCAGGTGAGCTTTGTTCAAATTCATAAGCTTCAAAAATAGTAGGTACATTTTAAGTTGTTAAATTTGTAAATGTGAACGTAAAAGATAATTTGTATTAAAATCTTCCAAAACGCCTTTTTTTGCATTTCTCCCTTCATAAAAACTATAAATGAACCTCAAAAATCAACCTCGCGTTCTTATAACAATAAACCACCTTAAACCGACGACAAACTCAGTCCAAATGTTGTGTTAATATTGGTAAATCTATCTTCAAAATTGTCGATAAACGAACTCGATCAGAAGTAGAGCAAAATAAATATCGATTTCAACGCCCAATCCTGCCAAAATAAATAATGAAAATAACTTTGACCTAATTAGAGCAATGAACCGCATATGAATACAAGTGTCTGTCGGAAACCCAACGATTATACAATTTAATTATAACTTGTCATTATACTTAATGACAATTATTATGTAAATTTAATAAGACAAACGAGACGCTCTCCTCGTGGTAAGAGATAACGCTTCTCTATGACTATTGTAGCGATACACAGAACTTTGAGTAGCAAAACCAAGTCCAGGGCATCACTGGTATGGCACTCATTACTTTTCGACTTTCGATGTCCGTGGGGTTAGGGTATTTGCGCCTAATTATACTATACACTATATAATTATACAACTTCAACCACAGACACTGATAAGAAAATCATAGTACAGATATAAAGTTAGTTAAAAAATATAGCCCACTACCAGACCATCAAATGTGTCCGAAACTATAGTCTATGTTAATGAAACGTGAGTAATTCCGTACAGGTAAAACAAAAATGTACTAAAACCACGTCAGTTTCCATAGTAAGACTTGTTGTTTATAGTTTGACAAGCAGTACTACAAAATACCCTACCACCATGCTATGGTTCCCTCACGAGGTTTTTCCTTCACCGGCAGCTCAAGCTCATTATTGCGCGGTTCAGACGGTGGGTTTAAACCAACGCCTTTTGGTGTCTAAACCGCTCTAACCACTGAGTTATCATCGCTACAGACATTCCTAGAGTCGTCATCTATTTTCTAAGCAATGTTAAATCTATACCTACTACTTTTTTTTAACTTAATAAACTAAGTGACATTACATAGTGTTATTTTTAACTGTGGTACATTAATTATGAAGAACGGGATTGGAGGATTACGTACGTACTTTGTACCAACATAAAAAATAAAATGCTATCCAACCAAAGTAAAAAGCGTTATATTTGCAATGTATACCATGCAGTCGTTAATGATTTTAATGTTCGTCATGCTATGCAATTTTTCTTGTAAAGTCAACGACAGTAAATTTACCTTTAAAAAATTTATTAGGAAGTGCTGACTTTTAAACGTAGTGTTTATATATCCCTTTTGTTACTTACATTGCACATGGTTGACCAAAATTAATTTTTAATCAAATTTAAAGAATAGGAATAATTTCTAATAATTACTCAACCATTCACCCTTGTTTAAATGACAAATCGTGATAATATTATCTTTAGTAATAATGCGAGTCAACATAATTTGAAATTCAATTTGTTTTGGGTAATGCAGTGCGTAGTTATATTAAAATTATTATAAAAAGACATGATATATTTATTAATCAAAACTTTTAATTTTAAAAGTTTTATTTTTAACTTTTAACATTGTATGTTTTAAATATTCCTTGAAAATGTTGCTGTTTTAATCTTATAGTGCTAAATTACGGGCTCGAGTGTGATCAAGCGGTATTTCATAGTTATGTTTTTTTTTTTTTGTGTTTATATTTACTAAGCTTCTTATAAAGTTGCCACTACTTTACTAGACTCAAATAGACTTTGTGAGACGTTGATCGTATTTCTTTGATTTTATTTTTATTTTAGGTACTTGATATTATATAGTTTTTTTTTAAAATTACGCAATACTGGCAGAATACACAGAAAGCTATGTCAAAAAGAAAAACAAAAGAAAAGTCACAAAGCGAACTCTTTTACTTTAGAAACAAAATAAAATAACGTAAATCTAAATGCGTGTGAGGTATTGAACACATAACACGATTTTGAAGTATTTAATTTTACAAGGATGTTCTTTTTATATTCCCAACATAGTACCATTTGCATAAGTAAATTCCACGTGTAGTAATGAACATAAACGTGTCGCAACTGTGATTTGCGAGGTTTTATGACAGCAAAACTCTTCCTATGCCCATATTCTAGAACATACGAAATTCCGTCCCAGTCACTTTTATACCAACTACCTAATTGAGAATGACAGGTGGTAGAGAGCAACCCCAACAATGAGCTTGAGCTACCGGTGATGGTAAACATCGCGAGGAAACCATAGCGTGGTGGTAGGGTACTTTCTAGTACTCGGCTGGCTAGCTACCGGCCTCAAGTTGAAAATCTGCCGCCAAGTACCAAACAGTGTGTTCCGGCAGCCTCATTTGAGAGCCAGTTCCATTCCAGGCTAGGTGTGTTTACCATCTTCAACCACACCGTCACTTAACAGGTGAGCTGTGGTCAAACACTTAGCCTGTCACTATAAAAAAAAAACAACGAACTAGTACTAATAAAAATGCTCTTCCTGACCATCGTGTATTCATTTTTGTCACTTTTTAAGTAATTTAACAGGCTCTGCTTTACTTGTGAAGTTCACAGAGGTTGGCAAGCAGAAACACACCAGGGTTTTATTGTGGCGAAGAGACCCACATAACCATGTTCCTTTCCCCGGAGTTGGTGGTATTAATTAAGGATTTTGCTTAGTCATAAAGAGTGTAGAGAAGCACTTCACTTCGCCTCGGACAACTTTGTTTAGCTTCAGCCGACTTCGAAGCGTTGTCGAGATTTGTACCCGAGTCAAAGAACTTGAAGTACTCTGAAGTTTGAGTATAAAGTAGCTCACTACATTACTGCTTCACGCTGCTATATAATTAATTTTTACACTTTTATTTTAACAAGCTGCACCCCGCTGAATCACCCGCGTTCTCTGGGATAAAAAGATTTTAAAAACTTTTTTATTTTTTTTTAAAACATTACTTAAAATTTCCGACATTTCTCGTGAATTTTCGAAATCTTTTCTTGTAAAAATGTTGTGCTATATAGTTTTTTTTTTACTGTCTTTATAGGGGAAATCTTTCAGTGAGAAATTGTATTGGGAGTAATTATTGAGAATATTAATATTTATGGTTAATGAAGACTACTAAAACCGAATTTTATAAATAAATAAATCAATAAGAAAATAATAATAACTATTTTATTCGAAAAACAAATACCTAACGAAAAAATATCAGTAGGAAGCAGAACATTGCGTTTAATTATGGATATATAAAAGAATGATCTATTATGGAGAAGACAACTAAAAAATATATAATTCAATGAACGAATTTCCAAATCAAAGTGTCTAAAATTTTGTATTTAAATAATTGTATGGGACATGACCTAATCGCAAACGAATTAACACAGACTTATAAAAAGAGCGAAATTTAAAGAACCAATAGATTTGTTTAGTCTAAGGGCTGCACTGTCTTTTTTTATTTGAGGCGTGTTACCTGTTTAAATAAATTATAATGTATTTTTTAAAGATATAATGAAATAATATATGTAACTATTTGGGGCGCGGATGCTCGGGTTTTGGTGCGTGAATTAGGGCAACGCATAAAAGATCAGTGTGGTGACCCTCGTTCCGGCTCGTTCCTGGTGCAAAAGCTGGCCATTGCTATCCAGCGCGGGAATGCTGCCAGCCTCATGGGTTCCTTTGCACCGGGTACAGTAAGGGGCGGTATATTTTGACTGAATGTTGTTAAAATTCTTCTGAGTAGTTATGTGATTTATAAATATGACGTTTTTATGGCATTTTTGTAACTATTAACTAATCATAAACATTAGTATGACCATATCCACTCATTTATAATTCATGTCATTCAGGCATGTCATTTATGTTGCACGGCGTGCGATCGACTGCGCTCCGCACGAAATTACATGAGTGTGGACGCTCACTTTGGATTTCGATGAAATTAAGACGAAGATTTCGCCTGGAGACTTGGCAATTAGTGTGATAGCTGTTTAAAATAAAGGGGTTGCCATGTTTCTTTGTGTACAGACATGACTTGTAGCTTTAGCATATTAATTTGCGAGAAATACGTAAACATAATTATGTTTATCACCGGGACTTAATGGCGCACAAAATACTGTGAAATTAGTTTTGTTAATTTACTTCGTCCTTTCGGCCAGAGCTACGGTCACGAGTTGACTGGAGAATAAGGAGATAAATAAGAGTATAAATTATAATATAAATAAGAGGTGTTGTTGAATAAAATCTTCACCTACTGCAAAAGTCCTCTCCACTGAATGACATTATTATTCACTAATGGTTCGTGAAGCGGTTAAAAAAAAGAACATTGCAAATTTAATCGGGAAGATAGATTTTCAGTCTTTAACAAGTGCTAGTATCGCGGTGTAGTTTCAGAAGTCTGAAGATGCAGTTAGTGTAATGAGTTAGTGGTGATAGTTTTACGTTTTTATATGATCTAAATGACGGTAGACTTTGGATTTCACAGCATAAATGTTAAGCTCGTAGATAAATAGGTCCTGTTGTTTTTGGTAATGCCCTGTGGTAAGACCAGATAAATACGTGAAGGTTGCTTAAGTTGAATAGATGAGAGGAAGTTAGATTGTTTGTACTTTGTTCTTCATAGTAAAATCATTTTAAAGCTAGAGTGAATAAATTTCTTTAATATACACTCCTTCCACTTTTTTGTTTATTTCATAACAACTAGCCTGTCAGTCAAAAAAAAAATAGACGTGCTCCAACTTCGGCTATACCGTCGCATTCCATCAGGCGATATAATACATACAAAACCAGACTCAGAATAAGCAGTTATCGTCACCTAAGTGTTTCAAACGAAGTAGTTTCGACAGGCTAGTAGAAGTTTGAGCAGCCTCGTTGAGAGACCTGGCTTTAAAGCGTTGGCTTTCAATCTGGACGTCCTAGGTTTAAATCCCTAGGCACGCACCTTTGTTTTTTACCCCTGACACAAAAAAAGAGTGTTATAAGTTTGACGTCGATGTCTGTCTGTCTATGTTCGCCGTGGTGGTGCCGGCGTAAGAATAGTACCCCACCCTCTCTACCCGTGGTTGCCGTAAGAGTCGCCTAAGGGATGTAATCCGAAAGATGGGCAGCAGCGTCTTTCTTAAACAATGACACCTAACTGCGCTCGCCAACCCGCCTGCCAAGCGTGGCGAGTATTGGCAAAACCTCCCCAGGAGGAGTCCTATATCCAGCAGTGGACATCCTATGGCTGATGATGTGTGTGTGTGTGTGTGTGTCTGTCTGTGGCATAGTAGCTCTCTAACGGATGGACCGCTTTCGATGCTGTTTTTTTCATCTGAAAGCCAGTTTCATTGCGGTGCTTCTTAGCTATGTTTGGTTAATTGTATAGGGGGTTTTTAAATTTTTAATTTAATTAACTTACTGTAAGTTATTGCCGCTGACTTCAAACGGTA
Organism: Biston stratarius; assembly: GCA_950106695.1. Taxonomy (NCBI): domain Eukaryota; kingdom Metazoa; phylum Arthropoda; class Insecta; order Lepidoptera; family Geometridae; genus Biston; species Biston stratarius. The sequence goes on along the minus strand of OX467106.1, from coordinate 35,813,675 downwards.
AAGGTAATCACGAGCTACGTGTCCGAGAGATTACAAAAAAAAGTTTTTTAAAATTTGTGAAGTCTGTCAACCCTCACTTGGTCAGCCTGATGAATCTTATCCTTCTCACAATGAAAAGAAACCCACTCCCAGCAGTGGGATAGTTTATAAAATCAGGGCCGATACGGATGCGAAATTATTTCCCATAGAAAAAATCCAAGGTGAACTGATTCACAAATAAGATCAGTCCATTTACAGAAACGAATGAAAAATTGAATTTTTCAATCCGGATTTTACTGAACTCGAACTCGGCTTCCACTCGACAAGATTAAAGTTAGCCTATATGGGTATTGACATTAGTCACCGGCGGTCTAAAAATTCAATTTATTTGGAACATGTCAACGTTCATTCAACACACCGCCATCTAGCCTTAAACTAAAAGAAGCTTTAGGAACCAGATAACTCATAAAATACTCATATACTTATTTTGTAAATACATACAGACACCCGGACACAAAACAAACATGTATCGCTACATAAATGTTTGGGTAGGAATCGAACCCGGCGTGGGTTTCATTCCCACCCACAGCTCTTGAAGCAGATATAGTACCAAATGATCTAGCACAACAGTCAAAAAGAAAGGTTCTAATTATTTTACGAGCTACACCGTCGCTTTCCATTAGGCGATTTAATGGACGAACGTACATATGTATGTAGATGCATTTCATATTACGACGCTAGTTCTAAGCTCAAGGTACTATGCTGTTTAGGATTACGTGGCTAGTGGACTACTCTCTTTATTTTAAACAAAATAAGGGTTTTTTTTTTATGGATTTCACAGACCTCGTTTGGAGCAATTATGTGAGAATCTCGGTCAGGAAGGTGGTACCCACTAAAAAGCCTGGCATGTCCTTCTCCACGCTTACAGTAAGGCCCACGGGAACGCTTGTACACAGCCCCAAACTCAGGAATCCTATAGTGTAAAGTTCAGGGTCACCACCACGGAGTATTAATATTGATAGTCTTAGACAAATAATGTACAGCTTTTATTTTTTAGAAATACTCCATAAGAATTGTGCTTAAATATAACAAACGTTATCATTATTGTATATTAAACATTGAATTTTTAATAAAATAATGCATAAAATAATGACTTCAGCTCACTTGATTTTACTTGACGGTGGGGTCGAAGAGATAAAGCACACCTAGCCTGGAATGAACTGGCTCTCAAGTGAGACCACTAGAACATACCGTTAGATGCTTGGGCAGATTTTCAACTAGCTAGCCAGCTAGATACTAGTTAGCCAGCCGAGTACTAGAAAATACCCTACTATAATGCTATGGTTACCTTACGATGTTTTCCTTCACTGGCAGCTCAAGCTCATTGTTGGGGGGTTGAACCCACGCCCTTCAGGGTGTGAAACGACCGCGCTAACCACTGAGCTATCATCGGTATAAAATCTTACGAGTATATACATATATACCTCTTGTCACAACTAAAGTACTATATTTCAAAGCAGTTCCGTTTCTTGCTAAGAAGCGCTTTTACCAACAACATCATAAATAACGTCGTGACTTATTTAGAAATAGACTTTCACGAAATTCCTACCTACAAATTGCTCTCTACAAATCTCTTGGCCACCTTCCCTTTTCCGATTGTCTTCCCTATTGATAGTAATTGTCAAAGCGTGGCTAAGTGCGGCCTATACAACTGCTACCCTTTGTGAACCTTTTGTCCCCTATCGGAAAAGCCGTTTTCTGAACAATCTATTAATAACATCCTATCATAACTTACGCACTCTCGGAGAAAGATTTCTTGACTATAGTACTCTTTTTATGTGCTGTAAGCTGGAAAGTTAAAATAAGCTTTGGGTTACATACACATATTAAGTAAACGCTTATGTGTACAAAGTCTTTTATAGAGTGAATAATAAATAATAGTTTAAAAAAATATGCTTTGCTTTATCATCAGTCCAAATTTTCAATTTAATGAAAGTTGTTTAAAATTAACTTGACAGAAAGATTCCGTTCCGTTACATTCATAGAAGTCAAGCTAATAAAAGCGTCTTAAAAAGGATGTTTTTTAATTCATAATAGGTTCCCGTTTGACCAGACTGCCTGATGTTAAGCAGTAGTGCGGTCTAAGATGGAGCACGCTTACCTAGATGAAACCTAGCTCTAGATTTGAAGAAACCCATATTGTACCTAACAGGGAACACAGACTCCGGTAGAGAGATCCACAACCTCGCTGTGCGAATAAAAAATATGGAATCAAAACGCACGCTGTTGATCATAGCAATCAATATAATTATTATTAATAATACCTATATTAATATCATAACAATTGCACGTAGATTGTCAATCTACGCATCAAATTTATGCACTTTAAAAACTCTGGAATAATATATCCCAAGTAGAAAAAAGTCATAATCTCCACATTCACACGGCAAGAATGTCGAACTCTGTCGGAGTCTGTTTCCCGAAAAGTATGGTACAGTATAATATGGGTGTCTTCAAATCCAAAGTAAACAGGTAAGTTCTAAGTAAGCGTAAGCCATCTAAGACCGCATCAGGCGGCATGTTGTCAAACGCAAACCTATAAAGGATAAAAATAGAAGAGTAATATACCTTAATAATTATGCCAATAATAATATACCAGTAATATAGAGTAATATACCATTGCCACACTGGGTGGCAATGCTAAGCTTTTAACCGACGTAGATGCCAGCATTCTGGTCACCTGAAGCCTCCGAAACGTTCGGTCACAGGTCAGGAAAGGCTGGCCCTCACGGGCATAAAGCTTCCACCCCAAAAAATATGTATTCTTGAAAATATTTGATTCGAATTTCGAAAAAAAAATATCTATCTAAAAATCTTAAAGTATTTTTTTTTATAATTATTGAAACACGATTTCTGTTTTGATTCTATATTACAACGTTTCACATTATCGACACGTCGCTGTCATATGTATGCTTCGTCAAATACATTAACGCTCCTATTGACTGCTAAACTCTTTGTTAACAGTTAATGTGTGATAGTACTAAGTGTTAAGAAGATAGGTCTCCTTAGCATGAGGTCATGTAGGTAGGTACCACCGCACTAACACAAATTCTGCCGGCAGTTAGTGTCTTAGTAATATTACTGTGTTCCGATTTGAAGAGTACAGCAGCTAGCGAAATTACAGGGCCATTGAAAATAATTAATCATCGGATGAAAAGTAATGAGCGCCAAAGCAGCGAAACCCTTGACGTTGTTACTCAACGTTTTGGGTACCGATGCAATAGTCATGGACATACAATATATTTTACAATCAGGATATTGTTTCGTTCGTTTCATTTATTTCTACATAAAAAAACCCTGCTAAGTTATATAGCCAGCCTTAGTAAAGTACGATGGTTTTAGTTATTTACTTTATTTAAACAAATTTAAAACTTGTGGAAATTCGCAAAGTCAAGGAAACATATCCGAATTTTCTTTGATAAAAAAAGAAACGACAATTCGATTAAACCTCAAACCACACAATGCGTGCGACACTTTTGATATGAGTAGGTTTTCCCAAAGTCGATTCACGACAAGGTCAGCGAAAAATTGTTTTGCTAGCCTTTGCCTTTAGGCGGTGAGCGATGTTATCAGACTTCTCGAAGTTCACTAAACTCTTTATTTTCCAGTGATATACAAGCTAGGGTTACAAGCCTGGTGTGTACTCAACGGAAAGGTTCACATTGTACTCATTTATATAAAGAACTTTTTCTATGGGCACAACTCCGAAATTGCATTAAAAACTATTGTTTCATACACTTTGGTAAAGTAAATGACTTTTAACAAGTTTTAGGTAAGCGTACTCCACCTTAAACCGCAACCTGCCAATGTGAGGTTAATCTAAAAAAAAAAAATTTTTACTATGGTACTGCAGTTTTTTTTATTTGTGCGCATAAGCAAAGTTGATCTAAATGATAAGTGGGATGACTTCTTGACTTAGTATACCTCAAGCTTATAACCCTATATATGTAGGTACTACGTACTAGACGACATGATCCCAAAACTCACTTTGTCCAGCGCAACCCCAAAGCGGTATATCTCAAAACTGCGAAAGTTTTTAAACGAACTACGCCGTTTGTAAAAAGCGAAATCATACAAATTGCCTGCGACATATACACCTCATTAAGTACTCCACAAAAGTGCTGAAATTGAAAATTCCTTAACTTTAAATCAATTTAAAATCTTCACGAATTTTAAAGTCGTGTACAGAACTATCATCAGATTGTGTGACAGTTTTTTCTGTTCTCTGCAGTTGAACTGAAAGGATGAGCATTTGGATCTCAACATCTAGCACTGGTATTGCCCCGGATATTAGCACCGAACCGGCAGCTTCTGTGGGTGCCAAAATCATAATATAGGTACCTCCATCTAGCTAAGTCACATCTCTAGGAAAACACGTTTTTCCGAGTTTTAAATTGTATTTACACCGAGCAAAGCTCCGTCGCCCAGATACTAAGTAATACAGACGTAACTACAGAGTGCAAATTCATTAAAGGCTAACTATTCTCTCGGTTACAAAAAATGCCACCTATACATATTGTGACTTTTTAAACTAGGTATTTGATCGCTCTGGGACAAATATTTTTGAGACACTATAATTTTTTTGCCCCAGTTGGAAAAAATAGTAGATCCATGGCTGCATGTATACTAATTATTATTTTCTTAATAAATAATCTCACTGAGATTTATAAACAAAGCTGAAATAACTTTTTGTCATTTTTCTTTTTATAGCTGATAGGCTTGGTGTTTGACCGCAACTCACCTGATGTTAAGTGACGGTGTGGTCGAAGATGGTAAAGCACACCTAGCCTGTAATGGAACTGGCTCTCAAGCGAGGCTGCCGGAACACACCGTTAGATGCTTGGCGGCAGATTTTCAACTTAAGGGTGATAGCTAGCCAGCCGAGTACTAGAAAGTACTCTACCACCACGCTATGGTTTCCTCGCGATGTTTTCCTTCATCAACAGCTCAAGCTCATTGTTGGGGTTCGAACCCACGCCCTTCGGCATGCGAACCGACCTTGCTAACCACTGAGCTATCATCGCTAATCGCTATCATCATATCGCTATAAGTTGTATATTGTTTATAGGATTGATTACCTATTTCGTCACATTGAAGGCAAAAGTTACGAAGCAGGTAATCAAGTTAAATAAATATGCAAAAGGACTTTATAAATGGAAGCGCAATTCCGCTAAGACAATTAATGAAATGACCAGATCCGCTGAAACTCACTCATTCTAATGAAATTGGAATGTTTACTTCGTTTGCATGCGAGTGAAAATGGAGATTGTATTTTTTGTGGGAACAGATTTAAATAATTTAAATCTGTTCTGTTACATAATAGCCATATTTTTCCGCTATGACTAACGTCAATAAAAGAGATTTATTCATGTACGTTGATATTTTTATAGGTGATATGGTCATGGATATGCGTTATCTATAACCATCGGGCGAGCGTCCCGTTCGTATCATTAGTTTTCCATAATAAATAGGTGACAGGTTAGGTTTTTCACTACAGCTCGACTGATATTAAGTAACGGTGTGATCGAATATGGTAAATACACCTAACCTGGAATGGGAACTGGCTCTGAAATGAGTGATTACTTCGACATTTAAGAAATTTATAATAAGTAGAAAAAGCTTTTAAATTGGTATTTTTGATTTAGGTAGTGGGTCTTTTGCCGTGGTGGTGCCGGCGTAAGATTTGTACCCCACCCTCTCTACCCGTGGTTGCCGTAAGAGTCGGCTAAGGAATGTAATCCGGAAGATGGGCAGCAGCGTCTTCCTTGAACAATCACACCTAACTGCGCTCGCCAACCCGCCTGCCAAGCGTGGCGAGTATTGGCAAAACCCCTCCCCATGAGAAGGCCTATGTCCAGCAGTGGACGTCTTATGGCTGATGATGATGATGATGGGTCTTAAACCAGCTTGAACCTTTAACTCAAACTTTAAATTTCACTTTCAAACTTTATATGATTATTTTCGGATACTTTTATTATGTATTGTTTAAAGTCGGCTTAAAAAGATAATTAAAAGTTGCTCAGTAAAATTCTCATGACATATGGACGAATGTGGTAATCGCCTAATTTCTACAATATCCAAAAAAATTACTAGAAAAAGGTTTATAACCTCTGATTTTACAGGTCACGATTTGCACCACTGTATTACTACCCTGTGAATTGAAACACACATAAAACGCAAATACGTGGGAAACATTTTCGGGGAAAACTTCATCGTTTGCATTTTATACAAATCTATATGTTATCCTTTGTGAAAAATTCTTTGGATGATAGAGTTCGCGATTAAACCTTCTTATTCTCTTTGAGCTGAAACTCCGTTCATCCATATAAATGTATTCTAGGTAGAACTAATCCTTATAACTCCAGTGACTAGACTATTTTGATTGATGGATTTCTTCCCATCAGCCCTCTCGTAATATAGGTGAAAGCGACGTGACGTTGCAGAATTATTCCGAATTTAATTGTTCAGATTTCAACGGGTAGGCGTAATTTTAATTAATCATTCCTTGGGACAGATTCTTACAAAATATTGCGGTGTTATGTGTTGAGGGCGTAACTTAAATCTCTCTAGCTGGCTTACTCAATCTACGCAAGTTAGCGTGGTCAGTTATTATAAATAAATAAATATTGTACGTAAAATAAAACAACGGCTCGTCGGGAGAAGACGTATCGACAAACATTTATTTTTAGAAAACCTTTTACATTAGTTCATAGATGTCACCACTAGTCTTCTATTGTAGATATAATTTAAACACTCCCAATATTGATTAGATGGCATAAAAAGAGAGGCCTATATCTAGCAGTGGGATAAAGAAGGCTGTGATTGATGATAATGATGAAATACGGCTGACTCTCAGTCAGTTAAGTATTAGTGCTTAGGGTTTTGGTAATTGGTAGGTACCTATGTACCCATAGTCAACGACAAAGTCTTCAACAATTTGCTAATTTAACGGACTACATAAAGACAATAAAAATTTAAAAGTGAAGCAGCGCCCTGGATGAAAGTAAATGAACACAGTTTTTTTTTTGTTTTTTTTTTTTGTACTTACTTCTTCTCGGAAATTAATATGAACCGAAACAACCATACTTCTTTGTTTTGAAATTCTCTTCTACGAGTAGGTACGTAGAATTCGTTGTACCACACTGATGAAGCAAAAACTTTTACGCGTTCCCGCCATAAATCTAATGACAATCTAAGGTACATGTCCATCTATAGTGTTTTTTTTCCTCTTTCTTCTTGGCATTGCACTCTGTGCATTCTGCCCGTTTCAATGTTTCTGTATTTTGTGCTGCAGTCTTCAGTTTTCAGCTTCTTTTTCTTTATATTCAATGTCCAGTCTTGGTTAAGTCCAGTCCGTGCCAGTCAAATCTAGTCATACTTTAGTAAAGTAGTGGCGACTTTACTATAAGCTTCGATGGAGTTTTGGAAGCAACACGAAAAGTCATGTTTCGCCACATTATATGACTTTCCCACACTCGCATTTTTAATTCGACACTTTATAAATAAAACACCACTATTTTTATACATAAACGCTCGAAAAACATTCGATTTGGAAAAAAAAATACAATGGGGCGACACCACTCTTTCCGCGTTCCCGCCAAAAACTCATCTAAAGTGTTTCCATTAATCTGTGATTTTGTTTGTTGCTGTCAACGTCAAGTTGCTGCCTATGTCAAAGTCAAACAAAATAAGTACTACAAGCTTCGATGGAGTTCTGGAAGCGACACGTAAGGTGATGTTTTCACCATATTTTATTACTTTTCCCACAAACGCGACCGTAATTGGCCACTTTACGAATAAAATACCACCATCAACCTGTACAGTGAGTTTTAACAACAAAACCTGTTATTGTCATTGTCCCTAGGGATACGAAACACACTATAACACACGCACACACATACGGTTATAAACTTGGGGTGTTTTAAGCCAAAAAGTGGTCATTATAATAATCGTTATGAACAACTATTATTATAAAACCAACTCTGGCAAAAAATTTAGCTGTTCAATGGAAGAATATCATTGCCTTCAACAAAATATATTGAACATCTGTTTTTTTTTGTGATTTCAGGGTTAATTAGTATAGTAAGATTTTAATTCCTTCGAGATGTCGTTCTATTCAATCTGTCACCATAATTTTTACTCCAAAGTTCGTGTAATACATGAGCTTCATCCAGTCACACTCAATTAGGTAGCCACATACAAACACAATCTTGATAGAAGAAAATAAACTTTGCGTGGATACCAAGGCCTTTAGTGGTACACCACTCAGTTTCCCGACAAGATAACATTATTTATAACCATATGTAAGAATAATTTTACTAAGATAATATGAACTTATTTATAACATAAGTCAATGTGAAAATTCAGGCAACCGAGTAACTAGACCTTTTATCTTCTATAGGACGTGGGTTCAATTTCCGCTCACTACAAAAAATTTATGTGACGATAGTAGATGTTTTTTTCTGTCTGAATATGTATTTCCTTAGTTTGGGACTATAAGTATCGATAGACATTTCATATCTACAGATATTTATTTATGTCAAACTAGCGACCTGGCTCATTTTCGCATAGGTACAATTTATTTCGCCGACTTGATTACAAAAGATTATATTTATCTATTTATACTAAAGTTTAATAAGGATAAACCTAAAAATAAGTACCATCATTCTGTAAAAAAATATGTCTAAATAATAAATCAATATCGTAGGACAGACAGGGCCATCTTACCCCAAACTTAACAAAGCTTGTAAGATGAATGTCAAATAACTGAACTTTTGTTGTGCTCAAATACTTATAATACTTACAAAAATGACAGTGAGAACCGTATCGAAATCTGTAACGTAGTTTAAGACAGTTAACGGGGAAACACACAAATAACTGATAGAATATTTAATTAGGTACTTTAAAAAAAAAATTATATATACTTATAATCGGCGAATGAATATCTTCATTCGCCGCTTATAATACTTACAGAAATTACTGAGAAATCCGTACTGGGGTTTAAGAAAGTTTACGGCGACCGACGCGGACAGCGACTTTGTTTTATACTATTTAGAGAAGAGAAAATTTTAAAAGGAACTTTTCACACATTGACGCGACCTGCGGCAGCTGCCGTAATAGTGTCTATAAAAGATGTAGTCGCTTCCGCAGGCTGTGCCTGATTGAATACAAATATATATTCTATTCATTAACTCCTAAAAGTTTTTTTTATCATATAATTTATACGTGCACAGTCGATTTTTATCTGTTAGCGTGAAAAATGAATTTGAATTTCGAACGTGACGGCGCAAAACGTTTTTTTTTAAATATCAAAACAATCCAACCTCTACAAACAATGCCTTGGATAAAGCTGGATCTACCCATTCGTCTTTATTTACGTTTTATACCTATAATATTTAATATTATAGCTTATTATAAAAAAAAACTTACTCTAGTTTCAAACACGGTACTCGATACCATTAACTTAGTTTCACAAACGTATTTTTCTAATCTAACATAGTAGTTACAAAAGTTTATGTTAACGGTATCTAAATCATTCAAATTATTTTAAAGCATATTTACATATTACTGTGTTTCAGTTCGAAAGATACCGCAACTAGCGAAATTACAGGGTTGTTGAGACTAACTACCGAATGTCTCAAAGTAATGAGCGCAGAAGCAGCGAAGCCCTGGACTTTAATTTGTTACTGAAAGTTCTGTGTGTAGCTTCAGTGGTAGGTAACGGATATGTGTTATCTCTTACCATCAGTGTCTCGTCCGTCTTATTACATTTACACAAAAAAAAACAATAATCTATAAAATAGAATACTAAAAATATGCAAATTCTTAAATCCTACTCAATCAAATCAATCAATATCCCAAAAAATATTAAACATTTGGCACTAGCAGAATGCAGAAAGTATTATACCAAAAAAATACAGCAAAGAAAAAAATCAAGTCGCTTTTTTTTCATTTCGGTGTCGCATAAATCATTCCTGTGCATTTGCCATTTTCTGGTTATTTCCATTGCACTCGTTTCGTCCTAACCCCACTTCGACGCTAAGAAAGAGAGGAGCTAATTATATTTTTAACATATTATACCAGCTGGAACCAGGCGCGGGATCAACGCGCCTGGTTTCTGATGATGCCTATCGTGCTAGTGCATAGGTTGACAAAGTTTCATCGTAATCGGATGAACGGTATGGAAGTAGGTAGTAAAATACGAACAATCATTCATTTTTATATATTTGACTAACAACCAACCCTAGTTTCACACGAGTGCAATGCAGATACTAATGTGGATCATATGCATGTATAATACATATAAACCTTCCTCTTGAATTACTCCGTCTATTGATGGAAACCGCATTAAAATCCGTTGCGTAGTTTAAAAGATCTAAGCGTCCAGACGGCGGGAAGCGACTTTGTTTTATATTATGTAGAGATTGTGCATAGAGTTACATGTCTAACAATAAGTATGGAGGGGATTTTTGTACAGCTACGAAGCAAAACAAAACACTTCACTTGTTCGCGGGATGTAAACAAATTACACAACGCCTTGGTATAAAATAAAACAAGGTACATACATACGTAGGTAAGTAATTAGGAAAACGAAATGGTAAATAAAGTTTGTTTACTTGAAACTATGTTTCGTTGGTTTTTAGCACTTTACTAAGCCGTAAAGATGTTCCGACCAGTGTCTTTTAAGGCATGTAATAATTTGTCTCCCGTTCAGGAAATCCTTGAAGGCCTACGAAAATAAATTAAGGCGTCGTGGAAAACATACTGACAGTCTGTTTGGTGGGCAACCACCGTGTCTCATACCTTATACAGCTTTAGAAAGTTTGCTTTTGATGCCATGTATTGGTTTTTGCTATATAGAAGTTTCCTTTTTTTAATGGTTGACACACTAGGTTTTTGACCACAGCTTACCTGATGTTAAATAATGGTATGTTCGAAGATGTCAAACACATCTGGCCTGGAATGGAACTGACTCTTAAGTAAGCTGCCGAAAACATCGATCACACCGTTAGATGCTTGGCGACAGATTTTCGTCTTAAGAGTGGTTAGCTAGCCAGCCGAGTACTAGAAAATACCTTACTATAATGCTATGGTTTCCTAACGATGTTTTCCTTCACCGGCAAATCAAACTAATTTTTGCGGTCTGAACCCACGCCATTCGGCGTTCGAACCGTCCGCGCTAAGCACTGAGCTATAAGAATTACAAGCCCAAGTGTGGGAAAGTGATATAATGTAGTGAAACATGACTTTTCGTGTTGCTTCTAAAACTCCATCGAAGCTTATAGTAAAGTCGCTACTACTTTACTAAGGCATGACTGCAATGAACTGGACTTGATCAAGACTGGTCTTTGACTGTAACTATAGAAGTTAGACATGAATTGCAAAAACCGAAGACGAGGCAGTATAGCTTTACAGCTTTAGCCTGTCCTATAGGGCTAATTAAATAATAATAAAATATTAATCAGTAGATAGATAGAGTTGGCGCTTTTATTTCGGTGAATTTTGTTTCTCCGTGTTATGACAACGTGCTTTTATTCGTAGAACCATTTTATTTTTTTATGGCTAACAGTCTAGGTGTTTGGCCACAACTCACCTGATGTTAAGTGACGGTGTGGTCGAAGATGGTAAAGCACACCTAGCCTGGAATGGAACTGGCTCTCAAGTGAGGCTGCCGGAACACACCGTTACATGCTTGGCGGCAGATTTTCAACTTAGCTGAGTACTAGAAAATATCTTTCCACCATGCTATAGTTTCCTCACCATGTTTTCTTTCACGGGTAGCTCAAACTCATTGTCGGGGTTTGAACCCACGCCCTTCGGCATGCGAAGCGACCGCGCTAACCACTGAGCTATCATCGCTACAAAATAGTTAGTTTGGTGCAAATAGGCTTGTATATTGCCTTCTTGAAATTCATGACGCAAAACTAATTGAAAACAAAGACGTGAATACATTCAAGTTGCGAAATAAAGAAAATATTTAAAAACCTATATACATAGAAAGGACCAAAAGTGGTAAACGAAGTATTCTTAGTAAAATTTGCATTTTTAACAATTTGCCATGCTGCATGAGATTTAACTGCAAACGAATTTAAAAGGAAGCATTAGAAATTCTACCAACTTAATCCCTTTTATTCTTAAACGAATTTATGAGATTGCGGCTTGTATAATCTTCTTACCCGTATGTAGAATTTACTTGATTTTAATGAATTGTAAGTTGTGATAATATAATGTAATTATAAATATCATGACATACGGCGCCAAAACGTGGATACTCACAGCTGGAACGGTTCACAAATTTAAAATCGCTCAACGAGCTATGGAAAGGGCTATGCTCGGTGTTTATCTAAGGGATCTCGTATCCGGAACGAAATAATACGCCAGAGAACAAAAGTCACCGACATAGCTCAGCGTATTAGCAAGTTGAAGTAGCAGTGGGCCGGCCATATTTGCCGCAGAACCGATAACCGTTGGGGTAGACGTTTTCTAGAGTAGAGAGCGTGAATCGGCAAACGTAGTGTAGGACGCCCTGAGACTAGATGGAGTGACAATATACGTAAGATAGCTGGCAGTGGCTGGAAGCGAAAAGCCGTGATTGGGCTGAGTGGCGCGTCCTGGGAGTGACGGAGAGACCAATGTCCAGCAGAGGACTATGCAAGGTTGTTGCTAATTATGATGATGATGATTTGTGTACATTTAACTTTTATGAGTATTAGATTAATTTTATTACGAAATTATTATGCAGTTATTTATTTATTTTCTTAGCTTAAAATATTTATACAAAAAACTTAAACAGTAAGGAGCCGTCGGCATTGGGGCGGGACTCAAGTTGCCGGTGGTTAGGGCTGCAGAGTGAGAAACTTCCTTACAATGCGCGTCGTGTCAAGGAACACTGCTTTTTGGATCCCTTGACCCAACCGTCTAGCAAGAATCTTTAAGAAATTATTATTAGAAATTACATTGAAATGATATTTTATAATTATGTACTCATGACTTGTCTAGTGTAACTGAAAGTGTTATAAGGCCAATAAATAATTCTAATTATAATTAAAATTTATAACATACCCTTTACTTAATAGAGACTAGGCTGAATCAAAGTCTAACGAGATGGATCTGTTTGGAATTTATAATCATTTCATCGCAGTATAGAGAATATTAACTTACCTAAACAAGTCCTAACTAGCGACTGTGTCTGATTGAGGGACATCGAACTTTTGGAACAAAACTTTCGGATAAAAGTTATGTCGCGATGTGTATATTTGTAATTATAGGGGCTAAACTTTCGTTAGTTTATGTGATATAGGAAGTAAGAAATTAACTGATTGGAGCACATGTTTTTTTATAAGTGAAAAAGAAAGAAAGCGTGTTAGAAATTAACAAAAAAATTCAGGCAGAACATAAACTTTTGTCACACACACAATTTTGCAGTGGACACTAGGGACCAGGACAATTTGATCTTAAAAAACTTAATTTTAAGTAACTAATTTATTCGACAAACGTATATTCCAATCACGTGTCTTTTTAAAATTTAGGATACTGCCTAAATATTTCTTAGCCTAAAGAAACTTAATCGAATTATTACAAACATTAAAAAAACTTTTTTTTTTAAATATATTATAAGTAATGAGAAGAAAGTTTAGCTCCTGACAGTAAGAGATAACGCCTGTCCATGACCATTGCTGCGATACACAGAACTTTGAGTAGTAAAACAAAGTCCAGGACGCTGCTTTGGCGCTCATTACTTTGAGACTTTTGATGGTTAGTCTCAATAGCCCTGTAATCTCACACACTACTGCTTGGCGGCAGAATATAAAACAATATACAATATAATATAGGTGATAGCCAAAGTAAATCTTGCATTCTAAATCTCCTAAAATATTTTTAAAATTTGCTAGTACTCGGCGCGTAGCTACCTCTACGAAAATCAATTATACTATGCCTAAAACCTTCGCGCAACAGTGTTAGGAATAATTTCTTGAAGTTTCATCGCAATCGAACTGTACGGCATCGCATAAAATACGAACAAACAAAAATTTATTTTCATATATTAGAATTGCAAAACAAAATTACTTAATTTAAAACCTGTCGTCTACGTTACCCCTCAAGGCTCGTGGCAAACTTTGACTACAGGGAATAAAATAATATCCTAAAATAGCTACGGTCGAATATTCCAGACTACATATAAATATAGAAAAGAAGAAAAACATGCAAATACTTGTACGTCTCTCTTCTTTACTATTTATTTTCATATTAAACATTATATTAATATTACTTGTTTGAAAATCTGTCCGTTTGTTTGCTTAAAATTAACATTTACATTTTACACACCGTCATATATCCCAGAACTAATCAAAGCTTTTGCCGTGGTGGTGCCGGCGTAAGAATAGTACCCCACCCTCTCTACCCGTGGTTGCCGTAAGAGTCGGCTAAGGGATGTAATCCGGAAGATGGGCAACAGCGTCTTCCTTGAACAATCACACCTAACTGCGCTCGCCAACCCGCCTGCCAAGCGTGGCGAGTATTAGCAAAACCTCCCCAGGAGGAGACCTATGTCCAGCAGTGGACGCCCTATGGCTGATGATGTGATGATGTGAATCAAAGCTTGTACTATGGTTACCAGATAACTAATGGAATACTTATATCCCTTTTTTTGTAAATACATATGTATTTATACATATGGAACACCCAGACATAGAAGGAACTGTCGTTAATTAAAGGTGTGTGAAATGACCCCACGCCCACACTTGAAGCAAAGAAGCAAATGAGCCAACAAATTAGTCAAAACCTTAAATGTATGTATGTTACTTCTTCACGCTGAGACAGCTTAACAGATATAAATGAAGGTTGAAATGCAAATAGTTTATACATTAGATTAATTTAGATGAACGCAAATAGGCTAGTCCAAAAACGAGGATGAAATCGCGAGAAGCTTGTAAGATAGTTTTTCTACTAAATGATCAATATTTATACAGCGACTCCAAGTTAATCTAATTTTAATAACCAGAGATTATCCACATATATCTATACTAATAATATTATAAAGAGGAAAGATTTGATTGTTTGTTTGCATTGAATAGTCTAAAAAAACTACTGAACCGATTTCAAAAATTCTTTCACAGTAAGAAAGCTACATTATCCTTGACTAACATCACACATCATCAGCCATAGGAAGTCCACTGCTAGACACAGGCCTCCTCCTGGGGGGGTTTTGACAATACTCGCCACGCTTGGCAGACGGGTTGGCGAGCGCAATTAGGTGTGATTGTTCAAGAAAGTCGCTGCTGTCCATCTTCCGGATTACATCCCTTGGCCGACTCTTACGGCAACCACGAGTAGAAAGGGTAGGGTACTATTTATACGCCGGCACCACCACGGCAAATTATCCCTGTTGTTTATCCCTGATTAACATAGGCTAATTTTTATCCCGACATTCCTACGTCATCTGGACTTACGCGGGTAAAACCGCGGGGCACAGCTAGCACTTAGATAAACCTACATTATTTCAAAATCACTGTCAAAATATCGGAGAACTGAGGTAAGTTAAGTAACGTTTGATGTTCATTTCTTGACAAATGGTGCCGATTATGTTAGCATCTATTTGAATAAAGTTTCCTTCATCCGAAAACAATGCAAAGTTTTGACCCAAATTTAACTATATAAGTATTTCACACTGGAATATTGTAATCTTAGGCTGTTTATCCATAACGCGACTCTTTTATAAGACACAGAAACATTTGACTTAACATTCGATAAAATTAATGACAGAACAAACTACTATTTTGGTCTTATTTCAACGAACTTCCGTATAATTTTATTTTTAGTGGTTTTATTGGTATTCTACTACTTTAGAATTCCTAAAGTCACTGAAGTCGAACATTCAATCAATAAAAATTTCATGGTAAAAAGATTTGTTATTTCAAGTGTGCAGAGCCTCTAGCCTGCAAAACCTCTGCAAAGCCTGAAGGTAAAAAATAATTTTATGGTTGACTGAAGCAAATTCCCAAGCTTCCTGTAGGTTGCTTATGTATCCAACCAAACGAGAAGAGAGTACGGGGCGTTTAATATAAAGACAATACACAAACGAGAACGTTCGGTAGCACTGAAGAAGGAATGAACTCTATAGTGTTTGGCAGAGATTTCACAAAAGAATCCATTAATTATCTTTAAGAGAAAGTTAATTGAATACCTTTGTTTGACGTTCGACGAGCCTTAGATTTCTTCGGATATCAATTCTGAAGAGTTTCTAATGAGGCGTTTTGAAGACGATAAAATAGAAATTAAAGCTACTGTTCTTTATCATGTACATATTTTATATGGCCCACACAGATACGGTCTGCGGTACCTTAATGCTTTCAACGTTTTCAGCAACACCATACACAGAAATATTTTTACTGCTACAAAATCACCCTAGGTTGGCAACAGTTCGACAACTTTAAATAAATATCATAGGACACACACACACACACACACAAATATCATACACACGTCGCTATTTGACCCCAAACTAAGCAGAGCTTGTATGATGGAAGTCAGATAACTGATAGGATACATACATACTCTTTTTTTTGTTGTAAATACATACTTATAATACATTTTTTTTATATAGCTGTAATGAGACGAACGAGACGCTCTCTTGATGTTAAGGGATAACGCCTGTCCATGACCATTGCAGCGATACACAGAACTTTGAGTAGTAAAACAAAGTCCAGGGCATCGTTGCCTTGGCGCTCATTACTTTGGGACTAGGTGGTTAGTCTCAATAGCCCTGTAATTTCGCTAGCTGCAGTACCCTTCAAACCGGAACACAGTAATGTTAACACACTACTGCTTGGCGGCAGAATAGCTGGTACTGCGGTGGTACCTACCTAGATGACCTGCTGCTCCATCCAATCTACCACCAAGTACAGAACATCCAGACACAGAAAAAATGTTTGTTTATACCATAAAATGTTTTGTCCTTGGCGAGAATCAAATCCACTCCCTACAGCTCAGGCAGACATACTACCAATGAGCCAACAGGGCTGTTGCGGATGTTTGTCCATAGGCTGCGGACAGTTTACCATCAGACGAGCCATTTGCTTCTTCCTATTAAAAAATCATATCTACCGTACACATCATCAAAGAAGATTTATCATCCAGTGAGATTGCAAGCAATACCAATTTTGCCATTTTCGTAGCATTGACTGAAATGCATTATGATAGATCGATGTTTACTAGAAAAAGATTTACAAGCTATAAAACTACATAGCTTTTAGTACACAAACAGTTGGACACCATGTCTGGCTTTTGGTGCGAGGAGAAATGGTTCGCCACCTGCAGTTAATAGACTTCAGTTCTAACTCTACATTCCGTTCCACTGACTTTCCTCAGTAAAACGTTGCGTTAAATCGTGTTCACTTGAATGCATCACTGCATCTGTAAAATATATTTGTGAATCAATCCGGTGTGCCAAAACCTTTAGATTTCACACATGCAGACTCAAAGCTTCGACTAAGTCTATTTAGCACCACAGTAATGAAATTCTATAGATATGCTCAAAGACAGCTATAGGGATGTAGCCTCTACGCTTGAGTTAATTATACGCACATTTGCACATGCATGTCATAATTTGCCTACGTAAGCGAGTAAGTGTTTATTGAGCCGATTTAAGTAAGACCTTACATTCCAACGTCTCAAGTATATTTGTTACTGCATTCGATCATCAGTCTAATGCTGTGTAAGATAGAGTCACATTTAACCGAGCAAAAAATATGGTGTTTATAATAAGTTTATGCGTGTTAAAATTAGATTTTTAAACTTATTCGAAAACTTACAAATTATACCCAATAGCGTGGTACTAAGGTTGAAAAAATAAAAAGATTTATTGTTGTTGCATTCGCTTGTTTTTACAATGGAACATCTTAGCAGGTCTATAAAAATACATATTTAGTGTAATTCCAGCGAGCCAATCACTCTAAATTACGTTTCTAAGTTATGAAGTTTTTAAATACCTAGATGACAAGTTTTAGTAAAATGTTTTTCAAAAGTTGGATATACTATTTTGGTGCAAGAAAATGTTAATGAGTAGTTTACAGCGATGATAGCTCAAATGTAGATATATTTTAATATAAAAAGTACCGTGAAAAGGAAAATAATATGCGGACCCAAATATCGTACCATATCTGATACACACTTGACGCTGATATGACACTTTTTTGAATAAAAAAACAACAACGTAATTTTCAATTTTCTATTTTTATAATACGTAGGCTTGCGTTATATATATATATATACACATAATTATTACGTGTTCCTGTTTGATCGTGTATCATTTAGTTAGGGGATCTACGCTTTACCAGGACCAAAACAGTCCCGATTTGTTGGTGATATTTATACACAGACTAAAGCCCAGACGCCGTGCACCGAAAATAAGAATAACAGCACGTTGGGTAATATAAATACGAGAGTAATACGTTGTCAGGGTTAGATTGCAACTTAATAGCGACTAGTCAGTCGTAAGTCTTCTTTGCAATTTGGTACTTTTAAGTTAGTTCACTGAAGTTGTTATGGCGTAACAATTCACAAAAACAAAAGAACTACGATAGAATATCATTATTTTCACGAATATCGATAACTTAATTTTCTATTTAAAAATTGGAACACAAAACCTAAACACTTCCAGCTGGCATTATATCTATCACAGACGCACGATATTATCGCGCGGCGTCTAGTTATGTGTGCGGTGTTACGCTTTCATAGCTAACCGAGTGAGTTTACTGCGTTTGATCTGCCTTTTTCCTGATATCTGTCTTCATAGAATCTTCATTTAATTTTTCCATTCACATCTCAGTGAATGGAAAACTCGAAAGGAAGAACAACTGACATCTGGATTCGGTGCATATATATTTTTGCCGTGGTGATGCCGGCGTAAGAATTGTACCCCACCCTCTCTACCCGTGGTTGCCGTAAGAGTCGGCTAAGGGATGTAATCCGGGAGATGGGCAGCAGCGTCTTCCTTGAACAATCACACCTAACTGCGTACACCAACCGCCTGCCAAGCGTGGCGAGTATTGGCAAAACCACCCCAGGAGGAGGCCTATGTCCAGCAGTGGACGTTCTATGGCTGATGATGATATTTTTTTGTCCAGCTAGAGTAGATAATTTGGTAAGTTAGTACATGCATCTATTCTGTTACAAAGTATAGTAGAATCAGAATGACCAGTTTTCTAGAGTAAAAGTTTTCAGACCAATCGAAAAGCATGACTTAGGTAAAACTTGTGTTAAACGGCCCGAAGTTCGAGTCATATACTTTTTTTCGTTTTTGGTATCTTACTTAATACATACTGAATAATATTTTCAAGTTATTTCTTCTTATACAAATCTAATGGGTCTTTGCCAAAGTTACATGAAGACAGAATCAAGTCCAAATAATTTTCTTGTAAAAATGTCTATGTACTGTGTGACTTTACTAGAAAATTTTAATAAGGTTTTGAAAAGAAATACGAAAATATTTCACTTCACGTGATTTTTACTTGATATTCCCTATGTTAAAGGTTAACCACCCTTTTGAAACCATATTATGTACTCGTATAGATAATAATGGGGTGTGTTACATGGTGGTAGGGTACTTTCTAGTACTCGGCTGGCTAGCTACCTCAACTTAAAAATCTGCCGCTATCACACCCAACGGTGTGTTCCGGCAGCCTCACTTGAGAGCCAGTACCATTCCAGGCCAGATGTGCTTTATCATCTTCGACCACACCGTCACTTAACATCAGATGAGCTGTGGTCAAACACATAGCCTGTCAAATTATAATTAAAAAAAAACTAAGTAACTATTTTAGTAGGTTGCAAAAAGATTGTTTTTAAAAACAAAACCTACTTTTTCATCGTCAGCTTATTGTAGTCCACTACTAGACATAAGTCTCTCCCAAGTCCCAAGACACCGCCACTCAGCCCGATCTTTGGCATTTCGCTTCCTTCCTTATTGGTTCTACGACAGATTAAACAAATCTACTTATCTACTCATACAAAAATCCTACCTAAAGTTCAGAGATTTCAATAAAGAAGAGATAAATAACTTGACCTAATTTTATCTTTGAAACTTTTAAACACTTTAGTCCCTATTACTGGCGTGAGTCGGTGTCAGTTGTGGCAGTAAAAAGTGCACTCTGTAGATGATGAGCAATTTGTTCCAGTTGCTGGCTTCAACAACTTGACCTGCGAGACATTCTCTGCACTGATCACATTTTAAGTTATAGCTATAGTCATATTTTTTGTAGCGATGATAGCTCAGTGGTTAGCGCGGTTGGTTCGCATACCGAAGGGCGTAAAGATATCCACAATGATGTCTACAATAGCCTCCTTTCGGCTTATTACTACCATTCCGCGTAACCTTCATCACCATCATCTTTTCAGCCGTAGGACGTCCACTGCTGTACATAAGCCTCTCCCATCCGTAGAGACCGGTTGGAAGCGGCTCGTAACCAGCGCATTCCTGCGGTCTTTATGAGGTCGTCTGTCCACCTTCTGGGTGGACGTCCAACGCTGCGCTTGTCGGTCCGCGGTCTCCATTCCCGAACTTTGCAGCCCCATCGGCCATCAGTTCTGCGTGCTACGTGCCCTGCCCACTGCCACTTCAACTTGCTAATCCGCTGGGCTATGTCGGTAACTTTGGTTCGTCTACGGATCTCCTCATTTCTGATTCCATCTCGTAGGAAAACTCAGACTGCGGGTGAACTAGACATTAGGCCTGTGATTCAGCATACACCGCCCCTCATGGATTAAACTAATTACTATATATATTTACATAGCATATAAATAAATGAACTTTTCTAAATCAAGCTAAACATAAGTTCATAATAACAAATCTGTGAAGAAACAAATAGTAACAAAAAAAGTTGTAGTAACATTATATTATATTTTATGTACCTACCTAAATAAATTTAAACTACGACTGAAAATCTTTAGTTACTAGCGCCATCTGTAAAAATATTAGTGAACTTTCACGTGAACGTATCTGCGAAAGAAACTGTCCTTACAAAGTACCTACACCTTTTCCAATTTTTAGTTTAGTTACTAAGCTAGTCGCTAGATGGCGGAAGTAAATAGAAAAAAAAAAACATCGAAGCTTTTTTCTGTTCCGTGTTAATACGAGTATTGTTTAAAATACTAAAGTTTTTTAAATTATTATTCGATATACTTACTTCATAATAGTAATTGTTTTGGGACTCTTTAATATCTAATAATGAGTATAACTCTATCTAAGAAGTTATCTATTTTATTCACTTAAGTTTTGGTAAATGTTCCGTTTCTTTTTTGTTACCTACTTAATTTACCAACATTTTAGTTCATGCCTACACAAATAAACATAAAGTTGTGCTTGATATTTACTATAGGTATCCGTCTTCGTATGGTATACAAAGAGATTTATTTGTGTAATTTTCCGGAAAAATAAGCCATAACTCTAAGTTATTCGTTATCAGTAAACGAGGTACTAACTAGAGGCATCATTCACAGACGCGAAAGCTAGCTTGTCGGAGAAATTAGATTAATAGGTACATCTGATAGATTGTAGTTCCTAAAAGTATTTATGTTCTTTATCTACTAGCTTTTACTCGTAGTTTCGTTGACGTACCCTATTCGGATCGTTCTAGAAAAAAATGTCTTGATTTTTCGACTTTAGATTTTGAGTCAGGCGCCAGGTTAGCTACAGCAAGGTTAGGTTTTTCTATTAAATTGTTTGACAAGCTATTTATATGACACCTGATGTTAAGTGACGGTGTGGTCGAAGTTTGTAAAGCACATCTAGCCTGGAATGGAACTGGCTCTCAAGTGGGGCTGCCGGAACACACCGTTGGGTGTGATAGCGGCAGATTTTTAACTTGTGGTAGCTTAGCCAGCCGAGTAGGTACTAGAAAATACCCTATCACCACGCTATGATTTCCTCGCGATGTTTTCCTTCACCGGGAGCTGAACCTTATTGCTGGGGGATTTTTAATTTAAAAATTACACTCCACAGATACCGGGGTCCGTGACCTTTGTTAATTTGGAATTACTTTTTTTTACAATATGGGAAGTGGAAAGTTATTCAAATAAATCTTAATCTAGGGAAGTACTAGTTTGTGTGTATACCGCGAGCAGACCAGCGACTCGCAAGCAGCACCCGATCACGTGTATGACGCATGTGCCAGCCATCGCCATCCTCAACCACATCTGAGGGAAGAGAGCAAACCGACACACGACGCCGCCGCAAGAAGGAGCATTCGATGGTGAGCATGAATGCTCGAGGCATACATGTGTGTATGCCTCGTTATTTCTATTTACATCTACGGATTACATTTGTATTTTAATCGCCTCCTCTCGGCCTAGGGCCTCTATCACTGCCCATTGTTGAATTTAAACCCACACCTTTCGGCGTGTGAACCGACCGCACTAACTACTGAGTTTTGATCGAGCCATTTTTTTCTATGAAAAAGTTTTTTTTTCACGAATTCATAGTTGTTTATGAATTGTTTATAATGATGCATATACCTACTATAGTACAATGATGCCCTTGCGCCTTAGTACCTATACTCAGGCTTATAAAACTGTACTTATTTAGCATATTTAAAAAAACACTAGACGTTATAAAAGTCGTTTCTTTCTCGTTTATTGTCCTCTAACATCAGCTAATTTCTTTTTATCTTTTTAGTAATTACTAGGCATTATCATCCCTTCGGTTTGGGAAGCTTCTTTCTAACACTCTGTACAGCAAAATTCAGGACGTTCTTTTGTCATGTTGGTCACCAGCGCGCCACAAAAACCTTTTTAGCCATTTGTTGTTATAGCGGCAACAGAAATATGTACATAATCTGTGTAAACTTCAACTGTCTAATTATCACGGTTCATGAGATACAGCCTGGTGTCAGACAGGCAGACGGACAGTGGAGTCTTAGTAATAGGTTTTACCCTTTGGGTACGGAACCCTAAAAATGAATTTTATATTCGCATTCGATACGTTCACCAAACGTTTACTTGTTAATACGTAAATTTTTCGATGATATTTGCGAACACAATAAGTTTTTAGTCTTAGTTAAATATTAAATTTAAAATAAAAAATTGATCAATACCCTGCCTGGATATCTAAAATACTATAACTTTTATTTAACCCTATATATTTAATTTTTTTTATTTATTTACAAAATGCCTATATGCTTTTTGCAATTTAAAAAATGCCAAGACTGTCATGCGTCTGAATGGCGTCACGCTGTGTGAAACAATCATGTTTGTAAGGCAGTTGTTCTACGAAAACGTCAACAACAGCAATAGTGTTTTCCGGCGAAAACGTGAAAGTAACACGCGGTAAAAAAATATTTTCTTTATACTTTATCTTTTGTAATAAATTGTTTTGTTTTATCTTGCCTACATGTCAAGATTAACCATTAAAAATATATTTGCACCATAAAACGTAGTGTCTATAAATAACTATTGACTGACAAGACGCATTTCTCGCTCCAGAAAACTTGAGTAGATAAACTCTGGTAAAAATCCTTCACCGTTCCGCCCACTTTTGCACAAACAAGAAAACAAAATGCGATGCTTATGTATTACTATCAACTATATAGACTCAACGTTTATATTTTCTTTTTTTTTGGCATCGCAATTTGTGCATTCGGCCAGAGGTCAATATCGGTCAGTGTCAAGTAAATCACATTTACAAGTGTCTCAAGATAAAATCAAGCAAAATATGTCTTAGTTTCGGTCAAAATTAAATAAACTAAGCCACAGTCAAGTCTCGGCTTTACTAGAAGTTTAAACGGAGTTTTGGAAACAACACGATAATACATTATTTCACCACAACCACATTATAACACGTGTGTATAATTCGGCACTTTACGATTAAAATATTACTATTTTTAAACAAACACTAGAAAAAACATAACATTCTAAGCTTTAGAAAATAATACAAAGTAGGTAGGTACATAATTATATGGTTTTCCCATGTTTCGGCCGAAACTTTCAGCATTTCAAATACTGATGCTATAAATTTGACCGCCTTTTTGCTCATTTGGTACTATATCTGATTCTTGAGCAGTAGGGCGTGCATTCGATTCCCAACCAGGACATGTGACAATAAATGTTTGTTCTATGTCCGGGTATTCTTTACTTATTATAATTAAGTATTTCCAAAAAAAAGTACGAAAATATTCTATCAGCTATCTTGCTCCCATCGAAGTTTTTTTTTAATGGTTGACAGACTTATTGTTAAGTGACGGTGTGGTCGAAGATGGTAAAGCACATTTAGCCTGAAATGGTACTTGCTCTTTGAAGTAAGGCTGCCGGAACACACCGTTAGATGCTTGGCAGCAGATTTTCAACTTGAGGGTGGTAGCTAGCCAGCCGAGTACTAGAAAATACCCTACCACCACACTATGGTTTCCTCACAATGTTTTCCTTCACCGGCAACTCAAGCTAATTGTTGGGGTTTGAACCCACGCCCTTCGGCATGCGAACCGACCGCGCTAACCACTGAGCTATCATCGCTACAAGCTTTGGTTAATTTGGGGGCTCTGTGTCAAATGTTCTACGATATTTATTTATTTATTTTAAATAATTAATAATCACGTCTTTGTTGCGTATAATGAAACTATTATTTGCCTCAAAAAATTTTTGATAGTTATATACCTAGTTTCATTATATTATACAAACAAACGTTGCAAACGTTGCGAGATCTTTATATCCTTAAAAGTCATGATACGAACGATATGCTCTCATGATGGTAAGAGAATGCAATACTATTACAGCGATACACAGAAATTTGGGTAGCAAAATAAAGTCCAGGACATCGCTGCTTTGGCGCTCATTACTTTGCGACATTACATAGTTAGTCTCAACAACCTAGTAATTTTGCTAGCTGCAGTACCCTTCAAACCAAAACACAGTAATATTTACACACCCACCTAGTAAACGTGCTTCCTTTTGAGCGATGTATCGAAGTTCAAAAATATTGTGATCAATAAATAATATTTCTTCTTCTATCTTCTAAATATATATAACTCAAAGGTGACTGACTGACTGACATGGTGATCTATCAACGCACAGCCCAAACCACTGGACGGATCGGGCTGAAATTTGGCATGCAGATAGATGTTATGACGTAGGCATCCGCTAAGAAAGGATTTTGATTAATTCTACCCCCAAGGGGATAAAATAGGGGATGAAAGTTTGTATGAAACTTTGTCAATTTTAAACCGATCGGGCAGAGACTTTGCATGCATAAAGCTACTATGACGTAGGCATTCCCTAAGAAAGGATTTTGAGATGCAGGCTATATAAGATTAGTAACTTTTCATCATCATCATCCATCACCACGCGGGTAAAACCGCGGGGCGCAGCTAGTTACCTTCTAAACTGTATTACTACCAAATAGATAAGCGCCTACAAGTAGTAGGTATAAATAAAGTCAAAACACAGCAACAAAAGCTAACAAGGAAACAAAAAGCCATAAAGAACCGGCGAAAACTACCGCTTAGGCTTCCTGTCGTGTATCAGGACACCGACACACTCGGTCACTCGAATTGAGATAATGCGACATATACGACACGAAGATAGAGATTCAACACAAAGATACGGATATCGTGAGGTGATTTATTATTTCGATGGTAATTTATCAAATAAAAAGCGCGCGTACTCTGAAAATCCGAGCATTTAGATTATTAGCGATGCTTTAGTTGAAGGTGCATTAACAGCTCTTTTGATTCTGTTATTTTATATTTTGAAAGGTAGTTCAAAATTGCTTGTATAATGAAATCTTTGCCTGGGATGTTATTAGCGTAAAATCTTCATATTAAGTACAGAATAAATTTTTAAGCGCTACTTTTCTTTTTTCTTTTATTTTTTTACCACACGATTTTATTATTGGAGTTCAACAAGTTAGACGGGTACTTAAAAGTACACGCCTTTTAATAAAATTTAAAATGTCACTAGGTAAAAATATTCAAGTTCAAGGCAGAGCGGAGAAAGGATGTAGTCAAGTAAGGCGGGGGGCAACCTTAGCCTAAATGATCACCGCTTGTTCGAAGTACTCTTGCACGGAAGATTAAATAATTCCGGGTGTTATTCATACATAATATTCATAATATACAACTGGGTGTCTTCAAATTCAGAGTAAACAACTGCCATACAATGATGTCATCTACCACATCTTTTCTCAACATCGGGCAGGCAAACCTAAGTGATATTTGAATGTCTAAAAATAAATGACGTTTTTAGAAAACTGTATAAAGGCATGTATGTATATTACTATAAATATTTATATTATCCAATAATAATAAGTATGTGTGATGTTTGCAAGGATTTTTTTACCCCTAAAAAGTATTCTAGATACCTCCACGGGGCCAACGTTTTTAAGACAACGCCCGCCCTCGTCTTTTAATATATTTTCGTGGTGTTTTTGTGTCGGCAGCGAGATAACGAGTCTCCGGAGATGCCGGTTTTTAGCATAATCTCTTGTCGTCACTTCAACACACGCGCCCGATGCGAATTTTATGTCGTTAGCTAGGTATGTAATGCTCTTAATGGATGACGATGTCATAGTCATTTTTCTTCGACGGAGCTGAAAAATTGAATAAGTGTTACCTACTGCAAAAAATTCCAGCAAGAGAAAACCATATTTATGTGTGCTACCTAAAAACACAACATTTTATAATAGAATCGAATTGAATCCAGAATCCAGTCTTCTAGCTTCTACCCCTCCCCAAGTCCCTACCTACTTCCTTTATTTTACTTTCCTTTATTCTTTATCTATCTCGTCTTTTTTCTTTGCCATTTTTTATTTATTTTCTACTTACTTTTAACTGATTGCATCGCACCTGATGTCAAAAATGACATACCTAGACAGGAAAGGGAATATTTTTTTATTATGTCCATTTTCTTATCTTTTTTATTCCTTCCTTTTTTAAGATAGGTATGTTTAGTTACATCATGACTGAGTTCTTTTCTTTCTGAATACACATCTGCCACCTACAGATAAAAAAATGAATAGAATGTAAATCAAATCAAATCAAAAAGTAATTTATTCAGTTTAGGCCCTGGTAAGGCACTTATCAACGTTAAGTTACATTTTTGAATCTACCACCGGCTCGTAATTACGCTTTAACTGAGAAGACTCCGGCAAGAAACTCAGCAAGGCATTTTTTTGTGGATCTTTCTTTTCATATTAGGTTACAGTTTACAGTTATAGATATTAATACATTATGCTTACTACAATTGTCACTTAGCCAGGGGGATGCAAGCGCAGAGAGAAGCTACTACAACCATATATTCCTGTCTTCCACGTAATGAGCCACCTTAGAGCCACTTTATTATATACCGAAACACAATCATCTTAAAAACTAAATGCAATCATAAGTTTGCCGCTGTACAACAGCAGCCTTATCGACCATAAAGGAATTCTTCCTAACAACCTTGCGATGGACAGGACAAATGGTACAGCTAATATGGTCAGCGATTTAAAAACAATCAAAAAATAAAACAAATAAATACATACATTAAAAGAAGCCAAAGATAAACAATACTACATAATTATATGCATATAACAAATACTATATATAAAACATTATACACACATGTAAAGGTAAGGCAGTAAATATATTAAAAAAATTGGACATAAATACAAAGAATAAACATTATTTTTATTATATTATGTATAAATCAGCTGTTAAATATATTCTGTTGATTCGCACTTGATCAAAGTGTATTTCTATAAATAATACTATAAATTAATGTTCGTATATTTAATCTCAGCCTAATAACCACGTAGGTAAGCAATTGGCTTGATTAAATTAATCGGTATCAATGATCTGATCGATAAGTTATATTCAGTTCCAATTTACCTTGATCTGTAGTTCTATTTTGTTTTGTTATTCTCAGACAAACTATATTTGTTGTTATTAGTTCCTGTCTGATAAGCTAGAACCTTTTTGAGAGCGTCTCAGTCACATGATCCATCCATTTGCTTCCATAAGAAAGGTAAACGAATCTTGGATAAAATATCGAGTAAGTGGTTTCCTTGCTTTTATATTTCACTGTGGTAATTTAGGTAATCCAAATTTAATCAAATCGGTATTTAATTTTAAACAACATAATATTTACTGGTCATAAAAACGGTTAGTTAAATTTAGTTTGCGAGTCCATGACCAATACTACGGTCCTGTATTAAGTGGCAGTCCCAGTCATGTGACTGATTCTTGACACGATAAATGATGTACCTAATATTTTACTATGGAAACTGATGTGGTTTTGACACATTTTTAACTGACTTCAAAAAAGAAGAGGTTTTCAATTTGATGTTTTTTTTTTAAATGTATTTACACCGATTACGATTACAAGATTTATGATCCGATTTACGTGATTCTTCTTTAGTTTGTTGTGGAATAGTTGCCATTTGGACCCATAAAAATTTAACATAGTTCGGCCCAGTTGTTTTCATTTTATGAACTTTTATTATGTAAATTTTTGTTTACGTGGACGATGTAATTCTCTTTGGCAAGACATTTTTTACTCTTAGCGAGTCTAGCTAAACTCATACTGTTCAAGTGTTTCTTGGCGTGAACATAAATAACTAAAAATTTAAAAATAAACAAACTTTAAAAAAAGTATTATTAAACCTGCTAGGTACCTACTGATTTGTTTAAAGTCGGTGCCAAGCACCGGCACGGCTAGGCTAAGCACCGACTTTAAACAGATCAGTAGGTACCTAGCAGGTATAATAATACTTTGTAAAGTAAGTTTATTTTTCGCTTTTCAGTGCGATGTTTTTTTCTTGAAGTCGGTTTTTCTCACGTTTAATTATATCGGATATTCTGACTATAGTTTCGGCCACATGTGGTGGCCTTCTTCATAGAGACAAAGCTGAGTACAACGCGTGCGCTTCCTCGTGTTACTTCGCATTGGGAAGGCAAATGTGTTTCAGCAGCTTCACTTGAGAGTCAGTTCCATTCCAGGCTATCATCTGTGCTTATCATCTCAGACCACACAGTCTTAACATCAGGTGAGCTGTAGTCAAACGCCTATCCTGTAATTTTTTTTTATTTGTCGTCAAACGTGTCCTTCATTGGCTACCAATTTCTAATAGCAGTTCTTTTATCATTACAATCTACGTAAACAAAATGATGTGACAATTTATATTCCAGTTTTTAAATCCAAAATAACAGCGCGCTCTACGCCCATTAACACTGGTCTCCAAACGTACCTACGAAGTACTAAAATATCAGTTTTACGCGCTCACGTGGGAAGGAAACAGTTGCAATTTTATCTTGTTTTGTTTCAACCGGCTACCGTTATGTTCAAAGCTTTATAACCTGACACCTTCGCGTGGACATGGTAGATACGAACTTTTTCAAAAAGGTTTTTAGTGTTCAAATGCCGCTGTCTGCACGCGAATACAGTCCGATATTCCGTTGAACCTCTGGTCGGTTAATAATTTAAATACAGTGTGGGTTTATGTCGTAACTCGATTGAGGTGATGTTTACACAGATGCATGTAACTTAGTAGTTCAATACACGAAGCTTGGCTTTGTCTTGATTGTCAAACAATAGTTTCAATAGTAAATAGACACGCCTTATATGTGTACTCAAACTGAATATCAATCCTATACTATGATTTACTACATCAAATGACATAGCGAGTTTGAGGTCAATTTAGCATTTGATCACATCTGTCTTTTTTAAAAGAGATTTACAAAAAGAGTGCGTTGGCCGGGAATCGAACCCGGATCAACTGCTTGGAAGGCAACTATGCTGACCATTACACCACCAACGCTCTGTTTCGGTTATCTTTATTTTAGCATTTAATCACTTCATTTAATTTTGTATTAAATAATAATAGCTACCATCATCATCATCATCTCAGCCGTAGGACGTCCACTGCAGGACATAGGCCTCCCCCATAATAAAATAAACATAACAAAAAATAAACGCCGTAAATAAAATAAATAATAGCTATAATTAAAGCGACAATAGGGCGGTCTAAAAATATTTTTATACCAATTTATTATTCCTACTTAAATTTAAACATATAACTTATATATATTTTTGTAATTCTCTTTATTTTGATACATCACTCGATAGATTTGGTTATTTTTTTCTATTAACGTATTACTATTTCGCGCCAAAAATCCGCCATTTTGTTTTCTTTTTCAAACACCTTTTCATATTTTTACGCAGAATGGGGGCGATGATTCCTACACTGACGCCCTGTGAGTCCTTGGAGTGCATTTTGCCTTTCCTCCTACCAGCATTCATCCAAGTCAACCCAACTCTTTGAAGTACCGGAGCGAGGCTCTGGCTGGCATAAAAGCTCCAGTGGGTTCAAACACCTATCTAAGGACACTTGGGTTTTTAAGACAAATATAACGATAGGTAACTTAACTGTCGAAATCCGTCCATCCGTTTGGAAGATTCATAGTAATAAAGACATTTACAAATATACATACATACAAAATACGCGCCAATAAATAACCCTTCCTTGGCAATCGGGTAAAAAACAGGGTTGATCCGAACGTTTCTGGAAGACAAATGTTATGACACTGTCAGTTTGACGTTGCATCACTTCCGTTGAACGGGTAGCCGGTTTACCGACTAAATAAAAAGCATAACGTAGGAGCTTTCAAAACGTGTTTGTTCAATCATTAACGTTTAAACACCTTTCTGCTCGGTGCTTGTCGGTGTAAAAATAAACCATGAACATGAAATACGTCCATACATTACAATCGAACACGACAGTGATGTGTGAAATGATCTTTATCTTTGACACACTGATATACAGCTATTAGTTTTGCAACAATAATTTGGGTACGTACGACTACATACTCACGTGACCTGGTTAATAATTATGTATTAAATTCTACGTAACCTTTTTCATGTGTAGGGACCGAAACATTTAATTCGGTCCCTATACGGTAACAGATAGATCCACTAATATACTCGTAAGTATATTATAAAGGAAAAAATTATTCCGTATGTTTGTATGATTAATATATAAATAACTCTAAATTGTTCACACCAAAATTCTATATTTAAATAAAGAGCTTAGAACGATTTCTTCCAGGCAACCTTAGGAACCTCCATAGGATGGGGAGTGCTATCGAAAGGAAAATACTTTACATTTATGAAATTAACGTGCATACATATGTATGTAAAAAATATTACAATTGAAGAAATATACTTTACAAAACTAGTGTGCCAGCTGACTGCCTTATCGCTAGTAGCAACCTAAAATCAATCGCAATCTTAGAATAGAGAGGATTTAAGAACACGTGTAAGACTATATACCATATTAAAGGAAATAAAAAATTGATTTTACATAAGTATAACATAGACAGTACCTAAGTATATTTTAATAAAGATACATCCTAGTACCTAAAGTACATATACCTAATTAATAATGATTTATTAAAATTGTATAAATGCTTTTATTATGCATCCATCCAAGCAATGTACAACAAAAAAGCGACGTTAAAGAAAAACACGCGTAATATATTTTACATTACGTAGTGAATGAATTTCTTACATTATTTTGTCGATGCTAGGTTTTTGCTATTGGTTTGGGACTAAAATGTAGCTAGGCCTTTTTACTTATTGTTAGGAACAAATAAATGCCTTCAGACATTTTAGATATCGCGGCGATGGGCATTTTATTCAAATTCTCTACTTTATCCCACTTTTTCGGGCTGAAATACGTCTCGATGCCACATAAGAAGGATGAAAACTTTTTTTGGTCCAGGGCCTCGGTGCTTTAGCGCTGATTACTTTGAAACATTCAATGAGTTGATTCATTAGTTTTTAATAGGCCTGTGACTTCAATAGCATTCCTCTTCAAGGCGGAACGAATGATTGGCGTAGTGTGCCAGTAGGTAACCTAAAACTAACCTAGACGGCTCTAGCTCTTGACCTCTTGCTAAGGAGATTAAAGTACCATCTGGCACTTAAACTATTGCCTGGACCATAAAATACTTAGTTGGAAGAGGAGGCTAAAAATTCTGTAATGCAAATCCGTATAGGCTAAGGGTTAAAGTTAAAATGCCTCCCCGAGGCCTCTAACTTGGTTACACGGCTGTTATTATACAAATGAAGAAAGAACAAAGAATTGAGACCTAATTTAATGTGCCATTCAATTCAATTGCATAAATACTCGCGGTCACCCATCTGAAGACTGACTAGAACGTCCGCTACGTAACGTCAGTAATCTTTCAAGAATACCTAATGCCTGGTAATGCTAGGATTTGACTAGCACGGACTGGACTTGACCAAGACTGGACTTTGTAACTTTAGATGCTATACAAGAACTGCAAAAACCGAAGACGAGTCAGTATGGCTTAACAGATTTAGCTTGCTCGACGGGGTAAATTAAATTTGTAAAAAAGTATGTAGAAGAATATAATGGCAGAACTCCAAAAGTATGTAATAGTATGTAGTGGCAGAACTCCATAGATAATGAATGTGATTCATTTGTAGGCTTTCTTTTTGATTGTTACTTTGCAGTATTGTAGATAAATTGATTTTCGTAATCAGCAATAATGCAACTAAAAAGCTTATGTGACATTTAAACAATATCACCTACTTGAAGGCGATAAAGTAAAAGCAGTAAATAACTATTGATCAAAGGGCATGCTCCAAATATGGCGACCTCAAATCAAAGTGCCAACCCTGTCAGGTCTCAATTTATTTTGTACCAGATAATCATTATGCAGAACATACCTATTACAGGTAGGTACGGCTGGCTATACATGTCGCAAACTTGATCCGACTCGGCAGGAACATATTAACTGAAAAAAGTTAATCTTTTAGTCGTAAAGTGTCGAACTACGTCCGTGATTGCGGAAAAGAGACATACTCGTAATGTGGTAAAGCACGAATTTTCATGTTGCTTCCAAATCTCCATCAAAGCTATATTAAGGGCACCACCACTATGGCATAACTGGACTCGCCCGTGACTTTGTGTGGCTTTAAAATATTTAACTTGACTTTTCATAAAATACTTGACAACACTTGACACTGGCAAACACAACAAGTGTAACACACCAAACAAAAAAGAAAAGAGATTCATGTGAGACCATCGTCGAGCTCAGCAACAAAAGTATAAATTTAATCGTGTGAATAATTTAATGAAAATGGTCACAGAAAGTGTGTACGTTTGTTTCTTCTCCACGTTAAAAAGGGACGGTTCAACAGATTTGGATGAATTTAAGAATACAGATAGCTTAGTAAACCTTGAACTAATACAGGTTATTTTATTATATGTGAAACATTATTTTTATCTCGAAAAACTTGAGTGACACCTGCGGGGCTAAGCTAGTTAAGAGGTAAATTGAAATAAAAATTAAATTACTTCGCATAAAAAATAAAACCATTCTCTTTTGCGTGCACTTCGCTTTACACAGCTAATATAAGTTTATGGTATTTTTTTAATTTAAAAGTAATAATGATCGCGCAGAACGTTCTCCTGTAAAGAGATAACGCCTGTCTATGGCCATTATGGCGGTACTCAGAACTTTGAGTTACAAAAAAATTATAAAATTAATTTCTTTATTTCTTTTCTTAAAACCAAGTACAGGGCTTCGCTCTTACTTTGCTATTACTCTGAGATATGCGATGGTTAGTCTCAATAACCCTGTAATTTCGGTACCTACTCAAACGGAACATAGTGATATTTACGCACTACTGCTTGGCGACAGAATATCTGATACTGCGGCGGTATTTATATACGACATCTTCTTCGCGGATATACCACCTCGTAAAAATGAAGTTATGACAGTTACTTTCACTTACTAAAAATTAAGAAATTCTATACTTTAGGACCATAGCTTTATATACAAGCAATTTCTAAATTGATACATTGGTACAATAAACATACAAAATAAATGAGATCAATTATAATGAACATACGAGTTCTGTTCAAAAAAATTACAAGTTCTGTTATTACATTCTGATAACACTAAACATTCAATCTAATTAAAAAAATTCGTAATAACTCAAAAAATTACGGCTATGTTCTATTTTGTCTCTGAAGAGTATAAAACAAGTCGCTCTCCGCGTCTGACTGTATGTCTGCGTACTTCTAAACCATGCAGCAGCTGGTATTTCTTTTTATTGCTGCGAAGATCTAACGAGCTGTGGACACACTTGCGTTGAAATTTATCAATGTTCGTAAGGGTGAATAGGCCTACCTGGTAAATAAGTTCACACGGCAACGGAACGGCCACAGGGAACGGATGATAGTGTGCCGTTCTTCTGGTTGTCTTGTGGTGGAACGGAGAGGGTGGGATAAGGTTATGGAGCTCCAGCGCATCTCTTGCGAAGTCAAGGTGTGCCTGTGCATACCTATTGGGCTGCATCCAGCCTAAGTGAATCTATACTCTCATATAAGATTTGTTTGCTTATCAGATCTTAAAATATAATAATTATTAATTTTAAATAACGTACCGTGATTGTGTTTGTAATAAAATTCTGCTTTTTTTTAAAACGCAGCAAATGTCCGTTAGCTCTTAACATTGGGCAATATATTTTGACCACACACCAAAAGTAGATGATACACGATAATCGCAGTATGTTTAAAATTATGTACCCGCATATTAACTTAACAAGTAGCATTCAGCTAAATACAGGTTTTTGATTTTAATTCGTCTGAGATAATTATTTTAAAATCTAGAGTTGGGCTTGAGGCCAGGAATGAAATGTCTCTTTTATGAGAATTAATTATTTATTGGTTGTTTTTGAGTTTTTAATGTACATGTAACGTCAATTTTGAAATATTTGTTTTAATGAATTTGAAGGAAACAAAACTAAAACTAATTTTATAGTATTTTGTGCTCGATTAAATCCCGGCGATAAACTTAATTATGTTATTAACTCGCGAAACTTTAAAACCTACATGTGCTTTATAAATTACTTTTTATATCAAAATTAGCACATAAACATGAGCTCATAAGCTCGGAACTATATATTATAGTATATGTGAAATCGCGACAAAATATCAGCTGCTTCATACATTTGAATCAACAAACTTTTTGCAAATAATAATAAAAATCTCGTAGGACTTTGTACATGGCGCCATCTAGCCCCAAACTAAGCAAAGTTTGTACAATGGGAACTAGATAGCTGATAGAATACTTATATACTTTTTGTAAATATATACATACCTATAATACATACAGAATACCCAGAAATAGAACAAACATTTATCGTCACATAAATGTTAGTCCTGGTAGAAATCGAGTTTACGCCTTCAGCTCTTGAAGCAGATATTCTACCAAATTAGCTAACAGGGCAGTCAACTAACCTAACCCTATTTAGCTTATTCCACCATACTCGTGATCGGATGCTGCTTCCGGGTCGCTGGTCTGCTCGCGGTATACACACAATCTAGTATTTTATCCCCAGATTAAGATTAATTTGACTAACATTTGACAACGCCCACATTGTAAAAAAAATTATTGTAATTCAAAGTTGACAAAGGTCACGGACCCCAGTGTCTGTGGAGAGTAATTTTAGATAAAATAAAAAAAAGTTTATTTCACCCCAAACTTACAACCCTATGTATATATAGGCTACGAGACTAAATTTCTTAGTATTCAATGATATCGCCGCGCGGATGCCGTGTTCATCACACAGCGACTAGGTATTGCTACCCGCAGGCTTACGTACGTGGTAAAAGAGCCCCCTTCAATAAACTTTAATGCCCGTGGTTCCATCCCTGCTTAACCAATTTTGATATGATCCTACCAACGTTGCTTTGAATACTCATTCCAACAATTAATTTATGGATGTTTATGGTAAGACTGAGACCTTTATAATATCACTCAACCAACTCTCCCTTGTACGTAATCAAGTAAAAATGTAGCACAAGCCACATGTCTATGTGTTACAATAATACAGACCTATTAGCAGAAGTGATCCCCTACACAACAAGCCATCAGAAGAAAGTGTGGAAAATCACTATCTCGTTACAAACAGACACCGTGAAAGAGCTTTGTAACTCGACACCAAGGAAGCGAGATATAAATGTAGACGGAATCACCCGCATGTGAAATCTAACGATTGCATTTGACTCTGAACAAACTTTCTATAGAATGCAACACAGTAGTTAAGATCTACGTAAAACAACACAAATAAAATCGTGTGTCATTGAAAAAAAATCAAGGAAATGTCACTAAAACTCTTGTCTAGTGCATAGAACTTCATATAAGGTAAGTTCGTTTGATAAATTATATTAAGTTATTCGAACAGAATCGGGAAACAGTGTCTCCCGATTCTGTTATCGTCAGTTTTTTGAGTTGCCTCCAATTGTGAGAACAATTTTAAAAAGTTGTTCACGTCTAAGTAAACAAAAACGTGAAGAACGATATATTATCGCGTAACATTGATTACTTCTCATACCGTTGCCATACATTAGATGCTGGGTACCAATCGTAACAGTTCACGGTGTTTAGTTCAGTCCACTTTTAATAAGTAAAGTTGCAGAAAACACAGTAACAAAAGTACGCATGCACGTTCCCAGATCGTTGTCCTATTTGCATTTCAGAACACTGCAAATGTTTAATCTACTGCAACTGAAACTTTCACGGAATCAACGGAATTGTTTTTCGGAAACGTAACTTTTGTCAATTTCAATTACATACCTATTTTTGTAGTATTTCTACGGGATAGTTCATGTTTGATTACGTAACTCTATACAGGGTTATTTATATGTTTGGGTTGTGCCAAGCTGAGAGGGTCATTGTATTTGTAATTATGAAAAACTATTACGATAAACACAAGTACTAAATAATAAAAAAACAGCTGCTTCAGATACGTTTAGTCCAGGTTCAATTTTATTTTTCTACAAAACTGTTGATTTTTTGTATGATTTCCAAGTTAAAAAATTAAAAGCAAAAGACAATTATGATCTTGTAAAAGATAATTATATTTATTACTGGGTCTTAATCGCACAAAAAATACTATGGAAATAGTTTGGTTTTTGTTTTGTGCGCGATTAAGTCCTGATAAACATAATCATGTGTTCAAGTCGCGTAAGTTTGAAAATTGCATAGTTGAAGTTGTCCTTAAGGTTGAGAACGACGAACCCTCGTCGACTTAGTACGTAGTAGTTACACCAAACGTATACTCCTATAGATTTGATTACATCCAGTGACCTTTTTCAAGGAGTAAAAGCGCTTGTGACTCTTTGTCTTGGTTTAAAAAATCGGTTCCATACAAGTGTCGAGTGTACTTTTTATAGTGTCGTTAAGAAAAATCGAAATTAAGTAGAGTTGTAGTTTTGTAGCGATTATAGCTCAGTTAGCGCAGTCAGTTTATACACCGATGGGCATGGTTCAAGACCCAAGAATGAGCTTTAGCTGCCGATGAAGAAAAACATCGTGTGGTAAACATAGCGTAGTTTTTAGTCCTCGGCTGGCTAGCTACCACCCTCAAGTTGAAAATCTGCCGCCAAGCACGATAATAGGGGCAGCCTCACTTTGAAGTCAGTTTTATTCCAGGCTAAGTGTGCTTAACCATCTTCGACCACACCGTCACTTAACATCATGTGAGCTAAGGACAAACACATAGATAGCAAAAAAAAAAAATATAAAAAAAAAATTGTGGATAAAGCTATGCCATAGCAAAAGTAGTTCGCAATAGTGAGTTCAGTCTTTGTTTGAGTTCGGATTTGTTAAAATCAAACTAATAACCACATAAATTACTCCAAAGAAAAATATCCAACTTAGAAGACTCGATAAGACCTTAAACAAAAAAATACTTACAATAGAAAACGTCCTTTTTCTTTACGAATACTAAAAAGACACGATTCAATTCCAGTTCCTGTCACTTCGTTCGCAACGAAGTAGCTTTCTGGCCGACTTATATTAATGAGAGACTTTTAAAATTCACTAAAAACCCGCCACTGCTGGCGGAAGAACACGATTAATTTCATCGGACACTTCGGTCAATTTGGTTAGAACCACTGTTTTTTAGGCATTTAAAAAGAATTTAAAACGATCTATAGTATTTTAAGCGAGTGTTTAATAATTAATCGTGTTTTGGTACCTCAGTTGATTACTAATTTTATTTTAATAATGTTTTCTAATGGTACAGAAGTGGTATCAATATATAAATTTGAAGATTAAAGTGTAATTACGAGCCGGTGGTAGATTCAAACATGTAACTTAACGTTCATAAGTGCCTTACCAGGGCCTAAACTGAATAAATGACTTTTTGATTTTGATTTTTGACTTCGTCGGTCCCATTGCCGCGTTGTATGGCGATACTCAAACGTTGGGCAAAATAAAGGCCAGTGTTTTGGTCAATAATAATTAATCATTTCTTTGCTTTTTTACAATAAACGCAACGTACGTAGCGATGATAGTCCAGTGGTAAACGCGGTTGGTGCACATGCCAAAGGACGTGGGTTCAAACCCCAACACTGAGCTTGAACTACCACCATCAAGTTGAAAATCTGTCGCTAGTGTGTTCCGGCATCCTCACTTGTGAGCCAGTTCCATTCAAGGCTAAATGTGTTTAAAATCTTCGACCACTCTTCATTTAACATCAGATAAACTATGGTGAAAAACTAAGCCTGTCAACAATAAAAAAAGAACATTTTTTTTTTGGTAACTTCAGTGCTACAAGTCTCAAACACAATGTCGCGTTTAACGTAGCAATAATACAGAAGTACCACATCGAAGTTGTGATTCGTGCGTCATTTATTAAAAATTAATTGCATTAAAAGTATTGAGTTATTCAGATACGGAAGATAGCAGTGGCATTCAAAAAAGTATTCCGTGCAACTTTTTTTTTTCTTCAACGCGTCGTCGTTCGAACGCCAACTCGTTTGTTGGAAAGCGACGATGGGACCGAAAATAAAACACGCAGACTTAAGAGATACATATTCACACTCTTACTTTACTAATTTAATTTAATTATATTTTGTTAAATAATTTAATTGGTAATAGATCTTCTTAGTAGGAGGTCGTCTAGGTATACCACAGCAGTAATAATAATATATATATATATATTACCGGCAATCTGTATAATCCGGTATTGTATACAACACCTAGGCAATGTATAGAATACCGAAAATGTGTAGGTAATGTATGAAATATTATTTATTTTATACTTTGCCTAGGTATTCTATACAGTACCGAATTCGCAGCCGGTAATGTATGTAAAAGACGAGAGCATGGTAGGTTAGGTTATGTTAAACATTGATAAATATGACTAAAATTAATTTATTTTACACATTGCCGGTGGAACAGCAGGTGGAATATACAATCCCTAGGAATTGTATTTATTACCTAGGTAAAGCATGTAATGGACAATGATATTCATAATATTTCATATATTGCCTAGACGACCCAGGTATTATATACATTGGCTAGGTATTGTCTACAATACCTGAATTATACAGATTGCCGGTAACATATATAATATAATAATATCATAGGACACGTTACACATAGCGCCATCTGGCCCCAAACTAAGCAGAGCTTGTGTGATGGAAGTCAGATAACTGATAGAATACATAAATACTTTTTTTTTTGTAAGTACATACTTATAATACATACAGAACACCCAGACACAGAACAAACATTTGTTTATAACATAAAATGGTTGTACTTGGCGGGAATCGAACCCACCTCTACAGCTCAGGCAGACATACTACCAATAAGCCAACAGGGCTGTCTATACCAGATATATGCCACTAAGCAGTAATGTGTAAACATCACTGTGTTCCAGTTTGAAGGGTACCTAGTGCAGCTAGCGAAATTACAGGGCTGTTGAGATTAGCCATCGAAAGTCTCAAAGTAATGAGCGCCAAAGCAGCTATACCCTGAACATTGTTTTGCTTCTCAAAGTTCGGTGTATCGCTGCGTATACCTAATCATTGACATGTATTATCTCTTACCATCTCTAAATATATATAACTCAAAGGTGACTGACTGACTGACATAGTGATCTATCAACACACAGCCCAAACCACTGGACGGATCGGGCTGAAATTTGGCATGCAGGTAGATGTTATGACGTAGGCATCCGCTAAGAAAGGATTTTGATTAATTCTACCCCCAAGGGGATAAAATAGGGGATGAAAGTTTGTCAATGTTAAACCGATCGGATTACTACTTACTACTTTTACTTTTCATCATCATCATCATCCATCATCACGCGGGTAAAACCGCGGGGCGCTGCTAGTCATTATATATTCACGAGATTGCCTTAGGGAGAGGGGTCGTGATCCGAGGTCGGGGACTTTTATAGTCCAGCGAATTTCGCTGGCGATCCAGCGAGGAAATGCCGCCGGTTTGATGGGTACGTTTGGTGGTGAGCTCGACCGGTGGACTTAGTTTTAATTAAGGTTATTTGACTTAGGTTTATTGACATGTATTTAAATTAATTTGTACTAATATTGATTAATAATTATTAAATAATAAATTTTAGTTCACGAGATATAGTATTAACACAGAAAACTCACTTCAATATTGTTTATAGGTTGCACTCCACCGTCGCTTTCCATCAGGCGAGTTGATGGCCAAACGTACTATTTAATATATAAATAAAAAAATAAAAAATAAAAAAACATATTCTATCGAGACCTTATTTCAAATTCGTTTTATGAAAACAACGAGCCTCGAAAACAATTAGTAGGTAGTCGTATTTTTTTTTTTTTTAAATGATGTATATTTTCAAAAAAAAATGTATTTGGTAACCATTTTGTTTACCTACAGCACCTACTGAAGTAACACGATCATACTTTTTTTCAACTCGATCTCATTTTGTTTGTGTTTCATGTTGTTTTTCATTACGCCTCGAATAGAAAAACAAGTTACCAATACATCTCCATTAGGGGAATTGATTTCCGCGTTCCCCTTAGGTATAGGTAAGAACTTTTGCTGTAACTCATAGGAACACTAAGATAGTTTATTACCATAAAACAGAGAATAACATAGGTAAGTCCTATCTTCCTTACAGACGGCCTTCAATGGAAATTATTACCTAGATACGCCTGTAGTCTATAGTATAAATCAGCACAAAATAAAAAAAATTAAAAATAACTACGCGAAGAAAAACTCGTCGTTTTACTGCCGTCTATTGCTTTTTAATTGCCATGGTCCATCGATAAACACTCTTCGTCACAGCACGGAATCCTACGGCTATTTTTGACAAACTAGGTGTTGGACCGCAGCTCATCTGATATCAAGTGATAGTGTGGTCGAAGATTGTAATCATACCTAATCTGGAATGAAACTGGCTCTCACGAGACCCTGCCGGAACTTAGCGGCAGACTTTCAACTTCAGTGCTTCGTGATGTGACTTGAAAGTTTATTAAAAGCTGTCATAAAGTTTCCGTTTTATTATTTATAGTCATTTTATAACAATTGACGTGGTATTTTCTAATTGCTTTGCTATCTGGTCAAACAGCCTGTCAACCATAAAAAAAAAAACTTAACTATATTATAGATAATTCACACGACTGAATTGTAATTGTAAGAATTGTACCCCACCTTCTCTACCACGGGTAGAGAAGGTGGGGTACAAGGTTTGCCGTAAGAGTCGGCTAAGGGATGTCATACGGAAGATAGGCAGCAGCGTCTTCCTTGAACAATCACACCTATCTGCGCTCGCCAACCCGCCTGCCAGCGTGGCGAACATTGGCGAAACCCCCCCAGGAGGAGACCTATGTCCAGCAGTGGACGTCCTATGGCTGATGATGTGATCCGGATAAAATAAATTGACCATAAATAAAGTCAATTTATTTTATCCGGAAAATGTGTAGAAAGTCACTGACCAAGTGACATAGAATAAAGTAAAACAAAATAACAACAAACTATTGACTACTAACAAAAAATTGCCTGTCCCGTAAGATTTATCTTGTTTTTATTAACTGCATTATTGGCAGCGAGTGATACATGTGTCCATATATCACCTAAAAGTGAAGAACTTGCGATATAAAAAACTGCTTATGCAGGCTATATCATAACTCAAGTTGGGACCCCTTATATGGGTGAAAACAATTAATCTTATTGCCAAACACACGGCCAGACACAATGAACGCGACTGGGGTATGTTTGTTGAATTTATCGCTTCATCTTATTTATTTTCATTTGTAAGTAGCTATCCGCCTTTCGGTAGTACCTGTCCAGACTAGAATATCTGTTTCTACTCGAGCTGCGTTTGATCATACTCTGCCTGATGTTAAGCAGTAGTGTGGTTACGCTTATCTGGAAGGGATCTATTTACTCTGGATTTGAAAGCACCCGTATTGCACCTTTCCGGAAATACAGACTCCTGTAAAGAGTAATTGATAGATTCAGGCGTTACTTTGCGAAAGCTCATT
This sequence comes from Biston stratarius, assembly GCA_950106695.1. Classification (NCBI taxonomy): domain Eukaryota; kingdom Metazoa; phylum Arthropoda; class Insecta; order Lepidoptera; family Geometridae; genus Biston; species Biston stratarius. The sequence continues at coordinate 35,771,308 of OX467106.1, read as the reverse complement.
TTGAGTATTCAAGGTTTATATGTAGTGTTTTTCCGCATAAAAGTCGTTTTGGTACAACAAATTTAAAATATCTATTGGATATCTAAAACTAAAATCCGACATAAACCTAAAATTTAAATATATTAAAAATAACTAGGTAATTAAAATAACCACAAGTATTTAGATCTCGCTGCATTAACCACTTGCCGACATGTGTTTCACCTCTGCACGAGGCATCCTCTGGACATGTTGACTCTTCGAGCACTTGGCTTAAGATATTTAGAAATTTGTTGTCAAGTTATATACATTTTAAATGAAATCCTCACCACACCTCACGACTTTTTAGCAAAAATACACAAAATATGCAACTCAAACACTCTGGTAAAGAATTCCACGACCTCAATGTGCGAAAAAAAATATTTTTTTACGGTTGAGAGGCTAGGTGTTTTCCACTGCTCACCTGATCTTAAGTGACGGTGTGGTCGAAAATTGTAAAGCACACCTAGCCTGGAATGGTACTGGCTCTCAAATGAGGCTCCCGGAACACACCGTTAGATTTTCAACTTGAGAGTGGTAGCTAGCAAACCGAGTACTAGAAAGTACCCTACCACCATGCTATGGTTTCCTCACGATGATTTCCTTCACCGGCAGCTCAAGCTCATTGTTGGGGTTTGAACTCACGACCTTCGGCATGCGAACCGACCGCGCTAACCACTGAGCTATCATCGCGACAAAACAATATAGAAATGAAATGTACGACGTTTTGATCGCGTTTGACTCGCCGTCTGAAACTAAAGAGGCGCAAGTGGAATCAAATTATGCTGTTCTAGGGCACAATTTCCTAAATGTATCCGATAAAAAATCGACTAGCTAGCAACTTTACGTCAATCCTCAAGACTTTGTATCCGAGACTCTACCAAAGCGTAGCACGTCGTTGTCCATTAACTTTATAAAACTAAACACTATCGTAATTTTAATCTGAATAGACTTTATGCAGATTTTCTCATGATGTTTCCCTTCACATTACATTCGCTACTTACTAAGGAACCAACTCCCAAATCAACATTTCGTCGAAGGTAAATGACACTTTTCTATGGAACAGTTGTCTATTTATACGAAATTTACGTTCAGCCATTAACTCTCCCAAAGGAAAACGAAGATGTGGCCACATCGATCTACAATATTTATTCACTCTATCCTCAAAAATACCTAGGAAGTAGAAATGGTTCATAAATAAAATGAACCTCTTTCAGGTTGGTAGGTTCTACCGATACACGTAACTCTGTTAATGAAAGTAAGTCTAGAGATAATTCAAATATTGAAACCTATTCAGCTCAAGCGTACCTATCAATCAGTTGCTTGGAACGTGTCAACTGTAAATGACATTGCCAACAGACCGACGAAAATACTAGACACAGATATAAGTAATACCTCAAAAAAGTTTCCAAAAGTGTGACTGGCGCCTCAAAACCGCAAGGTCGTCGAACGGCTATTACTTATTAATATCTCGTCGCTGATCAAGTCGAGGTATTTATTATTGTTTATGTAAACAATTATTTACAATTTCGCCTCCTCAATTGATGTTGACGAGATAAATTATTACGACATCGCTTAAGGTTTGAAACTTTTTTCCTCTTGGAAATCTTTTTATATTTAACGAGGACGATTAAAATGCTTTACGTACCTAACTGATTGTTATTATTATTTTTGTAAAATTATCGTGTTTTATTATATTTAATAGGCTAGGTGTTTGATCACAGCTCAACTGATATTTGATCGTAACTTTTCTCCACTTTTTTTTTACTTTTTCTTAAAATTTTGTAATTTTGTTATTATTTTATTATGTTACGAAAATCACATTAATATTATAAATATTAAAGTATGTGTTTGAAGTTTTTAATTTCTTGACACTGTAATGACTTAACAGATTTGGGTGAAATTTGGAATGCAGATAGCTTACCGGATACCTATATACCGGATCAAAATTAATTTAAACATCAAAACTAGTGTAAAAATACTTAGAATAAAAAACCGGCCATGTGCAAGTCGGACTCGCGCACGAAGGGTTCCGTACCATTATCTATGAAAAAGGCAAAAAAATCGCGTTTTTTTTTTTGTATGTATTGTATGGATTTATTTTGTATTTATTTGTCCCCCTTATATATTTATCTTATTTTGTTGTTATAGCGGCAACAGAAACACATAATTTGTGAAAATTTTAACTGTCTAGCTATCGCGGTTCTTAAGATACAGCCTGGTGACAGATAGACGAACGGACGGACAGACAGTGAAGTCTTAGTAATAGGGTCCAGTTTTTACCCTTTAGGTACGGAACCCTAAAAAGTACGTTTCTTCCAACATTACGTAAAGTGAGTCGACAAAACTCATGTAATGTAAATCCCCTTTTATTAAACACACGTCTAAAATAACATGTCTATCAGTGTGGCCCATCTCGATGGCACGATGTTCAAGATTGATGACAGCTAATGAACCGAGAGCGGTGTCAAGGGTCACCACGTGCAAATTGGCTGCGCACGACGCTTTTGAAATGGTTATGAAATGGTACACTCTTAGGGATAGAGGTAAAATTCAAACTCTTACTTGTTATACTGTTTGTATATTCAATTTAGTTTAAATTTATCTTAGTGAACATCTGTGGTAACATCAGGCCTAACACAAGCGGCAAGGACAAAATTAATTGTCATTCCCTTGTGCCATAGAATAACTAATAGTAGCTTCTATGTATATAAGGATTACTCTAGAACATATTTCGAATAGAATACAACTTTATTTATTGTATTTTATTGTAGCCGTGGTGGCGCTGGCGTAAGAATAGTACCCCACCCGCTCTACCCGTGGTTGCCGTAAGAGTCGGCTAAGGGATGTAATCCGGAAGATGGGCAGCAGCGTCTTCCTTGAACAATCACACCTAACTGCGCTCGCCATCCCGTCTGCCAAGCGTGGCGAGTATTGGCAAAACCCCCCTAGGAGGAGGTCTATGTCCAACAGTGGACGATCTATGGCTGATGATGATATGTCTACACAAACATTCGACATATTATAACATAGATACTTTAAAAAAAAAAAAAATATGTACCTACAATTACCTGTTTGCACTTTCACTAGATGTAGAAATTAATTTAATGACACGAATGTTCATAGATAATAATAAAAAAATCGGTTTAACACTGCTGGCTCCAAAACTGGTTTAGCTGCGAGAACGTAGGGTTGCAAGTCGCCGGTATAAATATAAAAATAAATAAATAAATATACAAAACTGGTCAAAAAATTCGGGGTGTCGCTGTATCACGAACACGGCCGTGTGCACCTGAATGTACAGCTTTGAACACTAAGAAGTCCCATCGGATTTACATGTTTCACTTTCTTCGCTCAACGTAAAGATTTCTTTGATCCTTTAGCTATCGCGTAGTGTAATTAAATTTTAGATGTAGATATTAGATATGTAGCTGTAATACCAAAATGTATCCCCCGATTTTGTTATCATCAGTTTTCGTAATTGTCTCCCACTATAGAAGCAAATTTAAAGACGTATTCACGTCAAAAACTACCTTTAAATGACCACCTAATTGTCTAATCACTACACGGATTACATCGTTTTATAGTTATGACTGTTTAGTTGCAACGAAGCCGCGCTGGAAACAGGGAGTCATATGGCGCGCGACAACTTAATGCTATTTACCTCACGGTGAGGAAAGGCATCCACAGCTTAGATTGTACTACCTAAGCTGTGAAGCGATATATGTATATAGAGATAAGAGATATTGATGGATACGTCTGTCTCGTTTTCACGAGATATAAAGCGAGGATAAGTGTTTATAAAGACGTGCTGCGTAACTGCGTGATAGATCAGTTGTTTTTTTTTCAGAATTGCGGTCTCTGTAGATCAAGGTAGCGATGATAGCTCAGTGGTAAGCGCGGTTGGTTCGCATGCCTAAAGGCATGGGTTCAAACCCCAACAATGAGCTTGAGCTACCGGTGAAGGAAAACATCGTGAGGAAACCATAGCATAGTGATAGGGTAGTTTCTAGTACTCGGCTGGCTAGCTACCACCAAATCTGCCGCCAAGCATCTAACGGTGTGTTCCGGTAGCCTCACTTAAGAGCCAGTTCTATTCCAGGCTAGGTATGCTTTACCATCTTCGACCACATCGTCACTTAACATCAGGTGAGTTGTGGTCAAACACCTAGCCTGTCAGCCATAGGAAAAAAAAAGGTCACGTAAAAAATCTAACTATTATAATTTTTAAACCTAATTCGATTTTTTTCATTCAACTGAAAATTGTGAAATATCTTTAGTATTTTTATTTTACTTATGCGGGATTACTCAGTATGAAGCAAGATATACTTGACTCCTTGAAAAAGGCCACCGCATGTGGCCGCAATTAGTCAGAGTATCCGACGTAATTTGACGTGAGCAATCCCGCATAAGTGAAAAAAAAATGTGTCAAAACCACGTCAGTTTTCATAGTAGTAAATTTTGTTTTTTTATACTTGACGGAATGAAAAGAAACATCTAACCCATTCATTGCGATCAGTGGAATAAAGTGTTGCAAATCATATTTTTCGTAACGATATATTAAAAGCCTTCACCAAAAATATCTAGATCTATGACGATCCATCTTGACAGCGGATTTGTGTCAGGGATCGGGCACGATTTATAACCGATATATTTTGCGTTATATTATTTGTATTTTTAATAATATTCTTTAAAGACATGTCCATAAGTTTGCAAATAATATTGATCGTACTTGTTACCTAAATAAAACTAAGACGATGATAGTTGGCGTACGCATAAATCAACTTGTGAGACAATGGTAGATTTAATGAGCATACATATTTAAACTAGCGTTTACTTTTGTTAAATATTAATTAAAATGAACTATTGTATATTAAAAAAGTATTATAGTATTTAAATAGTTAACATTTTTTTATAGGATGTAATGTGTAAAACGTATATATTATTTATGATTAAATAGTCTAGTGTTTGACCTCCAACTAGCCTGATGTTAAACGAAGATACGGTCTGGAGCACGCTTATCTAGAAGAAACCGAATCACTCGCGACGCATGTATCAATTCGTAACAACATATAGAGGGCGCTGATGCAGAAATACAGGTGATAAATTTAGTTCACCTAACGGTGTGTTCCGGCTGTCACATTTGAGCCAGCTTTATTCCAGACTTGGTGTGCTTTACCATCTTTGACCAAACCGTCACTTAACATCAGGTGAGCTGCCAAACATACAAATACTTAAAAATTCTAATTAGTATTTTCGAGTTCTTTTAAGCAAATTTTTGGATAGGCCGCAACTTTAAACTTTTACAAGAAAATTGAAAGCAAACTAAAAATAGTCACGATAACTAACAAAACATACAAACTAACAAAGCTTAATAGTTTTCAATTTTGAAAAAAGGATGAAAGAAAGAAAACCTTTGATTCGACACAATACAAACAGAAAAATAAAAAAGGCAAATACAAAGTAAAACTTGTACTGCTGAGTAGATTAGTACTGTTTTCTTTTGTTTCTTTCTTTCAGCCCTTTTAGTACATATCTTTAAGATAAGATTATATTGTATAAGATTCACAAATACGAAAAAGTATGTTGCTCCTTGAGTTGCGTCAAGTAGTAAGTTTTTTGATGATTGGTCTTTACTTTTATAATAAATTTTTAATACATATGTATACATAAGTCAAATAAAGCCTTCATATAAAGTATTTTAGTTACTTTTATGTAAATATAATGAAACTAACGATACTTTCCCCTGATGGTAAGGTATACGCTTGTCCATGACCATTGCAGCGGTGGCCAGACACTTTGTGTAAATTCCAGGGCATCGCCGCTTTAGCGATCATTACTTTGAAACATTCGATGGTTACAAGAAGTAAACCAGTATATCGTACTTAATATACTTATTGGATTAATTTATTACAAGAATCGAACTACCAACACTAAGTTGCATACTGCGCTTACGGTCCGCTGCCCCATAGAATGTTAATCACGCCAGAAGCCACAACCCATTAGCGAGTTATCAATCTCTTATCTGATCGGAATACAACACACTTCAATGGTTTTGAATATAGAGCTCGGAGCTTTCTTTTTAGGGGCCCGTTAACATCTATCCATGATAACAATCATTATTTTATGTGTAGATAATATTATATTATTTACTAGCTGTGCCCCGCGGTTCTACGTCATAGTAGCTTTATGCATGCAAAGTCTCAGCCGATCGGTTTAAAATTGACAAAGTTTCATACGAACTTTCATCCCCTATTTTATGCTCTTGGGGGTAGAATTAATCAAAATCCTTTCATAGCGGATGCCTACTTCATAACATCTACCTGCATGCCAAATTTCAGCCCGATCCGTCCAGTGGTTTGAGCTGTGCGTTGATAGATCACTATGTCAGTCAGTCAGTCAGTCACCTTTGAGTTATATATATTTAGATTATTATTATGTTTTTTTACATATAACATCATAGTTTTTTTTTCTCGTTTTTGTATCTTCTCCCTACGAATGATGAAAACGTCTGTTAAGGGTGCACTGCTCGGAACTGTTCGTGTCATAAGAATGTGTTATTTTAGGGATGTCCTCATAGTAAATACTTACTTATTCAATAATAAAAAACATAGTTTTTTTTGGCAATCACGCGAAAAATCATGTATTGTTTTCCAAATTAAAAATTATGTTTAGTATTAAAGTATAAAAATAATGGTGTTTTATTTATTAAGTGAAAATGTGATATAACGTGAACATGACTTTTCGTGTTGCAACCAAAGCTTCGTCGAGGCTTCTAGTAAAAAATTTAACTACTTTACTAGGGAATAACCAGACTTGAGCATTACTTATTTCCTGTGACTTTGAGTGTTACTCAGACTTAACACACTTTATTTATAATCGAATACTATATCGAAATACTGGCTAAATTAACAAATCGCTAAAAAGGTTTAAAAAAAAACAATTTTCATTGACATATAGACGTAAAAAGTATGCATGTACTTTTTACCATCGATGAATATACGTAGGTATAAATTGTCAATGATTGTGCAGTGTCCAGCATCAGCGATACTGGAGGATGCTGATCTACCTATCAATGTGTTACTTTTATTACCTTTCCACCATAGAATCGACCTGAACTTGGAAAAAATAGCCATTCAGAAAAAGAAAATGTATGGAACATTTTTATGTTCGTGATTTCTAGATCAGCTCACAGTAAAAGTTAATTAAATTTATTAGTATGTCAGCACTTTTCCATATTAATACCCTTTTCTGAAACACCTTATAAAGACTTAGCACTGAAGACATAGATAGAACTGTGATTTAGGAAAGAATTTTCTCGAAGTAAAGATCGAAAAGAATGCTACTAACAGAAAATTAATGTTTCCTTTTTAATTTTGTTATTTATATCTTCAACTTACATGTTTTATAACAGCTTATGTTACTATTGTTTAAAATTTTATTCAATGATTTCATATTAAAAAAAACACACAAATGAACAGGGATTTAATTATTTTTTAAGTGGAATACGTAGCACTAGTTTGGCTCATCTTGTCGCCTAGTTTCTGAAAGTCATTATTTGTCTGTTAAATATTATTATTTTGTCTTCTATTTTATACTCAGGACATTGTTATGTATTTTTGATTGATTTGCCACAAAACAATCGCTCGGAATAAATAACTCGGAATATTTAGTAAAAATTTGGTAAATACTTTTCCGATCACCGTAATATTTGCATAACGTCACTTCTTAAACTTTTTTCTTCTAATATTGTCACCACTTAAACTGTTCTTATGAACGACACACATGAGACGACACATTAAAAATATATCTAAAATATATTACAAAAGTTTTGCAATAATATTCATTATTATCCAGCGGGAAAGAGGTGTATGACCTCTATTACGTAGATACCTAGCTAAATCCATAAATCTCTTTAAAGTGGACGTCCAAGTCTGTCCATTATAAATCATTTCAGGTGAAAAGCCTGCCACCTCGAATTTAAGCCTATCTCCTGTCGTATTATCGCATAGCAATCAAATGTACTTACCTTCTAAACTTAGCACACTAAAGAGCTTTTTGTTTTACTTATACGGGATTACTCACGTTTGATTATGTCGGATACTCCGACTTTAGTTCCAAACACATCTCGATGGCCTTTTTCAAGGAATCAAAGCTGAGTACAACGCGAGTGCGTCTGGTTTTATTTCACAATGCGACCCGCTACGCGCCTCGTACGGGAAAACAGCGGTTGGTACGTAGGTGCGGGTAGCGTATCGTGAAAATAAAAAAAAAACAAAATCAAAATCAAAAAGTCATTTATTCAGTTTAGGCCCTGGTAAGGCACTTATGAACGTTAAGTTACATGTTTGAATCTACCACCGGCTCGTAATTACACTTCAACTGAGAAGACTCCGGCAAGAAACTCAGCAAGGCATTTTTTTGTGGATCTTTCTTTTCATATTAGGTTACAGTTTACAGTTATAAATATTAATACATACATTATGCTTACTACAATTGTCACTTAGCCAGGGGGATGCAAGTGCAGTGAGTAGCTGCAACAACCATATATTCCTGTCTTTCACGTAATGAGCCACCTTATTATAGTAGGCTTTGTCAATTGTAGGCTTCTTCACCAGAGTCCTCCTATACGGTTTCAGTTATAAAGAAAAAAAGAGTTAAAGAGTTCCTATCTAAGAATTTATTTCTAAAATCAGTTTCTATATAAATTAAAAAGATTATCATCCGATTCCCTTCCATTATTGGCAGCGAACAGCTCAGCGAACACCTTTCCGCCTTGTGTGAAGTTAAAAATTTATCCTACGCTGTTATCATCTCTTTCAAAGATCTCTTTCTTCTTCAAGCGCGTCACTTAAGTCTTAATTCTTCAAGCTAGCTATAATCAAGAACATTTAAACTGTTTTCATAATTTCTAGAAAACACTAGCTCGATTCTTGATCTAAGCAAACAATGGTAATTGAGAACCGTTTCAATAAATTCTCATCGTCAAAATTTAATAAAAGCTGCGATATCGTACGCGGTGGGCCTTCAAATTTACGTTAAAAATTCTTCGCGCGTGCTGGACAAATATAGCTTTATTGCGATCGACGCAAACATGAACCGATCTATAGACGCAAGTGCAAGATCGTTGTTACATTAAAGTGAAGTAATAAGCGTTGATGCGGCGATAACTCGTACTTTGTTATGTTACTTTAAGTTCTGGGTACCGTCGCAAGGGTCATGCGTTCTTTTATCACCAGGAGAGCGTCTTGTCCGTCTCATTACTGTTACATTAAAAAAAAGTTCACTGAACCGGTTTTATTTTGCGACAGACAATACAACAGATGAGATTTCGTGGATCGCACTTACAATGTTATTGGCATACTTAAACGTTATTGAAATGCCTTGATTCTCAGCTCCAGTCGTCACACTAAAAAAATGCGAATTTTTTACTGTTCTCTCTACGACATGTAATAAAGACGATTCATCGCTAAAACTGTTTGACTTTCATATTATTTTCTAGATCTTTGATATTAAGTTGTTTAATTTTATGGGAATTTTCCCGAAAACACTCTCCGTCACAGCAATCTGTACCTACCTGAAAAAAAAGACAATTCAAAATAATTTATCGCTTATATAGATTATTTACAATAATAGCATACGCGTATGTTATAAGTCTCATTCATAAGATATTTATAAATTTGATAACAGAAATGGTAATACAGTTCTGAGATTCCATTTTTGAACAATAAACATAACTGCATAAAAAAGAAAAACGGATGAATTTTTTTTTAATTACAAATATGCTTACGCTTAACCGCAGTGCGCCATCTCGCCTGCTTTTAAGCAAAGATACGGTCTACGATGGAGCACGCTTACCGAAAAGAAACAGATTTACTCGCAACTTAAAGACTAGAGTAATTATTGAATAATACATTTTATCAAGTTTACTACAGTTTAATGACGAGTTTTATATTCACAGACAAAGCTATCTGTATAGTAAACATCGCTATTAGCGATAAGATCGCCTTTTGAGCTTATTTCAATGTAACCATTCTGTTTGTAATTAAACTTTTGCTTTAGAAATCCGTGCTCACCTACCTAGCTTACTTAAAAGACCTCAAATCCCTTTCAAGTCAGCAAAAGATGTCATACGCCATTTAACTTTAGATCAAACTTTGTTCTTTATAAGTTTCTTACTTAAAATGAAATAGCGCTAATTTATGGTAATTAACTTTTTATAATATATTTCCTTATCTAAAGGGTCAAAATGGAGACCATAGAAGTTACGCCGTTTGTCTTTCTGTCAGACCTAAATTGTTGCTCTATTTTAAGTTCGAAAAATTTGAGAGCTAGGTATTGGTGATTTTTACCTCCTACCCGCATGATCATAAATCTACGTCATACCTTTTTACTGCTACCAAAACCCGGGCAGGCTTTATGACACCTATCGATAATGTCATTAGCACTTCCAGAATCGCACTGACCTCCATTCAGAAGCAAATGTAACATATTTTACTTTTATTATTCGCATCTTAGTATGTTTGTGATATTTCTTTATACATACGTAGGTATATCCGGCATAGTTAATTTAACAGCAAGAGTTGTTTCTTAAATTTATCAATTTTTAGATTTATGTCTAACAATGTACTGGGTGATGTTAAGCAATTATCTAGTCTACGCTTACGCTGCACGCTTACCTAGTTTGAACGTGTTTACTCTGGATTTGAAGACACTCATATTGTACATTATTAGATATCGCATTATTATTGCTTCTATTAATGTTTTCATGGGTGATAGATCTCCTTAGCAGGAGGTCGCCTCGCAGGTTACCACCGCAGTACCAGATATTCTGCCGCCAAGCTGTGGTATGTAAATATTACTATGTTCCTGTTTGAAGAGTACTGTAGCGAAATTACATGGCCGTTGAGACTTAACATCGAAAGTCTCAAAGTAATGAGTGCCAAAACAGCTGGACTTTACTTTACGACTCAAAGTTCTGTGTATCACTGCAACAGTCATGGGCAGGTGTTATCTCTTACCATCAGGATAGCGTCTTGTTCGTCTCATTACATATTATTATTTTAAAAAATAATGATCACATCTGATTAGTTGACATAAATAACAAGTTCATATCATCTTAATTCGCAAGAGAAGAAAAGTCACCGACATAGCTCAATATATTAGTAAGTTGAAGTGGCAGTGGGCTGGTCATATGTGCCGCAGAACCGATAACCACTGGGGTAGACGAGTTTTAGTGTGCAGACCGCGAATCGGCAAACGTAGTGTAGGTAGCCCTGAGACTAGATGGAGAGACGATATAATATACGTAAGACAGCTGGCAGTGGCTAGAAGCAAAATGCCGAGATGATGATAATGATCTTCTTAGTTGCTACTGAAGTAGTGCCAAATGTTTGAGTGTTTGTCGTTGAGACACGATGTATGTTATACATACGCAAACAATATTTCAAATGAAAACTTAAGTGAAAATACATGATTTGTTTAAAAACATAAAAGACCACTTCGCGCCCCATAAATCGCCTCATAATAATCTTTATGAGACGTTCCGACTTGTTAAGACCACTTATCCCATACCGTTTAGTGTAAATCGTACATGTCTTCATGCAATTAATGTTGTTTGGGGCCACTAAAATTATTTTACAAGACTCGATTGCAGCTGCACATTTGTACAATTTACGAGAATGGATGTTTTGGTGCGTGAAACCATATAAAAGCCTAAATTTTACATCGAAAAAATTATTTGCATTTTTATATTTTGCCCGCTACTTATCTTCTTTAAGCAAACGTGTACATTAACAAGGCCTCATAACCAAGTCAGTAATATCAAGTCAATACTGAATCGTTCCTGTTTGTATAAAATGTTCCGCTAATTGGGGCAGGTCTGTTCTCATTGTGAGAAGAGCAAGGCCATAGTCCAATACGCTGGCCAAGTTTGAGTTGACAGACTACACATATTCGATAACTCTTTAGAACAATTGTGAGGTCTGCAAAGTCTACATGTCAGACCTGACGATGTATTTCCTTCACCGTTTGAACTCAACGGCAATAGACATAACTTACAAAAGATAGAAGACTAGACCTCCAGATTGGAAGCTATATGGTTTCCCAACTACGTTGTCAGGAAAATCAATAAAAGGTAAAAAGTAATTTTCTTATTTTAATACGGCTTTTTAAACACTGTGGTTTCTGTTTTAATGTTCAAACTTAAAAGTGTTACTCATAAACATGTAAGGTATTTTTTTTAATCAATTAGTTTAATAATTATATGCGTTCCTTAGTTATACCCGTTATATTCTATTAAAACTAAAATTTATCGGGATAAATACGTAGTGCGTTAGTTTATGTTCGTTCTCGTAGTGCGAATTGGCTCAGTTTGTTTAGTCGAAAAGGTTATAAATAAGTTACTCACATATTTATCGATTGACTCATTAGCAATGCCATATGTTAAATTTTGGATGAATCAGAATTGTGGCTGCGTATTTCGTTTTTTGAAAGGTAATATTTGTTAAATCACATAACAAAGTTAAGAAACATTTTAATTCCGAAAAACCATACGTTTTTATAAAACATTGCTAATGCCTTTCCAGGATAGGTGTGCCATCTTTGACTACATCATCACTTAACTTCCGGTGAGCTGTGGTCAAACACATAGTCTATCAGCCATATAAAATTATTACAATAACCTAAAATAATGGTACTTTCGTAAAATATTGGTCCGGTTGCGGTATTTACATAAGATTAAATAAATATCGTAAGACATTACAAACAGCGCCATCTAACCCCGAACTAACCAAAATTTGTACTATAGGAACCAGATAGCTGATATTATACTTGTATACTTTTTTTTCTAAATACATTGAGCGCACTCAGAAACAAAACAAACATTTCACATAAATGTCTGTTCTGGTGGGAATGGAACCCACGCTCTACAGCTCTTGAAACAGATATTGTACCAAATGATCTAACAAGGCAGTCAATACTACACAACTAGCAAACTTTAAACCATTTAATCAGTACATTAATTGGGTCAATTGTTTATATCAAAACTTAGCGATCTCCCTAGCGTAACTCTACGTTCTAAGAGAACCACGAATGGTTTCCTCCTAAATTTGTCCGCTTAAAGTTTTTGATAGCAGTATTTATAACTTAACTTTTGAGATCACTTTCATTTCCTATTTTACAACGCAGTTGAATTCAGTTTTATATTTTCTTGCTATTGTTTTGGTAGAATTTGATCTGGACTACTTCAATTTATTTATCTTCTCTAAAACTTTCATCTCAAATTTCACGAAATGTATTATCACTCTGCAACTGTACGTGATTCTTGACAATAAATGCTATCACCTAGATATGAAAAGGAACTTGCTTAAGATTATTATTTTGTAGTGATGATTGCTCTATGGTTAGTGCAATACCATGCAAGTCACTAAAATATGCGCTGACTTTTAGGTACTTGAGAATTAGAGAGCCATTTTCCGTTTTAAACTAGCGGAGTTTACCAATAACATAACCACTGAAATGTGATCCAATATCCAGCCTGCTAAATATACAAAAATATTGAATTTGAGATACAAAAAGTTTGTTTGGATTTTCTGTGAAACAATCATTCCGAACAATATGCGATGCTTCTTTTTATCTGTCTTGTAAAGAAGACTTTTCATTTTTTTCTTTTTGAAAGGACAGATACAAAATACAGCTAATTAATTGACATGTTAACCGTCACCCGAGAGTGTCCGTTGCAACATTGTAACGCGCTTAAACCGAAACACTCTCAATCAATGGGCTTTATAAATTTAAAATTTACCAAGACGATGACATTTTTTATCTTCCCTTTTGTCAGTTTTATCCCGGAAATAAGCGCACAGCGCGAGATGATAAATGATGGCAGTCAATATTATTTTAGAATATTATTCACAATTTATTTATTGCATTTAATGTATCATAGGAAAATCATAAATAACTTATTAGCTCAACAATTTTAGAAGAAAGTTTATCATAAAATTTATCATATATTTGTGATTGCAAAATCTTTGAAAACTAGTTTGCACTTCTAGGTTTATTTGAGATAGTACCCACTAAATCATTCGCAAATTAAGCAATAAATTTAGACTACATTTAAACTCGTATCTCATAATATATAAATAATTTTAGGTTAAAGATAAAAGGTACATGAATTGAGGTGTGAAAATATTGGGCATGTCAACGTCGTAAATATTGGGTAAGTACAAGAAATCGTTTTTATTTATTTATTAATATTAAATAACATGTATCGATATGGTAGTATGAATGAGGTGTGAAATAATATTATGAAAAAAAAAAAAAAAAATTTAATTAAGGTTCATATTTTGTTCTACACAGTGTACCATTTATGGGACTTAGTGTACTATTTTGAATATTAATATAGTCTTATTAGACCATAATGTGAAATTTAACAAATGATAACTTTTCAATTATATTCGTCGAAATAGTAAACATGCACTGACCCTGGTAATTAAAAAAGAATTATACTAGTGAAATGTGATGTAGCTTTTGGTAGGAAACTCTTCAAAATTCTAAATGAGAAATCTAAACCTGTACCACCAGATGCAACCTATTTATTCCACTCCTCTCAAACTGCTTGTTAAACTCACATGTTTAGCCGCAGTTTGTAAGCTAATGCCTTTGCATGTAATTAGCCAATTACTTTATTATGGAAACTAATAAGCGCTTCGTTGAGTCGACACGCTGTGATTTCATAATTGTTGGGGTTTCAATGGATTTCTCATAAAATCTCGTCTATCTAGAAATAAAATTGACGCTTTGATTATTATTTTTTACTCTCTTTACGTTATACCTAACACTTAGGCAAAAAAATAATAATATCTATAAGAAAATAAGAAAAAATTAAGATAGACTAAGACAATCTATAAGATTGTTTTTTTTTTAAATCTTAAATCTTATAATTTAGTTTAGTACATTAGCCCAAAAATAGCACCTATCAAAAAGTTGATCAAATAGACGCTAGGCTATTATCAAAGTGACTAAGACCTTTCTCCATTTAAAAAAATACTTATAAGTATTCTAATTTCTTGTTATTAAAGTTCAAGCTATGAACACTATTATGCAACTTTCGCTGCCTAAAAATATTTTTTTTTATATTATTCCATATAATTAATTTATAAGTATTTACCTAATATTATACGAGAAACCACTAAACTTTTATTGCGATTAGAACTCAAAATATTATGTGAAATGCAACTATCCTCTCACGATTGTCTCTAATGGGTAAGTGGTATGTAATCCAGCCAGGTGGGGAAGTTAACTAGTCGCAAAGGAGCTCCGGTGTTGTGAACTTGCAACTAGGGTCGAGTAATAGGTCTGTTCAATATGTAGAGTTGAGCTAATTTAGGGTTCCCAGTTATGTTTATTACAGAGCCTGTTGTAGGCAACTACAAAGCAGTATTGGATATAGATCTAACTCAATCGATACAATGATAGCCTTTTTAGAGATAAGAGTGCGTGAGATCCAGTGACTTGCATTACTAAATGAAGATAGACGATGTTAGAACAATATTTAATCAGATAACCTGTAAACTTTTGTGAACGTTAAAAGAAGTTAAAAGAACGTTGTGAATTATTATTTGAGAGTCTGTTCCAATTCCATGTTAGGTGTGCTTACAATCTTTGACCATACTGTCAGCTGTGGTCAAACATCTAGACTGTAAATAATAAAAAATGTGGTAAGTTTCTCATTTTTATAACCAAAGTATTAGTACAATACGAACTCGGAATGCATATTACTTTGTAAGCATAAGATAATTTGTGACGCCGAATTAACTTGGAATGAAAGCAATAATTTGAACTGTTAGTTAATTATTCTGTCGTACATTTTGGTGATCACTAAAAAAGCTAGGAAAATGCACCATTTTAAATTATTTTAATTATTCGAAGTACTTAAATATCGTTATTAATATAGTTTTTAAATGACATACACGCAATGTTATGAATTAAAAAGAAAAATGTAAATCGTAACGTATACGATTTGCAAAAATAAACTTTTAATTCACATAAAATTGTGTCATGTGGGCCGCAATTATAATTTAACATAATTGTAAATAATTAAATTGTAAGTTATTTTATCTAGAAACTGATTTAATAGGAAATGTTATAAATTGTATAATAATTCACTATCTCATTAGAGTAGATTGTGACGCCGTAGTTGCTAAATCTTTTCTTTATAATTTGCCTATTGATTACTTTCAATACAGCCTCTGTGTTAATCGGTCTCAATTCGAGCAAAGCATTACTGGGCCGTCAGTCAGCCCTATCTTGTATCGGCGTATCACACCGGTCGTCGAATGTGGAGCACGCGGCAATCCGGCGATGCCTTCGTCTCCGACAAAAAATCAGTGTAAGCTCTACTCTAAGGCATTGCGGTCGTGCGCGCCCGCCTTACCCGCGAACTTCCGAACTTCGTATTCCGTATCCAAACTTTTCACTAACTTTTATTCTAAGTATCTCGAATAGCCAGTGTTAAGTGTCGCATGTTGTGTAAGTTAGCGGCTTATGGCCGTGGCCCGTCCGGTTGTTAGATCGGTCGTGCTGCGATAGAATCGAGTGACCACGTGTGCTTGCTGGAGGTTCACCGCTCACCTCGCCTATTTTGTCATCTCGCACTTGCAATGTTATTATTTTCGAAAGTCAGTGTTAGTCATCGTTCGATTTGATTAATTTTCTTATTCATCTAATTGGGCTATTGATTGGCTGATACAGTCGGCGACCTCTCAGCGTTGGCCACTTACTCGTGCAGATGAGTCGATCAAACAAGGCTACTTTAAAACGTTTGTACAAACTGTTCTAGTTATATTATTTGATCTATTTGTGAAATTTTATCTATTTAAAGGTCTCAACAAACTGTTAATTTCATATTTATATTTTAATTTCAAACTGGGGGAGTGTACAACGGGTCCCTAATAATTCATTCATGAATGTATAAAACAAATATTACAGACCACAGATATGCACTTGACCATTTTAACTTATAGTTATAGCAAAATATTTAACTACTAACAAATATAGGGTAATTTAAATTGATTTATGAAAAAATCAAAGTCAAAAACAATTTGGTTAAATTGTTTGTTGTTGTTCAAATTGTTAATTGTTTTAATTTTCGTTGGAAGCTACAGCTAGAGAAACAACAGGGCCTTTAAGACCAAGCATCAAAAGTCTCAAAGTAATGAGTGCCAAAGCACCGATGCCCTGGACTTTGTTTCGCTACCTACTAAAAGTTCTATCTATTGCTGCAATGGTCATGGACAGGCGTTATACCACCATCTTACCATCAGGAGAGCGTCTTATTACTTTTACATAAAAACAAATTAAACAAGACTGCATCACGGCCAGCAACGCCCTTCTCCAAGAGACCATAAATCCTTTGTTTAGCTTAGAACCATCATAAAATAATTATATTATTATAAGTCGATCGTCGTACACATTTAGCACCAACACCGATCAATCTTAATTTAATACGAGTATAAAAGAACCTACTTTTTTTGCGGAAATAAATTTATAACCGCTCTACATTGCAATTAAAGTTAATTCGCGAGGCTTAACATTCGCAAATAAAAATTGGGAAAGTGTTTTGCTATTCAAGATTAAATAATTGTACTTACGTACTTAAATAGGTATGTCCTTGTTTAAATAATTTGACTAAAACTACTTACTATATTCAAGTAGATAGTGATTGCAGACTACAAGTTCCAGAGAGCAAGTTTGTGTTGAGGGAGCAATGAATATGTTTATTATTAGACAAGATTGCGAACTAAATTTAGACACATTAGATACAATGACCATTGAACATCGATAGATATTGGTATACGTAAAGATAAATAAGATAAGGTCTGACGCACGTAGATTACCTACTGAACTACATGTACAAACTCCTAAATAAAGTAGGTATGTAGGTAGATAACATTGAAATAATTAATGATGGTAGCTCAGTGGGTAGCGTGGTTAGTTCATACGCTGCGGGGCGTGGGTTGAAATCCCAACAACGAACATAAGCTTTTAGGGTTCCGTACCTCAAAAGGTAAAAAAGGAACCCTTATAAGAACACTCTTTTTTCTCGATTATTAAGGTCTATAGTACACACGATAAAAAGATATGGGCAAATTTAGATTTTCATGACAACTTGTAAGTACCGAAATTACCTTAATATTCAACTTTTTGAAATTTTTGGAATTTTCTTTTTACTTGTGCTGTAAGATCTTGCTTTTAACAAAAAAATTGAATTCTAGGTCAACCAAAAGTACCCTATAAGTTTTGGGTCAAAAAACCAATATGGTGGTTCCCGTTGAACTAGAATCACGAAATTTGGCAAAAAGCAAGGCTTTACAGCTTAATACAAGAAAAATTCCAAAAAATGAAAAAAGTTGAAAATTAAAGGGTGTCCCCATACATAGTTAGTTGACGCCAATTAAGATAATCCCCTAAGTTGTATGGGCGCTCATACAAATTATTATGGCGTTATAATGGGTAGGTACGGAACCCTCGGCGCACGAGTTCAAGTCGCACTTGACTTGTTTTTTTTCTTATAATAATAATATAATTAATATAATTAATATAATAATAAGCTTATTTTTGGATACGAGTAGCTATTAAAATTTACGCATTCACGACTCCCGGCCCGAAACAACTAATTTTAATCCATTAATTTTCTGCAAGGTCTTTAATTTATTCTGAAGCAGGCTTTTGTGTTAATTTTATTGAATTTAGGGCTCTGGTTTAATTTTCTTATGTGAAATAAATAATTTTTACACCATATTAGTTTAACTTTGCTTTTTGAATTCATCATCATCATCTCAGCCGTAGGACGTCTACTGTTGGACATAGGCCCCAATAATTTTATGAAGACCGGTTGAAAGCGGCTCGCATCCAGCGCGTTCCTGCAGTCTTCATTAGGTCGTCTGTCCACCTTGTAGGCGGATATCCTAGACTGCGCTTGCCGGTCCCTGGTCTCACTCCAAACCTTTGCAGCCCCATCGGCCATCAGCTCTGCGTGCTATGTGCCCTGCCCACTGTCACTTCAACTTGCCAATTCACTAGGCTATGTCGGTAAATTTAGGTTTAGCTGAGCTTTTTGAATTAAATGAAGCTTGAATAGGTGCTTATATTATTTTATTTCATTACTTTATAATGTCGCTTTCTTACGTATTTGAAAAGAGGGCGAACTGAAATAAAAATACGTATCATAGTAATAATGTACCTCTACATCTAATAAATACGAAAGTTTTACGTATAAAGCTACAGATAACGCTTTACGGACTTTACATAGAAGTTCTTCCCAAACTGAAACTTTGCGACACACCTATTTTGTGGTTTAAATTAATTTGGTGGATCATTATTCTGTCGATGGAAAGATAAAGAATATTTTCCCGTACTCATGCGACGTTCGTCTATGACAGCGTTGTAAATGCCGAGATATCATAAATGGCGTACATGCGCCATAAACTATAACCCAGCCCTAGTTAATTAAATCAAGCTCAAATCTTTACAAGCACTTGACCGATTTTGATCCAATTCGAACTAAAAAGTTATAGTTGCATAAACTAACGACTTGAAAAGTTTTCTGGTGATCAAATTAACGGTACACAAGTTATCGTTGCCCAGACATACCTATAAACATACGAATGCAGATTTGTCCTAGTCAACTCAGAGACCTCGCTTCGCTCAGTTAGTTAAAATAATAATGCTTATACTTTTATAATTTTATCTCAATCCTTAGATTTCGATGAATTTTTACCGAGATCAACTGCTTTCCTTGTAGCTAGGTGCGACGCTCTCTTGCTGTCAGAGCGAACATGCTGGGCAGAAAATTTGGGGATTGCTCGCGGGAGGCGAAAATTCTGCTTTTCAAGAGTTATTGTACTGCACTTTACACTCCACAATTATGGTCCAAATACAAGGTGGAAAGTTACCATACGTTTAAGGTGCAGTACAACGACTCGTTCCGCATCATGTTTCGCCTCCCGCGGTGCTGCAGCGCTTCCACCATGTTCGCGGAGGCCCGCGTGCCGGCACTCGATGCACTGATAAGGCATCGCATTGCCAGATTTAGAGATTCACTCTTTAAGTCTGGTAATGCGATCATCGCTAGTATAATAAGGCACAGTACTGGTATCTTAAAACGCTGGTCAAATTTACTATTATAAAATTTAGTAATTTAATTTATATTTTAATTTATAAATTTAATAAATATTAATTAATTAATAAATATTAATTAATTAATAAATCCTAATTAATAATTATTATTTAATTAATATTGTTTTGTACATATTATTGGTTAGTTATAAGTATGGAATTTGATATGAATCTTTGTTGTTCGAAATAAATTATTATTATTATTATTATTATTATTATTATTAACCACAGATCACCCGATGCCAAGTTCCATTCCAGTCTACGTGTCTTTAACCATTTTCGACCACACCGTCACTTTACATTAGATGAGTTGTGGTCAATTACCTAGACAGTCAACCATAAAAAAAAACCTACCTTTATGATTATTACAATGGTTTTCCCGCGATGTACATTTTTCTTGAAGAGTAGCACAAAAATTATACAAATGCCAAATTTACAAAAAAAAAGTTTAAACGAGTTCTATTAAAAACGATAAACACATCGTCTGATACATAAACGGCACCGAAATTAAAAGTAGTTTCGCAAGTGTAACTACATGTTGATTAAATATTACTAGGTCAATCAATTTCCGTTCTCATCGTATAGGATTTTAAAAAACGTTTCGCTTGCGTTTGACTTACGTCGAGTTATTATTATTTTTTTCTGATAAAAAAAGAAAAAGCTGTATGCCGCTTTTTTAAATCAAGAGTAAAATTTTGCATGATGGACGTCCAGTCGTCCACAGATTTTCGATCAGTTTTTTATTAATTAGGTACCTACTAAACAGACTTGTGTTTGACCGTCAAATCGCTTGATGTTAAGCGAAGATGCGGTCTACAATGGAGCATGCTTACCTAGAAGAAACCCATTTAATATTTATATATATGTGTTGCATAATTATAACCGTGGTTTAAAGTTAACTAATGCTTAAAACTGCCAACTTTTCGCTATGTAAAATCTCACGGGAGAAAATGAGATAGCAATTTTTTTATGTAAAGGTAATGAGAAGAACAAAACATTCTTCGAAACGTAAAAAAATAAAATAATGCCTGTCCATAACCAGGCTAAAAAGATCTACCACTCTAGTTAAGCAAAATTAAATTTGACTAACATGACACTCTGATAATGACAATTATTTAGCACAATAAAAATAATCTGCATTATATATTAAATTAATTATGAGCTCAATGGTAAAACTTATAAATAAAAAATCGGCAAAGTAATCATGCAACTTAATTTTTTTTTTCAAACTCATTTTTTTGTATAAATATAAAAATACCAATCTGGCATAGAGGGAGATACAATAAATAATTATAAAATTGATAATATAATGATGTTAATATGATATAACATACAAGTAGGTATCAGCTATTTCATGAACATGTTGTGCTCCTATACTATTATCGGTTAGCTCAGGCATATCAAAAGCGCAATGTATACCTAATTTACAGCGCTTTACAGCGCAATATGTAGTGTCAATTGTAAGCAGTTGTTGACACTTACAAGGGCTCACCAGAAATACAGCGCTGTATTATGCTGAGATGCGACCCTATATTGTAACAGCGTTTCTTCATTTTGCTAAAGCGTTCACTTAATGCCATGCCGTGGTGGTGCCGACGTAAGAATTGTACCCCACGTTGCCGTAAGAGTCGGCTAAGGGATGTAATCCGGAAGATGGGCAGCAGCGTCTTCTTTGAATAAACACACCCAACTGCGCTCGCCAACCCGCATGCCAAGCGTGGCGAGTATTGGCAAAACCCTGGGGGAGGCCTATGTCAAGCAGTGGACGTCATACGGCTGATGATAATGATGATGATGTTTACTTAATTAGATATGTGTTACAAAATTAAAATAATTTTTTTGTTACTTTTTAGAATGCCACCCAGATATCGTCTTGCACAATTTTTGCTGAAAAATATGCATTTCATTTTCAAACTATCCACATTTACTCAAATATTCTAAAAATGCAGCTGAATTTAACTAAAAAAAGCTAGCTATTTAAAATAACCAATTAGCCAAACGGGTCGAGTCAGAACAAAGGAATCGCAGCAAATTAGTCACAAAGCCAGCAACTTCCTTCAAACTGAAATAAACTTACGTCGTTCACCAGATTCTTAGTATAAGAATTTTAACAGATTAACGTACTGGCGTCTTTGAAAAAAATGAATGTGATAGTATTAGAAATAGTAGCAAGCATTAAAAAAAAAATGGCAAGTATTATTATAGAATACCACACTAGGAAGAGTCCTATTGCATGAAGTCCAGCATTTTTTTAAATTTCTTTTATTTTATCAATTTATTTGACTAGCAACTATTTTTACCAAGTAACAAAAATGCGTAGTGACGAATATACATTATAGTATACATTTATTTATCCACAAAAAAAATCATTGGAACTTCAAGAACTAAAATTCAAACTATAGTATAGGAACACCAAATCACACATTTTTAAGATTATGCTATTGCAGACTAATTAAATTTTGACATAAATTTAAAACAATTAAACAGGCAGTTTAATACCTACAATGTAAGAAAATTTAAGTCAAGACCTATTAACATGAAGTCTTATAGACTATTCAAATTGTGTATATTGTATATAAACAAAACTTAAGATTAAATACTTTTGCGTGCATTGCTGCCCATAAACGGATAAAACTTTGAAAAAAGAAACTTCTTAGCATAATTCAATAAATAAATACCATTGGACATTTCACGCAGCCCTATCTAGCTCTGAACTAAGCAAGGCTTGTACTATGAGGCCAGATAACTGGTAGAATACTTTTTTATTTATTAATACATATCGGTATGGAACACCGTGAGACCAGACATTTAAGTTTTTTTTTTTAATGTAAATGTAACGAGTCGAACGAGACAGCTCATAAATGTTTGTACTAGGTGGGAATCGAACCCACGCTCTTTAGCTGTAGCAGAGAAACCAACAGGGCAGAATCAACGGTATCGCTGTGCGGATTTCGGGTCCATTGCTTTGCAGGGACAGAAAGCCGTACAGTACCTAGGGCTTGCGATCCAAATGTAAAATTAAGAGGCCCCTTTATATGCATATAATCACCTACTTTCATAGCCCGTGTTTTCAAGGTGCCCGTTGCTTTAGGTATTCTTTTGAGCAATGAACTTGTAATCGTTCGTGGTATTTACGATATAAACATTCGGTAAGTACGTATCTCGCTTTAATTTTCCAATTAAAACATTATATGACTTTCGCATGACTTGGTCGATGTTCCAAAAACTCGAACGAAACGATTTGATTCCACGGTCATTGTGCGGACTGCTAGACAGTGGAATGCGCTGCCTGAGTAGGTGTTCCCCTTTGCATATAATCTGGGTGTCTCCAAGTCGAGAGTGAGTCGGTATCTTCTAGGCAAGCGTGCTCCAATTTAGACCGCATCAGATGAGATGGCGAACGTAAGCCTATTTCTTACCAAAAAAAAGACTTACAAAATCGTTTGAAAATGTGCATCTTTCTAGATAAATTCCGGGTCAAAAGATAGGTAAACCTTTGTTAAACGCAAACCTATTTTAAATAAAGGAAAAAAATAACAAGCTGACTTTTCCCACTTTTTGGTTTCACTTCAAACATTTTAAAGGCTACGTGTCAAAGAGAAAGTTCCGGGTCTTTTGGCAACACAAAGTTTTCCATACCCGAAAAACGCATGAATACGCAATTTCAAATATTTCTGATCACGTACAAACCGTTCTTCTTTGGGTGTCAGCCAAACTGCCCACGGAGTGCCTAACTTTCCTTTAATAATGTGAGGCCTTTTTGGCACATTTTTACTAAGCAATTTTGTTCAAATATGAAAAAGTTTCCTATTATTTCCGGTAGAGTTAAGAGCGCGCCTAATGCGCGAAAACGAATAGAAACAAATTCAGCTAGGCCTTATCACTAATATATTATAACAAACATATTTACAATCATTCGCATCACATAAACAGAAATGAATTGCTACATACACACATATATCAAAGCATTTCTTAAGAATCGCTAAGCTGATTTTTTTTTCGTCGTTTTTGTAATTGTGAGATCAAGGTTTGTATGAAAGAATGTTTTTGGAAAATCTACAGGAAAAGCCGGAAATACGTTGTAGTGACAAAATTTTGAACTTTTTATCCCTGAAAATGCGGGCGAATCGTAGGGCGCAGATAATTTATGTGTTAGAGGCCTATGTCCAGCAGTGGACGTCCTACGGCTGAGATGATGCGATAATTTATAGTACTCGGCTGGCTAGCTACCACCCTCAAGTTGAAAATCTGCCCGCAAGCATCTAACGGTGTGTTCCGGCAGCCTCACTTGAGAGTCAGTTCCATTCCAAGCTAGGTGTCATTTACCATATTCGACCACACCGTCCAAATATTAAAATTTATAGTAAAATAGTAAAATTTATACTTATTTAAAAATTAAAACGTACACTGATATTCTTTGGAACTGGCTCTCAAATGCCATTAGGTGCTTGGCGGCAGATTTTCATTTTGAAGGTGGTAGCTAGCCAGCCGAGTACTAGAAAATACCCTACCACCATGCTATTGTTTCCTCACTTCCTCCTCATTTCCTCACAATATTATAGTACTTAGTAATTACTTAAAAAGTAATGAGAGGGTATATAATACATAGATACGTGTAGTAATACTACTTAAATCATATTTATTGCTGCCCCGTTTTCACCCGAGGCGTTTTAAGCATTTTTTTACCAAAAAGGTTTATCTGTAACGTTTTCACAGTTTTAATGAGTTTTCAATAGTCTTCATTGGCTATTCGCTTGCGGAATTGATTTTGACACCTCAAAGACCTTTTATGTAAATTACGTTCGGTGATTCCTTTGTCGTAAATATAAGAAAATCGTGACTATAAAAACATTAAATGAAGGTGGAATTCTTTTAATATTACCAAATTAAAAAATAAAGTTCTTTGTTTTTTTTATCATTGATAAGCTTGGTGTTTGACCACACCTGATGTCAAATAACGGTGTGTTCGAAGACTGTAAAGCACACCTAGCTCGGAATGGAACTGGCTTCTCAAGTGAACGCTGCCGGAACAAACAGTGGCAGATTTTCAACTTGGTAGCTAGCCAGCCGAGTACTAGAAAATACCCTACCATTATGCATCATGGTTTTCTTGTGGCGTTTTCCTTGAACAGCTCATTGCTCATTGTTGGGCCTTGAACCCACGCCCTTCGGCGTGTAAACCGAACACACTAACCACTGAGCTATTATCGCTACAAAGTTACTTTTACAATCAAATCATTCTGTTTATTATTATTATTATTATTATTATATTTTAATGTGACGATATTTATGTTATTATATGAATTAGCCAAGTAATAACTTGATTGTTACAGGCTCGTAGATACAGTGTGTAACTATTTACATATATTTTTGTAGAAGATGTCATCTGATAGCGTTATAATTCTCCCAACAGCCTGTCTGGTCCAGTTTTCGCACTCCAACACAGCGCAAATGGATCTCGATATCTTTTTGAGTTTAGCTGACTTGTCCTTTCCCGAGCCTAAATAAACATGTCTAAGAATGACGTACGTGTATCCTCATTTTCTTACCTTATGGCATCGTAACGGAACCTTATGGAGGGTAACGTTTCATTTGAAAAGCCACAGAAAATAAGTATCCATCAAAAGGCTGCATAAGTATTGTTTCTTTCTATTGTTAAGACGCCGTAAGTAGTTGAAATGGTTTTAAAATAAAATAAAAACAGCAAAAAGTATACATTTTAAAGCGGTAAATATGTAGATACATATATGTTAGGATATATTATTTTGATGATATTTATGAGGAGGCTATTGTTCTCGAAACACGATGACGATAAAGTTTCTTAATAGAAAAAACTTAACCTCTATGATACTTTTTTATGTAAATCTAATGAGACGAACGAGTACCTCTCCTGATGGTATGAAATAACGCCTGTCCATGACCACTGCATCGATAACAGAACTATCTATAAGGAGCAAAACAAAGTCCAGGGCATCGCTGCTTTGGCAATCATTACCTACTGTAAGACAATAGATGGTTAGTCTCACCAGCCCAGTAATTTCGCTAGCTGCAGTACTCTGCAAACCGGAACACAGTAATGTTTACACTACTGCTTAGTGGCAGAATATCTGGAACTGCAAGATACCACCAATTTCTTTACTACCTCGTTTCTTCCAAACGGCCGAACGGATTACGACAATTAAGGTATCGTTAAATTAGTCTCAATAACTCAAGTGTTCTTAAAAAGGTGTTTGAAATAAAATGCCGGATTTTTGGCGCGAAATAGTAATACGCTAATTTAAACAAATTAAACAAACCTATCAAGGGTATCTAAATAAATGAAATTAAAAAAGGATAACAAAAATATATTGAAGTTATATGTTTAAATTTTATTAGAATTAATAAAAAGGTTTAAAAGGGATTTTTTCCTTTTTTTTAGCTATTTTATTCCGGTCGGGCTATAGATATTTTAAACTCTTCAGTTTGAGTAATGTTCGCACAAATCTTTTTGACGTCTTTGAAGTTTTTCCTACTGGCCTCTAAACGTCAATATGAAGATGGCACTTGATAATGATGACGATGATAATTTAGGAACAAGTCGACGACGATATTTTGTTTACTGCTACCCGCGCTAACATCTGAGGCCACAAAAAGATTAGTACGTAGGTAGGTAGGTCTCTACATTAAAAAAAACATAATTAAGAGGGAACTTTAGTAGCATTTTTCCATTTCCCTGTTTTCTCCCTGAGTAATGTTCACAGAGCAATAATTTTTTGTCATAAAATCAAGATCTGCTAGAGCTACGTTCCTATTATTTCTTTTTTCCACCAACTAATTACATAAGAAAATAAATCCCTGTTAAGCCTCTATTTCGGAATGCTATAAGTAAACTTCGAACTCCCAAAGCTTAGTATAGAGACCTCTTCAACAGCTCTCATAATTGCGTTCATGCGTGAATGAGCATATTCAAACAACATCGCGTCCTAGATGATTGCGCATCCATATAGCCCGTCACGATTACCTACTTCTACACTTTGAATTATTTATTTTTATGCACATATATGTATGTTCTCCAGAGAAACAAAAATTATTTTTATCTTATATACCAAATATTATACCAAAAACCAAAACTTTGCATAAAGCACGTTCTAGAAATTATAAATGTGTACGTATATAAAAAAACCATATCCTATATTCATATTTTCTTGAATTATATTATAGTATGTAATCTTTACAGTCAAATAACTATGTAAAAAATGCACATGTTGCAAAATATTATAATTAAAAACCAGCCAAGTGCGAGTCGGACTCGCGCACGAAGAGTTCCGTACCATTATCTATGAAAAAGGCGTTTGTTGTATGGGAGCCCCCCTTAAATATTTAATTAATTTAGTTTTTAGTATTTGTTGTTATAGCGGCAACAGAAATACATAATTTGTGAAAATTTCAACTATCTAGCTATCGCGGTTCTTGTGATACAGCCTGATGACGGACAGACGGACGGACAGACAGACAGCGAAGTCTTAGTAATAGGGTCCCGTTTTTACCCTTTGGGTACGGAACCCTAAAAAGTAAGTCCACCAAGAAAAAACCTGCCTCTAAAAGTGCCTTTCTATCCGGCTGCATTCACTCAATGAATCGCCAGCAAAAAAAAGTCCCTTACTCGACACCCAACTCAGCCCAATTTAACACCACAAACTTTTTAGCATCAGACTTCCACTAACCTGCAGTTTCGACGGCAAACGGGACGAACTCACACACAGACTCAAAACACGCGTATTTGAGACGCTTGGCTTTGACAGCCGCCTCCGCTCCCAGACCGGCTACTTGCTGGGATGCGGTAAGGAGGCAGGTGGCGAAGGTACTCACGCAAGTGGCATCCCAAACCAAGCAAAGGCTCCTCAGCCATGGAATCAGTGTAAAACCATCCGGGCGTTTGCCGTCGGAACGAGACAGACCAGGGGGCTCTTATGTACACTTCCGTTTCAACCAGGGCTCGCCAAGTAATTTCATTAAAAAAAAGAATAGTAATTATAAACATACTTATCTCATTATATATTATTTCATGTCCATTCTTTATTAGGTACTAACTATTCCTGTGACGTATCTAGTCCTATGTTTTGTTACAATTTAGTCTAGGACACAGTCGACCCAATTGCATTTCGTTATGCGCTTAATAGAGTTGCCTGTTACATCTCGTTTACAAAACTATTCACTGTGCTTATATAACATTTATCAAAGGTTTCAAACACATAATCAAATGCTCTTTTTAGGGTTCCGTACATTAAAAGGAAAAAACGGAACCCTTATAGGATCACTTTGTTGTCCGTCTGTCTGTAAAGACCCTTTTTGTCAGGAACGCGTGGAGATATCAAGCTGAAATTCATATCAAATACTCAAATCTACTGTCCCTTGGAGCTGTGAAAAAATCAAACTTCTAAGCCAACGCAATCAAAAGATACAGCCGTTTATGCTGCAAATTTTCGACACTCGCAAGGGAATCAAAACCTACAGGATACTTCCCGTGAACTCAGAATCTTGAAATTTGGTACGAAGCAACGTCTTATAGCACAGATAAAGGAAAAATTGCGAAAAGCATAAATTACCATTAAAAAATACCATAACTTTTACTTATATATACTTATATTACATGTTTGTACAAACCCTCGGTGCGCGAGTCCGACTCACAATTGGCCGTTTTTTTTTTAGATTCCACCAATCTATTCCTATCTTAAAATAATTTTACTAGCCAAAACACGCAATATTACAAAAGAAACAAAACTTACAAACATACAGACATACAACAAAAATAATTATTATGATTTAAGGTGGTAGAAAACTTTGAATGTTACGTTCTTATTCTCAGATTATTCCCTTATTCTATGATTACCGATTTCGGTGACTCCTGAACATCAGAACTTCGTGCACATTGCTGATCCCTAGTTTCAATTCACTGACATATTAATTTGCGACATCCGTCTGTACAACACTCGTGATTTCCCCTGCATCCTGCAAGCATACGACTAGAACTATTTTTGTTTGAAACATTTACAAACCACTTACGATTCTCAGAAAGAGAAGATTCTCAGAATTATATCGATTCTAAATGACCACATATTTAAACAGGACTATGTACATCCCTAGTTCCAATTCACTTAGGTACGTGTCATTTACGATGAACGACCGTGCCACACATGTGACAATTTCCCCTGTATTCAGCATGAGGCTGGGATTGTTTGTGTTTGAAGCATACTTGCATACAACTTACGCTCAATAAACTGATGTGATCAAAGATGAAACTAAAAAAACATTACCACGATTTAGCCCTTTATGATTACATAAGATTCATTAACAAAAAAGGCGTATGACATTTGCAACTTTACAATTACTTTTAAAGTTTATTTTGATAGTTCAAAACTAGCGGCTAACAGATCTCGTCGCGATTTTTTATTTGACATTGGCTTATAGAATACCTACTAATTCAAATGTTCCAAGCAAATTTTATTCGAATTCCGCCACGCTACGTGCTCATATGCTCATAAAGAATAAGGGCCTAGTACGGTTCAGTGGTGCGTTTGCTTTGAAATCCAGTTTGATTCCCGGTCACCAAATGTTTGAATAATATATTGAATATTGAGATAAGTAACGTTGGGATAAATAATATTTTGTGTATTTAATAAGTTATTGACCGATTGTCTTCTTAATTAAATTTTGGAGGGCTTAGTATGGTACATTAAAATCACAAGAATTTAGACTTCCACTGTACATACATATATAGCGTTCGTAAATTTAACAAACAGTACCTGGATGATCGAGCTTTGCTCGGCTGAAAAACGACGTTTTCTAAAAATGAAACCTAGCTAGATCGATCGCCCCCGAAAACCACTGCATACTGAATTTCATGAAAATCGTTGGAGCCGTTTCCGAGATTCAGATTACATATATTTATATATACTAGCTTACGCCCGCGACTTCGTACGCGCTGACTTTAGAATTGAGTTCAAAGATAAATTATATATTACATAGAATTAATCAAAATCCTTTCTTAGCGGACGCCTACGTCATAACATCTACCTGCATGCCAAATTTCAGCCCGATCCGTCCAGTGGTTTGGGCTGTGCGTTGATAGAGCACTATGTCAGTCAGTCAGTCAGTCACCTTTGAGTTATATATATTTAGAAGATACAAGTATTGCTCGTTTAAAGGTATTAGATTAGTGTGTTCCACTTTGAAGGGTACTGCACCTAGCGATATTACAAGGCTGTTGAGACTTACCAAATGAGCGCCAAAGCAGCGATGCCCTGGACTTTGTTTTGCTACTAAAAGTTCTGTCGCTGCAATGGTCATGGACAGGTGTTATCTCTTACTATCTGGAGAGCGTCTCGTCTGTCTCATTACTTTTACATAAAAAAATAATGAAAGTAATTCTAACGTTTTTGATGGCACAACTTACCCATCACTAGTATGACAATTTTTGAAATTATTTCCTTATCAATACCAAAATTTATGAAAAATGATCAGTATACCTACCGGGAGTAAACGAAATCTGACTATTTTCGATACGAACTACTATGACTATTTGATTCCCGCTCCGGTTCGTTCCTGGTGCAGAGGTTGGGCATTGCCATTCAGCATGGGAATGCGGCGAGTGTGATGGACACCTTTGCACAGGGAACGGTCAGGGGCGGGTTTTTATAGTTTAAGAAATAGCGTTGTTAAAAAAAAAAAAAAAAAAACATTTTGTTATCGAAAAGATGAAATTTTTTTTTTCATTTTCACATGTTGTCATGATATGTTCCCATAAACGCAAAATGAGGTTTACTTGAAACTGTAGTCATTTTACAAAGAAAGTGTTTTATAAGGAAATCATTAGAAAGCATATCTCCCAGTACAACACAATATTCCGAATAAATTTAGATTTAATAGAGCTTTACCTAGCTCAAACGGCCCTCGTTCAAAAAGCCGTAAAGTTTATCTTATTTGGACTATCAGCCACATGCCTATAAACTAGCAAAGGAGATCATTAAGTGATATACGATTAGGAGTCGCCCCCGAGTACGATTTTAGTGTCCTGCCAAGTACTTTATGATAGTTACGAGTACTTAGGTACCTACTAAAGCTGTTACGTAATATGTAAGCACATCTTCCTGGTTCCTAAATGTTTTGCTTATGGTTTATTACGTTTTTAGGGTTCTGTACCCGATTGTTATCTTACGGTACTGTAAAACTAAATGTATAATTATATCTGACTGTGCTTTTAGGGTTCCATACCTTATAAGGAAAAAAACGGAACCCTTATAGCATCACTTTGTTGTCCGTCTGTCAAGACCTTCTATCTCAGGGACACGTGGAGTCAAAGTCCAGTCTTGGTCAAGTCCAGTCCGTGCTAGTCAAATCAAGTTATGCCTTAGTAAAGTAGTGGCCACTTTACTATGAGCTTCGATGGAGTTTTGAAAGCAACACGAAGAGTCATGTTTCACATTACATCACTTTCCCACACTCGCGCTTGTAATACGGCAGCACTACCTTTTTTTCATAAACATTTGAAAAAAAAAACTAGTTTTGGAAAATATACAATGGGGCGACACGAGTGTTTCCGCGTTCCCGCCAAAACTGCTTGAAATTTTCACAAAATTGGCGCGCGTTATTACTTTAGACAATTTTTTTTAATAGGGTTATCTATTTTATTATTTTTATTTTATTTTCTCTACCATAAAAACTATAAAAACATTTTAAATAAATATGATTTTAACACGTACACGTTCTAAAGTTTAATAACAAATACTAAAAACCGGCCAAGTACAAATCTGGGTAAATTAATTTCAGATTTTTTTCTGTATTTGTTATTGTCATTTGGAAAAGGAAATGCTAATTTGCTAAGCGTTCTAACACGATAAATATTTTTTATTTGATAAATGGGGTTTATTTTACCATAATATGTGGGTAAATTTTTCTTTTTTGACACAATTATACCATTTTTATTTGCTTTTTCAGTATAAGCCGTCGGAGTGGGCTGGTCTAGACGATTTACTTCCGCCCTAGAGCAAAATAACATTGAACCAAAGCTCGAACACAGACAATAACAAACATTTCACGAAAACACAGTTTTCATAATATATTGTCAAGTCCTTTTGAAAACAAAATGAATATCTAGAAACACGCCATAAATTATGTCAAAAAACACGGTACTGAAACTGACTTTTGTTCGACCGACTACTGTCGAACTTTTATGAAAAAATACCCATCTTAATACAAATGAGTATCATAAACACAGATTAGAAATAGTACAGATGTATGTTTAAGAAAATATATAAGAGTCATCGTCCCTACAATTTTTCCGTGGTTATTGTGCGAGTTTTAGCGGGAAGTCTTGTCCTTGCATTTTTTTTTTTAACAAAAACGAACTTTCATTTAAATCATTACTACTTTACTAGAGCATGGACTCAACTTGAATATGATTTACTTTATGTGACTGATATTTAACTTGTTTTTATGAAGGACTCTAGAAAATCTGAAATATTTGACACTGACAATATGAGCAAAGTATCATGCCAAATATAAAAAAGTTATGAATCAACGCGTAAACTGATCTTCGATTCACACAACTTGCTATAATGAATGAGTTGATATAAAATTCCGGCTTCTTCAGCTCCTATATTTCTTCATAGATAAATGATTCACCAACAATTATTTACCTTGTAGCTGTGACAGTTATGGGTCGGATACGT
Source organism: Biston stratarius (assembly GCA_950106695.1). Lineage (NCBI taxonomy): Eukaryota > Metazoa > Arthropoda > Insecta > Lepidoptera > Geometridae > Biston > Biston stratarius. Next base: position 35,738,408 of record OX467106.1, on the reverse strand, counting down.
TTGTCTAATTAATGAAATAGCTCATTTATAAAGTGTTAATACTATACATGATCATTAACATGTTTTACGGCATATTATTTAGACATACGATCGTTTTTTATCGTTCTAACTGTCAACAGATGCAACAGCAAATAAATCAATTGAATAATCCTTTCTTATAGTAGTAGGTAGGTACTTATAGATCAGAGAAAAAACTATACGATAAGTGGAACAGTGTCCCAGTGGCGGGAGTAAAAAGAAACTGTTTTATTCATACATCTCATCATTTCTTTCGCTAATCGTCGTTAATCATTTTACGGTTATGAAGTTTCACTATTAAGATGCTCGTATATGCAATGCAGAAATATGACAGCTATGCGTCAACATTGTGTTTGTTTCATTTATTTAACAATCTATTTCGTTTAAAGTAAGACGAGTACAGCACATTGATTTAAGTATTATGCGCTACTTTTTTTATAATTATTGATAGGCTAGGTATTTGAACCTGAGCTTACGTAACGATATGGTCTAAGAAAGCAAATTCGCCTACCCAGTAAAACAAGATTGCTGGAATATACTGTTTGGTACTTAGCGAAAGATTTTCAATTTGAAGATGATAGTCAGCCGAATACTGTAAAGTACTCTACCGTTTTTTTTTCACTGGCAACTCATGTTCATCGTTGGCCAATAGGCGTAAGATACAGCCGCGTGAACTTGCTATTGCTACAAAAAAAATATTTAATTAATGCGTCTCGATATAAAACGTACTTTATTATTACTTTCAGATTCTTTCTATCGAGAAAATTTATCGTACCCGATTGTTTTTCAAAAACAAATGTCCCCTTGGAAAAATCATACAAAATTAATACAAATAAAAAAGCATTGTGAAACCATTTTTATTACGTACAACGTCTCAACGCAAGTCTGATTTTAACAGTTAATGAGAATTAAATATTTTAATTAACATTAATTAAAATGAATACTGTCAATCACAAGAACCGCACCGGCCATTGTGTTATTTATGAGCATTTAAATCTTCACTCGACACCGAAACTCGCTAAAATGTACTGATGTCTTTGTTGCATTGCAATTTATTAAACTTAAACCATCAAATCATTACCAGAAATTAAATTTTAAATGCCATGACTGAAAAAGTATGAGAAATGTCGCGCCGATCTCTCAGTAAGGACCTATAACGGAGCGTCGAGTAATCAAGAACAAGCAAAGTGCTGTTACCACTCATAAAGAGCTTTTTAAATAGTTCCGAGCTTCATAACAGAGAATCTTTTAAAGGGCAGAAATTTTGCAATTGCTATGATTCAAGTTAATTTACATCTTTGAGCTTGCGCAAGACAAAAGTGAGATCTATGATCTCGCTTAATTTATTTATTCCCTTCTGTGCTTTTTTTTATGTAATGTTAATGAAATAAACAAGACGCTCTCCTGATGGTAAAAGATAACGCCTGTCCATGACCATCGCATCGATATACAGAACTATGAATAACAAAACAAAGTCCAGGGCATCTCTGATTTGACTCTTATTACTAGTCTCAACAGCCCAGTAATTTTGCTAGCTTCAGTGCCCTTCAAACTGGAACTCAGTAATGTTTACACACTACTGCTTGGCGGCAGAATATCTGATATTGCGGTGGTACCTACCTAGACGACCTCCTGCTAAGGAGATCTACCACCAAGTAAAAGTTATATTAGCACTGAGAACATAAAAATAAATAAAAGTATTTTTAGAATTTTTACTACGGTAGAAAGCTTTGAAAAGAGTAATTTTCAGCTTAATTTACTACGTACTTTAGTTTAATGTAATAAGTAAATCCATTGACTATCTACTGGAAAATCGAAGTCTTAATCTCTATAGAATCTGGGTCTTTAAATAGTTTTCGCTACTGGTGCCTGTTCACAGAGAAATCTGTAAACATTTATCACGGAAACATGTCGGGCTCCTCCCTACAATTTGGGAGGTTTAAAATAAAAGTACATGTAACTGTTACACAATGGCATGAATGATATGTGAGCAATAAAACTGACATTAATGGTAGGTCCCTGTCGTTTCGTTAATTAATCTTCGACAGAAAAAATATCACTTTTACCACCTTATACTAAGGGTGATTTACGGTCGACAAAATATTCGTAGATATGATGAAAACAGAAGATAATACGATTAATGAAAGATATAGTAATCTTTCCGAAAATGGATTGTTTTAAAAAAAAAAAACAGTTTTGGTATGTTTCCGGCAGTATGCGACAATTTAAAAAAAAGTTTAAGTAATCAAACGCGACGCTATCCTCATGTTAAGAGATAACGCATGTCCATAACCATTACAGCGATCCATAAAACTTTGAGTAACAAACCAAAGTCCAGGGAATCGCTGCTTTGGCGCTCAGTCCTTTGCGTCATGTCCCTGCTTTGTTTTATTTTCTAAAACTTGTGTTTGTTTGATGTATTTATGTTTAGAAATAGTAGTATTTTAATCATACACACGAATGTGGGCAAGTGGTATAATGTGGTGAAACGTGTCTATTCGTGCCGTTTCCAAAACTCCATAATCTCTAGTATAGTCATGACTTCAGTATGTCATAGACTAGAGTTGACCGTGAATTTATGTGACTTTTAAAGTGACTACGAGTTTGTTACGAGTTGTTTCGAAAATATAGGACCAAGGTGTCCTCGACCATTTTGTATGCTACGTTATATTGAAATTACTTTTCTTAAAATCTGTCTCTTTAATCTAAAAATTTATTAATGTTTTTTTTTTTTTTTAATTCATTTAGTTAATTCTGATGGGCTTGTCTAAATCGAAATTAAACCCGCAATCTCTCTATTTTAAAAAGTTCCTTTTTCCAACTGTTCTGGTATGGTTAAATTCGAAAAAAAAATAAAAAACCTTAACCCACCCTTAAAAAAAATATAATTATGTAAATGTAAAGTTACATTTACATAATTATATCTATTTTTATTCCCATCAAATTCTAATCTTTGAAACAATATAAAGTACATTTCGAAGTCGTCAAATTAAATTTGTTACAATTTCCGTTTGCTGTTGTTCAGTATTTTTGTCGAAATTGAATTAGGCATATTGATGTACAATGGGGCGTGAAAATACTGCCTAAATTTTATTTGCCAAGTTGTGGCCTTTGTTAGCCCTGATTTATAAAGGCAATTAGACTGGAATTTGAATTGAAAACCTTCTTCCTAGCGTTTTAATCGAATCTCGTATAGAAAAATATCTGAATTGAATAATTATTATTTCTATATTAAAACATAGATAAAATATTTAAAACAAAAAAACAATCTTCTTATTCGTCTATGTTTTTGACATCACACTTTATACATTCGACAGTGCAAAGTTTTTCGATATTTTCAAGTAGGTATATTATGAAATATTACGGTAAATAAGTTGACTTAAGTTTTGGCGGAAAAGCGGAAAGAGTCGTGTCGCTCCATTGTATTTTTTTCCAAAACTAGTGTTTATGTATAAAATAGTGGCGTTTTATTCATAAAGTGCCGAATTACAAGCGCAAGTGTGGTAAAGTGATATAATGTGGTGAAACATGACTTTTCTTGTTGCCACCAAAACTTCATCGAAGCTTGTAGTAAAGTCGCCACTACTTTACTAAGGCATGACTGGATTTGACTGGCACCAACTGGACTTTAACTGTAACTATAGATGTAAGACATGAATTGCAAAAACGGAAGACAAGGCAGTATGGCTTTAATGCTTTAGCCTCCCCGAAAAGGCAAATTGAAAAAAATAACAATATTATTATGGTAACTGACGTGGTCTTGACACATTTTTGTTTTGTTTATGCGGGATTTCTCACGTTTAATTCCCGCACCCCTGCATCTACCGCTATCTTCACGTGCGAGGCGTGCGGCGGCCCGTAGTGCGAAGTAAGACGAGGCCGCGCGCGCGTTGTCTCAGCTTTGTCCCCATGATGAAGGCCACCGGATGTGGCCGAAACTATAGTCGGAGTTTCCGATAAAATTAAACGTGAGTAATCCCGCATAAATAAAACAAAAAACAATATAAATAAATAATAAAAAAATGTCACAATCATGTACGATTAGGTAATATCAATAAAGATAAATGAGCGAATAGACATATTGTCGCGTAACAAGGTAGACCTCTAGGGTCCGTGAATATCACAAAATAATAGCAATAAATGAAACATCAACGGCTTGAAAATGTGTCTTACCCTTGTCAGGAAATATAACGAGTTCATGTTTTACGAGCTTGTTTATCCCGATTCCTAATAGTAAAGCCTAGTTGGATTACATCTTATTACCGAGGTCGGTAACCTCGACATCTGATTTGGAATAAGAGATTCTGTAAGAAGTAAAAAGCTTCCGCACGTTTTATCTCTGTAACCACAAACCAAACGTCAACAAAAACTGACAAAACAAGAGTTGCAGAGTGGTTGCTTACTTTAGCAGCGTCGGTAATGTTTGGCAATAAATTGTCTGCAACAAACAAGTTGGTATCTACTATCGCCTTAGTCGGCCCTCGCCTATCGACAATCTTTTTATTCCGAACCATTTAACAAGCCATAAACGAAATATCTCGCATTATTAAATTGTTAGTCGATGCTTTATTTATTGTGTAAGATAATAATATATTTGAGACTAGAGTAATTGTCGCTACAATGATATTGTAAGCGCTATAAAGTTCGTTTCTTGTTTTGCCATTTTTATAGCTTGGATTTATTTCTACCTAAAATCTTTTCTAAAAGAACATATATAGTGTTTACGAGTCTAAGACAATAGTCACAATAGTATATTAAACAGCAATCGGTCCAGCTAGTCTTCAAATGGGTGACCGCAAGTTTTATTATTAATTTATCGTTACCATGTTAGAGGCACTGTCTATACGAAAGAACTTTTTTTTATAGCTGACAGGCTAGTTGTTTGACCACAGCTCACCTGATGTTAAGTGACGGTGTGGTCGAAGATGGTAAAGCACACCTACCCTGGAATGGAATTGGCTCTCAAGTGAGGCTGCCGGAACACACCGTTAAATGTTTGGTGGCAGATTTTCAACTTGAGGGTGGTAGCTGGCCAGCCGAGTACTAGAAAGTATCCTACCACCACGCTATGGTTTCCTCACGATGTTTTCCTTCACCGGCAACTCAAGCTCATTGTTGGGGTTTGGACCCACGCCCTTCGGCGTGAAAACAGACCGTGCTAAGTACTAAAATCGTCCTTTATAAAACTTTTATTTCTTTTATTGGACACAATACGCATATTATTGCCCAACCACCTGGATACGATGATGTAAAATCTTTATTGCACGATAAATAAAATATCACCGTACACACGACTTCAAATTAATATTTAATGCGCTGCGAATAAGGCGGCGGATAAATAGCATCGCTGCGGGCAGACGAGCATGTTTACGATGCGAGAGACAACTTAATAATGATCGTTTTGACGATATTGTTTAATTTTCAATTATTTATTTTATTAGTAGATTTTTATCGGATCTTGTCTTAAAAGACGTCATTACGTAGTACTGTTGTCGGGGACTTAAATTTTATAAAATTACGCCTAGTTGTAATTATTGTGTGGTGGCGCCGGCGTAAGAATAGTACCCCGCCCTTTCTACCCGTGGTTGCCATAAAAGTCGGCTAAGGGATGTAATCCGGAAGATGTTCGGCAGCGTCTTCCTTGAACAATCACACCTAACTGCGCTCGCCAACCCGCCTGCCAAGCGTGGCGAGTATTGGCAAAACCCCCCCAGGAGGAGGCCTATGTCCAGCAGTGGACGTCCTATGGCTGATGATATGATGTGTGTGTGTTATTTTTTACGTGACTACGCAAAATTGTTTATTAGTTATATTGTATCTCCTAAACTATAAAACAAATTTTAACAAAGTGTTTTTTGACGAGCATGTTGTAAAGTATATGACGTCACAATATTCAAAATTCAAATCCAATTTTTTTATCAACGACATTCATAAATAGACAAAATATTTGAGATAAATGTTTACAAATTTATTTTATCTGTGGGACTAATCAGTCCCAGTTTTGGTGAATAAAATCAATTTTGAATCAAATAAACTTAAATTCGCACAAATATACCACCATTACCGCTAATGTATCATTTGTATCATTGATTAAGGTTTTTTTTTCACTTTTAAAGATATAAGTATGTATATTTCGTTGTACAATAAATCTAAATTACATTCTTTCATTCTGTTCCATGCTGTTACTACGCATTTCAACAATCATTTAATTTATCTTGAACTTTACCAAATCCGTCTTGTACCTATATGAAATTTGTTAGAAGAATTTGTAGCAATGATAGCTTAGTGGCTAGCGCGGTCGGTTCACACGCCGAAGGCCGTGGGTTTTCAAACCTCAACAGTGAGTTTGAGCTGCCCGTGAAAGAAAACATGGTGAGGAAACTATAGCATGGTGGAAAGATATTTTCTAGTACTCAGCTAAGTTGAAAATCTGCTGACAAGCGTATAACAATGTGTTCCGGCAGCCACACTTGAGAGCCATTCCCATTCCAGGCTAGGTGTGCTTTACCATCTTCGACCACACTGTCACTTAACATCAGGTCAGTTGTGGTCAAACACTTAGCGTGCCAACCATTAGAGAAAAAGAAATCCGGTACCGTCATCTACTCTATTGCATCCCGTTGTTGTTCTATAAAGTTCTTTTGAAAGTTTTTTTACGGTCGCGTCTACTTCTGGAAGGTTTATCTACTAAATACAGTAGCACCTGGATTTAATACAGGAAATTTGATACTAAATTACACTATACCACATTTAATGTGCGATTACGCATAATTTACTTAATCTGACATTAAAAGATAATTTACGATTTAAATTCTGCTGTTTTAAGGACGTCCGATAACATCTTATAACCTCAAATTATACCTCCTAGCTTCGTAACATTACTTCGTACTTCGTACTAATACATTCAGCACATTTAGAGCCGTGTCATTTGGCTGACGGGAGGATAAACATTTTAACTTTCGCAATTTGTACAAATAAAAATATTTTATTGATAACACTAAAGATGCAAGTCAAATTTCATAATATCATTTCAAATATATCGAAATATTAGATTTTCGTGGTGGTAGGGTACTTTCTAATACTGGGCTGGCTATCTACCATCCTCAAGTTGAAAATCTGCCGCCAAGCATCTAACGGTGTGTTCCGCCAGCCTCACTTGAAAGCCAGTTCCGTTCCAGGCTAGGTGTGTTTACCATCTTCGACCACACCGTCACTTAACATTAAGTGAGCTGTGGTCAAACACCTAGCCTGTCAGCAATAAAAAAGGCAATGATTACATGTCAATGAAAACATTACAATATAAAATGTCAATATACAAAATATTGTCAATTTAATAAACATATATTTTACCACCGCGACTTAATCGCACACAAAATACTATAAATTATGTCGTAATAACGGTTATTGTTACATGGCCGTAACGTCGAGATAAATAAAGAAAACAAATTTATAATATTTTCCCGATAAAAAACATAATGACCATATACCCCCGTTTTCTTTTTGGTAGAGAAAGTTAAATACCTATCTGAAATGTACTGCCGCATAATACATACCAACTTGGATAGGATTTAGGCTAGACGGTGCGCCGGGAAGTAAATAAGCAGTCTTGATTGCAGAATATCCGGGAGTGGAGAAATTGCCAATGTAGAACAGTTTTATCACTTGGCACAAGACACTAGATATTTGCTAAGGAGACGGGCAACTTCCAATAGTTGAAGGACATCCAAATATATCGATGATCATGCCACGGCTTCAAAACCACGATGATCTTAGCGTGCTTCAGAAGCAAGCTAAAATCTTGGCTTCTTGACGATTATTAAAAAATATGAGATTATTGAAGTGCTAATAAGTAATTATAATTTTTTATTGACATTTAATAATATTGACATAATTATTAGTATATTAACATTTTCATTATATTGACATATGTTATGATTTTGACATTTTTAATATTATTTTTAAACATGAATGGAAAATGACATGTAACTTTGGTGTTACCAATATAATATTTGTATTTGATTTTGATTCTTCAAATCTTGCGACCACTAATCCCATATAAAATAACATCATCTATATTATTCTAAGCAATATTTAACTAATACTGAGACAGCCAGGATTTAGTATACGTTCAAATGCTGACACTCGAGTCTGAAGCGATAGATTTATGGGTTCTGCCAGACTTCGTCTCCTCAACGATTTTTCACTTATCTGTAGCATTACCTACGTCCAGAATACGATATCTCGGAAAGACAATAAGCCTGGATTTAATACTGATAGGCTTTATTAGCCATTTTTCACAGAGGCTGATATGTTCCAAGAAAACGTTCTATCAAATTCTGTCAACGATATCCATTAGTAAATTTAGTCGTCCTAGATATGAAAAAATCTGCGCAAACTTCTTGGCTGTCTCGCAAGTCCATTAAATGTCGAATGTCTCTAAATAATGAGCAACAATACAAAGCAACGATATCCTGTACTATGTTTTGTAACACAAAGTTCGTAGTGTAGCTGCAACGGTCATGTACCATTGTATAGGCGTTAAGGCTTACAACACGAATGTGATTAGTTAGTCTTTTTCCATTTAAATAAATAAAAAATATAGTACTCATGATTTACTTAAACAACACAAATAATAAAATAATAATTTACTTTAACAAAGATCTCGTTTCAGTAAATTGCCTAGAACATCGTAACATATTATTAGTATCGAGATCCAGGACTCATTTTTGGTCGTGGCATTTATTCTAGCCATTGTGCGATCACGTCACCGTGATATCCAAATTTAGAGAATATGATCTAGGTTCCTGAGAAATCGATCGAATCCAGTTGAGTTAGATAGTTATTATTATTTGTGTTAGTCGGTGATCCTCCAGGCGAAGCGGCGTGTCATGCTCCAACAAAAATCCGTGGTTTAAACATAATAATGAGCGAATGGACATGAGAAAGCGAGAGCGCGTGTGCGGTGTGCGGTGATGCGTGCGGCGCACGATGCGCTCGCGCATTGATGGAAGAGTCGTGGTCGTCGGGCGGTGCGCCGCTGCTGCGGACGCGCTCGCTGCCGCTGGTACTGGAGGCGAGTGGCGGCGCGCCCACGCGGCAGACCAAGCTCGACCCGCGGCAACTGCTGACCCTCACGCGCCACTACTACCCAGAAGGTGGCTGGGGTTGGGGCGTAGCGATAGCTGCCACTCTCGCCCAGATGCTGGCTCACGGCCTGCACCAGGCCTCAGCCATTCTAGCCGTAGAAGCAGTGAGGAAGTTCGGTCCCGAAGTCCGCATGCAAGCAGGTAACATAACGGCTAATCATAGAATGTTTTGAAAGCTTCCGCAACATCAAAGCAAAGCATCAAGCAAAGCATGCGGCGATACCTTAGACTTTGTTTTGTTGCTCAAAGATAAAGGTACCTACTGTTGTTGCTGGTAACGGACTCCCCATTAGGAGAGTGCCCCGTTTTTCTCATTACGCCTTACTGTAACAAAAAAGGTATGTTTATCTTTAGGACATAGAACAAGTACGAGTTGTAGTAGTGAAAAAACCGGTGAGTTTAAATTTCCTTACATGAAAAAAATAGTACACTAAATATTATGTGTATTCACTACACAAGCCAATTCTTGACAGTTTTAAAACAGTACAATTTTTCCAAATAAAAAAAATACTAAACCTAAGCAAATCTAGGTTAATGAATATGTCTATCTTACTTTTTTTCTTATGTAACAGTAATGAGACCAACGGCTCTGATATGGTAAGAGATAACACCTGTCCATGACCATTGCAGCGATAAACAGAACTTTTGGTGAGAAAAAATCAAGGACAACGCTGCTGTGCCGCTCTTTATTACTTTGAGACTTTCGACGGTTAGTCTCAGCAGCCTGCGATGTTAACGATGTCGTGGACCCGACGACGTCGGGCGTACGACGCGACGCTTCATTTCCCGGTTCGGGGCTACCAATCCGTCAATGCACTGCCAGTCTAAGAAAATACCACTCGTACTTATACTTTAGTTTGACGTTTGTTTGCATTTCTGATTCCAGTTCAACGTTCCCCTATTCCAACGTTCCTCTATTCCCGTGGATACTTTTATGATTCTCCACGTTCAAATGCTTTCCTCGTACCCGTATTATTTTATCTATCGCATAAATACGGATGAATCAGGCCTCTGGAACTTTGACAACACATGGATCGTTTTGTTCAGAGATAAATGAGAGCATTTTTCACAAGTACCCACTATATTTGTTATTGTCTGAAAAGAATGAAGAAAAGACATACATGTCTGTTCTTTATACGTTTGTCGCAGAAATTGAAAGTTTACGCACGCATTCAATGTGACAAATCGACGATGGCTGCCCAAGTTTATTTCACAGAATTCTAAAGCACATGTCGTTTGGAAAATCTTTCGAGATATTCTAAGAAGGGGGCAATGAAATCAGAAATATGAATTCTCATTTGTGTAGAAACGAAGTGGAAAATCTGTGAGCTATGCAGACTGAATCATTTAAGTAGATACCCTGTCACATTCATATTCAAACCAAAAGTATGAACGTTTTATCTCTTCATGCATAATATTACCACATGTCTAATATACTTTACCTTATGTTTATTCATTGGAAATAGTAGCTACGCTGTCCGGGACCATGTTACTTGCAACTGTGTCGAAATATCGGAAGCCTACTTCACAACACAATCACGATATATATTCTGTAACTTATAATCATATAACTACAGCTAACAATAGTGATAGTTCAAAAAAAAATTTAGGTTTGTTATGGTGATAAGTATTGACATGAATGAGACGCTCTCCTGCAAGCCATAAGGATTACCATTGCAGACAAAAAAAAAATAAGGTTATCACTACATCAGCGCTCATTACTTTGAGACATTCTATGGTACGTCTTATTAATCTTGCAATTTAAGTATTAATCAAATATTGATAAATAATATTTAACGAGGTTTGTCTCGCTTAGGATAACTTAAATTTGAAATAGAGCAGAGTTTAGGAATATAAATGAAAACCACACGTTGCTAAAACATAGATTGATTTACCGACAGTACCAGACGAGTAACGCCTTCACGTCAATCATCAGCAATCGTTTATTAGGATCAGAACTAGACAGAAGCAGGGATGGCTTAAGGATATACACAACAACCACAAGTCGTTGTAAGCTTTTTTTATTTAATTACAAGTAGGCTTGCGTTTGATTGCCATCTCGCATGATGTTAAGCGAATATGCGATCTACGATGGAACACGCTTACCTAGAAGAAACCGATTCAATCACAATCTCCAATAATTAATCCAAATTATGAAAATGGTACGCCTCAATTATTCACACTCGCACACGTTCAAACTATAGAAAAATGTCCCAAAGTTGCAGCGCTTCATTATTTCCTCCGGATCCCACAGGAACCAGTAATTTATCAGAAACCTATATTATTTCGACTCTTCTGCTTTGACAAGCAAACACACACACATTTATAAAAGTAGTAAGATGCCTGTTTCCCAATTATATAATCTAACTAATTGAACTAGCGCTTACAGATCAGGTAGTTAATTTCGCTGTTGTATATTTATTTATATTATGTTTCTCATATTAACGTTTAGTTATTAACTGAATATAGTATATACGAACTTAGTATCCTTCTATACGGACAGATATAATATTATACATTTGTATAGACTAATGCAAGTCTAAAAACAATATAAGGTCAAGCCTAGATTATTTTAAATAGTGTATTTTTCCTCTTTTTTTCTTTAATATTTGGGACGGAGTAGTATTTAGTAATTGTTGCGCTTTCATTGTTCTCTCACAGTATTCTTGAACCTATGATGTGGAATATATGCGCGTGTTTTCTAGGAATAAATCGGATGCTAATAAAATTAAATGCTAATAATTTTTGAAAAATAAATTCGGCATAATTAGGCATTCAGTCACGTGAACGTGAACATCAAACAGAGAGTATTACGTCACACCATGCAAAACACCATTATTGTAGTTGACATTTACGTAGAACTACTGCCATATAGATATGATTGTTTCAAACGGCGCGGCGTAACGTCATACGGACGCAATGGCAATCCTGGCTGTATTCGCAATAATTTTTTATTAAGTTTTGAAACCGCAAAACACAAAATGAAAATTTGCAAATTTTTCGAAACAACACATATTGATGTAATCTAACCTATTCCACAAAAAAATCTATTATCTCCATGTTATTATACAAGCCCTAAGGATTTCAATTAGAGTATTCAAGTAGGTAACCAGGTAGGTATAAACACAGTAAAACGTAATTTAAAAAAAATAATTGGCCCTTTCCTTAGTCCACTGCTGGGCTATCTGATACATGAAACGCCCGACCTCATCGCTCATTTATCATCTCAAAGGACGTTTAATATGTTTCGGTCGGTTGACAGCTAACGTGATAACGACTCAGCCAACCTCACCGCTACCACCGATTACAGTTTCCATGCCTCTTTTTGCTACGTGTTGTCCGTTATACATATCGTGCTTTTTTTACTAATTGAAAATTGAAACAGCGACCAATGAGGACACATTTTTACCGCAATCGATTAACAGGCTTATAATGTTTCAAATAGGATCATATTTAGCGAAGCAAAATATTCGTCGCCATCATCATCGATTGTAAGTAAATATATGACTAAATGTCAGTAATAAAAAGAAAATAATAGTGTTAAAATACAGTGCATTACGTTATCTCTCGTTGATCTACCTTCTGAGCTGAGTGAGTTCGATTGCCTCCTTAGACATTTTTTTGCCAGAACATAGATGTTTGTTTTGTATCTAGATATTCCTCCTTTATTAATGAATATCCAGATTTATTCATCATCAGCCATAGGACGTCCACTGACGACATAGGCTTTCTCCAGAGGAGGTTTTGCCAATACTCGCCACTCTTGGCAGGCGGGTTGGCGAGCGCAGTTAGGTGTGATTGTTCAAGGAAGAAGCTGCTGCCCATCTTCCGAATTACATCCCTTAGCCGACTCTTACGGCAACCACGGGTAGAGAGAGTGGGGTACTATTCTTACGCCGGCACCACCACGGCGAACCGTGTGTATTTTAAGCATGTATTTACAAAAAAAAATACTACTTAAGTATTCTATAAGTTTTGCTTAGTGTAGGGTCAGATGGCGCTGTGTGTCGTCCTACGATATTTATTTATTTAATAACAAATTTTGTTATATAGGTTAATAGCAATAGGATCCTTGTTATACCTTCATAATGTAATAGTAGAACTTCCCGTCCCATCTTTTCTTATACAACTAACTTACGTCAGTGTTTTACGTAGAGAAACTCAAATCAAGTTAGTCACAATCGGCCAGGTGGTCTGCCTGATGGCCCCGCAATAATGAGATTATAAGACGTTATATCTCCTGCACGAAACACGCTTAAACAACGAAAAGAAGCTTTTGTGACTTGTAACTTTGTTATTATCAATAATATAACTCAATTTGTAAATAGTACTTGTGTGATTCACGCTTTTTTACCTCATTTTACGTACCTTGCAGAGATAGAGTTAAAACTCATTCGCAAAGTCAATAGGAAAATGTTTATTTACTGATTTTACAAAACTCTCCGACTTTTTAGTTTTATAATTTTGCTAATAGTAAAACTTGAATACCGTTAGGTTTAGTATACCCAACCTTATAAAAATATAACATGGAAATTTTAACATAAAACATATTAGTAACTTAAAATTTAATTACAACTGCCTATACAATATAAATCAAAATTAAATAATAAACAATTGTATACAATAAATTAGTCCATGAGTATACTAATACAAATTAATTGATAAGAACCTAGTTACAAGTCAATAATTAATTTATTTTAACTGGCCAATTGACTTTTTTAGTCTTACATATTCCAATATATTTCAAAACAATAATGACACTCAAAATAATAGTAATAATTTATGTTTGTATAAGAATAAATAATGATTTATGAATATTTTAATAATCTCTTAATGTACCTTAATTATTATTTTTTATTGGATAACTTCTTTGGATACTGTGTTATCCACGGACGTAAGACCGGAATTTCAATCTGAATACTACAGTATCCGCAGGTGGTCTAGTGATTAATCACTAGGCCACCGAATGTGACCGAAACTATATTCGGAGTTTCCGATAAAATTAAACGTGAGTAATCCCGCATAAGTAAAACAAAAATGTGTCAAAGCCACGTCAGTTTTTATAGTACAATCGTTAGCACTTTTTGGTCTATTTTTGTGTTAATTGATTTATTTTACCAAAAATTCGATAAAATAGTAACGTTTTATAATTATTGTCCTTAAGTACTTTTCGAATCGTATTTTTAGAAGATTTACAAAGATTTTAATGAAATATCAACGCATTTCACAGACTTTTCTTCCGTACGACTTCAATATCACATCAACAGAATGTGATGACTATGTCAAAAGATTTCATTTATTTACTTGTTTAAGTAATTAAAACATAAATATCATAGCACTATTAGAAATGTAGAATCCTCTTCTTTACATTTTAATAAGCATATAAGAAAAATATAAATTAAAAAAAATGCGTCTTGTTTTATCATTTCCGCATGTTTTGCCCAGTTTTTAAGGCTTAAAATTAAAATTGAAAAGTAATTTTAATATATAGTTTGAATATTTGTTTTTCGTAGAGTTTTTATATATATTTTTATATTCTGTAGCTACTATATTTTAGCCATAATCACGGTTTTTGTTGACAAGGTTATGCAGGCAAGGGCGCGCGCGCCCGACAAAGCTGGACGTGCGCCGATATGCAGATTTAAGTAAAGTCGATTTGGTGACGGGACGGTCTAATCTTCTGGTTCGGTACAATATTGTGTCTAAATGTTCGTGTTGAAATTGGTATTTATTCATACTTGCCTATCTACACTTTGCAAGTATTTTACTCTCAATTGTGTTTCGTGCAACAAAGTTAAAGCTGAGCTAGAAAACATTTCACTATATATCTAACTAAACTCTAGCTATTTCTTGTAAAGCAGATAGATAGTAAGTTAAGTTTACTATATTTTACTAGGTGGTGATCTCCTTAGTAGAAGGCAGTATATGTATTCTGTATATTGTGTTGCGGTTTAGAGGGTGCTGCTTCTAGCTAAATTATACGGCTATTGAAACTAAACATTGAATGTCTTAAAGTAACGAACGCCAAAGCACCAACGTCCTGGACTTTATTTTGTTCGTATAAGTTGTAATACAAAACAATATATTATTGATAATAAAAAAATTACAATTCATATTCCCATTCCTGACAAAATGTAATAAAACATAACAAAATAACAATAAAAAATAATGAAAACTAATTAATAGGGGACCACTGCAATGGTCATAGACAGGCGTTATCTTTTACAATCACGTGAACTATTCGTTTTGTCTAATTTCTTGTACATAAATTATTATCATCAAATTTATGATATCAATCATAAATTTAAAGTTCACTCGCAAACAAAGCAAATCTAATAAAACACAGTAGTCAAAGTTGCACCATGTGCGTTCCGCCATAGAATCAAAAATTCGTTGACTTTTATTTTGTCTGTACGTAATATTTAGCTTCAAAAAACCATATAAGATTATCTTTTAATTTTTACCCGTATTAAACATAAATAAATAGTAATAAATATCGTTAGGACATTACACACAGCGCCATCTCACCCCAAACTAAGCAAAGCTTGTACTAGCGTGTACCAGTCAAGTAACATTGGTGTTATTTATAAAATATTTGTATTTGTACTATGGAAGTCAGATAACTGATAGAATACTTAAATACTTTTTTTTAATACATACGAAACACCCAGACACAGAACAAACATTTGACCACAAAATGTTTATCCTGGGTGGAAATAGAACCCACGCCCCACAGCTCTACAAACAGATATACTACCAATGAGCAAACAGGGCTGTCAGTATTACCTGTTTACTAGTTGACGTGATTCGAACACTCATTTTGTTCAGCTTAAATGCAGAACAGTGCATACAACTTGACCGAAAGATATTCCATAAAAATAATGAAATAGATAAAGTCAATATTTTCAT
This sequence comes from Biston stratarius, assembly GCA_950106695.1. Lineage (NCBI taxonomy): Eukaryota > Metazoa > Arthropoda > Insecta > Lepidoptera > Geometridae > Biston > Biston stratarius. The sequence goes on along the minus strand of OX467106.1, from coordinate 35,722,335 downwards.
TTTAGATCATGGAAAACGTCATATTTCTATGACAAAGTAATCTACTGAACAATCACGCAGAACAGTTGGCCGTTTTGCACAAATTTTTTCGTTCTGTGGTTCTCTTTAGATACATTGGAATTCGTTTATATTTATCAGTTACACAAAAAGGTAAGCGAATATTAAGATAGCAAAAAGAGTTCGCAGCAATAATGAAGATAATTTAAGAAATCGAGACACGTTTTCGATTTTATTGAATGGGACCGCAACGTTCGAAAGTGTCTGATATGACTCCATATAAAGTTAAGGGACAGACAATTTGCAGTTATTTAGGAGACGATGATGCAGCTCAATTTCTTTATTTAGTTTCTTGAGACGCGACCCAACCTATCGCAATGTTCCACCGCGTTTGTTACCGACTAAAGAATAAGCCCAACTCTTTATTTATAGCCTTATATTTCGCCTTTACTGCTGTTCTTTCATAAAAGTCAATTCATTTTTAAGAAAATCTCGGGAGCTTTTTGCCGAAACTTTAATGGTCTAGTCGTTCGGAAAGTTGTAACTTATTGATTTTCTAATTGTGTTTATTTTACGGATTGTAATCTAAGTTTTATATTTTAGGACTACAAGTACTTTTAAATATTTTTTATTTAAATTTCAGTTTCAACCAACGTTAAGATCACGTTTATTACCGCAGTGTAATACTGTGTGGCGCTTTCGTAAGCTCGTGCGTGTCAAGCTTCTAATATTTTTTTCACACAAAATATATAACTAAACCCATTTCTGTCTCTCGAAAACCTAAAAACAAAAAGACTACAACTGTTACTGTACAATTTATATGTATTTACAATTGAATCTCTTAGCAGGTCTCAACCTACCCATTTCTAGAATACGTCTTTGATTTAATTTTTTATTTAAAAAATAATTCTAAATCTAAATTAAGTTTCTACTTGTAGGAATGTATGACCAATTCAAATATCTTATTATATTTTAGTTGGAAAAAATATTTAAATTGTTATAAGATGAAAACTATCGCCTTAATATCATGTTATTGAAAGTAAGCTTTGACTGTTCCGTTGGTTGATTTGGCTTTTTTTCTTGAGTTTTAGAGCATGGGTTCGATTTCCGCCTAAGACATATATTTATATGTTGAACAAAGTTGTTTGTTCTATGTGTGGGTGTTTTTTGTATTATAATATGTATGAAAAAAGACTTATGTAAGTATTCTATGAATTGTCTAAAATGTGACACGTGACCAAAACGCAGGCCTCTCTTTTGCATAAAGACAACGTGATAATGGGTTTCGGACCTTATCCCATTGATAGCGACTTTTTAGATTAGGGAAATTATTTTTATTGTTGTATATTTATTTAGTGTTTTATTGATATCCTATCTGAAATAAATTACGTAACGTCGGGGGTTAAGAAATAAAATCATCAATTTTCTAATTCCCGTTTCCCATTTGTGGCTGGATAGTGCTATGTGAAATGTCCACCGACATTTATATTCATTAAAGTTTAAAAAAGATTGTACTTGCTAGGGTTCCGTACCTCATAAGGTAAAAAAGGAACCCTTATAAGTTCACTCTCTTGTCCGTCTGTGTGTCTGTCCGTGTGTCACCACCAATTTTATCAGGAACTGGTGGACCTATAAAGTTAGAAATTTATACCAGATACTGAGGTCTATAAAATTCTATTAGATGTATAATAATCAAGGTCCTGAGTTAACACGATAAAAAGATATGGGCAAATTTAGATTTCCGCGAAAACTTATAAGTACCAAAATTTACCTTAATTTCCAATTTTTTTTATTTTTCAGAATTTTCCCGTAACTTGATAAAACAGGTTTTGGGTCAGAAACCTATATGGTAGTTCCCGTTGACCTAGAATCACGAAATTAGGCAAAAAGCAAGGACTTGCAGCACAAAAAAAGAAAAAATTCCAAAAAATAATAATAATAAAAATATTAATGTCCCTATACATACATAGTTGACGCCAATTAAGGTACCACCAATAAAAATAAATAGTCACCAATAAAAATGATACCAATTTTATTATGGCGGCATAATGGTAGGTACGGAACCCTCGGCGCACGAAATCGACTCGCACTTGACCGGTTTTTTCTAGATTTCATTTTTACAATTTTTTTCCGGCATCGTTTATTGTTAAAATAATTTATCACAAAACTATCCCATCTATCTATAGATCTTTTAAATTTATTCAAGATTCTAGACTAAACAAGACTAAGATTTATGCGTCCTTCACTCTGGTCACACAGAGAACAGAGTGATGCTACTTGTTAAAAAGTCGTCGACCCCCTGTAAATCGGACGGACTCAGTAACCAAATATTGAATCAATTTCTCACACTAAACTATGAGCATATTTTTTTTACTGTTTACCGATTATATTTTTGGATCAAGGAAAGGAGAAAGAAGGAAGGGAAGTGAAAGGTTGTAAGGATTTTCAGGCAATAATTGTATACATGCAACATACATGAATAGGTATAGATAATTCTATGTAAAAGTAATGAGGCGAACTTTTGCCCTGCCTAACTCTTGCTTGTCAGACCCGGAAAATAAATAAAAAACCAGCCAAGTGCGAGTCGGATAAAAAGGGATGCTATGCTAGTAAGGGGCCTGGTTCACACTGTATATGTAAAGTTCACACTGTGTATGTTCTGAATAAGTGTAGTAGGTATCATACAGGATTAGAGGCTTGAGGTATTGAGGTATAGGTTACTAATCCGAAGGATTTATTTGTACAACTTTTATTATGGGAACAGTCCTCAAACCGTCAAAAAAATCAGCTATTGAATCAAACGTTGATCAAATGAATGCAGCTAATTTTGTTTTTTGATGTTTTGCAGACTTGTGCCCTTACTAAAAGTTGTTTACATTGATGAGTACAATGTTTTTTTTTTGGTACATTGGTACATAACTGAATCCAATAACATGGGTCGATATAAAAACAGACGAATACTGATAAGTCAGTAATAAAATTGTTTGACTTAGTAGGGATTTATTTCATTTCTAAGATATTTTCACGACTCCACTCCAGGAGCACTTAGAATCAGTAGTATACCTTGTTATTCATGGCTCCCCCAAAGACAAAGTTCTGCATTCGTTCGTTTACTAAAAGCACCTAAAAGTCCTTAAAGTTTTGTCAATAGATGTTTGTCAGACGCTGCCTCGTCTACACTTGAATGAAATACTGCTTTCTGTGAAATGCTCGATGTCGTCTGCTAGATATCTGGGTGGGTCGCGTGATTAACTCAAAGATACATACAACACTCGCATAGTATACTAAAGCTTTAAAAAAATTAGGTACCTAAATATTTGTTTTCCGACCTTTGTAAATTTTTGGTATGTGCCTAAAGTTTCTTTTGGGGAATACTTTTTCTAGAATAGGTATTTAGAGTAGAAAGAGAAAACCAAAAAACGAAAAATTGTATACACTTTAATTTCTTAAATCACGGGCATAATAAGTGTTTGGCTACAGCTCAGCTTTAATAGGACTGTGTAGTCAAAAATGCTAAATACACCTGACCTAGAATGAAAATTGACTCTCAAGTGAGGACACCATTCAATTGCTTGGAAATAGATTTTGAGGACTGTACCTAACCAGCCGAATAATTAGACAATATCCTATCACTATACTATGTTTTCCTCACGATTTTTTACTTTGCTGGCAGCACAATCTCTTGTTGGGATTGAAACCCGCGCCCTTCTGCGTGATAAGCTATCATTGTACATTATTATGTTACACTGGATTTAAGACACATTGTGCTTTTTGGTGAGATGGCGATGTTGATGTAATAACATTCTAAGGTACTATATTTCACAAGGAATGTGTTTTAATATCTAGTGTATAGTAACATACAGTTATTACAGCTTGCAATTTTCTGTTGAGAAGAAACTCCCTATAGACTTGCAACTTGAGTGTCCAGCAACTATCGGCGAGGCGAGAAATGAAATAAAACTTGAAGTTACTTTGTTATAACGATGCACTTCCACATCAGAATGCATGTTATAGGAAATATTTCAAGTGATCACCCGAGAGAACGCAGTTTTCACGACACTTGTGGATTAAATCGAATAATATGACTGAACATGTTTGAAAACTTCATTTTTGGATTTGTCTTTACTTCAATGCCGTCAGTATTTCCTTAAAAGTCTTGGTTAGATGACAATTATTACTACTATATAATTAATATAAACTATACATAAATTAACTAATACTAGTTTATGGGTTAGATACACAGAAAAAAACTATTTATTGTGCACACCAAAAATAGAAAAAAGGACATAAGACAAAATAATCTTATGAGCTAGTGCCACAATTGGCGGCCTTATCGCTAAAAGCGATCTCTTCCAAGCAACCAAGAATAGGAAAACACGATACATATTAATTCCTTCGATACTTGAAGGAGTTAATAGATAAACTCGGTGCTAAATATCTTTTCCCGAGGCTATAATAAAATTGATTTTAATTGGCTATTTAACTAATACTAACGTTAGGATTGGATAATATCCATTGAATTACGTGTAGCGTTTCCCATTAGGTTTGTCATTGTCAGACGAGTAGGGTTGGCACTCTGTGGGTTGGTGCACAAAACTTAATCAGGATCAGTAAAGTTATAGCAAATTCAATAGAACTATAGTATCCACGTTATTCTTTATGACTCAAGAATGATACATGTTTTTGAATATCCATATCGATAATAAACATATGCAGTTCCTGCCTCTAAAAGTCAATGCGTGTAAAAGCGTGTGACGTCACTGTGACGGAACCGAGCGCAGCCGGCACTCTTACTCCACGATGCCAAAGAGCGGCGACGGCGATATAATTTGCCAATTTATTGACATAGTGTAATATTTAAGTATAAAACGAGTCAAAAGCTTTAATAAAGTTTGACAGAAATTTTTAATCAGTTCTAATATATCTAAATAATATTGATCGATCGCCGACTGACTCTACGTCTGTTCTTTAAAATAAATACAAATTAATTGAGCTTTACATTTCAAGTTATTAGTGTTTAGTACTCTTTGTCCTACGTAAAAGTTAAACATAGCAACGCGACGCGGCGCGAAATTATCAAGCATTTGTTTTGGCTACATTGTCTTGTAGAGCGTTTTATAGGATCGCTTTTCAAGTCGCAAAAGCTTAATTTTCGTCGCACGTAGGACAGCGATCTCAATATTTTTTTGCATAGTATGTTTATTTTATACAAACCCTTAATCTGTATAGGTATACAATACAATATGACCTTTAGAACTCTAATAATACGACATTTAATCGACCACATACATTTGTACAGAAAGTAAGTATTAGTTTGGGTATTTACGAACAGTATCTGTTTTATTAGGTTGTGAAAAATATTAGATCAACTTTATCTACTTAATGAACTCCCACTAGTCCGATGGCATTTAATATCAATAAATCAGAATAGCTCTTGTACTAATCCTGACCTGTCCTACATTTGTTTTAATTTAGAATATTTTGACTGCATGTGTGTGTTTTACTGTCATTTGTGCTTATGTGCAGTTTTTTTTGCTATTTTACTTTTCGTGGTGTCTAGAAATGTTATTGTATTCTAGCGTATCATATTGTTGTATTTATTATTGAAGCAATCAGATACAAATATGTCATATATCTATTGTTATACATATAATAAAATCGGTTTGTATGTGCATTAGTGCACACTGGTCTCAGAAATGACTAAACCGATTTGAATACGATTATATTGTGGCAAGCTTTCCGTAATATGTAGTATTTGTTTGATTCCAATCGGTTGACAAACAAAATAGTTCAGTCAATTGAACTAACACGGGAGGTCGACGACGAAGCAGGCTTGTCTATAAGCCACGCCACGGGACTTAGTCAACTAGATTCTATGTATCGCGAAATAGCCAATTGGGCTACGAATCCCGTTGTTTAAATTCTACCATTGAAAAGAAATCAAACCGTTTCATTCGGATTGTCGAAAAAATTAGAATAAATAAATATCGTACAATACTTTACACAGTGCCATCTAACCTCAAACTAAGCAAAATGTATACTATAGGACCCCGATAACGGATATGATACTTTTATATTTTTTTTAATAGTTGATTCTGTGTCTGGGTACCCAGAATCATCAGATCACCAGATATACCCAGACACAGAATCAACCATTAACGTTTATCACACAATTATTTTCCTGGGTGGTGGTCTACATGGGTTCAAATCCCACCCATTGGTGTCACCCATGAGCTAATAAGGTAGTCAAATGAAAAAAGAAACAGTGGAGCAGTGTAAAATTTTAGAATTCCTGGTCGTCTTTAATGGAATGGGCAGGGGAAAATCATATCAAACAAAATGCAGAAGAGAATAAGTTTAAACGATTTGATGATTAGCAGTAATCTCTTGACTACAAAATATAAGCTTCAATATTTAGGGCCTTAGTCATAATATTTAAAATACAGTCACATTCTCGTTTGAAATCTCAGGAGTCAAAACAAAACGGGCTACTTTAATCATAGATTAACGTTGAGCAACGTTTATAAACAACAAGTTAAATATAATTTTCAGCAAAAAGTTTTAAGACTTGCCCGTTTAATAAGTTTAACGAGTTTCTGCAAAACGACCCCATTAATTAGAAATAAGTTAAAAGTGTCGCGAAATTAATTGAGTTTGCCCCGCATTGGAACTTTTTTTATATGTGTGAGCTAAGTGTTCATCCACAGCTCACCTAATGTTAAGTGACGATGTGGACGAAGGTGGTAAACACACCTAGCCTAGAATGGAACTGGCTCTCAAGTGAGGCTGTCGGAACACACCGTTAGATGCTTGCCAGCCGAATACTAGAAAATACCCTACCACCATGCTATAGTTTCCTCACGATGTTTTCCAACACCGGCAGCTTAAGCTAATTGTTGGTTGGTTGTTGGTTTAAACCCACGCCTTTCGGCATGTGAATCGACCGCGCTAACAACTGAGCTATCATCGCTGCTAAACAACAACATAATCAACACGGACAGTACATGTTAAGTGTTAAATTGACAAAGAATTAGTACGTGTGTGGTAGCCCTACACATTGTCGCTGTATAAGGAGCGGAATGCCCGCACACGTATCTTTACGACGACAGAGAACAATAAACAAGCCCGTCCGAGCTTTTTGTCGTGATCTTGCGATGAGACCGATTAGCGTCAATATGGATTTTTTTTTATTGAAAAACTTTACGATATTAGGTATATGGGTTAAATCTGCAAAAAGTTTGACATGTTCACAACGAAAGAACAAAAACTACACGGGAATCGTTTTTCCAGACATTGTTGATCTATTTTTACCCGACTGCCAAGGAAGGGTAATGTTTTTCGCGCGTATCTTGTATGTATGTATGTAAATTTCTTTATAACCTCGTATCTTTCAATCGGCTGAATGGATTACGTTTGAATCGTCTCAGTAAACCAAGTGTACAGTGTACTTATATATAGGGTGGTTTAAAAAAAAACAAGATAGTGGATTTTTGGCGCGAAATAGTAATACGTTAATGAATAAAAATAACCAAACCTATCAAGTAGGGTAATGCAATTAAAAGAGGATTACAAATATATTAAAATATATTTAAAAAATTGAACAAGTTTATTATTCCTAATTAAATTTAAACACATAACTTACTTGTTCGTTGGTTTTATGAAGACTTTTCTTGTCACCTAGATGAAAAGAGCGAGAATGCGCGCCTTCAACAGATGACAGATAAAATTAATGACAGGCTGACAGATGCAAAGAGATGGCAAAAATGCGTGAGCATAACCTATAAAAATGTAGGTATTTGCTTATAGTTCTCTTTTGCAGTACTACGACTGTCGACTTCTTTTTAGTGACAGCCCTAAAAGTATAGGTATCGAACTTTGATTGCGTCAAGTTTGGTGGTTATGGAATATTAAATTAATTACCTATATCCTTTTCGGCCATGTATGTCAAAGTTATAGGCATTTTAATTTCCGATAGCCGGATATAATTGTATCATTACTTATGCATACCTAAATATGTTTCTTGTTTACTGAATTTAAACCAACTTTATTTCTATAAACATAATTGGAGCATATTAATTTATGAACTATTTTGGGAATCATTCCCATTGACAGCGGCTTTTTGGATTAGTTTATTTTATTTTAATTTATTTATTAGTCATTGGAGCATTAAGTTAACAAAATCACTTTAGTGTGAATAATCATTACGTACTTATAAAATACGTATGTAAGTAGGTACCTATAAGATGCCCACTTCCTATTTGCGGGATTCATATGTCAGGGTTTTCAAAAAACAACGGTCAATATTTTTTTATGGTTGACAGGCTAGGTGTTTGACCACAGCTCACCTGATGTTAAGTAACGGTGTGGTCGAAGATGGTAAACACGCCTAGCCTGGAATGGCTCTCAAGTGAGGCTGCCGCTTGGCGGCAGATTTTCAACTTTAGCCAGCCGAGTAGGTACTAGACTAGAAGTATTCTACCACCATGCTATAGTTTCCTCACGATGTTTTCCTTCATCGATAGCTCAAGCTCATTGTTGAGGTTTGAACCCACACGTGCGAACCGATCGCGCTAACCACGAAGCTATTATCGCTACAAAACAACCAACCAACTAACGACTTACAAATGAAACCTTGTGGAGATTGTAATAACGTTTGTTTTGTTGCAGGATGCCTGGGAGCATTGTCTGCTGGAGTCGCCCTGGCCTTGTCTCCGGTGACGGTAGCTCTGTGCGTGAGGAAGTCGACGCGAGTGACGGCGGTGGTCGGCGGACTAGTTGCAGCGCTTGGCTGCCTCTTTACGTCCTTCGCCACGCAGTTTCACCAGCTTTTCTTCAGTTATGGTAATCAGGAAGACTAGATTTCAAAGATGGTTCTTTAAGTAGTACATACATACAAACGTACCGCTTTCGTATTAATTATTATAATTGGAGTAGACAGAGACTACACTTTTCCACTTGTAACGATCCTGACACACATCTTTCGCTTCATAAGTTATTTAAAAGATATTGTTATTACTATTCTACTCTCATCGCAATATACATTTTCTTCTTTCATTTATGACCTGCGCCGCCCCCGGTATTACCGTAACTTATTATTGCAATTCTAGTTAGATGATCGCGAAAAATTACGAGACTACGCATCTTATTGACGATATGCAATTCGGTATGTAAAGAAAAAAAATACTTTACGAATTTGAAAACCATTTCGAAATATTACATTCCCGTACATAATTTTTACGTTTAAGACTCTTTAAACTATGCGATGGAGTACTTATTAACAATATAACATAAACTCGATTTTCAATTGACCAATAATGACGTCACATAGTAGGTTGTACTACGATTAGTGACAAAAAGTAATGGGCAAACCAACACAAAATCTGTCAATGTCAAGTCAACGGTAGCGATAAGAACCTCTTCCGTACACGTACGTACGTCGAGTTATTTTTAGTTTTATTAATACAAATATCTGGATTATTTCACTTTACACTTTACTCGGACTCAGATATCGCCTTTATTAGGTTATGATATAACATTTATTTACTTCATGTCAATTGTCAAAGTCAATTAAATATGTCAAATAGCTATGTATAGCTTTTTGTTTTACTGGGCAAGGGCATAGAAATATTCAGCCTACTTTATGACGTATTCGCTATAAAAAGTTTGAAAATGTATTCAAAATCAACTACCGCATAGAAAGAGTTTACTATCAGTAAAAAATATAAAATAAATACAAAAGAAAACTTTACATATCGAATTGCGTAGCTTTTTTGTAATCGCCTAACCTGAATGAAACATAGAGACCACGGTACCCCCACTACTTTTTCTTTAAAACATCTTCAATTTGCTCGCGATACGGTCGCCTTGGTCAATCCTCATCAGCTTGCCGATTTCCCTTTTTACATTTATTTTTATCCATACTTTTTAAATGCCTTGACTGTCTGAGTATCCCTTTCTTAATCTTTGTCACTATATCTTATATTTTATTGCAACGTTCCTTCAACACCCTATTAAATAACATAAATAGCATCTGTTTCAATTGTCTTGTTCTAAAGTATATGTAAAGTCATCTCTACTCTTTTATTGTTTTGAAAAAATAGAAACAACTTAGAATCGACTTTCATTGTTAGATATTTCATGTAAATTCCATCGCGGATGTTGTATGATATGAAAGAGTTTAAAAAAAGTTGAAGTAGACAAACAGATCTACAAATCCTAAATTAGTGACTGATCCAACTGATGTTTATGGTGGAATTTATTCTAATAGTAGAGTTATTACAAAATTTCACATTTAAACGCCTATTTAATCTATCCTGTTGGCTCATTTGGTAAAATTCTACTTCGAGAACTGAAGGGCATGGGTTTGATTCCCACTCAGGACTAACATTTGTGTGACTAATATGTATGTTTGTTCTGTATCTGGGTGTACTGTATGTATTTACAAAAAGAACCGGCCAAGTACTAGTCGGACTCGCGCACGAAGGGTTAAGTACCATTATCTATAAAAAAGACAAAAAAAATCGCGTTTGTTGTATGAGAGCCCCCTTAAATATTTATTTTATTTTGTTTTTAGTATTTGTTGTTATAGCGGCAACAGAAATACATAATTTGTGAAAATTTCAACTGTCTAGCTATCGCGGTTCTCGAGATACAGCCTGGTGACAGACAGACGGACGGACAAACAGACAGCGAAGTCTTAGTAATAGGGTCCCGTTTTTACCCTTTGGGGACGGAACCCTAAAAAAGTATAATAAGTATTCTATCAGTCATCTGGTTCCCATAGCACAAGCTTTGCTTAGCTTGGAGCTAGATGGCGTTGTGTGAAAATGTTCTACGATATTTATATATTTCTTTTTATTTATTTATTTAAATGATGTTGTCACCTGTAAAATTATATTCATCAAAATCATTTATCGTTACAAAAGAAAACTGATGAATTCGCAGCTGATATTTCCATTTCATAAATAAATAAATAAATAATTAGAACTTTAATGCAATTGAAATCCAATGCAACTTGTCGGTAAGTTGACAAGTTAATTTATTACACCTGATCTTCATATCCAAAACTCGTTTTGGCGTACATCAAAGGTACCCGGTAATTGGCTCTCAGAATAAATAAGTATATCTACATAATCGCACGATTCACAGGTCATGCTAAAATAAACACGAAATTATTCCGCAGTGGTATTTCGGTTACCATTTACCAATATGTAGATAGGTACTAGTGGATTTACAGTTTCCCTAACGCTCCCAGTGAATCACAATGTCAATAGTTTCGTAGAAAATGTTACGAAATCAACTTACAATACACGTTATATTCGCTCGCCTGGAATACAGAAATATCATTGCATCGTAGAAGACCACAGAATAGCGTCGTATCAGAAAAATAACAACAAACTTCGCACACTGCATAATACGGAGCTTAGTCTATCTTCGAATATAACGTGTTGGCGCCTGGTAGAAAATGAATTAGCATTTAAATTGGAACAGTGACTGCCGCTTCTTCGCTGCACTGTGACTCTAACTAAACCCGTATTACCAGAGTTTGCCAATAGTTTGTTTTTCGGTTAACTGCGATGTCAGCGCTATGCATTGTTTTGCATAGAGCAAACAAAAACTTTGACCATTTTTAGACCAAACAACTTTACGGGACACGAATTTTAACAATATAGAATTGGTTGGTAGTGGTTTACGAGTGCATTGGTAAAATCCTTGACGTCATCTGAATTTGAATCTGAAACGAATGTAAGGTGCTAATTTCAAACATTTTGGCATCGAAAACTTGACGAAAGCTTTTTATACCATACTAGAATTAGTATACTACTTTTAAAAGTTTACCCATAATTATAATCTAAGTGACTAGCACAACGATTCATGAGATTTACGTATTATTTACGATTTCTCGAAAGTTAATATGCTAGAACTGAATAAAATTTTCTTGATTTCCAAAATGGTTTCTGACACAGTTAATTTTACACTATTTCTGTATTTTTACAGATAAAAGTACATATAGATTTATGACCACTAAACAAATCAAGAGATAACTAATACGTATGTCAAAACAATTACGACTTCCTATTTTTCACGTCTACTTCCTAGTTAAATAATTAACAGTCATTAATCATAGAGCATGGTAAAAATTCGATTTCAAAACAGAAAGGAAAGGGCTTATAAGATTTACGATATGCGATACACAAATCAAGATTTGTATATCGAAAGTAAGAAAGAATTTATGTCTCCTAGAAATAATTTTAGGTACTAAATCATTCGGCGGTTTATAATGTTGCGCATTTCCAATACGTTAAAGTTGGATAAATTTGACATAAAACGGGTTACGGGCAAACCACAGTCCAATGCAGCTTATCCCCGCAAATGCCATTGAATAAACATCGATTGCAGACGATACTAACACCTACTAAATAAAACAAAGACCTAAACCTCTCTTGATTAAAGTTGCTGGTCCATTTCAGACTTCTTCTGATCCGATGAATACCTAACTTTAATAGTCTGTAATGAGTGTTGAAACTAATAAAATAAATGTCATTACAAGTACGTGACGGAACTTTTCTAACTGCAAATGAGCTTCTCAGACCGTGAAGTCGTTTCTTACTCATTCTATCTAAAGTTAAATGGAAATAGGCAATAGCGTATCTGTCTCCTTGCTTTAGTTCCATTCAACGAGCCATTTATGCTCCCCTTTGTGTCTGATGGGTGTTGATTGGCACTTCCTCGCAACTCATTGGCAATTTCCATTTACTAGTAATTACGTTGGATACTCCGACTATAGCTTTGGCCACATTCGAGGCCTTTTTTAAGGAGTCGAAGCAGAGTACAACGTGTGCGCGGCTTCGTCTTGTTGCGTACCTACTTCAGTGCGTGGCCGTTATGTTTTTTTTCTAATAGTTGACCACAGCTCACCTGATATTAAGTGACGATGTGGTCGAAGATGGTGGAACTCAGTATAGCTAAAACTATCTATAGTCCCGAGTATCCGATGTAATTAAAGACGAGTAATCCCACATGAGTGAAACAAAAATGTGCCAACACCGCGTCAGTTTCTATATTAAAATATGCATTGAACTTTAAAAACAGCCTCAGTTTAGACAACAAGTACCTACTTATAAAAAAATCCTCCTATACAACCAACAGAATACTAAATTCGAATCGATTAGACCTGTGGAAGATGCTGACATCCATTCATCGACTAGAAAAGACAGAAAATCTTGAAACGGCAACTAAAGTTTCTTCACATATTTTCTAGAGACCTTTTTTATCTGTGTTGAGTCAACATGGAGTCATGTTGACTTTATGATCGGTTTCAAAAGATTCATGCTTTTATTTATACAGAGTTTAAAAGGAACGGTCCAAAAACCGAAGACGAGGCAGTAGAGCTTTACAGCTTTAGCCTGCACGATGGGGAAAATTAAATTTTTAAAAAAAGGTACGAGTACGCTACCAAAAAGAATAGATAATTGTGATTATTGATTTTATTACTTGGAGCAGCGCTAGAGATTGGAAGTCAGCTAGATTGAATCGTTGCTTATGCGGTTTCTCCATTACAGTATATTATGTATTTTAATGATATTTCAGTTAGAGCTTTTTTTTCGTTCTATTTTTTAATTTAGTTTTTTTTTTTATTGTTGACTGTTTAGGTGTTAGACCAGAGCTCACCTGATGTTAAGTGACGGTGTGGTCGAAGATGCGAAAAAAAAGGTGAATGTGTGAAGATGTGAAGGTGTGGTGTGGTAAAGCACACCTAGCCTGGAATGGTACTGGCTCTTAAGTGAGGCTGCCGGAATACACCGTTAGATGCTTGGCGGCAGATTTTCAACTTGAGGGTGGTAGCTAGCCAGCCGAGTACTAGAAAGTATCCTACCACCATGCGATGGTTTTCTCACGATATTTTCCTTCACCGGCAGCTCAAGCTCATTGTTGGGGTTTGAACCCACGCCCTTCGGCATAGGAACCGACCGCGCTAACATTTAAGCATCCCACATTTTTTTATTTCTTTTAACACTTGTAATTCCGCGTTTGACCACCACCTCACCTGAAGGTAAGCGATGATGTGATCGAAGATGAAGCACGCAGACTTAGAAGGTACCTATTCACTCACTCAAATATTTCGATATTTTAAATTATATGTTGGCAAATCAAGTGAAATAGGAATAAATCATAGTGAAGTACAGTCATGTCCTTATAAACTAGTGACAACTTTACGATCCTGTACACATTGAGTTTCCGAAACAACACAAATAAAACATAAAACTTGTTTCACTCCATTATATCACTTACTCGCACCCGTGCGTATAATTTGGCACTTTACGATTAAAATACCACTATTCGAAAAACACACATGCAGCTATGTAAAATAATACAATGCCGTGATATTGTTTTTCCGCTTTTCCGACGAAACTTTAAAACTTTAAACGGAATTTGTTCTCTTCGGCCATATCGTCATACCATAAGATTTAATCAAATTAAAAAACTTTTAGGACAACAAATAACATAATATCTTTAAGTTTTGGAGGGAACATGGAAACGACGTTTCAACGCATTGTTCAAAAATAATTATAGTGTTTTATTAATAAGTACCTGGTTGACCGACCATTGCTCGACTGAAAACATGGATAAAACGAAGTTTCCTGAAAATGAAACTTAGCTAGATCGATTTTTCGCCCCCGAAACCCCCTGGATACAAAATTTCATTAAAATCGTTGGAGCCGTTTCCGAGATTCAGAATATATATATATATATATATCGATATATACAAGAATTGCTCGTTTAAAGATATAGATGTACTGAATTACATGCGAGAATGTAAGGAAATGTTATAATATGGCGAAACATGTTTTTTTTCTGACATTCCAAAACATCGTAGAAGATTTTAAAAAAGTTCTCACTACTTTACCTACTAGTGTATGAGCAGACATGATTCTGCATTATTTTGTGTCTTATATTAATTTCACTTGATTTTTATTTAAAAAAAAAACTTGAAAATATCGAAAATTTGTAAAAAGTGCAGTGCGACGCCAAAAACAGAAAAGAAAAAAACATGATCGTTTTGTGTTTCCCGCCAAAACTCTTTTTTTTTAACACGGCTATATTTTGTCTGGTTTCGTTTACGTCCTTCAGCCATATCTTCACCAAGTAATTTTGACTATTTAAAAAATTATTGATTGTCCTAAAATATCTCTCGTCTTGTGTTATCAGGGACGGTAGTCGGTGTGGGCGTGGGCCTGACCAGAGACTGTTCAACGCTGATGGTGGCGCAATACTTCAAACGGAGACGAGAACTGGTAGAGATATTCATCGTGAGCGGCAGTGGCCTCGGGATAGCTGTCATGTCTACTTTTATCAAAAGCGCCATAAGGTAAGACCTCTTTTTTTAATCGCTATGTCAGAGATTCTATCAATTTACGAGAATCAGGTACGTACAAAGTGAGTGCTCACTAAAAGTTGTTTATAGTGATGAGTACAAAGTTTTTTTTTTTTAAATTAGACATACTTAAGTTGACCGCCATCTCACCCGAAGATAAGGGTTGATGCGGTCTAAAATGGAGCACGCTTGCCTAGAAGATACCGATTCACTCTCGACTTGAAGACAACCAGACTATATCCAACGGGGAACACCCACTCAGGCAGCGCATTCCACTGTTTAGCAGTCCACACAATGCACGTGGAATCAAATCGTTTCGTTCGAGTTTATGTTATATTATTATTTATTTATTGTTTACATAAAATATTCCAGAGCAATCGGCTGGCGACTAGGGCTGCAGGCCGTGACAGGAGTGGTGTTTGCTACTTTTATCCTGGGCACATTCTACCGCTCCGCCTCTCTGTACCACCCACAACGACGTGCCATCCTGCACCTTAAGAACCAGAATAAGATCAAACGGAAGATGAAAGACAGGAACAAAACCGATGACAGACAGCCGTTCTTTGATTTCTCCACACTGAAATCGAGGACTGTGAGGATACTTCTCATGTCGACAGGAATATCAGCGTTTGGAGTCAACACACCGATATTTTACTTGGCTTATCATGCCGAAGAGGAAGGTGATCACGATTTCATTTATAACATGGCCATTTTAATACGA
Organism: Biston stratarius; assembly: GCA_950106695.1. NCBI lineage: Eukaryota > Metazoa > Arthropoda > Insecta > Lepidoptera > Geometridae > Biston > Biston stratarius. The sequence goes on along the minus strand of OX467106.1, from coordinate 35,706,241 downwards.
AAGACGTTAATTATTTATTTATTAATTAATTTTATTAATTTATTTCGTCATTTTAATTTCATTTTAATATTAAAATTAAACTTTAATACTACTCTATGCAAATCGATTTGCAAAAAACTTTTTCACTTCACCAGGTACCTTTCAATCTCTTTATATAAAACTCATTTATGTGCTCAATCGTGTAAAATACATTCGTAATTTGAACGCGACGATGTATTTTTGAGTATTAGGCAAAACAATCCATCCTCTGTGTACAACACTTTAATATAAGTACCTGGTTGACCGAGCATTGCACGGCTGAAAACACGGATAAAACGACGTTTTCTGAAAATGAAACCTAGCTAGATCGATTTTTCGCCCCCGAAACCCCCTGGATACAAAATTTCATGAAAATCGTTGGAGCCGTTTCCGAGATTCACAATATATATATATATATACCTATATATACAAGAATTGCTCGTTTAAAGATATAGATAAAAATAAAATAGATTTAATGAAAGGGGATTATTTTATCTGTAGTTAAAAGTTTAGATTGATTTTGCTTTTGTACCTATATATTTTAAAACGAATACATTGGAAAATAATTATATATAAAAAAAACGTATAGCAATCTCTATTTCCAATAATTTATTCGTGAAAATAAATAATGTAAAATTAATAAATCGCGAGAACCCAAAACGTAGTTGTACTAAAGTCTTAGCGTATTTTTATTATTATATAAAATCCTGACTATTTAATTAATTTCCTTGATTATTTTCCTAAGGTAATCTTAGAGGATGTGTTGCACTCGGCTGCAAGATAATACCAAATACATTATTTATATCTTTGTTCTGAAAATAAATTAACACTTATACAGTTGGTTAATATATTAAGCCTATAAATATTATTTGCTAGCTAGTCGAGTAGGATAAAGAACTATCGACAAGTAAATCCAATGATATAATAAATACATGCAAAAATTACGACAGAATGTTTGACTCCAACATGTTGGATTTTGGTTGATAGTAAAACTGATAAGCATGATGAACTAATGAACATTAAATTTTGCCGTTTTCCAGGTCTAGGAGATACGGCGGAACTCCTGCAAGCGTACCTCGGCATGGCCTGGGCAGTGGGATGCGCAGCCTTCGGTCTTCTAGTCCGGCAGAACTCTGCAGAATGCCGCATAGCGAGGCAGTATCTCACTCAAGCTGCTGTATTTGTATGCAGTCTGGCCATTATGGCTCTCACTACAGTAGAGGGGTCGTATATGGGTTATGTTATGTTTGCGTGGATATACGGTAAGTAAAAAATGAACAAAGAAAACTTAGTTAACACAAGCGATTAACCAAATTCTCCCTGTAATGAGTAGATAACGCTCCATCACAGTTGTCCGTATAGATCTCCCACCATAAGAAATAGTTATATGCCACTGTAATAACAAAAAAACATAAGTACGGGGCGTGCGAACAAACCATCTATGTGATAATCGCTAGAAAACTACTGAAACTAAAGGACAAAAAAGAAATATCCCTGAGCCCTGGCCTATTTTTTCTTGTTAATATCGAAAGCATAACGATAGTTTTTAGGTACATAAATTTCCTTACTATACATTCTGTGGTTGCAAAACGCATAATCGCACATTTTTATCAGCATTGTGCATGTTTCCAGGCATTTTCTGCGGCGGTTACCACTACTCATTGAAGATGTACACCTATGAGCGAGTTAGGTCAAGAAACTTCGCGAGGACTTGGGGCTTTGTCCAGTGTTCCCAGGCTGTTCCTATAGCCATCGGTGTGCCATTGTCGGGTAAACGTCTAAATTGGTTCATAGAATTTACACTTACATTTTATTATAATATTAGGTCTTGCTCGATATGTGTGAAAGTCATCACCTCGCCAGCATAAACTACAACAATCTTTTCTGCTGGTTTTCCGCTATTGTCGTTAATTCAAAGTGGGAAATGGGAACTATAGGACCTGCACTAGCCGCATGGAGTATTTTGAGCATTCCCTCGTACCAGATCCTACCCAAACCAACCGAACTCCTTAAAGTAACAAAGCACGGGTTTGTGTTACTGACGTAATTGTTTTAATTGTTAACAATGGTCATCCGCTTCAAAAGTCCACTGCAGGATATTTGATATCTGTTCCATGATACTCTTCCAGCTTCTTCCACTAAACAACCTTCGACTAAAAAATTACAAATATACATCGACTAGAGCTCCGAGGGAAGATCGATAAATGTTATTGACACCTATCTATATTATGACCAACGTCCCTATTCCTTTTGTTAATTCTTAAAAATATACAGTCCATAACCAAAACATTAGTTTATTAGTTTTTAAAGTTAGCTATAAGACAGATTGCAACTATGAATCAGTACGTTCTAAATACAAGTTGACGTCTTTTACGTCAACTTCAGGTTGGTGAGCGATTTTTTATTCAGAACTAGCGACACGCCCCGTCTTCGCACGGGTAGTAAAAATGGGTAGGTGTAGTAAGTTATCCTATATGCCACCGCGGACTTTTTTGTAGATCTATAAGAGAGGAATGTCCCACCATGCATTGTTTTGTTATATCTCAAAGGGTTTATATAAACGCAACGTTTTCGATGGAAGCTCCCAGGTAGCTTGACTTTTTCCGACACTTCCAACAATTATAATCATATTTCAACCAATTCACACAAAACCTTGATTGAAAACTTTTATGACGCGGTACCACCTGGTGATAGTTTTTTCGTACATTTCCAGGGTATATAAGCGTGGGATGCGGAGGCAAGGCCGGCTACTACTTCAGCTCAACTTGTTCTCTTATCGGATCGCTGTCTCTCTTCTGCATAGATCTGCACAAGCGCAGCGTCGCTCAAAAACACACCAAGTAAGTAAATTTAAGTATTTAGCCAACTAAAACCATATGCAATGGACAGTATTACAGCATTAAAATTGGTCCTTCGTAGTAGTTTTTTTTTGTTTCTATAGAAAAGTTATTTACTAATCATGTAATTATCTAATTACGATTTAAGGATGCCTACACCATTAAGACAATACAAACAAGGTTTTGTCTATAAAGGACACTTGACTTTTCTTGGTGCAAATTCAAGCTTTTCTTTCAAATCTTCTTTATAGTGTTGCCCTCTTGATAATGTCAACATTTTGAAAATGGTTTCAAACATAAATTTTGATCCGTCGTGACAAGCGAAGCCGTTGAAATGTAGGTAACCGAATTAGTTTGGTATTTGGAAACACAATTCAATACAAAACAATTAAAAACGAGACTACAATATGTACAGAAATGCACAACGCACTTAGATTTCTGGATACCGCTCGGCATGGGTCATGGGCAAGCGTTATCTCTAACCATCAAGAAAGCGTCTCGTTCGTGTCATTACTTCTTACTATAAAAGCGTTGCCGGATTCCGCCACGTGGGATCAGATCGTGATAATTTCAATGTTAAAACAAGAATCGTGATAGTTTCAATGTGTTTCAAACGTGAGTAATCCCGCATAAGTAAAACAAAAATGTGTCAAACCACATAAGTTTCCACAGGGAAATTTTAATGTTATAAATTTTCAGAGAAAACGGCAGTGGTGCACCGTGCGAGTCTACGTGCGGGCCTTCACGTCACAGTAGAAATCGCGACCGGGAGCCCCGGACTGCTATCGGAGCAGCCACAGCCTTAGGTAAACCGACATAGATTATTTAATTTATACTGTCTGGATTCCAAGCTGGAGGTCTCCGGTTCGAATCCTACGTGTTCGGGTTGAACAGCCTGGTCAGAGGAAAAACTTACAGTACTGTGACTGTAAATAGGTTTGTTGTTATTTCTTATACAACATTCTTATATGCTGACTGCATTTGAGCAGCATTGACAAGACCTGTAAAAGTTTTCTTTAGGCAAACGAATAATAGGTACCTACTGAAATGAGTTATTCTTACTACTAAGAAGTTTTTTTTTTATAGCTGATAGGCTAGTTTTTTGGCGACAGCTCACCTGATGTTAAGTGACGGTGTGGTCGAAGATGGTAAACACATCTAGCCTGGAATGGTACTGGCTCTCAAGTGAGGCTGAGGAACACACCGTTAGATGCTTGGCAGCTGAATTTCAACTTGAGTGGTGTAGGTAGCCAGTCGAGTACTAGAAAGTACCCTACCACCACGCTATGGTTTCCATTCCATGTTTTCCTTCACCAGCAGCTCAAGCTCATTATTGGGGTTTGAATCCACGCCCTTCAGCATGCGAACCGACCGCGCTAACCAAAACGAATCAAAGACTACCTGCCTACGCAAACTAATTTCAATTTCAACATCTAAAGTGAATCTTCTATGAAGAATCCTAATTCTTAGCTAATAATTTTACAGTTTTTTTTTAAACTTGGTTTATTGTGTGTTAAGTTGTGTTTAAAACCATCTTAAAATACAGTTCTAGGCGCAGAACTGGTAGCACCAGACCGAGCTGGCAGAGACCTGCTCTTCGACAGCATCGGTCCTGGCACCCTCGGGTCTCCTCCGCCGAACATACCTCCAGAGCTGACCTGCATCAGCGAGGAGGGCGGGCTAGACTTAGATCTGGACCTGGACATACCAGAACACCTGCTGGACGACCTGGACTGTGGCGGCGATTGTATTACTAGTTGTAATAAGGTAGGTTATACCGTCTCCCCTTTTCATATTAATCTGCCTTGAATCGAACAAGAGAGAAGAACTTGAAGACTTAGATGTACCAAAACACTTGCATCACATCCTCTCTAGGGCGAGGCGGTACGTCACGCCAGAACAGCTGCTTAGTTTGTATAAAGCGCAAGTAAGATCGTGTATGGAGTACTGCTCTCATCTATGGTACGGTTCTGCCAAGTAGCTTTAGATGTAGTTTGTAGCGATGATAGCACAGTGGTTAGCGCCGTAGGTTCGCATGCCGAAGGGCGTGGGTTCAAAACCCAACAATGAGCTTGAGCTGCCGGTGAAGGAAAACGCCGTGAGGAAACCATAGCGTGGTGGTAGGGTACTTTCTAGTACTCGGCTGGCTAGCTACCACACTCAAGTTGAAAATCTGCCGCCAAGCATCTAACGGTGTGTTAACAGACAGTTCCATTCCAGGCTAGGTGTGGTTTACCATCTTTGACCACACCGTCACTTAATATCAGGTGAGCTGTGGTCAAACACCTAGCTTTGGCTCATTGGTAGTGTGTCTGCTTCAAGAACTGTAGGGCGTGGGTTCGATTCCCACTAAGGACAAGCATTTTGTGATATAAACAAATGTTTGTTCTGTGTCTGAGTATTCTGTATTTATTATAAGTATTTATTTTTAAAAAAGTATTTAAGTATTCTATCAGCTATCTGACTTCCATAATACAAGCTTTGCTTAGTTTGGGGTCAGATGGTGTGTAATGTCCTATGATATTTATTATTATTAGATATTATTATTAATGCTGATCTGCACAAAAGCTAGGTAGTCAGGTAAACCTTAAACTTAAATATACCGAATCCAATTAGGTTTTAGGGAGCCGTGATAAGTCTTTCCACTCGTGAAAACGAAAGACTTATTCATATTTTAGCTTTTTTACAAAATATTACGGAGGGCGCTTCGTTCGTGTGATGACTTTTACATTTAAAAAATCCTTGTTTAGGAACAATCTTGTCCGAGCGTTTTCATAGAACTTCTACACCGAAATGATACTGAACACTTAGCTACTCATAATTTCGCTTACAGGTGGAAAACTATCTAATGTTAAGTGAGTATGAGAACAACTTGATAGCTGAGTTACCAAATCTCAACGAGCGCCGTAGCCGACGCTGGTCCATCGTGGTGTCCAACTCCTCACCCAAGCCAGAGCAGCCCACGTCTCCCGAGATACATGGGAGCTCAATTAAATGGAAGAAAAAGTGCCATAACTCCAACAATAGACTGATCACAGTGATCAACGAAGCGTCACTGTAAAAGCCTGGGCTACATTTTCCGATATCAACATTTTGCTGGATATGTCTCCATGAATTTTTGTTTGAAATGTTTTCTTCGCATGTCTGTAGGTGGAACAGTCACTATACATTTATTGAAGGTTTTAGAAATTACAGCTGAGCTTCTTCAAATCCTGCGATATTATATCTGTCACGTGTCAGAAATAGAATCGCTTTCTCACTGTCACTCTCGTTTAGGTTGATATAAGAGCGACAGAAATAGAAGCAATACCGCATGCTCTAATATGGCAAGTCCATATGGATCAATCAAGCACGTAGCATGCGTACGCGCATTGGGCATTGAATAAGGATAATAAAAACGTTGGTTTTGGCGGGAACGAACTGGTAAATATTATATCACGTCGCTGCATTGTAGGCAATGTTTTCCAACACTTGTGTTTTACTAGTGTATGTCTTTGTTTAAAAATGGGTAGTGTTTAAGCACAAAGTGCCGAAATATGAGTAAGAGTGTGGACAAGTGATTTCTACTACTTTACCAGGGAATTTACTTACCTACCTACTTCGTGTAACTATGGTTAACACTTATACCTACTACTTGATTTTTTCATGAGTCAATTGAGCATATAAACAAATTGACAGCTTGACGCTGCCTGGCAGAATCTACAAATTACGATGCCAAAAATTAAGAAAATAAAGTTTATTTCCTCCACAAAACAATTAAATTTTTTGACCATTCGTCTAACAAACGTTTACAGTTTTAATATTTGTATAAATACGAGTAGTATATACAATTGCAACAAGAGCGCAAGCAGTATTAACATGTATCATAAGTGAATTTGCATTTCATTGTTTACCTTTTTTAGATTGCTGATGAAATTAAATAGTTTTCCTGAATTGTCAGGACTAAATAACGTTTGCAAAAAGGCTCAACTTTTGAGACAAGAAAACACCGTCCACGTTTATTCTCTCGTTGATAGTTCCGCGCTGCCACAGAGGTTTTTTTTTTTGCATATATGTATTTACGTAATACATTATTCAAGATACAATTTTTTGAAAAAAAGAAATTGTTGAAAAAATAAAACAAGAAAAGAGAAGAATTCTTGAAGGGCATAATATTTTTATTTCTTTATTTTTTATGCCGAGCAGTAAAGATTTAGAGGGTACAGAACCGCGAGGACCATAATATTCTATACAATCAAGACCTTATTTATATGTTTGTTATTGATAATGATTATATCGGAAAATGTAACCTATACAGAATGATAGTGAAATAATTATGGACAATAATAGTAACTAGTGTATTCTATGACCTGTAACCTCATTAATTTATTTGATGTGTGTGAATAGTAGCATTTTGTGTAATTGTCAATGTAATTTATTAAATTATTATTATAAAATACTTTAGTTTTATTATCAGTATATTTAATACACGAAATAATATTCTATTTACCCAGAGATATAAACACTACATTTTAGGTTGTAGATACACGTACCGATTGAATAGCGATTAACTGCCGTATTTCGTCTGCAATTCGTTTTTAGGGTTCCGTACCCAAAGGGTAAAATGGGACCCTATTACTTAGACTCCGCTGTCCGTCTGTTTGTCACTAGGCTGTATCTTATGAACTGTGATAGACAGTTGAAATTTTCACAGATCGTGTATTTCTGTTGCCGCTATAACAACTAATACTAAAAAACATAATAAAACAAATATTTAAGGGGGCTCCCATACAACAGGCATGCTTTTTTTGCCGTTTTTATAGATAATGATACGGAACCTTCGTACGCGAGTCCAACACGCACTTAAAATATGATTGATACCTGAATTCACGATATGCTTGGTTAACATTATGGGATTAAACTCTTGTCGCCATATCGCATTCAGAAATCGACCGTATGTATATCTCTATATTATATACATATAATTATATGACGAACAAATGAGACAACAACAAGGACAATGATTGATGAACAAGGTGAGACAGTACTTCACACCTGAACAGTTGCTTTGTTTGTACAAAGCACAGATGAGGTCGTGTATGGAGTACTGTTCGCATCTGTGGGATGGCTCTGCCAAGTACCAACTTGAGGCACTGGAGTCAGTCGAGAGGCGCGCTAAGAGGTTGATAGGCAATGACATTTTGGTCAAGTCTCGACTGCAAAGTCTTGAGCATCGACGTAAGGTCTCCTGTCTATCGGCTTTCTACCGGATACACTTCGGGGATTGTGCCTTGGAGTTGCACGACTTGGTTCCCCCCGCCCCTTTTTACTACCGGACGGCCAGACAAACGCGACCAAAGCGTCACCCGTACATGGTGGAAGTCCCCCATGTGCGCACTAAGCGCTTCGAATCCACATTCTTTATTCGCACAGCGAAGATGTGGAACTCTTTCGGAGTCTGTATTTCCCGAAAAGTACAATATGAGTGTCTTCAAATCAAGAGTAAATAGGTTCCTTCTAGGTAAGCGTGTTCCATCCTAGGCCACATCGTTGCTTAACATCAGGCAGGATGTGGTCAAACGCGAACCTATTCTGTATTAAAAAAAAAAAAAAAAAAAAAAAAATGTTGGACCCATATAGTCTATATGAACCTTCGACCATTTTTTTTTTTGCGTTACATTTGTTTTTTACTAATTAACATTGTGTGCGCTTATTGGAAGACAAATGTAACCGTTGACTGCTTCGAAGCAGTAGTATCATCTTTGAACATACGAAGAATTGAATATACGAAGTCTACGCGGTCTACAGAAAAGAGGGAAGTAAAACGAAGTTAAAAAGTTGGTAGTTAAATATAATGTTGTCGATATCACGGTATACAATAACAAGTAAACTTAAACTAATAAATACTGCACCAAGTTACAAAAGAACATAAAACTTTTATCGCAAATAGTCAGCCGTTTCAAAAACAGGGATAGAAAATTGGCAAAACCATGAAATGCACTGCAACGAACTTTGCATGCGCTGTCATAGTTTTGTAATATCGTGCATAAAAGTGACGAAATTACTTCTGTCTCGTTCTAACAGTAAGAGTACTGAATACGTATTGAGCTATCAATGCGCTAATGATTGAATGAACGCTTGCGTGCCTTTGGATACGCAGATAATATATTTCAAATAGTCCCTTTATCTTATGATATTAATTATTTGTTACTGGCATTCCAAAAATGAATGACTTAATTATTAAATCAGCACAAAAATTTATGACCTAATTTTTGAGCTGATTTATTTACAAATTGTGTAAATGACCATTAATCATTGAAATAATCAAGAGTGAATGAGGCTATAGCGTATCCCTTTTCTCAAATCACAATGTAATTGACGTAACTAGTAGTCTTGTGTATTATTGGTTCTATATGTAAGTAGTATTAGAAAAAGCTACACTGAACTAAATGTACTATTTTGGCTACGCTAACGCTAATCGGATATTGGTGTATTAGAATTGTCATACATAATGACCGAATGAAAAAAGTGCACCAAAAACTAATGAAAGCCAGTATTAATTCTAGTTCCAGTAAGGTTTATTTTAATGTTTGTAGCATCTCCCGACGTGTTTCTTTTCTGTTGGATCCATCCTATGATTGCCTGGAAGATATTAGCGATAAGGCCGCCACTTGTGACACTAGCTTTTAAAGTTCTTGTCTGTATTTTCATTTTTATTTCTAATGAACACAATTAAGATCTATCTATCTATACCATCTCTTTTTTACCCGAATACGGCTAATCAAAAAGGAAGAATTATCTTTTTAGTAGTCTATGTATGTCTTCCGATTTTGATAAATGGGGTATCAATTGATTCGTTATTATGGTCCAGGTAATAAGGCTAAACATTTTGGCTTTAATTGGTTATATTTTTCGTAGCCGAGTTATAAGTGTTTTAATGATATCCAAATATTCAGAATAGTACTATCAGTTCATTTTTATCATTCCCATAGATTAAATAAGTCACTTCGTCGTTCGTCATTATCACATTGAAAAACAATTATACTTGTATGGAGCGATCTCTTTGATAACCAATAAGGCACAAGACCATGAGTAGGGTTTTTAATGTTGCTTTAGCGACTGACTGTTTGCACACTTCATAACCATTACCGATGAGGAATTACAATGATATCCTCTAAGAACTGAGCGAAACAACGCATCGCCTGTAACAAGGCAGCTAACAAAATCGACAAAGATAAACTTAGTAATTTTTGATTCTCCCTACGAACGAGTTCGTTGTTTCCCACTGGAACTAAGCTTAAACTCTCTAAACTAGGGTCACTGGGATCATCACAATCAAAACTATTTGTATCTACATCGTCAGATCTACTCAATTCGCTTATATCCTCGACATCACATGTCAGATCTATCACAATGAAATCTGACACATTAACTTGAGATTCGTTTGTTTGGCTTTGAGATTCTTCAATAATCACACTTATATCTTTAACATTCGAACAACCAGGAATCTCATTCCCGACCGCAGCACACTGTTCAATATTTAGGCACTTAATTTCTTTATCAACTGATATTTTGTTACTTATAGGGCTCAAGTTTGATCTGAGAGAGTCTTCGTTTTCTTCAGACGACATACCACTGTCTATGTCATCCGTCGTATCGTTTTCATCTTCGTTTTCGTTTTTAACATGTTTTTTATTAACTTTGGAGTGTTTAACATTAGCATGTTGATCTTTAACATTGTTATGTTTTACTTTTGTATTGCCAAAGCTGCCGTAAGGCGAATGGGAAGCTCTGGTAAGTATATTCGTGCCCAAATTGGGCACGGCCTCTTGTCAAGACATTTTAGCGTAATTGACATTGCCCTTTATGACTAAAGCACTGCTTGGTAAGTCTTGGTTGAATATGCTATCCACGTCTGCCAATGATTCGTTATTTAACGAGCAGTCATCATCTAAAAGTAACTCAGAACGTAGGCCCTGGAAAGATAAAAGACAAGATAAATGATATTATTGCAATCTAATTATTAAACCGTTAATTACATGATTTAAGGAGTGAAAATGAAAATGTGGCTAGGGCAAGCAACAAGATAGCCAGTTCACTATCACATAATTACTCAGCTTTGTTTACTTGATGAAGGCCACCGTATGTGGCCAAAACTATAGTCGGAGTTTCCGATAAAATTAAACGTATAAGTAAAACAAAAATCAACTTTAATAATAATTGATTGTAACATATAAGATTTGGTACTTTACTTATGTGCTGAATACGAATTGTTACTAACCTCAGCAAAATATTCATACTCCTTTTCAAAAGACAATATAAACGCGCAAAATATGGCCGCCAGCATATTAGAGCAGAAGCTAGTCACTACAAAAGAGAAGTAAATACCACTGGAACCTTCTGCAACAGAGTAAACATTTTTTATTCTTTGTCATCGCACTTTGTGCTTTCTGCTGTTTTCGACAATATTATTTAACTTCAAGTTTCGAAAAATTTCACTTCACATCTTGAAAAGTTCATCTTCATTATTTTGTACACGATATTTTTTATGTAAAATATTGAACTCGTAATGTTAATAGATTATTTATAGTTCTTTGTGATTAGTGTTGCCGAATCACACGTCGGAGGGCGTAAGTTCAAATTCCAACAATCGAGCTTAAGATTCTGGAGAAGGAGAAAACCATAACATAATGGTTTTTTTCGTGGTTGACAAGCTATGTCTTTGACCATAGCTAACCTGATGTTAAGTGAAGATTAAGTGTTAAGTGGTCGAAGATGGTAAAAACATCTAGCTTGGAATGGAACTGGCTGCTTCAATGAGGCTGTGAGAACATACCGTTAGATGCTTGGCGTCAGATTTTCAACTTGAGGATGGTAGCTAGCCAGCCGTGTACTAGAAAGTACTTTACCACCATGCTTTGGTTTCCCCACGATATTTTCCTTTACCGGCAGCTCAAGCTCATTCTTGGGGTTTGAACCCATGTCCTTCGACGTGTGAACCGACCGCGCTAACCACTGAGCTATCATCGCTACAAGCCACCCCCAAGTTGAAAATCAGCCGCACAACAACTTACCCTTTTTCAATCTCATCATCGCTTAACATCACATAAGCTATGGTCAAGCTTACCTATCATATAAAGAATGTACTTACCTCTAGGTAAAAGTGAGGTCGCAATTCCAAATATTGCCATAACAATTACAATAGGGAAGCTCACGTTTGCAAGGCATTGTCGGAATACCGTCAAATTCCTATCATAAAATAGAGTTGAGATGTACGTTGTCAGGATGCACTGAAAAATAAAAACAAGAGTAATGTTGCCAGCTAGTTGAATAATATAATATCTTTTATAAAATAAAATCAGACGCATTCAAGGTATCGATCGCGGGTTCGATTTCGGAACGGAGATATTTGATCGATAAATTTTAAGGAATCGTTTGTGGTATCATGGCTGGATATCTAGAGAGGATTGTTAGTGCCCAAAAAAACTAGGTAGTTTGTTTTCTTAAATATTACATTATTTTGCAATTTATTAAAAATATGTTTCATGACAGTGCTTAGGAAAATTAGTGACAACTACGTCATCTAACGCATCTAACCTTTTTTCCAAAGCCAAGATTTTCGATAACTTTTAAGTGTTTATTAAAAAATTAAATAAAATATGTCTAAATCACCCAAACTAAGCCAGGGTCAAGTCCTATCATGCCCCGATACTTACTAACTTACCCGATTTACTTGGCAGTAAATCTCCTTAGCAGGAGGTGGTCTAAGTAGGTACCGCCGCAGTACCAAATATTTTGCCGCGAAGCAGTAATGTTTTATTTCTAATGTAAAAGTAATGGCGGTCATGCTTAGCGGCAGTATATCTGGTAGGTACTGCGGTGGTACCTACCTAGACGACCTCCTGCTAAAGAGATCTACCACCAAGTAAGTGTGTAAGCGTTACTGGCGCTAGCTACTGCAGCTAGTGAAATTACAGGGCTTTAAACGAACCATCGAGTGTCAGCAGCGATGTTTTATTTCGCTACTCTAAGTTCTGAGTACCGCTGGCAATACACATGAGCAGACGTTATCTCTCATCGTTAGGAGAAAGTTAGCGAAAAACTGTTCCTGTAGGTTAATGAAGCGCCTATAGTGCTAGGTAGGTTCCTACCAACTATAATTTTAGACACGCGATATTTCCGTGTATATAATAAACGATTTATACATCGCTCGCACAAGCTAGCATCGCAATACCAGACAACAGGAGACAGGTAACTGTTAGAAACAAATATCGTGAGGCGTTAGTTTCTAATTACGGTATGATGCGATATAATTTGGAAAGTAATTAAAACGAGCAGCCATTAAGATTTCTTACGTAATAATCGTGATATTATACAAGGAACAAGTAGGGTGGAAATATATATATTTACATATACTGTAAAACGAAAAATTACAATTTATTTATTTATAATTTTTTTAGTAGTTTGCAACTATTTGTATACTTTTAATATAAGTCTCTTGAACTATTTACAGCACTCGTTATTCGACATCCTGGATAGATTTTTATATGTATATAGGTTATAACATATTTATATAAGTGTATTAAGCCGAAACGGGAACATTGTATTCATTATGAACACAACGAAATCGTTAAAAATCTTCTACACCCCTAACTTATATAAACGTATAGTACTTGGATGACCAAGTTTTGCTCGGTTTTTTAAAGAACTTGATATAAAAAGGGAAAAAATTATCATCTGGACTCGAACCAGGGTTCTGGATTCGGGACCGCCCGATTTCCCACCTGAGATATTATAACCTGATAACCTGGTATTTTAATGATATTGTAGCAGTTTTTCATTGCCTGAAAACACAGATAAAACGACGTTTTCTAAAAATGGTAGCTAGCTAGATCGATATATCGCCCCCGAAACCAACTGCATACTAAATTACATGAAAATCGTTGGTGCCGTTTCAGATATTCAAATTATATATTATATATACAAGAATTGCTCGTTTAAAGGTATTAGATTAGATATGAGAGAGACAACCTCGTCGTAAAAGTTAAAAACGTACCTGCATCCATATATATAAAGTACCAAATCCACATATAAAAATATTCAGTGCTGTGATGCATTGACTATCAACCTGAAATAATTACAAAATAAATAATTATTTATTCTAGACTTAACTTCGGAGAACATTTCACTAGCCCTAAACAAAGCATAGCTTGTACAATGTTGACTTTTTATTAGAAATTAATTTAATTCAAATATTAAATTTTAATTCATATACATAATCGCAATACACAGAAGAAAATTCTATAATCGTTCACATAAATGTTTTCCCTGAGCGGGAATCATACGCACACCCTGATCAAGAAAGCGTTTTCAGACCACCTTTCTTGTAAGAACTGCTGATGCGTGTGGAACCCGTTGCCAGTGTTTCCAACTAAGTACATCCCGGGGCCGTTCAAGAATAACGAATAGGTATTTCCTAGGCACACGTGCTCCATCTTCGGCCACATCGTCGCTTTCCGTCAGGTGAGATCATGGCCAAACACATGCCTAGTCCGATATTTAAAAAAGAAAAAGAAGCAGAGGCACAACCAAATACACATATATAGGGCAGTAAATCAATCAAAAGAAAAAGCGCCAATTCTACTTTTTTAAACTTATAAAAACAGCTTAAAAATGAATGTATCCCTTATCTTATACAAGGTAGTTATTAAGTACTTAGATCTTCTTAACAGAAGGTTTCCTACGTAGGTACCAATGCTGCTCTACAGCAGGCGTTACATCTTACCATCAGGAGAATGTTTCGTTCGTCACAACACTTCTTACTATAGAAAGAAGAAAAATTGGATAATATTTATTCTGTCACATACAAGTTCATTGCCACCCAGAACTGGAACATCAACAGTTTAAAACCCAATGCGGCATTGCCTTACACCAGAGAAATAAAATGTTAAATTGCTTCATGCTAAAGTGTCTAAAGGTCCTTCAATATTTTGTAACTGCACTGCTCAAGGCACCAGTAATGTTTATTGGACTACTTGGTAATTTGAAATACTGAGGTTTATTGAAAAAAAAATTTTGAATACGGAAAATAATGTGTATGACAAGTAAATTATTACATATTCAAAGTGGGGGCGATAGGTCCTGCACTGACGTCCCGCTTGGGGTGTTTTGTGCATTGATGCACAAAATTATGACATAGTAAAACAAAGCAAATATTAGACAACAATTTAGGATGACAACACTAAACAATTGACAATAAGTAAGTTTCACATACTACTTATCAGTTGAATAACTGGTAAAGTACTTCCCCTGGCATAAAACACAAATAAACTAAACTAATCAGTGTTTAATTTCAAGTTTTTTGATCAGAATCAACATTAAAAAAATTACACAAAAACCCTTTTTTACAAGTTAGGTGATTCAGATGTTATTTTGTAGAAGATTATTTTAAGTATTCAAGAGTTATATCTATATTTAGAGTATTTCTGCTTAAAAGTCATTTTGGTTACAGGAGTGATAAGGATTTACTTTAATTGAACAAAATTTTAAATATTTATCCATAATATTCCTTAATATCTAAAACTACAATCTAACATAATTTTAAAATTTAAATAAATTAAGGATATCTAATGAGAACAACCAAAAGTATTTATATTGTCTGATCGCTGCAGTAACCAGTTGCTGACACAGAAAATACACTTAAAATATAACTCTTGAATACTTAAGTTAGGTATAGTTATTTATGCATGATTTCATAACAAAATTAGTAATGGAATGAATGTTATAAAAAATTACCAAGGTTATTAGTCTTCTAGGTTAGCCATTAGATTTATAAATTACACAAAGACATACCTACAAATTATTTTTTGTACAAATTCCATCATATTTTTTGTTGATCACAAGTCACCATATTCCTTTATTACTCTTATAGTAAAAGAAATGTGGATTATTATAGTTATAGTTAATTGTTTTAAGCAAGTAAGAAGTTATTTCTCTTGGTTTAATCAAATTGTTACACATAATATCTCAGAAATTTTGGGTTACAATTTACAGATAGATAGGCATGTACAAACAATGTGTTAATTTACACTGTAGTTGTTAATCGTGAATACGCTCGCTACAGTGTAAATGCTGTGTTTGCTGTGTTAATTTTTACTTATAAGAAATACTTTAGAAAATACGATGGGACTGCCATGTGCATGACACAAAAGTCCCTTAAATAAATTGGAATAAAAAAAAAAAAAAAAAAAAACTTACAAATGGTGACTTATTGCCACAAAATTTAGCACAAGTAAAATTTTACCAAATTTTTTATATTTTTTAGACTAAACTTATTAACTATATTTTTTTCTTTATATTCAATCTTCTTAAAAAATGAACATTTTTAAATAGTTGATAGGCATTTGATCACAAGTCACCTGATGCAACAGCTGTATTTTTGATTTGAGTTTATAACAGTGGAAGTTTAACTAACATACTCAACCACAGAGTCAAGCTTGGGTCGTTTAATCAACATATTCCTCCCATATTTTCCCAACTTACCTTGAACAAGAATAGGAAGAAATAAACGAGGAAGCCCAGAGAAAATAATGAAGCTGATAATGAGGCTATCCTGTTGGCAAATGAGGTCACATGAGGGTTCGTTGTTAATGAGCCCAGGACATGAATTTGCTGGTATCTGTCATATATGATTTTGCCAGCTGTAAAGAAATTTTTGTTAGTGTATTAGTCATAATTGTGGAAGTCTTGAATTTTAATTTACTTGTTAAAATATGATTAGATATTTAAAGTGACAATTTTTTTAATGATATAAGCAACAACTAGCACTTTTTAATAGTTACAAGTTAATTAGTATTGTTAGATATGTGTATATAATTTTTTATTGATTTTGGTATATAAAAAATACTTGACAATAATTTTGTTTGAAATAAATCTACATACATTTTAGTATTTTTATTTATGAAACTTGCTATTGACATTGCTGTTAACAAACTTGTATACTGGTGATAAGCATATATATTATTTTAGATACATATGTATCTAAAAATATAAATATATATGTACCTAACTTGTAACTAGTATGATTTAAATTCATGACTTCCAAATACCACAAACACAAAATAAATTTATTAAAGTATGATAAAGTGTCATAATTATCTCACTGTTAAGTTACACTTTATTGTTAGTTATGAAGTTTATTATATTATTGAATAGAAATACGTATTTGTAAAAAAATGAAGCATTTTTCAAGCAGTTTCCTGTATAATGACACAAAGTGAGATGTCAGAACAATTGAGTCTAATAAACATAACAAAGCAATTTATACAATTAAAAAGTTAAAGTGTTTCTTTTCAATTAATATCAAGTGTTTTGTAATCTGTACAACACATTGTACTTAATAACTCCCAACATATCAAAAAGAATCATTAAACATAAATTGCTTATATGTATATTACTATTTAAGAAATTGATATAAAAACTCCAAGTAGATGATAATAGTGAAGAAAGATAATGTTCATTTCAACATAAGTTTACATAACAACACAAAAAATGCCTCTCACCAACTGCACCGCTGACCACGAGAAAAAAAGCAAGGCCTGTGTCCAAGGAATTTATCTCTTTTGTAACTTGATAGCAGACACTGAAAAAAAAGAAGTAGATTGCAAACACACGATTCTATAATATAACAGAAAGTGAAAGGGTTTATGCCGTGTCATATATTAGACATATAAAAGGGAATTTAATTTAATTACCTAACTAAAACAGACAAACAGGTCATTTAACCAGGTAATTGCTAGTCAATAAATAGAAGGACGTTAGTTTATGTTTTAAAAAAATATTTGCCAAATATTATTTGAACCTGTATGTTGTATTACTTACGATAATATGTATGTAGATGATAATATTACTAAGCCACACTTGAATATCAGCATAGTAGATATTTAATTAATAAAAGTAGTTGTAAGTAGTTACGTATGTTTTGTCCACAAAAATATGAATTCTTACTATATTTACTTCCCTTTCAGCAATAAGGTTGTCTGTCTATTCTGTCTCGGACTCAGTCACTTAGCTCAGCTGCTCTTTTTGACACTAACAATCGAAAATATTTTGACAATATCAAATTGGCTATCAGAATGACAACAATTTATTTCTTCATTTTGTTAGTTTTAATGTTATTATTCAACTGTAAGCTTCAAAAAGACTTATTTTTACCTTGGACCCTTCATGTAATCTGATTATTCGTCTGAGATTTTTACCATTAAATTGATAGAGAAAGACGTTCTTCTTCATACCTACTAAATAATTTTATTATTTAGACTCATACCAATAGGGGAACATAATTGTTGTTATAGACACTGATTAAAGGTGCACCATAAATATTATAATCATACTG
This sequence comes from Biston stratarius, assembly GCA_950106695.1. Lineage (NCBI taxonomy): Eukaryota > Metazoa > Arthropoda > Insecta > Lepidoptera > Geometridae > Biston > Biston stratarius. Next base: position 35,688,013 of record OX467106.1, on the reverse strand, counting down.
CAAATCAGTACTTAAGGTCTTAATGACTTGCACGTGAGAACATCGAACAATTTTAATTTTTCTCTTTTCAAAAAATCGTTATTTTTCTTATCGTATTTTGCTCAGATTAATTATTACATATGTACTAGTGTTTTATCTGAAATATTTTGTGTCCATCAATATTAAATTATAGCTTCTATTCTATCACTTCTTCTCTTTCTTCTTGGTATCAAACTCTGTGTGTTCTGCCAGTTTTAATGTTTCTGTATTTTGTTTGCAGTCTTCATTTTTCAGTTTCTTTATCTTTACAGTCAAAGCCCAGTCTTCAGCAATCCGTGCCAGTTAAATCCAGTCATACCTAAGTAAAGTAGTGGTGACTTTATTATAAGCTTCGATGGAGTTTTGGAAACAACACAAAAAGTCATGATTCACCGCATTATATCACTTTCCCAGACTCGTGCTTGTAATTTGGCACTTTATGAATAAAACATTTTATTAGATACTCGAAAAAATACAAGTTTTGGAAAAAAATATAATGGGGGCGACACCACTCTTTCCATGTTCCCGCCAAAACTCACTATCAGTTCTAGTTCCCATAAAGCTTTTCCCAAGCTTTGCTTAGTTTGGGGCTAGACGGCGCTGTGTGGAAGGTCTTATGACAAATATTTATTTAACTTTTGAAAATGGCCTTTGCGGATAAACTCCAAAACTCCACCAATATCACGTAAAAAGATAGGCTATCAAGTTAATAATCATAATATTGTCAAATGTTTCGTGATCAATCTTTGGATCAATTAAAATTAGTCTTTGTTAATCAATAAAATAACATCATTTTTTTTTTTCTCTTTCTTCTTGGCATCGCACTCTGTGCATTCTGCCAGTTTCAATGTTTCTATATTTTGTGAGTAGTCTTCATTTTTCAGCTTCTTTATCATCTATAGTTACAGTCAAAGTCTAGTCTTGATCAAGTCCAGTCGGTCCCAGTCAAATCAAGTCATGCCTAAGTAAAGTAGTGGCGACTTTACTATAAGCTTCTGGATGGAGTTTTGGAAGCAACACGAAAAGTCATGTTTAACCACATTATATCATTCTCCCACACTCGCGCTTGTAATTCAGCACTTTATAAATAAAACACCACTATTTTTATGCATAAAAACTCGAAAAAACACTAGTTTTAGAAAAAAATACAATGGGGCGACACGACGCTCACCGCGTTCCCGCCAAAACTAATATAACATCATTTGTATCGTCTTTGTACAGTGCTTAATTAGCTGGCTGCCTATAAAGTAATATTTTTTTATTTCTTTTTAGTCACTGCCCCATTGTAGTGACTTTACATTAGACCAAAATTTTAGAACAACATATTCACCTCATTAAATCGCTTGCACTTACTAGTGCGTATAATTTTGCAATAACAATCAAAGTACTACTATTTGTAAATAAAACACGCGAAAAAAATGAAAATTTTGAACAATAATGCATTGATACTGACGTTATAGGTCCTGCGTTCCGCCAAACACAACATTATATTTTATTATTATTTGACATTATATTCTGGTTTTGGTTTTTCCCAACATAACAAAAAAAAATTGTGTTTGTAAAACTTTGCGCCAAAATTTGACATTGACAATTTGACAATTAACTAAACGCACCGTATTTGTTTGTGTACAAAAGTTTTCATCAGTTTCTATTTGCTAAAATACAGTAGTATTCTCAGTTAAACACTTTGTTTTCCTGAATAAAACAAGCAAACATCGTCACACAATGTCATCATTACAACCAATTCAAGCATTAAGTTTAGGTAAGATATTAAAAAGAATTTTATGGTATGTCTGTACATAAACTTATATAGGTAGTAGACCTCCAATTAAGAAGCCGTACAATCTTTAATTTTATCGACACTGATTGGAATTATATCAGGATATTGTGGAATAAATATAACAAGAATATTGCCGAATGTTTGCTTTAAAAAAATATTAATAACTCATAAATAGGCTTAATTTTTTATTATAAATTCTATCTGTGTTTTGCAAATAATGCATGATATGTATGCCCTGAGTCCACAGAGGCCCTACTATTTTGTACATTGGCAACAGTCTTGTCAGTCTTCAAGGCATAAAATGCAAACAATTCTTGGAGAAGACCTGGACTTTATTATACTTCTGACCTAACCATATGATTATCATAAAAATAGCAGGCTGAATCTAGAATATTTGAGCACCGGTCTGGGGAATATTATGATGAAGATGAGCTTTCCAATCCTAATCATTATTCATATTGTCAGTTGTCATTTAAAATAACATTTTACTTTGCACCACCAAGAACTTACATGTTACCTTAAGTGTTCTAGAAACTCAATTTATTAGCACTATACTGTCAGCTTGTCATCTTGTATCAAACCTTTACACATTTTGCATTTTTAAGTTTTTGAAAATTGTATTCACATAAACTTCTAGCTTTCATAATTTCAATTCAGCAGAAAAAGAAAATTATGTTCTGTTCAGTACTTTTGAATTTATTCACAGATACAGTGCAGCAGCAAGCATTTGTCAGATACTACAATTCACTACCTGAGGTAAGTTATTTTGTCTTGCAGTCACACTCAACTACAGGCAGTCAAGTTTTAGAGAGTGTTTTTGATAGTGTGAGTTTCTTAGACGAACACTTCTTAGCATTTAGTGTTAGCACTGTGCAGGAACAGGAACCATACAGTGATTAGGTTTTTGTGGTTAGTTTACTGCTCGTGTTCCCATATCTGCCTGGGCAAATTTGATATGATCCTATCAATGCTGCGTTTGAATTTTTTGCTAACGATTTATGGTTATTGTTGATTTAAATTGAATTAAAAACCGAATTTGAGCAGCTCAGAAAGATATGATGTTATTTAATTCTAAATAAATACTTATAAAGGCAAATTACGAGCATAAAGGGTCAACAATTGGACTCCCACCTCATCACTTGGCCAAAAAATGGGTGTCAGATTGCACATCGATTTGTTTGGGCTGGTGTCATTCTATTACCATTATTGTGTGTCAGAACTGATCTAAATAAATGTTTGACAAGCATGTAATCTCCTTAGCAAAGACAGGTATGAGATACTTTTCAATGTACAAAAAATAAGCTTATTGCAGTTATAGTCCAAGAGCCCGCGATGATCAGACCTTAATTATTTTATAAAATCTGAAAGTTTCTCTGTGTGTGTCCTAAAATAGGTATAAATGATACCCGACTCTGTAGTTTGGATCACGCTTGCTTTGAAAGGTAATTGGAGTAATATTACAACCATGTTGTCCATAATTATTCACTTAGTGCAGTTGCAACCCCTGTCAGGCACCCTTAAGTTATAATGAATTTTAATTATACTTACATTATAATATAAAAGCTGAATTTTATATAATTATGTTACTTGAGGAACTATCAAAAGAAGTCTTCTCAGTAATCAGATAGTTTTCATGGTTTTAACATCTTGTCAGACACATTAAAAGTCTACCGTACGTGCGAGTGAAATAGTGCATTCAACCTATTGTGATCTTTCAATGCGTATCATCTGTCGTTTATTCTGTATTGTGTGTTTCTTGGATTTATCGAAAAATTTCGCTATTTGGAATTACAGTCAAACCTGGGTTAGTGAGAAAACTATAAGTGAGAGTAATAGCCAGGACCCGTCATTTTAAGCTCCCAAAACCTCTATTAGCGAGAAACAGAAACCTTTGTAAGAGAGAGTCGTTTTTCCCTTATGGACCTCCGCAAATGAGACTGCTACTTATCTATACCTCTATAAGCGACAGTCGAGCTTTATTTATTTATATTATTTAGGAGGAACAAATGACAAAACAAATTACAAATTTAACATCTGCTATTTTATGACTCATTAAGAATTGTGTGAACACCTGTATTGCTGGAAATGACAGTGAAGACGAGGCACAGATTCCGGAAACAGAAATAAAGATCATTCCAATGAAGCTAGCTTTAAATGCGTTGGAGACGGTCCATCAGTACTTTGAATACGCGGCGGTTGTTGATCAAGGAATATTCGACAAAATTTATAAGTTAGAGAAAAACATTCAAAATACAGAAACAGAAACCCAAACGAAATTGACGGATTTTTTAAAGTGTAAATAAGATCTAAATAAATTAAAATTACATAGTGCATGAATTTTTGTTTTGTTTTCGTAAGCATCTTGATACCTACCCTTATAAAGTTGCTGTGACTTGTTATTGCTGTGTACCTCTATAAGAGAGAAACGGTACCCATGTACCTGAATTAGCCAGAAACTCAGGTTAGTGAGAAACGAGAATGAGATTGTGCTCCCTTGAACTCTCGCTTATCCAGTTTTGACTGTATTTCAAAATTATGATTAAAGTATAATTTTGAATAATAAATAAATTTCCAAAAAAATATTCATTAAAATTTTAATGTCAATAAGGATATAAAACAAAAATCTAATAAATTAATTCAATAACATTTTGGAATTTTACGAACTTTTATTTCAATTTACACCGAGAAACGTTCAGGTTTTATAGGTAAGTACCTGGATGACCGAGCTTTGTTCGGCTAAAAACATGGATAAAACGACGTTTTCTAAAAATGAAAGATTTATCGCCCCGAAACCTGTATACTAAGTTTAATAAAAATCGTTGGAGCTGTTTCCGGGATTCAGGTTGTATATATGTACATATATACAAGAATTGCTCGTTTAAAGGTATTATTCGCCGTATTAGATTAGATAAGGTTTCATCGTCGCGGGCTCTTGCTCTATTAGAAATGTATAACAAGAAAATAAAATATATTTTTAAGATATCACCTTTATTCATTTTCCTCCTACCGTAAATACATACGTCCATAGTTAATAGCATACGGAAAATTTGACAGAATTTTTTTTTTTTTTGAATTTACAGTAAAGTATGCAGAAGCAGATTTTTCTTAAAGTTAACTAGCTCCATGCATAGATATATGTATTAGGGGCATAATAATATTTACAAGTAACAGCACGAGAAGAGCTGATCTAGCATAGCCTAAAGCGACTGACACTGTAGCCTGTCTTCTTTATTACTTCCATAATAATGTCACTTTTTGAGGAAGACAAAACATATTGGTATATTTTGCCTTTAGATTAATTAATTTTTATAATTATATTTTAATATTTATAATTTTTTTTTTTTTTTTTTTATTCAAAATAGGTTCGCGTTTGACCACACTCTGCCTGATGTTAAGCAGTAATGCGGTCTAAGATGGAGCACACTTACCTAGAAGAAACCTATTTACTCTAGATTTGAAGACACCCATATTGTACCTAACAGGGAACACAGACTCCGGCAAAGAGTTCCACAACCTCGCTGTGCGAATAAAAAATGTGGAATCAAAACGCTTTGTGCGTACATGGGGAACATCCACCAAAACTGGGCGTGGTTTCGATTCCCACTCAAGACAAGCATTTTGTGGTGTACCTAAACATAATGTTTGTTCTGTGTCTGGGTGTTCCATATGTATTATAAGTATGTATTTACAAAAAAAAAGTATTTTAAATATTTTATCAGTTATCTGACTTCCATAGTACAAACTTTGCTAAGGGTCAGATGGCGCTGTGGGAATGTCGTACAATTTAATTAATTTTGTTTTGATTTTCATTTAAATTAATTACTTTTGTAGAGCCAATGACCTGTAATTGACATATTACCAATAAATTGATTATGATTATGATTATAAATTCAATTACAATATTTCACTATTTAGCAAGATTGTAGTATGTGAACTATGAATGTTTGCTAATAAAGATTTTATTATATATGTACTAAACTTCATTGGTTCTTATACGCTTATTAAAATGAGTACATAAAAAATTAAAACTATTCACAATTTTTATTTTTTAATTGTTAAATGTTTGTTAGTTGTATCTTAAATGACTAGAGTTACTGTACTAAAAAAAAATACATACAGTCGAACATAAAACTTCCTCATTTTTTGAAGTTAGTAATAGATCATGTTGATTGCATTTCACTTCAGTTATATCCTAGGCTAAGACTTATATATACTTAGCTACTTGAAAACCATGATTTTACTTTGTCTTTTGCACTGACAAATTTTGAACCAACTTTATTCCAAAAACTGGCTTTTTCAGTCACTGGTTCTGGTGGTGTATCAACATTATTCGTAATTTTTGTAACAAATTCAGGTTCATTGATAGATTCACTGTGTGATGGTGCTCTATCTGGCTTATAGTAAGTTGATGGGGGGATGAAAGTTTCAACCAGAGATTTATGTTGCTCTGAATTTGATTTCAGGATGTCTTCAGACTGATTCTGCTGTTCTAAATTCTCATTTTGTTCACCCCAGTTTTCTAACTGCTGATCTTTCTGAGGAGGATCTAAGTTATCACTCTTTTGATTGAAATTTGATAAGGATTCTTGCTGCAACTGGTCATGTTGTTCAAAGCCATTAAGGCTTTCTTGCTGAAAACCTTCACTTTGCTGTCCAAAATTATCAAATTGCTGGTGTTCTTGGCCCAAATTTTCACTTTCTTGGCCAAATGTACCAAGGCTTTCTTGCTGAAAACCTTCACTTTGTTGCCCAATGTCACCAAGGCTTTCTTGCTGAAAACCTTCACTTTGTTGACCTATGTCACCAAGGCTTTCTTGCTGAAAACCTTCACTTTGTTGACCTATGTCACCAAGGCTTTCTTGCTGAAAACTTTCACTTTTTTGTCCTAAATTATCAAACTGCTGGTGTTCTTGTCCTAAATTTTCAGTTTCTTGACCTAAATCTTCAAATTTATTGTAATTCTGTTGGTTAAGATCTTCAGTTTGTTGTCCTAGAGTCTCAAATTGCTGTCCCATATTATGTTTTTGTCTTAAATTTTCTTCTTGTCGACTGAAATCAGCCGGTTGGTGGTTCATATTCTGTTGATTAAACCCTTCAAACTGATTAAAACTTTGTTGATCTATATTTTCACCCTGTTGATCAGTATTTTGTTGAGTCTGCTGTTCAACATTAAAACGGGGATGATAACTACTTTTTGGGGTAGTGCTAGTCATTTTTTGAATGTCGCCTTGTACCTTCCAGTTGTCATTCTCAAAAAGAGGTTCAAGTTTTTTTTGATCATCCAAACTTATTACACCTAATTCACTCTCAAACTCCTTGTTGTCTTTTTCTAAGTTAACTAGTTTGTCGACATCCTGGCTATGAGAATTGGCATATGCTGTTTTATTATCTTTTTTGATCAAACTTAAAGTTTCGATTTCTTCATGTGTTTTGTGAACAGGTTTAATAGAACCTATTCCTAAAATTTCCAAAGGTTTCTTTGGAATGTTTGATCTATCATTATCTTCTGGACCGATATCTCCTCGCCCCGCTTCTTCCTGTGGCTTCTGTTTTTCAGGTTCAATGTCACCTCTTTCCACGTTATGTCGATGTAAATTGTCTTGTTTAATTGTAGTAATTTTTAAATTTGTTTCAGTTGTACTAGGAAATTGTGCTGTCGAATTTTGGATGTTATTTCCATGGCTAAAAATACTACTTTTATTAAAATTTTGCATAAAATCAGCAGTATTATTGGTTTTCATATTTTCTGTGTTCTCTTGGTATGGATAAGAAGAATATTCTGTTTCTTTAGATGTTGTCATTTGTTTGTCAGTCTCGCCTATTAGATCCCATAAATTATTTAATGATGTTGAACCAGTTTCTTCAGCTACGTTAACATTGCTAGTTGAATAAGTAGAATGATTATTATGACTAATGTAAGTTTGAGTATTCATAAAACCATTTACATTTTCGGGATTTTGTAAGTTTGTATTAGGATTATGACTGTATGATGAAGGGAACATCCAGGAGTTGGGACCGAATTCTGTATTTACGTTTGCGGGATATTGTGTGTTAGGATAGTGGCTGTAAGTCGAAGGCTTAGAATGAAATCCAGTATCCACATACTCTGGGTAATGTGGATATGGTTTGTAGTTGTTTGATGGTTTAATCATCCATGTGTTAGCACCATGTACTGACTGGTAATCATTTTGTCGATTATGGCTATAAACCATGCTATGTTCTTCTTGATATGTTTTATCAGTTTCAAATGGAGATATAGGAACATACACATGTTTGTGTTCATTTATATTCGGTAGAAAAGGTTGCCAATAGGTCTGCATCTGCTGTCCCGGCTGTTGGTTGGGAGTCTGAGGAATTTCTTTTTCGCTATCTTTACCTAATACTAGTGTTTCTTGGTCTACACGATGTTCGTTAAATATTGTGTCTGCAAATGGGCTTTTTTTGTTTTCTTGCGTAGTATGAGACTCAGGTTGATTAAATGATGGATGACTTATTTCGAAAACACTACCTTGTGTTTCTTGATTGTCTAAACCAGTATGCTCCATTCCGCTCGATTGTTTTTGAGTGTCTTTGTCACTGTAGTTGTGTTGTGTCTCTAGCGTACTCCATGTGTTTTGTGTTTGTTGTCCCGCATCCGCTATTGAGAAGGACAATAAGTCAGTATCCAGTTTAGAATATTTTATGGAGGTCGTGTTAATTCTGTTAGTGTGATACTTTAAGAAAAGTTAATATTGCTTTTAACTGCTTTAAAAAGTGTGATATGATGTGTTTTGTATTTGAGAAAAAATACGATAATACCAACTAGTAGAAATAGTAATTATTTTTAACGTAATTGTTAGTTACCAATAACCATTGTTATAATAGCAAAAAAAAAAGTATAATTTCAGTAAATGTTAAAAATTATGATATGGCTATGAAGGTGAAATAAAAATACTTGTTTAAATAATTAGTAACTTTAATTTTAGACACTTACATTTTAGTTATATTATTATACTGCTATAGATGAAAATAGTGCAGAGATAATGGGCAACATGGTTGAATTTATTTTTAATGTTAATAAATATACCCTAATGTTATGACTTCAAGAAAGGTTCTGATAAGCTGTTGTTTATTTCGCACAGCTTTTACTCGAATTATTTTATTTAATCACCAACACTATACACATTATCACATGATATTCAAGTTTATAAAAAAGGTAAGTATTCTAATGTCACAACAGTTACAGGTAAAGACAGCATGCAATATAATTAATGTTAAAAACAAGTCGCAAGTAAATCTATTTTTTCGCAAATTAATTAGTTCCGCAGACCATATAAAGTATACTTTTAGTCTTTATAAAAGCATAAAGTCATTTCTAGAAGGGTTAATTACTGTTCTTAATCGTAATGGAAATTAGAATGAGTTAAATTGAATGGATAACTTTATCTTAACTTACTCTGACTCTGCTCATCCCATTGGTTCTGTGCTTGCTGCCCTAAATCCTCTATTCTGTCAAACCCCTGTGTGAGTTGACCGACGTCCTGTGTTTGCTGACCAAAATCTTCTAGTTTTTGCGATTGTTGACCAAAATCTTGTAAGTTTTGCGATTGTTGACCAAAATCTTCTAAATTCTGTGATTCTTGACCAACATTTTGTAGTTGTTGACCTAAATCTTCCAAATGTTCAGATTGTTGTCCCAAATTTTCTAAGTTTTGGGATAGTTGACCAAAATCCTGTAGATTTTGCGATTCCTGACCAAAATCTCCTAGATTTTGTAACTGTTGTCCTAAGTCTTCTAAATTCTGCGATTGTTGACCCAAATCTTCCAAGTTTTGTGATTGTTGACCTTCGTTTATGTTCTGACTTTGCTGATAAGATGATCGGTCGCGGCCGACGTTGTAAGAGCGTGCTACGCGGATGTGTCCATTTTCATCACAATCGCAATCGGGGTCGTATGAATAGCCCTGCTGACCTTGATGATAATGAGAACCATATCGTTGTGATCTATAACCACTACCTTGGTTCGATGATGAAGACATTAGCCTCTGGGAAGCTTGTGAATCTGCAGCAGAGTATATACCATTTGTAGAGGGTTTAATAACGTAAGGATCTCCCTGATGCTCCCAAGATTTGTGATAAGAATAGGAAGACTGATAACTTTTGGGTTGCGATCCTAAATTTTCAACTTGACTATTCAAATTGCCAGAGTTTAAATTATCGGATGCTCCGTAGTTGTGTGCTCCTCGAGTGTTTGCACTCGAACTTGCCACATTATATGCCGCCGCGTCAGAAGATGAACTGTGCTCTTGTGCACGAGATGCGGCGCGATGTCTAGACAAAGCTGATTTTGTATTGTATCCTCGATATTGACTGCTCGAGTGCTCATTTCTAGCCTCCTGTGCGCTAGCTTCATGCTGTATATGCCCTTGCGCTTGCGTATCTTCATAAAGTTCACTGTTAGAAGAGTAGGGGTTGACTGTAGGCACTGCGAGAGGCGCGCTCGTAACAGTATCATGTTTTTCCCATTCCTTGCGATAGCTGTAAGAAGATTCGTAATGTTTGGCGTCATTTGTTGGTTTGTATGCATTCTGATTGTCTCTACTCAATACTTCAGCCTCGCTGTTAATAGAATTTTGATTCGATGTTGAGGCAGAGCTTTGAGAGTTCTGGTCGTAGATAGAGGAAGAACCTTGAGAAGCGTCGAACGTTTGTGCAGCAACTGGTAATGCAATTGTGCTACCTGGCCTTATATATACTCGGACTGGTGAAGCACCGACCAGACGGTAGTATGATCCGCGGGTACCAGACGTTCCATAGGCGTTAGATGTATGGTACGAAGCGCCTGTCTGATCGTTATCACTGTGTCCCTGGTAACCAGCTCGAGAATTATATCCAGAGCCTTGACTTGATTCTTCTGCATTATATTGACTCGCTGATTGCAAATTGTCGGCAGATTGCATATTGTTAGCATACAATGCCTGGTCCGAACCCGTGTTGTATCCATATCGTGAATTTTGAGACTGGGTACCGTACGCACTGTTTGCGGCAGAAGAATATGATTGAGATTGGCTTCCGTAACCGGCTTGGTGTGACGATAACGATTGCGCCTGAGAGCTTCCTAATGACGTACTTTCTTGGAAGTTACGCCCTTGGACGTTGCTCAGATCATAATGCCCTGATCCGTAAATTCCTCTAGAGTTAGCAGCAGAAAATGCACTGCCGCTTTTTTGTTTCGCCCCATCTCCTAGATCGCCTTCTACTGTTCTGACGAGGCCTCCCATTTGGTGTTGTGCCAATAAATCCATGTTATGGGCGCGTTCGTAATTCCCTCCCATATTGCCTCTTTGGGCTCCGTAAAAGCCCGACTTTTTGCCTTCATCTGACGAACTTCTGGAGTACTGGAAATCTTCTTTTTCTTTATACATATCCGGCCTGGCCACGGCCATGGCCGCAACTGTGGCTATCATCAACGCGTATCGCATGATGAAATTGCGCCCTTCTGAAAATATACTTCTTATCAGCATCGGTCATCGTAAGCATTGCAAAAAATAGTTTTATTACTAGGTACGTGCATAATTTCGTATTTCTTTATAAATAAACAATATCCAGTAATAACAGAAAAGATTCATCTTAGAATATATTTGTTTTTTGCTATAAATTATACTTCCAATAATTTTTGACACCGTACTATGACTTCTCATTCTCTATAATTATTATCTTCCCAATCCCTTGACGAAAACCCTTAAATTCGAAATTTTACAGGGAAAAATCATATTTACACAAGCTATTTGCCCATATTTTTTTTTATAAAAATCACATTGAAAGTTCGCAAGTTATCGTCTAATAGATTTAGGTACATGCAAACTCATTAACATACGAAGGCCGTTTGGTCCATGATTGACTCGGACACCACTCTTTCGCGCGATCAATTATTGTTTAAAAAATTTCTAATGAGATGCTCCTGTAAACATAACATTTAAGTAATTTTTCTTTTCTAATACTTTAATTAACTTACCTATAAAATGTAAAGGCGTGCCACACACGAACCTGTCACACTCAGTTACTAGCGACGGACTGAGAATATTTCTTTAAGACTGGCTAATTTATGCTTTATTATTGTATCTGTCTCACGATAACCCTTGTGGCCAGGTCATGAGTGATCGCCATTCCAAGAAGCCCGTGATGCAAAATACTGTTAAATCATAATACTAATAACTCGCGAAACTTAAACCTTGAATTGATGACGACAAGTCACAACCAGCTTACTAATATCGATGATTGTCAACCTGTCAAAGTTGTATTTACTTGGATGTGATTCATTATGACTTCATAAGATGAGACAATATTTTACGTGTAGGTGTTAAAGTAATGTCTTAAGTGCCTATAAGCATCCTTTATTAACCAGGGTAAAAAAAGATGTATATGTAGAGTTATTCATATAATTATCTAGAAAAATCTCAAGATTCCTTATAATGATCGACAACAACGCTACTTTTAGTAATTGATACATTTTTATAGCTACCAAAAAAATTATTGTTGTTTTTTTATATTTAATAGGCTTGCCTTGGAAAATAGTATCGTGAGTTGTGTTGAGTTTTAATTGTTGAAAAAATATTGAAATTATAACTCTAAACCGTAGTTACTAGATGAAGAGTTTAAAAAAATCTATAACCCGACTGCGAATAAAATAACTATAATAAAAAAATATATATATACCAATTTATTATTCCTGATTAAATTAAAACATAACTTATATATACATATATGTAATCCCCCTTTTCCTTTATTTTGATACCCTACTTGATAGGGTTGGTTATTTCTTTTTTTATTCACGTATTACTATTTCGCGCCAAAATCACCATCTAAGGACACTCGGACTATTGAGACGAATCTAACGTCATTGCTACAATAATTTCACTCTAGCTTGCCTAAAGTCATAATGAGCTTTTATGGATGCCTTTAGTGGCAGGCATTCTTTGGGGTATGTATTAAATGCTGATGAAGATGTGGATACAGGATTATAAGCTTAGGATGTACTAAGATGAAAGGGAGCATGGTATTCATCATTATTAATCAACTTTTACTATAGTAGCACAAGTTTGAAATAAAGAGTAAAAAAAGCCTGCCAAGCGTGGCGAGTATTGGAAAAACCCCCCCAGGAGGAGGCCTATGTACAGCAGAGGACGTCCTACTTATGGCTGATGATGTGTGATACACAGCGCCGTCTAACCCCAAACTAAGCAAAGTTTGTGTTATTATATATTATTATAAGTCAGATAACTGATAGAATATGAAAATAGTATTTTTTTTTAATATGTACCTACTATTAAACTCCTTACTACATTTACAAACAAAAAAATCAAATTTTTGGTTTTATAATGTGGTTATCTTCAAGTCGATAGTGAATCGTTATCTTCTAGGCAAGCGTGATCCATCTTGGACCGCATCATTACTTAACAACAGGTGAGATGGCGGTTAAAAGTAAGCCTACTTATTTTAAAAAAAACGATATCCCTTATTCCCAATCAGCTAAAAATTTTGTGCTCTTTATACACATAGTACCTGGTTGACCGAGCATTGCTCGGCTGAGAACACGGATAAAACGACGATTTCTGAAAATGAAACCTAGCTAGATCGACTTTTCGCCCCCGAAACACCCTGGATACAAAATTTCATGAAAATCGTTGGAGCCGTTTCCGAGATTCAGAATATATATATATATACAAGAATTGCTCGTTTAAAGATATAGATGTACATACCGACTTATAATACACAACAAACATTTGATTATACCACAGAATGTTTGTCCTTGGTGGAAATCGAACCCACGTTCTACAGCTCTTAAAGCAGACATACTACCAAGGAGCCAACAGGGCTGTCAAGCTGTTCTGTGTATTGGTGAAGATTTAAAGTATATAACTATAAACCAGCTGAATTATTTTGCGATTTCAGAGTTGTGCTCATTGTGAAAGTAGTTCATAATGATGACTGAATGGCCTCTCAGCTTATAACATTATAAAAGTAGCGTTATTTTTTTTTTTTACATTTCATATTATTGATAACAATTGGCATTGCGGTTATTAAAAATGGGACACCGGTCTCTGCACAATCAGTAAAATAATCTTGTTTACTTATTATATTTAAGTTAAGATATTCATGGTCAGTTAATAAAGGTTTTATCTAACATATTTTACCCAAAAGCTTTTTTTTAATTCATAATATTTTGTTGTCAGCCAGTGTAGCATAGGATTTCATTAAGAACTAGCGACCCGGCCCAGCTTCGCATGGGTGCGACGTAATATGCATGCATTATACTAAAACTTCATCTTGAATCACTGTCTATTGATGAAAACCGCATTAAAATCGGTTGCGTAGCTTATGATATCTAAGAGTACAAACGGCGGGAAGCGAATGGGTATAGTCAATTCAATTCCAAAATTTCTTTATTTAAACATAATACAATTATAGTTGTACATTCCCAGTGTTCATTGTATCCTAGAAATAACAAAAAGTACTTAAATTAAGGTTACGTTTTACAAGCTGTATGCACGCTTATATTAAAACTTATAAATTGAAAGTTAATACAAATTTTTATACAACCATAAAACTTGGAAAGTCGTTATTTTGAGATAACCCACTATTTATCATTTAACACAAGCTTTAGGAGGCAGCATTATGTTTTTTTTTTAATTATATTTATTTATTTTTTGCTGTAGGTATTTGTCCTTTAAAGTAGGGTAGGTAATAAGCAAGCGAACCGCGCTAAGCAATCCGCAGAGCAACAGGAGCGTCCGACGTCGTAAATAATAATAATAACATAATAAATAATAATAATAAATGGGTATAGTAAGCTATGCTTAAAAGGTAGATATATGCCACCGCGGACTTTTTTGTATATCTATAAAAGAGGAATATCCCACCATGCATTGTTTTGTTATATCTCAAAGGGATTGGGCAGCGTTTTTGATGAAAGCTCCCAGGTGACTTGACTTTTTCCGACACTTCCAACAATTATCATCATATTTCAACCAATTTATACAAAACCTGGACAAATTATATACCTAAACCTTCCTCGTAAATCACTCTATCTATTGGTAATTCGCATGGTAATCTATTTAATAGTTTTTAAGTTTATCGCGAACAGAGAAACATACAGACGCGGCGGACGACTTTGTTTTACAATATGTAATGATGATAATGATAAAATATGTTATTGTAATTGCAGTTTCATTATTACAAACCGCCTCAAGTATGAACCATTCTTTATTTTCAGAAACCTCTCACTACAGTGCGTATATTCGATCGCAATGACTACTACAGTGTACACGGAGCGGATGCGACAACGGCCGCTCGAGAAGTCTTTTCGTCGATATCCAACATCAAACAGATGGGACTAGCTCCTAACAAACTCGACTATCTCGTACTATCTAAGGGAAACTTTGAAATTCTCATCAAAAAACTTCTGTTGGTAAGCTGTTGCCATTTTCCATACATTTCATCGAATATGTTTATAGTTAAATAAAATAAACATCGTAGGATATTTCACACAGCGCCATCTAGCCCCAAACTAAGCAAAGCTTGTTCTATGGGAACCAGATAACGGATAGAATATTTATATATTTTTTTTTGTTGTAAATACATACAGAACACCGAACAAACATTTATAGTCAAATATTTTATTAATATTAATTATTTTTTTATGTTAAAGTAATGACACGAAGACAACGCCTTCGTAACCATTGCAGCGTTACCCGGAGATTAGTAAACTAAACAAAGTCCAGGGCATCGCTGCTTTAGTGCAATACTTTGAATCATTTATTTTTATTTTTTATTTAACTGTAATGAGACGAACGAGACGCTCTCCTGATGTTAAGAGATAACGCCTGTTCATAACCATTGCAGCGATACACAGAACTTTGAGTAGTAAAACAAAGACCAGGGCATCGCTGCCTTGGCGCTCATTACTTTGAGACTAGATGGTTAGTCTCAATAGCTCTGTAATTTCGCTAGCTGCAGTACCCTTCAAACCGGAACACAGTAATGTTTACACACTACTGCTTAGCGGCAGAATGCCTGGTACTGCGGTGGTTCCTACCTAGACGACCTCCTGATAAGGAAATCTAACACCAATTAAATTACCACCAAGTACATTCGTTGGTTAGTCTCAATAGCCATGTAAAACACTTAGCTTGTCAAACATAAAAAAAATACTGCTTGATTTTATGAATTTCAAGATGGTTTTAAATTTTTGATTGATACCTATTTTGTGGTGCAAATTTTTATGTCAAAACATTTACTGCAAATTTTGTCCTCTCAATTATTTTTCCTTATTCGTCATTTTGAAGTAAGTTCTAATTCCTAGAATCCTTGATTTTTTTTAATTGTGAATCGTGTGATACTATATGTCGAAGTGTTTATGTTTGACCTTAGCCTTGTTATCGAAAAGATACGAGGCACATTGAACTATGTCGCCTACGTTCGGGCTGTACTCCAAGATAAACTTAAAACATGGCCACAGACCAAAGATATACAAGCAGATAGATGTCGGATTAACGCTTAAAAAATTCATAACTAAAAACAAACTAACATCGTTACTGATATGTTTGTTTAATGCTTTATTGGCACACTTACAAATAAATCAAATGTACAGTAGGACTTAATGCTGAAATGTTTTGCATATGCGCGTTAAAAATACATAAACACAAACTACATATGTATATATAAATATAATAGTTGCGATAAATATATTAATCTTATTATAATAGTTGCGTATAACTTGATACTTATCCTACGATTCCCATATTCCGCTGCATTAGCTAAATGCGAATCTACACGTGACTCTAAGTATAAATATCGGTATTATTGTAAACAATACTTGATTGGATTTAAATAACATCTTACTGTTTATTATTATAATAGGAGATACGGCCTAATTGGGAGACCGTCTGACGGCTAATCTTGGAGGTCTTGGGTTCAAATCCCACCACCTTTAAATAATTTTATTTTCACCCAGGTACGTCGGTACAGAGTTGAGATTTACGTGGCAGAAGGGTCAGTGAAGAGCAACGAATGGAGCATCCAATACAAGGGCTCGCCTGGGTGCCTGTCTCAACTCGAGGAGGTGCTCGGCGAAAGTCTCGCGAGCTCCGATGATACCACGCCGTGCCTCATGGCTGTCAACATTAAGACCGACCCTGTTAGCAAGGTAAATATCGCTAAAATGACAAAAAGAGCAATCGTGAAGATTTTAATTGACAGAAATGTTTATTTCCGCTTGTTAAGTGAAAATAAACTAAATATATACCTAGAACACTCAAAATGGAATTCCGCAAATTTCCGCCTGAATCAAGATATAAATTTATTAAAAGTATCGTCTTTTTTTCATTGCAGTGTAGTTAGTTAGTCGAGGATTAAAAATATTTTTAGATAAGTTCCGAGACTAAATTTTAAACCTGTCAAGAAACCTGTTAAAATTGGTCCTATTAAATACTTAAGCAGACTAGCGACGGTCAATAAATTATTACGGAACTAATAACCGCCCCGGCTTCTTACAAAATGTTCAGGAAGTAATTCATTATAAATAAATGATTCTAGAAACCGTAGAACTGTTGCGTAGTTAAGAAAAACAGCGAACAAATAGACACGCGAAATGAGACCTAATTTTATACTATTTAATTACGATGCCCTAGGTTTAGATACAATACATTTAGTTTCATAGTTATTTTATTAAGTTAAGTAAACTTTAAAAAAAAAAAAAATGTCTTGCTTATAAGATTAACCTGTGGAAATATCAGCGCTGCGGAGAAATCCTCACCATTGTAGCTGGGCACTACCCTTTTTTAACCGACTTCAAAAAGGCGGGTGTTCTCAATTTGGTTCTATTTATTTTTTAATGTTTAGGCCTCCGTCATTTATAAACCAATTTGGGTTTTTTTATTTTATTTAAAAGGATATCCTTTCCGATTGGTCCCATAGAAATTTCAACTAAGTCGGTTCAGTAGTTTGATTTTTAAATCAAAGTGTGTCTAGAGCGAGCCCCATTCAGGGGCGGACCAGGAGCTTGTGGGGCCCTGGGCTAATACTACTTAAGGGCCTCCCTAAATGATCAACCAATTGCCACGTCTTCAATAACCTGTTTTCGGTAATGTATACTAGGTACACAGTTTAGGAAAAAAAGAGTGCAATCAAATAGTTTATTTATTCAGTATGTCTTAGACACACAAACAGCAACTGAGAGACATTACCGCAAAATAAATAAACAGGTTATGTGTAGTTACATTTGATATATTAATTATAAAGCAATTTAAAGCATTTTTGCGCCGCAAATTCCTTTATTTGCTATTACATAAGTATTTTATTAAATCACAATTTACGGAAAGAACTGATAAATGATTTAGTTGATAGTTTGGCATTGTTGTCTTATATTTGTTTTTTATATACGACATCCTGGAGAAAGAGCGCTCTGAATAACAGGTAGTAGCAACGTTAAAATCATTTTAAGATATCATAATAATTAGGGAAAGCATCAACAAGTTTCTTTTCATAAATTAGCATATATATTTTTTTGTATTTTGTTTTTAATGGGGCCCTTTTCGTCCACGGGGCCCTAGACTGCAGCCCGAAAAGCTTTATATAGATCCGCCCCTGGCCACACTACACGTTATTGCGATAAAAACATCCATTCATACTTTTTCTCTTAAAACTCCCATAATGTGTTGTTTTCGATTGTTGTAATGTTGGTGTGACTAATAAGGTTTATCTATACAATTTATTACTTTCCAGGGTCGTTTGCTAGGAGTGGCGTGTGTGACGGCAGGGGACTACCAAATATCAGTAGCAGAGTTCACGGATGACGATCTGCTGACTGAATTGGAGACCATCACCGTACAGATGGCGCCTTCCGAATGCCTTGTACCGCTGAGTGACCACGATGACGTAAGAGATTCTAAAATGTCAATGTTGTAATTTTCAATTTTATAAAATAGATCTGTTCTTGTAAACAACCTACAACTAGATCTTTTAAAAAAAAAAAAATTTTAATACATGTTTGACTCATTCCAAGAAAAATATTATTTATTGTTTTTTTTTCGTTATCTGTGCTTTCATTCAATAATTTCTACCAGAAATTATTTTATTTTTGGTAGAAGAATTAGAGAAAATTGAAAAAAAAAAACACTAATAGAGAGAGAAAATTAGAGTTAAGATACATTTAATAGAAGCAAGCGACTTTACTAACCTATTATATTATATTTCATTTTAGTACCTCTGCTTCATGAGCGAGTGGGTGTAGGTTCTATTCCCACCTATAACAAACATAGATATTTGTTTCGTGTCTGAGTGTTTATTGATGGTTTATATGATACTTTAATTCACACTTATAATATAAATGTTGTTTTTTGTATCTGTGTATGTTTGACAGATTTTGATGGAACAAGAAAAAGAAAAGTTTATAACTTAAATATCATTATATATATTAATACATGGGCTGTTTGTATACTATTTAATTTTACATATAGTTCCGAATTACGTATACGAACGTGAGAAATTGATATAATATAGTGAAATGTATTTTTCTGTTGCTTCCACAACTTTCTCGAAGCTTCCAATAAAGTTTACACGTAAAGTTATTTTACTATGGCATTTCCGGACTTGGCCTATACTTCGTGTGACTTTGACCATGACTTCGACTTATTTCATTTGATTTTTCATCATTTACTTGACTGAAAAAATGTAGAAATA
The DNA here is from genome assembly GCA_950106695.1 of Biston stratarius. Taxonomy (NCBI): domain Eukaryota; kingdom Metazoa; phylum Arthropoda; class Insecta; order Lepidoptera; family Geometridae; genus Biston; species Biston stratarius. Next base: position 35,668,497 of record OX467106.1, on the reverse strand, counting down.
TCGATGCCAAAAAACAACATATACAGGGCAATAATAGTAATAAATAAACTGAGAGCATATGAAGCCAAAAAAAATCTTTGTACTTATCATTATGAACATTAAAAATGTTATTGACCTTCAAAATAAGGTATGAAATAGCTAATTTTTGTCGCGGTTCTGGATTTTGTTTCATAGTAAAAAGTTGTTTATAACGATGAGTCCAATGACCCCCTTACGGCTTTGTATACCCGAAGCTTATAGCCCTATATAAACGAGAGCCTCTTATTAAATTTACAGTACAAATCCCTCAAAAAAGTAATGGAACGGACAAACGTCACAGTGACCAAAGTAAAGAAAGCAGAGTTTTCCACTGAAGGCCTGGTCCAGGACTTGAACCGGCTGCTAAAGTTTAAAGATAGTCAGCAGCAAGACGCCAACGCATTTCCTGAAACAAGTCGACAGTTGGCGATGACGAGCCTCGCCGCTTGTACAAGATACCTAGCTCTGTTGACGGATAGCACAAATTTTGGAAGGTGATATTACTTTTATAGTGTTTCTTTCCACAAAAAGAAAAATAAACCTGGTTACCGCTCCTATACAGGTTGCCCTGTTAGCTGTGCTTTAGGAACTAGAGGGCTTAACTTCCATTCCCAAAACAAACATTTATGTGACGACGCACTATGTCTTGGAACCTTATGTATTATCAAAAAAAACCGCCCAAGTCGGACTCGCGCACCGCGGGTTCCGTACAAACCTGTAGGTATATAAGTAAAAGTTATGTTTTTTTTAGATGGTAATTAATTCTTTTTGCAATTTTTCCTTTATCTGTGCTATAAGACGTTGCCTCGTACCAAATTTCAAGATTCAGAGTTCACGGGAAGTACCCTGTAGGTTTTGATTCCCTTGCGAGTGTCGAAAATTTGCAGCATAAACGGCTGTGTCTTTTGATTGCGTTGGCTTAGAAGTTTGATTTTTTCACAGCTCGAAGGGACAGTAGACCTGAGTATTTGATATGAATTTCAGCTTGATAACTCCACGCGTTCCTGAGAAAAAGGGTCTTGACAGACAGACAGACCGACAACAAAGTGATATATTGTTTCTATTACAAAAGTCGATTTTACTTAATTTTGTTTTTAAAGCAACATTATTGGGTTTAAATGGATGATGATTAATGGGGAATGTCACAAATAAAACGTTTTTTTTTTCTTGGTGCGTGGCCCACATCGACTAGGCTCCCGTGGGCCCCTAGTCGGTGCGGGGCCCCTAGGCAGTTGCCTTATCCGCCTTATGGATAATCCGGCCCTGGCTACTGCATATAAATAACACATATATTTTTTTTTCTAAGGTTCCGTCTATCAACAATACAAGCAGATTGCTTCCTTCATTTGGATGCGGCCGCGCTTTCGGCGCTTAATGTGTTACCGGAGCTCGGTGATACGAATCATTCGCCTTCTCGCAGCCTGTTTGGACTTCTCGATAAATGTCGCACGCAGCAAGGCAAACGGTGAGTAACATTTTTTTTATGGCTGACATGTATTTGACCACAGCTCACCTGATGTTAGGTGACGGTGTGGTCGAAGATGGTAAACACATCTAGCCTGGAGTGGAACTGGCTCTCAAGTGTGGCTGCCGGAACACACCGTTAGTTGGCGGCAGATTTTCAATTTGAGGGTGGTAGCTAGCCAGCAGAGTACTAGAAAGTACCCTACTACCACTATGGTTTCCTCACGATGTTTTCCTTCACCGGCAGCTCAAGCTCATTGTTGGGGTTTGAGCCCACGCCTTACATAACTTAGTAAAGACTAAGGTATGTGCCGTGTGAGTCGAACCCAGGACCTCCAGATTGGAAGCCAGACTGTTTTCCAACTAAGCTGCCAAAGTTCAATGTATTTTATCCCTCTAATATTATCTGTATAGTACAATTTTATCTTTTCATAGACAACATAGATTTAAAAAAAATGGGATTTTTTTTCATAAAACAATGATATTATCGAACACTAAAGAGGTTTGGTGAGGTGTGGTTAACGGATTCGAAAAAAAATGTGTCGGGTATATAAATCTGATATACAAATATAACTAAAATTTTGGCTCATTTTATTCTATCGACAAAATGATCCTTTCTCATTGCGTACTTGCATTTGTCGGTTACTAAAAATGTTTCATTAGTCAAAATATTCATGTAAACAAGTATATTATTAAAAAATTAATAAACCCCGACACAAAATCAAACAGCTAAGAACACTCCCGACTAATTCACCTTTCTAACAAAACAAACAAAATCAAAATAGGTCCATCCGTTTGAGAGCTACGATGCCACACACACACACACACACACTCACACACACTCACACACACACACACTCACACACACTCTCACACACACACACACAAACACACACAAGACACGTCAAACTTATAACACCCCGTCGTTTTTGCGTCGGGGTTTAATAAAATTAGTATTTTATTACAGTTAGATACTTTTACATTATAGTGTGTTTATTTTATGATTACAATAAGAGGAACGAGACATTCTGGTATAATGGATAAGAGACATCTTATCGATTATAGTTTTACCCAGAACTTGAGAAACAAAACAAAATGTATCATTATATCACAGTAATATTACATGGGAAAGTTCGTCTGGTTGTATTTATGTTTGATACTTCGTCACACTGTAACGGCTTAACGGATTCGTATGAAATTTGAAGTGTAGATAGCTTGTGCCCTGAATTAAGCTGCTATTTTTTCCAGTTGTGCCAGCAATACAAACTTTACTTAAAACATTTTGTGTGCAGTGTATGATAGTTATTTTTATATGACTACAGCCTTTTAGCCCAGTGGTTGCGACAACCCCTACGCGACATAAACCTCATCAACGAACGACTCGATATCGTGGAATTGCTAGTGAATCGCTCGCAACTAAGGCTTCAGTTGCACGACGACCATTTAAGAAGAATTCCTGACTTGCAGACGCTAGCTAGACGACTCACCAGGAAGAAGGCGAACTTGCACGACTGCTATAAAATCTATCAGGTAATTAAGAAGTAACTGGTGATTTGTCGTAACTTCATCAAAGAACGACTCGACATCGTGGAGTTGCTAGTAAATCGCTCGCAACTTGCAGTAACATGACAACCATCGGAAAAATATACTAAATATGTCTCAAGAAAAAAAGCGAACTTACAAATTTGATTTGGTAGAGTTTATACTACCTCATAATTAGGTATATAAAAACCTATAACACTGTTCCATATCAGTGCCACGGAAAAACTCACGTAAATGAATGTTTACAAACAGACATACAAGAAGTGGCTCGAGGGCGAATATTGGTCACTAACAGACTGTGCAAACAAAACAAAAGGTTTTATTTAACTTGTTATAATTTTACCGCGCGAGAGCTAAGCCGGGGGAAATAGAAAAAAAAATATTTTTCACAAGTGACAAATGTTTGGGGCAACTGGAATGTCACTGACAGGGACTTTTCGTGACATTTCTTTGTTTACTTAAAGTATCTAAGATGATGGAAGGAGTTTTGGCGGGAACGTGGAAAGAGTCGTGTCGCCCTAATGTATTTTTTCCAAAACTAGTGATTTTACGAGTGTTTATGTCTAAAAATAGTGGTGTTTTATTCATAAAGTTCCGAATTACAAGCACGAGTGTGCGAAAGTGATAATGCAGTGAAACATGACTTTTCGTGTTACTTCCAAAACTCCGTCGAAGTTTATAGTTAAGTCGCCACTACTTTACTAAAGCATGACTAGATTTGACTGGCACGGACTGGACTTTGATTATAAAGTCAAATATATAAAGAAGCTGAAAACTGAAGACTGCACACAAAATACAGAAACGTTGAAACTGACAGAATGCACAGAGTGCGATGCCAGGAAGAACGAAAAAAATGATAATGGAACAGAGTATAGTGCTTTCTCAACGGACTAGGATCAATATTAGTGTGTTTTACAGATACAAGCTATAATATATATGTACAATGTTATGTACAATGGTTGTGTTTTATGAGGAATAAGTTTGTGATTTAATAGAGGATTTTATAATTTTATTTTTCTCTTATTTGTTATTTTATTGATTCGAGACAGCCTAATTGGGCGCCAATTAGGCTGTCTCGAATCAATCCTTTTCGATTTTTGCCAGTGGCAATGTACGGGAAACAATTTCCCACTCGTGACTTACATAAATGCCAATGGTAATTAGTGGGGGATATACATACGTCACCAATTTTAACTTATTTTAGGCTATCGAAAGGCTACCGTCGCTGCTTCAATGTTTAGCGGAAGCTGACAACGCCACGGTGCATTCTGCATTGACTGAACCAATTTCTGAATTAAACAACGATCTTGAGAAGTATCAGCAAATGATTGAGGCTACTATGGATATGGAGGCCGTCGACAGAGGTAAATCGACTGCCGTATTAGCTCATGTGGTAGCAACTCTACTTCATGAGCTCCAAGGCGTATCAGATTGACATTGACATTTGGCGTTTGACATTGTATCTAGATTTTGACATCATATTTGTATTTGACATTGCAGTTTAAATTTGAATTTGACATTTTATTTTATTTTGAACTTGACATGTTTTTCTGTTTTTTTATTAATTAATGCATTAATGTAATTGAGTAACGATTTTATGTCAATAAATAAATAATAATAATAACAAGGCGTGGGTTCAATTCCTACCAAACACACAAACATTCATTAACAAACATTCTGGATACAAATACAAACATTCTGGATATTCTACCCTAAAATATGTCTCCTCTAAATAGTATAAAACAAAGTCGCTGTGGGCTGCTGCCTGCTTTTCCAATTCTTCTAACTCACGCCACGGATTTAAACAAATTTGTATACACAATTCATCCTAATTAAACTTTTTAATGAGTAGAAAAAATCAAAGTTTTGTAATCACCTCGTTAATATGAATAAAATATGCGTGCGAAGTCGTGACGGGCATTAATGTATGAAAATGTGTATTAACAAACAAAAAAAAAACTCAAACTCGTATTATTTTTCAAAAACTCGTGTTTTTTACCTCAAAAGGAAAAACGGAACCCTTAAAGGATCACTTTGTCGTCCGTCTGTCTGTCAAGACCCTTTTTCTCACGAACGCGTGGAGAGGTATCAAACTGAAATTCATATCAAATACTCAGCTCTACTGTTCCTTGAAGTTCTAAAAAAATCTAAAAAATCAAACTTCTAAGCCAACGCAATCAAAAGATACAGCCATTACATGCTGCAAATTTTCGACACTCGCAAGGGAATCAAAACCTACAGGGTACTTCCCGTGAACTTAGAATCTTGAAATTTGGTACGCAGCAACGTCTTATAGCACAGATAAAGAAAAAATTGCGAAAAGCATTAATTACCATTAAATAAATATTATTATTACTTATATACCTACAGTTTGTATGGGACCCTCGGTGCGCGAGTCCGACTCGCACTTGGCCGGTATTTTTTTTTTTTCATTGTTTATAATTTTTTTTGGAAAACTGCCGAATTATACGCACGAGTGTCGGCAAGTTATAAACCGCGGTGAAACAGGTATTTTCTTGTTGTTACCAAAACTCCGTAGATTGTTCTAATGAAGTCCCGCTTTACTAGGGACATGACTGTGACTTATTCTATGTGACTAAGACTTGGTTGATTTTATCATGAGACGCTTGGAAATACTATACAATACTTAACGCTGACAAAATACAAAATGAGCAAAGTAAAAAAAAAAAAAATTAAAGAAACTAATCTTAGCACATTAAAAAATATTTTTAAGCGATTATGTTTTTTTTATGGTTGACATGCTAGGTGTTTGACCACAGCTCACCTGATGTTAAATGACGGTGTGGTCGAAAATGGTAAAACACACTTAGTTTGGAATATAACTGACTCTCAAGTGAGGCTGCCGGAACACACCGTTAGATGATTGACGGCAGATTTTCAACTTGAGGGTGGTAGCTAGCCAGCCGAGTACTAGAAAATATCCCACCACCACGCTATGGTTTCCTGACAATGTTTTCCTTCACCGGCAGCTCAAGCTTGTTGTTCATGTAGTTGTTACTTTAGTATCCCACTAATATTATAAATGTGAAAGTTTGAATGAATGGATGGTTGGATGGATGTCTGTTACTCAATCACGCCAAAACGGCTGAACGGATCTGAATGAAATTTTGCATGTAGATACTTTAGGCCCTGGAATAAAACATAGGATACTTTTCATCATCATCATCATCCATCACCACGCGGGTAAAACCGCGGGGCGCAGCTAGTATCATATAATTTTTATTACGTTATAACTTGTTACGCTTTGAGAATGCTATCGAAACAAAGTTTTATTGATTTTATTTGTACTTTATTTTTATGTTTGGAATAAAGGCAAGAAAATTATAATTTCAGGGGATTACCTCGTAAAACCATCATTCGACGAACAGCTTCAATCTCTAGCGGAAGAGCTGGTGAAGCTCCAGAAAGCAGCTGAGAAAGAACTGAACAAGGCTGCGAGAGACCTCAACCTGGAGGCGGGGAAAACTATCAAGATGGAAAGCAATCCGCAAAATGGATTCCAATTTAGGTACATTATTTATATTTTACATTAGTGGTAGTAGTTCGTGCGTGCGGTAACGCACGGCTTTCGGTATCATAGCTATTGCCTTATATGAAGTGTTAAAAAATAATTTCTAGATGGCGCTGTTCTACTCTAGATCGCGCAGACGTTTGTCGCATCAAGGATGGTAAGCTTTCGGTGCTTCGATAAAATTTTAGTTCTGGATTTATATCGAATGAATAGTGTCAAGTTGTAGTGTGTATCTTTTCGTAGTCCCAATTGCGAGTGTTAAATTCATAAAGTAACACAAACTTTGAAAAAAACATTGCTGAATAGGTTCAACTGTTCTCAAGCAATGAAGCACTTACCAACAAACATCATTTGATTTTTATTTGTTTAGATATGTTATAGAGTAAGTTATTTCTAAAGTTTATATAAAAATCCCTTAAAGAAAAGACATTCACTATTTAATATTTTCCGGGAAACATCCATAAATACATAATTTGGAGTATGAAAAGTATTCAATCAAGAAATAGCCAAATCGGTCAGGAGGGTCATAACTTTAGGTTCGAATTGACAACTTTCAAAAAGAAGCAGTAGGATAATAGTTGGGAAAGAATGGCAATCTGTTGGGTATAGGCTGATTATGATGATGATTTTAAATTTTCTTTAAATAGAATTTTCAATGCTTAGTAACACTTTCAAAACGAAATTCATAATGAATAAGGAATCTACATAAACTTGAATATCGGCTGATTATGATGATGATTACGATTTGAATGGCTTTTGATTCGCCACACGGCGTCGCAAGAATGTTTTAGGTTCTGGCAAAATATCATAAATAGCAAGTTGCCACACTTCTCGGCCTCATAAATGTACATAATTCCGATATTGAATAGGCTTCTTCTAGACAGGCGTGCTGTGTCGTAGACCGCGTCTTCGCTTAACATCAAGGATTATAAAATAAGTTAAAAAAAAATATCATGATGATCGTTTTAGGGTAACACTGAAAGAAGAGCCTGCTCTCCGAGGCAACAAGAAATACACAATAATCGACGCAGTGAAGGGCGGCTGTCGGTTCAAGACGAACGCTTTAGAATCTGTAACCGACGACTACACACAAACCAAGGCGGCGTACGAAAAGGAACAGGACAAAGTCGTGGCTGAGATCGTTGGCATCGCCTGTGAGTTATGGCTATAATAATAATAAATATCGTAGTACACTCAGCGCCATCTGCCGCCAAACTAAGCAAAACTAGTACTATGGAAGTCAGATAACTGATAGAATTCTACTTTCTACTAATCCTATTATCCCACTAATATTATAAATGTGAAAGTTTGGATGGATGGATGTTTGTTACTCAATCACGCCAGAACGGCTGAACGGATCTGATTGAAATTTTGCTTGTAGATACTTTAGGCCCTGCAATAAAACATAGGATACTTTTCATCATCATCATCATCCATCGCCACGCAGGCGCAGCTATAATATTATAAATGTGAAAGTTTGTGAGAATGGATGAATGTTTGTTACTTTTTCACATTAGTTTTGATGTGAAAAAGTAACAAACATTAGTAACAAATAAACGGATATGGATGAAATTTGACACACATATAGTTTATGGCCCGGATTAACATATAGGGTACTTTTAAACTGAACTTTTTGAACTGAAGACAAAGAACAACAGCTACACTTTGGAGAGTGTGGTTCTGATCTGCATGGCCGAATTCCACTGTCCTTTCTTTTATCGGACAGCCAGAAGCTTTAAAAAGCGGCACCGCTTCATGGTGGATATTCCAAAAACTCGAACTAAACTGTTTGAATCTACTTTCATTGTACGAACAGCTAAACAATGGAATTTGTTACCCGAGTGGGTGTTCCCTGATAGATACAATCTGGGTGCCTTCAAGTCGCGAGTGAATCAGTTTCTTCTACGCGAGCGTGCTCCACCATAAACCGCAACTTCGCTTAACATCAGGCGAGATGGCGGTCAAACGCAAGCCTATCTAATATTAAAAAAAAAAACAGCTACCTAGTACTAAAATACTTTTTTTTTTGTAAATACATACTTATACACCTAGACACAGAACAAACATTTGTTTATACCACAAAATGTTTATGTGGGTGGGAATCGATCTACAACTCTTAAAGCAAATATAGGTACTACCAATGAGCCTACAGGGCTGTCTTTAGGCAATAAATAATTATTTATTTATTTGAGACAGAGATACATCACCAAAAAGATAAAGATAGTCTTGTTGGGGACACTGAAAAATCATATTTTATTTTATTATTTTACAGAAATTGTAGAGTTTTTCCAAGTGTTCATGTTTCAACACTGGAAAGTGGAAAGAATATATGAAAGTACAGAAAAAAAAAATTTTTTTTTGGCAGTAACCAAAAATAATCACTTATAATACCACAAGAGCTTCAAAATTATCGGGTATTTCCCGATAGGGAACCTTGAGGGAAATGCCAGATAATTTTGAAGCTCGTGTGGTATTCGGGGGATTATTTTTCCGACCCAAATATCGACCAATAGAATTGCACCATTCGACGTCACGTGGTACAACCTACACTAATCAAAAAATTATCAGTATAATACCATGTAGGTTGTACCACGTGACGTCGAATGGTGCAATTCTATTGGTCGATATTTGGGTCGGAAAAATAATCAAATATATGGCAGTAGCCAAAAGTAATAAAATATATGGTAGTAGCCAAAAATTACACAAAAAGGTTATAAATAACAATTATACATTCTGGCTATTTCGTTACAGCCGGATACTCGGAATGCCTTTTCTGCTTATCCCACATACTATCGCGTCTCGACGTGCTAGTTTCCTTTGCCGTGGCGGCGGCCACTGCGCCGGCGCCGTACTGCCGGCCGGTGCTCACTGAGGCCTTAGACAAGATGGAGATGATACAACTAAGGCATCCGTGCTTGGAAGTACAGGACGGCATCTCCTATATACCTAATGATATCGTTTTTGAACGAGGTAAGTCTTCCCAAAAGCAATAATGCAGTCGTGTCCATTTTCTTGTTCACATTTCCGGATTGAGAAATGTGCTAAAACTCATCAGGTTGCTTGTTCGGAAAAAAACGTCGACGAAAGGTTGATTTTTCACTCGATACATTTTGAAGAATGCGCTTTATATCTGCATGACCTAATTACCTTACCTATTCTACTATCGGACAGCTCTAAAAAGCGACACCGCTTCAAGGCCATTGTTAAAAAAAATCGAACTAAATGTTTCAAATCCATTTTCATCGTACGAACTGCTAAACAATGGAATTTGCTGTCTGAGTAGATGTTCCCCGTTAGATTCAATGTGTTTGCCGAGTCGCGAAGGAATCGATATATTTTATGCGAGCAACCTCCACCGTGGACCGCATCCTCGCTTAACATCAGGCAAGACGGCAGCCCAAAGCAAGTCTAAAAAAAGACAATTTAAAAAAAGTCCACGACGCGTGCTAGAAAAATCGTTCCGAAATTATTTTAGCGACACTAATGTATTTCAACGCAAGCGAAGTTTCAACAGTGTATCAGACTAGTACAAGCTCTAACAACACAGCCGAACAGCTAATCCTCGATCCTAGCCCGGTAGGAATGTTCCTTTGTATAAGGAGGGAACTTTATTATGAATGTCACTCCCCTCCACACACTCCACATTATTAAGAAATACATAGTAAGTGTTTGATTTAAAAAAAAAACTGGAATTAAACAAACGCGTTTAATTGGTTGCTGCGGTAGTGGACTGGAAGGCGGAAGCCTCACGTTAATTGTCGTAAAGGAAACACACTCACACCGCTAACTATCATAGAAATCTACACAATTAATAGCCGGTTATATTATACCTTTAACTAAGAACTTAGTAAAAAAGTATAAATTCGTGTAACGCTGTTTCCAGGAACATGTGTAATGCACGTAGTAACAGGCGCTAACATGGGCGGCAAGTCAACATGGATGCGATCGGGAGGAGTATGCGCCGTACTCGCGCACGCGGGTTCGCTCGTTCCAGCCCAAACGGCTATTATACCGCGCCTCAAAGCACTCAGCGCCAGGTAACTTACCACATAACTAATGAACACATGCACGATACAACTAACTTGAGGGACAAGTCAATATAGATCTCTTCTGGCAAAGCAATCAACTATTAGGTAATATTTTATCTAATTAAATTTACAAACAATCTTAACTTAATTGTTCGGCATATTTATTTATGTATAAACCTTCAGCATTATAAAACTTTCAAAAGATATTCTCCAAATCATAGTGAAAATTGTAACAAAATCCGTTGCGTAGTTTAGAAGAACTAAGTGAAGTAAGAGTTTCCTCACGATGTTTTCCTTCACCGGCAGCTCAAGCTCATTGTTGGGGTTTGAACCCACGCCTTTCCGCGTGCGAACCGACCGCGCTAACCACTGAGCTATCATCGCTACAAGTCTATAGTTTTACGTAAATATATTTTCAGAATCGGTGCTTCTGATTGCGAGGACAAAGGGCAGAGTACATTTATGAGAGAAATGATCGAATCCGCTGCAATATTACGGGTAAGAACAACACGTCTACGACTTGTGACTAAAGTTTAAGGGTCCCTTTACATGCGTATTAACACTCACCTTCAATGCTCGTGTTTTGTGCACATCTTTACGTAGCCAAATTTGATGTGTTTTTTTATGTTTAATAAGCTAGTTGTTTGACCACAGCTCACGTGATGTTAAGTGACGGTGTGGCCGAAGATGGTAAACACGTAGCCTGGAATGGAACTGGCTCTCAATTGAGGCTGCTGTGATGTGATCCAACCAACGTTGCTTCGGATAATATATCCAGCATTTAATTATAATATGTCACAATTACACATCTGACCGTTATATTTTTTGCTTCTATGTGAAATGTTTGTAGTTTATATGAGGTTCGATGGGAAATAAAACTATTATTTAAAGACTTCAATTAATGTGGTAGCACTATACTCCTTATTTTTATATTTGGAAGTAATGCGACTGATTTCTAGCACAGAGGCGAAATGAGTGTGAGAGAGACAGAGAGAAAAACTAAGATGGTGGTTGACAGTTCAAATCAATTAAATGTAATTTTAAGATTGATTTTTGCACAAATAAATTCAACAAAACTCTAATGGTTTTTTTTTATATATAAAAGTAATGAGATGAACGAGACACTCTTGATGGTAAGAGATAACGCCTGTCCATGACCATTGCAGCGATACAAAGAGCTTAGTGTAGCAAAACAAAGTCCAGAGCATCGCTGCTTTGTCGCAAAGTAATGAGCGTAGTAAAAAAGTAGTAATGCTTGCACACTACTGCTTACTGCTTTTTTTGCTTAGCTTGTTGCTGGTCATGGACAGGATTTTTCTCTTACCATCAGAAGAGCGACACGTTCCTCTCATTACTTTTACATATAAATATGGTTCGCTTAGTATGTTCTACTGACTTTATAATCGCATTACTTTTACATTAAATAATCTGATCTGATACTTTGCTGGTATTTACCTAGACGATCTCCTAAGAAGAAATCACCTATTATTTATACGTTTTATTCTTCCTCTTTGTTTTTGGCGTCACACTTTATGCATGTGTCAAGTTTAGGTAGTAATCAAATAAAATAAGTGACAGTCACATAAAGTAAGTTAGTATAGTCCGGTCATACCTTAGTAAATTAGTGGTGACTTTATTTACAAAATTCGATAGAGTTTTGAAATCAACACGAAAAGTCATGTCTCACCACATTATATCAATTTCCAACTCACGCGGAATCACTCGAAAAAAAACACATGTTTTGAAAAATGATATAGCGCAGACCCAAGAATTTTTCCAACTAAAACTTTCTTTTACTTATACCTAACTTAATTATTTTAAAACAACTGTCCTGTGTCCACTTTTCAGACCGCGACTCCAGATTCTTTAGTTCTTATCGACGAGCTTGGTAGAGGCACTTCGACTTATGAAGGCTGCGGGATTGCTTGGGCTATTGCGGAGTAAGTGTATATTCATTGTAATATGTCTTTTCACGTGCGAGTCGGGCAGGCGTATATAGTTCGGCGGTCGTTCGGTTGATAGATGTTCGGATAATCGACCCTCAACTGTACCATATTTTTGTTCTGCTAAGACCTATAAAATTTCGCATCTTTTATTTCCTGTAAACTTTTTTTGTAAAACTTACCGTTTACGATTTATGACCAATTTAGTGAACCGGTTTTTCTATCTCGGCCGTTAACTCCAAAAAATTACCAGGAAATATAAGATGCGAAATTTTAATCTCTACAATAATGGTCTCAATAACTTTTACCTTAAATTGTATAGTTTTCGAGATATAGGCCAAAAACTTTTTTCAAGATAGCGCTTGAATTTCCACCTGGATCTGTCAGCATTCTGTGATTTTATGCTCAGTAAGTGACAATAAAGCTTATAAAAAAAAAAATGGATTCGGAAAATTTAGTACAAGGTTAAATTCTATTTTTACTGGCCTATCTGATTGAGTCAAAGTTTCGTATTCTGTTATTTGTGTTGTAACCGTGGTGGTGCCGGCGTAAGAATAGTACCCCACCCTCTACCCGAATAGTACCCGTGGTTGCCGTAAGAGTCGGCTAAGGGATGTAATACGGAAGATGGGCAGTAGCGTCTTCCTTGAACAATCACACCTAACTGCGCTCGCCAACCCGCCTGCCAAGCGTGGCGAGTATTGGCAAAACCCCTCCCCAGGAGGAGGCCTATGTCCAGCAGTGGACATCCTATGGTGTTGGGGTTTTTTTTAAAAATATTTATTCATACTTGTTCCAATTGTCCGCAGGGAATTAGCAACAAAATCCCGATGCTTCTGTTTATTCGCGACTCACTACCACGAACTGACACGACTCGCGTCCATTCATCCCGGCGTTATCGTGAACTCACACGCCGAGGCTTCTGTAGTGGACCAACAGTTGCTTCTGTTGCACAAGATCACACCAGGACCGGCCACTCGCTCCCTCGGCTTGCACGTCGCCAAACTGGCCGACTTACCTGACTCTATTATTGAGGTAATTTTCACGAAAAACAGTCTTATTACAAGTTATATTCAATGCAAAACGTCTGATTCGCAACGCCATAACGTCAAATTTTCAAATAGTCTTATCAAAATTAACGTTTATGGAGCATTTTGAGAAAACAATATTTTGAAGACAAAGCATAAGGTGGCTCATTACGTGGAAGACAGGAATATATGGTTGTAACTTTTCTCTGCACTTGCATCCCCCTGGCTAAGTGACAATTGTAACGTCTTCAAAATCAAAACCAAAAAGTTATTTATTCAGTTTAGGCCCTGGTAAGGCACTTATGAACGTTAAGTTACATTTTTTAATCTACCACCGGCTTGTAATTACACTTCAACTGAGAAGACTACGGCAAGAAACTCAGCAAGGCATTTTTTTGTGGATCTTTCTTTTCATATTAGGTTACAGTTTATGCAGTTTACAGACATTAAAAAAAAAGTATATATGTATTCTATCAGTTATCTGACTTCCGTAGTACAAGCTTTGCTTAGTTTGGGGTCAAAAGGCACCGTGTGTACCTAATGTCCTTGATATTAATTATATAAATATTTTTCATCTCTATCAAACTTATTGTATATTTCAGTATGCAGAAGCGAAGCAAGCGCAACTTGAAACTAACCTATTCGAAGTGGAAACTGCCCTGAAATCGCAAGAAACAACAGAAGGTCAACAACTCGTATTACATTTCCTGAAGAAATGTAAACAAATACAAGAGTCGGCCTCGTCTGATGCTCAAATGATGGATGAAATCAATACACTCAAAATGGAACTTCGTCGACATAATAACCAATATGTAGCCTCGCTGATGGCCTAGCATTACCTACTGTTAAACTACGTACCTATATGAATAAATTACCTCTAAGTTTGAAATATATTTATTTTATTTTTAGCCTATTCTATAAATATAATTGTATTTACTAGCTGCGCCTTGCGATTTCACTAATTTATCAAAATAACGCACTTTTAATTTAACTTTTTCAATCTTAATATTCTTTTCGATTTTGTTTACTAATAAAATAATAGGCTTTTTGATGTTGGACGGAAATGCGGTATACGATGCAGAACGCTTACCTAAAAGAAACCTAGTCAATGTCGTCCATGTTTGTCCTACTGGAAACTGTAGGATGTATATTTTATTCCCTACTCAAAATACCATGACTGGGCAAAAACAACAGTAATGCAATAAAAAATTTGAAACCAACGACTGCCCTTAGCAAGCGTCATAGACAAAATTTGTCCCTTCTCTCACCAGATTTAAAAAGGATTGAACTTATATTGAAAGTATTAAATAATATATAAATAAGAAATATTAAAGAAGATTACAGATTTTTTAAATAATTGATATCATTAATTTATGATTTTTTTTACGCAGATTTTAGGGGTTTTGTAATATAAGCTCTAGGGAGAAATATATTTGAGAGTTCGTAACACTAAGGCAAAACAGTGAAGTTCAGCTCAAATAAAAGTGGTAGCTTAGTGATCATATTTGTTTCAAGGTTCAACGCTGCCAAGATATTGCCTAGCTATTCTGCTTTAGGTTTTGGCAACGTTGTAAAGTACCTATACATTACAAATAAAAGATTCCATATTTTTTAACATGTGTTTATTCGTAACATTCAACAAGGTGAAATAATTAAAATGTATCCCCTATGAAGATCTTTTGGACTTAACCGTCTTTTTAAATAAATTCTCTTAATCATTAGTATTTTCAGTGACATTGTTAATCGTATTAAAATTATGACCCGGGCGTTGATCCACCTAATATACTTATTTTGCACTCGGATAGTTGTTTCAAGCGAAAAATAAGTCTTAAACCGAGTCCCAATGCTGCTAAGTACCTAATTACTTCGACCAGCAATCATTTTGAAGCAATTCCTTAGTAAATTGGAAGTCAGCAAGTTCCTAGAACTATTTAGTTCAATGTGCATGGTTGATAGTATGACAACTTACTACAACTATAACCTATTATAATATAAATATTATCAAATTTATATGCAGTATGAATTTGATTATTTGAATATTACTTTTCTATTATCACACAGTAATAGCAAAAAGAAATATAACTATAAGGTTGTTACTGCAATTAGTTACAAGTCATAAAGACTAAAATGTATATTTACAATAATGGAAATCAATTCTTATTTTATTGGAAAAAAATGTGAACTGACTTTTTTTTTTATGACTCGAGTTCCTATTAGAGTACCATACCTATATGAATTTACAATGTCAATAAATATTAAATTCGTCAATGCAATAGTCAAATAAAAAATTATAATAGACATGATCAACAGATAAACGAAGGTATAAAGTAAGGTCTCCAATTTAAAATTGAAATCGGAGCACTCACTAAACGCAATTATATTATGAAAAAGTAACAAATATAGAAAAAAGCAACTATAGATTGTGAGTTGTCCACTTACAGATTATAATCTACAGCATCCAAAGCAAGAGAGCATACAATTTTATAATAGAATAGAAACGTTGCATATTGCATTGACATTTTTTAATTCCAGTTCTAGTTATTTACACTTTTGTTGGTGGGACAAAATGAAAAGCTACAATTAATATATTATACATTATATTATATACAAATGTCATAGAATGTGTACATTATAAATAATTTAAAATCTTTATTGACTGCCCCGTAAGCCCATTTTGTAGTATTTATATTTTGCTACAAGAGCTGTAAGGTGTGGGTTTGATGCCCACCTAGGATGAAGGTCTTGGTGTTGTGTTATATATTTACAAAAAAAAAGTATTTAAGTATTCTATCAGTTCTCTGGTTCCCAAAGTACAAGCTTTGCTTATTTTGGTGCTAGATGGTGCAGTGTGAAATGTCCTACGATATATTTATACATACTTATTAACATCAGTCTACAACACAAGTTAGTCTGTTACTCCTGCCGGTCAAACTCCCAACTACAGAGTTATTACTTAGTGATGCCCCAACACTTCTTTAAATAATTATGTAAAGAAAACAAAAACTACAAAAGCGTTCGTACTTCGGAGCATCGCCGTCACGAGATCGGATGGTGGCGGGATTTATTCACGACTGATTCGGTCCGTTACCGGATAATTAGAAACGTCTGTGAAGTCGGGATGACGTCATGCCGTCAGTCGCGGACGACCGCCCCACCTCCCTCTTGCGACGACAATGCATGGTTTCAGCACGCACCGGGGGCTCACAAGACTAGCATCGAGCCGGTACCGTGGCTCCTTTCAAGAGAAGTATAACCGCACCGCATTAGTGAAAGTCCTGCGACACATCGGGCATTTGTCGGTTGAGAGCGCACATTTGGCGCAAGCCACCACGTGCCCGCACGGCACAAAGCACACGTTACGTTCCTCTTCGTAGCATATTTTACAAAGTTTAGCGTCCTCGACTTCGCGTTTCTCATCATTCTCGGCGGGACTGGTTTCCAGTTCGGGTGCGGCAGCCGGTTCCGGGGCTGTTTCGCTCGGCTCTTTGGCCGCAGGTATAACGCACGCGTTCGATATCACCTTTTGCACGTAGTCTCGTCCTTTGACTAGTTGGACATACGCGCACCTGTCGAACCAGCGCGCGTGTTGCTCCCACGGTACGTCCTCTTCTTCCCAGTCTTTTAGACCTCCATCGCAGAAGAAGCATTTCGTTTTGTCGCCCTGGCCCGTGTAGAAGAAGCCGGCTTCCGCGAGGTCTTCAGGTTTTTGCCTCAAGGAACGCGGCCAGTCTTTGAAACTGCGGAGACGCGCGGCGGGTGAAGAATAGCGAGGGTGTACGGGGCCGGCCATGCGCGAGGGCGCGGAAGGCGCGCGCGTTCCGCACTCGTCGCGTCCTCGTACTTCGCACGCTCCATCGACTGGCACGTTGCCGTTGTTTTCATGTTTCCGAAGAAAAGGACACTGAGGAGCCCATCGCTGGTGGTCCTGCGCGGGGTCATCGCCCTCCACCCATCGCATAATTTCCACTTTGCAGAACGCGCAACGAACTTCGTCACCGCGTCCGAGGTAATAGAAGCCGTTCTTGGCGAGGCGTTCCGGCGAAAGGAAAGAAACGGGCCAGGTGTCGAAGGTCTTTATTCGCTCGTCCTCGCGGCGCATGTCAGGCGCGTCGGGGAGGAAGCCGCCGAACCCGTCGCGATTGTCCGTCTTATCTATGGAGGAGGAAGGCGAGGGAATCGGCGATCCCGTCGGGGAAGACCCGCCCGAGCCGCTAGACTCGCATCCCGTCGCCGCGTTCGCCAGTTGCAACGATACCAGCGGACGAATTTTGTTTAAAAACGCATTGCGAGTTCCATTGGGCACCACTGAAATAGAAAGAAACGCACTGTTAATTATTATGCCATACTTGCGAACACAGGTATTATATGTATATAGTCAAAACTAAGCCAGATTCTCTGTATCGGTATATCTCTGGCTAATGGATCAAAATATATCATTTTTATCGCAACATCAGATAAAGAAGATAATATTAAACCACCTCAGTAGCCACCTACATTATGTAAAAATATTTACTGCACAGTGGGCGTTGTTCAAATCCTATCCGATCATACTTTCATTATTTTCAAACAGAAAATCTAGCGCAGGTTATAATTCAGTTGATTATGCAGAAGGTGTGTTGGAATGTAATAACATAGCGGCGAACGAGCGCTCAAAAACAGTTTCACATAACAACAAGTCCGCGGCCGGCGGCGGCCGGCTGGGAACCTCTTCGTGGCATTCCAAGCCTCGTGTCCCGCTTCGTCCCACCGCCCTCGCCTTGCGATCAGTGCGCATGCACTGTCAAGACCACAATCGTTTTATCACATACAAATGTTCCCAAGATTTGTAACTACGTCATCATGACTTTACGGCGAAATCTCTTTGAGACACCTTATACGCGGCAACGTAGTAACAACAGAACGCCATTCTGAACAATTTTTACCGTCCTTTTCACACTCTGTGCTATCTTTGTACACGCATGGAAAAAGACGGGCAAATTACCAATTGATAATCGCGATAGAAGTCACTTCTAGATAAACATTTTTAATAAAAAAAATTTTTCTGTAATATGTATTTAATCGATAATACATCCATAGTCGATATGTCCGTGAGCGTTTAATTAGATGCTGTAAATTTTAGTATCGTATTATTTAGAGACATAGTACAAAAGTTTTATACGGCATGACAATTTCATATTAGACATGAAATGAACCTATAACTAATGTCTAGAAATGTTCAGGAAACTCGTAAATTTCGGGTAATTGTTCACCCGTATAAAAGGCCTACGCAATCAATAATGGCTGCGACGATACACGGATCGATAATTACCATTTATGCTGTTGCGATCAAACAGAACCGGCATATTGAACGGTGTGCACGCACTAAAACCACAACACCTTATGTAACGCTCCATTCGCACATAACATTGAAAACTTTAACGTATTGGCTGATAATTTATTTTGTACTTTTTCCGAGTGCAGTCATGGCTGCCGAATAGATTCGGGCATCGTTGACTACTCGTTTGTTGTGCCGACCGGGTGCTGTAGCGAAGTCCCCACCGCGCATGCGCGAGTATTTTTAAAGAGGGGTCGAATTCGCCATCGTGGGGTGTAGAGCACAGCTGTGCCAGACAGCAAAGTATATTATTGCTACTAATATAACTGTGGCGATTTATGTCTTTGTTCAAAATAAAACAATATTTTACCAAAATATACTTTTCATCTAGCACTATTTCCAAGTACCTAATTCGAAGTCGCTCATTTGCGTTCGTGAAAAAATGATTTGAATCTACTTAATGAACCAATATTGATAATTCTAAAAGAATTGTCGCGTTCCATTGATGTTTAAAAATGTAGACCACCACGACGTATACAACATTATCTATCTACGCTATGATATACCATACGATAACGAGCGAGAGCGAGCGGTGTGAAGGGACAACGCGGGAGAGATGTAGGTAGTTTTCAATCAAGCAAGCGCCTGATGCGGCGTTGCCGTCCCGTTCACAGCCGACCGGATTTCATTCATATTTGAGGGAACGCGACGTTGCCGTCTTCAGCGGAAACCGCACGACCACACAGCGTAAAAAAGGGCCTTAGGAATGTGGCTGTAGTTTACTGTTGGGCGGGTCTAAGTAATATGAAATAAAAAGTAGACAAAAGTTGTCTGGAATGCGGACACTGTTTAGTTTTAAGCGCTTTTGCTTGGTAGATGACACTGGGTCTGTAGATAGAATTAAGAGATATTTTAAAATACGTACTGTAAAACATCGTAAGATTTTAAAATGACGATTGTAAGGGATAGGTACACATAATAAGTGTGAAATTAGTATACATACACATAGAGTATAGATAATGAAATATACTAGAACATTTAACACCAATTCTGTCAATTAAGCTGATACTGTTCAGTTTAGCGCCAAGACTGAAGGGAACAAGTTTGTTAACCACGCGTAAAAAAGACAATGGAACACGGGGTCCAAGGTTCATTGCGTTATCCGCAAAGAGCAAATGAAATTCAGCATTGTATCTGAGAGCGGCGAGAGGCGGCGCCCACAGCGGGCGTGGGGAAGGGGCCGAGACCGCGTTCTCATGCCTATGGGTGGTCGCTCGGCTTCGGCATTCCAATGCCTCGCCAGCATCGCCTACGCGCACTATAGTCTACTTAGCCACACAAGCTGTTTAGAAAACAAAAACATGAACATCGAAGACAATGCCTTCAAATCCAAACGAAATATTCAACCAATTACATTTGTATGATTAATAATGTAGAAAGCGGTATCGGAGCTTCGAAACAACCAGCAGATAAAGTAACATTCGATAGACGATGACGCTTGATGATGGAAAAGATTAAAAATGTATGAATTGGCACAAGCTATCAGAATGACACGTGGTATATTCACAATTAATAGAAATTTACTAGACAATATACATATTAAACGATTACAACTAATCGACAGTATCTACATTATATTGCCTGCAATCGGTATCGTCAACTAAACTTTTCAAACGCAACCATATGAGAGTTTTATGAATGACATGGCTTGTTACGTAGGATAAACTCACCATGAGTTTTTCAATTCATAAAACTTGAAAAAACAAACTGTAAAGGATAACAGGCCGGAAACGGTGTCAGCGGAAGTTAACGTCCGCCAGATGGAGCATTGGGTTGAATAAAAACAAACTTAATTACGTACTTCTCCTATCAAAATTAGAACAAGTCAAGGGACCGGAATAATTTCATTTATCTATGTCTTTCTGTGTCTATATACGAGTATATGTGTCTTTTCGTGATAAAAGCGCAAGATATTTTCGTATAAATTATTTAAAATCGTAAGTAAAACATATGACGATTCAAAAAACAAAAAAAGTTTAAATTCTGAACTGAGTATATATCGATATAATTTTTACTGTGCTAAAATTTACCAACAACTTTTTTTATTTATGTGACCAAATGATAATGTGGATTGCACCTCTGTGCGGTGCGGTCTGTGCTCAGACAAGGCTGTGTAGATGGCGCGGGGCGCCATGTATTTGGTACAGTAATATCAACTTTAACCAACAGCATATAAGGTCGACGATACAATACTTCAACAGCAATATTAATTAACAGTGAATTTTATTGACCTTGTACAGGCATAATTTAAATTAATCAAAAAGGTAAATTTACCTTTATGCATTTTGCTAAGTTGGTACTTTTACATACAGTATTTTCAATCAAATTATTTATACAATAAAAATGAGGAATTTCAGTTTTTCCTATTATAACAAATTTATATGGATATAATAGGTATATATGTATGATTCCAAAATATTTAGTACTCTTTATTATGATTAACAAGTTGTTCAGTCACAACATACCTGGTGATATGTGAAGGTCAAAGATTGTAAATAAACCTAAACAATATTGAATGTGATTTCTAGGTTTTTTAATTAAAATATTCATAATGTTCCTTAGGTAAAGAGTCTAATACCCTTATTGTCATCGAGAGTTTAGTGCTGTGTCAAAGTATTAACATTCCATAGTATCTAATTGGAAGAAATGTTATATCAGAATGGAAATTATTCACATTTTCAACACCAAAATAAATATGTAGTAGTTAACATAAGTATTGTACATTTTATATTCTAAGAAATACTTGAAATTGGAAAAAATTTGTTCTTAAATTATTCCACTAGATTAGATAAGCTGGACAAATTTATTAACTCATATCAATTCCAATTGGCTGATGGCCACCAATAGCAAAGCACAATAAACATGTTGCAGAAGAACTCTGGCAGATGGCGCTGGCAGCCACATTTGTAAAAACAACCCACTCAAGGAAACTTTACATTGTGCTTTAACTGATGAATCACAAAGAACATTAACAAATAAAGTTTCCTTCCTGGTATTTATATATATGTATGTATACTACAAACTTGAGGACTCGATTGAAATTGTACTCACTCAATGCCAAATTCATGGGTTCTAGAATGGTTACATCACCATTGTAGGGCCCCATTGGGATATCGGCACACAGCAATTTGTAAATAAAAATTGTCTTTTTAAATGTGTATGAACTTTTGAAGAATTTATATTTGAATTATTATTACAGAACTGGTATGAGCAAGACTAAAATAAATATAATTTTGTTATGATTTATATGTAAGTAGTCTCAACTTGATAAGCTATCATACTTAATGATATCAAATATAGCCATCATAATCACTAACTTCGTGGAACCACGACAATCATAATGATAATGAGTTTTAGTACCTAACAGGCAAACATAATGTTCCCAGTAAATAGTAAAGTCATCAACATTTCATTTCTATTATTTATAACTAGAACTATGTAAGTAGGTATCTATAAATTATATTGACTTGATTGTAGGCCTATTGATTAGGTCAATAATGTAATAATAACAAACGGCTTTGGAAAATTCTGACAAAGTGATACACTAATAATAATACACTTAGTAAAAACTTATTATTTTGCGCTCAAAATGCTTTGTTTAGGTACCCAAGTGCAATTTAAGAACATTTACAATGACATTTTAATGCAATGCATTACTATCTCTATTATTATCAAACACAATATTTACAGATGGTAAGTATAAACAACAAAATTATGCCCAGGAAAGTTACATAAAACCCACAATAGAATAAGCCATTTATTATATTAGCTAATAATAAATTAAATGAGCTAAGTAGGCCCGAATATCCGCTTCATTAGTAACTACCTAATAACGAAAATATTTTCTCTCAGCTCAGAAACTGTTTGAGCAATCATTATTTTAAAATATTTTAGTGACGTAGACTGTAGACGTAAGCCGCCCTCGTTCTCGATGTAAGCAAAACATATGGTTGAGGATAGGTTAATTCATAAAATGAAAAATCACCTGGTAATTCCATTTGCGTGCCACGCTCTATCGATCTATCCAACGTGAAATAATTGCTCATAACTGTAGGATTGTTTATATTGTTGATTTAAACACTATCTTTCTAAAATCACTCGAACAACACGGAAACAACAAACATCACACACAAGGCTTCCACATGAGCGCGAAACACTATCGCAACTAGCGCCAGTCGTTCAAACGACAGACAGACGGGACAGTCAGTGGGGAAGCGAGCAACTCGACATGACAACGGCGTGGAGCGGCCGGGCGACGGCACTACAGAACACTGGCAACTAAACTGGCACTGGCAATGCTATGCTATGGCAATTTTGTGATTGTACCAAATGAGCGGCCCAATGCGCGTGCGTGACGTAAGAACTATTTCTCTGTAGAGACCGGTGTTGTGTGGAGTTGTGGACTGTAGAGTGGTGTGGCGCCTGGCGGGCGGATGCAGTGTTGCTACCTTATTTCTTGAAAAGAGGCTAAATTGATAAAGAGCCAGGTTTGAGTATATCTAAAAATTATTAATTGACTTGCGAGTTTCACCAGGTCACTGTATGATAAATTAATTGAATTAATGATTAACAACGCTCTTGCATTTTGAAATGTTTTTTTACATTGCAAGTGATTTAAATTAACCTTAAAAAAATTAAAATGTATTAGAATATCAACTACCCTTGTTTGGGTCATTGATGAAAAACAAATTCAAACAACAAAAATACGCTAATTTAAGCTTTAAGGGGCAATGATAGACACACTGCGCGAGCAGGCCGTAAAACGTGACATAACTGAACTGACGTGACAGACGTAAGTTCAGTATTGCCAGAACGTATTTACCAAAAGCAGCTATAGACAAATCCTATAGTATCGAAATATTACATGTTTTGGTTCTATTTAATATCTATCCCCATAGAGAATAAAAGATAAATTGTCCTAGACATTGCACTACATGCTCATGTGCCTACGATGGAATAAATAATAATAATGAGTGTGTGTATGTATTATGACTGTATTGCACATGAAGTTATACTTACTTCTTTGGCGTGAACAAACAAAATATTTTCTTATGCTTTCTAACAAATTTGAACTAAGACAAATGATTGACCAACGACATTAAATACGATGAATACAAGATTAAATAAATAACCCGTAAATAAAATTAAACAATAGCAGCATACGATGTGATGCGGCGCGCGCAACACGTAACAGAAAATTTTTACTCTGATCTGAAATAGGTACCTAACGCGCCGAAAGAGTATAACTTCAATTAATTAAGTAGAATAACTATATTGACAATTTACCCTCGATGTTTTCAGATGAGGTGCTTGGAGTCGCTTTATTTTCTTCATATTTTGCCTCATTATTCATTCCGGTTGGTCTGTAAAATTGTTTATTTTTCACTTTTTTTAATTACAATTTATACTGTTTTTAAGGTGTTTAGAGATATATTTTAATAATAAAACAAATACAAAAACAATTTAAATTGAAACTAAAATTCACGATGGTTGTTGACATTTTTGTCACACTTTCAAAATTTTCAATAAAATTCACAGATTATAAATTTCAATGCAACCTTCTTGTAATTTTTAGTTTGATTTTTCTACACTTATAAAAAGCCCCGTCTGCCTTTTTTCTTTTTTCTTGTTTTTCGTGTTATTATCATGTCTCGCGAGCACTGCAGTTGTCGTGTAAATGCTTGCTAATCTAGGTATTGAGGTGCATGATAAACAATGTTACGCAATAGATTGATAGGTACCTACATCGGTATTTTGTCAACAAATAGGACGTAAGGACGTTTCGCTAGTGGAACCGTATTAGCCTTGTGAGACATTAGTAGTCAATGACTAAAGATAAGGAAGTTCAAATAAACCTACCTACCTATTAACTACCTCCCACATTGGATGAAATCATCGGGAAATGCAGCAGTGCAGTTTCATGTCGTGGAGCTATGATGCTGTAAAAAGTTTTCCACTAATTAACGTATGCTTATGATCAACGCAATGTTAGTAAATTCGATTCTCTATTGACTTAGGTTCCTTTAATTATTAATTAACAGAATCTTGCTGATAAGTAGGTAGGTAACCTTTTCATAATTTTAATGATTGTAATATATCTAGGCAGATTTTGTTTGGTATCTATTAAAATACCTACTAGATAGAAAATCTTTTTTATGAAGCTACACAAGAAAATAAAAATATAAATTTAGCCCTATCGCTCTTCCTGATAACTATGGAATAGAATAAAATTCATAAATTAATCTGATCGGGAAATGTTACTATTACATATCCATAAATAAATACTTTTTTACTACCTACTACGAGTACTATTGTGCAACATTTAATTTTGGTGGTTTGACATTTTAAATAATTTATGTATATATACCTACATACAGCAAAAATAATTTACAGCTTATTTATTACAGCTTAAAGCAATTATATAACTAGCTGTGCCCCGCGGTTTCACCCGCGCTAGATGCCTACGTCATAGTAGCTTTATGCATGCAAAGTCTCAGCCCGATCGGTTTAAAATTGACAAACTTTCATCCCCTATTTTATCCCCTTGGGGGTAGAATTAAACAAAATCCTTTCTTAGCGGATGCCTACGTCATAACATCTACCTGCATGCCAAATTTCAGCCCGATCCGTCCACTGGTTTGCCGTCAAGCGATGGTTAGTCTCAAGGTCTCAACAGACCTGTAATTTCGCTAGCTGGAGTACCT
The DNA here is from genome assembly GCA_950106695.1 of Biston stratarius. NCBI lineage: Eukaryota > Metazoa > Arthropoda > Insecta > Lepidoptera > Geometridae > Biston > Biston stratarius. The sequence continues at coordinate 35,642,864 of OX467106.1, read as the reverse complement.
CTTAAACCGGAACTCAGTAATGTTTACACACTACTACTTGGCGATAAAATATCTCACAGGAGGTTGTGCTTCTCGCAACAGAAAATAGCCTAATAATTTATATTTATAGAGTTAAAGCTACACGAATCCCAAAAATTTAAACCCCCTAAGCCAATGAAGGGTAAAAAGGTAACAAAACTCATAAACTTTTGCATTTATATAATATAGTCAAACAATGACATGAAATTTACATGTACTTACTGTGCGATTTTATCTTTCTTTCTTTGTTTATGGTATAGGTAGGTACCATTTTGTACTTCTGTCAGTATTTAATTTTTTATTTTGATTTCATAGACTTATTTCTAAAACTAATATAATGAAACGTTAAAACTCCCTCGATTATCCTGAAACAAAGGAGTTAACATTGGAGCAGATGCCAATCAAATAGCATCTTTTGTGATGAAGGTAGATTGTAAAAAAATCTTCGGCGAAGGCGGCAGGTGCGCGCGCAGCTTGCGCGGGTGTAACGAGTCAGCTGCCTAGCCACGTGCTCCCCAGCTGGCGTACTACCCTCCTCTCCCGTTCTTACCCCCTATACCTAATTGAATACAACCAAAATTTTATTGAACCCCATTTCGCTTTTTTTTGTGCGTCAGTCACCTTTTACGGCCAGATAACCCAATATACGATTGTGCAGTTAGCGTCATCGAATTCATCGGTAATCATCACTAAGTACATAGTATAAAACAAAGTCGTTTTCTCTGTCCCTATATCCCTATGTAAGCTTAAATCTTTAAAACTACGCAACGGATTTTGATGCGGTTTTTTTTAAATAGATAGAGTGATTGAAGAGGAAGGTTTATATGTATAATAACATCCATTAAATAGTGGAGAAATACTGTTATTTTTGAGGTTTACACCCGTGCGAAGCCGGAGCGGATCGCTAGTGATTCTATAAAGTAGTATAAAGCATGCTCAGTGCTCAACAGTTCTGTTTCATGAGCATTTATATGACGAACACTTTTATTACTTATGTAGGTATACTTGTACATAATTAAAGGACGAACGTAGATGTTTGTTCTGTGTCTGGGTGTTCTAAATATAGGTGTGTTTTATAAGTGCCTAGTTATGAACTTATTTGCTATAAAAAACTGTATTATACTCAAAATCAAAAAGTCATTTATTCAGTTTAGGCCCTGGTAAGGCACTTATGAATACTTTTTTTTAAATACATTTTTGAATCTACCACCGGCTCGTAATTACACTTCAACTGAGAAGACTCCGGCAAGAAACTCAGAAAAGCATTTTTTTTTTGTGGATCTTTCTTTTGATATTAGGTTACAGTTTATAAGTATTAGTCTATAAGTATTCTATCAGTTATCTAGTTTCCATAGTACCTATAAGCTTTGCTTAATTTGAGTTAAGTCGGCGCTGTGTGAAATGCCATCTGATTTTTTACTAGACTTACTGATTTTTTATTACGCTTCGATTAGCACCGATGACATCAAACATAAAAATAGATTACGCAACTATCACCTGTTTCACAAAAACAAAAATACTTACCAAAGAATACAAGGACATGGCCCGTTCGAAACATTCGCACGGACAGAAATTGGTTTCGGACCATACATAAACTCAGAGCCATAGCGTTCGTCTACAAACAGAGAGTCTATATTCTGAGCTAAGATTGGTGATCATGATGAAGATGATGCAAAGACAGCACGGGGTAAACATGTAGTCTTTCAAAAGATCCAAAATAAATAACAAAAAGCCAGTCTGCGCCAATTTAGCGTCTAGCCGCTAATAGAACTGTGGCTGATGCTTATAATAGCGCGGACTAGGATAAGTCAAGCCGCAGACGCACGTTAGTAATAAATGCATATTTTAATGAATGAACTCGGCTGGAGCGGTGCCTGTAGCTGTTAGCTTCGTGACTCCACAATGGTCAAAGATTATGGCTTCGAAATCATAGTTTTTACGCATGCGTATTTTTTTCGGTCTTCCCCTTTCATGGATCTGGCTGATTTCTGGCTTTGCACGATAAACGAATTTCACATCTTCTAATAGTTATTCAGTTCTTCGGTCTTTCTTTCTACGCATTGGATTTTTCAGTTCCGCAAAAGTCAACAAACTAGTAGTCTTGGCGCGAACGCGGAAAAATCATTACGCAGTATTGTATTATTTTTCCTAAATTGTGTTTTTTTATTTATTTATGTTTAAAATTAGTAGTATTTTTTAATTGGCAGGGCGAGTAATATGAGGTGGTGAGTCATCTTTCTCTATTGTTTTCAAAAGTTCGTAGAAACTTTTAGTAAGTCACGACAATTTTGTTAGGGCAAGGACTATCTGTGAATGTAATTTACTTTAAATTACTTTGACTGTGACTAATACTTGACACTGGCAGCATGCACAAAGTGCGTTAAGTAAAATAAGGTTCGAAGTACACAAGATAGAGTTTTTAATCCATGATGGGTCAGGCTAAGAATTCCCAAAGGGTGTCTTATCTGTTGCACATTCTCTTTGGTCTGGCGGGCGAAGTCAAGGCGGTCCAATCGTGGCCCGCGGCGTGGTATGCGGCCCGCTTTCCCAGCCAGCGAATCTACATCACTTGTCTTGCCCGAGTTGGGTGAAGTAAGTACACCTTTCCTTTACCATTTACAGAGTACTGAAGTAATAAAATCGTTTGAGATTGTCAATAATTTTATTACTCACTAATTATGTAACATCTAATTTCAAAGTATATAATAACAATACCACTAATTGTAATTATATAGTACCTACAGTTTTAAAACTAAATTTTTTCAAGTTTTGTTTAGCTTCCCGGAGATGATTTCATTTGAAATTACCCATTCTTTGCTAGGACAAGCAAATCCCCTGAATGTTATTTAAAGAAAATTTCGCTTCATCTAGTCACGTAGCTATCCACAATTTTTAAATTACGATGATGGCGCGTATCGCTTCAAATTTATTTCAAAATGAGATGTTGTTACGAAAACGAACTCGATATTACAATGGACGGTTCCACAATGCACTATTTTTTCTATCGAAATCCGTTAACATTCCATTCTGTTGCTCCGAGAGCTCGGCCCCGAAGCCATCTCGAAGAGATTTCGAAATTCCAAGAAAGGCAGGGCCTTATAAATTATCTCAAAAGCGCCGACGCGGCCTGGAGCGAGCCAATGCTTTTTTTACCACAGGTAGGTTGCTGGCGCTAAGGCAAAGGAATTTATATCTGACTCCAATGATTTTGATACTTTCTTCACTTAAAAATAACGGTGTTAGGTTATACTTGAAGTGACTTCGTTTTGACTAATGTTCAGTTCAATATTTTTTCAACGAAATGCATTGATGGATTAGCTGTATGTGTTGTTTCGTTCATTACTCAAAACCTTGAAGAAGAAAATCCCATACTATTTAATTAGATTATTACCCTATTTTCCGTCGATTTAGGTACTGTTTTTGTAAAATTAATTTCCTTTCAAAGATGACAGTACTTAGTCGTAAATTGTATAATAATATGACTACAGTCGTCATTGTCACACCTAATGACTTAACCCGGTTTTTACCTAAATAATTACATTATTAATAAACTGATACTTACTCTGAAAGTAAATAAGTAAAACTACTTCAGTGAGGACCAGTATCAAGACTATTCCAACCATTCTGTAGCAGGCTTGCAGCGTTGCTTTATCACCAAAAAAAAATGTGCGTGATACGCTTACGAGCACGTTTCTTAGAAGAGTTAGGGTCTCTCTTGGAGGCATTTCGTAGCCCAGCCACTTGAAGGCCGGGCGGGTCTAAAAATATTGCAACGTCAGAGATCAACTTGCTTTGAGTCTTCAAGACTTTTCAGTGTTCTCGCATATGTCTCGGTCCTCATTCGGAAAGAAACTTGACGCGCATCCCAATTTAGCATGAGAACATGGTAACGTGCACCGATTTAATTGCCTCGTTTGTGCTCGAAAGCTCTGGGATAAATGGTGACGGGCGATAAAATGTAGACTGTAGACTTTTAAAGACGACTAGCAAGAGAACTGCTTCGACATAATCGAAAGCGGACCGTATCAAAGGTCTTTTCAGTCGCAAAAACGAAAGAGATGTATCTATACCTACTATCTTTATCACGTTTTCGTGCGGGGAAAGACAATTTTGTCTCCGGTGCTTGCTATTTGGTTAAACTACAGCCGCAATAACTAAATATTTGTGGTAAGTATAGACAAGTAGCAGATATTTTTTTGTTACTTATTGTTACGGAATGGTTGTCGTCAAAATTCTCTTTGAATCACTTTGTTAAAAGAGCATGAATCTACTTAGATTTTGTAATATAATGAATAACATTCTGCTGATTATAAGTATGTAACGCAATGGTTCTATTTAAATGCCATTAACATTTGATTTAAGGATTGTAATAATGTCTATCTAGCTATTTACGTCGAAACAACGGCTCTTTGAAGCGAGCGGTGAAGCAAATTGATGTCTACAGAACGAAGGATTCGGTTGATATTGAAATGCAACTGCTAGCAGATGGTTTGTTGTGGAATTTGGGGCAACGGAGCTGACTCAACGTTCTAAGTTCCTTCCTTGTCTCGGGTAATCTTAGGTTAGAGTCTAAGCCAAGACACGGCACGATTGTTCGCGGAGCTAATTTGTAGAAAGATTTGAAAGAATTAAAGCGAATACTATAGAAGTAGGTAAAGACCTAATTTGAAAAAACGACATACTTTGATATAGAAACTACTTTGTAATGTTAGCAAGACTTTGAAGGTGACGCGGAAGGGTCGTGTAGGGTCATTAAGTATATTTTTTCTAAATCTTGTGCTTTTTGAAGTTCATAAAATAGTGGTGTTATATTCATAAAATGCCGAATTATAATCGGAGTGTAGGAAAGTTATATAATGTAGTGGAACATAATGTTTCGTGTTACTTCCAAAACTCGTCTGAAGCTTGTAGTAAAGTCGCCACTACTTTATTAGGGCATGACCAAACTAGACCTTAACTTACTTTGTGTGATTTTTGACTTATTTTACCTGATATAAATCTTAAAATACTCGAAAACATGGAAATACTTGAATCTGGCAAATAGCACAAAGTGCGAAACCAAAAATAAAGAAGATACGTACATGGCAGGGAGTTTTGGCGGGAACGCGTAAAAAATCATGTCATCCTATTAGCCACATTTTTATACCCTATTATTTAGCTTGTTTTTGTAAGTTTGACTTTAAAAAATAAGGAATGTTTTATTCATAAAGTTTCGAAATACGTGCACAAGCTTGTTAAAATTTAGCTAAAATATCTTTTCGCGTTTTTCCGAAATACCGTTGAAACTTTTAAATAAGTTATGAGCGCTTAACTAGAAATAATTTGTGTAACTTAGACTTATTTTACTTTGTTTTCCAGCATATATTTACAATTATGATCAATATAACCTATGTACTTTAAACTGGCAATATGCACAATGTACGATGCTAAAAACAAAGAAAGAAAACATGAGTTTCTTTCTAAAAAAAGAATTGCGACTGTGGATTTTTCACCATAGTAAATAATAATGTTCATAATGAGGGTAAACACTAGATATTATAAACAATAGCAATCATGGTAACTATTATTAATGAATCAAAGTGATGATACGTGCAATACGCCAGTCGCCATGTCTGATATTAGCTGTGCATAGGTAATGTGCTATGTGAAAAGTTTTCCCTTCGGAATACGTTTTCCATCAAACTTTTTTAAAGTGGTATTTTTCTGGAATGACTTACTTCTATCCAGTAATTGCCATTAAAATACATTATTTATAGCACTGGGGATCCAACCACAGAGGCCCGCATCTCACTGGGTCTGCGTTCCCATGTATCCAGGCCGGTTTCCTTTGTTATGTCAGACTCCTTTGCCGATGTTAATGATTTCAATTGTTTTATTTTTCAAGTGAATGGTTTTAGTTGCATTGTTTCGGTTTTATAGCATAGAGCCCTATGCTGGTGTCGCACACGTCTGTCCTAAGCATGGAGATTTTGTGGTTAAGGGCGTCAAAACCATAACACTACTCTAATAAACACTACTCACTACTCTTCTAATCAAACGTAAGTAATATCGCGTAAGTATAATAAAAATGTATCAAAACAAAGTCTATTTCTGTGGTAACACTTGTAGGTAAGTTGGTTGTAAGCATGTAAAGTATCCATTATGTAATTTTTGATTATTCACTTATTTAGAAAATTAAGGTTTTTGATGCCTGAAATGTCTATCCTTTGATAAATGAGTGACTCTCAGTGTCTACCATTGTCAGATAACATCGGTTTACTAGTAAATGGTTTCTACGATGTACCTATTTCTACCTTGATCCTTAACTTTACCCTCAACTCAACATAGTCGGTCTGAGTAGCTACTTAATTTTTTTTTTCTTTTGGTATCGCACTTTGTGCATTCGCCAGTGTCATGCAATTTTGACTATTTGGTTTCTATCACTTAGATAGTGTTCAAAAAGAGCCAAGGGTACGCTTCGGATCCCAATGTTGTTTAATTTTTGCAGAAGAATGAGGACATGGACTGTGTCGAACTATTAAGTCTTGGTCACAATCAAAATAACATAAAGTCAGTCAGTTAAGTCCAGTCCATGCCGTAGTAATGACTTTGATTTTATTATACTTTTACATAATTAATGTTTTACTCGTAGGAAGTTTAGAAATACGGAGTTTTGGAAACATTACGAAATGTTTCCAAAACTCCGTAGACAAACACATGTTTGACCGCATTATGTTTTCAAACATAAATATTCAAAATAACACAAGATTTAGAAAATTACGTTTGACCACATTCTACCCGATGTTAACGTGGTGACATTATCCCTATTTTCCCGCGTTCACGCCAAATATGCTATTACGTATCTTCCATCGAAAAATCCAAAAGTCATCTTATATTTTCTCATCATAATATATGTATGAAATATTACGCAATTTCCCACTGATAATGTATTTTCATTTGCGTCACCTGTCCGCAACCTTGTTGTGCAGCCGCCATGACTATGATTTTATGTACTACGATGGCCCTGACGCCCCTTGTTTGACACACCGTAGCCTATAAAATAATATACATAGACGAATGTTGCCTACAATAAAAGTGCTATATATTATATAAAAATGCTAAAGTGCTGTACTTTTTCTACGTAAAACTAATGAAACTAAACGCTATCTGATGGTAAGAGATAACGCTTGTCGATAACCATAGCAGCGTTACCCAGACTTTGAAGTAAAACCACAAAGTCCTAGTAATTTCGCTAGCTGCAGTAGAAACTCTTCAAACGGGAACTCAGATAACTACTGCTTGGCGGATATCTGCTATTCTTATATTATTAATATAATTCTCGAATCTCATTGTTCGAAGTGTCGACAGCTCCGCACTCTAGCTGATCGTATTTTTTAAAACAAGTCTTCATGAGGCTTCCATGGCTGATACGGTTTCTCTGAAGAGGTTAAGGTCCTTTGCAGTTGTTACTCATGAAATGATCCCAGAACGAACAAGATTTATTTTTGATATAAATGAAGGCACTTCCATCTGATCCGAATCAAAGTTACCATCAATGAGATAGCCAACTAAAAGTTTTAGCAAAAGTATTCTTCTTTTAAGGTATATTTTAGTTAACAAATCATTACTTGCGAGGCGCGGCCTGCTTGAAGAAAGATGACTCCACGCGCGCGCTCTTCGTACCCTGCCTTAGCTCCTTGAAAATGATTACCGAATGCTACGAAAACTATAGTTGGATCAGAGTATCCGACATAATCAAGCGAGAGTAAGCCCGTATAAGTAGGTAATACAAAATATTTACTAAATTTTATTTCTTGTTTACCAAAGACAACCCCGTGTTAGCACGAGCTGCCTGTTATTATAATATTATACTGCGCAGTTTTCAAGAAGTTACAACGACAGAGCGAGGTCGACCGGCATTGCCAAATTTGAGCGGGTGACGTCATCAGCGATTACATGGTTAAAGACCTTGGCTTTGCATCATCGCTGGAATTGTTCAAAGCAACAGCATTTACTCGCATTCACAGCAAGCAATCGATATCTTAGTGTTACAAAAAACAAAACATTAGAATGGCGTTTGAGGCCCGGATTATTTACTCAAGTATTAAGTTAGTACTTATGGTCAGCACACACGTTAGACTTCTGTTGTGGGAGTCTTAAGTATACGTTTGATAGACAAGACATTTTGGTATAAAGTTTGGAACATTCTGAGCTAGATTGAGTAGGTATGTGCTTTTATATAGTATAACAGCAAAAAAAGATTATTTTTTTATTTCTGTAGCCATTGTTTCACTTTTCATATATTTCACGACATTTGTTTTAGAATATCCATCCACCTGATATTTGTATAAACACATCTACATAAAAAGGTATTTGTCTGTATTAAGGTTTCATGGAACAATTTTATGTAACTGACATCTTTACGCAGGCTTCTTCTTATTATGAGAAGAAACGTCCCTCTGTGGAAAAGCTTATAAAAGATAGGGCTGGATTACCTATGACTAACAAAATACTGGAACACGCAGTGCAGTTCGTGGATCCAGGGGCAAGGAGCCACCAGCTTACGCCGTGGAGACTGGCTTTCGCAAACTTTTCTAATCGTAGCCAAACTGAATATTATCTCTTGTGTACTTCGGCCATTACTGACAAAAACAGTCACGTCTTATTAACCGAACGGTCGACGACGCCGACGTCTCCTTGTGATAAACAAAGAGTGATCACATTACCCTTCACTGAGCAGCAGCCAATTAGTAGATATTGTAATATTTGTATCGTTTACTTTGCAAATAAAACGTCCCCTACTAAGGACACAATCAACAATCAGTTTTATAGTATATCAGCCTTACATATTATTATTTCTTTTTGGCATCACACTTTATACATTCACCCAGTGTAAAGTACTTAGTTCATAGTTACTACATTTCAAGTGTCTCAAGACAAAATCAATTAAATATGTCGTAGCACGTCACCGAAGATGTGAAGTGTGAACACTTAAATTAATCTCTTTATTGTTCACACCAAAGATTGCATACGAAACAACTAGTGTAAAAACTGACGGCGTTATCGCTAAAAGCGATTTCTACTAAGCAATCTTCTAGAGGATGTAAGTACAAGCGGAAGACAAATTTGGTGAGAGACGATAAATACCTAATTGGAAATGTATCTTGAATTTATGTATTTTAACATATCACCATTAATTTTCCAATAAAACGATGTGTCTCCCATGTAACCGGGTTATATCACTTAAAAACTAGTAGTGGCCCCATTTTTACCGGTTATTGTAGACGGAAACCGTTAATTTTCCGAAATACAATGTATTGTATCAAAAATCATTTCGATGCTCTAAAAATCCGTAGCTCCGTGAAAACACAATAAACAGCTTCAAATTCAGTTTCCCATTTTATTTTGCATTCTGAAAGTACCGTAGATCTTGTTAGAAGTTACCTTATTCAAATTGATTTCAATAAGTATATGGTTAAACAACTTTTTAAATAAATGTAAGTACATACATATCGTTTGTTTTGCACCCCGAAAGGTCAGAAATGGAGGTAGGTATGTTATAAATTATCTACCCAACGTTTGAGTCTTGCCCTACAACGCGGCAATGGGTTCAGCGTTTTGGGAACTATTCCCATAAGCCTTTTAGATTAGTTTGATTTATTTTTTATTTATTAGTTCCTGTACTGTTACTGTAGTTTGTATGTTAGGATGTAATTTGTAGATAATGATCAATATTGTAGATTTTTTTTTCCTTTTAATACCTTTAAATAAATTTATCTTTTCCATCCATGTATTACTTACCCATATTTATACAATAAATAAATTATGATCTATGAAATTCAGTAGTATACCTATAAAGTTATAAAATAGCCTAGTACTTTATTGTTCGAGTTATTTAATTAGGTAGATATACTTTAAATTTCTCCAACCACGGTTTATTTGATCTCCGTGACCTGGAATTCAAAGCACAGTCTATAAATTATCACCTCAGAAAATATCAAGCACGAAAATTTAATTAGAGCCATAAATTCTAGGGCGGCGTTTTCGTCCAGTGGGCCGTTGTGTTCTTGTAATGCGGACAGCCGAGAATTAGAGTTGATCTAGTCTAGGGTACTAAAGCCATTCGATAAGTTTATTTTACACCGTACTTATCACATTTTAATAATAACGTTACAAAAATAGGTAACATCGTACCTACACGTTCAATACCCAAAACACAATATAATGTCAACTCAAATCTCAAACTAGTGTATTAAAATGCGAAAGCCTTTTGCAACACATTAAGGGTTTGAACAATTCCTGTAGATTAACTATTTATTAATTTTATTTATATTCATGTAAAAGTAATGAATCAATCATAATCATAATCAGTTCTAGACCAGAGATTCTCTCGGAAGTGGAAGACTTCTACAGCCAGCTATATGCATCGCATGCCCCTCATCTCCCACCTGACAATGAGGATGAAAGAGCCACTTTGACACGCCACTACACGGAAGATCTGCCCGACATCAGCCCGGATGAGATCGTGTTGGCCCTTAGACAGCTTAAAAATGGAAAAGCCTCGGGTGAGGACGGAATTACAACAGAGCTCTTGAAGGCCGGTGGAATTCCGTTAATCAAAGAGCTCCAAGAACTCTTTAATGCCGTCCTTTTTACCGGGAGTACTCCACAGGCATGGCACAAAAGCGTGGTCATTTTGTTTTTCAAAAAGGGTGATAAAACCCTTCTGAAAACCTATCGACCGATTTCGCTTCTGAGCCATGTCTATAAGCTGTTTTCTAGGGTTATTACGAACCGTCTTGCGCGAAGACTCGACGAATTTCAGCCTCCGGAACAGGCCGGTTTTCGAAGCGGGTATAGTACCATAGACCACATTCATACCATGCGGCAGATTGTACAGAAGACAAAGGAGTACAATCGGCCCCTTTGTCTGGCGTTTGTGGACTATGAGAAAGCTTTTGACTCGGTCGAAACTTGGGCTGTTCTGGAGTCCTTAAAGCGATGCCAGGTAGATTGGCGATACATCGAGGTGCTGAGGTGTCTGTATGACGCCGCAACGATGACCGTTCAAGTTCAGAACCAGCAAACAAAACATATCAGATAATGTTCTGGAGTGGAGACCGCGAATTGGCAAACGTAGCGTAGGACGCCCTGAGACTCGATGGAGTGACGATATACGTAGGACAGCTGGCGGTGGATGGAAGCGAAAAGCCGAAGATCGGGCTGAGTGGCGTGTCTTGGGAGAGGCCTATGTCCAGCAGTGGACTTCGATAGGCTGATGATGATGATGAAAAGTAATGAGACCAACGATACATTCGATGATTCGATGATGATAGGAGATAACGCATATTCATGACTATGTTTGAGTAGCAAAACAAAGTCGATAGCTTCGCAGCTTTAGCGCTCATTACTTTGAGACTTTCGATGGTTATTCATAACAGTTTACACACTACTGCTTGGCGGCAGAATATTGAGAAAAACGCGCGACTATGCTAGTAGGTAATGATGCCGTCAGTAAAATGACAATAATGGTTGATAACGATGATAGCATTGTTAGTTTTGGTTTCTACCTCACAGACATAGCAAGTATATCATCTCTATGGTTTTCCTCAATGAATGTCCTTATGACGAAAGTATGGTGGAGCATTTCTAAATGAATGATGTTTCCTTTATTTTTATCACCCGACTGCCCAGGAAAACGCTTTTTGAAATACGTAACCGTAACGTTAACATGCAGACGGTTACCTCACTGCGATATATGAATACCTGCAACATTAGGGATGTTGTCGACACGTGCCAACCCAGAAATAAGATGCAGGCAGTTACCTCACTGCGATATATGGATACCTGCAACATTAGGGATGTTATCGACGTGTTGTCAACCCAGAGATAAGATGCAGACGGTTACCTCACTGCGATATATGGATATAACTGCAACATTAGGGATGTTGTCGACGCATTGCCAACCCAGAGTTAAGATGCAGACGGTTATCTCACTGCGATGTATGAATACCTGCAACATTAGGGATGTTGTCGACGTGTTGTCAACCCAGAGATAAGATGCAGACGGTTACCTCACTGCGATATATGGATATAACTGCAACATTAGGGATGTTGTCGAAGCATTGCCAACCCAGAGATAAGATGCAGACGCTTACCTCACTGCGATATATGGATACCTGCAACATTAGGGATGTTGTCGACGAGTTGCCAACCCAGAGATAAGATGCAGACGGTTGCCTCACTGCGATATATGGATATACCTGCAACATTAGGGATGTTGTCGACGCGTTGCCAACCCAGAGTTAAGATGCAGACGGTTACCTCACTGCTATATATGGATATACCTGCAACATTAGGGATGTTGTCGGTGCGTTGCCAACCCAGAGATAAGTTAAAAAACGCCTGTATCGTAGGATTCGGGGCAGCCCTAACAACATCCTAGATGTGTTTGATAATAGGTTTGACTGTCAGAAATTAACTCACTGTATGGTTATTGGTTGTATGGCTGAATGGCTCACGAACTGACTAACAAGCAAGTTGTAAAATGCATAAAATTTTGAATTATTTTTATTTGACTTAAGGTCTGTCTGTAAGAAAGTCATTAAACTTATGATCACGAACAACTTTTGGTATGGAGCTAATCGAGAAATCACAAAAAGGCCAACTGCTTGACAGAAAAGCTTTATTGATTTTCAAGAAAACTTATAGAACAGCGATGATGAGTAGTACAATGATTTCCATTCCGCTTAGTGCTACCGTTCCGCGTAACCCTGTGTAGGTAGGGATTCGTTGCACAATGAGTTGGTGTCTTGTTTCGTGTTCACGTGGCGTCATACCCGATCCTACGCGGGAGTCGCACAATGCACATTGTCTGCTCAGTACTTGTAAGAATGGCCTCATTCTGTGGATATAATGATACATACTCATTGTGCTCGCAAAAATACAAACACATATGCGCACAGTGAAAGCTGGTTTGCTATATGTAACTATACTGGGATGGGAGCGCCCCATCGTTTTAGAAGCCGTATAATTATTTTTCCGTAATAAAATAACGGGCTTTGTTAACATAATATCCCGCTTGCCTAGCACGGGAGGCATGATAAAAAAAATATTTTTTTGATTTTAAAAACGAGAGAAAGCCTTGAATCTTTAGCTACTTTTACACCAAATAGTAGTAGAAATTAGAAACGTTGGATTCGGGATTTGTATGTTTCACGAAAATATGAAACATACTAGTTTTTATTTTTTATTTTTTATTGTTAACAGGCTATGTAATATGTATTTGACCACAGCTCACCTGATGTTAAGTGACGGTGTGGTCAAAGATGGTAAAGCACACCTAGCCTGGAACGGTACTGGCTCTCAAGTGAGGCTGCAGAACACACCGTTAGATGCTTGGCGGCAGATTTTGCAACTTGAGGGTGGTAGCTAGCCAGTCGAGTACTAGAAAGTACCCTACCACCGCGCTATGATTTCGTCACGATGTTTTCCTTCACCGGCAGCTCAAGCTCATTGTTGGGGTTTGAACCCACGCCCTTCGGCATGCGAACCGACCGCGCTAACCACTGAGCTATCATCGCTACGAAGCTGTTAATCCCGACTTCGTCCGCGTGTAACAAAAAATGTCACCACGACCAGATGTCGTCAAATTATAAGTAGAATAGTCATTACTATTGTGTATTGTGAAACTTGACGACATCTGGTGGTGGGTAGTGGTAGTTTCCTATCGTAGTAAACGTTTTTGATTATCCCACAGGAACCTAACATTTTTATATTATAAAAAGTATTCTGTTTGTTGTGTTTGTCAAATTTCATACAAATCCGTTCAGCCTTTTAGGCGTGATTCAGTAACAAACATATAAACTTTCACATTTATAATAGGTCAAATAGGTACCTATTAGTGGGATATTCTAGTGTGTACCTTTAGGAGTAGTGAGTAAGTTCAATTTTGAAGATATCGATAAATTTCCAGTAAACAAAAGATGTTCTATAGTATTTTCCTCACAATTTCCATTATGATAAATAGTGACATATATTGGCGGCGTTAGTGATACCAAGGATAATAAGAAAAATATAACGATATAAGCAATATTTCCTCGTCGGTTCACACTAAAGAACTTGAGCACTGCGAATGACATTTTTTTATTATTTTCCAATGCAGTGAATCCATGGCCTTATAGTTTTTATTTTTAATAATTAAGTATCATAGACCTCATTTGTTGTATCTTTCTAAATAGGTTAGTACAAAATATCGCCTCTTGGCTTTCCGTACGCCATTATTGGTACTGAGTTATCACAAGCTCAAGAGTTTAAAAAATTTATAACCCGACTGCGATTAGCTATAACTAAAAAAAAAAAAAACATTTCTAAACAAATTTATTCAATTTAAACATATTTCTTCGATATATTTTGTAATCCTCTTTTAGATACCCTACTTGATAGGCTTACTTATTTTTTTTAAATTAACGCATTACTATTTCGCGCCAAAATACCACGATCTTGATTTTTTTTATCCACCCTCTAAGGACACTTGGAGTTTTGGCGGGAACGCGGTGAGCGTCGTGTCGCCCCATTGCATTTTTTTCTAAAACTAGTGTTTTTTCGAGTTTTTATGCATAAAAATAGTGGTGTTTTATTTATAAAGTGCCGAATTACAAGCGCGAGTGTGGGAGGATGATATAATGTGGTTAAACATGACTTTTCGTGTTGCTTCCAAAACTCCACCCAGAAGCTTATAGTAAAGTCACCACTACTTTACTAAGGCATGACTTGATTTGACTGGGACCGACTGGACTTGATCAAGACTAGACTTTGACTGTAACTATAGATAATAAAGAAGCTGAAAAATGAAGACTACTCACAAAATATACAAACATTGAGACGAACCTAACTATACCTTAATTGTCGTAATCCATTCGGCCGTTTGGAAGATACGAGGTAGTAAAGAAATTTACATACATACAAGATACGTGGGAAAAACGTAACCCTTCCTTGGCAGTCTGGTAAAAAGTCGAGGTGGATGTTTTAAGAAATAATAATTACGGCATATGACCCGTGACAGGACTGTATTGAAGACTAGCTACTGCCCGCAGCTTTCGCGCGTTGTCCACTGATTTGCGATTCGAAGTAATCTCAACGCAATACCAATGAAATTCTATGCAAACTATTTAGCTTTACTAAAACCAGTAGGTATAAACTGAACCTCATGCATTATCAGTGCCACCACACTTCACTTTCACGGAATTGATTTTGATGAAACAAAAACTAAATGTTGCTCATAACACTAAAAATATATTTCAAAAAGTAATATGTAAATCTGTGCAGAAATTTATAAGTTTACAGCGAGCAGACGGTTTTAAAAAAAAAATGTTTTTTTTTTCTTTTTTTTCCATGTTTAGTAGGTTATCATGTAGTTACAGTTTTGTTATACGTATAAAATATGTATGTATAGATAGATGATAGATAGATACTATGCAAGAAAATATCTAACCTTGTCTAAGAATACTGAAGTAAGTAAACTTATTTTCATTATTTACCCGACTGGCAAGGAAGTTTTATGTTTTTCGCGCGTATCTTGTATGTATGTATGAAAATTTATTTATTCCCTCATATCTTTCAAACGGCCGAATGGATTACGAAAATTAAAGTATCGCTAGATCAATTCCAATGTTCACAAAGGGTGGTTTCTTAAAAAAAATCAATATGGTGGATTTTTTTAAGAAACCACGAAACGAAATATTAACACGTTAATGATTAACCTTCCGACGAAGAATCGGTATAAATATATGTATATTAGTTGGAAACATTCAATTATTTCAATACAATATTTTTAGACAAAAAGACCGTCAGATGAGGGATATGTGGCCAGAATGCTGGCAGCATTGCCACGTTGGATGGCAATGCTAATCTTTTGACCAAAGTAGATGCCAGCATTCTGGTCACCTGAAGCCTCCTTTAAACGTTTGGCCAGGTCCCGATACAGATCGTGAGCGGCCGGCCCCCACGGTCCTAAAGTTTCAACCCCAAACGACACAAACAAGTACATTCTATCTAAATAGCTATATTTGTGCCGTTTGAGGTTTTCGGCTTTAGATAAACACGTTAATAAAATAAAAATTACCAAACCTATCAAGTAGGTTAGGGTAGGTCATCTAAATAAAGACAATTAAAAGAGGAGTACAAACATATAAATAAGTTATATGTTTAAACTCAATTAGGAATAATAAATTTGTTTAAAAAGTTATTTTCTTTTAATTATAGCTATTTTATTTCGAGTTATAGATTTTTTAAACTCTTTAGCTTGTTAATTTTTTTAATGCTTTTTTCTCTGCATAATGTGCAATTGTGCATACCTTTCTCTTATCTTAATACATTACAGAATAGCATTTCTATTAACGAAGAGCAGACGCGTGGTAGGTGTGGAAAGTGTGGGAAAAGAAACGAATAGCAAAATCTTAAAGCTTGAGCCACATCAAGTATTTTTACCGTTCTACTGTGCTTGCTAAGTATTCTCTTAGCTTGACTCGTGTATAGTATATCTAAGTTTTCTTCTAACAAGCACTTTTGCACGTAGAACGTCAATATTATAATTTGATTCTTTGGCTTACAATGCCCGTGCTGTGCAAATAAGACCCGTTTGATGGAGCTGACTTCATACTTACATCATTATTTACATACCAAGTTTATTATTCATCTTTGAGATGTTGCGTATGCGAGAATCGCGAGATGATGTTTTTAATAAATTATTATCATTGCTTATCTAAAATGTAGTACTTCTTCTAGTTCTAATACGTGCTAGATCTCATTAGCAAGAAGTCGTCATGATAGGTAACACCGCAGCATCAGCTATTGTGCCGCCAAACAGTGTGTAAACATTACTGTCAGCCATTTGAAGAGCACTTACTGAAGCTAGTGAAATTATTGGCCTATTGAGTCTAGTCATCAAACGATTTACAGTCAATACTGTCTTTACTATAAGGGCACACGGGGCCCGTGCCCAGGGTCCCCATCCTCACGAGGGCCCCGATATATTCGGTTTCATTACACATTTTTTTTCTATTTTAGGGAGATATAGCCCGACAAAGTTTTGAGTAACCATAATAAATAGCTATTAGATCATGGCAGATAAATGTTTGTATCATACATTTTCTTTACTTTGTAAAAGGGACCTAAATTATTGTGTGTCCAAGGGCCCCAGCATGGCGTAAGACGGCACTGTTCACATTAGGTATTGAACGCTAAGGCAGCAATGCCGTGGATTTCAATTTTGCTATTGCAATGGTCATGGATCGGCGTTATCTCTTACCATCAGGAGATCGTTCGTTACTCCCATTACTTTTACATGAAAAAGATTCGGATAAGGAGAAGTGTCGTAGTCGGGTAAGTATTATCCAACTACGACAGGGCTGTCTATTTACGCTTATTAACCCCCGACGCAAAAAAGACGTAGTATTATAAGTTTAACGTGTCTCTGTGTGTGTGTCTGTCTGTGGCATCGTAGCTCCCGAACGGAAGAACCGATTTTGTTTTTGTTTGAAAAGTGAATTAGTCGGCTGTGTTCTTAGCTATGTTTGATTTTGTGTCGAGGGTTTTTAATTTTTTTAATTTTACTTGTATATCCTTATTCTTTCTTTTTCTTTTGAACTTATCTAAACGTGAATTTTTCTTTATCCGGCTTGAAGGACCATTATATCTATGTATGTAGCACGCTCCAAAAATTAATCAGATAATCTGATTAATCAGATCTCTTGAAAATGTCATTCACTGAATTTCATCGTTGACGAAATGTATCCATACAGTTGATTTTTCATGATTTCAGGGTTAGTCCTTAGAAAAAGTTGATAGCATAGTTGTTTGAATGAGTACAGTGACTTCCTTTAAGCTTAATAACCTATGAGCTTAAAGGAATAATAAGCCATGTAAATGAAAAAGTCGAGTAAGTATATACCTACGTATATTGGAAGACATTTACATTGTGTAAAAAATAGGAACTACTAACGGACGTCTATTTTAAAACTATTTTTGTTAGGGACACCAAGTAAATAAATGAGCTAGTAAAGGTGTGTCGGATGACGACTGGCTTATTCATTCGCTCACTAGTGGAGTGAAAGTGAGGTCGCAGCGCTTTCTATCCGCGAAACTTGTAGGTGAGGTACCTACTCAATCGTCGAGGGAAACTTGCGAAAGCAAACTGTGTAACCAGTTAGTTAATTCTGGAGATCTCTAAAATCAGTAGCAATTTTCAATACTTTTATTTAGTATATAGTGATTTTTAATATTCTGTTGGCTCTTTTAATAGTTGATCGATTTAACGAGCTGTGGAACGTGACCTTGATTCGCACCCAGGACAAACAAACAAAGAAACAGCCTTGTTTTTGTATGCTATTAAAATGAACTATATAAATTATATTAATTGATAATTTTACCGTTCTGCAACGTACGGTACACCATCCATTCTCCATACAAATTTAAAAAACAAACACACAGTTCAGTGAAATGAAGCATGTCCAATAATGTTGACAAGAGATAACGATTCTGGGAATGTCATTCATGGAGCACGTTCAGTCAATTTACTAAATGTCAATTGATTTCCAATAACAGTTTACAATTGAGACAGACGACGGCATGCGGGGCCCGCTCAATTGTATTATCAACAATTGGCTGGAACAATTCCAGTAACTCGCCACGTTTACAAAACAAAATATCGTAACCACGGGGGTCGTCTTTGCTCAGGACGAGGAAATTTTCTCCCGAACAAACACTTTTAAATGTGAAAAATCACAGTCCTACCAGAGTAAGTACATACGCCAACAGTCCGCATTACAAAGGCAAATAAACCTTACAACCATAACCAATACGATCACGAAGCGTGAAGTCAAGAAAACGTTTCATATTTACGACATATTTTGCTTTTTGTGCGTTGTTACGAATACCCACAATTCAACAAATATTTTAGCTCTACAAATGGATTTCCTAATGACTGTGTAGCCCTGGTCCAACCCTCGACATTTTTTACTATTGCACTAATTTTATTAGCTTTTAGCATCCCACTGATGTACTAGTACCACCCTCAAATGATGAATATATTACCCTACTACTATAAAGGCTTGATGTGTAAATAGACTCAATAATACGCTATAAATCTTTTTCTCCGGGCATAAGTAGTTTCTTAGTGATATTTTCCTTCATCGAGAAGCCAGTGAAATGAATTCTGTTAAATGATGAGTCAAAAGTTTAGTTGAACGGATTATCGGGTCCGGGAAGGAATACACAAACTTTTTATGTAAAACTATCTGAATGGCTGGTAGCTGGCAACAGTGCGGTAGAGGTCGGCTTTCGTCTTTCCATGTATATAAAGCTTATTTGAAGTATCACGAACAATAAAAAAAAAGGAATCACCTAAATGCTAAATTATTATGCGCTTACCAACGAACATCATTTGTCCCAGAGTTTCGAGACATTATCTCTATACAATACAATATTTTATTAATAACACCAAAGTACCGCGTCGCACTTATGGTTGTCGGCTAAATATCTGATACTGTGGTGGTAGGTACCAGACCACCTCTTGCTAAAGAGATCTCTACGGCCTACTAACCACAGGAATAGGTATGAGGTATTTTATTTCTAACTGGGCCACCGAACTTATTTTTATAAAGAACATCATTAAATTACTGCTAAACATGCACAGTTTTGAGGGTTCATGGATTCTATACAAACCAGATCTCAATTATATAGATAAAGCTAAAATTAAGGGTTCCCTAAAGTAAAATTGTACGCACTTACATGGAAAATAACATTTTGTGTGGGACAGGATGCACGGCACAGTGGAGCGAGACGGTTGCGCACTGTGGCACGGAACATTCTGGTTACTTCTAGGACAAACTTTCAATCTTAAATTAAGGAAATAAAGCAGCTTTTTACAAAACAGTTAACCGCTACTTGCAACGTTTACATTGCCGTCAGCTATAACGTTTCACACTCGTTGACATCCCGTAAGCTCCGGAATTGGATGCAAGTGAGTTAAAGTCGTGTTTCTATTCGTTAAGGTTCATAATCTAGAAACAGGTAGCTCTTTCTAGGCTATTCCAGAATGTGGTATTTCAGTTCCACGAACCGCTTCCGCCGCTCCTTCCGTCTCGGGTTGCTGGCTGCACTGCAAACATTCCTGGGCCGGACACCCGAGCTGGTTCAGGAATGCTGACCAGACGGCGATGCGCTGATGGCAGATAGCTTAATGCTCTCTAGAGAGGCGACCTCACCTGACATTCCTAACCAAGGCAAGGCTGTTCAAAGATGTTTTATGTTCGGATTTAATTACTCTGCAGACACTAATTATAATAGTATTAGTAATAGTACTTAAAATAAAATTGGTCTCAGGAGATATTGAGACGCTATAAGTACCAAATAAAAAACTCAATCACTGAGTGTTAAAGTAACCACACTTATGGATTCATATGACTTCAGCTCAAGTTGACATATTGCCGATAAATGCCCACTCTACTGCGAGTAATATACCATATTAAAATTACCTGCAAAAAGTGTAACATTCCTATTCATAATTTTGTTATGTAACTGTAATATGATTGTTTAAATGACCTGTAGTACGAACAGATCCCTTCACCTAATATACAATAATATTTTGTAAATATTCACTCATCTAGCCCCAAACTAAGCAAAGCTTGTACTATGGAAGCTAAATAGCTGATAGAATACTTAAATACATACTTATAAGATACATAATCACTGTATCGTTCCTTACCATAAAATACATAGAGATCGATTTTTACATAGGTAACATGACTGGTGAGTAGTTAAAGTTAATACAGTTACACATACCTAAAGCGTATTTTACGAGGATCACTGCGCACCAGACAAAAAAATGAAGGTGTTAATAGACATTGATAAATAACATATTCATCGGGTTCAAATTGTCGCTCCCCGACGAAATTGACATGCGTTGCAGTTTGCTTACACCACTATCAACGCTTTTCTATCTATTCGTTTGTGGGTACTTTGTTCTGATTCACGTCATCCTATCGCAGCCATTTGAACTTTAGTTTCATTCATAATTCATCAGTGTCATCGTTGTTGTTGACAGTTTATCGGGACGTGCATTATCAGTCGGTAAAATATTTTATGTATTCTTCGAAGTCTGGCGCAAATGTTGTAGCTTGGGACACGATATCTCAACAGTATTTTTTTATCTATTTGTGTAAACCGTGAAGCGTGAGAATGGGTAAAAGACTCGGTCTCATGTCTTTTCATTCACTAAATATGGTTGTATAGGCGGTCCCACGCACATTTGTGGTCCACATGGCCCAACAGATACCTCCGTGTTCTGATAACTTGTCAAGTTACAATGAGAGTGGGATCAATGAATTAACAAAACCCACAAAACGAAATTTCATGTTCAAGATGAAAGTTCAGTTCTCCTACTTAGTTAATGAAAATGAATTAGGTATATTCGTAGATTCAATTTTGAAAGTTCATGCGTATTTGATGATCTGATGATTATCTAATGTTTAGCCAATATATATATTTTTTACTATGAAAAGGTTCGCGATTGAGCTCATCCTGCTTGATGCACAGCCTAAGTTAAAGCACGCTTACCTTAAAGTAACTTATTAACTGTGCATTTGAAGACACTAGTGTTTAATCTTTCGAAAGAAACTCCGACTTCGAGAGTTCAACTTTCGCTGTGCTTATAAGTATTTCGATATCTCCAAATATTTCAAATGAAATAAGTTTAACATAGTTAAAATTACATAGAGGAAGTCATGATCGAGTCCGGTCATGTCCTAGTAAAATTCGTGACTAATACAAGAATTTTTGAAGCAACACGAAAAGCCATTACCAATTATCATCAGCATTATTGATCCGGATTAGGCACTAAGTATATAAATTAAATTCCACAACGTTTATACATTTTAAACACTCGAAAAAACACAAGTTGATTCAAAAACTCGATTCAAAGTTGCTTCATGGTGAGTATTCCAAAAACTCGAACTAAACGGTTTGAATCTACTTTCATTGTACGAACAGCTAAAGAATGGAATTTGCTACCCGAGTGGGTGTTCCCTGATAAATACTATCTGGATGCCTTCAAGTTACAAGTGAATCGGTTTCTCCTAGGCGAGCGTGCTCCACCATAGACCGCATCTTCACTTAACATCAGGCGAGATGGCGGTCAAACGCAAGCCTATATAATAATAATAATAATATATAATGCGGCGACACAACCTTTCCACTTTCCCGCCAAAAACACATTTAAAGTTATAACATAACTTACAGTCAGTAAGTATTCATTTCACTTGGTGGTAGATTTCCTTAGCAGGAGGTCGTCTAGGTAGGTACCACCGCAGTACCAGATATTCTGCCGCCAAGCAGTAGTGTGTTCCGTGTGTGTGTGTGTGTGTGTGTGTGTGTGTGTGTGTAGCATTACTGTGTTCCGGTTTGAAGGGTACTGCAGCGAAATTAGAGGGCTATTGAGACTAACCATCTACTCCATCTGGTCCCAAAGTAATGAGCGCCAAGGCAGCGATGCCCTGACTTTGTTTTACTACTCAAAGTTCTGTGTATTGCTGCAATGGTCATGGACAGGCGTTATCTCTTAACATCAGGAGAGCGTCTCGTTCGTCTCATTACAGTTACATAAAAATAAAAAATAGAAGTGATTTCGGGAGTGACAACGCTAAGTGCTCTAGAATTAGCTCCAACACGAATAATTTCAACATCAGGTCCCATCACTAGACTTCATTCAACACTAATCTTTTGTTTGTCGGCGTGGCGTTTACATTCCAAGATAAGAATTCGTGAACTCCCAATCATACAGCCATATTTTATACCTACCAAATTGAGTATAACGGAGGTTAGTTAACTCCTTTACTCTACATAAACTTATCAATGGCGAGCATTCAAGACTTATGGGAACATTTTTTCGGGAGCTTGTAACGGTTTTTATATTATTTTTTGTCGCCTTTGACCGTGTGAAAGGACCTCAATGGATGCAGCATGTGTATGAGCAATCCAATTAGTAAAGAGCTGCAATATTGCACGACGTTACCCTCATTGTTAAAGGATGTGTACGAGTAGAAAGGAGCAAGGGAGCTCTTCCTTATTTGGCGGTGCGCTCTGCGTCTTCAATGAGCTTGATTCTTTGAGAAAATATACTTCTTTCTCAAGACATTGTCCAATATTTTCTCACGAGCTTGTTGAGAGTTGTGTAAGCGGGATAACATAGCTACTCACTGAATATGTTTTCACAATTTCTTTATAGACGCTATATTGAGTTTTATCAACACGTATAAATTCACTCATTTAGCTAAAAATAGAATAAAAAAGGTGCGGCGTAATTTTTTATCAGCGTAATTAAAATAATCAGTTAATAAACATTGTTAATACAAGGAAATCAATCATGACAACAAAGGTTCTGAATAACGCGTCAAAATATAATTACAAAAGTCATTTCCAAATGTCAAAATGGAATGTTAATGTTTGTCTGCCCGTCCTTCACGTGATTAGAGGCCATAGACTTGCCCTAAATTGCTGCTTACATTAATATCGTATTAGTTAATTGCATTGTATATACGTAAAACTCGGGTAGCTAGTTTCATCGAAAACTATTAGGTAGATAATTAAAGTAACTCTTAATTGTTCACTCCAAGATCGGAAGCAAATAACTGATGGAATATTTAGTATACTTTTTGGTAAATTCATACTTAAATATTCATATATTTAGTAAATCACGTAACATAAATGTCTGTCCAACCCTGTTAGCATGCAAGGCTTCAAAAGTCTTTCTACTCGCGAGAACGAGACAGAAGTATCGATATTCTTGCATTGTCACGTTTCCTCGCGGAGAAATACGATTTTCTCTATGTCGTGTGTTAAGGGGCTGAGAGAGAATTGAACCCACACACTACAGTTCAAGAAGCAGAGCTATCTATTACCAAATGATCTACCGTGATATACGGGGCATAATAAGAATATTTCCAATCATTTATTACCGCACTTTCAGATATTTTACCAAACGTGTATCTTTTATACAAGCAGTAATGTGTAAATAAATGTTTAAGTTTGAAGGGAACTGCAGCTAGCGAAATTAATGAGCTATTCAGAATTAATCCACAGACTATAGCCCAGATTCCACGCACCGGACATGAAAATGACTGCAAGTTCAATAATACTAAATACGTGAGTAATACGTTTTGCGCTCAGTACGCAGCTTAGCGGCGAGCTAGTCAGATGTCTCTGTCGTACGTGAAATTATTTTTACCTTAGTTCACTAATCATGCCGTACTATGTGTTCAAGGACTGCAAAAACAGTTCACAAAAACAAAAGAGCCACGATGGTATATCTTTTCATAGGTAAGTAATTATTTTAACGAATGTCGCTTATTTACTTTTCTGCTTACAACTTGAAACACAAAACCTAAATACTATCGGCCGGCCTCATTCAGTATCGCTAGTAATAAAAGGTAAAATTTTCCCTAAATTTCGTGGAAATTCTATGACAGTAAGTGGATAGTATATGACTACCTATAGGACCGTGCTAGAGAAATTCCACTTATTCTGACACCGTTTATAGGTAAATAATTATATATATACGTGTAGGGCTATGCCATAATTATAGATAGATTGAAACTCATTATTGTGCACACTAGAAATTAGAAAATGTATAGACACAAAATAAATGAACTAGTGCCACAAGTGGCGGCCTTATCACTAAAAGGAATCTATTCCAGCAAATTATGTATTGGTTTATTATACTATAAAAATAGTAACAGCCCAAAAAAGTGCCATTTAGTTTATATTCAAGTATGTAATTTCATTATTTGAAGCGGATGAAATCTTGAAGATTTATTGCACCATATCGAATCAGACTATTAATGTCAATTAAAAACGTGCTACAGAACGACTAAGCAAAATAAATAATAGCAATTGCATGTTTTTTTAAATATGTTCAAAATTTATGTCATCTTCCCACGACGACGACTTTGTTTAGTGAATTTCAGAAATATATAACACTACCATAAAATATAAATTAAATGGTGTATTACATGAATAGATAATAAACTAACATTAAGACGACTACGGGTCCTAAACTAGTCAATGCTTAAATACATGTATCTTGGATCAGTTGTACATTTAGTTTTTAATAATACAGCTGTTTTTTTTTCCTATATTACATTTACCCTATAATTTCAGATTTCCGTTACATGCCAATTTACGCAAATGTTGGGTGTCCATTATACGTGAAAATCGAAAAGATACAACATGGACTGCATCGAAATTTTGCGTCATATGCTCTGTACATTTCAAAAAAGAAGATATTTATCTCAGAGGCAAAAAAGGTCACCGTTGTCTTAAAAAACAAGCAAAACCAGTATTAGAGCAAAAATCTTCTGAGATTATTTTTCCAGACTTAATAAGTGAAGTATCAGGGCCATCTGAAGAGAGAAAATGTGAAGATGATGATAATCTTGATGATGTCAAAGATTCGGACTTAGATTCTTCTACATTTGAGACTCCTCGAAAACATCAATTAAGAAAAGAACTACGGAGACAACAATTACTAAGAAGTACTACAAAGAAAAAAGTTGCATTATTGCAACAAAAAGTGAGGCGTTTAAAAAAGCGAAATTCCTCGTTAAAAATTATTTTAAAAGAATTATTCGCCAGACATTCGTCTGATTGTAAGTGCCATCTACCCATGATTCCCGAGTGAGTATTTTAAACTTCCAAACGAAATGGAAACATCGCACTGCGTATTGTTACATACTACATTTTTCGTCGGTGATGTACAAATTTCATCTTTGTACGAAGAAACAGACGGATATGGCGAAATTATAAACGATTCTCGTAGAAAGAAAGAAAGAAAGAAAGAAAATAGTTTTATTTTGTAATACGACAGAACATACAAAAACAAACAAACATTGACGAACATTTACAAAATAGGGGCTCAGCTCAGCATAATGCTGGTCACACTAAGTGGTATGACCAGTCTAACTATGATAAGGTAGTCACTACAACTCGACTCGTGTTTACCTATTAATTGAAAAATCAGTGGTGTTTTAATCACAATGCTTGCAACATTAACTCCCACAGACGCACGACCTCCTGTAATTCCTACTGTGTGAACAGCGCGCTACGAATGGCTATGTGTGCGGTATTACGCACACAAAGCCAGCCGAGTGACTTCTCGCTCTACGTTTGATGTAAAAACTAGAAAACTGCCTTTTTCGTGACATTTGTGGACTCACCATAGAATGTCTTAAAGTACACCAAAACGGCAATGCCTGAATTTGGGTTAGACTGCATGTTTTTTCTTGATGTATTAATTATTCACCGATTACTCTGTCAATTCCGAACCGACATTTAGAATTATTTTAAAGGGTATGCTCAGGTTTTCCCGTTGTCATTAAGTTAAGATCTGATTAGAGGACCCCATGAAAAGCGAGGGAAAGCCTCAAATTATATTTTAATAATAATAAAGCCCATATATTTCCAATTCTTTAATTATATTAAACTAAAATACATTACAAAATAAATTAAATGTTAAAATTATCACATATGTACATTATAAATTATTATCTTTCATCCAAAATGTCATAACTTAATTGATAAACATAAAGTGTAAATAGTAAATTATTATAAAATAATTAAATGTGATATTTGGTTTATAATTTTATTTTAATCACTATCATTACTATTTTCTTTCCGAACCCCTTCTCGGGTAGGCCTCCTCCAGACCTTTCTGTCCTTTGTTATCGTTCTCCATTCGCTTCGTGCTATGGCGTTTATGTCTTCTGTCTACCTTTTTCTAGGACGCCCTTATCTTTTTTTCACATCGTTCTGTCCCATACTGTTATGTCTAGTGTTCATCTTTTGTCTGTGTATTTTGATATACGTCCTGTCCACCGTTACCTTTGTTTTAGAGCATATTGTAGAGCGTCTATAACTCTCGTTTTTCGTCTTACTCGTATGTGTACGCTTTTAACTTTATGTATTCTTCTTATTTTTAGTACACTCCTTTCCATCGCCTTCTGATATGCTATTAGTAGAATAGTAGCATATCAAATTTTATTATTAGAAACTATTTCAATTCAAGTCGATTAGTAGGTCGGTCAGATTAGTAATTTTTTGAATCATAATTCTCAATCTTGTGCTACCCAAATGTTTTGGGTACCGCTGCAATGGTCATATACAAGCTTTGTGTCTTGCCATCAAGAAAGTTTTAAGTTGCCATTATTTTTACACGAAAAAAATTCTCTGGTTGGTTCGTTCGCAAATCTCGTGACCCTACCTCGGCGTGGTATGCGGCGGCGGGCGCGGGCGCTACGTTCTCACGGGAACGCGCGGTGATTGCACCGCATTACATCCCGCACTGGGTCGGTACGCTCCACAACCAACCACGAACCGTGGACAAGTTATCGTCAGTTATCAATTTATCATTATAGAACACGGAACAGTTTGCCACAGTAAAATAATTGTATAGTATATATTGAACAGATAAAATATGTAGCTGTGTGACCATTCGCGCAGCGCTGTCTTACACCAAATAAACTTTTTTTTTTTTTAAATAGATCTTTTGGCCACCAACTCGCCTGATGGAAAGCGACGGTGTGGCCGAGGATGGAGCACGCTGATCTAGAAGAAATCTATTCACTTTAGCCTTAAAAACGTCCAAATTACTTATAGTCTAAAGGAAATCAAAGCTTGTTACCATGAGAACTAGATAACTGGTAAAATACATAAATGATTTCTTTTTGTCTCATGAAAGCTCACCTGATGTTAGATGATGGAGTAGAAGATGGTAAACACACCAAGCCTGGAATGGGAACTGATTCTCGAGTGAGGCTGCCAGAGTTCTACGTTTGAACTGTCTGGCGGCCAAACAGTTTCAAGTTGCAGGCGATAGCTAGCCATCCGGTAAAAAAAACAGATGCCAACTCCACATAACAAGGTAGCTTCGTAACATCGCGACTTTTCCCATTGGAGCGCGATTGTGAGAGTCGGTTCCAATCAACAATGGAATGCACCGACTTTTTGGTCCGGCTGTACGCAGCCTGTTTTGATCCCGGGAAGAACGAGTTTTTTCCCGAAGATATTTCAAACGCTAACTCAATTGGAAACAGGGTCCTTGCCTTGGATTGCCTTAACAGTTATATAATGCGTTCTTTTATGTGACTGTTGCTTGGTCTTTTAACATTGTAAGTTTTAGTATTTAGGTACGTACTTTTCTCAATTATGCTAGGAAACGCAAGTTTATGTTTGTTAACATTCTTGGAGTTAAATCAAAAATGCTGTATTAGTCGCATATGATGGGCATCAACCAATACGTAGCTATACATTTGTTTCATTTTTGCAAAACAAAACAGAGTTAGAAAAAAAAACCTGACGCGCATTTTTCTCCTTGTCGACCTAGTCGAAAGTTGAAAAAACATAAAAACATTTATGTATCTTATTTATGTTTGAAATCTTTAGTTGACAGATTTAAATTTATTGAAAATATTCTTGTCTTTGTATAATTAAACTTGAATAAAAAAGATCTACACTATTATTCATATTTATGTCCTATGCTCTTAATCATCATGTCTATTTTACCTTTATTTATGAAGAAAGTACGCCGTAAGGGATTCCTAGAGTTCTTTGACTCATGTTTATCTTGTAGGCTAGTTCCAACGGCTTCTAATCTGTCCTTAACTTCTTGTTTCCTTCTATACTTACAATTGTTCTTTGTCATAAAAATAGAGCTATTGATAAGAAATGTATCATGGATTTCATAGAAAATCTTAGGTAGATACCTTATTTAATTACTATTTGTTATTAAATTCAAGTATAATAGTAGTATTAAGTATTATAGTAAAAAATTATGTTTCAGCATCTTATTATTTTCCAAAACTTGAATTTTTTTTGGACTGTTTGATAACATTGTTAATTTTATATGTAGGTACATAATATAAAATTATCAATGTTTTACTTACAAAGTGCTGAATTACATGCCTGAATATAGGAAAGTGATAAACATTATAATGTGGTGAAATAAGCCTTTTCGTGTTCTCAAAATGCATTTGTGCCTTTTAGTAGGTAATGCTGCCTCTTCCTTTTTAGGGCATAATCGGACTTGACTTATTTTGTGTAACTTTGACTGTGATTCAGAATTAATCCGCATAGATACTTAAAAATATCGAAATACTTGACACTGGCAAAATGCCCATAACATGATGCTAAACACATAGAAAAAACTTGTCGAGCTGAAGGTAAAACAAAATAAAGTGGCTATAGCATATTAAGCTGCGAGAATGACGTTAGTACCTAAACTATAGTTAGGTAAATCTATCTTTCTATCGTAAGTCAGATAAATTGATAAGCTAGCCTCTCAGATAGACTTCAATCAGTACAAATGTTTTTCTCATCTCTATGATAGTGGCATTAATTTCCCTATTCAAGAATATTTTATGTCGTTTATAGGCAGACACGCAATAACTTAAGCTGCATCTATTAGGATAGTGACTCAGAGCTAAGATCTGTTGGTCTTCGCCCACGTTTTTGTAACTACCCACGTTGGAAGCGTATTATCAAGTCATATACTTATAGGTCTACTCGTATACGGTGGGGATATCTTTTGTGATAGAAATTACAATCTATTATTTTTGAACTTTCAAGAACATTTATAAGTCATTTTTGCTTAGTAGGTATAAGAAAGTATGTGAGTTTCCCATTAGGCCACGAGCATAAGTAAAAATGTCGTAGTAAGTTTAATGAAAAACAGGTACACTTTAGTTATATGTAGGGTTTATTAGATTGAAAATATTAAACAAATTTCACTTAAAAAAAATATTTCCCATTGAATAATTCTTTGATCCTTGAGCAAGTGCACAGAGCTGCTGATATTTTTTTCGCGATTTTTATTTTGCTCTCAGTAAAAGTTGATTATAATGATGCTCTTTGGGCTTTTACACCCCAAGCTATAGCCCTGTAAACCCAAAAGTTGCAAGTCATACCTACTCCATAGAAAAACGAACGTTGAGAACCTTCGATCACTTACGAATACTCAAAATACACACGAAACAAGAGTTTTATTTTTTATTTCTTGGTCCCATGGTTTAATTTGTTCACATATAGGTACATCTAGGTCTCTTTGTAAACTATATTATAAAAAATGGAATAATTCATTAATGTACGAGTATCCCCCTTTCTGACATTGTATTTCAGTTCAATCCGTTCAGTACAGTGTCATTTTTCAAGATAAATACTGCGTTGATAATTTAGGATCAAAATGTATGTAAAAAAACTTAAAAATATAAGTCTTGATGATGTAAAAAGACAAAAGGTGAGGTACCAAAGTCTATGGTAGTCACGTGATGGTATGCTTATCTCCACTAGGCCAACACAACATTAGCCAGAGGTCATCCGAAATAGCAAAAGGATAGTGAAAAAAAGGAAGCTGATGAGACATAAGATTTCCTGCCAAGGGTTGAATGATATAATGGATAAATAAAGAAATGTATAATGGAGTAAGACCTGAGTCATATTTTTATTTGCAGTAAGGAATGTTTGTTTTGGTTTTAGTAATGATTCACATTATATTTTTGCCACTGCGAAATCTTGTAGTCCAACAAAGGATAGGTAATAAACATCAGACTTCGTTTTGTAGAGCAAATCCAAACTAACGGTGCGGCCTCCCTAGACCAGCGAATCGACTTACTGCCAAATAACTAGCGGATGGTCGTTAACCTCTATAGTGTTGTCTAGTGATTCATCATGGGAAAAAATATAGTTCCGGGTGATTTTTTAATTTTACCGAGAACACACACTGTTACAATCATATTTTGAGGAACATCGCTGAATTCAATTAAGAATGTTCTAAATAAGTACTTATCAGTAACGTGTTTTCCGTTCTTGGTAGTCTGGAAGAGATCGCTTTTAGCTATAAGGATACCACTTGTGGCACTAGCTCATTAGATGCTTTTGTTTCTGTACATTTTTCTATTTCTGGTGCGCACAATGAAGTTTTTCTTTAAAGGTTTTGTTACTTTTATATGATTTTAGTTTTAATTACATGTTTAAGTTGTTTTCTTAAAGAAAATTTCCGTTTCACCGTTTCGTTTCTGCCTGGTGCTAGGCAATAATATGGTTTAGCATTACGCCTGATACCGGGGCAGTAGAATTCGATATCGGTTACCCCTTACCTGCAGTAAGAGCCAGGGAACATGGAGGGAGCTAGGGGTAATGGGAACTAGAATAGAATGTTGGGGTTCCGACTATCCATCTTGAGTAATGTTAGGTCGTAGACGGGTGTGGTGTTGGGGACAGTATGCCGCTGTCCTGAAAGGAGAGAAAACGCTCCTGGAGATCCCTTAACTCTGCGTTAAGCACCGCGCTGAGGAAGACCAAAAGGTTTATGGGCATAATTCTAAATACCTCGACTGCGTCCCAACTCAATCGAATATCTTTAGAAGATTTTAATAAATACAAAAGTGGAGCGCGATTTAGTACGGATCTATCTATCTAAGGGTTTTTTACTAAGCATTTCTTTATATTATATATTTCTTTAGAATTTGATGCAACTAAGGTACGCTCAGTTGCGACATTATCATTACCCAACAAACTAATTCTTTAACTACCCACATATTTTGTCTAAAATAGCCCCGAAACGATGTCTTGCCTTATTTTAGCCTGCGTTGAACCAATTAACCGGAAATGAAGTAGACTTCCAAAACCCACACCTGCGCCTCTTTTCTGGCATGTTCGAGAAGATCTTGATTTATTTTACTTTTAAGAGATGTTTAACAGTGACTGTAATAATATCGATCGCGCCAGAAAAGGGGTCTTGATTGAATCAAACGATCCGAGTCGGGACAGTATTATGCAGGAGTATGCCAGATGTTTATTTCAGTCGCTGACTCGATGGTGAGGCATCATATGAGATCACCAGTTTACTTATACAAAGTAGCCCAAGTTTTTAATAAAAAGGTTGACGATGCCTTTTAAGAATTTTCAAAGTTCAATGCCATTAGTGGCAATTAAAAAAAAACATTATCAAACAAGTATCAAGAATCAAGGTCTTCATTCGTACTTCTGAATTACTCGTGCTCAATTTATACAACAATGGGTATATTTGTACAGACTACATGAGACATTTGCAAGCTTTACAAGAGAGTTAACCAATACAAGACGCATAAGAACACAAGTCAGAAAATTTCAATTAAAAAAAAAAAGAAAATTTAGTAACAAAATAAAGTCCAGGATGTCGGGTCCAGGGCAGCTTTGGCGCTCATTTTTTAAGTAATGAACGTCGTAACCTTAGTTGGTAAAGGGCAACTCTATTGCTATTCTAGTTTGGGTATATGTATTCCTAAAAGGATACAATTTGTTACAACTTACAAACTTTGCTTGGTAATACGCTGAACTATCTCTGTGTCTGTGTGTTATGGAGGAATACAATATATCAAACAGATCAGTGAGCTATTGGGAAAGTTATTGTATTGTATCAGCCGCACATAGGAATTTTTCAGAAAGAAAATATAAATTGTATTGTTCCATTGTTTTGAGATAGTGGCCAATTTTTTTTTATAATGCATGAAACAAATAACATCAAAACTGCAGAAAAACCAATAAATTTAAATAATTCAAACTAATCTTAAGAGTTCACTCTATCAATGGGAATAGTCCCAAAACACTGGCCCCATTACCACGTTGTACGGCAATACTCAGACGTTGGAGAAAATAGCCTGCGTTTTGGTCACATCATGTAGCGTCGACCAGACGAGATGAGAAATCTTTGAATATGTTCTTTGCCCCCGGTCCCTAAACATAAAGATACACGCGGACAGCGATTTATTTCCCCTATATGTATATCCTTGTTCTTGACCGTCTTTTTCTTTCTTTAATCCTTTACATCCTAAGATTACATGGAAGAGATCGCTTTTAGCGATAAGGTCACCAATTGTAACATCTATTAATTTATTTTATTTTATACTTCTTCAGAATTGTATTTCTGTATTGGTGTGGAGAGTAGAGAAGTATTTACTTAATCGGGTAATATCTTAATGGTTATGCTTAGGTCCAATAAAATGACCTAAATAAATCATGAATCTATATTAAATAAATCATGTACGCATCAATTGTACATACATTTGTATATTGCAATAAAGTATCGAGTACGTTGTTTTTGTTTTACTTATGGGGGATAACTCAGTCCGTCTACGTCTATTTCCATAGTATTGAGTACCTACTTGTAAATTTCCACTGCAACAAGTGGGTACTGGATACCTATCCAATATATACCTAGTTAATAACGTTGTTTACGCAAAATCTTACAATATTTTGCTTTCGAGATAAGAGATCTACGCGATGGTGACTCACAGTGATGAAATAAGACGCAACTAGATAGTAGTTACTAGTAGGTAGTAATGGGAATAATTACTCCGCATAAATAGTGTTAATGTGTAGTGTCAATAATTATAAGTCTGTAATATACCAGGATGTAGCTATTGTGTAGATGATTGGTTATAACTTGAAACAGCAATGCTTATTGGGAATACTTTCATAGGGTTTAAGTAAAATAATAAGTCAACACCCACATTTACTCACATTAATACTATAGTTTTACTCACATTAATTACAATGTTCACCAAATATTTATTGAGTCGAGTCGTCTCGAACGCTGGCACTCTACTGTCTGTGAGAAGCGGCTTCGCCTCGAGGTAAAAGCCCCACTCTGTATACTTCCCTTTCCATTAGCGCCTGATTGGTTGAAGCCGCGCTCACAGATACCACGTTTAGTCAATACACCAATTATATGAATTTTTAAGAAACAGTATATAATCCAAATTAAATACTCAGTATCGCTAACAATAGCTAAACAATCACTGCCCGTGGGAATGAAATTTCGGAAATAAAAACATAACGTAGTGTCTTGCACATTTGTGCATTGTGCCGATTCTGTTTTGAAGTTTTCTTTTTAATTTCTAGTTTACAATAAAGAGTTTCTATCTATCTATAAGTATAGCTATCTGAGTATGAAGTCCCACGTGCATTTCCTGTATTTGTTTAATACGTACTGGCCTTCGGAATAATTACTATACTCGTATATTAAGGCAAATGTCAACATTTTTATTAGTCTAGGTTCGAATTTGGAAGTTCTAATTCAATTTTCATGATTCATTACTAACTTGCTGGTATATCTCCTTCGCAGGAGGTTGTCTAGGTAGTATCAGGTATTCTGCCGCTGAGCAGTAGTGTGCCAACATTACTGTTATCAGATTTGAAGGGTACTGCAACTAGCGAAATTACTCATAACTCAAAGTAATGAGCACCAACAAGCGATGCCCTGGACTTTATTTTGGTACTCAAAGTTCTGTGTAGCGCCTCAATGGTCATGGACATGTGTTACCTCTTTCCATCAGGAGATCGTATCATGTCAAGTAAATACATAGGTATATGTAAATAAAAATAAAATAAAAAACTGATTAAATTTTATTTCTTCTACTTTTTTGTTTCTGGCGTCCCTCATTATGAATTTCTCAAGTATATCAATAATAATTCTTATAAAAAAGTGTGAGTCACAGTCAAAGTCACACAAGTTAGGTCAATGTCGAGCTCGGTCACGCCCTGGTAAAGTTGTGGTAACTTTACCACAACCTTTTATGGAAATTCGGAAGCGTCGGAGAGGTAATCTTTACTAGATTTTGTACCTATATATAATGTTATCACAGCCTTGAACATATTTCATTAGTTTCTAAAAAAAATACAATTATTTATATAGGTACAGAAACACTCGAAAAATGCAAGTTTCGGAAAATAATATAATGCGTAGTTTCCGCCGCTCCTAATTCGACTTCTTGTTGACTTTTATTCTAATTTTTAAGATAAGAAATGAATAGATATCTATTAATTTGTGATAATTATGCTCATATATATACATATATGAGTCATACGTAATAATAAAAAAAAACAATTTCTGTTTACTTCCCGCGGTTTGTCTGTCCTACTTTCCATACATTTTTGTGTCGTTTACGTAGTACGTCAATTTCGAAAATGTATGTGGTACAAGAATATCTAAAAATAATATATAAAAAAATCTTGTACATTAATGTACAAGATTTTTTTAAGGATACATCCCACGGTCTCCTTGGTCCATGCTCGTTATAAAGATACAACCCAAAGACTCCATGTCCGTGCTCGTTTTAAAGATATACCTACCGCAAGTGGATACTTCGAGGTCCATGCTCATCAAACATTTTTTTAAAGTTATTGTTTATAATAAATATTTATATTAATGGGATACAACTCACGCACTCCGTGGTCCATGCTCGTTATAAAGATACATCCCAAGGACTCCATGTCCATGCTCGTTTTAAAGATATACTACTAGAAGTCCGTGCTCGTCGAACATTTTTTTAAGGTTATTGTCTATATTATATTTTTAATTTAATAGGATACAACCCATGGACTCCGTGGTCCATGCTCGTTATAAAGATACAGCCTAAGGACTCCGTGTTCGTGCTCGTTTTGAAGATACAATCCACTTAGGTACTCCGGGGTCCTTGCTCGTCGAACATTACAGGATACATTCCACGGACTCCGTGGTCCATGCCCGTTATAAAGATACAGCCCAAGGACTCCGTGGTCCATGCTCGTTGTAAAGATACAGCCCAAGGACTCCGTGTTCGTGCTCGTTTTGAAGATACAATCCACTTAGGTACTCCGGGGTCCTTGCTCGTCGAACATTACAGGATACATTCCACGGACTCCGTGGTCCATGCCCGTTATAAAGATACAGCCCAAGGACTCCGTGGTCCATGCTCGTTGTAAAGATACAGCCCAAGGACTCCGTGTTCGTGCTCGTTTTGAAGATACAATCCACTTAGGTACTCCGGGGTCCTTGCTCGTCGAACATTACAGGATACATTCCACGGACTCCGTGGTCCGTGCTTGTCACAAGGATGCAGCCAAAGGACTCTGTATCCGTGCCCGTTTTAAAGATACATGCCACATGTACTCCGGGGTCCGTGCTTGTCAAACATTTTTTTAAGTTTAGCGTAATAAGGGGGCTACACGATGGTTAGCTGGTATAGTTATATTTAGAACTCGTCTGTGATATTTTATTTGGTAGGAATTTAATACCAACGTGTTATTTGCGCTTACATTAATCTTAATATTGAGATCGGTAAAGACAGAGCATAATTTATTTACACCTATATACGTTGATGCTTTGACCAAACTCGTTATCGAATTTTATTTTTCTCGATATTGTCAACGATCTTATTTTGGCTACTGGAGTCTGCGCATCTGGCCATTTTGTCAAGTTGAAACTTGTTCGACACACGTGTAATTATAGGGGGACAGTTTATTCAACAATTCGCTATCCATTATTCTCCCCCTAATGTAGGGCCCGTACCAAATTAAGTATTAATTCATTCAATCCAGTTTTCATTCATATGTAATTCAAAGTTTTTGTTATAAGCTCTGTAAAAAATAAACTAGGTTGGATGGGTGTTGGATTGAGAAATTTGAATAATAACAGCAGACCTCAGTTGAAAAAGAACTACGTTTGAATAAATTCAATGATATTCTCTTTTTTCTTTACTTCGGATTGTTATTACTTTTTCATATGTCAAAACTAGCGACTCGTCCCGGCTTCGCACGGTTAGTAAGAATGGTTATAGTAAGCTATCCTTAAATTGTAGATATAAGCCACCGCGGACTTTTTTGTAAATCTATAAAAGAGGAATATCCCACCATGCATTGTATTGTTATATCTCAAAGAGATTAATTAGGCAGCGTTTTCTCCCAGATGGCTTGACTTTTTCCGACACTTTCAATCATCATATTTCAACCAATTTACACAAAACCTTGACAAATTACATATCTAAACATTCCTCATGAATCACTATCTATTGGTGAAACTCGCATGATAATCCGTTCAGTAGTTTTTAAGTTTATCGCAAACAGGCAGACAGATGCGGCGGGCGACTTTGTTTTGTAATTATGTAGTTAAAATAAAAAAATATATAAAAAATAAGTTATAGGTACAAGGAGAGTTTCGATGCAGAAAAGTCATGTCGCAGTAGTGTGTTATTATTTTCTAAGACTTGTGTTTTTCGAGTGTTTATGTACAAAAATAGTGACGTTTTATTTATAAAATGCAGATTTACGCGCATGATTGTGGAAACGAGATATAATGTAAACATGACATTTCGTG
This sequence comes from Biston stratarius, assembly GCA_950106695.1. NCBI lineage: Eukaryota > Metazoa > Arthropoda > Insecta > Lepidoptera > Geometridae > Biston > Biston stratarius. Next base: position 35,605,651 of record OX467106.1, on the reverse strand, counting down.
ATGCTTCCTAATTTCCATCGAAGCTTGTTGTAAAAAGTCATCATTACGTTACTATGGCATGATTGGACTCTATCATGACTTAAAACTTAGGCTTTGACTTTGGAAACACAGACAAATGCACAATGTGCGATAAAAATAAAGAAGAAGGTAAACAAGGACTATGAACTGTGATTATATTTTAATGAGACACAACTAATAACTTTAAATAAGTACCTACCTAATTATAATAGTATTAGAATAAGATAAGGATATTTAAGTAGGTGTTACAAGTAATTAGGTGTATAATAATATAAATATGTACTATGTAGATTGTAAATAAAATATTATGAGATATTAGTGTTAGTTTTAGGTGTATGTATCTAATGACATTTATTAATTGTAATTGACGAGAAGAAATTACGTAAATATCTGTAAATGTACTAACCCGTCCTTTTACCTCCTCCGTGAATCCTATCTATAATAAGGTTGCATGGAAGAGATTGCCAAAACTATAGTCGGAGCAGGGGCGTAGCAACCGCCCTATCAGCCGTATCAATATGAAGCCCCCGTGCTACAGGGGCCCCAACAAAAGAATATAAAACTTGGCTCATGTAGAGCTATGAAATGAAAGTCGGGTAGAACGCCCCCCCGACATATTTTGATACAGGGCCCGTCTATGGCAAGCTACTTCAATGAGTCGGAGTCACATCACACATCATCAGCCATAGGACGTCCACTGCTGGACATAGGCCTCCCTGGGGGGTTTTGCCAATACTCGCCACGCTTGGCAGGCGGGTTGGCGAGCGCAGTTAAGTGATTGTTCAAGGAAGACGCTGCTGCCCATCTTCCGGATTACATCCCTTAGCCGACTCTTACGGCAACCACGGATAGAGAGGGTGGGGTACAAGTCTTACGCCGGCACCACCACGGCAACGGAGTATCCGATATAATTAAACGTAAGTAATCCCACATAAGTAAAACAAAATTGTGTTAAAACCACGTCAGTTACCATATGTAGGTACCCTGCTAAGGTAGGTAGATATCTTATTTTGTACTATTTTTGAAAACCAGACGCGGATATTGTAGACATGCGCGTGCGCACGTTTCGAACGTTGTCGCTCATTATTCTCCATTGTTATGGTTGCGTGACCGAACAGATAGCTAGATAAAATATTAATTAGCTATAAAAGTACTTCAACTACTCGATCAATCGATAGATTCTCCTTGAGCTAATAAACAAGAGGTTATGCCGCTTAACAATTCTGTCATGCGCAGCGCAGTGGGCGAGAGAATTATACAAGATAGCAGTGCACTTCAGTTGCATAAATACCTAGCTCAGACTTGACTGTATCTAATCACTAAAAAGTGACGGTAATATCGTTATTTTATTTTCCAATACTTGTGTTTTTATCGAGTAGCTTTGAATTAAATTAGTAAAGTGTTTATTATTTTGTTTATTATTGGGATATTTTTGGTTAAGTCTCGGCGATAAACATAATTATGTGATCAATTCGTGAAAGTTTAAAAATATATGTCTTTTAATGTTACTTCCTAAACTCTATCGAAGCTTTTAGTAAAGTTGCCACTACTTTACTGACTGGACGTTGATTTACTGTGTATGACTTAGACTATGACTATACTAACTACTACTTTATCTTTCCATCAAACGTTGGAAAATATTGAAATACGTACTGGTGACTGACAGACACTGGTGCGATGTTAGAAAACAAAAAAAAAAAAACATAAATATCTCGTCGACCTTGCTCAAAAACTAAGAACCTTGAAATGTCCTGTCAAATTTGTTGATGAGGTGCACGAGATATCTTGCTTCTTTTATATCACGTTAAATCTGATTTCTGTTTAACTCTCTCTCATTAATTACTAATAATATAATCGATATAAGCCAGTTTTTTATTAAGCGACATCGAAGGGCTTTTTATACTTTTTCGAAAATCAGGGATGTTTTTTACGTGGCTCTTGGCAATCTCTTTCCTAGTAAGCACCAACACTGATAAGCACAATCAACGAGCTACCATTCTCACTTCGAACCAAATCAATAATGTTGAGCGGTCAACCAAATTATATCCAGCTCTCACGTTAGTTCCATTCAGCCAGCTCGGGAAATGTCGTATATTGTGGGCATGTCGGAAATGATAGGCCTGATGGCTTGGGACGGCAGTGGGGTACCGATACTACGGTGGTCTCATTCCGGCTGGTAACGGTACAACAAGCGAACTCACGAATCTGTGGTACTAAGCTGAAGCATCTGCGATTACTGTACTTAGCTAGCAATGCCCATTGTAAGAAATGCATGTTTTGGGAAGTGCACCAACTGAAAAATGTTTATTTTGAACTTTGTGCACATTTTGGAAAGTGCACGTTTTGTATCTAACCCGTGCTTCATTGTCAAAGTGACTGGTACCTAATTTCACTGTGTGACTCATCATCATTGTAATTTAAACTGCTCTGTTAGCTTATTCGGTAGTAGCTCTGCTTCACGATTCATAGGGTATGGGTTCAAATCTTACACAGGATATACATAGATATTTGATCTGTGTTCTATTCTTTATCGCGTAATTTATTTATCGCTTTGACTAATACGCGAAATAATTTGCACAAAAATATTGTATTTTTCTTGTTTTATTCGCTTGGGATCGGTTGATATAGGTACCATTAATAAAAAAAATATGCATGTTGAACGACTTTTGGTGTTTTGCATATTTTCAATTCGAATGTTCATAACTACCTACTATTATGTTTTTATTTTTAAGAGTATATACCTACCCAGCCAGCTTAACTTGTTTTACTTTGTACAGGTTTAGGTATTCTTGTCACATTTTTAACAGATCCGACGTTCGTCGTCCATTGCCGGTGCTTCTGATCCGATCGTTCCAGCAATCTAACTACAGTTTCATTATGTAGGTACCAAGAACTCCCATGGGTTCCGACATATCTGCCATCGACGACTAATTGTTTTCTAAGCTCCAGATGATATTGATTAAAAAGCGGTCGTGACCATATCTGTGAAGTGTGCGAAAGCTGTGACCGCGCTATTCCCATGCCACTTGAGCCCCAAGATGCCATAATCTTTTTTGAATTCTATGAAAAGCAGACGTTACTTTCCATAAGCGTTAGCTTCACTTAATTTTTTAATACTTATTTTAATGCGTCGACATCATATTATCGATATGATTAAAATTATCCATATAAATAAATATAAAATAAAAAAATTAGATTCTGAAAACAGGAGAGTATACCGGATTCTCTCAGAAGTAGTTAATGAATCTAGTAGGTATACTTGCATCAAAATTTAATTAATAAAAATGCGAGTCTAATAAATATCCTTCTTTTTAAAGTCAGTTAAAAAGTCAATGTTATATTAAAATCTCGTGAATGGCAAGCCCAGTAAGTACCTTGACTTGGCTCAAGAGATAACCGCATGTGAAATGTAGATTCGACGATTTTTGTCCCGATAGTCATCATGATGAACACTGAACAGCCTTATAGCGAAGAGTCGCCACCAACATCATAAGAAGATCTCACTTAGCTTTTCACAACATCAGCCACAGGACGTCCACTGCTGGACATAGGCCTCCTCCTGCGGGGGTTTTGCCAATACTCGCCACGCTTGGCAGGCGGGTTGGCGAGCGCAATTAGGTGTGATTGTTCAAGGAAGACGTTGCTGCCCATCTTCCGGATTACATCCCTTAGCCGACTCTTACGGCAACCACGGGTAGAGAGGGTGGGGTACTATTCTTACGCCGGCATCACCACGGCACTTAGCGTTTGGGTCAAGGGTTAAATACAATAGGCAGTGATCCTCGGAACGGCACGCATTCTTAGAAGGTTCCTTTCTATGGCGTAGCCCATCGATAACTTGAGCCCTGCCAAGCGTCAGTTTTAATTAAAAAAAAAAAAAATAGGGAATAAAATAAAAAGGGTGAAGTAATAAATAGATTGTTACCTAGAGGTTTTCGATAGTACTTTTTTCGTAGATTAATTTAGACGTTTAGACAATTCGCAGCCTTTCGCCGCTGTAGGGTGGTTAGTGAAGGTTAGTATGCGCCCCGTCTTTGGCGAGGCCGATCGCGCAGGAATGCAGCTCCGTTGCAACTGTTTGTACTTTGGACGCAGTTGCCCACGGACGACGTATCTGCGGGTGAATGAACCGGCTGATTTGGAAAACGCAGCAGGAATCCTTATAGTCTGTTTTTTTAAAGATTCCAATTAAAGAGACGATCAAAACTCCCATGAGAGAGGTTACATTTTACGGTCCAATAAGTCTTGTATCTAACTAGCCTAGCTAACTGCGAGTTTTTACAAGCTTAGCTTTTATTTAACTTGCTATATTTGATAGTTTGTTTAGATCAATTTTTGATAATTGAATAATAACTACGTCCTCTTGAAACTGAGTTGAAATTTGACAATCTAGTGCTGTGTCGATGACATCGCATTTTATGATAAGCATGACGTGATTTTACTTCAGGGTTTGGCTTCAGACGAAGGAACTTGTCGCCGGTCAACATAGACACAAAATATTGTTTCTCCATTTACTTTTGATTGCCCGATTACGTTTGCCTGGCAGCTGAACTCAGGGTTGAGGGGGCCACGGACGTCCTCAACGGTCAACAACACAGACACTAAAGACATAAATAAGAGCTTGTTTTAAAAAAATAAGATAGCTCTTTATTGTTCACACGATAAAATATAGAATATTAAAAACAGAAACAGTTTAATAAAAGTGCATCAATAAGCGGCCTTATCGCTTAAAATCGATCTCTTTCAGGCAACCTTAGTACGGAACGGATTTGTGGTAACAGTAAAGGACGAGGTGTGCTACAGTCGGAAAAATCAAAAGTACTTTTACTCATTAAAAGCCAAGGATAAAAAGAAAACTTTCGTCTTTTTAAAAATTACATCTTTCTATCTGGGATGGTATTCATTTTAAGCAGATTAATGCTTATATCTGTCAGTGACATGAGAGTGAAAAAGGCAGAAACCAAAATTGTCACATAACTATTGGGGGCTTATTTTCTAGGAGCAACTCACACGTAACGCAGCCGCGTTTACAAAACGCGGCGATATTTGAATTGAATTCGTGTAGAATGGTATTCTATATGACACTAAAACGCAACGAGATATGTAACATGCTTGTTTTGAACTGTCAATATAAACTTCACAAGCGTATAACTATATAAACGTTACAAGAAATCTTATTTGAGTTAGAGAATGAAGGCCCAAGCAAACTCTTTTAACTTGCACCAAAGTAAATCATGACTTAGCGAAGGTGACATCGCATTCTTGCCAAGTACATGCATAAATAACTCTGAAAAGTAAAGACGGTCTATAAACATTGCATAATCACGTAGAATAGTGATCTCATGCTTAATTCCATTACTTATGCGATATTTTTTTTTTTAGAGTGATGCACTTTTGTTTCTGTTTCCTTGTAGACTTTTTATATAAAACGTTGTCATGATGGCAGAACATAAATGAATGATTATTTATTGCAGTAGTAGAACTTTATCTAAGTAACAGATCAAAGCTGAGTTGGCGTTTATTACTTTGGAACATTCGATGGTTAGTCGCATAAGTCCTGTAATTTCGAAGATTCGCAGAATTATTAAGAGGCAGATTGAAGAGTGTTTATTCGTTATACGTATTCGAAAAATGAGGTGAAATAATTTTTGTTTTCTACAATTGTGATCAGAATTAAAAACTGATAGGTATGGTCCATATCACAAAAGATAAGAAAATGGAAATACGAAAAATTTTACATGCGGGCCGGCTGTAACAGTTAACAGAGTAGGTACTTCTATATATTACTAATTTAGTTAAGTATATATATTTGACAAAAACGATTTTGATTGGTTACATAGAAAGCTGTTTCGAACTGGATTCCAGTTGGAGCTTGTGCTTGTTACCTTTCCGATCCAGAACGTGTCGTAAATTATCAGTGACAAGTGAGAGCAACCAGGAAGTTCTTTGGTGTACCAAGCCATGTTTGGGTCAATGCACAAAGGTGCCGCCTGCGACCATCTATGAGGAGAGCGGATCAGCGACCGCACCGAGTAACGGTGCTGCTTTCAAATGTTTTAGCACAGCTATAAAACGTTAGCTGTTAAAATTAGTCAACACTCTATATTGGAAATGTTCTTGATAGTTTAAAAATAAACATCGTAATAAATATGATGCAAGTTATAAGTGTAATTGAAGTGTTCTTTGACTTGAAATACATTTGACAAAGGTAAAAATATTTGTAATTTCGAATGACAAAAAATTTAACTAATATATTTTACCACTGCACTGTAGGAATTCTGCTGGCTCACTGCATTTACATATCATCATGACACTACGAGATATAAATAAATACCTGACGAAAAAACCTGAATTTGATACGAAATCGGGCTCATCCGTTGCGGAATTAACAACGTTTTAGTACAAATGCACCTGTGATAGTTATTGGACTAATTCAAAGAAGCCGAATGCTGATAGAAGTGCCGATATGCATGTGTGCCGCACTCATACGCTCACTCCATGTCTCGTTTATCAAAGCTTGCGGTTTCCACTTATTCCAAATAGCTTTTCTAAACACTGTTATGTTGATGTTTAGTCATTGCGTTAAATAGTAACGGTTTGGAATTGAACGGTGCGTGCGAAAATGCGGCCAATCGATTCGTGCAAATTTAGCTCGAGTAAACAAGCAAGCCGAAGTAACAATATCAAGTCTACCATGCCAGCTTTTGAAATAGAAATGATTCTAATTGGAATTTTAAGAGCACATGAGTCATATATGTTGTTTATTGCAGAGCTTTCAACGACCCATCAACGGTCCGTTCGCGACCGGAGTGAAGTTGGCAACCAAATCTAGTATAACACGATCAAACTAAGATGACCTTTTAGTAAAGTCAGCGGGCGACGTCGATATGACCTCAGTTTGTCTTAAAACATCTACAAATGTATTACAGGTGGTTTCTGAATTTAATAATGATAACATACTGCAAAAATCCCAGTAAAACCCGTTAAAACAAAATTATGACATACCTTCTCCTTAATCATGCAACTAAACTTACTGAAACCTAAATTAAAATATGTATAGGCTTTCAGATAAACATTATTTTAGACAAGTCTAAAAGATATATAACCCTAAAATTCAGGTTGTAATGGTTGAGCTGATTTGAATGAAATTTTACACAGATCAGTTTATTTATTACCTTAGATTAACATTTAAGCTACTTTTTTATCCCGATAATTTTATCATACTTATAATGGTATAGCTTTAACAAAGTCTTCTCGAACGAGCACCGACGTTCAGCAACTAACGTTGAAATTGTAGGTCCAGGTTGTTTATGCTATATTTTTTTAATAACAATAACCGTGACAGAAGCCTTCGGGCACAATAGCTCTAACACTAGTGCTGTCCACACAGATCATACAAACTTACTATTTTGAATATAACATTTTTAACAATAAGAATGACTGTATAACGTCACATTATTATTACAAGTGTGAAGGTTTATGTGTTCGTACGTGTGTAAGTATGTTTATTATTACTTCACACTGTAGGATTAAATTTCGAAGTACATACCCTGAACTTTGATTGAAGCAACATTCTAACTATATTTCCCTTTTTCCTATTTTCCACTTCGGTATTTCAGGATTTTAGACCTTTAGAGGTCAACTTTAGGGTTGAATGACTTTTAGACCGGAGTTTATTGTGTTTATTTTAAAGTCTATACTGCTTACTTATCGTTTTTATTCAATTTGTAGCATTTATCAGGAGATAACAGGTGTTAAATTACCAACAGATAATGTTGCATCTGTAAATATTGCGTTGTTTATATTTTTAGCTAAAGATTTTGGCCTAGTTCAATAACCAGACCACCTTGAATTTATTGTTGTTTTATAGCTTTTATATACTGGCTTTCATATTAGAGCCGTGGGGTATTTATTACAGAGTGTTTTAGGTCACATTTTATCTTACTAAATGCGCTTAGTCGAAATCGTCTCTGGCAATATTGATATGTCAGTTTTAAAGTTAAATAGCTAATATAGTGTTTTTACTTTAAAATTCAGTAAGTTTTGTTCGTTAGTCGTGATTTTACTGGGATTTTTGCATTATGTATATACATATATTAAAAATTAATAAACAGTTACACATTACAGAAGCCACTTGTGATAAATTTATGGTACTTTTTTTTAGAAACGAAGTCATATGTATGATGACTTCTAACTTCACATAAAAGTTATCTTAATTTGGTCGTGTTATATAAGTAGGTAGCTAGATTGCCAACTTCACACCGGCTCGTTCGGGCAGCTGCTGAAAGTTTGGAAGATACTGCGACGGCTATGAGTTAGAATGCAATTTTCACTTGAGTTTTATTGATACTTATTATAATGAATATTATAAAATATATTACTTTGTAGTTGTTAAAGTAACTTTAGGAACTTTATTCTTGTGGCTAATTGTTCAAATTTTTGTTTTAAAATTTAAGTCAAGCGTAGTTCAGAACAGATTTTTTTAACCTTCCTTTAAAAATATTTTCTTGTTTTCTATAAATATTTTTTTTGTACGGCAACAAATAATTTTGTAATTACACGTGTCTAAATAAGATTTATGTTAAGTCATACTCCATCTTAGTAAGAAGTTTCAGAATCTCCTAATGTCGCACAGATAACATTTTAGAGATGTACCCATAAGTAAAAGTTGCTTATAATAATGAGTACAAAAACGTACTTATCATTACGAGCAACTTTTAAGCTTGAAGTGTACTTAGCTGGAAAGGGTTAGAACCTTGTAAAATTATCATCTCATAATAAAACTGTGCCTCAGAAAATAGGGCTATATTTTGGACTATTTTCTAGTGGTATGCAAATCTAGATGGCGCCACTTGTTGTGCGTGTTTCATCCTATTTCGGCTTTACGTTGGCTCGTAGTAATAAAGCGTAAAATCAATATGCACTTGAGACTATAATCGGTGACGCCCCTTTTTTTGGAGTACATTTTCGTTTCTTCATGATGAATGACGGAGTGGTCGAAGATGGTAAACACACCTAGCCTGGAACAGAATTGGCTTTCAAGTGAACTTGCTAGACATGCGACATATTTCCAATTTGAGGGTGGTGGCTAGCCGGCCAAGTACTAAAAAAAGATTGAATTTAATGCGTATGCTATTGAATTACTAGTAAGTAATTATATTTTTTTTAATTGTCATTTAATCATATTGACATATTTCATATTTGACATTTTACTATATTGTCATATATTATGATTTTGATATTATTTAATATGAGTGGAATAATGACCTGTAACTTTGGTTTTATCAATAAAGGATTTGTATATTTATATATTTGTAGCACCATGCTATGGTTTCCTCGCGATATTTTCCTTCGCCGGCAGCTGAAACTCATTGTTAGGATTTGAACCCCGGCGTGCGAACCGACCGCACTAACCACCGAGCTATCATCGCTACAGAATAAAGAAACTTCGCTGCTCACTTCGAACGTCTTGTCGAAAAACGAAGCTTTTAAGGATATATTGACGCTCCAATTGTACCCTTCGGTAGAGGTGTAGGAAAGTATCAATTGTTGACACAGTGTGGGTCAACTTACACGCTACACTAATTACACGCTACGGAGAATAATAATATAATCGAGGGTTGTATGTGAGAAATGTGCAATTGTATGCGGCGTATATGGACACAGGGTCATCAAATGGGAAGCAACTAGCCCGTATAGGTCGTGACTTTTATAAGTCTCCTTCATATTATGTTTATTTTGATTATCAGCAGTTTCGTCAATATTAATCACTGTTCCGGCGTTTTTTGGTACAGCAACAATAGAAGTTCTTTGAATTCTGTTATTTTGTTGGCATCCTTCCGACACGAAGCACGCAAATAAAATTGCAAACAAACAATTGATTAAAAATAGTTTTATAATCGTTTTTAACATACATATAGGTATTATTCGAGATTAAAAATATTGAAATGTTTATCTGATTAGTTCACATAAGTTAGTTAGTTGGTTCACCAAAGAAATTATATAATTATTTAATATTAATTATATGTCTTCGTCACAAACATGCCGACGTTAACAGGCCTATTGGCCAGACGAAAACAGTTTTGAGGGACGAATGCAAATAATTCGAGCCGTGAAGAAGTTATGTCTGGATAGGAATTAGGATCTTCGCCACGTAAATTTGACCATGTTCCCTCATATTATGTTAATCCAAGGTACGATCTTGATAAATTACATCCAAATCCGTACAATCGTTTCAGTATAAAAAAATAACAAACTTACAGACAAACTTTTGCATTTATAATGGTAGTGTAATGTATGTGTAATGATGCACAGGGTATTTCGGAGAAGTATGGCAATAAACTTTTTTCTACCCTCTCCTCCATGCAAAATTAATCTTGAATTTTTTATTTTTTACTTTAATATTTTCCTAATTTGGAACAATTGGTTATATTAATTTTGATTCCCGTAGTCAGTTGTTTCATTGATGGGTAGTTCAGCATCCTTACACTTCTCCGAAACAACCTGTATACATTCTCGTATCTTTGAGGAAATATAATAAAAGTCAGGTACTCTTTTTAACCGACTTCAAAAAAGGAGGAGGTTTTATGTTCGACTGTATGTATTTTTTTCTAGTGTGTTATTGAATTATACTAGCTTGTTGAAATAAAGACAACAATTTATCTTCCGTCTGACGAATGGCGACCAATTCTGCAAGATCTATCTGCTATGCGACACATTGCTCTCTCATGTATCATGTCATGTCCAAGACTTATTGCTCTTATAAATTAAATATTCTGTGTAACGTGACGCATGCTCTTAAAATTAACCTGTCATTCTACGCCACTGATAGGTACTTATTATATTATCTGGAAAATAGACCTCGGATATCACTTAATCGATTTCTTGAGTCTTATATTTAAACTGACCGTAAAAATAAATTATAAACTAATATTCTTGCAATTAATAGTTGTATCTACTATTTAAAAATTATGAAAAACAAAATCAACAAGGAGAGAAAATTTGGCCAAAATGTTGGCAGCATTGCCACGCGGAATTCTGAGGTTTTGACCGAAGTAGATGCCAGCATTCCGGTCACCTGACGCATCCTCCAAACATTTGGCCAGGTCCCAGGCCAGGCCAGGTAGTTTGTGTCCGGACGAATTTGTATAAGATTTTCATTCTTGACAGTAGTTTCGTTGTACTTTTTATTACATTTATAGTAACTTTGTAAGTAAGTATACAACTTAATATGTAACTACATTATAGGGACCGTTCAGCAGGAGGTCGTCTAGGTAGGTAACACCGCAGTACCAGATATTCTGCCGCCAAGCAGTAGTGTGTAAACATTACTGTGTTTTGATTTGAAGGGTACTGCAGCTAGCGAAATTACTGGGCTGTTGAGACTTAACCATCCAAAGTCTCAAAGTAATGCACCAAAGCAGCGATGCTCTGGAATTTGTTTTGCTATTCAAAGTTTTGTGTATCGCTGCAATGGTCATGGACATGCGTTATCTCTTTCCATCAGGAGAGCGTCTCGTTCGTCTCATTACTTCTAACATTAAAAAAAACCATAAGGTAAGATTTCCTTATTGCAGTTATCACTGCAATAAAACTTTTGCAAACCTCATCAACTTTGTTTTAAATTACGATTAGTTATTGTTCAAAGTAATTCGCAATCGAACAATAGGCAGGCGTGTTCACGATTACAGGCCTATAACAAAGGTGTTATCAAAGTACAGTTCCGAACGAAATGCTAACCGACGATTAGATCGTACATTGACCGCTGAGTAACATCAGACTCGATAACCCAACTTGGTCTGTAATGCTTTTATTTCTGAACTCTCTGGTGGTGCACTCACGTGCGTCATCCCCAGTGGTCTCCACAAATAAATATACATAAATTAACATATGGTCTCTTCTCGATATGATTGAGACCGTGCGAGTCTCGCATCTGGTTTTTCAAAACTCTCCAGTTCTAACACGGCTGGTAACATTTTCTGCACGATTTTACAAATGAATTTATAGAGAAATTTACACTTGTTTGTCCAAATAACAAGATGCTACAATGCTGCATTGTGCTAAATTTAATGTTGTAAGAGCATCTACTTTCATGCAAGTTAGTCGTGCTCTCGTTGAAGCAATTTCTCGCTCTTATTTGAAGCATTTTGAACAAGACAATAGAAGCGAGCGTCTCTTGTGATTACTGCAGACATGCGCAAAGTTAAAAGAAAGAGCATATGGATCAGCTCAAGTCAAGTGTAAGCAACATGGCAAGTCATTTGCAAAACAAAGAGAAACGGGGTCGAAATAAAAATATTTACGCGAGCTTGCTGACTCAAGCGCCGCTTTGTTTGTACGGAGGAATAACCCTTTTACAGGAAAATAAATTACTGTCAAAACAGGACCAAGCTATGCAACATAATGCACAGAAGTGCATCAAACTAATAAACAGTAAAACAACACAACGTTTACAATTAATAAAGTATTAATAATAAAAAAGTGCAAAAAAATACTACATGCAGAAAAAATGTGTTTGTTGTCGCTCCTAAAAAGCCTTGGCTCTACAATATAACTAAAAATGGTGATTTTGGGCAAATCTATTGTTTAGAGTGGCAAAACTAGTATTTGTGATCGCTGTCTATAAAGCAATAACTTACAGAGGTTTCTGTGATAACATTGTAAGACGCGCTTTGTCTTGTCTTGGTTTGGGAATATACTATATATTTCGAACTTAAATTCCAAATTCAATGTGCGGTATCTTCATGACGGGTTTTCTTTTATGCCACAGGTGGCAATCAAGCAGACGGGTTTGTTACCGTCAGGGTGACGGTAACAATCTCCGTCGCCTATGGATATCAGCAGTTTCAGGGACACTACGTTGCCGACCTATTAAAATCCTACAACACGCCCTTTGAAGAACCCAATGTTGTAACTCAATGGGTAATCGGGCGAAAGCACGACAGAAGTGTTAGTAATCACATCATCCAACATTTCGATTCCCATTGCTTTGTCGCTTAATTTCGATTAATGTCTAATTTTCATTCCAGAACATTTTCAAGATAATATTCGAATATCCATTTATTTTGCTTAATTTTTTTTATGAGCAATACTGCCTTAGATCATATCTAAAAGTACGGTCTTATAAACTAATATTTTAATAATAACAGCTTACCCATTGCGACCTTTGTCATTGAGGTACCGAAGTATAAACATATACTTATAGATTAAATATCTACCCATAATCATTTTGTGGATACATACAAAAAATTACCTAGTACCAATGCCACCGCAGCAGGCGTAATGTCGCGCCGGACGTGATGCATTAGCGTAATAAAATAATGACATTTGACATCCGACAGTGCCTGACTCAAGTGCTTACTATATTTAGGTAACTTCTGCCATTTGAGCAAATTTTCACGTCACAACGTGATCGCAAATATTGAAGATGCAAAACCTAATACATATTTATATGGTAAAAACCGCACTGCAGTATGCCGGAAACTGTACAGCAGTTAAGGAAATAGGTATAGAACAGTGAACTGTATATACAAGGTTTTACGCTTAGGGTGTACTAAGTCAAAAGGAGTTTATTGTACCTACTCATTATTATGAACAACTAAGGGCAATTCTTTGAAATCTTAAAAAAATCCAGCTACTATATGGAAGAAGTACGACCTTTGACTAAATATTTGGAGCAGGTGATTTTCTTGCGATTGGCATAATTATGAGTACCTACAATAACTGTTTTTCGGCTTAATACGTATTAAGCTTATAATACTGTTTAAAATTCACCACGGAGTTAGTGGAGCGTATCAAGAATTATCAAGATATTTAACATGAATGCCATACACACAATATCAAGTATGAGGTTATGAACAGGTCTACGGTGTAATCGTTTTCTATTCCACATTGTTGAGCCTCTCAATGAGCCGACTTATGACTCACAATACTCAATGAACATGATACTTAATTGAAGCGGTTGTCGGCATGCCATAGCTCACCAGCTGATTCTCAGCAATTATGTCTGAATATTTACATACAATGTTTTATGGCTGTGTTAACAGTAGCGACGAGTCCAAGCATTTCATCCTCTACACAAGTAACTACTTACTCGCTCTGAGATATGCCTATAGCGACAGTGTAATAATAGTGAACGCTTTAGTTGGGTCTCGCTTGCTTGAGTAAAAAACATACTCAAAAACAAGCGTCGTCTTTTGATTAGAAGATTCACTACTACGAAATATGTTTTTTTATATTGTTATTTCCGTTCCACAGTCACCAGGGTCCGTGACCTTTGACAACTTAACATAATATTATTTTATAACTAAAAAGTAAAAGTCTATGTGTATCGCTGCAATGGTCTTAGAAAGGCTTTATCTCTTACCATGAGGAGAGCATCTCATACGTCTAATTACTTTTACATAAAAAAAAACAACTGCTGCATATAATCAATATTATTTACCGAATTTCGAATCTATAGAAAAAAGTAGCCTATAGGCTTGTTTATTATGAAAATTTAAATGGACAAGAATATTTTAACGACGAATATATTCGCCTTTCAGATAGAAATTCTTTATTGTGCACACAAAAAATAGAAATAAAAAGTACAGAAAACAAAATAATTTTATGAGCTAGTGCCACAAGTGGCGACCTATGAAAATCCTATAATTCTTCGTGAAAATGGGAAAACAGGCAGAATGACAGAGAGATAGAAATTATAATATTGGTATAGGATACAATACAATTAGACCACGTACTAGGCCCATTAAACATTTTATGCATCGATAGATCTTGTAGACCAGTTATTGAATACTTTATTTGTTTTTATTTTTATTTTTCATCAGACAACACTGAGAACCTATCAGAATTGCCATGGAGATACTGCGATCATATCACGATATGAGGCTGATGGATGACAAAAGTGACAAACGATAAATGCAAAATGAGTGGCACACCTTAAAGATTGCAATGTCTTCGGACAGTCATCGTCAGCGGTTATTTATACACAAACATGTTTTCAAATTCAAATTCAAATCATTTTATTTGTCAGCTTGGATAGCATAGGATTTTATTGTAAGTATAAAACGTGTAGCCATGCTGCACCCATTTGGGCATACAAATAATAATTAAATACTAAAAGTCCATATAAATATTTAAAAATCAAACTAATGTAATGTCAATATTATTCAGAATATCAAGTCATTAATTAATTTAAAATAATTTATCTAATAAATGTATTTCGAGATAATGATCTAACAATTTGAACTCTACATCAAGGTAGGTATGTAACGTGAAACCTAGATTATACCTCTAGACTTTACACGCAACTATCTTCTATCTCAGGGACGGTCCGAGGGGTGCATCGTGTCCCGTGTTTATAGTAGGGGAAGGTACTAACCAAACCCCTAAATTGTAGGTGCCAACTCGGCTTCGTTTTCGGGAAATCGCCGGTTAAAGTTGGGAGTCTGCTTACTCGCCTTGTTGTGTTCAACCCTTACGGTACATAAGCAGACTCCAACCGGCGATTTCTCGGAAAACGAAGCCGTGTTGGCACCTACAATTTTGGGGTTTGTTTGGTATCTATCTACCCACACTGTAAGCCCGCGGAATGGGAGCCCGTACTTTGGGAGCCACCTTCGTCTGGGTCGACCCTGAGGTCGCTTAAATTATGGAGTCCAATCTGCGGTGACCTACCAATTTAAAATTGTTTTTAAGTTACATTATTATTTCGGAAGTTCATCCGCAAGCTAACGCCTGAATCAATCAATTATTATTATTTTATTGTTAAATTATATCTAATTTTGTCCTTGACCAAGTAACAACGACCTTTTTTCCTTAACTCGAATTTGTAACTTTTATTAATTATCACTAAATATTTACTAAACTTTTAGCTTTCATTGCTTTTGACTGAATATTTGATTATAGTGCTTATGCTTCACTCGAGTTGTAATTTTCCTAATTTGATTCTTAATATATTGGTGCACACTGTGTTGGCAGACTAAATAAATAAATATGATGTATATACGTACCTATGTATTTACGTGTGTTCTATTGTAGCGTCGAAAGTATTCATCCGATTTTGGTGAATGAGGTGTCAATCGATTCATTAATGCTCCGAATGATGAAAACAAAAGCCAATCATAAAATTGTAGGCAGAGCTTATTATATGTAGTATCTGGTTGACCGAGCATTGCTCGGCTGAAAACTTGGATAAAACGACATTTTCTGAAAATGAAACCTAGCTAGATCGATTTTTCGCCCCCGAAACTCCCTGGATACAAAATTTCATGAAAATCGTTGGAGCCGTTTCCGAGAATATATATATAATATATATACAAGAGTTGCTCGTTTAAAGATATAGATAGATATGACGTATTCGTACCTACTTGATAACAGCTGATAGCAGTCCACGTGAGTGGGCAATCTAAAGTGATATGTCGCGATAACTCACATTTCTATACCAATGGCGTTTATATTGGCGCCTACAACATGAAATGTGATAAAAGATAACGTCAATGTCGAGTTGTGTTCTGTACGACACCAGTTGCATAGAAGCTGTTAAAAATATAATTCTATCTCAATGTGAAATGGGCACGACAGAAAAACTTTCTAGCCTAAAAAGACTCTAATTTTCCTCAATATATTGCAAAGCTTCCATCGTGTACGTTACCCGAGGGGCTAGCAATAGAACTTCATTCTGAGATTTACGATAACGTCAGAAAAATTTATGGAAAGTGGGACAGCGTAAATAGGTACAAACTGCTTCTTTTTACACAGTTGACCATCGTTTACGTACTTATACGTAATTATTGTAAATTAATATGCTAGAGCCACTGAGGGTGTAGCATTATACTCAATTTGAGAAAATACTCTCGGAAAGTTTTCGATATCATAATGTACATTATTATAATAAATGGATTGCGTTACAAGTGGGCGTAATCGGAAATTATAACTAACCTGAGGTGGAAGCTATTTTTCATACATTTTGACAATGAAGTTGTACTGGTATGTTCCCTAGTTGTCTTTGGTATAAAAAAAATACGAAAGTACTTTTCTTAATTGTCATGTTAGACAGACTCTGTAAAGCTTAGATTCAGATTAGATCAAACTATAAGGAAATTAAACTCTATAAGGTAAAAAGAACGGATAAAATGTTGCATAGAGCACAGTTGAACACCCCTTGGCCCGATAATAATTATTACGTGTCTATCTATAAGTACACACACAAATAGCTTGACATATTTTTGTGCGTGTAGTTGTAAAAATTGTAGGCTAAAGAAATCTTTATTTTCTTCGCAACATTCTATTGGTACTTTTTTCTGTGACTTTCAAGTATAGAAACATTATGAGGGTGATATAAAAAAAACACTGGAATATTTACCTACAACAATACAATTGACGTGTGTGCCGATTAAAATACTAACGATTAGATAAAGCGGCGTTATGGTATACATAATTATTATTCAATACAAACTTGTCTGTTTTTTTATTGTTTTGGCATCGCGCTTTCTGCATTTTAGCTGTGTTAAGTAGTCCATTGTTTCAACATAAATTGCTGTATTACGTGCCCGGGGTATGCCCGTGCTGTATTACGAAATAACTTTTGTAGTAAAATAAAGAAAACTCTTTTTAGAAAGTCACTTACTTACTATACAATTATTTTTATAAATGCCCTGTCGCTTCATTCGTTCATTGAAAATGATCGTAAGGAATATCATAATTTACATATACATAGGATAATGTTTATGTAATTGTATTTTTTTTTAAATAGTTTTTAAGTCTGCCTCTATCATTTTGTGCTTGATTTAAGATATCAGAAGATATCCCTCTGAGATGAGTAAAGCTAAACCTGAGTAAATACTCCGAATAATAAAAATACAAATTTCATGTTGTAAGTAAATACAAAAATAGCGTTATCTTTCGTCAATGAAAAAATCAATACCTACATATAAACTTTCACACAAATGCGGATATGTTCATGTATACTTGAAGACCTTGGCTGCGCTCTGTTAATTATAATGGGCACCTGTACAAACTGAACTTAGAACTGTAAACTTTGTTTCCTATATATGATGATCAATAGAAATCATAAATACTAATGGCATAAAGCCACCTCATCTGCAGACTGAGCGGTGAAGTCAGAGGACAAGTATTAGCGGCATGGGTCGCTAAGAGATCAGCTAGGTCCGGTTAGTCAGTCCAGGGCAAGGACTTTGTGCGGCGCAGGCGCCTCCTGCTATCTTAGAACGAACCTAAGAGGGCCAGGTCCCCCCTTTAATTAGGCTGTAGTCGTGTCGGACGCGTAATCAAATACTGTTTTGTTGATAACATTCTACACTTACATGTAGAATTTATAAATATTTTAAACTGACGACTTGAAATATAATAAACTATTAAATATAATATATTTTATCCGGAATTCAATCAGAATCGATATAAATAGGTAGGTACAGATCGAATGAGACTCACCACCGAATGTCTTAAAGTAATGAGCGCGGAGTTGAAAAAATCGTTGATTTTAGTGAGAATTTTTAAACAGTAAATTATTTCCTACAGAAAACTTCTTGCCGTTACTACATTTCAGCACGATATAAAAAAAAAATAACTTTAATTTTTAACCTACTATGACAGGTTAGGTTAATCTCATTGTTTATGAGGTTTATACCTTCGTTTCCATTCATATTTCATGAATATCAAATTGACATTTGCACACCTCATGTGAGGTTTCTTATGGTTTTTTTTTTATTTTTTTTTTATGGCATTTGTGTTAACATTTTTGCCAGTGACAAGTAGGAGGACGTTTAAAATTTTGAATTTAGAACTGAAAAAAGGAAAATATCTTAATATTATATACACACAATTTTATTATATATACTTATATACATACAAACACAAACAAAGCTAATATATTACAAGAATGAGAGCAAATAATACAAATGAAGATAGATGGAAAATAAAGATAAAAGGAAAAGAAAAATTTTTTTTTTTTAATCTTATTTAAAAATATGAACTCAGAAATTAAAAGAATAGAAAAAGAATTTATATCATACAGAATATTATCTATATGAATAGGTAATGGAAATTTGTTTCTTATGGTTTTGTAATATAGAATCAAAATTAAATCGAAATGTTTTGCCTAAATTCAAGCTAATCAATATTTGAATGTGTTAGAGTTGGTTTTGTTTTTCAAACTAGGTAGGGTTCAATGGTCATGGACAGCATTTACCTTTTACCATCAGGCGAGCGTCTTGTTGGTTTTAACAATAAAAATCCTTGGCAGGCATGGCGAGCATTGTTCTAATAATGTCTACCTATCACGCAAAATTTTGATCCAGAAAAGGTTACGCTGAAAGGTAATAATATTTAGTAAGGTAAAAAAAGGCTCATTACACTAGTTATTTTGAACAAATTTTAATATAGAACCATCTCTCGAAAAAATCAGTTCCTGTTCCTACAGAATTACGTCCGAACGTACCTATGACGTCCTGTCACAGATATGACTGCTCATTGAATACTTAATCCGAGTAGACCTGCCCCGTCTCCTTAATGTGCTCCCTCACCTATATCGCGATTCGATATCGCCGATATCGATTACTTAGTTAAATATTATGATAATTTCATAAATAAACTGATAACTGCAAAAGTGATTCAGGTTATTTCGTCGTAGCACCAAAAGTGAAATGCATTTTGCTGTTGCAAATTTAGCTACAAAACACTATAAATAAATAATCAGAAATATTTGCAATGGTCGATTACATACACGACGAGTAAGATGAGAAATGATGTCCCGATGACAAAATGAATTACGTGGATTATGTGAAATATGTACATATTATACCTAAAGCATTTGAACATATCAACAGTTTTCGGGAAA
The DNA here is from genome assembly GCA_950106695.1 of Biston stratarius. Lineage (NCBI taxonomy): Eukaryota > Metazoa > Arthropoda > Insecta > Lepidoptera > Geometridae > Biston > Biston stratarius. The sequence continues at coordinate 35,585,778 of OX467106.1, read as the reverse complement.
ATCATATTCCAACAAATGTAAATTCGAAACTTTAGTATGGCATTACACATACTACTCATTTTCTTCATAAGGAGGTAGGTTACACAAAGATGATATAATAAACTAGATAAAGAATGGAGATACTTTAGAAGCGATTATAACTCTTTAGCTGATACGATTGGATCACACGCTGAAGAGCGTGGTTCCAAATCCCAAAAATGTGCTTGAGCTGCCACTGAAGGAAACCATGGTGGTAAGGTACTCTCTGGTAGTTTCCATCCTTAAGTTGAAAAGGTACTTCCAAAGGCCTAACGGTGTATTCCAGCAGTCTCAGTAGAGACAAAGTTGGTAGTACAGGCTAAATGTATTAACCATCTTCGCTCACAATGTCATTTAACACAGTCGATCTGAGGTCGAAAACTTACTACCGACAAACATACAAAAAAAAAAGTTTGTATAGGTATCCATTTGACCAACTTATCTAGTCTATTAGTGATGGTGACAGAAATATGGAAATAACTTATCTAAAATCTATCTATAATCTATCTAATATATCTATCTTATCTAATGGATCTAAAAATAATTGATAATTTTAATTGGTGTTTAACAAATCTTATCACAATTCAAATTTTTAATAGTTAAACTTAATCACATTAAAACACTAAATTCTAAAGTGTCATCGCTATAAAGGCTCATTCTTAAAAGATTTTTGTATTAACAAGGTATCAATTTCGTACATAAGTTCCTGCCTTTCCGCTATTGGCATTTTTCTCAGCTTCGTCGCCATCAGTCTTCCGTAGAGATCGCATTCATCTTCATTATGTTTGTTTGTGTCTTTGCTGACAATTTCTTTACTGATAATATTTATCACGTTGGCAAGTGTCGTCATTGTGTGAGCAAGGTATTTCTCGCAGGTTGTGCTGTTCGGATCAGAAGATTTACTTCGACGACGTTTTGGCGCTGGCTGGTGTTCAAGGGAACCGTCGTCCGATAGCTCTTCGACACCAACCTCAACTACTGGGTTCCATTTCTCTTGAAACGTCATTGATGATGATGCCTGTGGAATAAGACGAAACGCATTTTTCTACCATACAATGATATTATCATTGGACCGGTGCCGTATTTATCTCATTCCAGGAACGGTGCAGTGCCTAAGATTTGCGATGCTGCAGGTGTAAGTGTATGTATGTGTAGGTATTTTCTATCTCTGCCTAACCTTTAGCAGCGATGATAGCTCAATGGTAAGCACGGTCGGTACACACGCCGAACGGCGCAAGTTTTAATCCCAACAATGACTGAGATGCGGAAAACCTAGCATAATGGTAATGTAGCTACAACCTTCATAGCTAGCTACCATCTTCAAGTTAGAAATCTGCCGCCAAGGACCTAACGGCGTCTTCCTGCAGCCTCACCTAAGAGCCAGCTCCCATTTCAGACAAGATTTGTGTTTACCATCTTCGACCATTCTGTCACTTTACATCAGGTGACATGTATGTCAAACACATATATCCTTATCACTAGCAAATAAGAACACTAAGCCAGTAGAGGTCGCATCATTATGAACAACTTTCACAATCAGCAAAACTCAGCAAAATTCGCGAAAAAAAGATGTTGCATACATTCGGGGTAACATGATTTTTCTACACAGCAGATTTTTATTTCAACAATTTCAGGGTCTATCCTTTACTTAAAGTGGTTCATAATGATGAAATGAGTACATTACCTAATTAGGCTAAGTAAATCAACGTTTTTAACCCCCTTGTTGTTGTTGTTGCTGTGTATATAAAATTGATTGATAATAATATACGAGTATAATTGAATATGATATTGCATATAGGTAAGTGCTACTCACTCCATCATCCGAATATGAGTTTCCTCCACTTTTATATTCGTAGAGCTCAGATAAAAATTCCGCCATGGGTTCGTAAAATATCCAAGCCGGGTTGAATACATCTCGAGAGTCGCCAGTTTTGAGAGATACCAATTTTTTCTTATGATTTAATCGAAACGCAGCCATCAGGGTTTCTTTTTTTTTCTTTAAAACTTCTACGGGAACGTTCATTTCAGCTGAAATACGGTCCCATGCATCGTTGACCTGTAAAAAAGAAAAGTATTCTGTTATTCTAATCAATATAATTGGAACTTATTTTCTAGAATACTCTTTAAGTGTCTGTTGTCTGTGGTTAAAACGCGCAGCATGCAGTTTAAGACGTGTAAGTATTTATATACCTACAACAATTTAAAAAAAAATGTGACATCACATTTTTGCATTTTGCCAGTATCAAGTAATGATTTCAACTATCGCAAATAAAATAGGCCTTACTCACAGTCACAATCAAGTCAAGTCCATGCCCTAAAAAAGTAGTAGCGACTTTTCGACTTTTTTAGTTAATCTTTTACGGAGTCTTGGAAACAATACGAAAAAAACGTGTACCTACTAACATTAGGTACATCACACACTCAAGCGTAATTAAAACAATCAATAATGGCAATATAAGTTTGTAAACAAACATTCGAGAAACATAAAAAAAATATGTATAATTATAATGAAGACATTTCAAGCTTTCCCATCATAACTCCTATGGGCAGTTTCTCTACAGCTGATAACTTTAAATTTGCAACTTCATTTTTCACAAAACAGCAGCTGTTTTATACATTTTGTCAAGCGCCAATTAACTTTTTATATTCAAGAGTTTGTATATTTGGGAATAAATTAATATCAACATCCATAGATAGAACCTTCAAGGTTGTAGTGATAACAGATAATATCTTTTAAGTCAAAATACTTCATCTTTACTTTACCAACAGACTATTTTGATAGTCAAACGCTGATTTATAACTACGTTACGATAACATATATTGATAGCCACGGTTTCTTGTAGGTTTGACAGATAGGTAGATGTGTGGAAGGTACTCACCTTGCTTTTGTCTTTATGGTATGTATTTTTTGGGTTCCAAATAGCGGCTTCAATTCGGTATAAATCTATAAATTTAAAGGTTTCTTCGTTACTCCATGCCATCTTAAAAACTCAATAAACGCTGACGTACACACACCACGATGGACAATCGCGGACTGTGTATGGAGGGGGCAATGGCCGCGCGCAGGCCACGACGGGCCATTCCGACCGCTATTGATCAGAATCGCCATGAGCGACATTTGCGCCAATCATAGCGACAGATACGCCCCGCGCGAATTGCTTGTGATTGGCCATGATTGGCGGCGTTGATTTTTTAATGTTGGCATATTTAACATTCCAAGCACTATCGAAAGTTTTTTTTAAATTCCAAATAGGTTTGACTCCTTATTAATAACCAATAATGTGAATAGGAGACGGTTACCTAATTGCTTCGAGATGGAAACTGTTTACTTTAGATTTAAGGAAAGGCATAATGTACTTGTAGGATTTTATTACAGGCTTATTCTATTTTATTTTAAATAAACTTAGTACGTAATTAATAATAGTTTTTTAGAGAAATCTTCGCGACAAGGGAAAGGCATGGCATTATGTAGTTTGTTTTCCATGACACAGAAAAAACTTGCTCAAATAAAGCAAACAGCTATTATCATATATGTACAGCCTTTCTGAAGTAGGGCACAAGTGTGCTTGTTATCGTGTTACTCGATTTTATGCATTAATCTACGTTTTAATTACTTATATGTATGGACGGATTGGATAAATAACTTTTACTAATTTGATTTACATTTGGTCAAAGGTTTTGTGACTGAAACTATAGACGGAGTTTCCGACTAGGTATTATATAGTTTCGGAACAACTTCTTGAATCGTTCCGTAAAAGCAAAATTAACATTTCGTCCACTTGCGACGACAGACGACATCTCAAAAACATAATTATACAGCAAACGCCTTTTAATCTTTCAAATGAGCATAACTTTAAATTGTGGTCAAGGTAGCTTAATTATGTATGAAGTGATTAGAGTATAACTAATAATGAAATGACATATCAATGAGAAAAACACATTTGGAAAAAGATTAACTTCATTAGTTTTAAAAAATAAATATAAAAACATATCATGATGTGTTTAGTTTATGAGTAAGTTTATTTTGTTAGTAAGTTTATCTGTCGCGTTGAAGCTGATTTGGAAATTGACATTTAATACGTGGTATTCTCGTGATGTCACATTTTTCATAAAAACCCAGAGCACTTCCTCAAAGCTTAGATGACAACTGATCACTGACTAACTTGATCTGTCACTGTGTCGAAGCCAACTAGATGTCCAAACGAGACAGCGCTATGTAGTGATATTTCGTTTTTTTTTTTTCTCTTTTCTTTGTTATTTATTTTAGAAAAAAATATCCCGTTTTCCGAGATAATAGAATGCAAAATCGCGATTCAGAATATCAGTATAACGAAAAATCGTATAAATCGAGATGTCACACTTTCGTCGCAACCTACTTATTCAAAGACACCAAAGTAGGTAAGTACTTACCTACTTGCTTAAATTTTGTACTATTGTTAAAATTTCTTACTATTTATTACCTACACACTACCTGTGTAGTGCCCTACACAGGTATTAGGTAATATGATCAGCTTGGTAATAATATCATTTTATATATCCCTATGCAGGTGTTTGTGTACCTATTATGACTTAAAGTTAACCTGTTAATGTGATCGTGTTTTGAAGAAACTGTGAAGTGGACTAGCAAGCTAATATAAAGCCAAGAATGGAAGCTGTGGGCTTTTACACCCGTTTATGGACCAACTTCCAAGCAATATCACTTTAAAAGGAATAAAGGTATCGACTGATGTGAAATTTCAAAGCTATCAGCGATCTGCGTTCATCAATATGTGGTAGATGTTATTATTAGATTAATAAACAAATGGTAAGCGTAAAAAACTTTCTGTTTTGTCATTACATTAAAGTTATTAACTGTTTCTCATTTATTTGATTGCTTAAACCGGACAGCTCATAAGTTTTGAAAAGGATTGCAAAAGAAAACATTTGCTCGTCGCGTCTGTCACGAATGGCACAAAAGTTCAAGTCGTGTGTTATGCATTAACGCATGATCTGTTTTACTAATACAAATCAGTACAACAATGACGAAAGAGTCATCTGTCAAAAAGTCAAGAGCACAAGTCTCAGGCCCTCAAGGACTGGTATTCATCGCTTTCAGCGGGCGAGCTTTCATCTTGCCCTGAGTGATGACCTGATGGACACGAACGATTATAGGCTGACGCTTTTGTCAGAGAAGACAGTTTTTCTTTCGACAATAGCGCGGCCTTATCAAAGGTACGTATGAGAACCCGTCAACCTGCTCAAAAGATTCTCTATCACTGTCCATCTTATTAGAGACTTTTTTAAATTGAGAGTAACAAATACCTAGAATTTTGACCATGCCAGAAAAGGGTCTTGGTAAAGATGGTTGTTCAAGGTACGCTGAAGTTTTCTCACGGTAAATTCATTATGCTAATTTTGCTCATACAGTAAGGAATTATGAAACGTAATGAGTAAGTAATTTACTTATGTTTTTAAATATAGACTGAGTTCGGAGAATATTTTTTAAAACAGTGACGCAGTTTAGTTTTACTTACGCCACGTTTATGCTTGTGTGGTAATTTATTGTAATGAAAAAATAATTATTTATGATAATATTTTCAGCTTGGTACTTAATACCATTTTGTATATCCCTGTGCATTTTTACTCAGCACAAGCGCTGGAGAAAGGTCTCATATTCAACTCATAGATGAGATACTCAGATAACTTTGTTTTCCCCAGGTCTTAGTACCTACTGAAAAAAAAAACTACTAGTCTGTATACTGACTGGTATAAATACTTTATTGCTTCTTTGATAATGCATGAAGTCAGTTTTAAGGAGAGCAACGACCAACGACTGACGCGGGCCGGAAGCCCTTTTGACCCTTTGTTTATAAACAGCCGGATATGTACTGCTGACGGAAGCGCTCGTCGACTAGCTTCAAGGGCTTCCTTCTACAGGGTTGCTACTTCCACGAAATTTCAGTAGAGTACTTCCACTTCATCATCATTTCTATTCTTCGTTTTATCATATCCTAGTGAGTGTTTCCCTATAGATACCATCCGGGTGCTTACAAATCGCGAGTGAATCGGTTTTTTCTGCGCAAGTGTGCTGTACTTATTCTAAACTTACAGGTGTTATGAATTTGATCTTGCAGTCATCTGCCTCAGTCATGTCCTTAAAAATTTTGATGATATCGTCGATCATCTCTTGTTATATTGTTAGTTGGATGACACGAGCACAACGCCAATACTACTTATCTACCATTGTCATAAAATTCAGAGCTTCTACAATTCTTCCTTATATCCAATCTCTTCCAATTTCGTTCAGGTGTTTAACTCTCTACATACTCGATTAAATCATATAAGCAATTCAGGTGACATCATGGTTATGTCATGGTCTAGTTGTAAAAATCCAAGAAGAAAATGTCATACAGCGGCAACAACAGTGCTGATACATCGGTAATTACTCAGGTCAGGATACTTTTACCTATGTAGGTACACTGTGTATTATTTGTCATAATCATGAATGATGGTTTATGTGACAATTATAAAGTCCATAGAATATGGCTACAATTATGCTGGTATTTGCAGCTAGCAGGAATTCTTGCATTACTGACCATACGTCTTGCCAAGTCTGAAGATAGGCACATAAAGGTTCAACAAAGGAAATGCATCGTCAACTGACTTTTACGCCTTTATTATTGTCGATTTTATAGTGCAAAAGCTACGAAATAGTACAACAGAAATAGTTTGGTCTATTAATTTGCTAATGTCGCTTAATCAATTTTCCCCGAGTTAGAAGCCAGTTACAAGAAAGAGTTGACTTGATTATGAAATATATCTAATAAATAATTGAGCTATTTCATACAAGTTTAGCCTAGAATACCGAAAAATGAGAATAAACTTTTTAGCATTCGGTGGTATCGCCGGTTGGTGCTGGATCCAACGCGTTGTAGGGACATAAATCCGTACAGTGCTTAGGACTTAAAAAAAAACAGAATAATAATAAGAAATAATATTGAATATTATACATAGAACTTCCTTGTCAACTGAAAAATATAATCTAGGATTTTTCAAGATCAGAGTGAATAGCTATCTCCTATGTATGCGTGTTTCATTTTCGGCCACATTGTCGTTTACCAACAGGCGAGACAAGGAACAACAACGCGGACTTAACTGAAATAAAAAAGTAAATGACTGAAAGGATGAAAAACTGATTAGGACTAAGTAGATTACAAAATAAAGCCGCAAATACTTGAATATACTATGAGACTGTACTTGGAAAACATATTACCTACGTAGCTTAGCCAGGCCACCCAGCTCTTGCTTAGACGGAGTAAATATTTTATTAGTTACAGAGTCTATGAATGAACGGGTGAGCAAATTGCTTTTATGCGCCGTCGGCTAATGGTTGTTGCTGAAGCATCGGAATGCAGGTTATACTGACGTGCTAACGGAAATGATTAGTAAGATCCCAAGAAAGTTTATATTCAGTCATGTACGTAATATTTGCTGAGAGTAGCTTTATTTCACTATATCGAGAACTATTAAATCTAATTACCAATATTTTGTGATGGATGGATGAATTGATTAGTTTGAAAAGATGATCACGGTCACAATAGCTTAATTAATTTTATTTAAGGAAAAGTAATGAGATATACTATACTAGAATAGTAAGTAAGAAATGATGAATATCCAAGACCATACAATTATCTTATAGTATCCATAGCTTTTATATTACTGAGTTGGAAGAGCTCAATTCAATATAATAGGGAAATGGCAGTAGGCTGGCCATCTGTTGTATCTGTCGCAGTACCGACAGCCGTTGTAGACGCGTTCTAGAGTGGAGACAATAAATTGCCAAACGTTGTATAGTATGCCCTGAGATTCGATGGAGTTACAATAAACGAAGGATAACTGGCATTGGATGGAAGCAAAAAACGAAAGATTGGGCCGAACAGCGTGTATTGAAAGATGTCTCATCTTGCGACATTCTGTTTTGCTTTGTTGAAAAAGGCCACCAGAAGAAACTATAGCCGGATTACCAACCTAAAAAACGTTATTTTTTTGCAAGCGGCATTGCAACCGAATAATCCAAATACAAATTCAAAGTAATTCAACAGCATCTGGTAACGAATCAAACTAAGACTTCGGCAAAACGCAGAACAAAAAAGATCCTAAGTGTCCTTCTTTTTTCCTTTAAACACATTTTATTGACACCAAAATTATCTTGCTATTGCTTCCACAATGTGCTTAAAGTTTCATCATCTAATGGAATTCGCAATGTCCCAGCGCAGAGATAAGTGTCAAAATCCCCATTAGTTCCCATAGTAAAATATTTATGTACTAATAGCAATGTAGAAGTTCTAAGTCTTAGGTAACCTTAGACGCATCATCCTCAATTAAGAAATTAACAGGTTGTTAACTCGGCAAATAGCTACTAGTTATACCAGTATCTAACTGTTGGTGTGTTAACAAGAGTTTCCAGTTCAGTGACTTCGAGTCTTCACACATCACCTGTGATAACTTGAAATTCGTGTTGCTATTGACAGAAAACATTAGAAATAACATAACATAACATGACACTACTTAGAAGCATAAATTGTGAGAAAAGCAGACAGTTAACTTCGAATTGAAAATATGTTCCAACTATCAAAATATATAATGGGTCCATTCCGCATAAGTTTTCTGTCTGTATAGTGTCGAATAAATGTTTTTTTATTTCTTTTACTATATAGTTAACTTACAATTAGCCCTTTTTGGCTTAACCCTAAGTTTATAACTCTGTAGTGTATATATTAACATTTTTAAGTAATTCATACATTTAGTTACGAAGCAAGACGAGGCCGCGCACGCGTTGTCACTCAGCTTTGTCTCCATGATGAAGGCCACCGGATGAGGTCGGAACTATAGACGGAGCATCCAATAGAATTAAACTTGAGTAATCCTACATATATCTCTCCTAACGTAATTGAACAGCCTCGAAAACAACTCACAATAAAAACAAATAGACGAAACGCATTCGATGTGATGAGGAATAGAAGCAACTCCCTCAACATCATACCCACTGACAACCCGACTCCAGAACAAAAAGCATAGGATAATGTCATCAGCCACCGGAATAAAACAAGTAATCAAGAACTAAAGAACAATATAAACTTAACATTCCCCAACACGATTGGTCATCGAGGGGAATCAGACCGCCACCCTCCACTTACTAATAAAAGAAAAGTTAAAAACATATTAAAAACCCTAGAGGTATGTACTTATAATGTAAGATCATTATCATCTACAGAAAAGTACCTCGAACTGAACTACGCTCTGCAAAACATTAAATGTGATGTTCTAGGACTCTCAGAAGTTCGAAAAATGGGCTGTAAAATTGAAGAACATCAGAACTACATTTTCTGCTATATTGGACAAACTAAAGGCCTACACGGAGTGGGGTTTCTAATTAATAAAAAGTATAAAAGCAACATAATTAACTTTAGAGGAATCTCTGAAAGAGTAGCCCTTCTCCAATTAAAATTCGAATGTTTTTCTATATCAATCATTCAAGCCTATGCACCTACGGAGAGATCACCCGAAGACGAAATTGATCAATTTTACCAAAACATTGAAACTGCACACGCACTAACTGAGGGGAAAGTTATAGTGATGGGAGACTTCAATGCGAAAATAGGAAGTCCCAAAACAAATCTCTATCCAGTCTTAGGCCAATATGGTTTTGGAGTCAATAACAATAGAGGAGACCGTCTTATAAATTATGCCTTTCAACATAAATTATCGATAATGAACACATTTTTTAAGAAAAAAGAGAATCGCAGATGGACTTGGATATCACCTGATCAAAAAACAAAAAATGAAATTGACTTTATTATGACAAACAACCCGAAACTAATAACTAATATTGAAGTACTAAACACACAGTTTCCGTCTGACCACAGGCTATTACGAGCAACAGTACGGCTAAGTTACCCAATAAAGAGCAGAAAAACCTTTGGTACATCACTCAACATTCCGAAAACGGACGTTGAAATCAATAAATACATCTCAAATCTACAAACAAGCTTAAATACCAAAAAAGAAAAAACCAATATTCAAACATACTACAATTTCCTGGAAGAATGCATAATAGACAGCCTGAAATCATGTAAAGAAACCAAACAAGAACAACATAAAATATTTAGCGAAGAAACAAACCGATTAATAAAAAGACGCACCGAGTTGATACATACAAAAAATAAAAATAAAGATATGAAACATGAACTTAGCAGAATTTATAAACAGGCTAATAGATCGATCAGGAAAGACTACAGCAAACATAGACAAGAAGTCATCACAAGGAACATAAACAACTTTAGAAGCACCAAAAAAGCCTACAAAGAATTAACTACACACAAAACATGGATACAAAAACTTGAGCAAAACTCAGAAGAAACAAAATCAAGAAAAGATATTGTAGACCATGCAACAAACTTCTATAAAGACCTATACCGGAAAAGAAACAACAACGAAATCGAAATTGTAGACGAACATGTAACTAATAGCATCAAACCAATTGAAAACTCTGAGGTATATGAACACATAAAACGGTTAAAAGTTGAAAAGAGTCCTGGCCCAGATGGGCTTTGCAATGAAGTTCTTAAAATTGGAGCACCAACCCTAACTCAACACCTATCACAGCTATTCAACATGGTTTTAGATACAGAAACTGTTCCAAGCCAATGGTGTAATTCGGATATAATTCTAATTTTCAAGAAAGGCAATCCGCTGGATATCGGTAACTACAGACCCATAAGCCTTCTAGCAAGCTCATATAAACTCTTTTCATCAATACTTTTAAAAAGAATAACACAAGATATTGATAAACTCCAGCCAATAGAGCAAGCAGGTTTCCGATCAGGATTCAACACAATGGACCATATACAGAGCCTGGAGCAAATTATAGAAAAATATCGAGAGCATATCAGACCTCTTTATGTGGCCTTCATTGATTATTGCAAAGCCTTCGATAGCATCAGCCACTGTTCGATCTGGAACGCATTGCGACATTCAAGAGTGGACCAAAAATATATTAACATCCTGAAATATATTTATACAAATAGTACGAGTAAGGTAAAGCTAGAAGTCAGAGGAAGTGAAATAAACATTGAACGAGGAGTCAGGCAAGGAGACCCTCTATCACCAAAGCTTTTTATTGCAGTGCTTGAAAATATATTTCAAAAATTAGATTGGTCTAAAAAAGGAGTTCAAATCAATGGACGAAACCTAAACCATCTAAGATTCGCTGACGACATAGTCATACTAGCCGAAACTTCTAGGGATCTGGAGGAAATGATGAGGTCGCTGGATAATGAAAGCTCAAAAATAGGATTAGAAATGAACGCAAGTAAAACGAAAATAATGACCAAAAGCCAAAAAAGACCCATTGTAATAAAAGGAAATACTATAGAATACGTCAGCAGTTATAATTATCTGGGAAAGCAGTTATCATTCAACAAGTCCAGCAATGAAGAAGAAGTAACACGTAGAATCAACATAACGTGGAAAAAATTCTGGTCTCTGAAGGAAATTTTGAAAGGAGATTATAGTTTGAATTTAAAAAAGACAGTGTTGGACACATGTCTCTTACCATGTTTACTGTATGGTTGCCAGACTTGGGTTTATACCAATAAAGTTGTAGGGCTGCTATCAGGAGGTTAAGTGAAAACTCGAACTGTCGTAATACTTCATAGTCATTTTTTTTTTTTTTTTTTTTTTTTTTTTTTTTTTTTTTTTTTTTTTTTTTTTTTTTTTTTTTTTTTTTGAATGACTCTTGCTGTTGGCCAGTTGGCCTCTACAGCGTCACCGGACTGTGGCGAGCGCAGAGTGCGCTGAGCCTAAGGACGACTGGCACAAGGGCACCTCTGAGTGGTACGGACCTCGGCTTGGGCAGTCGCCGGAGCAGGGGGGATCTAACAGTTGCCTTGGCCACCCGGAAGGGGTGTGCCCTTGGGCCCTAGGCTAGGTTGTACTGAGAGTGTGTGTGATGAATCTAAACTAGACTAATCTAACCGATCTTAGACGGATCTGGATCTGGGAGGGCCGCGACCTCGCCGGCGAGGCCGACGTAGTGTAGTGGTGTGCCACTTCATAGTCAATTTATTTCTCGTCTTATAAATATTTATAACTCGCAAGCTTAGTGGTAGGTTCATGCAGTCAATTCGTTACTGCGAATGATGATGATGGTGCGAGTGAAACGGCTTGTCGCTCCGTCTCGCTCGCACGACTATAAATATACTAGCGAGGGCCAGCGCGCGCCAGTATGCGCGCGCCGCTCGCATCGAATGGTTAATGTCGCTCGCAGTCACCACATCACCCCCGCTCAAAAAAATCGTACGGTTGGACGGACGATTCTTCCACTTCTCGTTACGTAGGGCGGCTTCGTTGTAACGTCGACTGGCCCTGCAGCTGGTACTGGTGGTGCGGCGTAGCTAGGCGTAGCGCTCGAGTCCTCTTCCGCTTCGTCGTTGCATAAATATGCTGGCTTGAGTCGATTAATCGTAATCACTGACGAACGCGTAGGCAACTGTATCTTGAAATACTTGTCATGCTTTTCTAGTACTTTGTACGGTCCTTCGTATGGTGGTGTGAGTGGCTTCTTGACGAAATCGACTCGCACAAAGACGTGTGTGCAAGTAGACAGGTCCTTGTGTACGAATGTAGTGCGCGTCGATCTCTGCTTGGTACTCGGTGCAAGTGACGTCATAGTTTCTGTCATTGTCCTGAGTAATTCCGTAGGCTCGTCTGGCTTTTTCGTTGCTACGAAAAAATCAGCAGGCAGCCGTAGTGTAGCTCCGTAGGTGCATAGAGAGGGACTGAGTTCTGAGACTGAGGTCGCGTTTTGCTTCTTGTGTAGTCGGGGTCACCATTTTGTAGGGCTGCTATCAGGAGGTTAAGTGAAAACTCGAACTGTCGTAATACTTCATAGTCAATTTATTTCTCGTCTTATAAATATTTATAACTCGCAAGCTTAGTGGTAGGTTCATGCAGTCAATTCGTTACTGCGAATGATGATGATGGTGCGAGTGAAACGGCTTGTCGCTCCGTCTCGCTCGCACGACTATAAATATACTAGCGAGGGCCAGCGCGCGCCAGTATGCGCGCGCCGCTCGCATGGAATGGTTAATGTCGCTCGCAGTCACCACAAAGTCAAACATAAAATTAAATGTACCCAAACAGCTATGGAAAGGAGCATGTTAAAACTCAGGAAAGTAGACAAAGTAAAAAATAAACATATCAGACAAAAAACAAAAATAACTGATGCTCTCACACATGCGCTTAAACTTAAATGGAGGTGGGCTGGACACATCGCACGTTACACTGATAACAGATGGTCCATAGAAACCACACGATGGAAAGGTCCACAGGGAAAGAGGAATGTTGGTAGACCTGTAAGACGGTGGGCTGATGATATTATCCAGGTGTTTGGAAACGACTGGACAAATACATGCAAGGACAGAGATGTGTGGAAAAAGTTGGAGGAGGCCTTTACCCAAGAAGGGTCCATATTTCAAATAAATAAGTTTTAATAATAACATTTGAAATGTAACTGAAATATGGAATAAAACGGCTTTTTATTATTATTATTATTATTTATTAATCCTGCATAAGTAAAACAAAAATGTGTCAAGACAACGTCAGTTTTCATAGTAAAATAATTCATACTATTAGACAAACAGTACACACGCAGCGACAACCCTAACGGCTTCTTCGTTTCCGAGGAGTATCAACTCTAATCGCTAAAGAATCAGTAAGGACGAAACTGCAACTTTTGTGTTTACTAATGCAGGGTTACGCAGAATGGTAATATTAAGCGGAAAGGAGGCGTTGTATTTATCACTTTTATCATCAATTAGCGAAAGATAAGCTGTTCCATACATTTTATTGCGGGTAATCGAAAACTCCCATATTGAAAGTTGTTTACAATAATTAATACAATAAACTCTTTTAACTTAGTACTACCATCCTATGTAGCCACATAGATTTTATCATTATCATCATAACCAGTGTATAATAGTCCACTACTGGATAGAGGCTTCTCCCAAGAGACGCCACTCAACCCGATTTTCGTCCTTACGCTTTCTGCCACTGCCAGCTGTCCTATGTATAGCGTCACTCCATAGAGTCACAAGGCGTCGTACTCTTCGTTTACCGTGATTTCCACTCTAGAACACGTCTACTCTAGCGGTTGCCTGTGCTACTAAAGGCTATGACTAACATAGACAATGTTGATTTATGTAGACCAATTTATCAGTGAGTACTGAGTAACTATTTAGCAAAGACATTTGTACTCGTGAATGTTTATGAACTAGCAAATAGGAATTCGAGACAATTCATTATTGTATTATTGTATGCCAGTGGCGCTGCACTGCAGAGCGAGCGAATGTTTCATATGTGACTGTACACGGCTCGAAGGACCAAAATAATCCCACTAATATGTATAATAATAATAAAAGCGAAAGCTTATCTGTATCCTAATGTGTTTAATACTTCTGTCTATAATGACTTAACAATGACTGAAAATTTTGATGAAACTTGAATGGTAGATAGCATATACCCTGGATTAACACATAGGCTTTTTAATTACGGAAAAGCGTAGCGCAAATAGTTGCAAAAAACACAGTTACAGCTACAGTTTATTTTTTGCTCTCAGACCAAATATCGATGCACTGGGAAACTTAACCACTGACCATGCAATGATTCAGTGTTGTTTGAGTAGATAGGTACGTAGGTATATCACTATGCATAGTGTTCTTGCCAGTTGATTTACTTTAGGCTTAGTTACGTCGCATGACCTAAATATCGACCCCTGGGTATTAACATACGCAAACAAGCCACTCTACTGACAACGATAACAGATAATGGTAACGGTAACACTTATGTGGGTAAGTGAACTTCTATGTAAGCAAATAGCTTATTTCCATGTATAGTGGAATATATCTAACTAGCGATCCGCCCCGGCTTCGCACGTATAGTAAGAATGGGTATAGTAACCTATTTTAAAAGGTAGTTATATGCTACCCCGGACTTTTTTATAGATCTATATAAGTGGAATATCCCACCATGCATTTGCCGTGGTGGTGCCGGCGTAAGAATAGTACCCCACCCTCTCTACCCGTGGTTGCCGTAAGAGTCGGCTAAGGGATGTAATCCGGAAGATGGGCAGCAGCGTCTTCCTTGAACAATCACACCTAACTGCGCTCGCCAACCCGCCTGCCAAGCGTGGTGAGTATTGGCAAAAGGTATTCTAATGTCAATAATAAAAATTAATAAGAAATAAAAATTAAATAAGAATTGTCAAGTAAAGAAATAATAATAATAAAATAAGTTATATTAAAATATGTCAAATTTGAAAAAAATAAATTTAAAATGAACATTACAGACATAATTAAAATTTAAAATCAATGAATTCATTACAGCTGTAGAACGTTTGTTCGATAAGCCAGCGTTTAAGTCGTGCTTTGAAACTATTCAGAGTAGGCGCTGCAGTGATGTGGTCTGGCAGTTTGTTGTAAACTGGCGGACCCATGACGTGCGTCGACTTGTTGTTTCTTATAATATGTAGTGATGACGTATTAATACATAAAATGTTTAAGTCGAAAGGTTTTTTTATGACTAGTAAGGGGGCATACCCTAATATAATATTCATTCCAAATCAACCTAAGGAGACTCATGTATGATCTCAAGAGTGACTAAATGTTCGCTGATTCAATCAATTTCACTGATTCTTTTGAGAGTATATTTTAGTGGAGAATCGTTTCTTAAATTACGTTGGATCTGCCGAGGCCCACTCTCCCCCACGTGAGATTGGGTGAGATTCGGCTCGAAAGACAATGTTTTAATTAATACAGGTAATTTATTGTATAATGTAATAGACATTGTCATAGAACTATGTTCATAGCATGCTGTGCTATTTATGTAGGTTCTTTCCAAACTAAATGTAACTGGTATGGATGGTAAGGCAAACAATTAACAGACACAACATTCCAAGCGCACCTGTGAGGTAGGGATTAGCGCACAGCCACCCACAGTCAAGATCAAACATGCACGTCATCCAGACTAGATAACTGCCTCATGTTTGTAATGAGCGTGTTTAACTACCTTATTTGGTTAACAAATAGCTGTAGTTGTTCTCGTATTTTCTGCTGGAATGTTCTCAAAACGTGGTAGATTTCTTTTTGAAATAAATTTAACTGTACGATCTCTAACTAAAACGTTATCGGTTCACGAATGCCTAAAGCGGGTTCTAGAATTTGGAGACTTTTCATTTCTTCAACTCCTCTAAGTGCTCACGTCAAACCAGTACAAATATCCTGCTGCCAAGCAGTAGTGTGTAAGGTTACAAGCTAGTGAAATTACAGAGCTAATAGGTAAGACTCGCCATAGAATGTCTCAAAGTAATTATATGGCATAGCAGTGATGCCCTGAGGACAATGTAACATTCGATATTCAATAACGCGCTAATCGAAAAGTCCATAAACAAACTTTAAAATAAAAGGAAAACCGACTTCAAGAAAAAAACATCAGCACTAAAAAGCGAAAAATAAACTTTCTTAGAAAATAAACTTAAAATAAAACTACAAACTTAAATAATTCAAAAACGTCTTGCCAAAGACAATTACATCATCAAAGTAAACAAAAAATTTCATAAAATGAAAACAACTGGGCCAAACTATATTAAATTTTTATAGGATCAAATGGCAACAATTTCTCATCAAACTAAAGAAGAATCACGTAAATCGGATCATAAATCTCAGCGTAATCGGTGTACATACAAAAAAAAAAGCAGTCAAGTTGAGAACCTCCTTTTTGAAGTCGGTTAAAAAGTGTACGAGATTGACTTCCTTAGTTTACTTGATAAAATAATAGGTGGAAATTACTTGCTTAATCCATCTAAATAAAAATTACATAGATCGGAAACATATTTTTTTACAAAATAGCAAAGTAGGACTACGTCCTAAGTACTAACTTCTATCCAAAGGTTGTCTGGAAAAGATAACACCATTGGACACAATTTCCTTAGTTTATTTATTTATATTGTATTAAGCGTAAAATCTTGGGTTTGAACAAAAGAAAATTATCTAACTAGAAAATAGTTCGGACAGTGAAGACAGTATAGAAGGGGTGATAATTACTTGACCACGAGTTGAGGCCGCCCGAGACGTCTCAATTAGCCCCGAGAACGACGCCATTGACTTTAGCCGCCATTCACTCCTGCAGGAGCCATTCATTTCTGTCCCTCACAGAATATGCAACAGTACAATACCGACAGTCCAAGGTTCAAGGTACCGCAAGATAATAATGTCTTTCATCCCAATATAATATGCGTATTACATACTAAACGTGGCATGGACACTCACTTCGTTCAGCACAACTGCAGATCAATGTATACACTTCTACTACGAGTATCCTACATGTTTGGGATGTGCTAAGCCGAAAATATGTCATTGTATTACTTATTATTATGAAACAAAATGATAAGTAATCTTTGTACAATGTATTTAGTGTACCAAATGTACACACATACATACATGTATCAATAGAGGCAGATAATTTATATTTCGTAAATTTACAGTTGTGCCCATATTAAAAATCGTTCATAAAAATTAGTATATTGACCCCTTATTGCATTAATACATCTTACGCTTATAGCCCCGTGTAAACATTACATAAAGTATTAATACTAAGATTATATCCAAAATTTCGCAAACATTGATTTAGTCAAAACATTTTTATTTTCAGTCATAAAAATGTCACGAATTACAAAATCATCTACAGAACAACCACGCAGTTTAATAAACAGTTTTACACACAGTTCGTTCAAAAAAACCTTTTAGATAAATATAATTTTAATATTCTGTAAGCACCATTCAAATATTACGTAAGCAGAATTTTAGTAATTATTAACCCCTCCTTACCCCTTGTCAGCAAAAGTAAACAAAGATCTTACTTCTCTCTCCTATGCGTGCTATGCAAAGCAAATACCCCCTTGGTGCTAACGTAATACTTGAACGTTCTCTAAAACCAAATTTCTTTATGTCGAAAAACATGTACGATTCATATATTTACAGTCCACATTTAGGAAACGTGGGCAGCAAGGTAACATCAAGCAGGTGGCAAGCAAATCACACGAATATTAAAAATAAAAAATCTGTTTGTATGTATGTTTGTTACGGCTCAACAATTTTAGACGAAAATACGGTGTGCAGATTTCACATTACTATTTTATACCTATAGTTCATTCGAATTATTTATAGCAGGTACTCATCATCATCATCATCAGCCGTATGACGTCCACTGCTGGACATAGGCCTCTCCCATTGACTTCCACAAAGACCGGTTGGAAGCGGCTCGCATCCAGCGCGTTCCTGCGGTCTTTATTAGGTCGTCTGTCCACCTTGTGGGTGGACGTCCTACGCTGCGCTTGCCGGTCCGTGGTCTCCACTCCAGAACTTTGCAGCCCCATCGGCCATCGGTTCTGCGTGCTATGTGCCCTGCCCACTGCCACTTCAACTTGCTAATCCGCTGGGCTATGTCGGCTACTTTAGTTCGCCTACGAATCTCCTCATTTCTGATTCGATCTCGTAGGGAAACTCCGAGCATAGCCCTCTCCATAGCTCGTTGTGCTACTTTAAGCTTACTAAGCAGGCACACAGTGAGAGACCACGTTTCGGCGCCATAAGTCATCACTGGTAACACACACTGGTCGAAGACTTTCGACTTGAGGCACTGAGGTAATTCGGACGAGAAAACGCTGCGCAGTTTTCCGAACGCTGCCCAGCCGAGTTGGATTCGACGATTGACCTCTTTCTCGAAGTTGGACCTACCTAGTTGGACTGCTTGTCCTAGGTAAATGTACTTGTCAACAACTTCAAGAACCGAGCTCCCAACTGATATTGGGGTGGGCACAACATGGGCATTCAACATTACCTTCGTTTTGTCCATGTTCATTTTAAGACCCACCCGTTGAGAAACTCGATTGAGGTCTTCGAGCATTGTGCTGAGTTCCTCCGACGACTCTGCCATGACCACTATATCGTCGGCAAATCGAAGGTGAGTGATGTATTCGCCATTAATATTGATGCCGAATCCTTTCCATTCTAGGACCTTGAAGGCGTCTTCCACTGTGGCAGTAAACAGTTTCGGAGATATAACATCTCCCTGTCTTACGCCTCTTTTCAGTGGAATCGCCTTCGAAGTCTGCTCCTGTACTTGGACCGACATAGTAGCGTTATTATACAAACACTTCAACACTTCGATGTACCGATAGTCAATATGGCATCGTTGGAGAGACTCAACCACCGCCCATGTCTCGATCGAATCAAAGGCTTTCTCATAGTCCACAAACGCTAGACTTAGAGGCAAATTATACTCTTCGGTCTTCTGTATAATTTGCCTTAGCGTATGGATGTGGTCTATGGTACTGTAACCTTTACGGAAACCGGCTTGTTCGGAAGGCTGGAAGTCATCGAACCTGCGACTGAGACGGTTCGTAATGACCCTTGAAAACAGCTTATAAACATGGCTCAGAAGCGAGATGGGTCTATAATTCTTCAATAAAGTGTTGTCACCTTTCTTGAAGAACAGCACCACCACGCCTCTGTTCCATGCTTCTGGCGTTATACCTTCGAGTAAGACGGAATTGAAGAGCTTCTGAAGGACTTTAAGTACCGGTGTTCCACCCGCTTTCAGAAGCTCCGATGTGATTCCGTCATCACCCGGCGCCTTGTTGTTCTTAAGCTGTTTCAGGGCCATTCTAATCTCGTACAGGCTGATGTCCGGGATATCTTCGGTATAGTGCCGGGTCAGCTTGGCTCTTGGGTCTTTGGCCGCGCTGCTAACAGGCTCAGCTACCGAGGTGTATAACCGTCCATAGAACCTTTCGACCTCCTCTAATACCTCTGCTTTGGTCGACGCTATACTACCATCTTCTCTCTTCAGCTTCGTCAACCGGCTTTGCCCAATAGACATGTCTCTTGCGAACACTTTGGAGCCTTTTTTCCGCTCTATCGTCTCTTTAATACGATTAGTATTAAAGATACGTATGTCGTGTCGCAAGGATTTCGATATCTGTCTATTGAGCAGCCTATATGACTCTGCATCATAGGCAGACTGTAGTCGTAACGAGCGTCGTTCAGCCATGAGGTCTAGAGTATGGTCGGACAGTTTTTGAGGTCTATTTGTACGACGGGGTCTAAAAAACTTAGAGCCTACCGCATGGACAGTTTCTACGAGCCTGTTATTGATCTCGTCCACCGTAGCAAGATTCTCTAGGCAATCGAAGCGATTGGAAAGTTCAAGTTGAAAGCTTTCGGGGTTTTGTATATGGGCGCGAGTAGGTCGGAGCGTGGACTTCATCAAGCGTGACCTTTCAAGCTTGACGTTAATATTCAATGAGCCTCTTACCAGTCGGTGATCACTACCGGTTTTCACCCTGTGGATCACGGAGACATCATTGAATATCCGTCTTTTGTTGGTCATGATGAAGTCTATCTCGTTTCTCGTAGAACCATCGGGACTCATCCAGGTCCATTTCCTGTGAGGCGGCTTCTGAAAGAAAGAGTTCATCATAAAGAGGCCCTCTTTCTCCAGAAAGTCGGCCAGCCTCTGTCCCCTAGGATTCCGTTGCCCATATCCAAATTGCCCCACTCTCAACTCATCATCGCTCTTCATGCCCATCTTTGCGTTGAAGTCCCCCATTACAACAGTGAAGTGGGTTTCGGAGGTATGTATGGCCCTACTTACGTCCTCATACATACTCTCTACTTCATCATCTGGGTGTGACGAGGTCGGTGCATACACCTGAATGACCTTCAGCGAATATCTTTTGGATATTCTGAGTATTAGGTATATGACCCTGCTCGAAACACTTCCGATGCTAATAATGTTGTTAGTGAGGGACTTGTGGACGAGAAAACCGACACCACCTTGGGACTGTTGGTCACCCTCCCGGTAATAGAATAGGTTACCCGACTTCAGGGTTATCGTGTCCTCGCCCTCTCTCCGGACTTCAGATAACCCCAAAATATCCCAATGTAACCTACTCATTTCCTCTTCCAGCTCAACAATCTTCTCGTCTGTCCTCAAAGTGCGTATGTTGTGTGTTACCAGGGCCAGTCGTCGTTGGGGGTGGTAGCCGGGCGTCTGCCGGGGATTCTTAGCACCCCCTGCTCCACCGTTACCGTGGCCGCTACCGTAACCAGGACTAGTGAAGCTGCCGGGGACTGGGGGCCTGGTCTTTTTAGAAATAATCATTGGGGGGGTTTTGCCAATACTCGCCACGCTTGGCAGGCGGGTTGGCGAGCGCAGTTGAGTGAGGTTATTCAAAGAAGACGCTGCTGCCCATCTTCCGGATTTCATCCCTTAGCCGACTCTTACGGCAACCACGGGTAGAGAGGGTGGGGTGCAATTCTTACGCCGGCACCACCACGGCAACTATATATACGGCAACTATACGGTATAGCAGGTACTATATTTTCATAATGAGTATTTTTCTTCTTTAATTTACAAGTAAACAACTTTAGCGGAACATATGTAAAATTCTTAATTAGTCTACTTACAGAAATTGTATCTGCCTACTTATTTGAACTCGGTACCAAAACAGTCGGCCGCTGACGAAAATTCAAAAGCTTAGTATGCCTTTGTGTAGAGGATTTTCGTGGCCAGGTGGTCCATCCGACCCTTTACCGTGTGTTAGCTTGCGTCTGTTAATTAAAAGGGGTCTGTCGAGACCTTTTAGATGTTCGACCTTGAAAATACTCTTTGATAACATTTAGTGTTTCATTATACTAATGAACATGAAACAGTCTAATCAGTTTCTACAGTTGTGATTTTGAAGCTAATAATAATTAAATAAATAAACTCTATACGAACAGAATATTGTTATGTTTTGTACAAAGTGTCATAGGCTCGAAGGACCATTTGACTATAGCCTTATTAAAGTATTTGTATGCTGTTACTGTCACAGTTATATATATATATATTTGTTAGTTTTGGAAGAAATAAGTGAAAAATAATTATTATTTTGTTTTATACGATAAGCACATAGGACCACATTGACTATAATTCTGCTAAAATATTTGTTTTCTGGTACTTATCATTACACGAAAATTTGTTCTGTTCTGTTGCTTCTCATTTGATTTTGATTATGACTAGAGATAGCCTAGCTGGACTTTATTCAATTAAAGCTACATATTAATTGATTACAGTAACTTTGAGATCCCTTGCCTTACTATAATCAGCTCAGGACATATCATTATTATAAGTCCGCATTTGCAACAAAGAGCAATCATTATTGTGGACTTTTATACTAGAGCCATAATACTCCAAAGGTCAAGTCGACTACAAGCGTTCATTTCTACCATACTGACCATTTCCGCAATAACAGGCTCAAGGCACTCTTGTTTTAGGGCTAACAAAGGTTAATGATTAAAAAAATTACAATAAAATTTAGGTTTTACTAGGGAATCGTCTAGGGAGATACCGCTGCAGTGTCAGATATTCTCCCGCCAAGCAGCAGAGTATAAACTTCACTGTTTTCCAGTCGAATGTCTAAGTAATGGGTACCAAAGCCGCTGTTTCAAAGTCAAACGTAGTGCCCTAGACTTTGTTTTGTTACTCAAAGATCTGTGTATCACTGCAATGAATATGGACAGATGATATCTCTTACCATTCAGTTTTACAATTTTTAAATTAAAAAAAATCTATACACTTTTATAGGGCTTCAAGCTGGTAGAAGCTTGTGGTGAAAGCTGGTGGTGGCAGCTGGTAGCTGGTAGGGCTGGCTGGGGTGTATTACGCTGGAAGAGGTAATTTTTTTATGTGAAAGTAATGAGACGAACTAAATGCTCCCCTGATTGTAACAGTGAGTAGCAAGACAAAGTCTAGGGCATCGTTGTATTGACGCTCATTACTTTGAGACTTTTGATGATTAGTCTCAACAGCCCTGTAATTTTGTTAGCTGCAGTACCCTTCAAACCGGAACACAGTATTGTTTACATACTACTGCTTGGCGGCAGAATTTGATTTACTCATTATTACGAACAACTTTTACCATGGTCATAACATAAGATCAGAAAAAAAATTAGCTGCTTTATTGAAACAGTAAGTTGAACTTTGACCAAATGTATGGAGCAGTTGTTTTTTTTTTCATTTGTACCTATTTTAGATATTGTATTTATTTCTTTTTGGCTTAGGACACCCTATCTCTACTAACGCAGAAACACGCAAATACAACTCTATCAGTATGAATAGATATCCTTTTAAAGCGTTCTGAGTATTGCATTTGCAGATGACGTGTAGTCCTTGTCACTGGCGCCAACAAATACAACTATCTTGGCCCAAGCCTTAGAGCATACTGAATAGACGTGGATTCCTCAGACGTTAGTCATCTAGGATAAGGCACGTTGTAATGAATATGCCATTGAGCAAGTTTCTAGGTACTCTGAGTTATTGCAGCCCTGAGACAGAGCAATATGGCTTGGAGATATTTATAGACATATAAGCAAAACCACCGCACCTGAGATTTGGTGCCGAGATGGACTATTTTTGGACGTCTGGCTTGACCAGATACTAATCGAATAGCTTTTGGAGATTAAAGAGTCGTAAAACGGATTAACGCTTTCTTAACTTATAAGTTCTAATATCTTTTATTGGTTCACTAACATTACGTTAACTGAAAGTTTTGGTGGGAAGTGG
Organism: Biston stratarius; assembly: GCA_950106695.1. Lineage (NCBI taxonomy): Eukaryota > Metazoa > Arthropoda > Insecta > Lepidoptera > Geometridae > Biston > Biston stratarius. The sequence goes on along the minus strand of OX467106.1, from coordinate 35,562,060 downwards.
GAACTCGGAAAAATAATGACGCGGCATTGTATTCGTTTTCGAAACTTTTCCGAGTGTTTAGAAATAATGATGTTGCTGAATTACGTGCAAGAGTGTGGAAAAACAAATATAATATCCCGTTTCGTGATGTTTCCAAACCTTCATCAGTTTCTAGTTTAATTGCCATTACTTTACTGGGTCATGGCCGGACTAAAACTTTTACTTTGACTGTGACTTTGACTTATTTCAATTAATTCTTGCTACTAGAAAAATAAGTAGATAGATAAATGCAAATATGTAATGTATGATTTATTATGATAATAAATATTTTTTTATTTAAACCGACAAAATTCAAAAGTATGAATTCAACAACATAGAGAAAAAATACTATACTAGGGAGTATAGTATTTTTTCTCTTTTATTGCATTAAATATATTATATCAAAATTTGTTTAGGCGTACTTAGCATACTTATGGATTTTGTTTGATCGATATCGTACGAACTGCTAAACAATGGAATTTGCTGCCCGAGTGGATGTTCTCCAATAGATACAATCAGAGTGCCTTCATGTCGCGAGTGAATCTGTTTCTTCTAGGTAAGCGTGCTCTATCGTAGACTGCATCTTCGCTTAACATCAAGCGAGATGGAGGTCAAACGCAAGTCTATTTGAAATTAGACAAATAAAAAGGGAAGATGACGGTGGACCAACGTCTGTGTAACGAAAGAGAGAGAAATAAATTATTTTAATCTTTTTTGCTCTCGTTGGTTCGCCATTATCATGCCCACGCGGCTATTAATAGTTTTATAAGACAAACAATCATTATTACGATTGTTAATAATAATCGAGTCAAAGAAAATAGTTCCTACTTATTTTCTACGGCCGACTTGCCTATCTATACTGTCTCGCTTATTCATAGTGAAAGTCATATTGTGGCACATTTGATTGCAACATCGCATCGGGCGGTAGACATTGCGGAAGGCAAGCGCCGGTATTGCCCCACAACTCAAGCACAACTAGTGTTACCAACTACCGGGTTACAGGAACTTTCCAAATATGTCAGGGTGTTTTTTTGTCACGGGTTAGATATTTTAGGCATTATGTTTTTAATTAATTAAGTCTTGTTGCGATAATAGCTCACATACGCACGCACACACACGCACGCGCACACTCTCACACAATGCACACTCCCATACACTACACACACTCACACATACTACACACAATCACACACACACACGCACACACACACACTCATATTGCCATATGGCCCAATTATTAGCCTAAATGTAGATACTGCTTAATATATCTGAAGGACTACAGAATCTACGATACAAGCAATGCTTAGTGTAAGTTCTGTGTACCAACAATAATATAATTGTTACTAAGCAAAGACTAATGTAGGTAAATGTAAAGAACTGTGCAAATAAATAATTTATTATTATATTATATTAGCTCAGTGGTTAACACGGTGGGTTTACATACCGTAGGATGTGGGTTCAAATCCCAACTATGAGCTTGAGTTACCGGTAACGAAAAACACCGTGAGGAAATCATACTATGGTGGTGAGGTTCTTTCTCGTACTCAGCTGAATAGCCACTACTTTCAAGTTAAAAATCTGCTGCCAAGCATCTAACGGTGTGTTCCGGCAGCCTCACTTGAGAGCCGGTTCCATTTCAGGCTAGGTGTGTTAACCATCCTTAACCACGCCGTCATTTAACTGATGTTAAGTAATGGAGCAATAGTCAAACACCTAACTTGTCAACAAAAAAAGTTAATAAATGGACAACTGGAGCGCCATTTACTTTAAAGGTAATAAGGCGAACGAAACGCTCTCCTGATGGTAAGAGATAACGCCTGTTCATGACCATTGCAGAGATACATAGAACGTTGAGTAGTAAAAGAAAGTTCAGGGTATCGCTGTTTTGGCTCATTGAAACTTTTTTCACAAATGCCAGAATTTGGCTCGGTAATCATGTAGGTATTTTTCTTTAAATCTTATTTCTTACTCTTACTTCAAATCAACTACTTACTACGAACTTATTGACTGGCAATTTTAAACAAATCTCTTCTTGCGTCTTTGAATAACAAATTGCGCATGCACATTGTAGAATTAACATTTTAAAACTCGTGTCGCCAACTGTATTGGACGGAAATATAAATATGTACCAAATAATGACGCATGCAGCAATCAAGAGTTTATTCAATCAGAGTTATTACGAATACCTACTACTGCGAAATGACAATATTAAACGAAGTCCAGAGACTAAATAAACTGTTTTAGTTACTAATACAGGATGCAAAATTATGTTTATCACCGGAACTTAATCGCGCACAATGTACTATGAAATTAGTTATGTTCATTTATTTCATATATAATCAATCCTAATATATGTAGGTGTATGTGCCGTGGTGGTGCCGGCGTAAGAATAGTACCCCACCTTCTCTACCCGTAGTTGCCGTAAGAGCGTCTTCCTTGAACAATCACACCTAACTGCGCTCGCTAGCCCGCCTGCCAAGCGTGGCGAGTATTGGCAAAACCCCCCCAGGAGGAGGCCTATGTCCAGCAGTGGACGTCCTATGGCTGATGATGTGATGTGTGATGTGATGTAGGTTATATAAACGTATACAGAATATGTTATTATATAAAATTTAATTTTTAGCTAATATGTATGTGAAAGAGCGGTCTCTCAATACAGGTTGTTTAAACTTAACAGGAGAGGCCAAACCCTAGTAAATTATAAAAAGTTAAGAAATAAAGATATTTTGTATTTACCTCGATATATCAGCCGTGTTGCAGTATTATAGCCGTGGTCACGAGTTGACAGAGTACACAATGTTGTGATCTCCCACCTAGATTTAGTTTTTAGATAAGCACAGCACCTACTACCTACTACACTTTTTCGAAACACTGTGTCAGTAGAAGATTTCACTTCTTGCATAGGAATATTTTTTTATGATTGACAGGCTTGGTGTTCGACCATAGCTCTCCTTATGTTAAGTAACGGTGTGGTCTAAGATGGTAAACACACCTAACCTGGAATGGAACTGGCTCTCAAGTGTGGCTGTCGGAACACACCGTTAGATTCTTGGCGACAGATTTTCAATTTGAGGGTAGCTAGCCAGTCGAGTACTAGAAACTACTCCATCACCACGCTATGGTTTCCTCACGATATTTTCCTTCACCGGCAGCTCAAGCTCATTTTTGGGGTTTGAACCCACACCCTTCGGTGTGCAAACCGACCACGCTAACCACTGAGCGAACATCGCTACAAAAGTTACTAAGTTTTACTTTATACCAGATTAAAGTTTGGTATATTCATCATCATCATCATCATCATCATCTCAGCCGTAGGATGTCCACTGCTGGACATAGGCCTCCCCCATTTACTTCCATAAAGACCGGTTGGAAGCGGCTCGCATCTAGCGCGTTCCTGCGGTATTTCTGAATAATAAATAAATATCGCATTTAGCATGCAATAATAAATAAATATCGGAGGGCATTTCACACAGTGCCAACTATCCCCAAACTAACAATTACTTGTACTATGGGAACCAGTTATCTGATAGCATCTATGTTACCTTGCAGTTAGGTAAAAGCAACTTTGAGAAAGATAAGCCAATAGAAAAGTCCAGCTGAGAGGCTGCCCGCATTTGGCAAGCCGCGTCAAGTCTTCACATCGTCCATACCACAATGCCTCAAGACAAAAGTCTTACATCAGTTCCCATCAGTCAGATATGTCATCACATACGGTTCCGAAACCTGGACGCTCACTGTGAACCTAGTCCACAAATTCATCGCTCAGCCAACGATGCGATAGCTATGCTCGGAGTTTCCGGAACAAAATTTGAAATGAAAGCATCGGCATATAACTAAAGTCACCGACAAAGAATTAGTAAGCTGTTCTCGAAAAACCGATAAGCCGTGGAATAGACGAGATCTAGAGTGGAGACCATGTCATTGTGTAAGCAAGCGTAGTGTAGGATACCATGCGGCCACGTGGTGTGACAACCTGCATAGAGCGGCGGGCAAACACTGGATACAGAAAGCTGTCGACCGAGCACAGTGGCAGTGCATTCGGAGAGGCTTACATTCAGCAGTAGACAGCAAAAAATGATACTTATATAATATGTTTAATAGGAAACATAATATTTAATTTTGGACCAAAAACTGCAAAATGTCTCGCTCTACAGAAATTCTCTCCTACGCTAGCTTTAAAGAGGAATCCTCAGAAACCATACGCATCGGCACAAATGTAAATGAGGCCGAAGTGGTCGTGACCAGTCATCGTTGAAAACCATAAAGGAATCGTGTACATCCCTAATGTAACTACATATAAATGCAGAACTTTTCTGTTGTGTTGGCTACATACTGGTACTAAAAATACTTTAAGGTTGGCTGTTGATATTGTTCGGAATGTGCTATAGTGGCTCCCTTACTAAAGTCTGCCAATAAGTTAGTGATACTTTATGAGTGTGTAAGGGTGTCGGCGTGAATCAGCGCGTGACTTCTTCGCGCGTGCGCTTGCGCACATTGTTCTTGCTACAATAGTGTGATGTCATACAGATACGTGATATGGGTGAAAAAGGATAGGTTCCTTTTGCTATAGATATAGGAATGGATAACCATGTGTATTGCCTTAACGGGGCGCATTAAGGGCCCAAAACGGAGGGAGGTTGTTAAGCATGTCAATTCAATTATAAAACAGAGTAAAGATTTTTCATTTATTTAATACTAGCGACCCGCCCCGGCTTCGCACGGGTGCAATGTAGGTAGATACTACACAAAACCTTGACAAATTATATACCTAAACCTTCCTCATCAATCACTCCATCTATTGGTGAAACTCGCATGATAAACCATTCCGTAGTTTTTAAGTTTATCGCGAACAGACAGAGAGACAGAGAGACAGACGCGGCGGACAACTTTGTTTTATAATAATTATGTAGTGATAATTGTTATTTTCCTCGCTAGAGAGCTCCGATACTCCGATAAACGCGTGCGATGGCTGCTTATCATAAAGTGCTATTATAGGGCGAAGCGCGGCCTTCGACGCGCTATTTATACGCACGCGCCGCCGGCCCCCCGGCCGTTACCGCCGCAACCGCTATGTCCCTGCATTTTAAATCTATAATATCTTCGAAAATATTCATATAAACATGATATTTATTACATGTTGTATAGGGCCATATTGATCTATATTAAATGCACAACCTATTTTAAGGTTAAGGATTAATGCTGTTTTGCTTAAAATCGCTTCGTATATAAGCCATTATTTCTCGTAAAAAGTAAAGGATAAAAAAATGGTTATTGTGGGTTATCCGTAAGAGACAGACATATACCATCCCAGACTTTTTTGTTGACCTTTTTAAGGTGTACAATATTGTAAAACATAATTTTGATCTATCTCGTAGGATTCAGCAAGCGTTTGCAATGTAAGCGCAAAAAAGTGTTTATTTACGTCATCATATTAGAAACCTCTAAAATCATCAGTGTTTCTCTACTATATTATGCATGTATTATACATATAAATCTTCCTCTTGAATCACTCTATCTATTAAATCGCATCAAAACCCATTGCGTAGTTTTAAAGATCTAGGCATACATAGGGACAGAGGGAAGCGACTTTGTTTTATACTATGTAGTGACGTGCGCTAGCATAATATATCTATTTTCGAGATTCACATTCTACGTAGGTAAACGATAAATAGCTAAAATCACCTCACTTCATCAATAAACGCCCCCTAATATCACCATCTCTATCTTCTGAACTCAGAATAACAGAGACAGTGAGTATAGTTTCCGAATCTAAACCTTTTGGATTGAGTTCAAAATACGTGGGCATTTTCGTTTTGAATCTAAAAATGTGTTATTAGATGACTTAGATGAATCATTCAGCACAGGAAAAATTAAATAGTCCAGTGGTCAGTGCCTTTCCTTGAAGCAAACGCATATTGCATTCACAATGCCGAAGCGTACTGACAAATACCAAAGTGTCACCAAATCACCAACATAACTTAACAGTATGTATAATAGATGTATACATACACAGGTGTTTCACTGATATAATCTATTATATGGAAGGATGGTGATTGTTTGGATTCCCAGGTCTCCAAAATACGAGTCTTGAGCCCTAGTGTGGGGCCGCCGCAAACTATATTGGTACTAGTTAAGATAACTTAAAAAAATGAAATAATTTAATTTTTATTTTGAATTTGATGAAACAGTTGCTTTTTTAGCTATTTTAGAGCTGGTATTTGTTTACTGGAAGATTTTCTGTAACTTAAAAGCTTGATGCAGCAGCTTGAGGCAGCTTGTACCTCACCAAAATGCAAACACCATCATTTTTCAGTCCTATCGTAAAAACTGCTTATATTAATATTTAGATCAGCACCCTTCCGTAAATACACATACTATACAGCAAGTTCTTGACACTGCTCTTTTCAATTTGATAATTTTGTAAAACAAGTGACTGAAATTATACCAGAGGGCTTTTACAAAAGTGACCATCTGTGTCCCGGGTTATGGAGGGAGGGCTCTAAACCCTACCCTGTAAGGGTGATTCAGAGAATTACTGTGACTACTGTATGACTTTACAAGTCATGCTTATAAATATAGTTACGTATATCTAAAAACCGTTTTTGAGCGACTTCTTTAGTTATTTGCTGTAATAATTTGTACGATAATAAAAATAAAATAAAAAAAGACGTCGCAATAAGAGTATAATGTAAACTCAATGGCTATACCTACTAGTTTATATTTAGTATTTCGTCACTACCAGTTCAATTCCAACATCAATTCAATGCTCAGTAAAATTCCCACGTCAAAGTCTGCTTCCAGCATATTCTGTGAACCGACCCTTGTATGTGGTGCAATACTATATGCCCGATGCAATAACAAACACCGGCATGAGCTCATTTTGTACTCATATCAAGTGACCCAATGTCACCCGATAGCTGGACAACGCCAATAACTTTGAATCATAGAGGTCAGTTTGCAAAACACAATAAATAAATAAGTAGACAGACCGTGTTTTTCCTTTGCCAGGCAGCAATTCTAGAGCGACTTCGACATGCTGTGGATAAATCTGCAGATTTTTGCACCGTATCAATGAACGCCCTCTTCCTGCTATTACTATCACTCTGAGGTAAATATAATGGACCAACCTTTACTTTTACATATAAGATCCGGTGGGCCAGAAGATCGAAAAAGCGACATCGTTTCAGGGTCGACGTTCCAAAAACTCGAACGAAGCGATTTGATTCCACGTCTGTTGAGCCGCTAGACAGTGGAATGCGCTGCCTGAGTGGGTGTTCCCCGTTGGATACAATCTGGGTGTCTTCAAGTCGAGAGTGAATCGGTATCTTCTAGACAAGCATGCTCCTCCTCCTCCATGCTGCACCGTATCATCACTTAACATCAAGTGAGATGGCGGTCAAAAGTAAGCCTACCTATTATAAAAAAAAGTATAAGTCAATACATTCTATGTAGGTCTTATACTTGAACGGGGTTTGAATAAATTCAGCACCACTGCTCTTTACGTCACGGATGTCAAAGCCAAACCAAAAAATAAGAGAACATGTATTGTCATGATATGGTGTATGCATTTTTTATGCAGTTGTGTTTTCCGGAGTGAATGTTGAGATCATGACATCTAGTACAATAGTGCCAATGGATGTTCCCTTAATGTAGTATCAATGTATATTCCAACATTCGTGAGGTAATATAAAGTCCACCTGGATGAAGTCGCTAGTGGCCACCTGTAGATATAGGTACATATATCTACTAGAAGGTCCAGTAAGATGCGCGGAAAACTCAACTTTTTTTTCTAACTGTACATTAAATTTTTTTGTTAATTTACTTCGTTAAAATCCAGTATCGAGCGCACAGTTTCGAGCTTATGGTAAAACTAGGAGAATTCAATTTTCTCTGTTGGTTGTAGGTACTCCCGCAACTCGACACAGCCTCGAGTATCACCACTGTCTTTTTTCAACAAGATATGTAAAAAACGATCATGGAGAAACCTAGCCTTTTATATGTATACATATAGTTATACCTATCGACAAAGATAATTGCATATCACAGTCACTAAATAGTTTAAAATGAAGTCGTGTCACGTGTTTGTATGTGTATCAAAATACATGGCGTAGTTTAAAAGAACTAAGAAACCAGAAAGAACCATTTTAAAAAAATCTTTGGTTAGGTTTACATTGTGCGAAAAAGGGGACGGTCAGTAGTTATAACTATAAAAATAGCGTAGTGATTAATACATACCTACATAATTATGTATATTAAGTTTATCAATAAGCCAAAAAGTTATCAGCACGCATGCGTGGAGCGTGTTTAAAATGTAAACACCAAACCGAAATGTAAATAAAAAAGATTCTAACAGGCATTGGCTCAGTAACCTATTCACAGCTAAGTCAGTTCAAAAATTCAATGCCGTTCAGTAAACTATGGAAAGGGCCGTGCTCGATATGATCATATCCGAAACGAAGTAATTCGCCAGAGAACTAAATTCACCGTCATAGGTCAGCGTACCTATTAATAAAAAAGCTGAAGTGGCAGTGGACCGGTTAATCTGCCGCAGTACCGACACACGCTGGGGATCGTAAATCGGCAAAGTAGTGTAGGACGCCCTGACACTAGTTGGAGTGTCGATATACTTAAGACAGCTGGCAGTAACTGTCAGCGGCGTAAGTGAGTGGTGTATCTTAGATAAGCTGTATAGACTACGACCAGACTATGATTGAATGATGATTGTCTCTTGCCCGACCAATGGTAGACATCAATAAATTCCGTCTGCCTTTAAATTAACCAACATAAAAGGGCGGCTTCAACGATGTCACGGTAATTACAACAAACGAGTCCTTGTAATAAACTCTGCTGTTAAGCTGAGTTAAGCTCTGTACATAATTTAAAGTTTTGAAACATGCATTCGTAATAAGTAATTTATATTTCAACTAAAGTTTCTCATGTTGTAGTAAAATAGCACAAAAATATTTTGAAAAACTCTGACAGTATTACTAAATCTATGTGGGCCTATGAAAACGAAACGTCAGAAGAGCTGAAAACCGCAAAAATCCAAGGACCCGACATTTAAAAAAAAAAAATAGATGAGAGAGTATCTATTATTTCTTAGGAAACGATGAAGCTGGCAGCTTGTTCCATTCTTGCGTACAAATAAGAAACAAAAATCATCCTGAGGAACTAGCATAACAATTTGTGAGATTTACGCACTCGGTAGGTAGGTAGGTAGGTATACGATAGGAAAATGTATAAAAAGGGGGACAGCAGCGATGGCGGGAGGGAAATGAGTAAAATGTATGAAAAATTGCTAATTGAAATATTACCGATTGGGATCATATAAGCTAGCATATCAATTTACTTAGGACAGAGGTACTAAACATAAACGATATAAAAATGTAAGGAATGGTGGACAGCGCTCCTGGCGAGAGTATAAGGAAACTGCTTTTTTTCATATATTGTACGTAATTGTCGCAAACTAATGTGCTAGAGCCACAGGTGACAGAGACTTGAACGAAGCATTACCTAGATTCAGTATACAAGCCACGAGGGCTGGTTCGCTTGACAGTGGATCACAAGTATCTTAGCAAATCCCTATGCTATCACCTAAATAGACGTACTATGTTTCCAGGTAGCTCGCAAAGGCACTATTCAAAATTCAGTGGGAGAGACTTCAAATAAATATATGTCGATGCTTTTAAGTTCCTTTTTGAATTCTAGTGTACACAATAAAGAGTTTCTGTCTATCTATCTATATGTACGAGACTTTACCCGACTATTCCTAATTCGAAGATTGTAACGGCTGCGCCGGCGCCGTCGATTCGCTACACACCCACACACGTAGGCATTATAGTCAAGAGAGCGTCGTGGGTGGACGTATAAACCTTGACACACAATTGTCTACACTGATTTTTTCAAAGGGTAAATAAACTACTGAAACAGGCATAAATCAAGGCGTACTAGTAGTTTAGCAGCGAGGTGATTATGTTTAAAACAATTTCGATCTTTGAATGGCATAGATGAAACCGACGCACATAGGGCATTCAATACCTTTCTTTACTCATTAGCGGGCTGAGACAAGCTGTGGACACAGATGATGTATTTGTATTCATTTTTATACACAAAAATAAACATTATTGTTTTACTTATGCGGGATCACTTACGTTTCATTTTATCGGAGACTCCGACTATAATTTCGGCCACATCCAGTGGCTTTCATCACGGAGACAATGCTGAGTACGACACGCGCGCGGCCTCGTCTTGCCTCGCAGCAGTGCGAAGTACGTACGAAGAAAGAGTTTCCGATAAAATTAAACGTGAGTAATCCTAAAAAATACTATTACCTACTACATCGAAGTATTAACAAAGAAGAAGAAGTAGAATTATTGTGATTTTGATATTATTTTGGCATTTGTATATTATTTCAATTTATCATTTATTTAAGTATTTGAAAGTAGATGTATCTATGAACTTATTTTTTTCAAAACCAATCAAACTGGCCGTAAATATTCAGAATTTTGTCCGATTTGTCATTTAACCTATTAGGTACATCTCAAGGAAAATTTATGCTAGCATGATTCAGTTCTAAATATAAACGTCGCCTAGCTAAATAAACAAATTCAGTAGGCATAATAATAGCAGTCGAGAAATAAGCAAAGGAAAACTCAGCAGTGCACAGCAATAACAGGTAAAGTGGCATTATATCGGCGTATCTAATCACCGCTGGGTACTTCTGTACAAATGATTTAAATAATTCTAACGGTGACCAAGAGTAAAAAGAGAAACATTGGATAAAAAGAATTGGTAACTCGCCCGACTATGATAAGACTGAAGATTCAAATTTATTCAGTCTGAAAATGTCTATGAGCTTCCCCAATCGCATATGAAACAAAAAATAAAAGTAAACAAGGTCATAATTATGTATATCATGGGCATTAGGTCTAAGCGTGGGCACAGCAACATATCACCAACTATACAGATTCACATGGAACGGTAGTACTAATTTGAGAAGAGGTATTCATCACTTTGAATTTTTAGAGTGGGCGCAACACTAAAATCGACTGTTGTAGCGATGATAACCCAGTGGTACAGGAGTTGATTTGAACGTTCAAATCACAACAATGAGCTTGAGTTGCCGGAGATGGAATACATCGTGAGGGAACCATAGCATGTAAGTACTTTTCAGTACTCAGTTAGCTACCACACTCAATTAAAAATCTAACGCCAAGCATCTAAATTGTGTCTGTTACCTATAAAAATATATATAAGTACTAGCAGACACGGCCACGCGTTGCTGTGGCTTAACTGAAAACACGCGTGTAACGTGAAATTAATTGTAGTACATATGAAACGTTGAACTTTTAACGTAGCGCCATCTATTGGATACTTACTCAATCCAGATATAAATTACCTTACACCGCCATCTATTAGAATTTTATGGAACTTTGTATGGAACGCCATACCGTTGTAAAAAAATGTTCACAATGACGAGTACAATGACCTCCGTTCGGCTTAGTACTACCGATACTCGGAACCCCGTACAAAAGCGATGTTGAAACGGTTTTTGTATCAATAAAATTCAAGAAAGGCACATAAGACAAAAGTGAGACCAATTTAGAAGGCGTTTGCAGGTCTAAACTTACTAAAACTGTTGCCGTCTCTTACATTGCAGACCATTAGACAAGGACCGTAATATTTTAGAATAATTTTAAACCTGCCAATTGAAGCTTAAAATCTGCCTTAAATAAGTAGCAAAATTAAGTGACACGTAGAATAAAAGTATAGATAGTCTCCATAACCAGGATTGAGGCTGTTAGTTGCTCAAAAAGTAATAAAATTAATTACAAGCAGGTTACAAAGAATACGATTAGATTGGACTACAAGCAACATTGTAAGAGCACACCACTCCAGTTTTCGAGCCACAGTAAGTTTCCATAATCGTCCTTTACAGTCGAAGATTCAATAAGCAAAACGAGTGAAACAAGTGACAAAACTGCAATCGATGTTGACAGGGCATAATAAAATCCGCGTAGAAATAATAAAAACCAATAGCAAAACAATCCAAAATTTTATGTGAAGAAAACGTTAGAATATAGAGGACCAAGACACCGCGCGTTTGATCTCACGACCAATCACTATTAAAATGGTCAAATGAAATGTGCTTTCGGCAATGTCCATTATGAGAAGTATTTATGGGCAGTAGGTACTACAATATCAACTCTCACCGTTACCTTTAATTGTAAGTTATATTACTCCAAATGTTAATGCTCCCCCTGCTTTAGAGATTGGGAGATCGAACGAGACAATGTTTAATGTCAAACGTTTTTGAGATGGCAGAATTCTCCTGGTTATTCATATCAGAAATACAGAAACCGAAAAGTTGGAAAAAAAGGACAGAATTTCGTGTAGGTTTTGTAGGGTAGGTACAAAACTTTTCGATATTTGTGAACTTGTACAATAATAATTGTACATATATAATGTGACTTAGAAAATGCGTGTATGGTGTATGGTCGAGTATAGACTTAGATCGATAGTATTACAATGTAGTGTTACTAGTTTATTATGTAGATTATTTTTCCATGATCATAGTTAGTGCAAATAAATATTGCTGAGAGAGTTCTGAATTGTTTAATTTTGGATCCCTTCTGAGGTGTCATTCAGGTACCTACTACTTTTTTTAACTTTGTGGTAGTAGGTATATACCTACCCTCTATTCCATTTTATTCTGCAGTAGGTATTACAGATGGATGGGTGAGTTAGCATACTATAGGTAGTGCATTGAACCAGCGTAGGTACTTGTTTTACTGCATACATTATATAGCAGTTGGGACGTAGTTAGTAAATATTGTTTATTCTGTGACAAACAAGCGCATGCTAGATGCACGTGATCCGCAGCAGCCTTGCAAGGACGCCGTCTGTGCACCGCCATCGATAATTAATTCCTCCCTCGACCGCTGAGTCACCATCGCTTATGCATCGACTATACAGTCTTGCCAGCTTATATTATTTGGATCGGATATTTTGGCGGGAAAACGGAAAAAATAATGTTGTATTATCTGCCAAAACTTGTTTTTTTTTTAAATGTACCTATATGAATCAAAATTGTGGTATTTTATCCATAAAGTATCGAATTGCTTGCACGTGTGTAGAAAAGTAATAAAATGTAGCGAATCTTGTAATTTTAAGTTGTTCGCAGAACTCCAGCAAAGCTTTTAGTAAAGTTGCCACTACTTTACTAGGATATGACTGTACTTGACTCTGACTTATTTTGTGTGATTTAAGACCTAATTTACTTGTTTTTGCATGAAATACATACTTCAAAATGTAGAACACACTCGAAAAATGTTACAAAAATGCAATGTTACAAAACGCTAGGCTGAGTGGCTCGTGTCGGGGTTAATATGCCGCCCGATGGCCTCTGACATAATTTGTACATTATTTTATCAGTGGGCGAAGTTATTTAGGTCCTTAATTTAACTATCTGTGCTGTATGTAGTCACCGACGACGATACTAGCGACCTCTAGTCGTAAACATTCACGACGCGAACTGTTTTAGGTAGGCTTTTGAGAATGCGCCAAGTTATGGGTTCGTTGCATTGCATTTTACCGTCACTTGGCTGTTAGGTCGGCATTCCAGGTATTAAAACCGGTAACTCCGTATTTGATGTCAGTTTTTAATCAGCATCTGATAAACATATTAAGAACAGGTAGATGCTGAAAACGATGAAACAGTGTACGTTTAGTCCTATAACTTTTAATATAAGAATCAATTAAAAAAATAATGTTATTTAAATAAATAAAAATTTCCTTAACAGATTGTCCAGGTAGGTACCACCGCAATACCAGATATTCTGCCGCCGGGTAAAAATTTATTTATACCTATACTGAATTGAAAGGTACTTACTAGAAAAGTTACTGCATGGGCTATTGACACTAACCATTGAATGTGTGAATGTAATAAACGCCAAAGCAGCGATGCCCTTTGCGTTAGTTAAAGTTCTATGTAGTAACCGCTACAATGGTCATCATCATCAGCTATAGGACGTCCACTGCTGGACATAGGCCTCCTCCTGGGGGGGTTTTGCCAATACTCGCCACGCTTGGCAGGCGGGTTGGCGAGCGCAGCTAGGTGTGATTGTTCAAGGAAGACTCTGCTGCCTATCTTCCGAATTACATCCCTTAGCCGACTCTTACAGCAACCACGGGTAGAGAGGGTGTGGTACTATTCTTACGTCGGCACTACCACGGCACAATGGTCATAGACAGGAGTTATTTCTTACCACCGACACACGACAGTTTCGTTCGTTTCATTAGGTGCTATTATATAAAAAAATCTAGGTTACGTAAATGAAACTCAGTGGGAGACCGCCTGCCTTCCAACCTGGAGGTCCCGGGTTAGAATCCCACTGAACATCGGTCTTCTCTAAGTTATGTGCGTATTGCCGCTGATTACTTTTTCATTGAGACGTCAATGAAAAAACATCAAAATCGACATATTATGTACATATAACGGACTTCCTTTTGAAATCAGTTAAAAACATCTGCGTATCAAAAGTGGTGGAACATATAATATTTACTAAATTGCCATTAAAATCCAGATCGAGGCATTTTATTTACTCTTTATGGGTAAAGGAAGAAGTTTGTGCGATAGCGGAAAGGTTAATAGTCGCCGGTATGTGCAGGTGGAAACCAAGCCAATGTTGTTAGCCAAGCTTTAAAAGTTAACAGGTGATAGTTTTCCGGGTTTATTCCCGGCAATATCACGTTTGGCGTTTGCCAGAACGACAAATGGTATGATCAACATTTTTGACACTTCTACAACGAAACAGAACTGTGATTTGAGAATGCATGGTTCACAACATTGAGTCTAATAAATAACAAATGATTTTTTTTATGAAACAATTTTGAAATAATAATAATTCAGTTTTTTATAGTAAAAGTTCACAATGATGGGTAGATCAGCTTCCTTCAGTTTACCCTGTAGAAACAGATAAACATGCATACGCATAACGAAAGAACTTTAGAATAATGCAAAGAAAAGGCGACGAAAACAGTTCAGTTGTAAAGAAAATTGTACTATAGATAAATAAATATAGTAGGACATTACACACGGCGCCATCTAACCCCAAACTAAGCAAAACTGGTACTATGGAAGTCAGATAGCTGATAGAATACTTTAACACTTTTTTTTGTTGTAAATATCATATACAGAACACCCAGACACAGAACAAACATTTTTGATTATAGGTACCACACAAAATGCTTGTTCTGGGTGGAAATCGAACCCACGCCCTAATATACTAACTTTGCATAGAAAGAATAGACATATTAGATACCGATAATACAGAAGAATCACATTATCTAGATCTATACTGTAAAATGTACCTTAAAAGCTTCTGAGACAGGATGTGTTAGTAGAGACCTCCTTTAGGAACCGGTTTCAGACCAGACCGTTCATTGACAAGAAGGACACCTGGTATTCCATGAGTCATTTTCTTAAGAAATCTACGTTGAGCTCTAAATGCCTTGGGAAACTTGGAATTTCAAATAAACCTGAACCGTGCACGTATTTTTCCTCAATGTACTTGTATTATATTTAATGCTTCGTGCAGGCAGCTTGTCCAAAAAGAACATATTCATAATGATGTCTTAGGTAGGTACAAACCATAATAGGTACTGCGGTTGAAAATTTGATTGGTGTCAGATGATATTATGTACGTAATTATGGAGGATTTATTAACACAACAAAAAAAATCCCCATATTTTTAGGTTATCACGGAAAATTAAACGTCTAAGTTATATTTTGTAATATTTTATTGTTTTTGATCTCTATCTATCAAAAATGTTGTTGCAACAATGTTTTATACTGTGAAGATTGTGCTTACTTCGAAACTCTTTCGCTGCAATCATATTTTAAAGATTTTCTGCGTAATTGTTTTGCAAAATAAATAGAATGACAATGAACTTTATGTAATTGTATAACTAGGAGATAATTTCAAAAAAAACTGAGTGGCCAATCCACTGTACCTACAAGTATTGGCGTTTGTTGTGGTCGAGAAAATATATTTTTCTAAATCAAATTGATTTACTTAGTAATTATTTTTTTAATTTCAAACAGTGTTTAAAAAAGACTAATTCTAACAGAAACAGAACAGAGAGCAAAAAAAGTCTAATTCTGTTAGAATTTAACTTTATAAGCACGCAAACAAGATGTATGCTGCTCTGCAGTTGAATTGAACGATGTGAGAGATTTGGAGAATGATAAATAATAAATACAATATCTAGAGGACACATTTATTTTACGCACGCAATATCCGGTGATTGATACCTTAAAAAACTTAAAAGTACTTATATACGAAAGCAGAGGGGATAGCATAGAAATGTACAACAAATAGGTACGTTGTAGGTAAAATGTGTGACCACTGACCACTAGGACAGCGTTTTACTGTAACAACCATAGTTTATCGGGCGTAAATATTTTCAGTTTTTCGTATCACTTACGTATACTTAGCCCCTTCGAATACGTTCTAAGCACTTGTTAATTGTAATTCTTTGTCCTTAGTTGGAGATATAAATTAATATCAGTGGCGCCACCTACATTACAAAGATAGAATCTATTCTATTTCCCGTACGCTGGCATCCAAATGTGTCTCGTCGACGGAAAGTATCGTCTGTGCTATTTTAGACGCCGCCGCCCGCCTTGTCCGGGACTTAGTAAGACGTTATAGAATTATCAAATAAATACAGAGGTGAAATATAGAAAACTTTTTTTTATGTAAAAGGTATGAGACGGACGGAACGCTGTTCTGCTGGTAAAAGAAAACGCCTGTTCATGGCCATTGCAACGGTATTCAGAACTTTGAGTAACAAGCCTAGGGCTCATTATTTTGAAGCATTTATTGATTAGTGTCCCTTGAAATCGGAACACTGTAATATATACACAGTACTGCTTGGAGGATAATACCTGACATTGTTGTGGTACCCATCTAGACTACTAAGGAGGTAGGTGTATCATCTATTACCGCGCTGTACGAGCTGAGAGCTGTATGAATTCGATTCCCACCCAGGACAAACATGTATATGACAAACATAAATGTTTATTCTTTCTAGATGATTAAATGTGTATTGTAGGTAAGTAGTACAGTAGACAGTTTTGGTGTTTGACCACAGCTCACTGTTAAGTGACAGTGTGGTCGAAGATGCTAAACACAGCTAGCCTGGAATGAACTGGCTATATCCTAATAGTTATCTGATTCCTTATTTTCGGGCTAAATTACTCTATGTAAAACAAAAAATAACTGACGGTGCCGGCGATACATACCTACAAGTATATAGTTTTTTTTAGTTCTATAATTAGCTCAGATTAAAACGATATTTCTGCGGTAACAAAACCGGAAAATTGAGGAGCATGATATCATTGCACAAGGGAAGTGGACTTGACACTATCAAACAGAATATAATTGTACAGTTACTATACACTACCACAGTCAACTGTGATAAGAGTAAATAATTAACAATATCGCTATGTAAACTAAGGACAAATGAATAACAATCGTTCAAAAATCGAAACATTCCAGAAGGTAATTAAATAACAACTTTTTCGAAACAAGGCAACGGCACAAGGCTGTTATTATGATTAATTAATAAACAAGCATGAGTTCGACCGCCAATTCACCTGATGTTAAGTGAAGACGCGGTCTTTGATGGAGCACGCTTGCCTAGAAGAAACCGATTCACTCGCGACATGTGCCTATCCAGATTGTAACTTTCGAAGAACGCTCACTCGGGCAGCTTTTCACTGTTAGTTACACTGTACAGTTATTGAAATACTATGTTAATATTAAAATGAAACGTATTATGAAAAACTATGGAAATTAACGTGGTATTTATACCGTTTGTATCATTTATACGGCATTATTCACGATCAAGTTTGTTCGGGATCAAACGTGAGTGATCAACACACAACACAACTCTGTAATCACGGGAAAATGGGATGATGGTCATATCACGTCCATTACCTTAGTTCAATCACCAATTTTAGGAGATGATTTTGTAATACACCTTGATTTGAAACAAATGCCTGTAATAATATAATTACTAAAAACAACACTATAAGGTCATGACCAAAAATATATTTATTACTAAGGCAGGCAAAGTTATTAAAACTAAGACTAGCAGGTAAAGTGATCACTAAGCTTAGCAGGCAGTTATCACCAAGTTTAGCAGGCAGTTATCTCTCAGCTTAGCAAAGTTATCACTAAGCTTAGCAAGCAGTTATCAATAAGCTTAGTAAGCAGATTTAGCACTAAGCTTAGCAAGCAAAGTATTCACTAAGCTTAGTAAGCAGATTTAGCACTAAGCTTAGAAAGCAAAGTTATCACTATGTTTAGCGAGCAGTAATTACTAAGTTTAGCGAGCAATTATTACTAAGCTTAACAAGCAAGCCATGTCTGATCTCTGAGGAATTCGGCATATTAGCCCACAAGGCACAAGAGCTGGCCAAGCAAATAGACTCAACTGAGTTTATTTGTATCTCTCGGTACTGTTATGAATAGATTAGAGACCTTTATTATTCAAATATAGTCCATCAACTGGTGGCCTTATCACTTATAACGTATTTTCTTCGAGCAACCTTGATGTGAATATGACTCGCTGAGGAACTAAAAGGAGGGGCATATGCTATCGGAAAAAAATACGTACTTCACATTTACATACATACCTACATACTTCATCATATTATTATACTTACATAAATAATGACTAGGTATACCTATTACCTAATGTCAGCTTCGTCTCTTTTTATTCGAATACACAAAAATGGGTAGTTAGGTTTTTGCGGTCTTATTAGGTATGTATGTTTATTTGATACTAATGTGTCGTATTCACCTAAACTAGTTTAACAATACTAACCTAAACTAGTTTACTAATACGTCACAGTAAAACCAATATCCCGTATTTTATAACTTTATTTCGCATCTCAAAAAACTTTTTTGAGATAAATATGCCGTGTTTGATATCGTATGATAGGACTTAATGGGTTAGGTACCCATTTACTTTCAACATATGTACTTACTGTTTAGGAATTCGTCTCAAACTTACTTTTTAAAATGACACGGTTCTAACAATTTTTAAATCATCAAAACAATACCAATGTACGACGATTCAACAACTCAACTCCGATGACAAATATTGGAAGTTTCCTCGACGATGGTTCGAAGTGTACTGCATCGACTGTTACATACAGTGCCAGTTGCCACCAACTTAGCTGTTCAGGTGGCCAAAATTGAAACTACAGCCGCGTTAGCCGTCATTTTGACAACGTCATTCCGCTGTCAGTTTCTGTCCAGTGTGAGCGCCTCCGCGTTTATTTGTTATTCAATTTCTTTGTGAATAATGCAAATAAAATGCCGACACCTCTCAAAAGTGATGCGTGGCAAATTATATTAAAACTTTTATCTTAAACGAAAGAAGCGCTTCCAAGCCACAATAATATGATTTAAAAAAGTTGAATCAAGGCGTTGCTGCTGCGACAGGTCAATGCTGCCAGATGCGGGAAAATAAAATCACCCCGTATTGTAATATTTTTTTTCAATGGTTAATTTATTTAAATATTATGTTAAAAAAGCTGTACCTATGTACGTATTTAAATAAAACCACCATTGAAATTAAACTATTTTTATCAATAATTTATCTGAAAAGTTGAAAATGAATACCTACAGACAATACGTATTTAGACGAACCTTTTATCATTCAGTTACAGTGACAGTGAAAGCGACTTGAGTGACTCCGAAGATCAATTATTGTTGGAAACAGCAGATATTTCAGGGATATCAATTATGACCGGAATTTCTGGAGAGCGGCCACTTGAACTAAGAGACCATGACTACAATTATTTTTATAAAAGACAAATAAAACCGTATTATTTCGCATTTTTTTTAGTTTCATTATGTCTTAATAAGTGCAGATTAAAGATTGGCCTGAAAGACTTCTCTATGTTTTGATTTTCCTTTTTCCTTGGTGATTTTCTTAGCTGGCAACACCAAATTCTCCACTAGCGCCGCTGTCAACTGAACAGATAAGATGGTGGGACTACGTATTTGCACTGCCTTTTAGTCGTGCCCTCAGATAAATTAACCAGCCGTCTTCATTTGGTTGTCTACTCGAAGGTCGTGCCAGCCGTCTCCCACTACCCTCCGACAGTATTAGTAAAAAAATATCTCGTAACGTAAACTAAGATCAAAAATATTACGCGGAAGGGCCCAAAATCCTAAGTTCTGTAGTGAATAAGAATCACTTATTTAATAATTATATATGCCAAATTTAGTCAACGTTGGTAAATTGTAAGATATAAGTACTAGTACGAGTATATCTATCATCTACATATTATATGATTAAGTATTCTGTAGAAAACAACAATAAGTCACTTTGAAATCGTTTCTTCCCGAAGCGATACAAAATTAGGCACATGAGGACATGGCCAGTTATTACCTATTTTATGACATTATGTATGGCGCTATTCAAGCTGCATTAAAATGTACGACCTTCTCTGATGGTGTTAATAATTAGGCACATTAATTCGTGCTCTCTGTTGCATATTCTACATTCTTGCGGGTAGACGCGTCGCGCAGACGGGCGGCGCCGGCGCGCATACCTCCAGCTACTTCACCTCTGCGCAAAAAAGCCCTTTGATCCAAAACAAAACCAATGCACACTGATCTTGAAGGATTACATTTGTCCAGTAACTGGAATTGTATACTTACTGGAATCGCTCTAATAAATTAATTTCACTATAAATTACCTATACATGAAGGTACATTGCACATGTCTGTGCTTACTTTTTCTAAACTACGCAACGGATTTTGGTTAAGATTTCGCTATTATTTCGTTTATTTTTAGGAAGGTTTATGATTTCCATGCGAAGTCAAACATCAATTAAGTCTCAATAGCCTTTAACTTAGCTGCCGTACCTACCCTACAACCAGGACCAAGTAATATTTACACACTACTACTAAGCGGCACATCTGATTGTACTGCATTAGAGGTACCCGGTCTTCCTACTAAAATGATCTACCACCTAGCAAAACTTATAATAGGAAACTTAACTAATCTCTATGTGAGTTACAAGTATAAGTTAGAGCGCAGTTAGATTTAGTAAAATAGTAGAACTTTAAAACAAATCTAGAATATCTTATTATGATTTAAATCCCTACTAATGGATAGTAATATTATAATAATTAATTTTCTAGGTAAGCGTGCTTCATCGTAGACTGCATCCTGCTTAAAAAAAAAAACATGCCAGGTAATAAATTAAATTCATTTCGTCTTGTCAAACTCGTGTATTTAACTACAATATAATTAATGTAAATTTTACGACGTATAATACAACTTACAAACTATAAAACATAGTTAAATTTAACAATTACGCGATAATAGGTTTTCAACCTATAATAATAAGAACTAGTAGGGCATTAGGGTAACAATATGGCGCTCATACACTATTGATACGATCATGTTAGGCAGTGACAAGGCTTTCGTTCTTAATCTAAGGACAGTTTTCATCTAAACTTACTAGAACGATTAGTTAATTTAACAACATGAATTTGGTTCACGTCTTTTACAGAACTGGCAAACGAAAGAGAGCGAGGGAACAGATTTTAATCTCTTTTTTCTCGTGTTAGTCCCGGATGGTCGTGTTTACACGACTGTTAAAAAGTCAACGATTTTCATAATTAGTTTTAAGTCAAACGCAGGTTAAATTTACTAATCGCCCGTAAGTTATACTAGATATATAGTGTAAATTTTTTAGCCTAATTTCCGGTTAACTAGTCAACAACCGTCGATCGATATAACTTTGTCAAAAATAAGGCAAACAAGTGGACATTTATTTCCATTTAATTAGTACAACGCTAATCTTATTTGTTGGCGTGGCAATTAATTGGCAATTTTGGGGCGATATTTACACTGAATAATTAATGATCAAAACATCGGGCTATTAGTCACATCCCATGCAAGTGGCGAAAAAGGACGGAAATACTTTTTTTTGTCATTATTCCCACCATACATGCGTATTCCTGATATGACGCACCAAAACCAAATCTGCTCCACCCATTAGTCAGTATTTACAAGAACTTGAGTCAGTCACTTGCCTATTTGTATAGACATGATGAAATCAGTCGAAGAATACTGTAACGTGTAGGCACCATTTTCGTTTATCAGATCTTCTGAAACTAAATTCTACTTAAATTAATTATCTAAATACTTATTAGGAAGACAAGTTACACGCTTATACACGGTTCTTGTGCCTATATTAAAATTTACGGTCGAAATGAAGAACAATCAATTAGAATTTTAAAATAATTATATACCAGGCTGATAAACGTGATAATTTTTAATTTTAAACTGCTGGACAATTATTTTAAATTTATCTAAGCACCAAGCTTAGAAAATAGAAATAACAGAATCCGTGAACACGCCTTATACTGAAGCATCAAAAACCACTCTTAAATAGAGTAGTTTTTTTTTTTTCTACTTTTAATAACTAAGTGTTTTTATAAGTTGTAGTATAAATAAAATAACAATTTAAAAAAAAACTACATAAAAAGGGTTATTAATGCGACCGTGTGTACATATAATATGATGTTGTTAGGATTACAAAACATTCATAATACTATGTTAGTCTGTTAGGATTATTTGTTAAGTTTTGCATAATAATGCTTTTTATTAAAATAATACATATATTTGTAAAATTTTAGCTTCCCTGCTGATGAAGAAAATAAACGGAGTGGACAAAAATTGTTAAAAAAGCATGGCTAGAAGAGTTTATAAACCGTCAAAGTGAAGCGTAGTCTGCTCGACGCATTAAACGAAGATATTGTTATAAGCTCGAATTCTTAAAGTTTAGCAATAGTTATTTCAATTTACAAGAAATTCATAGGAAAAAATGCATTAAGAATAGCCATAAAAATGGACTAGACCACAGAAACAATCTCATAAAGGCTGTGATTGAAAAATATATTGATATAAGATTTCATCATTCATCTAAATGTAAATCTTTATTCATTAGTTCAAATTCTAAGGGACAGTATTTTAAAAAGCTTACTCAGCAAAAAGTAAATTAAATGATTTTATCCATACCGTCTTTTCTTTTAAGAACTTATATTTACTAAAATTATCTGGTACATATATATAAAATGTTAATACCTGTTTAGGAATGGTCATTTTTAGGTTTATTATTAACTTACCTCCAATGTTCTCAGCGTTTACCCCATAAACGAGTACATAATGTCTGAGGTAGCAACATTACGCGGTTGAGAAAGGAGGTGCGCAAGGCAAGGTTGTTGTTTTTGGAGACTTGCAATTGCAGCTGAACACGGCTTCTGTTATTTCTATATTCTAAGGCACCAAAGCAATGAAACCTATTTTAAAAAGTAACATTCAAATCGTCTAGACATTTCCAGACCATTTATGTATTTATTATGATCTTTGGAATTTATAAATAGAAAAATAATAATATGTCGTATAATGTAATGTATATGTGACATTCATCTATACATACAATAATAAAACTGTAACGAAACGATTACAGCCCATTGAAAATATTGAAAATACTTTTATGGTATGTAAAACATAGATACCATGTAAATGTGATGTAAAACATAAACATAGAGGCCAAAAAGTACAGTTTTAAAAATGTGTGTCTGTCTGTTTATTTGCGATAAACTCAAAAACTACGACATGAATTTTAATGTTTTTTTTTAAGAGTCTGTTTGTTTTTGTTTTTTTAATCGGTTCATGTAACGTGAAATTATGGGGAAAAGATACAATATACTTAAATAAAGTACACTCTTAAATATAGCGCACCAATGAAACTGTGAAGCGCTCACGAACAAGCTACGCAACTACAAGACGTATGCCTGTGCAATAAGATTAGCAGTTGTATAACTTTTTCATGAGCGCCTGACAAAATTCTCAATAAGAACCTCACAGTGCGAGGGCTATTTGAGGGAATAAATGGAACTGAGCATCGATATAACGTTCAAGCGTACAAAAATTGCCTTTTACATTTATTTTTTCGCGTGATTTTTTAAAGCTTAGCCATAAACATTGTTTACGTAGAATTCACACCAGACTATGTTTGGTTCTGAATCGTAGTAAGCTCCTATCTTACTAATATAATAAGATTAATTTGAACGCTTAGTTGATAGATCTAAGCTTCTAAAAATGTTGCCGTCTTTTTAATTGCAGTCCAGAGAAGGACTGCAACATTTTTAAACAGGTTTATATCTATCAACTAAATTCTTAAAAATTTAGTTTTATTTAATTTATTTAATATTTAAATGTTTCATCGACTCCTATTGGCGAGTCAATCCATTCAAAACAATTATGTACAAAGTTTGGTATGCATAACATTATTCTGCTTTTAAAGTTATGACGTTTATCCATACGTTTATACAGGGTTATAAGCTTCGGGTGCACTGAGCCGAAAGGAAGTTAATATACAAATCATTAGGAACAAATTTTTATATTTTATTGTATTCTGAAATCACGAAAAATAACTGTTCCATACATTTTGTCGATGATGATTGACATTTTTCTATGGAACGGCTGAATTTTTTTATTTTATTTTTTAAATATATGCAATAGTCTTACGTTTGACCGCCATCTCACCTGATGTTAAGTGATGATGCGGTCTAGCATGAAACGCGCTAGCCTAGAAGATACCGATTCATTCTCGACTTGAAGAATGATTGAAGTATATTTTTTTTCGTGATTAGTTGTGCGTATAGCAAAAGTTGCTCACAATGATGAGTACAATGCCCCCTCTCGGCTTAGTACACCCTAAGCTTACGACACTGTATAGGATTGAATTGTACTAATGAATAGGAAAAATCAATACATCATTTAAAAAAACCTTCTTTGTGTAACGTTAGAATTACTCATGGGCTTAACCACTTTATTGGTAAAACCCTTAGCGCAATAGATATGGATTGACAATAATTATGAACACATTGTTTTTGTTATGCAATATGTAATTTTATTCAATACAATTTTTGTTCCCATAACATTTATGAACACTTTGAATCGGTCCTAAATGTCCGATGCTTAGTTACTAGATAATCTGTAGAGTTCAGTGGAGGGGCCACAATCGTTGTTTCTTATTGAAACTGCAGCATCCTGAAGATTTTTGTTACCAAATTTGACCACCAATGAAGACAAGTTAGTCGAATCGTGAAGGCGTTACTTGTCCCTCCTAATATACCACAGCCTAAAATACCTAACAATCAAATGCGGTCGCACAATGAACCTATTTGATAACAACTAGTGCTCATATATCCATAGCTATTTACAATAATTGTTACACAATTTTTTTAAATTCAAAATCTATCACGTAACATGAATTTCAACTACTAACGTCAGCTATCAGCTGTAATCTACAAAAATTCGATAAATTTTATTTTTCGCTTCATTATATTATATTATCAATCCTAAATTCTATACTGTTATATAGCTAAAGCATGCATTGTGATATGAAACTTATAAACTTGTACCTATCTGATAGAAACTGACGACGTTTTGACACATTTTTGTTTTACTTATGCAGGAAAACTTACGTTTAATTTTATCCGAAATTCGGATATTTTAAATTGAAGTTGAGTAATCTCGCATCAAAAATGTGTCTGATAGAAATAGGTAAATAAATGTTATAGTCTATTTCGAAATTACTAATAAGCAGAGGACGCAAATGAAAAATACAAGCGTTAGACACAAAGCAATATTAGTCTAACAAGATGGGAAGGCAATGTATGAGATTCTCACTAACCGAAAACGATGGTATAAAGAAAGGACTTATACCCAGCATTGGATGAATACAGATTTAGTAGACATACAGCGTTATAAACTTGGAGTGTACTAAGCTCAAAGGGGCATTGCATTCATCATTATGTAGGCACAACTTTTACTATACATGGCGTTGTTCTACCAAATTGTTGCTATAAAAATGTTTCTAAGAACTGATAACGGCAAAGAATGTACAAATTAGCCAATTTCGAAGAAAAGGTGGATAAGATTATTGGGTCTCTATAATCGCCAAATATCACGTACTTTCACCGAATCGTTGCGTGACCGTGTTTCCTGTTTTTGCGATAAAATTATATTATTCAGTAAATTATTCATTATGGTACCTATTCTATTTTTAACTCATTATAATAATAAGGAAACTGGAATATCGGTATTACTGATATTCCAGTTTCCTATTACATAGACCTAACAAACTTTTTAGATTTTTTTTGTGATGTTTATAGTTTGTATCTCCTCTTTTTTTTCTTTCGAGATACTATTTGTAAGATGATGTTTTTTTTATAGAAAGATGTGATGAAAAGAAGGCGCTACTCCTAATAGTTAAAGATAACGCCTGTCTATGACACAGCTGTACGCAGAACTATGAGTAACATAACTCCAGGGCATCGCCGCATCGGCGCTATTACTTTGAGATTTGATGTCAAGTCTCGTGTATTTTCACTATTTTCAAATTTTTGTATTTATATATAAAAACTATCTGAACTAATTTCATACACAATAAATTATGGTACTTGAAGGATAAAATATTTTATAATGATACATTTTTTAAATTAGCAGGCCTTATGCGAGTGAAATAGTTTAGTTTTAGTTTACGAGATAGCCAAGATTTATAGGTAAATATGTTAATGCATATTGAGAGTAAAATTAAGCATTCTAGGGATTCAGCTAACACAATCCTACATGATAACACGTAAAACAGAGGTATATGGTAATAATAATTAATTCTAACCTAGTTACAGAACATTCTATAGAATGCTCGACAGATATATTTTTTTTACATTTTGAAGTGAAATAGATTGGTTACAGTACATAAGTATAAACTTAGAGCGTGCTCAGCTGAAAAAAGGTCATTGTACTGATCATTACCAACAAGTTTTACTTTTGGCACAACTCTAAAATCGTGAAAAAAATCGGCTGTTTCATGAAAGAAAGTTTGTTGACCCTTGACCAAATGTATGAAACTCCTGAATTTTCCCCCCGTTGTCTCGTAGTAAAAGTTATTCGTAATAAAGTGTACAATGACCTTTTTCGACCCAGTATACCACGAGCTGTATTATATTAGAAGCGTATACTTATACAAACTTACATTTTATGTAGGTCTAAGTGTCACTAACAAATTGTATATTTACATTTTGTTTTAATATTAGTACTTAACATCTTAAGTGTATATCAATAGTAAGTTACTATTCTCAACTTATAAAATCGTTGTGAGAGAAGAAACTGAAAATACCTTAGGTATAGAAGACACGAAGAAAGTAGGTCCATGTGTCAAATTGCATTTCTTCAACATCACAGATCTCACCACAAGATAAGGTTTTTATTTATATCGAAAATCTCAAACTAAGCAAATAACTCGCATAATTGTCTGATAAAGTCACTATTGCAATTTCGCTGAAATTACTCCGAATGAATTGAAGACAGTAACTTTTTAACCGTTGACAGGCAAGATAGGCCACAGTAGTTTTTGACCGACTTCAAAAAAGGAGGAGGTTCTCAATTCGACTGTTTTTTTTAAAATTAATGTTTGTTACCTTAGAACTTTCGACTGGGTGAACCGATTTTGATGATTCTTTTTTATTTATTTGAAAGCTGGTGCTTCCCGTGTGGTCCCATTTCAATTTAATCCAGTTCTGACAATGACATCCATGAGAAAACCAAATGAAGTCGGTTTTTTTTCGTTAAAATTTTACTTGTTTTTATTAAAATTTTACTTCTTTCTGTTAAAATTTTACTTGTCGTTTACTAATATTAAGTGAAAATATGACGGATGACGGTAATGGAATAAAACCTAGGAATGGGAGGATACATTATTATTAGTGATCGACAATAGAATTTTAATTCGGTATGTAAAGTTTTTTTAAATATGTATTACCATTATATGTATTTCCCATACCATGTAAAACAAAAAAGTATACATAGCTATTTTGACACACTTGATTCACTTTGACAATTGACATAAGGTAAACAAATCTTATATCATAGCCTCATAAAAGCTACATCAGAGTCAGAGAAACGTTTAAAGTAAAATAATCCATATATTTGTATCAAAAAAGCGAAAAACAACTCAACGCACATGTATGGAAGAGGTTATTATGGCCGCCGTTGACTTGACATTGACAGATTTTGTTTTGGCTTGCCATTGTTTTTTTAGGCACCAAAAGTAGCCATATACAGCCTTCTATGCGACGACATTAGAGGTCAATTGAAAGTCAATGTTACTTTATGTATTTTATTAAAATAAACCCTAGCTCATAGTTTAAAGAGTTTTAAACGTAAAAATAATGTATAGGAATGTCAGAAATATTATATTTCGAAATGGTTCTGGAATCAGTAAAGTATATTTTTTCTTTACATACCGAATTTGAAGGTAAATATTCGTTTACAAATTGGTTTCTGACTTACGGTTGGAGGTTAATTTTGGTTTTTGCGGTTATAGTCACAAGT
Source organism: Biston stratarius (assembly GCA_950106695.1). NCBI lineage: Eukaryota > Metazoa > Arthropoda > Insecta > Lepidoptera > Geometridae > Biston > Biston stratarius. The sequence continues at coordinate 35,533,533 of OX467106.1, read as the reverse complement.
AGTTGCGTTAGTTAGGCGAGGTAGGCCCGTACGAGCGCCCTCACTGCGCTGCGACATAGCGGGCAAGCGGCCAGCGCCGCCCCACACCGCGCACACGATACCAAGTGCCCGCAAGGTAGGAACACAACGCTAACCTACGGAAAATACGAAAAATCAATTTCGAAAACAAATCAAATAAAGCACAGACAATTAGAGAATGCAATCACAATCAACTCGCGTCATTTTTCGAGATCAATCCCGAGGCATAATATAACGAGATCTCGCTCGAGATTGACGGGATTGGGCGGTTTAAATAGGTTAAAGTCACTCATAAAGAGATGGATTTATGAGTGTGGAGGAACAAGGGGTAGTTTTTTACAGTTCGCTTATATTTATTTACTCACGCTGGTGCCAACCAGTGTTGAATCAGAGAGGGCATTTCAGCCGCTGGCTACATAGGGACTGACATAAGACGCCGTTTATCCGACAGCACTCTAAGCACGATTTGTTTTTTAAGAAGCTATTTCCAAAACCACTCTTAATTTAGTTAGGTGTGATCACTCGTAATCACTCCTAGTTTAGGAGTGATTTTGGAAATAGCAATTTTTGTAAATTTTTGTTTTCACTATCATTATCTTTGTTAAAATAAGTACTTTCTTTATAAGAAATTTTACGGCTCTGAATTTTTGTGTTCATTAACATAAGTAAAAAATTATAAAAATGACTTTGTTCAATAAATAATTCATGTTGTATCTTACTTGCATCATAATCACAACTACTAAGCAGTTTCAATCATGTTTCAGTTATCTAATTAAAACAATACTTTTCGAATTCCATCCGAGATCTCGCATTCCTTATAGACAATACAGAATGATATCTTTGAGGTGCACTGTGCGAAGAGGTCATTATCAATCATGTTTATCTACGAACACAACTCTGATATGATGAAAAAATATGGAGAGAGAGATTTTACGAAGTGTGAGCGAGACAGATAGAGGTAATAGGATTTCAGTCTCGCTTATACTTCTCTGGCACACTCCAACTAGAACTTTGAAGTTACGGTCTTGAGAAAAGCAACGGGTACACTGGAATCATTTTAAGTAAGATAAATTTGAAAGAATATGTGTATCTTCACAAAAAAAAAATCGTCTGGGAAATAATCCATCAAGTGTCATACCATTTCGGAGCTCTCATTAATTGTGCCAACTTTTAAAGCTACTTTGGCCAAACTAGAACCATATATTTTATATGGTAACTAATTAAAACAAATAACAAATTAGTATTACTTACCTCACTATCCATACACACTTTGCACAGCCTAGCTTCTTTCAGTTGCCTATTTTCCTCTTCTAACGATATATTCTTATTCTCAGAAGAATCTAATTCACTTTCACTTTCGCTTTTTCCTCTCAGTTCACTCTTCTCAACTTTAGCTAGTTGATTCGCTGTTCGATTTTGATTAGCTGATTGAGTTTGATTATTTGTTTGATTTTGATCGGCAGCTTGAGTTTGATTGTTGGGTTGAGTTTCACTGTTGGGTTGAGTTTGATTGTTGGGTTGAGTTTGATTGAGATTGATTCTTGGTACTCGATTGATTAAAACGGGTGGAACCGGAGATGGGGTTCTAGTCCGATCCGATTCAGACGTAGTGCTCTCTTGTACTTCTCTCTGTCGTGGTACGCCCAGTCTGAAAAGTAAGTTAGTACTTTAAACTTCAGTCGATTTCTAAAAAGAGATGTGTTTTTATATACATTGTTCTCATTCCTTCAGCGGTATACTTAGGCCTTAAATTTGTACGGCTGTTACCTTGTATAGGTTCCGATATTTACAAACTAGTTCTTACTCCTGGATAAACATTATGTAAATATTGAACAACATTTCACACAGCGCCATCTAAGCGCAAATTAAGCAAAGCTTGTACTGTACGAACCACATAACTGATATACCTAGTATTTATACATGTATACTTTATTTTATAAATAATATTCTTATAATACCTACGAACAAAACATACACAGAACAAAAATCTATCTTCTTCACTTAAATGTTTTTCTTGGGTGGAAATAGAACCCACACTTATCAGCTCAAAAAGCAGAGCTACTACCAAATGTGCTAATAGGTCACTCTTTATCATCAGATGAGCTGTATTAAAATGCCTGGGTTATCGACCATTAAAAAGTGCGCTTAGCAAATTTTTCCAATTTTATTTTCACTAAGAATAAAACAGATGAATTAGCTTCTTTTCTAATGATTAATCATGACATCAAGGTAAAAAAAAACGAAAATAAATAAGAGAATAAGTCTCATGTGATCGTGAACACTAAGCCTTGTGACGTCATATCGTGCGAAAAGCAATTACTTTTGTTGACATTTTTGTAGCACAACTGTAATACAGATACGAATGTTTCACACGGCTTGACGTCATTCATAAGGCATGGTAATCCTAGCTGTTAAATTTTAATTAGTTTTACATAATACATGCATACTGTAAATTTTCGGATTTGAAGAACACTTTTTTTTACCTAAACTTAATAGATATCAGGGTACAGTATTAACCAATTTTACAAATTTAGTCAACTAGTTCATTCTCTTATGTAAACTGTTATTCTGGTCTATTCTACTATGCGACTATTTGATACATTTTTGTTTTATTTACTAGGATAGTTTTATTGAGTCGGATATGTATAAAACAAATCGTTTTGAGTAAAGAGTATCTTATTTATTTTTGGTATGAATGTCGTATTTGTAACTTACTCCCGAAGTGTTTCAGTGAGTATGTCGTGCGCAAACCGCTGGCTCTGCGTGGAGACGCTCCAGGCTTCTTCACCAAGCTGGTCGTCCAGAACTGCGTCTATCAGAGCCTCCGACGACGTGTACGGAGCACCTGCAAGTTGTACAAGTATTATTACACTACAATATAATACAAATATTTTAATGATAACTCCAATGTTACAAATCAAATTCCGTAATATCATTTTAAATATATCATTAAAGTAGTCTGTTGTCTATAAGCCCTACCTAGGTAGAAAGCTAGCGGAATATGACACGTTGACCGATATGTATTAGAGCTAACATTTCAATTGACGAGTTTCGTATGTTTGGGTACTACGTGATTCTCGCAAATAAATATACATACTAGTAAAACTGGTAGCATGACAATTTGCGAAAAATCGATATTAAAATGTGATATAAACTAGTAACTCCATATGGATACCAATAGGCGAGATTTGAGTGTTCACTATTAGCCTTTTGGTATTCTTAATTGGTACTTGGCAGAGCCTATATAATTCTGATGCAGACAGTAGCAAAATGCGTTGTTAGGTTGATTGACGTTACTATGGCATAATAAAAGACCCATATAAACCTTTGAAGTTTTGAATATTCATCTAGTTTTTGGATACCAATACACAATATCTTTTTAAAAAAATCTAATAGTAGGTATGTAAAAACTAAATCCATAAAAACGACAATGAAACCAAAACTCAACCAAAACAGTGCCAGCTATTTATAATCTACTATGAAGTGGCTAACGTGAAGACCGATACACAAACAAGTGGCGCCATCTAGACGAATGATAGAAAACAGCTCATCGCATTTAGACCATTTATTGATTACGATTAACGAGACGCTCTGATGGTAAGAGATAACGCCTGTCTATGATCATTGCAGCGATACACAGAACTTTCTTTGAGTAGCAAAACGAAAGTGCAGCCCAATATTATGAGCGCCTTACTGCGATTCCCGCAAGGCGCTCACAAAAAAATTACGCGACCGGTGATCGTATACCCGCGCAATAAGGTTCTCAGTCGCGTAGCCTTCTCGTGAGCACGTAACGGGAATCGCAATAAGAACTTCAGAATATGGAGGCTGGACTTTGTTTTGCTACTCAAAGTTCTGTGTATCGCTGCAATGGTGCAATGAAATATTTTACTTGGTGGTAGATCTCCTTAGCAGGAGATCGTCTCGGTAGGTACCACCGCAGACCAATATATACCAGATATTCTGCCGCCAAGCAATAGTGTGTAAACATTTCTGTGTTCCGGTTTGAAGGGCTAGAGAAATTACAGGGCTGTTGAAACTAACCTTTGAAAGTCTCAAAGTAAAAATAAAATCGCTTCATAGCGGCGATGGGGCTTTGTTTTATTACTCAAAGTTCTGTGTATCGCTGTAATGGTCATGGACAGGCGTTATCTCTTATTATAACGAGAGCATCTCGTTCGTCGCATTTCATTTACATATAAAAAAGACAGGCGTTATCTCTTACCATCATCAGAACGTCTCGTTCGTCTTATTACTATTACATTTAAAAAATCTCATTAAGAATCAAAAGAATCAAAATAAATTTAAGAAGTGAGTTTCATGTCCTTTATAGAAAAGGACATAAAACTCACTTCTTCATGCTGTAACGGCTTGGCGGATTTGGACGAAATTTGGTTTAATAATTAGATGACTTTTTTGCATATGATACAGAAATTTTAAAATAAGCCTGTATTGACTCACCAGTGGCTCGCAATCTTCTGATAAGCGCTCGCCTAACGCGGGCCGCGTCTAAACCAGCGCCTAAAGCACCCAGAGCAATTGCGCTTTCCATGCATTCGTCTACCTGGGAAATATTATATATTTTTTTATGACGAAAGGGTTGCGTTTGATCGCCATCTCACCTGATGTTAAGTGAAGATACGATCTACGATGGAGCACACTTGCCTAGAAGATACCGATTCGACTTGGAGGCACCCAGATTGTATCTATCAGCGAACACCCACTCGAGTAACGTATTCCACGCTTAAGCCGTTCAAACAATGAAAGTAGATTCAAATCATTTCGTACGGGTTTTAGGAATGTCAACCATGAAATAATGTCGCTTTTTAGAGCTTCTGGCCGTCCAATAGAAAAAATGTCATGGGGGAATTAGAGCATGCAAAAGAATCCGATAAAAAGCCGACAAACTAGCAACTTTGCGACGGTGTTCAAGACTATGAAGATTAGCTTGAATTAGGGAGTCGTTGCAAATGAGTCTCTTGGCACGCTTCTCAATTGACTCCAACGCTGGTATTTGGTGGATCCATCCCAAAGGTGCGATCAGTACTCCATGCACAATCGAACTTTTACTTGATATAATGTGAGCACTGTTCCGACGTGAAGTACCGACGCACCTTCGAGAGGATACCCAGCTTTTTGGCAGCTAATTGAGCCTTTGACTCAATATAGGAGCCAAAATTGAGGGTTGGAGACAAAACAACGCCCAAAAGCTCAAGATTGTCACCTTTTATTATATTTCGATCATGTATAGAGTATTGCTGCCATCTTTGGCATGGTTCTGCCAAGTACCAGATTGAGGCTTTGGATTCCATTGAAAGGAGAGCTAAGAGGCTTATAAATGACGATTCGATGGTGAATTTGAAGCTTCAGAGCCTAGCACATCGGCGTGAACTGGCTAGTCTGTCAGTTTTTTATCGTTTACACTACGGTGAGTGTGCCCAAAAACTACATGACCTAATCTTGCCATCGCCGTTTTACAACAAAACAACCAGACGCTCGACCTGATGTGTGGAACTCGTTGCCAGCGTTTGTGTTTCCAACTACGTAGGTACAACCCAGGTTTGTTCAAGAAAAATGTTAATAGGTATTTTCTAAGCAAGCATGCTCCATCTTCGGCCACATCGTCACTTTCCATCAGGTGAGATCGTGGCCAAACGCATGCCTAGTCCGTTGTAAAAAAAAAACCTATTATATTCAAATGTTTAGAGAATCTGCATTCTTTTCCCATTTTTGTTTTACTAATAGTTTGATTAGGTTGCATACTAAGACTATAATTTTGAACACATCCAGAGACCTATTAGCCCAAAGCCTTAAAAAATTTCATAACAGAAGTTCAAGTCCAGCTTTTTTACCTGAGTCTCGGTGATAGGGAAGTTGATGCCAGGATTTCGACGAGTTCCTCCGACATTATTTGGGGCTGGTACCTGAACAATATTTTAAAAACTTAGAGCTCTGCCTCATTAAGACGCCATGGTGACGTCGCCGGCTAAGTGTCCAAGCAGTTAATATAGAAATGTATGGTACCTACCTCACTTGGCGGCGGTTTGGCAACGTCGCCAAATTGGAAGCGTGGCCACGAGCTACAGCTCCCTACGTGGCTTCATGATACTCTGTCTGCCTACTCTGATCGGCCTGGCGACGTTGCCACTATAATGTACACGGTAAACTGCACCTCGCTCACTCAGTCGCCAGTAAAAAAAATACCACTTCGGTTTCGATCTGATATAAAAGGATGAACCTATAGATTCTTTTTTTTCTTCTTTTCTTTTTCAATTTTTCTGCGACTTAAACAACAAAGAAGTTCGATTTCTTCTACATACATTCCTGACGATGTAAACGAACTGACTGTCGAGACGCCATGGCCACTCGTCACACATCTATGATAGTCCTGAGCGGAAAACGTAGCCATGCCTTCAGTTCTTGAAGCATAACTACTATCAAAAGAGCTATCAGGGCAATTACAGGAATAAGAATAACCTAATATATACGGCATGACTGGTGAGACCTACGATATTCGAGGACGTGATATTTGGCGATCATATACGAAGGAAAAAAATAACATTAAAAATAAATATTAACCGACTACTAGGTAAACTTAACCGAAAGTTATGTAATTACACAACGCATGGACACCGCGCGGACGCACGAACTTTGCTATCAACACAGATTAGGTAGAAAGTACCAAGCTATTGTTTGTTTGCGCTTTACGCTAAGACCTCGCCATTTGCTAACAGGGTAGCAGGCTACCTTTGATCAATCAATAATGAAGCATGATCCGTTTTCCCTTCATACTTTAATCCTGGCTTAGGACAGGCAAAAATACCTAGGTATCTCACTCTTTTAAATCACTAATTTGTTGACTAAATAATGTGTACTTGAGACAAACTCAAGATGAACTGAATACTTACTGAATTACCTTATTTTCTTACTTTCGGCGTATTTAAAAGATGGAATCATGCTTATTTACAATTATTGAACTTAATTAAACCACCTATTTACATAATTACACAACCTTTAATATTGTTCAAAATGTGCACCTCCTCGTGCGATGCATAGTTCGGCACGTTTTCGCATATTGTCTTTTACACGGTTCAAAACGAATGGATCACTTTTAACAGTTTCAAAAGCACTAGTAATTCTAGTCTTCAGTTCATTCCTGTTTGCATAATCTGTAGCGTACACAAAACGTTTTACTTCACCTCATAAATAAAAATTTAGTGGCGTGAGATCTGGAGAGTGAGCTGGCCATGGCACGGGCCCTCAGCGCACATATAGGGTATATCATCGAGCATGTCGTTCATTACACTATTTGAAATGTCCAAGTATGACACACTATTCGGCGGTTGGGAAACAACTCCCTATACAAATTAACGGCACCTGACAAATTTATCTAATCTATCATTTATTGGCGGGGATGCATCTTTGTGTGGACGCTCGCACCGACGACAGGCAGGCGGGACAAGCACGTGCTTGTCTCATGATCAAAACATCGATTTCGGCGTCGGGACTGTATCCACGCTTCACTTTTTTTACAGGGAAATTTGGCCAAAAATTAAGTACTTAATTTTATTACATAATTATAACGAGAATCGCGTACCGAGTACTCTCCTTTAGTTTCGTACGTGTCTCACCAGTCAGCCGGTATAGTAGAACTTCTTTAAGTCGAACCTCGATAAGTCGAAAACCTCACAAACTCGAAAAAAAAAATGTGTTCCCTTCCTTTCAAGCACCAAAACTTGTTGCTCGAAATCTAAACCCTCTATAAGTCGAAATAATTAGTGAGTTCCTACAAACAAATTCAGTACTTATTTTCCCTTTATAAAACGAAAAAATAAATTGGACCTCTGTATCTCGAACATAGCAATATTTGATTTAACAATCTTTACAACTCGATTATTTGAAAACCGACTTTAAGAATAGGTCGATATTTTACATCATTGTTTCTTAGAAATAAAAGTAAAATGTATACAATAAACCGATTCTAAGAAATGAAAAAGAAATTTGTGTCTTACGTTACCACACCTACTACTACTATCTGTGCACACCATAAATCGAAAATTCTATAACTCGAATTTTCTGGAGTCTCCCTTCAAGTTCGACTTAAAGAGGTTCTACAGTATATACAGCAGTGTAATTGAAGCAATTGTTATACCTTATAACAAATTAAAACTACTCAGAAGTAATAATGCTTACAGTCCGTTGCTCAGTGTTTCTATCCCGGCACTCCTCGACATATTCCGGTCCCTTTACCAACAGTACGTATCCGCATGTGGGGAACCAGCGCGCGTGTTCCGACCACGGCGCGTCCCCCTCCTCCCACCGGCCGAGTCCACCGTCACAGTAAAAACACCGCACCTGAAAATAAATAGATATATTATTAAGAGGAAACAAGTCGTCGTTTTCTTCATACAAACGTTTTCCCCATTTTCCTTCCAGGATTTTAATACTAGAGCAATAATTTTTAGATAGGAAGTAGATACTTGCTAGTTTCATGCCCCTCTGTTTTGATTTTTTGATATATGTTTTTTTTATAAGAGCTAGGAATCTTCATAAATCTTAAAATTTAACTAGTTTCAACGCTGTGTTTCAACGTCCAAATTCCCAAATCTCATAGACATAATCTTAAAAAAATAAAACACACAGGCAAAGAACACATCCTTCTTATTTACTTGTTAAAAGAAATACTAAAATCGGTCTAAATTTGGAGGAGGAAACAGAGGAATACGAAACCTCGATTTTGCTCATTTTATTTCGGGTTAATGAGCCCGAGGTGCAGTTGTCCCTTTCGCTCAGTATGTACGCGGGTGCTGCAGAAATAGCTTGGTGAAATTCCTAATTTTCAAATGTCTCAGTTGACTGCTTTCCTCTTAATAACACTTTCACGATATTTTCCGTCACCGTTTGGAACTAGCGGCAATACGCACATAACTTGAAAAAGACAGAGGTGACTAAGATGGTGTTTTTTGAAATAAGAAATAACTATACTTTAAACACAGTATGTAAGCGAGGACCTCGTAATGTAGAAAAAATTTGATGATTATGATCTGGACATTGTTTCGTTTCTCAAAGTTCAGGATATTTCTGCAATGGTCCGAGCAGGCGTTATCTTTAACCATCGCGTATAGTATCTTGTTAATCTCATTGCTCGACAAAAAAACGTTTCAAGTATGGTAAACTTTTAACTCTGCCTTCGAGGCTACAGCTATGTTTGGCATAATGTTAACATACACAAAGGTTGATGCAAACTTTCAACGTTAAACGATATCTCGCTTCTAGCGTTAATACCTTCAATGCTCGGATTCGAGAGATCGTGGGAGGCAGCAGTTTCTTTCTGTGAACCAGTTATGTTTCAAAGATTACAGCAGAGCGAGAACAGGAGATTACAGATCTTCCCATGCGCCCCTGGAGAGCCGGGTGTCGAAAGAGAAATTCCACGCTCTCCTCCTCCAACCCCCATAACAAGAACGAATAGCAGACCTACGGGGGTTCGCCGTCCGACAAGGAAACAGGAGAGGCTTTCCACAGGAACGGCTCCCAGGGGACTAACGCCGTCGGGTCCCGTATGAGTGCCAAAGCATCTCGTAGCCCATGCCACCACGTTGTAACACCAGGTTTCTAGCTAGTGCCTAGTGCCGGGAATTCGGATTAACACCCCAGAATTTTAATGGGTAGGCCGCCTTGCTTTCCCTGGAGCCGGCGGTATCCATTAAAGATTTTGCCTGGAAAAATAGCTTCCAACATACCTGGTCATCAGTACCAGTGTGAAAGAATCCTGCCTCCGCCATAGCGCGGGGCGACTGCGACTTGTCAGTGGGCCAGTGTTCGAAGGTCGCCAGCCTGGTAGTCAAAGAAGCTTGGTTCGGATGTCTCGCACCCGAACCGACGACGCCTAATGCACGCCATGTGTTGCCCGCATTCAATATTCGGGCATTATGAGCTGCTCCTGACCTGTGGTATTAAAAAAAACTCTGTTTTTAATTTATCTAGCTGCAGTCATAAAATCCCTAGAACGGGAATAAAAGTGAACTTAATAAACCAAAAGCAATTCGCCAATTATTCTTTAACTAAGAACTTTAGATGGAATAAAAATAAAACTGCGCCCTGAGGTGTCAGTGATTTGTAGGTTCTTTATTATTTAACTTTCACTTCTCATGGCGCAAACTGCTCTCAGAGGCGATACAAGGACGCTCAGGAAATTAAACCCCGCCTCTGACTTCCTGACGTCGCGCCATATAGGTACGTACGTATTTTTTATAGTTGAGTGTGTTAGATTACAGCTCACCTGATGTTAAGTGACGGTGTGGTCGAAGATGTATAAAGCACACCTAGCCTGGAATGGTACTGGCTCTCAAGTGAGGCTGCCGGAACACATCGTTAGATGTTTGGCGGCAGATTTTCAACTTGAGGATGGTAGCTAGCCAGTGTACTAGAAAGTACCCTACCACCAAGCAAAATATTTAAAATCATAAATATTTAGAATATGCTCTTTGACATCTATGATGTTTTTTTTTGATAAGAAAATATATTTTGAGGTTCCAGTACCATTCCAGGCTAGGTGTGTCCACAAAAAAATGCCTTGCTGAGTTTCTTGCCGCAGTCTTCTCAGTTGAAGTGTAATTACGAGCCGGTGGTAGATGTAATTTTTGTGTTGATAATAAAAAGTTGATCAATCAATCAATTTTTGACTCTTAACCGTAATCATAGAGTAGCTTTGGAAGCTTTGCCGTAAGCTGATGTTTATCTGCACCCTTAGACAAGAATACATCATTATAGATACATATAGCAAAAATTATATTTGTTATATATAGAAAATGCACGATAAATCGAAAAGCTGATGGAAAACCAGCACGAACCTATATTTTACATAGTTATGTTCTACTTTACAGACATTTTCTATTGAATGTTTAATGAAGGTTATTTCGATGGTATTTGGATTTTTGGGTTAGCAATTTACGTTGACACACGTTCAATATTATGTTCTTAGTTTACCTTTTACGAGTTTTAAATAATTTCTTCAACATTTCGACACACAATTTGTAACTAAGAAAACAACTAGGTAACTGGTGTAAACTAATCACTTTGTCTATGCGGAGATACGTGAGCTAGCAAATCCAAGGCAAAGGCAACTGTAGACACCTTCCGCATATACTCGACAATTAGGAAGTTTATTGAACCATGGTTAAACTAGTAGGTAAAGGTGTGAATTTGTAACTTATTTGGATTCCATTGCAAGTTCAGATTTTATTTCCTTCCTGTGCCTCATAAGTCATACCTAAGGTCGTAAGTCGTTATAATACCTATAACTGTACTTCTATACCGCAGGAACGGGCTAAATGCGATCCGCTTCCAACCGGTCTTCATGGAAGTCAATGGGGAGGCCTATGTCCAACAGTGGACGTCCTACGGCTCAGATGATGAACTTGACGAAACTTATTTACGAATACCTAATTAACGAAAAGTTCTCAAAGAAGATATCACATAAGAATAAACACATTATTTTACTTAGCAAAAAAATATATCGGTTTTACTACAGAAACTGACATAGTTTTGACAAATTTAGTTATTTTACTTTTATATTATAAGGAAAAACGAAACAATTATTGTTGTCATGGTATGAGTCGACCTATTAGGTAGATATGTTAGATTAAAAAATCTTTAATTCTCTTCATTATTGCAATACAATTCGAATCTGATCCACCACACTGACCAAGAGCGTGTTAGCAGACTTCGCACATCTTTGAGAACTTTTTTTTATGAACTCTAGGACGTGTAGGTTTCCTAATGATGTTTTCCTTCACTGTTTGAAGTCAGCGGAAATATGCACATAACTTAGAAAAAACATGTGAGTGCCGTGAGATTTGAACAGACAATAATACAGTACTCGTGTAGTTTTTTGTTGTTTTTTGTGGCCTCAGAACTATAACCAAAATTAACATGGAGTATAATATTTCTCTACTTTTATGCTTATTAAGTAATCTTTAACTTACGATAAAATGTTGGTTTCATTAGTCTCCGGTGATTGTACCGGAGGTGTGACTGAGGGTGGTGATGATGGAAGGGATAAATTTGTAGAGTTAGAACTCTGAGCTGCTTCCACTGTAGCTGCATGATCACAACGAGGAAAATACCTGGAAAATTATTAAATTAAAAATTGTTTTTTATACAAATCTGATTACAAAAATTTTGGATATTTCTTTTTCTTCTTATTTTTAGATTTCGATTTTTGACCTTGTAAACTCACATTCTATGTATTTCAATGGGATTTATTAACGAACCGACGTTTCTGTAAGGAGTCAGTTCACCCCCGCACCAAGCACAGCGGAGTCTGCCTTCACCAGTTTGATAGAAACCAGCATTCACTAAGGCTTCACGTCTGACTGAAGAATCCTGTAATTGTTATAAAATGCATTAAGTCAGTCAAGATGTTCATATTAGGCTAAAAGATAGGATTGAACAGAGCACTGTTCAAACCTATTTTGGTGTCAAGTCAATTTGTATAATTTTTTTATTGTGTTAATCACCAATTTTTTAAAATGTTTGTTCCTTCTTAATGTTATAGGCTGGGTAAATTTGGAACGAGGATAGAATGTATATTAGATTAACAGATATGGTACTTTTTACTTGGGAAATGATGGTAAAACTGGAGTTTTTTTTTCTGGCATATGTCAGGGTCATAGGGTCGGATTATCCATAAGGCGAACTAGGCAACTGCCTAGGGGCCCACGGGGGCCTAATCAATTAAGACCACACACCAAGAAAATAAAATGTTTCATTCGTTACATTCCCCATTATTTACATCCGGTAATGTTGCCATAGAAAAAAAAATAAAAGTAAAATTTACTTGTGTAATAGAAAAAATATATTATAAAAAGTAAGGAAAGGGTCCCCGAGAATTGCTTTGCCTAGGGGCCCCAAAAGGGTTAATACGGCCCTGGCCTCTTCCTTAATTCTACACATTGGACTTGTGCAGTATTAAAACTATAGCAATCAAGTTGACACTCATTCAAATTATAATGCAGGTATGACGAATAGAAAACATGATCTATATCATGTGTTCTCTATATATTTTGCAAACAATTGAAAGCAAATAATGTTGTGTGTGTATGTGGCCTAATGCGGTATGGCCCAGCCACATTAGGCCAGTGATCTTTCGAGGATAGGATATCCTCAACATAGGGATGTTAAAGGTTGACACAGTAATAGTGGCACCCATGTCATTTTTATTTTTTTAACAAACATCTTGTTTTGTGAAGAAAATAATGACTTTTATCTATCACCTGTTATGTCACTAGAACAGCAATATCCACTTAATAACATAATTTCAAGTTCACTATTTTTACTAACTATGCTTAAACTAGGAGTTTTTAAAAGCCTATGCTAATGGTTACAATAATGGTAACTATTCTTGTTGAATATTGGCTTCATACAGTTGGGCTTTCAAATGTGTTCTCATTTCAAATGTGGGCTTTCAAAAAAGTTCTCCTGCTAGTGTATTTGTATATACCTCATAAATACAGGTTTGTTCATAAGAAGGGATATTACAATTGTTATTAGTTACAAAGTTGATGATTTTAAATAGGTAGGTCTGTATGGAAATGTTGTGCAATACACAACATAATAATAATACATGGACACACTTACTTCAACAATACATTGCAACTTTTATCTAGGTTCTTCTCTTGTGTAAGTGTCAACATTAGACAAAGAAATATATAACTATTTGAATAATTAGCTAGAATCTAAAGTTACAGGAACCATTAAAGGCTCATTTTTATCATATTCATCTATACACCGAAATAAAGACAATTAATATTGTAGGTGACGACTTACATCCCAATTTATAAAAGACAATAGTCTCAGTGCATCACTTCTGTACATTTCATCTTCTTCTGTGAGTCCATAATCTCTTGGCCCACTATCTTCATCACCTATGGATTCTTCCACATGCCAGTGAGCTGGTTCATCAGTATTATTGCACTCAAACACATCCATTATTGGGATATTTCCCGAATCCGTCGGATTCAGCACAAATGGGCAGTTTGGCTTTAACTGCCTATGCCTCCACATCACTTGATCACCATAATTCCAATTAGCTATTTTACTTAGACAGCAGAAGCACTGTACTTCCAACCCCACACCCGTATAGTAAAACCCTGCTTTTGCTATTCTAGGGGGATCCACTGGAGCCGACGTAGGCCAGTTACAAAAAGTTTGTAGCCGACTAATTTCCGAATTCATGGTTTATATAAAACAAATACGCTACTAAACACACTCGAATTGCAATACTTGACTTGACGCAATCTTCTGAATAATATTGACATAGACGTAAAAGAAGTCAAATGTGAAGATGATTTTAGTGCTCGCTTCAGCTTAGATGAGGAGTGCTTAGGAACAATGAAAGTTGGTATGAACTAGCATAAACTAACACAAAAACGCACTCACATCGCATTAATAAACTGCACGTGCATAATGCAACATGCAAATAGTGATAATTTAATATTGATCTCCGTCTTTTTTGGGCAATAAACTATTTCTATTTTTCGCCTCACTCCTCAGCCTTATGCGTTTTTTTTTTAAATGTTTATGGTCTGGCTACAGAGGCCTTTGAACCATGTCTGTATTTGGAATTATAGCACTTCAGTTTTATAATTTTGTCAGTGTTTTTGAACCGACTTGTCTTCAGTTTTTGCAATGTATTTATTATTATTGTTTAATTTTAAATGCAGGTACATAGTATGTGTTTTAAATCCGTATAAAAATCTGTATGATAAAGTTATCTGTTTGAGAGCCGTGAAAACCGTATAAATACGGATAAATCCATACAATTTGTGAACAAACAACCATTTGTAGTACGCAAAGGTAAAAAAAAAAACGAAAATTTTAGCATTCAAAACGTTCTTCAATTCTTCATTTCATTTTTTGGTTTCCCACCAATCATCAACTAAAACATAAAAGTAGCAGTGGTAAGAATAAGAAATTTAAATTTTAATATTCATTGTTATTAATTTTAATTATTCTCCCATTGTATTACCCATTATCGATATATCCCCGGCGAATGAAGATACATTCTTATCTTCATTGTTCAGAATTCTTCTGTTATCTGCAAGTAGGTGCTTTTGTTCAAAGGATACTTGTTTATTCTTCTACACTATTATATATTTTTTAAATTCATATCTATACAAAACTTAGGTAGGTTCTGTCCTCATTTCATACAGACAATTAAAATGTTTAGTAATCATAACCTAGAACTGATAGCGTTTAACTGTTTTTCAGGATTTTCTTCAGTCACACTATACATAATAGTACATGGTCTAACCATTGATCTATACACATAATGCGCTGAATATATCAAATGTACATTACCGATTACAGTGAAGGATAGTGATTAGATTCATTGATCTATAATTTTTTTAGAGTAAATTAGTACCTAAGTCCGCATTTTAATTTCAAAAGATTAATCAGTTTTGTTCATAACTTAAAATATCAATAATACCTACCTAGTTCTATTAGTAATCTACCTATTGCATAGTATATAATATATTATATTTACAGAATTCATTGGAAATGCTGTGGTTTGTGTGTATTGGACTTTTGATTTGTTTTTACGGAGCATACATAATCTATACGAAGGACAAGCGCCCTAGGTATGGAAACCTTATAGGGAAACACATTGTTATTACTGGAGGCTCAAGTGGAATTGGAAAAGCGGCAGCCATAGAAGCGGGAAGACTCGGAGCTCATGTCACTATCATTGGTAGAGATATCAAGAAACTAAATCAGGCAACAGAGGAAATAAAGTCTCAGTGTCCTGACCAAAAGAATCAGATCTTACAATATGCAGTTTGTGATGTCACATCTGGTTATGAAACTATCAATGAATGCTTCTCTGAACTAGAAGCAAAAGTCGGTCCAATATTTATGTTGATTAATTGTGCTGGGGCATGCATCTGCGGTTTATTTGAAGAAATGAAAATTGAAGATATACATTCTATGATTTCCTTGAATTACTTAGGTACTGCATTGCCAACACGCTGGGTGCTATCAAAGATGAGGAAAAGAGATGAAGGGATTGTTGTCTTTGTTGCATCTGAGGCTGCTATGGTTGGTGAGTACATCAGCTTAATTTCTTTTTATCAGATTAATTTACATGTGTGAGACCATAATATAATGGGTGTTTTCAGGCCTGAAAATTTATTTTATTACAGTTGACTCTAAAACCATCAATTCCAGTATCTTTACACACATTTCACTACATAATTTGATGGAAAACTAGATAATGTTTAATATTTTAGATAGCTTGGTGTTGTATAATTATATAATCATATGTATATATGTATTATTGATGTCATCTAAGAGATTTATCATCAACCTCCAACTTATCTGCGTGTTCCTCTGACTGTCGGGTGGGGTAGATAAATGAAACTATATTTTTCCGGTGATCACCATTTCCATTCATTCACAATGATTATGGACAGATTACATAGTTAAACCTAGCGTGGTTATGGGTCAACTGACGAGTGGCGACCAAGCTATGGAATGCGCCACTGTCAGCAAAGACACTGTCCCTACACTTGGGATTGATTGATCTTAACTAGTACATAATATAAATTGTTTCCATGAACGATTCAACATAGAAGATAGAAGAAGCAATTTTCTAACAATTGTATCGGTTACATAAAAGTTTATTCACATTATCACAACTATACCGCAGTTGTCAAGAACTCTATTTTTGTACAATACAAATTAGTTTAGACCCCATTTCATCTCTTATCAATTCTTCCAAGTGTTGTAAGAGAGAGACTGCATGTTTTATGTATTATCAATAGTTTTTACAGAGTACACATAATGACTTTTATAAGCAATTTTTTGAAGCCTTGGGTTACATTATTGCACTTTTCATATCTGACTATTTTTTTAGAATAAATTATAGCCTATAATCCCCCCTGCTAATGTAGTATTTGAGTTTATCAATTACAACAAACATACACAATAATCAAATTTATTATATTTATTTAGAAGTCTATACTCAAAAAATCTTATTAATGTGAAAATTCTTGAACGTAGCTAATTAAGTTATGATTGTTGTAAAATTTCAGGCATCTATGGATACAGTGCCTATAGTGCCGGCAAATGGGCTGTGCGTGGCCTGGCTGAAGCTGTTAGCATGGAGCTGGTCGGCACTCAAGTGCGTACTATGATCTCTTACCCTCCGGATACAGACACGCCTGGCTTGAAGCAGGAAAATGAAACTAAACCGAAAGAAACTATCCTAATATCTGGATCTGCTGGCTTGCATTCACCTGCAAGTGTTGGGAAAGCTTTAATTCATGATGCTCTGGTAAGTTACATTTGGGATTTATTCTGAGATTTGTTAATGTACTTAATTATGTACTGTCAACTATTTTCCACATCCATTTTTTACAGGATAAAATTGTGATTGATGAAAATAAATGACAGAATCTATACTTTTTAATTTTTAATGATCAAGTAATAACACAAATAACTTACTGATGGAAAAAGATAATGCGTGCCTATAACTCCAACAATACTTATACCCTAACGTTACAAAGGAGGCCCAGCTCCTTTATTATAGAGGCGTTTATTATATAATAAAACGAGAATTTAGTTCAGAAAATACAAATAAATTCCTAAATTGCTTGAAATGTTTAAGTTTTAATTACGTATATACTACCTCGGACTTGAATGACGCTTTTAACAATTTTCACGAAGACTTTTGTCTGTTCTATAATTTATGTTTTCCTAAACTAAGGTACAGAGTGACACAAAAGCGTCGAGACCTTAGATGGGTGACCAAAGGTCTCCGCAAGAGTTTTCAAACTAAGAGGACTCTACGTTATAATTTTTACAAACAAAAAACGAAACAATCGAAGAGATGCTATGAAAGCTATTCAAAAATTTTACGACGCTGCATTTATAAGTCACAACAAATTTCTAACCATAACTTTATTTCGAACTCTCAAAATAAATGTAAAGCGGCATGGGGAGTGATAAATGATGATACAGATAGAGACATACAAAGCAATTTTATTGATAGCATTAAAGTAGGGATTGATATATTAGAGTCACCGCAAGAGATAGCGAACGAATTCAATAGGCATCTCATTGCACAAACTAATCAAAAACAAATTTATTCTAAGAATACTAACAAAACCCGCATAAACAGTAGCATGTTTTTGAGTCCGTTAAGCTGTACAGAGGTTTATAACATTATTATGTCCCTGAATAACACGTATTCCGTAGGATATGATGAAATACGGACTGACATCTTGAAGAAATGTGTTTATCTAATTGTACCTGTACTCACACACCTTATAAATCTTTCTTTCGAAAGTGGAGTGTTTCCATGTGTGCTTAAAAAATCAATTATAAAACCACTTTTTAAAATGAAGGACAGAACTGATGTAAATAATTATAGACCTATTACATTGATCCCAATAATGTCAAAAATTTTTGAAAAAGCTATGCATAATAGACTGACTAAGTTTCTGAACAAGTTTGAAGTAATCAAAGAAGAGCAAAACGGGTTCCAAAGGGGAAAGTCTACAACTTTGGCTTCATATCATTTGGTACATAATGTAATTTTAAATTTAGACAAAAAAATGCAGACTATTGCTGTCTTTTTTGACATGTCAAAAGCTTTCGATTTCGTATCGCATCCGCTGCTTTTACAGAAACTAGATGATTATGGTATAAGAGGCCCGGCCTTAGAATGGATAAAGAGCTACTTATCACATAGAGAACAATGTGTTGAAATTTCTAATTTAAGTAAAAATTCTGAAATATGTTCCTATAGATCTACATATCAAATAAACAGATACGGAGTCCCCCAAGGTAGTGTGCTAGGGCCGTTACTGTTTTTATTATATATTAATGACCTACCTGACATTACTCAATATAAATGTACATTATTTGCAGATGATATTTCTATCATATTAACTAGTAATAAGAAAGATACAAATTTTGACATGGAAATTAATAAAACAATCAAAGCAATTATCAAATGGCTAGATGATAATAATCTTAAAGTTAATTTGACCAAAACTAATTACGTCCAATTTTTGACCCATGGATCTAAATCAATCTCTAGACAAATTATGTATGATAACACAAAATTGAACGAGTCGAATACTGTTAAGTTTTTGGGTATCACAGTAGATAAATATGTAGACTGGAAAGATCAAATAAAAAACGTCTGTACTAGGGTTAATAGATTTGTGTTTGTTCTAAATAAACTTCGAAAAACCGCATCACGAAAGACAGTGTTATTGGCATACCATGGTTATGTAAGCTCTGTGCTACGGTATGGCCTGCTTCTCTGGGGTAATTCGACAGATAAAGATAAAGCGTTCTTATCACAAAAAAAGTGCATACGTGCGATGGTAGGTATTCGTCCATACGAGTCCTGCAAACCTTTTTTTAAAGATTTAGGAATCTTGACGCTGACTTGCATGTACATTTTTGAAATAGCGGTATTTGTTCGTCATCATTCTGGTCTGTTTACCACGGCTAAAGATTTGTTTCCACGTAATACAAGAAATGGACAGAGGCTTGTTTTCGCCCACCATCCGAGATTGACACTGTTCCATAAGAATTGCTATGCCATGTGTATCACTGTATATAATAAACTACCGACATCGCTAAAAGAGTTTCCTTATCCATTGTTCCGGAAAAAACTTAAGACTTGGTTATTAGAAAAAAATTATTATAGCTTAAAAGAATTTTTAAATGACCCTTAAATGTAAATAATATTTCATAATTGTATTTCATATTGACATATATTGTAATGTATCTAATTTGACATTGTTTTTTTTTCTTTTTTTTTTATTTATAATATTTAATTTAAGTAATTTTTGACGACCACATTCACATGCCGAGTCACGGCAAAATAGGAGAACTAAATCTGTAAAATACCTATCTATAACATCAATGTAAACCCTATTTTTAGTGAATAAATTTCATTTCATTTCAGCTCCCATACTGTGAGCTCTTTATTGCGATTCGCTTTTGGTGTGTTCGAAAAAAACTATGCAACTGTAAATTGTATGCTCAAACAGAGACTAGCGAGAATTGCAATAAGAAGCTCACAGTGGCAGGACAAGGTATCCAATGCATGTGAACCCATTCTTTTTGAATTCCTGATATGGTTTAGAGAAATCCAAAATAATAAATAAATAGGGATTCTTACAATGCATTTAATCTGAGCTTTGATTAGCAATAACTTTGCCATACATTGTTAAGTATTTGAGACCAGTAGTCCTCTCGTGCTATGCCATCTGTCTCGGTCTTGTGTTGGTCTAGGTCAGAGCCATGATTGAAACAATATGTCACACACTTCCTTTTCCTCCTATCATCATAGAAAGAAAAAGGCCTTACCCAGCAGTGGGATAAAGAAGGCTGAATAGATAATTGCAGTTATTTAAAAAAAAATGGCCTTTGTGCGGAATTTGTATTTAATTTTTATTTCATAGGTTTTAGTTAAATTTCAGTAATATTTCGAAATGGTTTTGGAATCAGCAAAGTATTTTTTTTCTTTACATACCGAATTGTTTCAATTATCAGTCTGTATCTTGTACTTAATTATGTACTGTCAACTATTTTCCACATCCATTTTTTACAGGATAAAATTGTGATTGATGAAAATAAATGACAGAATCTATACTTTTTAATTTTTAATGATCAAGTAATAACACAAATAACTTACTGATGGAAAAAGATAATGCGTGCCTATAACTCCAACAATACTTATACCCTAACGTTACAAAGGAGGCCCAGCTCCCATACTGTGAGCTCTTTATTGCGATTCGCTTTTGGTGTGTTCGAAAAAAACTATGCAACTGTAAATTGTATGCTCAAACAGAGACTAGCGAGAATTGCAATAAGAAGCTCACAGTGGCAGGACAAGGTATCCAATGCATGTGAACCCATTCTTTTTGAATTCCTGATATGGTTTAGAGAAATCCAAAATAATAAATAAATAGGGATTCTTACAATGCATTTAATCTGAGCTTTGATTAGCAATAACTTTGCCATACATTGTTAAGTATTTGAGACCAGTAGTCCTCTCGTGCTATGCCATCTGTCTCGGTCTTGTGTTGGTCTAGGTCAGAGCCATGATTGAAACAATATGTCACACACTTCCTTTTCCTCCTATCATCATAGAAAGAAAAAGGCCTTACCCAGCAGTGGGATAAAGAAGGCTGAATAGATAATTGCAGTTATTTAAAAAAAAATGGCCTTTGTGCGGAATTTGTATTTAATTTTTATTTCATAGGTTTTAGTTAAATTTCAGTAATATTTCGAAATGGTTTTGGAATCAGCAAAGTATTTTTTTTCTTTACATACCGAATTGTTTCAATTATCAGTCTGTATCCATCACTTTTTATGTTCCGGTTTATTTGGTAATTATGTTATTTTCTTTTTTAGGAAGGTAAAGCATATTCAGTCTACAGTGGCAGTGGCATGCTTTTGAACACAATGTATGGACTAGCAGTTGAAAGTATGGGCCAACTTATGGCACAAATATTTTTAAATGGTATATTCCGAGCCATCATGGTTGGAATTTTTGCCTCATTCCATAGAGTCATCAGAATAGAACTGAAGAAAAAGATGGCTGTACAGAAGAATCAATAGAGTGTCACATTTGCATGTTTTTTCATTATTTTTACCTAGATTACAGTAATATTTAACATTACATTGAAAGCATGTCTATGTGTAGTGTATGTGTATATATTAATAAAAAGTAAGGAATATTGTGGAATGAATATTTATAACATAAGTATTAAATGTATGAAGTATGTTGTTATTAAGATAATAATATAATAAATTATTTTATTTTCTATTCTTATGTGCAGAAATTATAATTAGGTATTGTCTGAATATTTTTCCAAACACAGTTTATAATTTAAGTACAATTAAAGATATACATTTCAACTCTTAATATTTTAGTGGCAATTGTAACTTGCCTAAGACTATTATATTTTTATGTAAGTATGTATAATATTTTAGTATTAGTAATTTTTTTAAATAAAACAAAAGTATTTTCTATTTAATGCTTTATTTTAATGAGATGTACACAAGTTCTGTTCATAGTGTAATCTGAAGCCTCTACCTACATAGCCTTCGTCAGATCTGAACCACACCACTATTGGTCCAGCGCTGTTATCTGAAACAAAATATATAAATCCATTGTATTAAAGATACATGCAAAAGCTTCACATTAATATTATAAATGCGAAAGTTTGGTTGTATGTATATTGTATATTTTTTACTTTTTCACCTTGTGGCCTAACTGATTAGGCTGAAATTTGGAATACAGTTAGCTTATACCCTGGATTAACACAAGCTACTTTTTCTGGATAACGCGTGACGCAGTTATTTCTTTATTATGTATTATCTGTGGGTTAGATCATGTGAAATTGAGGGCTTGAGTATACATAACCAACGTGACACTGAAACTACAACGTCGTGTCACATCCAAGTTAGTGTGTATTTGAAACATGTTAAAATGTCCCTGAAGTCCGTTCATCCGTTTCAGCGTGAAGAGAAGAGATTAACAAACTATTGGAGGGTAGTCTTGTATACTGCCACCAAAATCGGTTTTTTGTTTTTGGCATTGTTCTTTGTGCTTGCCACGGTCAAGTATTTTGAGCTAAATTAAGTTCATAAGTCAAAGTTGTGTCTGGTCACACGGGTCATGCTCATGCCTAAACTAATGGTACCTTTAACGGAGTTTTGGAAGCAACACGAAATGTCATCTTTCACCACATTATAGCACTTTCCCACGCACATAATTTGGACTCATTCGCCACTTTATGAATAGTACCTGGATGACAGAGCTTTGCTCGGCTGAAAACACGGATAAAACTACGTTTTCTAAAAGTGAAACCTAGCTAGATCGATTTATCGCCCCCGAAACCCCCTGCATACTAAATTTCATTAAAATTGTAGGAGCTGTTTCCGAGATTCAGATTATATATATACATATATACAAGAATTGCTCGTTTAAAGATATTAGATAGATAGATAACACTATTTTTATATACATAAACACTCGAAAAAAAAAGTTTTAAGATATGCAAGTTGACGGCGACATGATTTTTTGGGATCTCATCATGACTCCATCAAATCTTTATTGTAAATAATAGGGAAGAAATAATGATCACCTGTAATGGGAGCATTCAAAGCGAAGTCTTGAAGCACGGAACCATCGTTGAGCCTGTCCCCACAGAGCCTTGTCGCGGATATCAACAACCAATCACTAGGGCAATTGAATATTTCCACACCAGCTTGACCAGGTGGTATCACTGGCAGACCCTCTGAAAATATACTTAGGTACCTATTATTTGTTCGAAGATAAGGCAAGACGTGTTATAGCTTAATATTGCAATTAATTGTTTACATAGAGTCGATATGTTATCGTATATAACGTTACTCAGGCCCCTGATTCTGTAACTTACATGAGACTACTTGTCGAAAGCGCGTAATACGGGTCTATAGCGGTAGCTAAAAAACGTTAATCGCAAACAATTGAATTTCGATAGGTTTTTCACTTATTGAAGTCATATAGTTAGGCCAATCCCGAATGTGACGTGTTTGAGAATGGTTGGATGGATTTGTTGTCTGCATTTTTGGCATATTGTGAGAATAAAGCTTGACTGTAATTATTATGAATGAATGTACTATTTTGTTTTATATTTATCTGTGTTGTCTTGTTTTGAATGTTTTATTTGACTGAGATATTTTATTATTATTATTAACTGTATAAATCTGCATTGACATTATTTGTAATTATATTTGTAAGTGTTGTCTTGATCTTTTTATATTGACCGTAATGTTTTATTTTTATTTTTTATTATAATTTTTTGTACCAATGACTAAATATTTATGAATGTAATGTAATTTTATTAATGATTAATTAATGTAACTGGCTCTAGCCGTTTTAATTAAATAAATAAATAAATAAATAAATAAATACTACCGATTTTAGTTCTCTAGGTGACCGCTAATGGCGCTGTACACATTTACCATAGAAATCTTTTACGCAATCGCTAGCGAGTACGTACGTTAAAAACTCATGGTAAGGGTACGGTTCGGAACGAACATCTAGTAGCTACTTTAGTAGGTTTGTTGCTCGATTACCTGTATCATAATTAACTATTTGCAGGTATCCAGAATTCTTGTAGGTCACGGTGCATCCACCAGGGGTTCTTTCTATGCACATAGCGTAGTTTAGATTATTCTGGAATTAACATTGTACCATGAAATTTCAAGAAAACACATTTCCATCATGGTGGGGTTCTGTTCCAGAAACCTACGGCGCTTGGGTAGATGTGTACTAGGGTAAAGACCGCGATTTGGCAAACGTAGCGTAGCGTAATATGGTATACTTATGTAAGTAAGTATAACTATAAATGATATAATAATTTTGATTTTGGTTGTAATTTTGATGTGAACTATAAAGAATGTTATATATCTTCAAACGAAGCGTGAACAGTCAAGCCCGAACTCTACTCTATATAAGTAGGTACCCGAAATAATTTTGTTTTTTATTTCTATATATACTTGCCAAGTAACCGGAAGACCTGGCGATCGAAATCTCCGATCTGTCACGGTAGTTAAAGGATTCCACGTAGCCATTTGGTTCTTGGTAGTATTGGAGGCAACCTGGAGGGGCCGCCAACTCGTCTAATGGCATGAGTTGTGTTATCTGGAACGATGTTTGTTTGTTATTAACTGCGACGTAAACCATAGATTTTTTGAGATAAAAATAATCTTATTTTATTCTCCTGCCCTCTAGTCTGGTATGTATATGGTGGGAAATAAAAGTGTTGACTTAGGACCTTGATTTCTGTACACCTGATAGAGACTATAGACCTCAGTATCTGGTATAAATTTCAACTTTCTAGGTCCACCCGTTCCTGAGAAAATCGGTGGTGACAGACGGACAAGAGAGTGATCTCATAAGGGTTCCTTTTTTACCTTTTGGGGTACGGAACCCTATAAATAGGTTGATTTACCGCAGTACCTACTTTTTTGTATGGGATGTTTTTTTGTACCTAGTATTATATTGTTTGTGGTTATGGTTAGTTAGCGAAGTTTCCACATAGGAACATTGATAACAATCGCTATTAAAAAAATTAAATAAGGTAAGTACCTTTATGGAGAACAATCGATTTTCTGGATTAGCTGTCTGAATAGATAAATAGATGGGGCCGTCTGATTCTCCAACTTCTATGTAAGCTGGAAATAATAGTTAAGTATGTAATTCAATTTAGATAGTAAGTATCTAAGTACTTTAAGTACCTACTTAGGTTTTATCAACTGTTCTTACCATGTTGGCCAGTATTGATACCGCAGAGGATCGGAATGACACTGTTGATATTTTGTCCCGATACCACAAATTGGTCTTCTTGACATATCCCAGCAGTTGGCGGTAACAACTGAAAATATAGCTATGAATTTAGGGTTCGTAGTGGAAACACAGTAAAGTCAACGTTTTTTTTTAAAATCAGAGATATCAATTTGCGAGATTTGATTAGGTACTACGCACCTATACGATAGAAAGATGTATGGAAAGTGGACAGCGCTTCTTACAGGAGTAAATGCCAATTGCTTTTTTCATATAAGCTTGGGGTGTACTAATCTGAAAGGGGGTTATTGTACTCATCATTATGAACAACCGCGGACACAACTTTCATACGTAAAAGAATATCAGCTGTTCTATTAGCCTTGACTGTATAAATCAACCAATTTATTTTTGCGATATCAAAAAATGTATACCTAAGTAAAGTTACGTAAAACTATTAAAATAGTGACCCTATTTCGGCTAAGTATACCCCAAGTTTATATATACCCTGCTCTGTATTTGACTATCGTTTAGGCATATTACGTAAATTTCGCAAATTAAAATGCTACAACTACAGTTGTGATGTTAGTGACCAAGGCTGATTTTGGAGCGTTTCGATTGTTTTCTTTTTTTCAGTTTTTCTCAATCAAACTTGTCAATTAATAAAGTTAATCTATCTAAAACTTAAATAAGGAGTTATGGAAGAAACTCAGAAAGGTCGCTGCATTACATTATTTTTGAAAACTTGTGATTGTCTAGTGTTTATGCACCTATAATAAATTACCTATAGTTTTAAAAAACATGTTTTGCATTGTCATCGGTCCTTAAAAGTTGTGCAAATTTTGAATTTATAAACGTCTTGAAGTTATTGAAAAATTCCGTTGGAGATATACCTACAAGTCAATAAGCTTATAATAGTGTTTTATTCATAAGTGCCGAATTACGTGCGCTAGTGTAGGAAAGTGGTATAATGTGCTGAAACGTGACTTATAGTAAAGTCACCACTGCTTGACTAGGGCGTGACTGGACTCGACCAAGACAGGAACTTAGTGTGACTTTAACTTAAAATACTTGAAATTGCCAAAACACTTGATACTGGCAAATTCACAAAGTGCGTCGCCAAAACTAAGAAGATGAACTTAAATAAGACGGTGTTTTCTCTACTTACTTCGAAAGAGGCAAAGTCTAATCGAAATTGTGTAACCTCTTTCGAGGCTTTATTTATAGCGACTGCACACGACAGTCTGTCGCTAGTTGGCTGTGGATAATCCGGATTGGTAAACCATCCGATGGATGCTGAAGACATGCTGTCACATGGCAAAAGTACTGAAAACGAGATTGCATCGTAGACGCAACTTTATTAGCAAATATAAAAAGTCAGAGAACCTTTCTTTTTAAGTCAAAGCCTCTTTGATCAGTTATTATTATTAGGTACCTACAATTTTTTTAGATAGATGTAGAAACACGTGTATGATATCATTATACATCATTATATACATATACTTCATGTTATACCAGAAAGGGCGTCAGGAAAAGCGTTCTTATTTGCGATATATAATGTCCGGATCAGCCCTAAACGGGACCGTATTACTAAGACTCCGCTGACCGTCCGTCTGTCTGTCTGTCCGTCTGTCACTAGGCTGTATCTCATGAACCATGATAGAGAGTTGAAATTTTCACAGATGTATTTCTGTTGCCGTTATAATAACAAATAATAAAATAAATATAGGAAAATAAATAAATTAATAATAATAATAATAAAAAGCTTTTGATAGCATGTCTCACGAGTGGCTACTCAAAGTACTTGACCTATACAAATGTCCACCCGCTATCGGAAGGTTTCTTGAGGTAGTCATACCTACGTGGAATGTGATCATGACAGCTCGCGGTGCAAACGCGTCTGTAACCACTGACCCCATATACATCCGCCGAGGTATATTCCAAGGCGACTCACTTTCACCTCTCTTATTCTGCCTGGGTATCAACCCTATTTCCCAAATATTAAACAAATACGAATACAAAGGATACAGACTCAAAGACTACACCACGATAAACCATTTGTTATATATGGATGATCTAAAAATTTACGCAAACAACAAGACAAATCTGAAAGTATTAATAGACAGCACAGAAATATTCACAAAAGACATAGGAATGGAATTTGGATTGAACAAATGCAACATCTTACATCTAGTAGCTGGTAGAAGACAGGAACATCAAGGAGAGGGCCATGTCCTGCTCAGTGGAGAAGAGTTTAGACATTTACAGACAAATGAAAAATACAAATATTTAGGCATAAACGAAGCAGGAAAAATAGATCACGGAGAAGTTAAGCAACAAATACAAAAAGAATACTTCCGAAGAGTAAAAAGTTTAACAGGATCACATCTAAATGCACGAAATTTACTTAGGGCAATCAACATATACGCAGTTCCGGTGTTACTGTACACGTTCGGCATAATCAACTATAAAACAGCAGATCTAAAGAGAATAGATGTAAAAACTAGAAAACTTTTAGCAATGAACAAAGCACACCAACAGAAAGCAGACATAGAAAGATTATATTTACCAATAGATGAAGGAGGAAGAGGCCTAACCAGCTTAGAAACATTGCACAAAACGCAAATAATTAAATACAAAATTTACATAGAAACGGAAAAAGATTACATTTTAAGAGCAATAGCAGAGCACGACAGAAATAAGGATAAGTATTCAATAGTTAAAGAAACACAAAATAATCTAGAAGAAATAGGACTCAGGAAAAATGAAAAATATACAGATAAAGAAATAAAACACGCAATAGTTAAAACTGGAATAGGAAAAATTAAATCAAAACCTTTACACGGCCAATTTTATAAAGCAGTGTTAGAAAAAGAAAATATAGATAGGGCACATTCATTCCGATGGCTGAAAAAACAACCGGTATCTCCATCACTAGAAGCAGCGATATTTGCTATACAGGACCAAGCAGTTATGACTAAGCAGCACCAACGAGACATTTTAAAAAAGCCAGTGGATGGTAAGTGCCGGCTATGCTTAGTCAAAGACGAGACCATACAACACATTGTCTCAGGTTGCGAAAAGTTAGCAGGCACTTACTACACTAAAAGACACAACAATATAGTACAGTATATTTTTTGGACAATAGCTAAAAAACATAAATTCCCAGTTAACAACCTATGGTGGCAAGAACACCTAACCCAACCGCAGGTTAAAGAGAACGACAACGCGAAACTAATGTGGGAGATACCGGTTCAAACAGACGTTACGATAGTTCACAATAGACCGGACATTATATACATAGACAAAACACAAAACAAAACTTACCTAATAGATATCACAGTACCATCAGATTACAACATTGGAGCAAAAGAAATAGAAAAACTCAGTAAATACCACCCATTAAAACGAGAAATAGCCCGATTATGGAACACAACAACAGATATAATTCCCATAGTAGTAGGCGCAACCGGAGTGGTAGCCAAATCCCTCCATAGGTATTGCGAAAAATTAGACACAAACATACAGACGCACATTATCCAAAAACAGGCTGCAATCCACACAACTACAATAGTCAGCAAAGTATTAGGAGACTCAGTTTTTGAGTTCCCTGAGGGTCTCGGGGCGGGAGCTCAGTAAGCCGAGCCTAGAGCTCGAGTAGAGGAAAACCTCACAAACACTAATAATAATAATATTTATTTATGCGCAAAAAATAAAATAAAACAAATATTTAAGGGTTCCCATACAACAGACAATTTTTTTGCCCTTTTTATAGGTAATGGTACGGAACCCTTCGTGCGCGAGTCAGACTTGCACTTGGCCGGTTTTTTATAAAATAGTCCACTGCTGGGCGTGAGTCTCTTCTAATTGTGAGAATGGTAAGGTCATTGTACAACATGCTGGCCAAGGTGGGTGTGCAGACTTTACACATCTTCGAGAACATTAACAACTCTCAGACATGCAGGTTTCTTATGATGTGGAATGCATACGTTTTGCCCTCCTGATCTCTTTTTCTTTAAATTCATAATAGACGTTAATTTTTTTTTTCTACGATTTCGCCAAATTAGCCGCGGTAAAAAGTTACGCGCTAGTAAATTACACGTGTTTTGGTAGGTACCTAATCCATAATGTCCTAGGTACTTTGTAGGCTTACAAGTTTTGGCGGGTTCCCAGGTAAATCGTGTCATATTCGAAAACTTGTAGTTTTATTTTATTAGTGTTTTGAGTTTATGTAGGTATAAAACTAGTGGAGTTTTATTAATTTTGTGCCGAATTACATACGTAAACGTGGGAAAGTGATATAAGTACTTACTATGGTGAAACATGACTTTGCGTCCAAAACTACATCGACTCTCGTATTAAAGTCATCACTACTTCACTAGAACATAACCAGACTCGACTTTGTGTGTCTTTGACTTACTTCACTTAATTTATCATAAAATATCCGAAAATATTACCTATTTGAGATTGGCAAATGTACAGAATGTGATGCTAAAACAAAGAAGAAGAACTTACTGACGCAACAAGTTCCGTAGCCATCTGCGCAGGACCCCATACCAGTTCCTCCCGTTGATTGGCACTCGTATTCATGGAGGCATGTTCCTTCTAAGCCATTACTGGACAAACAACTCTCATGATCGAACTCCACTACTTGGAAAACTTCTAAAAATCTAGTCTTTGTTTTGTTTGACTTTGTTTTTCGTGTACACGCTTCAGGACAGTTTTTTCTTATTTTCGATTTTGTGTTCGTAACATTGTTTTGGGTAAATCCTGGTGTTCGATAAAGTTCTTTGGAGGCGCTGTTACTTGATTTACGTTTCATGAAACGCCATCTGTTTGTGTCTTCTGTTGAATATTCATCATTAGATCGTCTTTCGGTAATTGGTAAAAAGCTTTCCTCAGTGCTGTTAATGTCTTCAAATTCTTTTTGTTCTATAGATTTATATAGTCGGTCTGTTTCTATAACAGTTGCCGTGTACCATCGCTCAGCTTTATTTATTGATACTAAACTTAAAATTAGCAAGAATTGGGTTAGCGAATGCATTTAATTTTTTACTATAAGTATATGCTGCTTACTGCGTTGAATGCCAGCTCTATAATGTGTGTGACGAACTACTTAGGTACTAGCTACTATTGACAATTCACTTAGTTTGTGTACCATGACGATTTCAACAGTCTATTAATTGGTATAATAACACACAAGTAACTTTCGCAATTTCTCTAGTTGAATGTCTGTTACTGTGTTTAGAGGGCGAAAGACGGAACAAGCAGATGTTCAGAGGGAAATAGAAATAGAAATGGAGGGCATAGAAATTTGCTAGAACAAAGTCACTTGAAACGATAGAAAAATATATGGAAGTTGGGACCGCTGTCTCAATAGACATTTCACTATCAAATACACATATTTTATTGATAATACCAAAGTTAAAATGTCAAAACCATGTAACATGTCAATATAATGAGATGTCAATACAAAAATATGAATCATATCATTTAATGTCAATAAAAAATATTATGACTCACTAATAAAATTTAATAATCTATTATTTTTAAATAATCGTCAAAGTCATACAACAAGGTCTCTTGGAGCCAAGAGCTTGGTTGTATGACTTTGATGAATGTAGTTCCTCTCATGTCTACCTTTCTACAATTAGTACGCTCTAAATAACACCTGCATATGTATCTTATTTCTATGGTATGCAACACACCCAATTAAATAAAAGTTTGTAAACGATTTCGAACAGTCTAGAATAACTTACGTATCTATGTAGAAGAATGTCAGATACTTTAGATAGTGCACAATGTGTGGCCTGCTGTTAGTTCAATTTTCAACGTCGTGTGCACAAATAATAATAATCAGATCGGCCTATCTGTAATGATTAGAGTCTAGGTTGACAGGTTTAGGTCACATGCCTAGAGACTTGTAATGAATAAAAGACAGGCCTAGCCGCGCCTTCTCAGACAATCTAACATATGTTCTAGATGTATGGTATTGAAACTGTTATTACCCTGGCATGACCTTATAATGTGAAGAATTTTTGGTTCCATAGTTTCAGAAGATTGATTAGTACATTAAATCACCATGATCAGCGTAGACAGATCATTCAGTCTACTGCAGGGTTCAACTCCCCAAGAATCATTCCTGTACAGTGCCAATCTTATCCACGGGTCGCTGTACCGTGTGCGCATATTGCGCCTTTCAAGTTAGGCAATCACGAAAAAACTACACGATCTCATATCGTATGCCCGCGCAATAATGTTTGTAGTTGTATAGTACATTTTTCGTGATTCAAACAAATTGAATCGCAAAAAGAGCTTCCTGTCAGTACAAAAACCAAAAACTGTCAAGAAATAGTACTAGGTAGGCTAGGTAGGGTAGTGTTTAATCTGAGTAGGTAGGTATAAGAAACAACTTTTTAAATATTGCACTGCCACTTGTAGAGTAGCGGTTACTTTTCGGTCGCAATCAAAACGTAATAATCCGTTTTTTTAATGAAAACTGGAAAAGCCTCTATCGGACTATCGGATGCAAACGAGAACTACTTTTTTCCTTGCGTACCTACCATCAATTATTATTATTATAATTATGCATTTTGCTATTTTGTTTGTTTCTGCTAATATTTCACATCTATTGTATGAATTTGTAAACAATTGTTTTTTAGTTTATATTTTTTTTTTTTGCTTCATAAAATATTATTAAAAAAATCGTTGTGAAGCGTAACAATAAAGTCTGTAGAAACTGCCTTTTTGGTATAATCTAGATACGTATTATGTATAAGTATTTCCAAGACTTCTAAGGTGTGACACCGTGATATGACCAATCAGACTTTTAAGCAAAAAACAAATAAGTAATTTGAACATTTCTCAGGTGCAAAATTAATAATATGTCGTTAGGTGCAATATTTACAATTTCAACCATGTAGTAGTCGAACTTGGTCTACTTTAGACGAATATTGTTTTGCTGAACATGTGTGCGGACGCAATTTACTGGAATGATTGCGGTGACGAGGTTACTCGTTAGTATAAACTGTAGGTAGGTAATTATATGCTGTGGTAATTATTAGGTGGTATGATACCTTAATTTTTTTACCTTTATTATTCTAGTACACTTAAGTATATTATTTTGTCATCACGGCATCGCACATCATGCAGTTGCGTAAGTATACAATTTTTTTATTTAATGTACCTGTGTCGAGTATTTAAAATAAGTAAGCCAGTCATCGTGTGAATATTATCATAGTCAAGTCTAAGTCATGTAGTAAAGTAGCGGAGACTTGATGCTTCTATAGAGAGGGATTCTTGGGGTCATTGACTCGTGATTCTGTGGGCATGTTTGGTGTTCGTGCAAAACGTCTTAATTATTATGATATGAAAACTTTTTATTGACACATATTTTCTGGAAATCAGAACACTGATTTAGATACATATCATTACTTACATCTATATCTACATCTATACTAATACTTATTATAAAGAGAAAAGATTTGTATTTTGGTATCTTAGTACCTAATGAATAAATTCAAAAACTACAGGACCGATATAAAAAATTCTTTCACTAATAGAAAGCTACATTATCACTGAGTAACATAGGCTATATTGTTAATCAAGTTAAATTGGTGATCTCTACGAAAAGTATAATACATGCGTATGTACTATATTGGTATTTATATAATATAAATATGTATATATATAATATAAATATTGTAGGACACGTTACAAACAGCGCCATCTAACCCCAAACTAAGCAAAGCTTGTGTGATGGTAGTCAGATAACTGATAGGATACATAAATACTTTTTTTTTGTAAATACATACTTATTATACATACAGAACACCCAGACACAGAACAAACATTTGTTTATACCAAACAAACATTTGTCCTTGGCGGGAATCGAACCCACGCCCTACAGCTCAGGCAGACATACTCCCAATGAGCCAACAGGGCTGTCGATTTACATTGCACCCGTGCGAAGCCGGGGCGGGTCGCTAGTAGTTAATAAAGTAAGGCCTTAGAGTGGCTTAGAGCTTTATCGCTGAGGTGAATATGTCGCTCTGGTGACGTTACATCAATAGTAGGTATAATAGTAGGTATAATTATGTTTATATGTATAAATTAGAACTTTAAAAACCACGACAAAACTAAAAACCTACCAATTTTTGTGGTTAATTTATATGTATTAAAAATGAGAGCGAGAGGAATACTTGGAAAATAAAAACAAATTTATAAATGAATTGCTGCAAAGAATATTCAAAGCAGCGTTGGCAGGAACATATACAATTTAGTTGGGCACGGGTGGAGGTAATTAAGCCTCGATACATGTGTAAAGGGACTTCTTACACCCGGGTTGCTAAACCTAGTTAGGGTTCCCGACGCTGCAACGAGATGGACACAGTACCCGCAGCGCTAAGAAGTTAGCGATGATAACTCAGTGGTTAGCGCGGTAGGTTTCCACGCTGAAGAGCGTGTTCAAACCCCAACAATGAGCTTGAGCTGCCGGTGAAAGAAAACATCGTGGATAACCATAGTATGGTGGTAGATTACCTACTTTCTAGTACACGGCTAACTAGCTACCACCCTCAAGTTGATAATCTGCCGCCAAGCATCTATCGGTGTGTTCCGGCAGCCTCACTTAAGAGTCAGTTCCATTCCAGGCTAGGTGAGTGCACAATCTTCTACCACAGCGTCACTTAACATCAGACGACAAGCATAAAAAAGAGTTTCGTCTGTCTTGTTTTCGAGACATCTTGCGAAAGCGTCTCGCATTTCTGGCTGCTCCTACGCGTATATTCATGCGTTCTGCAAGTAGCTCAGATAATGCTCATACATAATATTACAATCGCTTTATTACACATATGTCCTAGCTTATGGCTTATAGGTAGGTCTAGGGTTATTCATAAGTGCCTACAGCTTGGTATAAAAGCCTGGCCGCGCCCGGCGTTGTTACAGATCTCTGCGAGCTTTCGAGGGTCCATACAAACATGATTCTAAAAGTAAGTAGTTTACCGTGCTCTTTATTTTAGACAATTTAGCTATTTGTTTTTTTTCTTCATCAATCTATGCTCGTGTCTATAGGCGTGCCTCTTCACCGCTAAAAATAACTGAATTAAATAATTTGTAAGAACCGCCGTTTGAACTGATTCCCAATTTCCGAGATGTGTTCGTGCCGATAAGTGACACTCATAAACTCTTGAGCGTTACTTTGACTCCAACTCTCAACTTTGGCTCTTTTATTGAGTCCAAGGCTCAATTGACTGAAAAAGTTCGGTATTCTCTCAAACGGGCGACGGTACTTCATGTCAGAACAGTTGCTCACATTGAACCAAGTTCGTTCGTGCATGGATTACTACTCGCACCTTCGGGATGGATCCGCCAAATACCAGCTAGAGGCGTTGGTCTATTGAGAAGCGTGCCAAGAGGCTCATCTGCGACGACTCCATTGTTCAAGCTAAATTACAAAGCCTAGAACATCGTCGCAAAGTTGCTAGTTTGTCGATTTTTTATCGGATTCATTTCGGAGAGTGTACTTCGGAACTACATGGTCTGATTTCCCTTGTTCATTTTTTTATCGGACAGCCAGAAGCTCAAAAAAGTGACATCGTATCATGGTCGATGTTCCAAAAACTCGAGCGAAACGTTTTGATTCCACGTTCATTGTGCGGACTGCTAGACAGTGGAATGTGCTGTCTGAGTGGGTGTTCCCCGTTGGCTATAATCTGGGTGTCTTCAAGTCGAGAGTGAATCGAAATCTTCTAGGAAAGCGTGCTCCATCTTAAACCGCATCATCACTTAACATCACGTGAGACGGCGGTCAAACAAAAGCCTATTTCATAGTTTAAAAAAAAAGATCACACGCCTAAACGTTCAAATCTAATAACAAGCTTGAGCTTGAGCTTCTAATAGTAAAGGAAGACATCGCGAGTAAGAGTGGTAGTACAGTACTTTCTAGTACTCGACTGGCTGACCTTCAAGTCAAAAGTCAGCATCCAAGCACGTAACGGTGAGTTTCGAACTTTGGTCAAATACTTAGCTTGTAATTTTATTTACCTGTAATTGGTATTTAAATCACAAGGAATGCTATTATCTATGTTACAATCTTTTTTTTTTAACTGTCGAACATAGAACCTCCTCTTTTTTGAAGTCGGTTAAAAATGCCAAATTTTATTTCGACACGAGCGCGTGTGCCTCCACACGCGCTCGTGTCGAAATAAAATGTGAATTTGAGAATCACAGCCCCAGTTTATCTGCTTTATAGACATGTCTAGTATGCTTCTTTGAACTTTCCAGGTTTTTCTCCTAGTGTGTGTAGCAGCAGCTCACGGCGGGGGTCTACTAGCACCGTACTCTTATGGCGGGTACTACGGGAACCCTTACAGTGCTTACCCCGCGCAACCGGCTCTCGCTTCTCATGCTACCAACACTTATAGATCACCTTTCAATCTAGGACAGGTAACTACTTTTTTTTTTTGTGGACTATATTATTAAGAACGACTAAACATTTGTCAGTGTTTCGTGGTTCTTAGTAACTCAACTGAAAATATGTACAGTGTACATAGATGCATTGTTTTTTTTTACCTTCATTGCGTAGTTCCTATGAGTTTATCTGAATGTTGATACCAAGTACGATCATAAGGGGCTGTTCAAGGATTAACTTAACATAAAGATTAAAGGTGGATGAGCGTTTGCTCTTATTTTTGAATAAATAGTCGAGGTTGATTAACTTCCTCATTCCCGTCTAGACATTAATAGCTGTGCCTATTTTCAACAGATCTCCACATACTCTAAAGCACTCGACACTCCATTTTCTTCGGTACGCAAGTCAGACATTCGCGTGAGTAACCCTGGAGTGGCGGTCGGATACGGTGGCTACGCGGGCTACAGGCCCGTGGCAGCGCCACTAGTCTCGCACGTCGGTGTGGCCGCTCCCTTCGCCTCTTACGGCGCACCTGTTGCAAAGGCAAGTTTTTTTAATTATTTTTTTTGGTATAACTGTTTGTGCATTTTGCCTGTTTCAAATATTTTAATATTAAAATTTTTCATGTTAGGAGTAAGTAAAATAAGTTAACAGTGAGCTGCAGTCAAATGGACTGAGAGAGAATTACCATGTGGTTGTCGCAAGAATATCTTATATAAACTGGAATAAAAAAAACTAAAATGACTTATTTATTTCCTCTTTCCAGGTGGCAACAACCGCCGGTCTCCTTGGAGTTGCGTACTCCGCTGCCCCAACAGTATCCCACATGACCTACACTAATGGACTCGGCCTGGCATACGCCTGGTAAACTGATGTTCAGCGCTCAACTAGTAATGATTGTTGTTGTTAAAAGCATGAAAGATTCCTCCTAATTTATTACCTGATAGTTATAACATAATTTATTTACATTATAATTTAATAAATGTGTAGCTTTGAATTTGGTAATTGTTTTTAATGCCGTGTTACCTATTACATAAAAAAATTAGGGAGGGATTACTCTTTTTTACTACTTAAGTATCTAATCGTCTGTAGTCACCGCAGTAGCTCTAGCATATTAATTAGCGAGAATTTCATTTGAAAATAAAACAGTTTCTACTATATTCTATTGTAATGCTTTGGCCACATTTAAATTATCTTTTTGTACATTTTTTCTTACTACCGTAATTTGTCATTAAAAAATAAATAATGTGAGACGCTTCGTAATCCTCCCCAAATGAAAAAAGATATAAAAACGAGTTGTATGTACTAAAAATAATCGACTAATTATTTAGATTATATTTCTCATCTCTAGGTTAATTGAACATCAAATTGACTTATATGTCAATGCCATTCTACTGCCGTCGTGAGTCCTTACTCCATAACATCTTGTCATTGTCATTTTTAAATTAATTTCATATTTCAATTATTTCAGTTCAAGTTCAACACAATTTTATTTTTCTCCTGTTTGCTCAAGTTGTTAATCAAACATTAATTAAATTACCTGTGTTTAAATTAGACTTTTCGTTAATTCTTGGTAGCATTAACTGTAATACCCTGGCCCAGATAGTGGCCGGGTGTTTATTCACGTCTTGCTACGTGCTAAACGTGTAGTGTAGTGATAAGATCAGTTTTTGGCGAACGCCTGGGGTGAAAGGATTGTTTCTTTAATTTATTAGAATCTCGAAGATGTCGGATAGTGGAGACAGTGACGTTGGGTGGACGTTGTATAAAGACAGGCCTGAATGGAATGACGTGACTCCTGTGAAGGAAGATGATGGCCCATATCCAGTTGTGGTCATTGTACATTCTGAGAAATGTGAGTTATTTTACTTCATCATCTACACTTTAAAACATCGTAGGTAACCCTCATAATTTATAACGCTGGACGGGACTAATAATCTTTTTGGGTACCTTCATATGGTCTAAGGTGATTGGAGGTTCTGTGTATTTCTTAAACCTCAATTCTTGTCTAATGAGCATGATTATTATATTAAAATCAAGTTTTTATGTATTGGATATTAGGTACATATTATAGTTTTCTGATTTGTCATAATCTAAGTAATGTTGAAATTATTTGCAGTTGAGGATGTGTATGACTACTTCCGAGCAGCTTTGCAAAGCAATGAGAAGTCTGAGAGAGTTCTTAAATTGACCAAGGATGCTGTTGAACTCAATCCTGCCAACTATACAGTGTGGCAATATAGGTTAGTTTACTCCTTATCTTAATTATAATCTTTTGAGTATTTGTGTCTAAAGGTATATCTTCATTATACATGAGGAAGTATTTTTGGTAAGTATAAGATCTGTTTATTCTTCATAAACACATATAAATTAATTATTATTTCTGTGAAGACTATAAGTCCACATTGGAAGCAAGTTTTGTAAGGTTTTTAAAAACTGAGTTAACAAAATTTTATGATTTTGGAAAAAAATATTGATCTGATGAAATGCAGAGAAAACTAAATAAACAAAAAGAAAGCATTTATTGTAGAAACTCTAGATACAACTAAAATTAACTAAATTCTGAGATACTTGTAAATCCTAAGATTTACTGATATATGAGGTTTTAAAGTAACATAATTATGTACCTACTACATGTCATGTACACATATCAACATAATTTATATTACAAACATGTGTAGGTAGAGGTTATTATTTCCACATTGGAACCATATTTCCTTTGTGGTCTGTACCACAATTTATCAGCATATACCAGTGATAACATAGCAATAGTTATTAATTTATATTACTAGAATGTTTAGCTATGTAGGTAAGCTACATATTAACTTTCCTAAATTTTCTGTGATAAAAAGTATCTATATGCAGATTCTTATGGTTCTATGTAGGTTTCAATGCATTTATTATAGAAAACTATTTGTCATCAATCCTATTCTATTTTTTATCATTCCTATCCTATTTTTGGTGTATTAAATAATAAGTTTGCTAATGTGAAGCCTCAATAAATGAAATAAAAAAATCGAATGTCTTAAGGTAGCATTCGGATATTGACGATAGATAGGCGTCCGCGACAAATGAATAGTGTGACTAATTGCCGAAGAAGCTTTAGGAAAGGTAGTCAAATGAACAAGGCAACCAGACATTGTACAACAGGACAATCAAGTACAATTGCAGTTTTCAATACAACCAGTGATATTCTGGTGCATAGTTATAAAAAATTACAACAAGTCTTCTTGTCACCCGCAGAGTCCCTAAAACGAAAGTCCTCAAACAGTGTATACTACTATTAATCGGTCTGATTATTTAACCGCAACTATTATGTAAATAGTAAAAAATAATAATTGCCTGGCTCCTTGTTAAAGGGCACTTGTTATTTTACGATGTAACACACAATTATTTGTTTAATTTCCTGCTATTATTAAATGTATATCATTAATAATAGATTAATATTATTCTTGTCATGTCATGCATTCTATATGTGTTGCTGTTAACATTTCAGGAGGGATCTCCTGAAAACACTAGATTCTGATCTGCAAGCAGAACTTGATTATGTAGAAGCAGTAATAAAACAGTCACCTAAAAACTATCAGGTTTGTTTGTCCTCTATTCTAAAAGTTAACCATTTAACAAATTCAATGTTAAAAGTACCTATGTCTTATTGCTAATTTGAGTATAATTTTCAATAAATTGAAATTAATAAGATGAACAAGACACTCTTCTGACGGTAAGAGACAATCCTAGTCCATGACAGCAGCAGCAACCAGAACTTCAAAACAAAATACACATCAGTGCTTAGCTCTCATAATTATGAGTAGATAGTATAGTATTTTGATTCCATCAAAATCAAAATAAGACTAGCAGAATCTAAAGAAAATGAAAAGGATTTGCTTGAAAAGTGTGATAATGATTTGAGCTTCAAAGTTGTAGGATGAAATGATATTTATTATTTACCAAATCCCAATATGACCAAAGCTATAACTTTTATAGTTAGTATATAAGTATTCTATCAGTTATCTGGTTCCCATAGTACAAGCTTCGTATAGCTTGGGGCTAGATGGCGTTGTGTGAAATATCCTATGTTATTTATTAATTTTAAACTTTGGCAAGAGGTAATTAACTAGTTAGTGCCGTTAAGTTCACACCATAAGTAGAAAATAAAAATAAGCGCGACCTATAATTCGATCGATATCAAGCAGACATTGACAGATCCATACAGTTTTCTTAGGGCTGACGTTTTAACCGAAATCTGTAAAAGATTCTGTATCGCATGAATAAATAAATAGCCTGTCCTATAGGTTCTTATAACCAAGAATACAAAAAAAACGAAAATGGATAGAGTGAATTTGTTTGTTTCCGAGTTGACTAACGTTGGGACCCCTAAAAGCTTTATACGGCCTTGTTCTATGCACACATTTGAATATTGCTAGTGCTATATAATCTTTTCACTTGCAATTCCAGGTGTGGCACCATCGTAGAGTGTTGGTGGAGTGGCTTCAAGATCCATCGATGGAGCTAGATCTGACAGGAGATGCTTTGCTGCAGGACCCTAAGAACTACCATGCATGGCAACATAGACAGTGGGCTATCAAAACTTTTGGGTATGTTATAAGTATTTAACACATGTACCTGTTGCTTTTGCGTTGTGTTATTTTTGAAATACATTCATGTGGTAGTATCGATAACATCATTAATATTTATTTAGATTTTGAATTGTATTGCATTGGTGACATTCAGAATTTTGTTTTTTTTTTTTGCAATATTTATTTGTGTATTGTTCATGCTCAAAGAGGAAAGGCCTGAAATAAATATTTATGGCTTACCCTACTAAAGTAATAAAAATATTTGAGCAAATTTTGTATAAATTGTACCATAATGCTTATGTTAGTATACGAGATATACCAATGACCTGACAAAGGGCGAGGGTAATAGAATAACATTTTTTACCTGAACGGCTTCTGGTATTTTTGGTATATTAGGTATGTTCATGTAGGTACACTTAACAATTCTACCTATCCTTTTACCAACTATATATGATATGATAAGGGTTACTTCTTTGGAATCTGCCCTGTTCATATAAACTATCTCACTGCTGGGCGCGGGACTGTTACGATTATGGGAAGGGTAAGGCCTTAAGTCTACCATGCTGGCCAATCGCGGATTGGTAGACTTCACAAGTGTTTTTTTACTTTTTTCTTGTAGGTTTTCTCACGATGTTTTTTTCACCATTTGAAGTCGATGACAATACGCACATAACTAAGAAAAGACAACCGTGGGATTCGAACCTACGACCTCCAGATTAAAAGCCAGACGGTCTCCCAAAACTTCATTATTCTTATAACCGGTGTATTTTAGCCGTTAAAATTTAAATGGCATTATTGTAACAATCAAGATTGTTATGATAGTTTGTAGTATAAAAATGACGGAAAATAAAAACGATTCTCGTAACTTTTTTAGGCTGTACGAGAAGGAAATGGAATTCGTTGACCATCTCTTAACAGATGACGTCCGCAATAACTCTGCTTGGAACCAAAGGTATTTCGTCATGAACAACCATTTAGGCTGGTCCGATCTGAACGTACAAAAAGAAATACACTACGCTTTAGAAAAAATCAAATTCGTCAAGAACAACGAAAGCGCCTGGAACTACCTCAGAGGGGTAATGCTACATGATAAGAGAGGTCTAAGCGGGAATGCCGTTGTCACTTCCTTTTGTGAAGAATTATATAAGAACAAATGCCGCTCGCCTTACCTCTTAGCTTTCCTTATAGATATTTGCGATGAAGCTATCAAAAAAGGCGAAACAAGTTGTCTCCAAAATCCAACTAGAGCTATAGAACTGTGCCAAGCGTTAGCCACCAAATACGATAAAATAAGAAGCAAGTACTGGAACTATCTCTGTGATAAATTCAAGAAACATCAAACGGAACAAAACGACGAGGAAAAAGTTACAGACGAATGATTTTAATCGGTTACGGAATTGCTTTAGATAAGAAATGTTCCACCTTTCCAGTCATCGTTTGAGTGTTAGCTTTTGTAAATGGCAAATGATAAAAATAGCATACACGATAAAATATATAAAAAATTCCATTTTAAATCTGTTATTCCCGGATTTATTTTGTAAAGCGGCTTTTTACTTTCTGTTTAAAAAGCATTTGTAAATAAAAGAATGGAATTGAGTTATGGGTTATACTTTTATTGTAATAAGAGCTTGAAGGTTATTATTCTGGTTCGATAGTCGGTGGTTTTGGTTTAGGGTTCCTTCGTTCAGTTAGGCCAATGTTCTGATGAATGTGGGAGCGGAGAGCGCGCGCTGTTACTTCGCAAGTGCAGTCCCTTTCTTCGCTGATGAGAGCCAAGAGACTCGATTTCCTTGGCGGCTGACGAGGTGGCGGCGGTGGCTTGAAATCAAAACCAGATTAATATTCGTATGATGTTTCGTAAAAGTGGACTAAATGGTTAAAGATAATTAAGAATTCACGTAAGTAAATAAATATCCGTAGGCATTTCACACAGCGCCATCTAACCCCGAACCGAGAAAAACTATGAAGACCAAACAACTGATATATTTTTATTGTATCTAGGCAACATTACTTTAACCTTAATTTTGAAACTTGGAAAAATGCGTTTACCCACAGATGATGCCTCGCTAGATCGCCATTTTGCCCCCATAAATCCCCGTATAGCTAATTTCATCGAAATCATTAAAGCCGTTATGACATCTCAAAATATATACGTTGCTATGTGGCTATCGCTATATACAAGTATTACTCGTTTAATACTATTTATTGTTATTATTTATATTATTGTATATATTTTTACAACTGGAATCACTCCATCGAGTCTAAGGGACACTGCCTTTGTCGATTCGTAGTCTAGAACACACCAGAGAACCAAAGTTATCGACATAGCTTAGCGTATTAGCAAGGTGAAGTGGCAGTGTGCTGGCATCTGTCGCAGAACCGATAACCGCTGGGGCAGACGTGTTCTAAAGTGGAGACCACGAATCGACGTACGTAACGTCTATCGTAATCCAGTATAATAAGAAATTAAAAAATGTAAAAGAAACAAAAATTAAATCGCATTAATATTATCAATGCGAAAATTCTGTATACCTTGGATTAACATAGATTTATGCCGAAAAACGTGGGTATAACCGCGGGCACAACTAGCGTAAAATAAATTAAAAACAAGGCTTGAAGATTTAGTTTCGTGTGAGGCAGGCTTAGCACTATTACCAGCTACCCAAGACGTTTCTACCTGTGATAAACCTTTATAGATGTTGCAATTAGGCTTACCGCAGGCCAAGGTGGTGGCACACATTTGCTGTGGTACTTGGATGAAGGTTTCCTTACCATTAATTTGTTTGGTGTCCACTATTACTGGTTCCTGGCTGGCTTCTTGGTTTGGATACATAGCTGCATAGCTGGGCTATTGCTACTATTAAAACTCAGTTCTACATTTTATATTGAGTGTATCTTACAATGTTCTCGTTGGGATTGAAAAACCAAAAAATTCTTACCTGCTATAATTTTGCCCGAAAATGATAGATGGGAGATAGTTAGCAAAGTAAAAAGGACGTCTAATGACAGCCTGTGATTGCCAAAGATAACTTGACAGGAACTTTTGTATAGCATGAGACCTTACAAAGGTTATTTACCATTTCATTGTATATTACAAAAATATGATACAAAGCCGTAGTAAGGTCACCAAAATGTAATATGTTATATAGATAGGTACATATATATGCGTACAACGATGATGTGGAACAAACTACCTGCCGGATTGTTTTCCCGTAAAGTATAATACGGCTTCCATATACCTATATTGTCTGCTTGGGTGTCATCAATAATTATTCTTTACAATTTTTGAAAATGTATTGTTGAACGATCATTTAAATAATGTATTTCTTAAACCTACTTCTAGATCGCAATTCCTAGACATTATAAGGGTCCCTGTCCCTGCAACGCGATGGACCCGGTGTCCGCGTGGAGATACCATATAATGCTGTTTTGAATGCTAAAAGAGATCGTTTGAACTATCTATACCTGATATAGATATATGGTATACATATCGGCTTTTTTGCTTGTAGATTATTTGAACGATCTCCAAGACAAAACGATAGTGG
Source organism: Biston stratarius (assembly GCA_950106695.1). Taxonomy (NCBI): domain Eukaryota; kingdom Metazoa; phylum Arthropoda; class Insecta; order Lepidoptera; family Geometridae; genus Biston; species Biston stratarius. The sequence continues at coordinate 35,489,616 of OX467106.1, read as the reverse complement.
TAGCAATTGATAAAATCACACTAATATTATTATATTAGTTATTACTGTGAAAGCTTACAAACAAACGCTTTAACTATGTAGGTATATATCTATGTTTAGGTAATAGGTAGGTACCTATCTATGTTTAGGTAATAGATAGGTACCTACTTCTTCAATGGCTTAACGGATTTGGATGCCATCTGGAATGCTTATTCTGGACCTTATTTGAATTGGGAGCGATACGTCTTGCGCTGACATCCAGCTTGGATGTACATAACTATTGTGCATTTTTCCCTCCCAGTATCTACTCTAGCCAACTCAGCTCGTTAAGTACAGGCGCGAGACTGCGCTGCTGGTATAGTAGTGGGTGAGATGGAAGATTAGAAACGCAAGAAAAGTTTATTTTGGATTAATACAGTCTAATTTTCATCCTGGAAAATGCGGGGAACATGTAGTTTACTAAATAATTCCTGATTCCAAACAATAAATACAATGAGAATTATTATAAGTAAGAATTTTATTTATTTAATGAGGTATTGGATTCGAAACATAAAGAGTCTTTCTTTTTTATACTCGATTTCGATTGGCTGTTTTTTTCGCTATCGCATACAATTTGGCTACTTTTTGGACTAACTATGTGTACTCTGCACCGGGATTTGGACTTGCTGCTGCTACACCGTTCTAGCGACATGTTAATGAGCGGTTTCTCGTATAAACTGGCGCTTTCTGTCATGGGATCATTCTCAAGTGGCTTCTTGCCAAAATAACATCTTCCGTTTGAAAATGTGATTGCTAGACGCTGCAGAATGTCGGGACAGTCTTCACAGGCGCAATCTTTGCAGTCGCAGAAGGGCTGTATAAGATAAAGAAAATTAGCTTGTCTATCTAAATAATTCAACATTGCAACATTGTACCATCTAGCCGTAGGACGCTTTACAGAGCGTTTGAAAGAGAGAATTAAAAAAATACAGACGGACAGTCAAAAAAGAAACAATAAAAAAATCTTAAGCCTTATTGTCACAGACAAAAAAACGTTGGTTTTTAGACGAGTTCTTTAAATTTAGGTACTACTTACGTACAATTAATAAATAATATAAACTTACAGAAGAATGCGTTTGTTATTTTTCGTAAGTACAGGTACCTACACTGGGTTTGCCCAGGGAGTAACCTCTTGCTAATAGGTACTCATCATAATATAGATGTCGCAATACTTATAACTAATTATTGCTTCGTGTCCTCATGAGATGTCACGCGTGGAAATGATGATGAGACAGTCTACTTTAAGCACAGATTAACCAAACATTTTACACAAGGCCATCCAGCAACACTCACTCACTCAACACTCGGTAGGTAGAGTTACGTACTTACTTTGAAAGTCATAGGTCTTCCTTTATTGTTTTGAGACTGCTTCTCTTTTGTGCCTTTTCCGAAAAAATTGTATCTAGACATTTTTTTATTGGTGGAGTATCTATGCCATGGGTATTCTCAAAAAATCTTTAAGTTGATGGTAGTAGGTACCTACTACCCGTTTAATTACATGTTTTTATGTAAAAGAGTCACTATTGTAATTATATATGGCCATGAACAATTTGTATTTACATAATCGTCTACAAAACGCGAACGGAAGTGACAAATAGGTAACTTCAGACTTCTATATAGAAAAGAATCTATAGAAACTTAGAAGAACCTTAAAACTTACTGATTTCAATTACTAACATTGTAGAGGTTAGTTTCTATTATACACAACGATTATATTATCTTCGTGCTAACTCTTTGTTTAATAGAGGTCTTACACGCCCCAAAAATTTGTTTATGGATTTTTTTTTATTGTTGTACGTCACGTTTACTTTCCATCGTGACAAGTCGACACTGGCACCAGAACAACAAAACAAAATTATTCTCTAAATTCCACTCAACAAAACATGAGTGACATGAGACCAGTTAAAGAAAACCGATGTCGTAGTCGATGGGACTAGTTGGATCGAAGGAACAGGTAAGAACAATGACGTGGACATTGAAACCCAAACCTAATCCAGCCGATCCGACCTGGGAGCCAGTCGAACTGATAGTTCTGAAGCAGAAGCTAGCAAAGCTGTCGAGTAGTATCTGCAAGTGTCTCGCCAGTAGATCTAATATGTCATACGTGGCGTTCCCTGTCAACGTCAACCCACTCGACAAAGAAGTTCAAGTCGAAGAACAAAAATCAAACTCCTTTGACCGATTTACTCAAGCCACTCAAGATTCCATCCGTAAAGACCGCGAAGAACTCACAAACTTCCTGACGAAGGATGTGCTCTGTCCCAGTTGCTTCGTCACCATGAATTTACTACGAGGTGGAGCGTTGAAAATATTAAAAGATGAAGAAGCAGAAACGAATTATGACATGTTCAGTTGCGACAAAGCAACGGAAAATATGGTCAAGTCAGTAGAGAAAACTACTTCTTTCACGGTTAAACCGAATGTAATGTTCTCTAATGTGTCGATGTATGATTTGTGTGAAAGCAACTCATCGTTACTGCATAATATGAGGCGCAGGCCATACCAAGTGAAGTTTGGAGACATAACAATGAATACAGAGCATCAAACGTCTCGTATAACTTCGCCGCCGTGCTTTTGTTTAGAAAAATTCGTGGACTCTATTAGACCACCAATTCATTCATATGCATATTGATATTCCAAGTTTAATGTAAAAAGAAGATATACTTATTCCCTAAAAGAAAAGGTCATGCACTTGATTAGTTTCAAAATATTTATAAACTGAGTTGTTCACAAAATAAATACATATATCATAGACTTAGATTGTTTCATGTAGTTATTCTAAATACTTATCTAGTCCAAGGTGAGTTTGTTGCTCGTAGATACTGTTAGGTACGTTTTTACAGTAAGTACAAACAATCGTTTTCTTTAATTGCTTCTCACTTAGGGCCCTTTTTCAATGTTTTTATGTTGTGTATTCGATACGAGAATGCAACTAAACACCCGGACCCAGTATAGATATTCAAATTTATCGATCATACCTCTGTCCGGCTGGGAATCGAACCAATGATTTATCCTATCCTACTAATTTTATAAATCTGAAAGTTTGTATGTTTGGATGTTTGTTACTCCATCACGCAAAAACGGCTGAATGGATTTGGATAAAATTCGGCTTACATATAGTTTATCTGGATTAACATATAAGATACTATTTATATCAGAAAAATGTTAGGTTTCTTTGGGATTATCAAAAAACGAACTAAGTACTGGACGAATCCTTTTAAAATTTGGTACTGATGCGTCTTTTGGAACATTATTCAGGGATAAAAAACATCCTTTATCTTAATCTAATAATAAAATATCGCAAGTTTCATGACTATTGCTTATTTGTACACATTTAATTTCTCTGAACCTAATTCTGAAGTTAACGCGAAGTCGTAAACTAAGTAAGCTAGTATTGTAGGTATAAACCAAAACTAGCAAACCCTTAATCACTGAACGAAAGAGGTCGTATCGTAAAAGAAAAGGCTAGCAATAATTGTAGTTTACATAAGTATATTTAAGAAAAAAAAAAAAACATAAATAAATAGGTGTTCTTTTCAAGAAAACTTTATTACACAGTTACAAAACACAAACAAAACCTAATATATTTATTGCCTTGGGCACTTTTATTAACAAGCTATGAGGAAATATTCGAGGGTATGCGAAACATTGATTTTAGCAAAATGAATACTGTGGAATGGTATTCCTACATAAGTTTTCCTACATAGAACGTTTCTGTTTAAAATCAAACCCGTACATAGACTGGAAATGGCAGTAGCTTCGCATAAAATTCCTATAGCACTCTGCGATGTGTTCTTACAACCAGTGACACAATCTTTAGCATTAGTTCAGAAGTTACAGAAAAAAAACCATTCCTACATTAAAAAAAAAAAAACAAATATTAGGTATTATTTGTAGATTAACACGAAGCTTTAGTAATCTACAATTATTAATGTCAAACATTTAAAACTTTACGTAAATTATTAACTTGTAGTTTTAGAAAACTCTTGAAACTGTCTACAAGGTTTGAAGAACAATTCAAACAAAAATACTAAAAATATGCCACAGGAAGAAACAACCAACCATCTCGAATTCTCGACACAATTCATGTGTATGTAATGAACATTATATTATTTAGCCGCGTAATGTTTTATGAATCTCGCGGATGGGTCAGACACTTGGACCCACTTAGGCATCCAATAATACGGCGTAAAGTTGTGTTGACCAGGATAAGATTTCTCGAATACATGACGATAGTATTTAGCTTCTATCGTAACAGGTTTCGTTCCAGGGTAGTGGGTATCATCTTCTGGCAACCTTTCCGCAATTATTTCTGCAATTGTCGTAAACAAAGACTTCTTAACAGAGGCTACACCATCGCTGAAAGCTTCCTTGTGCCGCCACAGGATCGAGTCGGGGAGCAAACCGCTTTTGGCAAAGCTGTTGCGGAGCAAATGTTTTTCAACTCCGTTCTGAGGTTGGCGCACCGTTTTATCCATTGCGAGGTAGTGGTGCGTGAATTGAATGTCCAGAAAAGGTACACGGAGTTCTAAACTGAAAGCTGAAGTGGTTCGATCGGCTCGTAGTCCGTCGTACAAATAAATATCGGAAAGTAGACGTATACTTTCGTCGTGACCAGCATCTTCAGACGGCGCGTCTCTGAAATATATGTATCCTTGCGCTAGCTCGTCAGCCCCTTCTCCGCTAAAAACGACTGTTGTGTTTGTTTTCTCTTTGATATACTTCGTTAGGAGATACATTGGCAGACTAGCACGAATTGTTGTTATATCATAAGATTCTAAGTGATAAATTACATTGTCCAATGCTTCTTTGACATCATTTTCGTCGAATTTCACTGCATGGTGATCGGTGCCCAGATGCTCTGCAACAGTCTGAGCTGCAGCTAAGTCTGGCGAGTCGCCCATTCCGATTGCGAATGTTTGTATTTTATATGGCAAGTTGAGTTCCTTAGCAAGTTTAACAACCAGCGCAGCAATAAGAGAAGAATCAAGTCCTCCGCTTAGGAGACATCCGATACGTCGATCTGACATCATTCTCTTACGGCAAGAAGCTTCCAGCAAATGTGCTATTTTTTCTGTTGCATTCATTTCGCTCAAAACTTTTTCGGCAACGAATGGAATAAATCTCGGAGCGTAACCTGGCTTAAAGTACTGTTCCGTGAAGTCAATTTTAACTTTTCCGTCGTCTAACATAGTCCATACCTGTAAATGTCCAGGCGGAAATTGACCTAACGTGGCTTTCTTACTTGCAGTTTGCTTTAGTCCAATTAATCCTTTGGCCTCGGAACATATACCCATGACGCCATTTTCTTCATCATTGAGGGTATAAAGAGGGCGGACGCCGTATGGATCGCGAGCGATGCATACTTTTTTTTTCTCACCATCAACTAAGCAAAATGCAAAAACACCGTCGAGGTTTTTGACGGTATCGGAGATTCCCATTTGGTGGTAGGCGTGAATGATGGCTTCTACGTCGCATTTGGTTTCATATTCGTAATTGCGTTCAGCTTGAAGGCGTTTGAAATTGTAGATTTCTCCATTGCATATGAGGTTTGTGCGAGGGTAGCAGTGGAGACGCATAGGTTGCATTCCATGGAGGCCGTCTACTATAGCGAGCCTTTGAAAACCAAATAGTGTGAGTGGTTCGCGAGTGTCGTTCTCTATTCGCCAGGCGTCGGGGCCGCGGTGTGATATGGCTGAGAAACATTTTATACATATCGCAGACAAGCCACCGTCTATTCCAAATGTTGCCCAAATGCCGCACATTGTGACCTGAAAAGAGCGAAATACAACTGGTTAAAAATAAAATCAAAAATGGTTTGTTTGGACAGATGGACAGCTAACCTACCCAAGTAGCAGTAAGTTGAAATATATAGTATATACACAATATGGTAAGTATAGGTACTTACTGTACGTAATGAGAGAGCCAAATTGCATCATAAATAGTCGCCAGGTAAAATGAACGAAAATATTTTTTTTCTTAGTGATAAATTGTAGTAGGTTTGATTTCATGAAGTATACAGTAAGTATACATAGCTGTATTAATTTATTGGCAAATATCTAACGTATATCAAAGCTCATAAATAAATTGCCAGCTAAAGCGATTGTAAATATAAAATTATTAGTAGGTATGTGCTCATATTACAAAACATTAATTTTAAACATGCCTCTTCAAAACAATGTTACTTTATGTTTATTGTTGTAAATAAATTACAATATCGGTTTACTTACATAAAAATTAGGAAAAAGATTTTGCATCGACCGACTATTTTGTACCACAAGTTTATTTTTTAAAAGACAAGGAATCCTAACCGATAAATAAAAAATTCTGGACAGTTCCTTGCAATCACAGCTTCCAATAGTTTTTAAAATAAGTACAGCTTCCTGCTTCTGTTAATAAATACCAAAACAATAATAAAATTTCTAACCTATATCACCCAGCACCTCCAGTCACAGTACCCAACCGGCTGTATTTAGAATTTTAGATGGCGCGCGCATGCAGCGTGTGAGCTAGACGTCAAAAACTTTTTTGGCAGCAGCTGTCAACGTCAAGTCTGCTACAGATAATCATATCAGAGGCTTGATTGAAAACAAAGTTAGTCGATTATAATTGTTTAGTTTCGAAGTCTATATAGTCAATTAGTCATCCCCTGAGGTCATCCCAAACTGAGATCCCAAAGCATTTTCTTGATACGAAAGTCAGCTCAACTATGAATGCTGTTGTAAGATGGCTCTAGTAGAAGTAGAGCTCATGTTTTTCTAAGAAGTGGGTACTAGCACTAGGTACATATTATAGTGATTTTATTATTCTGTGTAACGTTATTAAACATACCTACACACCTTGTTTGTAAGAACGGTACATGCAAGATATTCTGATTTATTTATTTGATGAAATCAATCTGTACGGATTACGCCAGTTACACTAATGATTAATATAAATTTGATACGAATTTAGCCTAAGGTAAATTTCAAATCTGTGTACCCGACTGCGACAAAGCATAAAAAAGAGGGTTATGTGATTGACTTGTGTGTATGTATGAAATTACTAAACGGCTGTACCGATTTTGATGAATGGTATGTCGTTAAATTCGTTTTTATTGCCCAAGAGTCACTGGGTTCGTATTCTACCTATTATATTTAAACTATAACCCGACTGGTTATAGCCTAAGGCTCAAATGGCAGCAAAAAAGCTTGGCATCATCTCTAGGGTGCTGCTTAGTTTGTAAGCGCAAGTAAGGTCGTGTATGGAGTACTGTTCACACCGATGGTGCTGCTTAGTTTGTAAGCGCAAGTAAGGTCGTGTATGGGATACTGTTCACACCTATGGGACGGCTCTGCTTAGTATCCACTTGAGGCTCTGGAGTCGATAGGGAGGCGTGCTAGGAGGCTTATAGGTGACGACACTCTGGCTTCGTCTAATTTGCAAAGCCTTGAGCACCGTTATAAAGTCGCTGGTTTGTCTGTCTTCTATCGGATACATTTCGGAGGGTGTGCCTTAGAATTGCATAATTTGGTTCCACCTGCCCCTTTGTATTATCGGACGGCTAGACAGACACGGCCAAAGCGCTATAGGTACTTATGTTGATTAGGGCATCGAAACTCGGTTCAATTTTGAAAACCCGGGTTTTCGGGTCTAAGAGTAATCAAAACCCGGGTAGACCGGTTTTTTCGTGCATTTCGGTCTTTTTATTGTAATTTTTTTAAATACACTAATCTGCGTTTATATATCGATTTCCTACAATGAGTACAAAATATAAAGGATGAGGAAGAATTTAAACAAATGAAGCAGTACTTTACAAATTACAAAAACAGTTTTAATGTTTAAAAAAGTAATAAAGATTTATTTTTTCTATTAGCGCGACGAGCTTCGCTACACCCTCCCCTCTCCACTGCTCCACACTTCACCCCATTCATGTCCTGAGATGGACGCGCGCGTTCCATTTAAGAGGAAACAAGTCGTCATTTTCTTCATACAAACGCTTTCCCCATTTTCCTTCCAGGATTTTAATACTAGAGCAATAATTTTTAGATAGGAAGTAGATACTTGCTAGTTTCATGCCCCTCTGTTTTGATTTTTTGATATATGTTTTTTTTATAAGAGCTAGGAATCTTCAAAAATCTTAAAATTTACCTAGTTTCAACGCTGTGTTTCAACGTCCAAATTCCTATTCTCATAAACATAATCTTAAAAAATAAAACGCACAGGCAAAGAACACATCCTTCTTATTTGCTTGTTAAAAGAAATACTAAAATCGGTCTAAATTTGGAGGAGGAAACAGAGGATTACGAAACCTCGATTTTGCTCATTTTATTTCGGGTTAATGAGCCCGAGGTGCAGTTGTCCCTTTCGCCCAGTATGTACGCGGGTGCTGCGTGCGGCGCGACAGAAATAGCTTGGTGAAATTCCTAATTTTCAAATGTCTCAGTTGACTGCTTTCCTCTTAACTTGCATGTCTTGTTTTATTGGTAGGAACGTAGCAACGAAGCTACTTTTTACGTAATAAATAATAATTTATCAAAGCTTGTTTTTATTCCATTTACTTATTATTGCACTCGAATTGGCTTAAACTTAATAAATAACAAAAACAAAAGTATTAAAAAAAAAACCGAAAAACCCGAGTTTTAAAAATCAAACCCGGGTTTTTTGTGTAATCCTCAGAACCGGGAAAACCCGGGTATTTTCGGTCCGGGTAAACCCGGGCTCGATGCCCTAATGTTGATATTCCCCACGTACGGACTAAACGCTTCGATTCTACATTACTAATACGTACAGCGAGCTCTGCCGGCGTCTGTTTTTCTGATAATTATTTGAAATGGACATTTTTTTTATTGTAATTTAATATAATTTGTTTTTTAATATTTAGTTATTTTGACTTGTAACTGATGTTATCAATACAAACTATGACTATAGGTACTTTTTTTTAAAGTTTAATAACATATAGAAATGAACTTGTAATGTTAGTTTGTTTAGGTCAAATCCTGTAAGCGAATTAAAGCAGCTACCTTTCGTACTAGTATCTTTCTGAGTTTAAATGTGTTTGTTAGGATAATTTGCAAGAATAACATCAGAACGAAAACTACAAAAAGCAATCTCGGCCAAGTGCTCGAAGAGTCGACACGTCCTGAAGATGCCTCGTATAGAGGCGAAACACGTGTCGGCATGTGGTGACTGCAGCTAGAAGAGGATATAAAGACTTGTGGTTATTTTAAATAGTTTTTCGTTAATTTGTTTTAACTTTTATGTTTATGCCAAATTTAGTTTTAGTTTTTGATATTAAATAAAGTTTCGGATAAGGTTTTTTTAAATTGTGTAGTTAAAACCCTCGTCACTGTTGTAACTAAAACGACTGTTAAGCGGAAATAAACTAAATATATACCTTGAACACTCAAAATGAACTTTAAATCAATTATAATTGTGTAGCGCTGATAGCTCAGTGGTTAGCGCGGTCGGTTCGCATGCCGAAGATCGTGGGTTCAAACCCCAACAATGACCTTGAGCTGCCGGTGAAGGAAAACATGGTATGGAAACCATAGCATGATGGTAAGGTACTTTCTAGTACTCGGCTGGCTAGCTACCACCCTCAAGTTGAAAATCTGCCGCCAAGCATCTAACGATGTGTTCAGCCTCACTTGAGAGCCAGTTCCATTCCAGGGTATACTATCTTCGACCACACCGTTACTTAACATCAAGTGGGCTGTGGCCAAAAACCAACCCTGTCAGCCATAAAGAAAAAGCAGTCAAATTAAAATCAAAATCAAAAAGTCATTTATTCAGTTTAGGCCCTGGTAAAGCACTTATGAACGATGATACATTTTTGAATCTACCACCGGCTCGTAATTACACTTCAACTGAGAAGACTCCGGCAAGAAACTCAGCAAGGCATTTTTTTTGTGGATCTTTCTTTTCATATTAGGTTACAGTTTATACAGTTTACGTTATAGATATTAATATATTATGCTTACTACAATGTGTGACAGTCCTACTCCTCTCCTGCTTTTCCTACATCTTTATCTCGCTAATTGATATGCTAGCACTCTGAACCAACGGTAATGCATTTTTATGATAAGCGTGATATGAATCTACAACCTGAATTGCTTCCAGAAAAAGAATTCCTTAACGGTAAACAGCACACAAAATTTTGTTTCATATTACAGATTTCATTTGAATAAAAACCTTTTAACAACTTTTAACGTTCTCAAACATTTTTACAACGGTGTCAAAATTTCGTTTACAAGTTTTATATAATATGGTAAATATTAAATAAAACTACCAAAATACCAAGAATGTCTTCTGCATATTTACCCCTACGGTATATTAAGGTTCATTAACAGGAGCACAGACCTGTCCCTTCACAAATTGATTAATAAAATTGTGAGTACTCTGTACCTTTAAATGAAGAGGAGCACTTAGCAAAATGTAAGTACCAAATAACATATATTTATATAAGTACGGTAGAAGTAAGCCAATTAGTAAAGCAAGGTAGGTATAATTAACGCAAGGGCTACTAAAGGCTAAAGGCTATAACACACTAACGGTATTTAGAATTATTATTACACAACTATCTACTACTGTTGGCAGTAGGTGTACACCAGGCAAATTTGATATATTAGTCATGTTTAGGTATATTATATTGTAATAGATTTATGTATTTAATTCGCTAAAGTCTACAATTATATTATTATAGTACCTTACTTATAAACGTTGCATACAGGTGCTCAAAATTGTCTGTTAACTTCTTACATAGAAACGAGGTAATCTAATACTAAACGAGACAGCCAATGAAATAAAACGAGACATCCGACTACCAAATAGACACCCGACTTAAAATGAAATAACATACTAAAAGAAAACGAAACAGCTTACAACTAAACGAGACTGCCTACTATATAAAAAGGAAACAGCTTACGACTAAACGAGACATCCTAGTAAATGAAAACGAAACTACTTACCTACTACTAAACGAGACAATCTTTTAAATTGAAAACGAAATAGCCTACTACTAAACAAGACATTCTACTACTTACCGAGACATCATAGCAAATGAAAACGATATCTACAGACCAAGACCAGATTAAACCAGACAACGTACTAAATGAAAATAAAACAGCTTAGGTTGTACTAAACGAGACAGCCAATGAAATGAAAATGAGACATCCTGCTATTAAACTGACATACAATTAAACCAGTTAAAATGAAATGAAATATTAAATGAAAGCGAAACAGCCTACTACTAAACGAGACAGCATCATATTTTATCTTCGAGCAACGATTAAAAATAAGGCCCTTAAATGTTAATGTACCTACCAAAGTCAGCTGCTACCCAAATTTTGTCTGGACTTCCGCGTTTCCGTTTCATGAGATAACATAAATTATAACCATTTAGAGACCGGTTATTTATACTTTATGTAAAATTTAACTAGGTATATTTGGAAAGATTTTTTATTTATTTATTTTCAATTTTTTTACATAAGTGTATTGTTGTTTGGCATCGAAAAACCATTTTGATTTGTCGCGGTACAAAAACACACAGCGCTAACAAAAATATATAATATACGTAGTAAATTTATGCAATATAGATTAAATTTTTAAAACTATCTACTTACAACATTTTATATGAAATCTAAAGTGAAGTCATATAAAAGTGTCTTCACTTTGGATCCGTATCGGCTATCTAGCTGACTCCAACAGCTGCGAAGCTGGTTGTAACATCGGGGCAAACAACGCGTATACACTATACATATTATATACATATTTATAGTATATCTTATTATATATTTTTTCATAAATAGGTACTTATTTTACAAAAGTTAAGCAGTTTTAAATTAGTTTGGATAAACATTTTAACTATAAATTATTGTTTTCAGCCGCGGTTTCGGACGTGGTTGTACACTTCATGCGCAGTCCCGGCAGCTCCAATAGCGCCTAGCCCTGCCTTCTGCAGAACAAAAATACAATAATTAATGTTAGTACAAAATTAAAGATACATCATTCCAATGCATAATCGTCAGTTACAAGTGTTTCAATATACGCATATGTGTGTACCCATCCATATATGTATTCTGTCATTTAGAACTTTATAAATAAAAAATCACTCTTTTTATACGCTAACACTAAACAATTACAGTTTTTTTAATACAATACGGCTCTATGATTTCTTCGCGTTCCCGTGAAAACCCTAATTATAAGTAATTATGATTTGTAAGAAATAATAGGTAAGTACTTACAACAACTTTTCCACCTTTCATGATTGCTTTTACAGGAATCTTTGCTTCCGCTCCAACAAGCATAGCAAGAACCAAGAAGACGAATAAAAATATATTAAAGATCTGCATTTTGGTGTAAATATATTTTGCTGTAATATATTATGTCTATGAAGCTTTGCTGCCGTGGCTGTTCAACGAATGAAATTGTTCCTGAAGAGGAACAATTTCATTCGTTCGGCGAAAAGTTCCTACCGAAGGGTAGGAACTTTTTATACCGAAAACATGCGATTACATCAAATACACTAACGAGTCGGTAAAACCCTTACCGCTAAAATTAATTATTCTCTTAGCTTGCGCGTAGGAATCATTGACGCGCCAAAATCCCATAACATCATTTTTCCTTCTTCAAACGTTATTGTCTAAGTATAAAACACTATGAGGATGTAGACCAGTATCAGTTGAAGAGCACGGCTCAAACCTTAGATACTTTACTTAGTAAATAAAAAATAATATTAAAATAAAATGAAGATTTTCAATATCATGTTTGTGGTTATCGTAGTTCTGGCTTTGTTGGGCGGTACAAACGCTAGCCCTAAAGGCAAAGGATTAGGCAATGCTATTCAAAAGGGCGGCAAAGTCATCGTAAGTACCTACTATACTATTGCTTTTACTATCTACCCTTATAGACTAAATGCATCTAACTTTACCTACGATCACAGATCAACTTCCCTAGAGGTGGTCTATGTCATCCAGTTGCAGTTTACTTCTACTTAAGTATGTACCTACATATTGCATCGTTGGACGCTTTACACAGAACCACCCCAAATTTAACAAAGCTTATACTACAATAAGCCAGATAACTGACAGAATTCTTATTTTTTTACTGCATATACATTTTGGAATAACCAGACACGGAGCGAACGTTTATGTTCTTCACATACATAAGTAAATGTTTGCCCTTAATGAGAATCGAATTTGTGGCATGCAGCTAATGTAGATCAGATCTTGTGTGATTTTGGAGCTGTTGAATATGTAGGAACTTACTTTTCAATATTTTGTTTCAGAAACACGGCCTCAGCGCTATAGGGATCATCGGCACCGGCCACCAAGTCTACCAAGAAGCTAAAAACCAGGGCTAAACAACCAAACGTTCCTATTGTTGCGTGCTAAAACTAATGTTTAAATTTATTTATGTTATTTCTTACAATATTTTGCAATAAATTAATTTTGTAATTTAAACAGTCTTTTCAAAAACGTCTGATATTAAACAGCGAACTATTTACAGGTGCGTAACGTGAGCTTATATTGTCATCCAAGAAAAGTTATTAAAAAGGTAATAGAGTTAAGTTATACTAGAATATTATTGCGCTTACGATGATATGAGATCGTCTAGCCTTTTCGTAAACCGCAACTCGGCTATCTTTAGCGCAAACTGAGTAGAACCTATGTATGTTGCCAGTTTAGAGCTGAGAGTCGGGAGTATCATGTTCGTTTTACCATGAGATCAATTGACCGCCCGAAGCAATAAATGTGATAGTCTTACAAATCACTCGTCATCATTATTATTAGCCTACTTTAGTCTTCTGCTAGACTTACCCTCTCCTAATGCACGCCACTTAGCCCAAATCTAGGCTATTCATTTCTAGTTACTGCACATTGCCCTTTTTTATATAAAACTAGCTTACGCCCGCGACTTCGTACGCGCTGACTTTAGAATTGAGTTCAAAGATAAATTATATATTATATTATATAGAATTAATCAAAATCCTTTCTTAGCGGATGCCTACGTAATAACATCTACCTGCATGCCAAATTTCAGCCCGATCCGTCCAGTGGTTTGGGCTGTGCGTTGATAGATCACTATGTCAGTCAGTCAGTCAGTCAGTCAGTCAGTCAGTCAGTCAGTCAGTCAGTCAGTCAGTCAGTCAGTCACCTTTGAGTTATATATATTTAGAAGATCTAAAGTAAAGTCATATAAAAGTGTCTTCACTTTGGATCCGTATCGGCTATCTAGCTGACTCTAACAGCTGCGAAGCTGGTTGTAACATCGGGGCAAACAACGCATATACACTATATAGGTTGTAAATAAATATAAGTTGCAAGTAGTAGTGCTACTATGCTACACAATTAGTTAGGTTGTCATAAAAATATTTTTTGTAAAGTCGCTTGTAGTTTCTGACATTTAAGTATTTTTGTGTGTGGGAATCAGATAAGCGTAGGTTCTTCTTCCATAAAAATGATTTATTCTGGGAATTTAATCATTTTTTTAAACTACCATCCTAGTCGACATATTATTAGTATATGTAATAGGTGTCTGGATTTCTAAATTATTAAATTGTCCAAGTAATAGCGACATAAGCACATTGTTTTGAACGGGCAATATCTAACAAAATTCAAATAAATGTAGGATCTTTTCTTTATATCACTTTTTGATATTATGCGGATCTGAAAAATGTTTATTGTACACGAGTCCCACATGACAGCTCAGCAAATAGCTCAACATCATAATGGACTACTACGTTCCGACCGAACTCTTGCTTAAAAACGCACTTTCGTATTTTATACAAATTGCAATGATTTGTAAATACTCCGTGTGATACTGTCTTTACACCGCCACTCAGCTGTGGTCGTTAGTGAAAACATGGGTAGAAACTAATTGTCCAGTGTATAAATCAGATATATAGACCTGAGAATCAGGAGTGTCATGTTCATTCTACCTTAAGATTAATTGATCACCTAAGGCACTGGTATACATAGATAGTCTTAATAATTAAGCCACTATCATTATAAACACTAATCAGCACACTTTATTCCACTTCTGGACATATCTACTCCTAATGCACGCCACTTAGTCCGATCTTTGGGTTATCGTATTCAGATACTGCCTTATGTATATCGTCACTCCACCGAATCTCGAGGCGTCCTACACTTCGTTACGCTTATCGATATATGACCAGCCCATTGCCACTTTAGCTTACGAATACACTGAGCTATGTCGCTAAGTGTACATTGGCTCTCTTGAGAAGTTACTTCGTTTTGGTTACGATGCTAAATAAAAAAATAAGGTTAAAAACTAAAACCTGACTACTGAAATATCATGGCTGGGAGGTCTGGGTCACCTTTCAGCATTTACCTCATCATCTTCTTCTCCGAAATATTTCTGTAAATCATTAAGATCTGGATAGTTAGCAATATAATTTTCATCACCTTTATCTTCCTTTACCTATCTTCAGATAAATATACATTTTCTAGTGAAGCCAGGTACTCTTCTATGCATCGCTGAAAACAAATAAAAAAACACTCACCGGACATGCAAAATACACCTATATCTCACCAAAGATGCAAGGTAATATGAACTTCTGAACAATATTCAAACGTTAAATCTGTACATAAACAGCAACATACGGTTTTTTTTTTAAATTAACAATATGAAAATAAAGTTCATAATTCATAATTCATAATTCATTTATTGCTTAAATATGGGTACAGTTATAGATGGAAAGGCTACAATAAAGATCTCCATACTTGACCTTTCGGCATGGAAAAAGAAACTATCACTACTAACAATAAGTACAATTACTCTTAGAAGTGATGATTGATTAAATTACATTTAATTACATTAGAATACCAAAAAAAGTCGATCAAATCAAATACAATACACAATATGTCAATGTTAATTAATGTCAATAGAGATATAATTAAATAAAAGTGTCAAACACATACAATATATCAATGATAACTAATTAAATGTTAATAAAGTTATAAAATAAAAATGTGAAACAGTAAAATAAAATAATATGTGTATGTCTAAATTTAAAATTAATTATCAAATTTGACATTCAAATACTCGTTAACTTCATAGTAGGTCTTATCTATGAGGAATTGTTTTAGCTTGCGTTTAAACATATAAGTGCCTTGTACATAACTAATACATTTTGGCAAATGGTTATAAATAAGGGGCGCCATACACACAACGCTATGATTAAATAGTGCTGTGCGATTTATCGGTATACTAACCTTATGCTGATGACGTTTGGACTTTAAGTTACTGTACATATTCAGATTTTTTCGCACAAACATTACACACTCGTAAATGTATAAACAAGGTAGGGTTAGAAATTTTAAAGTTCTGAAAAAATGGCTTGCAGGTGTCTCTCTGTCGTAACTTACAGATAGCCCTAACACACTTTTTTGACTAAAAGTTGACTAAAAATTTATCAGTATATTAAAAAAAAAATCTTTATTTTTATCAGTACTACCTATTCACTTTTTGTTTCAAAATATTTTTTATTATTTCGCCAAAAACAGAAAATCAAAATGCACAGAAATCGTTAAGACGTTAACAACAAATTTTATTCTTCGAGTTCAAAAGTTGAAAGGAAAAAAATTCTAAATCAAACGTAATTCTAGTTGCCACTGTGTGATCAACTGATATTGACAATATGTTTTCGTTATTTACAACATTTAAGGGTTAAATGCCTCTGCGGCGTCGTCTC
Organism: Biston stratarius; assembly: GCA_950106695.1. Taxonomy (NCBI): domain Eukaryota; kingdom Metazoa; phylum Arthropoda; class Insecta; order Lepidoptera; family Geometridae; genus Biston; species Biston stratarius. The sequence continues at coordinate 35,472,899 of OX467106.1, read as the reverse complement.
TATTGATACTTATAATCTAAGAGTTGACGGGAAGAGATCGTTCTGAAGAAAAATACCTTTTGAGTCTATATTTAGAGTATTTAGGTATTGTTTTTGTGTTTTTTTTTGTGGTGTCAATAAATAATTATTGTATTGTATAAACTTTAATCTTACATTTAATTTAGGTACATCTTATTATATATTTTTTCATAAATACTTATTTTACAAAAGTTAGCCAGTTTTTAATTAGTTTGAGTAAACATTTTAACTATAATTATTGTTTTCAGCCGCGGTTTCGGACGTGGTTGTACACTTCATGCGCAGTCCCGGCAGCTCCAATAGCGCCTAGACCCGCCTTCTGCAGAACAAAAATACAATAATTAATGTTACTACAAAATTAAAGATACATCATTCCAACGCATAATCGTCAGTTTCAAGTGTTTCAATATACGCATATGTATGTGTGTACGCATCCATATATGTATTTGGTCATTTATAAATAAAACATCACTCTTTTTATACACTAACACTAAACAATTACAGTTTTTTTTAATACAATACGGCTCTATGATTTCTTCGCGTTCCCGTGAAATCCCTAATTATAAGTAATTATGATTTGTAAGAAATAATAGGTAAGTACTTACAACAACTTTTCCACCTTTCATGATTGCTTTTACAGGAATCTTTGCTTCCGCTCCAACAAGCATAGCGAGAACCAAGAAGACGAATAAAAATATATTAAAGATCTGCATTTTGGTGTAAATATATTTTGCTGTAATATATTATGTCTATGAAGCTTTGCTGCCGTGGCTGTTCAACGAATGAAATTGTTCCTCTTCGGTAGGAACTTTTTATACCGAAAACATGCGATTACATCAAATACACTCACGAGTCGGTAAAACCCTTACCGCTAAAATTAATTATTCTCTTAGCTTGCGCGTAGGAATCATTGACGCGCCAAAATCCCATAACATCATTTTTCCTTCTTCAAACGTTATTGTCTTAGTATAAAACACTATGAGGATGTAGACCAGTATCAGTTGAAGAGCACGGCTCAAGCCTTAGATACTTTACTTAGTAAATAAAAAATAATATAAAAATAAAATGAAGATTTTCAATATCATGTTTGTGGTTATCGTAGTTCTGGCTTTGTTGGGCGGTACAAGCGCTAGCCCTAAAGGCAAAGGATTAGGCAATGCTATTCAAAAGGGCGGCAAAGTCATCGTAAGTGCCTACTATACTATTGCTTTTATCTACTCTTATAGACTAAATGCATCTAACTTTACCTACGATCACAGATCAACTTCCCTAGAAGTGGTCTATGTCATCCAGTTGCAGTTTACTTCTACTTAAGTATGTACCTACATATTGCATCGTTGGACGCTTTACACAGAACCACCCCAAATTTAACAAAGCTTGTACTACAATAAGCCAGATAACTGACAGAATACTTATTTTTTTCTGCATATACATTTTGGAATAACCAGACAAGGAGCGAACGTTTATGTTCTTCACATACATAAGTAAATGTTTGCCCTTAATGAGAATCGAATTTGTGGCATGCAGCTAATGTAGATCAGATCTTGTGTGATTCTGGAGCTGTTTAATATGTAGGAACTTACTTTTCAATATTTTGTTTCAGAAACACGGCCTCAGCGCTATAGGGATTATCGGCACCGGCCACCAAGTCTACCAAGAAGCTAAAAACCAGGGCTAAACAACCAAACGTTTTCCTATTGTTGCGTAGCTAAAACTAATGTTTAAATTTATTTATGTTATTTCTTACAATATTTTGCAATAAATTAATTTTGTAATTTAAACAGTCTTTTCAAAAACATCTGATATTAAACAGCAAACTATTTACAGGGGCGTAACGTGAGCTTATATTGTCATCCAAGAAAAGTTATTAAAAAGGTAATAGAGTTAAGTTATACTAGAACGTTATTGCGCTTACGATGATATGAGATCGTCTAGCTTTTTCGCAAACTGCAACTCGGCTATCTTTAGCGCAAACTGAGTAGAACCTATGGTCCCAGCTTAGAGCTGAGAGTGGGGGGTGTCTTGTTCGCTTTACCTTGAGATTAGCTGACGGCCCGAAGCAATAAAAGTGATAGTCTTAAAAATAAGTCATCATCATTATTATTAGCCTACTTTCTATTACTTTATATTATCATTATTATTAGTCTTCTGCTAGTCTTATCCTCTAACGCACGCCACTTAGCCCTAACTGGAAACTGTTAACTGGAAAGTAACGAAAGTAATTGAAAACGAATAGCCCGGGGCTATTCGTTTCCAGTTACTGCACATTGCCCTTTTTTTAAAAAACAACATCGTTCCACAGACTCCGGGAACCGTGCGTACGTGTACTTACCTCTACATTTGAATGTGCCTCTAGGCGTTCGTAAGTGGTCCGGGCAAAAACGACAATTTCATTAGGCCACTTAATCTTTGTCCAATTCATCATGCATCCACGCTAAGGGCGTCCAATATCGCTGTATTTCGGTCTTTCCTAATCAACTGCAGGTTGCGTCTTCCCAGCCCACTTTAGCATTACGTAAATATTCACTCCACTAAGCTTTACGGCTTTCTACGCTACGTTATCCGATACACGGAATCCGCTCTAGAACATGTACATAATATATCCCAGCGGTTATCGGTTCAACGAAAGATACGTTCAACCATTTTCTGTCTTTCCAGCTTACTAATATGCTGAGCTTTGTCTGTTACTTGAATTTTCTGACGAATTACCTTTTGGTACCTACCGTAAGACTTGACGGTACTACAAGGTATCGTTTGTAGTTGTAATAATTGTAATAAGCCCAAAAAAAAAATGGAATAACTTGGAATAGTCATATTGCGTCTTTTACGAAAATATTTAGTTTACAGAATAATTTAGAAAGAATTAATATTGCTATAAATACAGACTATGCTAACTTACTTTTGTTTACTTATTGATATTGCTGTCTGGTTAGGTTAGTTTATCCTTTATCCTACCAGACAGCGATCCTGTTTTGACGTAAATCCTTACTTATAACATTTGAAGTTTCAGATATATTTGAATAGAAAATTATTTTGTTGTAAAAGAGTGTGCCTCTGTTTTTTGTGTTGTTAAAAACGTGGAAATATCGCGCACATTTCTCACTTTTTAAAGATATATATTTAAAAATCACTATACTTTACACATTTTCCCTATATACATTTACCACTTTATGTATTCTAAATGCAAAATTATCTGTTTGTTACTTCTTTACGTTGTAACGGCTTAATTGATTTGTGTGAAATTTGAAATCTAGACAACTTATGTCCAGATTTGACAAATATCTACGCTACTTTTTATTCCGAAAACGCGGGTGAAACCGCGGGGTTACCGCAGTACCTATACTCAAATTGATCGGAACAAAAAAAAAAACAAAACAAAAATCCGACTGAAATCTAATAAAAGCTATTTTATAGATAAAATTCATGGACCCTTGACTAAAATTGGTATATTTTTTCGTGCTTTTTAATTGTTGTGTCCATTGTACAAGTTATTAATTAATGATAAGTACAATGAACTCTTTTCTGCTGAGTTCACCTTAAGCTTTAACCTTAGTGATAAAGTTAAAGGCCCGACGCACCCGTAGGCGTTCCACATGGTTTGACGGTTGTTGTTAAAGAAATATTAAACAAAAAATGCCACTCACGGTCACCCCCATCTAAGCACTGGTCAGTTTTGATGATGACTGGACTGTCTATTGTTTTACATCGGTGATCGTTTTAGAACACCTAACTAAGCTACGCCAGGAGTGCTACTTTAATTGCCTACTAAAATTTATACTTAATAACGTTTTTTATTGGTATCACAAAAAAATATTTAGAGTCGGTACATCAAAGGTATTTTTAATGTAAAAGTGATTAGACGAACGATACACTCTCCTGATAAGATAACGCCTGTCCATAGCCATTGCAGCGATACACAGAACTTTGAGTTGTAAAACAATCTAGGGTATCGCTGCTTCGGCGCTCATTACTTTGAGATTTTCAGTGGTTAGTCTCAACAGTCCTGTAATTTCGCTAGTTGCAGTACCCTTCAAACCGAAACACAGTAATGTTTACACACTACTGCCTGACGGCAGAGTATCTAGTACTGCGGTAGTACCTAACTAGACGACCTCCTGCTAAGGAGATGTACGATCAAGTAATTTGTTTTCAGTTAAATGACTGGACAACGCCAATCGAAAATAAAAAATAACAAATTTAACAATGTATAAAATTTTAATACTCAGAAATTAAAAACTAGAAAAACGTTTGTTCTCAACCGCGGTTTCGAACGTGGCTATATAAATCATGTGCAGTCCCAGCAGCGCCAACAGCGCCTAGACCAGCCTTCTGCAATAAATAAAATCTTATAAGTACGAGTACCAATGAAACTTTCTTAGTACCTACTCAATTCTATCGTTGTGTAGAACCAACGCGTTGCAAAGAGTTGTAACCGAAGTGACGGTTCTTATTCTAGCACTACCTAATATCAACTGTAGTAATGCGAACAGTTCTAAAATTTTAATCATTTTTACATATTATAGCAGAACTCAGTGTTGGCACAGGTTCTTTTAATAAAAATTATATTAAGTTTATTTAAAAATAGTAAATACAATTAAATTTTGCACGCGGTCCTTCATTGAACAGATGCAATTATTTATTTATTTTTATTTCAAACAACAATCGTTACGTATTGTTGTTTGAAATAAAAATAAATAAATTCAAAATAATTGGCTACGTATTATATTGGCTATTTTATAGCATAGAGTCGTATATTCTACGCACACTATTTCTTTGTTAAATTAATAAGAGAGACAGGCAAAATATAATGCAATTAACTAGTTGAGTTCTATATGATTTTATCATGTAGATATATTTAAATATAAATTTGATAAAATTATAGGAAAAACACTTACAATAACATTTCCACCTTTTTTGATTGCTTTCAGCGGTACTTTTGCGTCCGCTCCTACGAGCATAGCAAGAGCCAAGAACACGAAGAAGAATATGTTATAGAACTGCATTTTGCTTTAAAATATTATACCGATTTGCTATAAAAAGCTTAGCGTCTGTTCGATGAATGATGTTCTGCCATCCAAGTAGGGTATACTATTTATAGCGAAAAAACGGATGATTTACCTTCTGTAAGGTGTGACTTATCGATGCGTTAAAACCGTCTTATTGTTATTCGTGGTTATGCTTGCGTATTGACTCCAAATCTTCAATCACAACTTTTCTATTTTTTGTTTTGCCTTGTGGGAAAAACGCCTACGAATTAATGCTCCACAATAATGTAGAAGTTCGGATTATACGTGACGATATTATAATATGCGTCAATGTATGCAAATACTCGTGGTTAGCATTTAGCGCAGTCGCCTTATTGGTTTGTTGGTAGCTGTTTTATCCGTCATCATCTTAGCCCATTATAGTTCATTGCTGGACAAAAACCTCTCCCAATGCACTACATTTAGCTAAATGTCCCTTTCCCTCTTCTAGTTTCAGTTTTTTTTGTGGTTGACCGGCTAGGTTTTTGACCACAGCTCACCTGATGTTAAGTGATGGTGTGGTCGAAGATGGTAAAGCAGCCTAGCATGGAATGGTACTGGCTCTCTAGTGAGGCTGCTGGAACACACCGTTAGCTTGACGACAGATTTTCAACTTGAGGGTGGTAGCTAGCCAGCCGAGTACTAGAAAGGACTCTACCACCATACTATGCAGCTCATGCTCATTGTTGAGGTTTGAACCCATGCTTTTCGGGATGCAAACTGACCGCGCTCTCATCGCTACAAAGATCCGAATCAGCTCTGTTCTATTAAACTGACCCGCTACTGAGCACGGACCTCTTGTGGGTTGGTAGACTTATATCTTCGGGAACAATAAGAACTCACAGTCATGCAGGTTTCCTCACGATAATTTCCTTCACCGCTTGTACGAGTAGTTAGAGAGATTGCCCACAAAACAGAAAAGGCAGAAATGAGTGTCATAGGGTTCGAACCTAGGACCTCCGGATTGAAAGCCGATCTTCAAACTAGGCTGCCGTAACTCCCAGTTCCCAGCTGTCTCATACAAATATGTACATATATCGTTACTCAGGTCAACTAAGTCTTTCGAAGTTTTATTCACCTGTGTGGTGGTATTACACGATTGAATTTCATCTCTTAGAGCAAGCTTAGAGCTTGATTTTCTAAATGCGTATAAACATAAGATTAAAACCAATATCACAATTATTGTGATTTACGTAGAGGTTTTTCTGATACTAATTTATCAATCTGAAGTTGATAATAAAATGAAATCTGAAATGTGTTTAGCAGTGAGACATGTGCAGTATTTTATTGTCGGATGGAGTTGAAAACGTTTTTTCGTAAACATAGGTGGAACCAAATCTGCTTAAAATTTGCATAGCTAGATCGCGCAGTGTTAGAAAATCATGACATGATATGATGATGGCGCATTATACCAAAATCGGATAAGAATATTGGTATGAATATGTAAACGCTATCGTATAAAACGTGTTTTCGATAAGTTGACATTACATGGTCAATTAGGTTGTAGGATCCATTTTATTGAGGGTAGTGAAATTGCCTGGTGAATATTGCTAACACAATTATATACGCTCCACTTATTCTTATTCATATTTTTTGGAGATATCATTACAGCTAACGATGTGGATGATTTTTGAGAATTTTAGGAGACCGTCATGGCTATTAGCTATTGTATAGTCTCAACTTATGCTGCTGATCATGAGACGTATATAATAAAATATATCATTGGATATATTATGTATCTATGAATACTATAATAATATTATTGTCAACTCTATATATCTCTTTAAATTGTTGATAAAATTGATCTTTGGTTTTTATGCTATGATGATAGCTCAGTGGTTGTTCAATCACATGCCTGTGAACGTCAGTTCAAATTTCAACAATGAGTTTGATTTGAGCGGAAGCCATAGCACGAAAGTTGATTACTTTCTAGTACTTGCTTAGATAGTTACCACATACAAGTTTGAAATCTGACGTCCCGCTTGGTGTTTTGTATATATGTCTGTCGCCAAGTTTCTAATGATATTTTCTGACAGCGCAGTTGTTCCAGTTCCCGTTCTAGGCTAAGTGTGTTTACCATCTTCGACCACATCGTCACGTAACATCAGATGAGCTGTCAAAACCCAGCTCATGTAAAAATAGTAACTGTTTTGTTTCTTGCATCTATATTTTTCGTGATCATTCATATGTTTTTCGTAACAAAATTACTGCACTAAAATTGTTGAATGTTTACCTAATGTTATCTCACTGAACGCATGCGATAAGACATAATTCTTAATATGAGCATGTTTTTTCCCTTGTTTACTACGTGATGTAAAGTCCCGAGCCAGCGATCCGTCTTATAAAAACTTATGCCAATAATTCATTTAGCAGTTGTGCAGAGAAGCCTTGCATATTGATCAGAATTTGGTATTGAGAACACGCAAACAGTTAAACGAAAATGAAATTAAGTGCGATATTCTTTATCACTATTGCGTTGTTAGCTCTTTTATCAAGTGAATCTGAAGCTGGAAAAATTCCTGTGAGAGCTATACAAAAAGCTGGAAAAGCTATTGTGAGTATTTTAGATAGAACAGATTTGCCTACCTTTGTTTAAAAAAGGTGAAAATCCAACTGTAAGTCAGATTGTAAATAAAATCTACATCTTTGATGTAACTGTTACTGTTTTTACAAAAGATCAAAAACAAATTATCCTTAGAAAATAAATGTTACTTGTTCTGTACGTCCTTAGTTTAGCTTTTTTCGCTAGAATACCCGCCATTATAACAGAATAACTTTGTGCCTTCTGTGCAAAATGATACAAGTCGAAAATTACTACTTCTTACTATATACTATTCTAAATCACTAAAATCATTGTACAATAACACAATTGGAATGCATCAACATGCATTCCAATTACAGTATCCAGATATAGTTGAGTTCTATCGACTTTGATACAACTATGATTAGATATTTTTACACAAAAAATGTGCTGATTTGTTTCTTTTTCTCGTGTTATAAGTCGTGATAAATCATTTAAGTCAAAATTAAACAAATGTGCTAGGTGTACCAAGCTATCTCCGAAACTATGTATCAGAGATATAGTTAGACCATAAAATTAGCAATGTTTTACGTATGAAAAAAGCGATATTGATAAATAACCCGTTTTTTTATTATACACTTTGTGTAAAATTTTAATAACAGACTGATCGACATTATTTGAAACTTTAGATAGCAGCCATATAAAGCCTTTAGGTCTCCTGTGATCCTAGTCTGAGTACAGAACCCCAAAAAGGTATTCATTATTATTGTATACGAATAGAGCTTAAAAATAACCGATAAATTTATTTTATATTAAATTAATTGCCAAAAAAGAAAATTTGGAAATTAAAATCCATCATCTTAGTGAAGTCCTTCTTGGCGTTTTAAAGTAAGTGAACAAAAAGTCATCGAATTTTCTCTTATTTTTAGACGGTCACTTCTAAAATTTAAGGCTTAACTAAATTATTATTAGAATGTAATAAAGCGTGCCTACTAAGTGATTTTTGATACCTAATAGAAGGAGAATTCTATATTACCAATTTTACTTACGTAGATATGTATCTAAAGCTGATACTTAAGTATGTACTACTTAATTGTATGTACTGTGGAGCTGTCGGGGCGTGTTTTTTTTTTTTGTACTATTCCTTAGGGGGAGTTTTGTCAATACTCGCTACGCTTGGCAAGCGGGTTGGTTAGCGCAGTTGGGTGTGATTATTCAAGATGCTGCTGTCCATCTTCCGGATTACATTCCTTAGCCGACTCTTACGGCAACCACGAGTAGAGAAGGTGGGGTACAATTTTTACGTTACAATTTTTACATATGCATCTTAAATGCATCTAGATATTTGTGTATAAGTAGTAGACAAGCATAAATGGTATGGTCAATGTTTCGCCATACATTTTTATACGAAATATTCTATCTGTCCTTATTATAATCTGTGCCTTTACTTAGCTTTTTTATTGTATAGCTGCATTCATATTTTAACACGAACTCAGGCCTTTGTTACTTTTACAGTTTTCCTTAAAGGCTGAAATGAAAAGGTAAGCAAGGGAAAAATGTTGAAATTTGTAAAGAACTTTCCTACGCTTAGCACAAATGAATAGGTTTACAGTTGGCGACGCAATGCTTCATATTGTCACCTTTATATTCTACAAATAAGATTATCATCGCACACTGAACGCATATAGGTACTTATTTAACTTTTGAAAGATATGACAGTCAGGCTTATTTTTGTGTAAAACTTCGGGCGTGTGATTAAAGAATTAGAGCCCCGCCCCGTACTTGAGTTACTAATTGCGATTCTTGTTAGGCATTCAGAAAACAGTTACGCGACCACATATCGTATGCAATAAGGTTTATAGTCACATAGCTTTTTCGTAAGCGTCTAACAGATGTCGCAATAAGACGCTCAGAGTACATGGCCGACCATTTAAACTACAAAATCTAAAAAAAAAAAACAGTATAATAAAACAGTTCATAGTTTTTAGATACATTCTATAACTTATTTTAGTTCGTACATATTCGTAATATATTTTTTATCTGTTAAAATATACTTTAATAAAGCCATGATAGATTCCTAATATTAAAAAAATAAAGATTGTTGATTTGTCTAACTCTAGCCGACTGTACCTCTACATTATACAACGAGAACAACAATAAATATTATATCGCTATTTATGTAGCTACAACAATACTCTTCTTTTTAGGGCAATACTTTGAGAGCGATCAATGTGGCCAGCACTGTCCATGACATTGCAAAAGCTTTTCAACCTAAGAAGAAGAAAAAGAGAAAACACTAGAAACGTTTATGAAAGCCATATTTTTAATTTAGTGGTAAGTACTTTATTTTTATTTTAATATTTAGCTGATTTCTACACAAAGTAGCACTTGTGGAGCTTGACTAACTGATTTGAAATAATTACCGACTCGATCCGGTCTGTCTTTGGATATGTGACATCGTGACATGTCACATGCTTCGTTTTTACGCGTAAAATTTTACGTCAACAAGAAATTGACACAGCATTTTTTGCATTGTTTAACTTTAATTTTTGTGTAGGAATATGTTATTTATATATTTTTATAGTGATCCGAGTTTTTAAAATGAAGCCTACAACAAAACTTATCGTAATTTTAACAAGCACACATTGAACATTACGGAGCATGTAAATGAGCAAGCTGACAAAGAAGGTTTGTGTGAGTTGCCAGTAGCTAAGTCATTTGTCTGTAAATTCTTCAGAATTTTGATGTTCATAGTTTGTTTGTTTCCCTACCCCATTCGAATACATGCTTGTGTGCCAGAGTACTACAGAATATATCCACAATACGGTTTAATGATCCTTAGCCGCATTGTTCGCGGAATATATTAACAAGAAAATGATAAGAAAAGCTTTGGTTTGCTGTTATTTGCTAACCGTCTTTAGTGGTTATTTAATTCTGGTATGTCAATTTATTTTATGATTATCTGTTTATTTGATTAAAATTTGTAAGAGAGATAGACTTAGTTGTTATAATTACCGACTAAATTAAAGATAAATAGAAACTTAGGATTGTAAAGGGTTATAAGCTTATTTGTGCCCAAAAGAATCTCTCTAATTTCGAAAATAAAACAGCTGTTCCATAGAAAAAGGATTGTTGACCTTTGATCGAGTGTATGGAGTAGCTGTAGATATAGAATAGAAATAAATTTATATCAATATAAAATTGGCAAGTGGTTACTGTAGCGAGAAGAGGATATAAAGACTTGTGGTTATTTAATTAGTGTTTTGTTTAAATTTGTTTTTTTCTTATAATTAGTGTTTTATTTAAATTTGTTTTAGCTTTTAAGTTTATGTCAAATTTTAGTTAAATATATTAAGTAAAATTTCGTTTTTTTTTTTAAATTGTTGTCATGTTAGTTAAATTTAAATCCACATCACTGTTGTAACTAAATCGACTGTTAACCGGAAATAAATTAACTATATACTTTGAACATCCAAAATAAAAATTGATAAATAATTTTGTATACGATTATAAACAAGTTTAACGAAAAATTGCTTTAGATACCCTAGATTTAAAATTGCTTAATCTGATTTAGTTTCTTGTATAACAATAAGGAGTTTTCTCATCTTACTACTTACTTTACTAACGTTATAGTGTCGAGAAAATCAGTATAAAGATTACAATAAACATGGTAAGTATTGGTTTATTACATTACCGTTGGTTGCAGTAGGTACCTATATATTATATCCCATTTAAAAGGGGGAGAGAAAGCTAACTTTATTACTTAATCTTTTATTTTTCATTGAATGCAGCTATTAAAACTAGGTGATTATGTCTTTACTTTAACAAAACTCAATAGTTAATTAGTTTTTTTTTTTCATTGCATATGACATGATACTTTGTGCATTTTGCCAGTAGATATTTTCATATAAAATAAGTCTTAATCACCGTCAAATTCAGATAAAGTAACTCTCAGTGATGTTCAGATTATGTCCTATTAAAGCACCGATGATAACACAATGATGTGTTGAAATAGCGAAAGTCTATAACGTAACGGCTTAAAAAAATCACTGAAAACAGTAAATTTTTCAGATGTAGTTATCAAAATATACTTTATTTAGCCAAAATATGTTAACTCACAAATTTAGCACAATAATTAACAAGTCAGGTATCTTGACCATGAAAATATCGTTTCGTGTCTTCGACGAAATAAAACAGGAAAACTTGGCATTCTCATTAGTCAAACAGTACCGGGAATTTGGAAACTCCGGGATAAAAGGCATTGTTTTGTGGCAGTACCTATAACGTAAGGCCTTTTGTCATATCGCTTTAATAAATCCCTTTTCTTGTCATTGATAAAATAATAATGAGCGATGACAGCAGCAGTTAGCTAACAAAAACTTAATTAAAATCTTATAGGTATAAATTATTTTTGTTAGTAATTACATGAGGGCTACGCGTAAAACTATGTCGCTTCATTGTATTATTTTCAAATGGTAAAAATGGTTTCTTCGAGTGTTTTATGTACAAAATAATTATGATTTTATGACCTATTTAAGTACAGCATTATACGCACGAGTAATATAATATTGTGAAACATGTGATATCGTGTTGTTTTCAACACTCCTTAGAAGCCCCAAGTAAAGTTACCACTACTTTAACAGAACATATTACCCGGACTTCAGCATGATTCACTTTGTGTGTCTTAGATTTTTTATAAATACTCGAAAATATTGAAATGCCTGATTCTGGCAAATGCACGAAGTGCGACGCTAAAAACAAAGAAGAAGTTACAAATCTTATTCCAATTAATGTAAAAAATAACATTAGTAGGTATATAATAATGTCAGAAGATAATATAATAAGCAATGATAAATAATATGTCAACATAAAGAGTTTCTTACTTAGTAGTGATAATAATGCTAATGTAACTAGCCTATTGAGCGTCCTTTGAGTATAAGTACTTATATGTATGTACATATACTCGAAGCCTTCTTACACCCTGGTCATGGGTAGAAAAGGCTTAAAACCGTTCTGTTTATCTACCGCTTTGTTTTGTGTATCACCTTCATTAATGAACCAACAGAATTCTGAAATTATTGTTTTGTGTCCCACTTGACTTGACTAAATTGTTACTTGTTTAAATTAATTTATGCTTATAAGCTGATCAGATAAAATTACATTGGAATTAAGAGCTAATTATATAATAAGTTAACTTCATTACACAAATATCAGTATAAATATAAGAATGATGGATCTACTCGCATACATTTCCCAGATCTATCTTGTTTTTGTAAGCTTACCTATATTCTAAGATCCGGTATAAGAAATATAATTATATCCTCATTTGTTATTTATTAATGATAAGAAGACATGGTAGATAATGTACACATTGACATATAGGTACTTAGATAGGTTGCCTAGCTTTAGCTAGGCAACGCGATTTATCGCGTGCCAATAATATTAAATAATTAAATTTATTCCTCTGATTGGTTATTTATACAAATCGTGCAGTAGTTGAAAGAATATACCCAACAGAATTGAAAAAGTAAAGGTTGCCTACTTCCCCCTCGCGCAACTGTGGGTTGCCAGGTATAAACGGGTAAGAAAGTGTTATTAATATACCCTCAAGTATTCCTGAAAGCTTATTTTATTCTCAATCCAACCGTATTATGTTTCCTTATCAAAAAGTTGATTGAATCCATGGTTGCCTAGATTTTAGATGTAAATTTTCAGGTAACCATGGATTTAATCAACTTTTTAATAAGGCAACCTCAACAGGTTGGATTGAGAATCAAATAAGCTTTTATTTGATTTGATATAATATACGATTAAATAACAGATGAGGGTATGTATTTCTTATACCGGATCTCGGACTGCTACTGATGAGCAAATTAATGAGTGCTGGGGTAAATACGGTTAATTTCTCTACAAATTTTTGATATAGTTTCGACGATTTCAAAGTATTTAATTAAATCTGCTTTTGATTTTCAAAGATGTACTTACATAGATATGTTTAGATCGCAAATGAAGATTTTGACATACTACTAATACATTTAAATAAGTTCGCTCCCTAGCTCCGAACTGTGACCTTGTTATTGCGATTTCACGACCGCATAATTACGCAAAAAGGTTCGCAATCGCGGAGCTTTTTTATGAGCACCTAACAGGAATCGCAATGAGAAGCTCACAGTAAGGAGGCTGTTCCCTGATCTTAATGGATTTATAGAAATCCTCAAAACCATAAAGGTATATTTGTTGACACATTCACGGGGTAAAATCCATTACGTATAATAAAACCAAAATTTCCTCGATGTTTATGCGTAATAATATGTGGACGTGACAGTTGTGAGTAAGAAGTAGGTATGAGCGGGAAGGAATCGCATTTAGGAAGGTATTTTTCCTGTAGGTAGGTACTTGAAACTTAATATAAAGGAACACGAAACAGGAGAACTGTTTTAATAGTGTTAGGTTGTTTGTGGAAGAAGTACTGATTTGAAAATGAAATCTTTGGTCATCTTTTTGGTAGTGGCGCTATGCTCTGTAATATTATGTTCCACAGAAACCAAGTCTACCACGATTTTACCTGGTATTACGTCAAGTACGACAACAGCTAAACCTTGGACACAGAAGTTTAAAGATGGCTTTGTACGTTTTTGCTATGTATATGAAATTAATATAAATAATATTTAAATATAAGCAACCTTTAGAAGATGTGCCTGTTCAGTTATAGTAATGTACTGCTGTTACTGTATCAGTGATATGATATTTACAGTATTATACTCTCATTATTTCATCCATTTGATAAAATATATTGGATAGTAAGGTATTAATTTTATATTGTATTTTTTTTTTATTAATGAATTTTTCGTCCATTTCCTTACTTATTAATTTCAAATTGAAGGTTTATTTCTTATGCAATAATGAAACAAACAGACATTTACAGATTTAGAAGCAGTGTGGTCGGACCAGGGGTGCATGTCAAGTTTTCGATACCAAATTACATGCAAAATAATAACAGCTACGTTTATTTCAGTTTCCGTTCACGTCCGTCAGAGGAGCTGATCCGTTAATAATACGTTATGATACAAAACATTTGATTTATCTTGAGGCGTTTTTATGGAAGTTATTCTATCTATTGTGTTAAAGTTTAATTTTTGTTAACAGGGTAAATTCTTGCAAGGAGCAGCAGTAGTCAGTGCTGCGCAGCAAGGTTTCCAAAACGCACGAACTAGCGGCAGCAATAAGGCAGTCTCTCACACCAAATCTTCTCCGTCTACTAAATTGAAGCATTAACAAAATCAAATCAAAATCGATGTCTCATGAGAAATTTGTTCATTAAATCTGATGCTTGTGAAATTGAAGACGTTTTAAAATACACGGTTTTTGTCCTATTACGTTAATAAGTTGCAAATCTTCTTAATAATATATATAAATCTTCTGTAGGTATACACATACCTACAGAAGATTTATTATTTATGATTATACTTGTCATCTAACTCCTAAACGGCTTGACTGATTTGTATGAAATTTTGTGTGCATATTTCAATGGGTGGTTGGATCCTGGATCCTGGATGGTTCGAGAAGACAATTGGAACTGCTAGGTGGCGCTGCTGTCGGTTTCTCTGGTGACTGTTAGGCGACACGAAGTTTACCGGGTCAGCTAGAATGTTATAAAAGTTTGAATTGAGGTAGGTACACGGCGTTTTCTTCCGAAGGTACAGAAGTCTATAGTACTTATAGTATAACGAAAAACTCTTCCTTTGTGTAATACTTTATTTCAATACATATTGCAATAATGCGATTCTCTGTATAAGAAATGCCAAATGTATAAATAGCAGACGTTAAAGAGATATAGGGACTTAGTACCTATAAGTTGATATACTCGTACTAGAGTGGTGAGAGTCCTCTCCTCTTCCTCTCTTCTCATGTCATGTTTGTTATCTCTTCACTTTAGAGATAGCTTATATACATGAGTAACACATAATTATGCAACTATTTCTCCCGGAAAACGCGGGTAAAAATGCGGCGCGCGGCTAGTTTTGTGAAATAAAATTTATAATACCTATTATACCTAGTATATAACACCAAAATCAAAAACAAAATCAAATAGTCATTTATTCAGTTTAGGCCCTGGTAAGGCACTTATGAACTTTATGTTACATGTTTGAATCTACCACCGGCTCGTAATTCCACTTCAACTGAGAAGACTCCGGCACGAAACTCAGCAAGGCATTTTTTTTGTGGATCTTTCTTTTCATATTAGGTTACAGTTTACAGTTATAAATAATAAAAAAAATATGCTTACTACAATTGTCACTTAGCCAGGGGGATGCAAGTGCAAAGAGAAGCTAGTACAACCATATATTCCTGTCTTCCACGTAATGAGCCACCTTGTATTAGGCTTTGTCACCATCAATGAATCAATTTGTGTTTGGTGTTCTCTGGTCCAAAAGTGCTGCATTTTCTCTTGGTAACTAGAAAGCAGAATAAACAAACCGAGCTAAAATCAGCTCACGTTAGGAAAGTCACTATCAATCTATCGCCACGACAACGCGAGGCCTGACACGGCTCCCAAGTTAATAAACGTTTTGTTATTTCGGGAATCGACACATCCCTGTTTACTTTACTCCTAAATTGAATTGGGTTTTATGTTGTTCCTGCATTCTTACTAAGTAATATACGAGTATATCTAACTTATAGGTACTAAGTCCCTATATCTCTTTAACAATATGGGAAATCAAACCCAGCGTAGGAAACTCAATTTCCTGCTCTAAAGATTATTCATACAAAATATAGTATCGAGTTAAAATATCATATGTGAAGTTTCGGTTGCCTAGTTGGGAGACCAGCGGGCTTTCAATCTGGAGGTCCTGTGTTCGAATCCTACGGCACGCACCTCTACCTTTTCTAAGTTACGTGTGTATTGTCGCTGACATTAAACAGTGTAATATACATGTCCGAGAGTTCATACAATAAAAGCTCTCGAAGATCTGTGAAGTCTGCCAACCCGCACTTGGCCAGGGTAAAAGACTATGGCCTTACCCTTCTCACAAAGAGAAGTAGCCCGCGCTCAGCAATGGGACAGTTTATAAAAACAGAGCTGATTCGAAACCTGTGTATGTACTTATCGACCAGAGTATATTGATTATGTTTATGACGTTTTTTATTATTTCTGAGCGTTGGAAGTTAAGTGTTCCTAATTACCCTACTTTCCCTTACAGAAAATCCGCTAAATAATGTAGATCACAAGGAGGTACTTCCTGAAACTAAGGAAAATAACGAAAGTCCTACGTAAAAGGAAAGTACTACGTATTATTGTTCAATTGTTTTATTCATTTTATTTGGAAAACATACAATGATAAATATCTTAATTACTAATCATTATAACACCATTTATCAGTTTTCGCATATTGATTCTAAGCTTGTTTGCTAATGAGCAAGATGAGAAAAGTATGTAGTGTCTTTGTGTTAAGTCAATAGTAAAGAATAGAATAATACAGGTGTATATATGAATTAACTTTATATATTATGAATATTCCAATGACTTCAATGGTATGGAACTAAACTCACTCACTATTGTAAAGCCTCCCAATGGACTCCGCGATGATTTTTTAGTAGTACAATATTTTTGTAGATACTTTATTTGATATTCATTACTGTACGCATGTCAGGGAATATTGGATTAGAACTGAAACGACAGATACTTTGTAATTCCATATTTTATTGCTGTTTAGTCATTCTCTGGGTGAAACATTATGCAAATAGGTTTATTTGCTCCAGTATTTGCGCTTATGTTATCTTGATCTATTACGAATATCTCGTAAAGTAGTTACCTATTTATTAAAATTTTAGGAATCGCTATATTGCTTGTGGAAACATCTCTTGAACTCGTTCAAGACATGAAATAATTCCCAAGCAGGAACTAACACCTGTATTACATGTAAAAAATACATAATCAAAGAGGATGAGGAGAAGAGGAGATAATATACGAGGCTAAATCCTGGGAAAAATCTGAATTCGAAAGACATATCTATTTTGGTTACCATTGTTTTTTCTTCCTTGAATCCTTTTCTTTGTGTCCTTATTGTCGCTTTTAGCGATAAGATTGCCAGTTGTTACACTTATAACTTACCTACTAAAGTTTATTTTTCTGCTTCATGTAATCTTTGGCGCCGACTATAAAGAATTAATCAATCAACCATTGATTTTTGACATTGCTTGCGAGTAGGTACATAATGACTCGATAAACCATTTCATTAAAACCGTTATTTCATGTTGTAAAAAAATAATTAATATCTTAGGATAGGATCTTTTAAAGTGATTACTTACCATCGGTATATTATGTTAGTTTTTGAGTACCTACCTAATGAAGTACCCCAATTTTTTATTTTACTTATTTGGAGCTTTGTCTATTTTTTCATGGAAGTCTGTTACCAACCTTATGAACAAAATGAACTAAGTAAATAAAGTACTGACTAAAATAACAAGTTTAAACTTTGATTAATACATCCACCGGCTTTCTAATAAACTTTGCTGACAAAATGGCACATTTTTTCTTAAAACTTTGGTAACAAATTCGAGCTAAAAGAATGTTGGAGTTTGTTGACAAAGCCACGAGACGGTAAGAAAAATACAAAAGTTGGAAACTGGTTTTATTTATTAGGTAAGTATCTACTTATGAATTTTAATGAACAAAAGCTGTAGCTTTTATATCCTTGGCTAATTAACATCGTTATCAAGTGTCTGTTATTAAAATTTACCTTTTCAATCACATAGTTATTCTACAAAGGCTCTACTAATATTTAAGATGAAAACTAATTTTGTTTTAGTGAGGTTTTTTGTTTTTCTTGTATTTGTTCATATTTTTCTGTTAACACTTTCACTTTTCTTTCAAGATCCGTTTTTCCTCTGAAAAATAATTACTTACGTTAATTGTAGCAATAACAACATTTTCTACTATATCAATTTATTATCTGTTACATATTCATGGAGTTTCCTTCACAAAATCGGCTGATTTTCTTTCAAAGTAAAAGTAACCTTATTTATTCACCTTGTTTTTTTGTGTGAACTTCGCGCATCAGTAACGTATATATTATAATTGTTATGAAAAAACTGGACAAACACGTTAACAAACTAGTTAAATCAATCTTGAGGGGCTAACTTGTATTATGCTATTTGATTCAGTAAATAGTATTACGGGAGAGAGATAATTTCTGTAATAGGTATTTTAATAGTCCCAAATGATACTTTAATGTCACGGGACATACATGCCCCATTTATAGATGTGAATGTGATGTGAATAAATAGCAATAATAACACGCGGTTAGATCGCTTAAAGTTGTATATGCTTTTTTAACCTCAGATTCAAACATAGGTATTTATTATATTAAGTTTAACAAATAATTTATGTATCTGGCTGTGGCGTCGTAGCTTTCAATTTTTGTTTATTTATTTTTTGTTTGAAAGGTGATTCGATCAACTGTGTTCTTAGCTATGATTGAAATTCTATTGAGCCGTTTGAAGATTATCAGTTTTTTTCTAGTTGAATGGATGTGAGCATCTTCCAGAGATCTGGTCGGGTTAGCTTGGATTTATAGATAGGTAGATACTCTTTATTGTGCACACCAAAAATAGAAAAAAAGAGTACATAAAAGAAAAGAATCTCATGAGGTAGTGCCACAAGTGGTGGCCTTATCGCTAAGAGCGATATCTTCTAGGCAACCAAGAATGAAAACACGATACAGATTAAGAACAGACGGGAGATGTTGTAACACTAATAAGACACTAGTAGTGTAGTATTATGTTACTGGTTTTTATTTTATTTTAATAAATTCTTGTCTTCTTATGCCTATACTTCACGTCGACAGATGCGTAAGCGGACGTCGACAGACGCATCAGCAGATAGAACATCACGATCCCCCCATCTACACGTTGGCGGACGCATCCGCAGATATCATCTGTCGACGTGTAGTACAGGCATAAGTGCGTAAACGATATCGTGGTGTAAGAGTCAGATGAACGTATTTACATTTACATAGATATGTTGGCATACTATTAGAAGTTAAGAATTATTCATTTTTATATGCTTACTTTGACACAATATATATATTTTTTCAATTCGGTTGACATACGTTAGTGTAGCCCTTAATGTATTTTGTTATTATCGTACTTTAAATACGTAATTTGTGAAGTTAAGTTTCATTTTGTGTAAATGCTGAAATTAATAAATAAAAATGAATAGACAATCAATCAACCGTAACATAAACCGTTGGAATGATGCCTTGTCTGGATAATTCTTGTAAATCCTCATAATTTTCAGCGGAAATAGGTAAGGGTCTTTCATAATATGCATATTTCAACCTAATTTGTTCCTCAGGTAGCCTTTTGCCTTTTTTGATAATCTTATCCATTTTAAAATCTTTATCATCCAGATCATATTTAAAATATACATATATGTTTATTGTCTTCTTTGCGGTACTGCAGCCGTCTTATTATAAGCCAGTTAACATCAGTGCCACGACAAACACAATCCAATTTAGAATTCTTAACTAATACGGTTTTCAGGTATTTAATATTTACAAAATGTTGTTTCCACATTTTCATGGATACAAGATTTTGTAAATATTAAACGGATTTTTTTCATTATTGATTTCTTCAATGCAGCTGGTCTCGAATGAATGAATTGGTTCCTGAGACAAAATAAACTACTAGCTTGCGCCCGCGGCTTCACTCTCGTGGTATATCGATAAAAAGTAGCCTATGTTCTTCTTCAAAAGGGTTCAAAATATCCCCATACTAAATTTCATCAAAACCGTTTCAGTAGTTTAGCCGTAAAAAGGTTTCAGACAGACAGACTGACATAGATAGATAGACATAATTAGTGGCGTTCTGTTGCAACGTCAAAGTAACACCAACACATTTATATTTTATAAGAACAACAACACAATTAGAATATTATAACATCTCGTCTATGTTCCTTGAGGGACAAAGAGTTAGCAGAGTACAGCAGTAAGAGTAGTATCATCATCACCATTACAACCCATAAGCGTCTCACGAATAGTATAGGGCGAGTGGTCTATTGCTATTATATTAACCGAGCTCATACTCCGTTACACTTAACCATACCTGGGAATCAAACCCAGGACTGCGTTTAACCGAGTTCAACGTGTATTAATGACAGTAAAGCCCAAAACTATGAAAGACAACTCACCTGTTCGAAAATCTGATTAATTACGTTGTTGTGAACCGGAGATGATCCAGCGATACCAAAAACTTCAAATATCGTCTGTATTTCTTCATTTTATTGAATTTTATATATATTATTTTCTCTTATGGACACTATAATTACGAAGTAAAAAATGAAAAAATATTCTCTTAACTTCAAATCAGAGACACCTTACATCAAGTTTTAGGTGCCATACTAACGTATATTTATATATTGGTCAATGGAAATTAATAATTATCACAGATAACGTAATATAACCGCCATAATAACGTATGTCATATTACATCGCTTTGGTCATTTACTGGAATTATTTATTTTATAATAACGTTATATGCCAATAAAACGTAAATAGACTAACGTTGTTTTGGCTCTTTAAACTTTGCAACAGAACACAATTTCGTAACACCCAAGCCAACGTATAAGCTTTTATGTCGATATGGTTCGTATGTGTATTATGAAACAAACACTATTCTATACAATAAAAAATGTCGTTTTTGTAAATACATTCCTTTAGCCCTACCTGGTAGCAAGATAACTAAAACTAATTTAACGGTACTCATAATACGTTTCTCTAATTCGATTGAATGGGGTTCGCTATAAAATATTTTTGGAGTTTGTGAAATATTGAATATACCGTTACGTCGTTTTGGCATTTCATAAAGGTACATAATATTGTGACACGTTTTATGAAAAAAAAAAACTATTTTTGAATTTTTAGTTGATACGTTCATCTGGTTTTATACCGCGATATAAACATGTAGAATGATACTTACACAATCTCAAGAAGGTTCTCCGCGATCGTTGAATGTATGGCGTCCATTTGCGCTCTGAGTCCATCAACAACGCTTTGTTTTTGACTCATTCCGTCCTTGAGTTCAGCAATTACACTGTTTTCTTTGTCTATCTCTGTATTTATTTTCTCTTCGTTCTAAACGAAATAAACTCATTTAAACTGGGCAACATTTAAATGGATTGGGAACTCTTTATCTTAATTTGGGAAATTGAGAGCTGTAACTGAATGATTGCAACCTTGTCTATAATGGGAATATATTTTTAGATTAAGGTTCGTTTCGATATCAATAACTCAAAGATACATATGAAAGAAAATGTTAAGCTTCACCTTCAAAGGATAACAAACCATCAAGATTTTTTCATGAGACTGTTCCTTTTGGCTGTGTTGGACGGCCGATAACAAAAGCAAATGATAATGCTGATAATTACTATTTTATTATATATCCTTCTTTTCTGATTGTATATTTTTTTTAAATTGTAATGAAGTCAATTCTCTTACAATTAAATTTGTTATAAATTATACAATATCATGTTTATGAATGTTGTTATTAATTGTATATACCTATGTGTTAACTTATATCATATTATATTGAAAACGGTTTCGCTGTTATTGCCTCATCTTGCCTTCTGGCATAGGCCTTTTTCATCGACTTCCACACTTTCCAATTTTGTGTCAGCTGCTTCCAATTTATTTCAACTACTTTTCTAAAGCCATTATTTCATCTTCTTTTTATTTCTCGTTCTTTGGTAACCATTGCAGAATAAAAATAATTTTCCCTTGCAGTGTTTAATAACCGTATATCAGTAATGGTCAGCACATTATTTTTTTTGAAACCTTTGTTTTTGGAAACGTTTCCCTTGCACCTTGTGCTGTACAGTAATAAAGATTCAAAAAGGTCACTAATTGAATCTTTCTTATATCCTAAGCGTACACACATTTTTAGATTTTTTTAAATAAATATCGTAAGACATCAACACAACGCCATCTGATCCCAAACTAAGCGAAGCTTGTACTATGGAAGTCAAATGACTGATAGACTACATAGAACTTATAATTCATACAGAACACCCAGACACAAACATTTATCGTCACATAAATGTTTTTCCTGGTGAGAACCGAACCCACACCCTCTTGTAGCAGATATTCTACTAAATGAGCTAACAGAACAGTCGAAAGGTCTACATAATTCATTCTAGACCACACCATCTGCGAAACCAATAAAAACTGTGTCACTATTGATCTAGACTCCTAGACTAGATTATAATTATAGAGCTAGAGTTACCTTATTAACTACTAATGGCTTGTTTAGCATGTAACCTCAAACTCTGACGATCTGTTGCAATTTCTCTGGGTGAAATTAACGAAATGCAATACCGTACTTACTAGGATTTAGTGGAAGAATTCCTCTTTGTCGTATTTTTAAGGTAAGACTTTTGGAATAAAATTGGGAAGACAATTTGTTTTATTGTGGCAATATACAATATTCATTAAAAGTAGGAGTAACTTTACTGATGATTTCACTTTGACAAGAGATACACGATAGCATACTCTTTACTCATTATATACCTATCAACTTTACGATCACAATACGCGATGTGTTAAATACATGCAATAATTATATTGCAATTTATATATTTACAAATCATCTAGAAAAATAACTTATAGAGCATACATACGTAATATTCATGTGTTTTCCGAAATCGTTCGGCTTTTACTCGCAACGAACCTTCGTATTTGCGACTGTAAATAGAAAAGTGGACGCTTTGATTAAAATACTAGCTTTAACTTGGCATCGTTTATTGGCAACACGTCAAATATAAGTTAAGGTCGTACGAATGAATTCACGTCATATCAACATATCAATAAATAAAAAACTTGAAAGATATCAAAAAAGGTTAACAGGAATACTTGAGTGGGACAAAGACACAGTTGCTAGGTTACATTTATTGGAGAGTTGAAAATATAAGTTGGCACTATAATTTTATTGGATGTTTCTTATTGTGGAATATTATTCACGCGTTCATTTTTGACAATCGGCTTCAAAAGCATCTGCTTGGGTACCCAAACTTTGTTAATTATATTTTTGAAAGTATTTATAAAAATGATTATTTTAATGATAAGAAAAAGGTTTTTTCTTTCTGTGAACAAGAACATAAATATATTTTTATAACTGAATATTTTGCGCTGTCAGCGGAGTGTGGGCGGAGGAGCGCACCGCTCGTCTGTCTCTCCTGCAAAATCACGCACCGACTTCTGCCTGATATGTCTGAATCCATAAAGAACCAAATGTGCTGCTCGGGACTGTGAAGACAGATGACGCGTAGTAAAGGTGTTCCAGCGACAGTTTCTCGAGGTGGAACTCGGTTTATGGGCTTTTCTTTACCCAATAGTTTGTCAGTGACTCGGTTATAGTGTTCGTTTAAAAAAAAAATGCGTGAATTATTCGCCTCACTCTCTCGACACCTTGCAAGTCGGTGCCGTTCGCGTGGATGACTTGTCTGCTACGATTTCGTCGATTTTTATTTCTCTGCATCGGACTACTGTTCAATTCAATTAAATTCTTTATAAATGGCCTTTGCGAAGGTACTTCACAATTCTGCCAATGTCACGTGGAATGATAGACTGTTGCTGTTTACTGTTAGAGAATCGATAGCAGTTATGTCATTTTGCCCAAAGGATATACTGTTAAAGGTAGTGATGGCGGGATATTTATTAAGTCAGTAAAAAATTAGTACTATGCGAGTTGGGTGATATAATTATGTGATTTAGCCATAATAGATGAGATGGAGATGTACGGGTACGGATGGAATGTGCAGAATGGCCGCTATTGTAAGCGCGTTGTGAGCGCGCTGTCCCAGCTGATTGTGTATATGTATAGGTATATCGGAGGTCGACGTATCTTTTCTTAGCTTAAGCCACATTTTTTGCTTGCTGGTTCAGAACATCCTGACATAGAACAAACATTTATGCACGTCACATAAATGTTTGTCCTGAGTGAAATCGATCCCACACCTTACAGCTCTTGAAGCAGATACAGTACCTACCAAATGAGCTAACAGGGCAGATTTAATGATTGACTGCTTGCATTAGGGTTAAGTCCTGGTTATAAACTGCCGTAATAAATTGTATAAAGGTAAATAAAGAATTTCTTAATAATTGAGCAATCGAAATAAAACTAGAAATAATATCAAGCTATTTCTATAGAATATCGTCGCAAGTTCTATAAATATTTCAAGTTTTACTTACATGAGCAACTCAACTTCCTGCTCCTCTTCCTTGAGTGACCCCAGTAGGTTATCGCGATACTGGCGAGCTGGTTCTAAGTTCATGAATATGTTATCGATTTGGTGTTTTAACTGCACACGTTGCGCTGTTAGTTGCACTGAAAAAATTTAAAGTATAAAAATATATTTTTAAAGAAGCTTTTATCTAAGACAATGAACTAAAAATTTTAATTTAATTCTTGTAAGTATTTGGCGTGTAGGTACTTACCTAGATTCTTAAAAGCTTGAGGCACATATGTAAGTATAGTAGGTAACCTAACCTAACCTGTAACCTGTAACGGGTATTGCTTCAAGCTTTTAAGAATATACTTAGGTAAGTAAGGTATAGGTAGGTAACCTACACGCCAAATACTAAAATTTGTTTTTAAATTTTTAGTTCAATGTGCCAGAGTAAAGCTTGTTTTTAAAAATATTTTTATTTAATTAATTTTTAACTTTTTAGTAGATAAGTATATTAGATATTGCTCGTCAAGACAAATCAATCGAGCCCAAACTCGATGGGTTTATCTTGTTTAGTTCAGAAGTTCCTATGTCCATCGTCTGTCTTCATCACCAGACCAGCTCCATGGTACCATATCATTGTATTGTCACCGAAGATACATACACCACACTTATGTAAGTCCAATCGGACATTGGAAAGTGGGTCAAATTAACTTCAGGATTTGACCAGTACATAAATAAGTACATTGCAAGTTAAATAAATACTTGTAAATTATTCAATTAGGTATTTACATGCATTTGTGTAGGTACATAGAAGATGCATCAAAGAACTGACTGAGAGTAAACTTTGAAATAAATTCCTAGTTTTACGAATACGATATCAAATTTAATACATATAAATTTAAATGAGACGACGAATAAAATATTATTTTTAAGTTTTTTACTGTCACGTTGGTGATAATGTGTCTTTATTGATAAAAAAATTGTTTAAACTTAGTGTTAAAGTAGCATACAAATAGTTTTGGTAACATTGTTACACAATTTGGCTAAATTGACAAGATGCAAACTTGCTAGGTTTAAACTCTACATGCAATTGTTAATTCTATGTCCCTTCATGTAAATCATCTGACAATGGCATGTATAGAATCACATTAATTAGAACGTTTATTGTAAATGCATGGACTACATAAACTGACAGCGAATATGCCGACAACTATTGTAATTTAGAACACGTCGTACTAATTTGCTATTCCGTGCTCATCTTATGCGATTTTTACAGCTGTTTAGATGGGAATAGAAGGGAAATATAGATAGAGATAGAGAGAGAGAGAGACAGAAAGCTTTTGGAGGAACAAACTGTTACGCGAAGTATGATTATATTTATGTTTAACGATTGTTGTAGGTATGTATGTAGACAATCGTTATTTTATTCGAACTCAAACTAATCAAAACTTGTACTTGTACCACAATAATACCATAGCATAATCATGATGTTTTTTTTCTACTTAAGTAACTCAAGTTGAAAATCTACCGTCAAGCACCTAACGGTGTGTTCCGGCAGCCTCACTTAAGATTATTTTCCATTCCAAACTAGGTGTGTTTACCATCGTCGACCACGTCAGTTAAGCAAATCAGGTGAGTTGTGGTCAAATACCTAGCTAGTCAAACATAAGAAAAAGAATACTTATACATATATATATAGGTACATGCATACCTATATATATTTATAAATGCATACGTATATGTACGAGTACATGCATTACGATCATCGATTTTCGTCACATAAACGTTCATCCTGGGCCAGAATCGAATCTATGCTCATGGAGCAGAGCAGCAACCAAATGAGCTAGCAGGGCAGTCAAATAGGACGAACGACGGGCGTTTTGTGAGGAAACACCACCTATGCAGTACAGCCCAGATCTTTCAGAATAAAACCAAGCTGAGTGCATTACCTCACTAACGCTTTTACTTTGACTCATTTGATGTTGAAACTCATAAAACCAATATTATTATAACATACGTATGCCTTGTCCCTGTCTAAGCAACAACTATTTTTTTTTTTTTTGCGGTGTTTTGTTAAATTTGGCTTTACATCTGAAAAGGCCGCCTACACAATTTTACAATAAGATACTTACGGGTACTTCATTTGTTTTTAGCATAGTGGAATACTAGCCTATTTAAAACAGGACTCCGGCTTTTATAGGCTTAACTAAATAACAACTGAGCTGAGTGTCAAAGCCAGTTTAGCATTAAGCTAAGCGGCGGTGAACACAGAAAATTACATAAGTCTTGCAGGAGGCAGATACGCTGCGGAGCAGCGTATAACCACCTCGTTAAGGGGATACAACCTGTTATCGCGCGCACTCAGACCTCTCTCTCTCTCTCTATATCCACTTTTTACATTATTACTCAAGTTGCGAAATTCGACTTACGGAGGAACTTCTAATGTATAGTGTGCTACTAATAAATTACGAAGAACTATTAAATTTAATAAATAATACTTTGCAAAACACAAATGTTATTATTGGAAAATATGAAATAAACAGATATCACAGACTAGGACGTATACAAGAAGGAAAGACTAGACCTATACTAATCTCAGAATATTATATAATAATCTAATATACTAATCTTGATATACTAATATCAGAAGAAAATAGAAATACTGAGAAATAAAACCAAAATGTCAGACCAGACTTACTTAACAGAAGATTTTTCAAAAGAAACTATAGAGCTTCGTAAACATTTACAACAACAAGTGAAAGAGGAAAGAAACAAGGGAAATGATGCTTTTATTAGAAACAATAAACTTATAATAAAAAGGAAACAAGAAGTTGAGAAAAGGAAAAGGGATTCTTCTTTATCGCCTGTAAACATTCATACACCAACGCGCCCCACAGATGGGGATAAAAGCATTTTAGCACCACCCAAGTTGCACAAGCACGATGCATTCGCTTATATGAGAGCCAGATCTCATTCACTGTCAGAAAAACAAACCAAACAACTTAACTTATAGGAATTATTAGTCACCGAAAAACTGAGAACATCGAACAATACAAAAACAATAACCACAAAGAACAAAAAGATCCCCAATACGGCTGGTCACCGTGGGGTGATAGACCAGAACCCCCAAAGGCTTGCAGCTGAAAAATTAAATAAAATAATACACGGAAAACAAAATCTACAGAAAACAACACAAAAATCTAGAAATAAATTAAATATAGCTACACTTAATACCAGATCAATGAAATCACAAGAAACTTTATTAGAACTAGAACATGCATTGGAAAATATCAACTGGGATATTATCGGATTGAGTGATGTGAGAAGAGCAAATGAACAAATTGAAGAACGCGACCAATACATATTATACCACATAAATGAAAAAGCTGGAATATATGGAGTAGGTTTTATGATTAAGAAACACCTGAAAAAAGAAATAATAGAGTTTCGAGGAATATCAGATAGAATCGCCATTTTAAATATAACACTTCCTGGATATAAAGAACCAACCTCAATTGTACAATTATATGCTCCAACAGAAGTTACCCAGAAAGATATCAAAGATGAATTTTACAACAGACTTAATCAAATTATGCCACACCTATGTAAAACAATTATTATAATGGGAGACTTCAACAGTCAAATTGGAAAGAGAAATAAAAATGAGAACAATATACTTGGCCCATACACAACTGGAAAAAGAAACGATAATGGACAAAGACTGACAAACTTTGCATTAGAGAATAATTTACACATTATGAATAGTTACTACAACAGGAATCACAATAAAAAATGGACATGGATGTCACCAGATGGAAAAACAAGAAATGAAATAGATTTTATTCTAACAAATAAACCAAGATTTTTTTCAAATATTGATGTCGTGAACCAACTCAACTACAACACTGATCACAGAATGTTAAGAGGACAGATATACACATCAGAACCAAAGAAGTCGAGGAAAGATATCCGAAGTAGTGTAAAACCAATACCTTTGCCAATCGCAGGATATATTCTGGAATCCTTGAAATGTAACCTAAAAACTATAGAAAATAGCACAAGTATTCAAGAAAAATATGATAATCTCGAAAAAGAACTTAAAAAAGCTGAAACCCAAAATAGAATAAATAACGACACCAAAGATAAAATAGGTCCTCAAGCAAGAAATTTGATAATACAAAGAAAATATTTATACAGTGATAGAAAAAATAACAAAAAGAAGATAGAAAATCTAAGTAAAGAAATAAATCAGCAAATCAGGAAACACACACAGAACAGAAGGAACAATATAATAAATCATTACATAGAGAATTCAGGAGGAGTGAAAAAAGCGTGGCAAGAACTTAAAGAAAGCACAAACTGGATAGACAATATGACACATCACAAAAATAAGAGAAACAAGACAAACAGAATCGAGATATTAGAGGTAGCCACAGATTATTACCGAGAGTTATACAGCGACAAAGAAACATTAGACGCAAACCATAACCAAATCGAAAATAATAATTATAGTAATGAGAAATATCAAAGCATACTGAAAGAAGAAGTAGAAAAGGCCATCAAATCGCAAAAAAGAGGTAAGGCACCAGGAGAAGATTGCATAACAAACGAACTTCTAATAGGAACACTTGATGTAACGTTAGATGCTTTAACAGACATTTTTAACGAAATTCTAGAATCAGAATATATACCGCATCAGTGGACCAAGTCAACCATAATACTGCTCTATAAGAAAGGGAACAAAGATAATATAGCCAACTACAGACCTATTAGCCTAATGTCGAATATATACAAAATTTTCTCTAAAGTATTGCTTAACCGCTTAACAAAGATTCTGGATGAAAACCAACCCATGGAGCAGGCTGGTTTTCGCAGTGATTTTTCTACAATTGACCATATACATACTATTAAACAAGTTATTCAAAAATGTAATGAGTATAATATTATATACTATTTAGCATTCGTAGATTACAACAAAGCATTCGATTCTATAAAGCATTCAAAAATATGGGAAGCGCTGGCAACTCAAGGAGTCGAAAACAAATACAGAAGACTAATACACAATGTATACAAAGACATTAATGCTAAAATACGAACAGAAAGAGGAGGCGAACATTTCCCTATAAAAAGAGGAGTCAGACAGGGAGATCCACTATCACCTAAACTGTTCTCAGCAGTGCTTGAAGATATATTTAGAAGACTTGATTGGGATAAATATGGACTTAACATCAACGGAAAGAATTTAAACCATCTAAGATTCGCAGATGATCTGATCCTGATTTCGAAAAATCCAAAAAGCTTGCAAGAGATGTTACAGCAGCTGGTGTATGAAAGCGATAAAGCTGGACTCTCAATGAACACTACAAAAACAAAACTAATGACAAACCATGACAAAGTCACCATAACAGTAAATGGCAACAACGTTGAATACGTTGATGAATATACATACCTCGGACAGATAATTTCTACACATGACCTAACAACAAAAGAAATAAATAATAGAATACAGTTAGCATGGAAACGATACTGGTCCTTAAGAGAAGTCTTGAAAAACACTGAGGTACCTCTCAAAGCAAAGAAAAAAATATTCGACACATGTATTCTACCCGTCTTGACTTATGGATGTCAAACATGGAGCCTAACAAAACAAAATATAGGAAAGCTTGAGACATGCCAACACAGTATGGAACGAAGTATGCTGAACGTTAAATTAAAAGATAAAGTCAAACTAAAAACACTAAGATGCCAAACTAAAATTAATGATGTAACACATTGTATAAGGAAATTAAAGTGGAGGTGGGCAGGCCATATGATCAGAGACAAGAAAGAAAAATGGGCTAAAGACGTAACGGAATGGTGTCCAAGACATAATAAGAGAAAGAAAGGAAGACAACGTACAAGATGGGAAGACGATATCCGGAAAAAGGCAGGTGTTATGTGGAGAAGGATGACTCACAACAGGAAAGAATGGCAAGCTCTTGGGGAGGCCTTTGCGAAGACGCAAGACAATCTCACTACCGGTGACACATAATTAAATTTAAATTAGTTTCAACACATATTTTTATAAGATTGTTAAATAAAGGCTATTATTATTATTATTAATAAATGACAAATAAATATCATTTAACCTTTATGAATTAAATATTATACATAATATTTAACATAACATAGCATAATATTTATTTTACATAATTATGTACCTACTAAAATTAATACGCGGAACGGTAATACCAAGCCGATAAGTGGTTACATTGTGTCACTTAGCCTGAAATCACAAAAACCAACTCTATACATTCTGTCAAGAGTAAATTTAATTTTGTTATGGACATTGATCTTAGATCAATGGCTAATCATCATATTTTTTTTTGTTCGCGAAAAAAGTCAACAGTCACATAAATTTTGTCAATACATGTTTTTCTTATAATAACTGTTTAATTTAAGTAAAAGTTTAAATTTTAGTTGAAAAGTTTAATTTTATTTGTGATTTGAGAGTAATACAAACAGTAAAAGTTGCTGATGAGTAATTTCGGCCTAGAAACTTTACACTCCAAGCTTAAAGCCCTGTATAAAGTAAGTTTTTCTTATTCTTCTTTGTTCGTGGCGTCGCACTCTGTCCATTTGCCAGGATCGTGTATTCTGATACTTTAAAATATTTTGCAATGCAAAAAGCCTAAGACACAAAGTCCCATAAAGTGAGTCAAGATCGAGTCCAATCATGCCCCAGTAAAGTAGTAGTGACTTTAACTATAAGCTACAAAGGAATTTTGAAAATAACACGAAAAAAATAGAAAAAAAATAACACCACATTAAATCGCTTTCCCACACCCATGTACATAATTGGCACTTTATGAATAAAACAACACTTTTTATGCGGTGGTAAGACCTGCCAAAACTCTTAACAGAATAATAATAATCAGAAATAGACATTTCAATCTAGCTGAAATAAACATAATTACACACAGCTACGGTGGATTATTGTTACAGTGAAAGTCAAAGTCATTCGGCTTAATGAATTAAGGCGAAATACTTTAACTTCGAATTTGACTATTAACTTTGGTGTTATCAATACAATATTTAATTTTGTATGTATTTGAAAGTAACTAAATTCATGTTTTAAATTAAAATTATTTAATTAAATTAAATAAAACAATAAATACTACAATAAAAAAGAACTACCAAATTAAAAACATCACACAGGGAATAGTTTCCAAACGCTGGCCCATTGCCGCATTTTATGGCAATACTGTAGTGAATATCACGCATATATAGGTAGCTATTCCGGAAAACTACGAAGAAAAGGCGGATAATCTTTAAATAGTATAATACAAAGTCGCTATTCTCGTCTGGATCAGATAGATCTCCACTACTTATTCTAAACCACACAACGGATTTTGGTACTGTTTTTGTAATGAGGATTTTTTTCAGAAGGTTTGTATAGACGATACATCCTAATTAAATTTTTCTTTAAGTAGGTATAGACCAATTCATTGTTTTGTAATCATGTCTTCAAAATAAAAGCAAAGCCGAGCCAGGTTGATAGTCTCTCATTAAAGTAAAGCGTACAAAATAAATATAAATCACTTACTACTCTTTAAATTTAACCGCTCTATCTCTGTACTCATTGCGCGCATGTTCTTCAGATCGCTTTTTGCTTCAACATATTTTTGTTTGCTTGCTTCCAAAGCTGGCAACGCCGCCGATCGCTATAAAAAGAGAAAGATTCAACTGAATCTAATTAATAGTAATATTTTGTAATGCAAGACAGTTCATTATTAGTCATCAGCGTTTTGTTTCACAACTTAATCCGATCCTACTTCATCTTACCTGAGCAACGATATCATTTTCAGTGGAGTCTAAATTAGACTTCAGTAAACATATTTCAATTAGTTGTTGTTCGTACTCAAACATTTTTAATATTCGTTCGATTCGTTATTTTGTTCCAATTCTTTCTTGATTTAACAACAAAAGCGAAAAACTTGTTTTTTCAGCAGTGAGCGTGATAAAAGAGTTCAAGCGGCAACAATGCTATTCTATATTTTTTTGTTTTGACGGGCAAAGGATTGGGCCAGGTTAAAGCTACTATCCCCATTGAAGTGCGCTGATGGCAATTTTTTGATATTAATTTATAGTTAAATAATTATTTTTTTCAAAACCTGTATTTTCCCATATTTAGGTATTTTTTCATTCTCAATATTAATTTGTTTTTTTATTTTTATATTTTCTTTAAATACCTACACGAAATTATTGAAACACTTGACACTGGCAAAATGCAACAAGTGTGATACCAAATTCAAGGGAAAAAAAGAAGCAGATCGCGCGCTTTTTTTACCGCCGCTTTTCTTACCGGCCTGTAACAAGTCATTTAGATCTCGTTGGTCACAAAGTACTTACTGCATTCATTTGAAAACATAAAGCATCGTAGAAAAAAGTTATCATAACATAGCAAAAAAAAAAAGAAGATGAGCCTTCAAATTAAATACCATTAATTGACTCTTTTTTTATTAAACTTAACGAATCTTATTTAGGCATCATTATTTACAGTATGATTGAAATCTAGTTTTTTTCTCGAGTTCTATTCCGAATGGGTATTTGGCATGGCTCTATCATATTAATTTGCAAGAAATACGTAAAAATAGTAAAGTTCAACTGAGTTAAAATTTGTGTGTTCTTTAAATCCCATCGCTGGCCTGTGAAGATGGTAAACCATAATGAACGAGAGTATTGCCGACTATAGAAGTAATAAAGCTTTGAAACGCAAACAGAGCACGATTAGTAAAGTTTTCCAAAGGAGCATTAAACATCCGAGGGACTTATAACTGTTGCTTTATCGGCGTCTGTTAATGTGTCACACTAGTGATTTTCGCCTTCTAGTAAACCAAGTGCAAGGCATGCTGCTTGATATGTAGGATATAAAAAATCATTCACGCTTTTGAGACTTTCGAAAGGTACCTTTTACATTTAACAACTTTTTTTTTAAATAGCTGACAGGCTTGGTGTTTGTCCACAACTCACCTGATGTTAAGTGACGGTGTGGTCGAAGATGGTAAAGCACACCTAGCCTGGAATGGAACTGGCTCTCAAGTGAGGCTGCCGGAACACACCGTTAGATGCTTGGCGGCAGATTTTTAACTTGAGGGTGGTAGCTAGCCAGCCGAGTACTAGAAAGTACTCTACCACCACGCTATATATGGTTTCCTCACGATGTTTTCCTTCACCGACAGTTCAAGCTCATTGTTGGGGTTTGAACCCACGCCCTTCGGCATGCGAACCGGCCACGCTAACCACTGAGCTATCATCGCTATAAAACAACTTCCTTACATAATAATTATTAGGATGAATTTTACTCATTATGCTCATGAAATGTACTGATAAGTGGTGTGCGCGTGGGGCAAGTGCGGTGCCTACTACTCTATTATTACCTTTTCAAAGATAATTACTTAAAGCAAGTAAAAATACTCAAATGTTAATGTTAGTTTTTTTCGAATCAATAGGTAATGTTGTTCACGAATTTTTAATACTACTAACGCTATCTGTTAGCGCCATCTGTTGTCTAACTACCCACCATCAGATGTCTTTTTTTTAATGAAATCAAGTACTTAGTTGGATAATTATAATTACTTAAGTCAAAACACAATGCATTGTGCAATTTGACGACATCTGGTGGTGAGTAGCCAGTAGCGCCCTTTAACATTTTTGTTAATCCCACAGGCACCATTTTTTTTTACAAAAAATATTCTGTGTATTAATCCAGATAATAAGCTATATGTGTGCCAAATTTTATCAAAGTTCGTTTAGTCGTTTTTGTGTGATTGAGTAACAAACATCCAAACATACAAACTTTCAGCTTTATAATATTAGTAGGAAGGATAGGATAGGAAGTAGGATAGGATAGATATTAACCGTTGGGTAGAGCGTTTATTTCGAAATAGATGAAAACATTTATGAGCACATCATTGAGCGGATGACAGACAAATCAGGAGGGACTAGGATTATATACATAGACTAGAATAGCTACACAATAACGTACAAATACAATCACGCCTTTTTACCGTAGCGTACCGTACGAACCTACAATCCTTGGACGAATCTTTCTCTTCTTCTCCTTTATCTATTTTCTTTCTTTAATTTATATTAAAATATAAATCAAATGATGTTCGTCGTACCGATTTGGCTACTTGGCTATTTTTAAATGTTCGTGATACTTCAAATAATGTTCATGTAGATCCGAGAGTGAAGGCCGAGTGCCACCAAATCGGGCACGAAGTGTGGGCATTCAGCTAGTACTTAGACAAGTACTATTATTATCTAATAGTTGATTTGACAATATCAACAATATGTTTATATGTAATGTGTAGATAACCACCGCAGTAACTTCATATCAAGTACCTACACAACCTTGACTCTGAAATTCCTAAGAACATGATTAATGGCGGTCTTCCATAGCAGCAAATCGCTTCAGAAATGCCTGTCATGATTCTAAATCGCACCCAATAACACCCCTTTAAACATCTCAGCTATTAATTTAAAGGGAAAATAATAATTAATTAACGATTTAGGACGAAATTGTGATCATATTTCAGCGTATTGTAAGTATTATTACACTAATGAGTTTTCGAGAACAAAGTGTTCCTAATTAATCATTTATAAGGTTAGAGGGTCCAAATTAAAAATTTTAATCGTGTGTCAGTAGCTGTGCACCGATCCCATCGATAATTAACTGACCGCTATTAACTGTTATTATTATTGACGACTGCTATTTATTGACAGCCCTGTTAACTTATTTGGTTCTGCTTCGAGACCTGAAGGGCATGGGTTTGGTTCCCATTCAGTATTAACATTTCTGTGATGAACATAGATGTTTGTTCTATGTCTCTACAGAATATGTATGTCATAAATATTTACAAAAAAAAGTATTCCATCAGCTGTTTGGTTCCCACAGTAAATATAAGCTTAGTTTGGGTCTAGATGGCGCTGTGTAAAATGTTCGCCAATATTTATGATTGTCCAATATATGTTATATTTTATTTTTTACAGAATTAGCTAAGTATTTCAAATGAAATTATAATATTTGATTTCCATTCGTATAACGCGTTTTAATTCTTTTAAAACTTTATCCTTTAAAACTTTCCTACCGATTAGTAATGACAACGAACAAAGATCTTTTAGTGAAATAGATATTCTCAAAACTCGGCATTGCTCAGTGAAATGTCGAAATTACCGCTTCCAGTAATTCACCAATACTTTGCTAGTAGACAATAATAATATAGAGCAATTGCTAGAGCGTGACAAGGGCTGATTAAATCAAACGTCGTCACGTTAAAGGACGTCAAAGTTAATTTATTCATAAGTTTTAGATACATCGAGATGGTTAGCTAATATTATCGTGTGCTTTTCCAAAACTTGTCTATGCAGGCGTATGAATATCTATCATTAAATAATGTACGTTAAAATAAATCGAAGGTCAAATGAATTACTATAACGAATGTCAAAATATAGAGAAAATGTCCAAATAATATTAGTTGTCAAGTTATAATTATAATAATATGAATTAACATCCCATGTTTTTGAGGAGCATAATAATCAATCATTAATTTACAAGGTTTTAGACTTTTATCACTGTCTGTTTTATATGTATGTACATTGTACATACATAGATATGTTTGTTGCTTCTTCACGTTGTAACGATTGTTTCTGCGCTAAGGTTAAGCGCAGTCATTATTTTTGTGCTAAGGTGAAGTACAGTCATTATTTCTGTGCTAAGGTGAAGTACAGCCATTATTTTTGTGCTATGGTTAAGTACATCCATTATTTCTGTGCTAAGCTTAAGTATAGCCATTGTATCTGTGCTGAAGTTAAGTATATTTTACTTTACTTACCAAGAATAAGAATCGTTGTTTTACCGACGTTACAAAATTTGAATAGATGTAATTCTGTATCTAGAATTGAAATCTATGTTTGTCACACGAATTTGCTATTGTCTGCAGCGCTTTTGTTCTGTGACACATGTGTTGATATACGAGGCACTGAATGTTGGGTTACCCTTTGGCTACAATTCACGTAAGGATAAATTGTACATCCATTTTATTTTCCATTATCCATTTTATTAATAAAAATGCACATAAGTACCAACATATGTATATTTTAAATTAAATGTTAATAGATATATCCATTAAAAAAAAACCCATCCAAAATTTGCAAATGTACGATAAAAAGGTACGTGTATATAGCAACACTGAGTTAGTTCTTCAAAAAGTGTGTGAACAGAATCTTAAACGGTGTCTTGTGCCTCTGGTAATGAGGCAATCAATAGGATCGCTTACCATCAGGCAGCCCGTCTGCTGTTTACTACCTATCTATTACATAAATAATAGATCCTTACTTAATTATTTTACCAATTATATAGTTAAATTAATCATCAGTTGTATTATGCTTTGTTCTCGATGTCACATTAACTAATCTGGTTGTCATCAAGCCAATTACATGTTGTATATCTTCCGTAGGGCATGATCTGCGACAGAGAAACAGCCTGGCTTAGGTAACCTTGTTAAATTAACATAAATTAGACAGGGCTTCCTTCACAGTTTTCCTAAATATATAATTTTATTACTCAGCCATGGTATGCGCTAACAAGCGTGGGTACGTGAGTATTTAAATCTATCCATTTCAGCGAAAGTTTAATTCAGGAGTGAGTCCATACAGACGTGAGTAATTAGTTTCCGTATGAAGTGAAATGGTTCTATTCACCAGACCAAAGCTATAATATAGTCGACAAAAGATGAAAAAATACTGCCAGTTAAAGACGCCGAGTTAAAATTACAGATTTTTGCTCGGACTCATTTGAACTTATTTTTTTTTACTAGAAATAAGAATTCTTATCTTGTCCATCTTCTTATATTGTCTAGTCCCAACTTGAATAAAATGGAAGTGAACCAAGGTCCCTTTCTTATCAAGTTTATTTCGTTTAACAGTTAATCATCGCGCTGACCCAGTCCACGTCCCTACTAAAAATCTTTAAAGCCTTCATAAAATATTCCTTTTAAACTTAAGATAGGTAAACTTACTGTAAAGGGTACTTCAAATAGTTTATCGATTTCTTTAGCTAAACAAATTTAAATATGAAATTTATTTGTTCTTTGAGTCTATTGGGTTAATTTAAAGTTCATTAAAGTAGCTATTCAAGCGCCTGAGATTCATTAGCCTTACTTTTGAAATTAATCACTCAAATAAAATCCAGGCTCTAATAAAATGTAGAACCAGCCCCCATACGAGACTACGATACGAGACTCTTGTTTTTAGACAAGCTAAAAGAAGTCAAGACTTTACACATGACTGAGTTTTCACTGGAGTTATAAATTAAAAAATTGCTAGAAGTTTGTTTACAATTTGTATTTTTATTTATTCATTTATTTAAACACGTTATTGTGACAATGAACTAATAATAATATACAAGGACTAAATAGTTTTAACAAAAAAAACCGACTTCATATGGTTTTCTCATGGATGCCATTGTCAGAACTGGACCAAATTGAAATGGAACCACAGGGGAAGCACCAGCTTTAAAATAAAAAAGAATCATTAAAAATCGGTTCACCCAGCCGAAAGTTCTGAGGTAAAACAAAAAAAAGCAGTCGAATTAAATACCTCCTCGTTTTTTGAAGTCGGTTAAAAAGATTCAAAAGACTCGAGGTACTCGTAAGATCTCGAAGGTCTCGTAACTCGCGGGTCCAATTAGTCTGGAGTCTTGTGAAAAAACCAGTCTCGAAATTAAGACATCTTAGTAATAGACAAAAAAATCTTAGTAAAATACTTCAGTCTTTTTCTAAGATTTTTTTTAATTACAAGTTAGGAGTCTTTTCCAACACTAGTCCCAAGTTCCGCCAATGATCGCTTACTTACTTAACTGTTCTTTGATTTAATGTCAATATAATTAAAAGTATAATTGAATTGAATTGATTGAATTATATTGATAAAATAGCAGGTAAGATTGGGTACTAAGCAGTTTTCTATAAAAACCCACTGTTTTAAACAAGACAAAAAAGATAGTAGATAATCGTTACTAAAAAAAATATGAAAAAAATGAAATCTATCTATTTTTTACTATATTTATTTTGATTTATGTTAAAAGGATGGATTTGGGCAGTAGGTACGAGTAGTTTATTATAGGATAGAAAATACCGTAACAAATTTGAAGCCCTTGGGTCGGAATTCACATCTTCTCAAAACTACAGCCTTCACTCGAAGGAATGCCTTTGTTCGACAAAGAATTTAGAAATTTGAAAGTGTTGGACCTGTACCTGTAATTTTAATTTAGTTTCACAATTCTGAATTGATAATAATTCTAAACATTTTGTATAGTTAACTATTGTTAAAAACTTGTTTTAATTATGCAGGATATAGGCTATAAGCTCGGCAATGCGAGTAGCATTGCCGAGCCTATAGTCAGAGTATTAACTCACGCCTAGATCTTCATTGATAGTAGGTAGATATACATAGTACGTTTTGTCGTGGTACGGGCTAATATAGGTATGTATGTAAGTAGCACGTACTGACACTAACTCACAAAGATAACAAAGTGTGTTGTCCAACTAGGGACTTATCTGTTAAAATTTACATAATTTGGTAGTGCAGTAATACTAGCAGCGTCAGATGGTGTCAGCTGTTCTGAATATTTTTGCTCAACTGCTTTAGGAGGAGACTGTTATTCAAGCGTATGTATGTCTAATTATTTGGTACGGTGACGGAATTCAACAAATGAAATATCATTTCATCAGCGGGAGTAACATAATATGTTACTCCCGCTATGGTATTAGGATATATATAGTCGTTTTTCTTTTGTTTCACTAAATAATCGTTCTTGTTGACCGCTATAAATAAACAAAGCAGGAGTTTAAATTCATCAATCAAATATTTTGTTGGTTCAGAACCTACAAATACGCTACCACTGAGCGATAACAGTCAACTAATTATGTTGTGATTACAGGTAGATTGAGATAACGCATACTTTCTTATTTCATTCGAGCTTACTTCCCTATCTCATCTTATGTAAAGGTGCTTTTACACGTGATTTTTTCAGCATTGCCTGGAAACAGTTTCCGCGAATAACGGAGTAAGTACTCCACTATTATACAATCTATTTTATCAATCTTATGTCTTCGTATATTCTATACAAGGCTATAGAATATACGAAGGCTATAGAATACAAGGTTGGGGTATTATACGCTCGAAATGGATCATCGTGCTCATTGTTAGGTTTTACTTTTATTACGGGAACAAGTTTCAAATCGCAAAAACAGTTGCTCCATACATTTGGCCAAGGGTCGACAAACACTTCAAGAGGAACAGCTCATTTGTTTTTAAATTGCAGACTTTTATGCCGAAAGTAAAATTTGTTTAAAATTATAGGTACATTGACATCATTTAGGCTTATTATACCCGAAACTCATAACCCAGTATAAGACGCCATTTTTTTAAATAAAAGCAATAAAACGCACTGACTGCTCTCCTGATGGTAAGAGCCCCTCCCTGACCCTATCCTGTCCCTGACTGTTGAAGCGGTACCCAGAACTTTGAGTAAAAAGTACAGGTACAGGTTATCGCTGCTTTGTTGCTCGTTGCTTTTGAGTCATATTAAGTCCCAATGACCCTTATCTGCAGCACTTTTTAAACTGGTACACTGTAATGATTAAACACTACTGCTTTGCGGAAAAATATCTGGTACTGCGGTGGTGAGTACTTACCTAGACGATCTCCTCAGAAGTTTTAGTTTTTCGTTCATATCAACTGTGGAATGACTTCACCTTTTCTAGTGTTTTTTCATGTCTTTTCAACGAGTGTACAATTTATAAATATTATCCGTGTACATTATTGTTAAGAAAATCTTATTGGAACGCGTATAAACAAATACGTAGGCAGGTAATTATCCAATTCTGTATCAAAATCAGGTACATAATTACTTAATGCTATGCTGCGTAAAATTTGTACCATAACACTCTTGTAATGTACCTTCTTTTTAATGAGAATTTATTTTACAGCAGGATACGCGAAACGGTAATAATAGGCTGAAAAGAGTACCTAATTATTAAGAATAACTTTTACTATGTGACTGCTATACCAGGTATGTTATAAAGGCGAAAGACCAGGGCGAAATACATTTTTCCTTGAGATAAATTGACTGATTCAGGCGTTACTTTGCGAAAGTTCATTTTGAGCGTTCAAGGGAGATGATATTTTTTCGTGATTTTAAGATCAGTCCCATTGTTAAAGTTGCTTATAACGATGAGTACTGTCACCTTCTTTCGGATTAGTATACCGTTACGCGCAGCCCTGTACTTATAATTAGCAACTTAAATGGATCTAATTGAATAGGAACAAAAAAAAAAAACAGTTAAGTATTTTGTAAAAGTCAACAGTTTATTAGAATAGAATACTTAATTTTTATTGTACCGTACAATCTTCATTTGTATCTTACACAATATAGATCACGCCGCATATTCTACGTTATATCATGACATTTGTCGTGACAAATATCATTAAAACAACCCTCTATTTACGAACGTAATAACAATTAACATCTAGTGATCTAAAAGGATGGATAAGATAATGCATACCTAAATACTCAATCCGCATCGGTTTAGTGGGTCTAGCATATTCATAGTTAGTAAAATCAAATGTATGGGAAATAGCAGTTTTACTCTTGATATTGGATGCTGTCACATTCTATGTATGTATATGTGTTTAAGTTACGACGCAAACAGACCCCGCTGCGTCGCGGGTTATGAGTTAAACGTGTGAAACTGTGTCTCTGGCATCGTAGCTTTCAAATGGCTGAACCGATTTTGATTAAAGGATTTTCTTGTTTGAAAAATATTTACTTTGAAAGTGTTCTTAGCTGTGATCTCAGTAAATCTGTCCAGCTATTGGAAGATTTTCTTTTTTAATTTTTATTTGACCTTTTTTCTTTTTTTCAGTTAAAAGTAACAAACCGAACGAGACGCTCTCCTGATGGTCGGACATAACACATATGTTCATGACCATTGCAGTGAAGAAAAATGGCTTTTTATGATACAGCTGACTATTTGCGATTACAAGGTTGGTTTCATAGTAAAAGTTGTTCATAATAATGATCGTTGATTTCAAAGACGTCGTTTCGGATTAATGCTACCTTCCCGCGGAACCTCGCAGAGTGTGAACCATCACTACGTAGAGATTAAAATAGCAGAACGGAGTTTTGTCTGGAACGTGGCAAAAAAATCAAGTCACATTGTATCATTTTTCAAATATGGTGTTTTTTCGAGTGTTTATGTAAAAAAAAAATATACACTTTTTATAAGTGCTAAATTGCGTGCGTAAGTATGGGAAAATGATACGAAACGTGTATTATTTCCAAAACTTAATGAAAGCTCAAAAAAAAAAATTATCTACTAGTAAAGTTCCCATTACTTTACTAGGAATTATAGGAGACCCTGACTTATTGTGTGTGATATTAACTGCGATTTAAACTTATTTCACTCGATTTTTCATCAAATACTTCAAAATATATACTCGTAGGTACATGACACTGGCAAAAAAGTGCGATGCCAAAAACAAAAAAGAAATCATTAGAAATGACAGCAACATTGTAGCGGCTACCTGTATTTACAAACGTATATGGTAAAATAAACTGTAAAGTAATGTACTGTAAAGGGCGAGTAGTAGTGGCGCAGTGACG
Source organism: Biston stratarius (assembly GCA_950106695.1). Classification (NCBI taxonomy): domain Eukaryota; kingdom Metazoa; phylum Arthropoda; class Insecta; order Lepidoptera; family Geometridae; genus Biston; species Biston stratarius. The sequence goes on along the minus strand of OX467106.1, from coordinate 35,430,402 downwards.
GGAGGCGGCGGTGCGGCACAGTATGCCTTGTGCTGTGGGCTGCACACTGCCACGTCTTGTGCAAGCACGAATGACATACGTTTCAGCAGCGCACTACCCGAGCTGGAGCACACTCGACCTGCGTCAGCCACGCACATCAGAAACATGTCACGGACGCTGTCAACAAGGAATTACTACGTGAACATAGACAAAGTAAAAAAAAAAAGACAGAAATGCGACGTGTATGTCAGAGAGGGACAGATAAAATAAACCTTATTTTTCTTATGTAGTATTTGTTTCAGCAATTCGCCAGATTACTACAAATTAAATTTTAAACAGAAAACCGAAATATCGACTTTAAAGCTTTCGCAATGTCTGTCTGGCTCAAAAAGTTTGAAGCAAATTGGTTTCATTATACGCAGTAAGGAATAAAAAATATAATTATCTCGTTTGCTATCAGCCACTAGTGCATAAGTTTATCCCACTTACAGTAACCTGGCTAATCCACATTCTTTATTCGTACAGCGAGGATGGATCTCTTTGCTAGAGACTGTGTTTCCCGAAAAGTACAATATGAGTGTCTTCAAATCAAGTCTAAACAGGTTCCTTCTAGGAAAGCGTGTTCCATTCTAGAACACATCGTTACTTAACATCAGGCAGGATGTGGTCAAACGAGAACATAATCTATATTTAAAAAAAAACTGTTTATGATGATGTCTGTCACTGGTACCAGTGATATACATTCTAAGCTCATACAGCGAAATTGCTTTCTGTCATAAACTCGGACATCTATAAACAGTTTTTTTTTCGTAGTATTCGTAGTTCTACAACTACCGTGGCCTCCTTCTAGCTTCATCATTAGACTCTGGATATCGTCAAGGCATAGAGTGTTCCTCAAGACGAATCAATCGTGCCCTAACTCGATTGAAAATCTGCCGCCAAGCACCTAACGGTGTGTTCTGGCAAGCTCACTTGAGGTCCAGTTCCAATCCAGGCTAGGTGTGCTTTAGCATCTTCGACCATACTGTCACTTAACATCCGGTGAGCTGTGGTCAAACCTAGCTCTACAAACATTAAAACATTCGTTCGTCGTGGACGGTCCCAGTGTTTGAAATAGTAATTTCTAATTTCTTAGTACTGCCCAAGAATAGAACCCACTGCCTCCGTGTTTCGATGAATGAATGTGAATTACAATACGTTTATAAAGAGTGAATAGATTTCTTCTAGATCTACGTGATTCATTCTCGCTTTCTATCAGGTAATCTAGTGGTCAAGACTAGATATATTTAACACATAAAAGGAAACTAATGTTATTCTTCAAAGGCTTATGCCCAATAGCATGTGACATGGTCTGATGCAAATGCAGTAATTTGCACCAGCATAGAATTTGTATATGTGTTATCAAATAAGCTATGAATTATTACAGCACCGAAGGTATAATGGTTAGGTGCTCGAGAACACCCGGGAATTTCTAGTCGTCTGAAACCTCATATTGTACGGAAAACTTAATATAATATCATATTGTAATTTTGCCTCCGTGTTGTATACATAATAAACAGAATAATTTTTGACAAGACGTCCATTGCTTTAGATAGAAATGACGAGCGTAATGTTAATACTTGTTGATTTTCCTCGGAATATTACTTGTAATTAGTTGACTGCCCAATAGAGATTTGCTTTTAAGGGTCCAAAAATAATGTCGAGTAAGACTGTCATTAGGTACATTAGTACCTACTTACCTATTTTGCTGTAAATGACAGGCAAATATCTTTAACCTTTTAACGCAAGGTAGATACAATTTTAATGAAATAAAATTGACAAACCCCAAGGGAAACCAATTTTCAAGGGCCAAGATTTAAAATATATTAAGGTCATTATTATTAAGTGCTATTTCTTAACAACATTTTAAGGGTTTTAACTCCATTTAGACAGTTTACTTTAACATAATTATTTAGTCTCTGATTGGTTTAAACCATACTGATAATAGCGTAATTAGTTCTAAGAAGTTGTGGTAATATCCCTGAATGCATGGTGTGTCGCCCACAATTTCACACATCAATAAGACATGTTCGTAATTTTTTAATTGTTTCATGAGTTTTTGATATCGATTAAAGAAACAAGATATTGCACTCTGTGCATCTAATAACTTAGAAAGCCGTACCGTTTAGTAAATGGGTAGTAGGCTAAAAATTGATGACTATTTACTATGCATAACTCTGAAATAGTAACAAAAATTTGCTCTTTCATAGAAAAACATCGCTGACGCTTCGTATGGAACGGCCGATTTTACTTTTGAAGTTTCAGAGTTGTGTCCATAGTAAAAGATAATAATAATACTTTATTGACACACCAAAATTGACATTACAAATTAAGAAACGAGTAGGTGAGTTATTGTACAACGAAATGAAATGTGTTAAGGGAGTGTCCGAACAAGAAATTCCGAATCTCGGAAACTTACTCATTTCTGCCGGTTGGTACTTTATACATATTATGTATACAACGGGTAAACAATAATATCAGAATAGGCGACAATTTTTTTTGTAAGTTATTCATAATTTGAGTACATGGGCCTTCAGCTTAGCTGATACCGTCATTAGCAATTCAAATTAATGATAACTCTCAGTTAAGATGTTAAGTTTAATATAGCAAACCAATGTTCAGCCGAACGTAATCGAAAATATAGAACACCTATTTTTGCGAAAATATGTGTTGGAGCGACTCTATTGGACGATTACTCACGCGAACAGGCATGGGAACGATTTGAATATAGAGACCTGGAATAGAGACGCAAAATTCAAGTAGTTACCAGCAAAGATCTGGGTTTTTGCTGTAGTACACAAGCTCCTGGGTGCGCTCTGATATTTCCCTGACGTCGTCATTCAGTTCATCCACGCACTGCATCCAGCCGGGAGAAACACGACTCCAGCAGAGCGATTCTTTCAGGTAATCTGCAAACAAGAAATGCTTATTTATTTAACAGTTTACTCAGGCCTTATCATTTTTCCTTTTTTCGAAACATAAAATCTCCATTATTTTCCATTAGATTTTATCTTCAGAGAACTTTTAATGTTGATTTTTCCACTCTGACTAGGCTTGAATAAAGTTGAATAAGTTGAATTTTTTTCCGTAATACTTTTTTAACAAAATAAATAAAGGTGGAAAAGAACTATCTGTGTAGTATATTTATGTATATAATTGTCAATATTTTATTATAACATACTGAGTTTTACATATTATTCTAGAGATAAGTGTTTAGAAAACCATAATAAGCATGCAAGTAGTGCTGTTACGTGTCATATATGTTTATTTTTGTTAATTTATTGGCACCTACATACTTATCTGTATTTGATTGTTAAAATTTCTATATTTGCAATATGCCATTTATTTTGGTATCAAACACGAAATAACGTTTGGTTTAAGAAAACAATATATTTCAGCTTAAGTTTTAGCTTAGGTTTTTTTTATATTACTGAAGGTTTTTTGATTACCGTTTTTAATCGGTTGACCACGAACTCGCTCGATGCTTTTTGAAGATGCGGTCGACGCTTAGACGAAACAGATTTATTCGCGACCTCAATGCACCCATATTGTAACTATCGATAAGATCTATTTACCTTTGCGTAAGGCGGTTTCGTTTGTGCAAAGGAAGCGCATCACCGCTCTAGTGCCCCCGATCTGACGCTGTATTATTTTCTGGCCATCACCGGGAAGACATCTTTTGATCCAAGCATCCATGCATGTCATGCCGGTTCGAAATGCACTGCACAGAAAAAAAATATCTTAACTTACAATACAATAACTGCTGTATTCAAGAATACAACAAAAAGCTTTAATTCTTAATGTACTTATATACCTATATAGGTATAATTAATAAGAGTAAAGTTACGCAGTTTCGGCGAGAACGTGAAAAAACATATCTCTGCATTGAATTTTTCTTAAAATCTTGAATACAAACTAGTGTAGTAGTTTTTATCATAAAATGCTGAACTATACCCACGTATGGCCTCAATACCATTATATACCCACAATACCCATTATGGACGCATGTCATAATGTAGTGACATAAATACAAATAAATATACATACAAATAACCAACAAATTGAATTAATTATAACAATATATTTTAATTGAAGCCAACAGAAGAATTCAGTTGGGCTGGGCAGCATTTGGAAAACTACGTCGAGTCTTCTCGTCATCCATCCCACAAAGTCTCAAGACAAAAGTCTTCAATCAGTGCGTTCTACCTGTCATGACCTACGGAGCCGAAACGTGGACACTCACAGCGGGAATGGTCCAAAAGTTCAAAGTCGCTCAGCGAGCTATGGAAAGAGCTATGCTTGGCATTTCTCTGAGGGATCGTATCCGGAACGAAGTAATTCGCCAGAGAACAAAAGTCACAGACATAGCTCAGCGTATTAGCAAGCTGAAGTGGCAATGGGCTGGACATATCTGTCGCAGAACCGATAACCGCTGGGGTAGACGTGTTCTGGAGTGGAGACCGCGAATTGGCAAACGTAGCGTAGGACGCCCTGAGACTCGATGGAGTGACGATATACGTAGGGACAGCTGGCGGTGGATGGAAGCGAAAAGCCGAAGATCGGGCTGAGTGGCGTGTCTTGGGAGAGGCCTATGTCCAGCAGTGGACTTCGATAGGCTGATGATGATGATACATACAAATATTTTATTTAAAACACCAATGTTACAAGTCAATTCCGTAATATCATTACAATATACATATCATTTAAGAGTTTTAGAAATCTGATAACATGTCAATGAATAAAAACAAGATGTCAAAGTACACAAACATGTCAATATAAAAAATATTGTCAATATAAAAATACTGCCAAAATATGTCAGTATAAGCAATTTTAACTGGAAAACTAGAATCGGCTGCTTCAATCATAAGTTTAGAAAACTCTCGAGAACATAACTCTACATTTGAAGTGTCTTTAGGTAAGTTCATTATGTTATCTTCTATGTGGTTTTTAAAATTTTGCCAATTATTTTTTATCAGCCTAAATTTGAGTCTAGGTTTCGGTGGAAGGGTTCTAGATGTGAAAGATATAACTATGGGGAAATGATCACTATAAAAAGTAGAAGTGAGTGTGTACAAAAAAAAAATAATAAAAAAAAAAAAAAAATAGGTCTACAGAACTCAAATGTTGGTTGAAACTTGTGCGACGTGTAAGTGAACCTGTATTGAGAATGCAGAGATAATGTTCATTACTTAAGTTTAGAAGTTCTTCTCCATTGCTATCAGATTTAGTACTACCAAAGCACGTGTTGTGAGAGTTAAAGTCTCCGTATAATAATAAGGGCCTAGGTAAGACCTGTGGGATGTTACTAAGTTCCTGGAATGAAGTAGAAGATGGTTTGGTAATATATGTTGACACAAAACATATGCCAGTGATAAGAGCAGCTACTATAGTGAAATTATTGTGTAGAGAAAGTTGGATGTATGTAATTATACACAATATTCTTAATGAGGAGTGCTACTCCTGCATATCTAACACTTCTGTCTTCTCTAAGACAGGAGTAACCTTTAATTTAAAAATAGAACCTGGCCTAAACCATGTTTCCGATAAGGCAATCATTGTTGGGTCATACTTATTAGCTAGGTAAATAATCTCTTGCTTCTTTATCATTGCCGCTGCGACAGTTCCACTGCAACACCACATGAGTGTAGGGCATTGGATCTGCATGAATACTGTTCTTTAAAGTGTTTTTCTGATGTACATCCATTCTGGATGTACCTATATGGTTTTTTTGAAGATTTTTTTGGTGCAGCGTGGTCTGATTTTATTATTGTGAACTGTGAAAGGGTACTTGTTAAAGTCATAATTATATCAATAATGGACTGTTCCTCAGTATTTCAGGAATTTGCTTTGTAAGCAAGTTCATTAGTAGAGCATGGCATGTCATATTCTTTTACAAGTTCTTGGTGAGCTGAGCGGTCATAGCCTTTGGAAAACTGTTGAGGTGAGTGTCTCGCGAGTAACAGTTTTTCGGTATGATATCATGTGGGATGACGGTGCCGGGGTTGAATTTTATTTGTTAAAGATACAGGACGACTTGCTGTAATATCCGAAAAGAAACGCACCACAGGTGCATGCAACTTACTCGCTTCAGCATATGGGATATCGGCCATAGAATGTTTTATACGTTTCTGCCTTTCCAGCTCTTGGAAACATTTGCTTGTAGCAAAATGAGAGACAGCAAGTGGCCTTGTCTTCACTTATGTAACAGCTTTCACTTGTGTGTACTTGTCCACATTTATAACAACGCTGCTTTGATCTGCATAGTACCTTTGTGTGTGCAAACCTTGAACATGAGTAGCACTGAACAGTTGGGAAGGTGTATAATTCACCCAGGAGAGCATTGTAGCACATATAAATTCTTTTAGGCAAAACTTGTCTATCAAATGTCAGTTTGAGATGGTTTCCACATTGAGGAGCCGTCTACAGAAGACTTGAAATTTAAGCGTCTCATTTTTAGAATCTTACTGCATCCAAAAGACACATTTAATTGTCTAATACTTCTACTGGAGACCACTGCAGGTACTCCTCTAACAAGACCCATACGAGTAACATTAAAAGTGGATACGAATGCCTTCTAGTTATTCTTTTTGAGGCTATGAGGGTTTTGGAAACTGTTGGCTTTATCAAAGTGCTTGAAAACAAGGGATATTCAGCTTCGACCAATTTTTTTAAGCTAACATTTACAATGCCATTGAAATATTGCTTTTGAAGAAATTTCCCAAAGGCAATAGGGTGCAGAATCGTATTATCTTTCGGATTTACTTGTTTACCTTGAATATACACAATGTAAGGAGCCGCGTTTGTATTTTCATAAGTTACCCTACCTATGGGTGAAGGTTGCGAGCAGGCTTTCTGTTCAATATTTAAATTAATCGAGGAAGCAAGTTTGGGATTCTCAATAGTAGTTTCGGCGGAGTCACATGCGCAATCTGTATCCTTAACTTCCGCAGAGGAGCCGAAGCTTCGTCTGCGTTTATTGCAATGGTGACATATTTTAGTAGAGCGAGGGCGTTTCAGCTTGCGGTTGGAAACAGAAAAAGTATCTATTTCCATGTCCGACTCGTTTGATATTTTAACAAATCACGAAGATGATTTGTTAAAATATCACAAATATATAATATATATATAATATCACAAAATAGATTTTTTTGTTTTACATGGCAAGGGTCTAAAGTTTGAAAACGTCAACTACCGCATAGAAAGACATAATATTCAAATTAGTTTCATAATATAAGTTTTTTTACATACCGAATTGGGGCTAGACGTTAATTTCGGCAAGTGCGAATTTTCTGCTTGACCGGTGGCTGCGAAGTCGGGACCTAGATTCATGTCATTGATCCCAGGGCTAAGGATTTTAGATCGGAACACGTTTTGTTTGCCTAGGATCTCCCATATTTGCCGAAGGTGTACACGAGTTTTTTTTAAATACTGAATAGGTTCGCGTTTGACAACATCATGCCTGATGTTAAGCAACGATACGGTCTAGGATGGAACACGCTTACCAGAAACTTATTTTTCAGAACGGAGGTTCTTTTTTCACTGGACAGTCATTTGAGCACTTTTAAAGGGGTATCGAGTTTTTATCTCTAGTCGATTTTTTGTATTCTTTGCGCTCCTTGTGTGGGTGCGTAAGGCACACCGGCAAGCGAACTGCCGCTCTACGCGCTGGGTGAGCACCGGGCGCGACGGCCGTTGTGTCCATAGACTAGCGTAGGGTGCTATCAATATTTACAAAACGAAACAAAAACGATTTTAAATACTTTTGTTGAAAATGTTCACGGTTAGAAACTTTCTTCAGATTTTACACAATTTTTATTATTTACTAAGTTACGCCCGCGACTTTGTCCGCGTTGACTTGAGAATTGGGTTCAGAGAGAAATTGTATGTTTAATTAATTTATTTTTAAGTTTATAGCGGATTTTGGTTTTAGATATTAAGGAACATTTCGGATAAATATTTACAATTGTCTTCAAGTTAGATAAATATTCAAAATTATATTCAAATTAAATGAAATCCTTGTCACTGTAACCGACACGACATTTAAACAGAAACACACTAAAATTTTCCTGATGGTAAGATATATAGATAACGCCTACGCCTTGGCTGGTACCTAGACGAAAGTGTTATAATGTGGTTAAAAATCTTCGTTGAATCTTTTAATAAAGTTGTTTAACTTTTTTTTGTTTGTATGACGGAATTTAGCTGTGTATTTACTTTGTGGGACTTAAGCCTATCGTATTTGATTTTTCATCAAAAAGGTACTAGATACTATCGAAATACATAACACTGACAAAATCATAACAAAGGGGAAAATTTTCAATTTGAGGGCGATCGTCTTCGCCCTCAAATTGAAAATTGACTGCCAAGCACCTAACGGTGTGCCTCGGCAGTTTTACTAAGAGCCAGTTCCCATTCCAGGCTACGTGTGTTCACAATTATTGGCCACACCGTCACTTAACGTCTGGTAAGCTGTGGTCGAACACTCTGTCTGTCAACCATAAAAAAAAACATTTATAGCCTTATGCCAGTAACGTGTTGCAATATTCACTTTTTATAAACTCACATTTAGATATTTTGTGTCACGAGTAGGTACCTAATCATGAAGGTATACGGCTTATAAAATTATATTTTTGCTACCTAATAGGTAGGTAGTTATTTGACATAAACCAAATTAAATTGTAATATTCAACTCGAAAACATTATCATTACAAAATTGAAGGTTTCCAATGCTAATACAGAAATTTCGCCTCTAAAGAGAATCAGAATCAATTTATTGGAGTGTTGTATATTATGAAAATGACGATACAGAGTTCCAGAATATTCCATTAATAATAATGTTACCGTTGAATGATATAGGTGTTTCTTTTATACTGAGAATTTAAGCTTTATAGTATTATCCAGAAGAGAGCGCGAAAAATACAATCTAATAAGTACTTTGAGAACAATTATGTAAATATGCTTTTGGGCTCGTCTTAGCGGGCGTAGATACCTTCTTTGTAGTAGAACAGAAACCCGTACATAGCTTAGCATTTGTGACTCAGGTGTAGCTTTAAATATAGGTACCTTACATCCGTACCAACGCTCACCTCTATACTGCCCGTATTATCATCCCTCTGTAACCAAATTTGACATGATCCTATCAACGCTGCTTTCCAAACTATTTCTAACAATAAACTTATGATTCTCAGACCATAGATAAATGTTATCGAGTGTACTTTGTTTTCTTTTTTCTACCTATCTGTAAATGTTCTTTCGTTTGACCATCAACTTGCCTGTGCAATCTACGACGAAGCACACTTGCCTAGAAAGAACATATTCACTCGCGACTTGCAGGCATTCAGATTGTATCTATCTGGGAACACCAACTCGGGGAGCAAATTTCACTGCTTAGCGGTTCGTATGATGAAAATGGAAGTTTCATTGTACTCGTTCAGAAGTACTTTAAGAAAGAAAAAGCTCCCTGCCCCTTGTTTAACTGAGACAATTAAGCTAATGATGCGCTTTTTGGGGATAATGCGCTTATACGTTATCATTTTATTTGATGGTTGATTTCCTTAGCAGGAGGTTGTCTAGCTAGGTACCACCGCAGTACCAGATATTCTGCCGCTAAGCAGTAGTGTGTAAACATTACTGTGTTCCGGAACACAGTAATGTTTACACACTACTGCAAAAATATAATTTGAAGGGTACTGCAGCTAGCGAAATTACTGGGCTGTTGAGGCTAACCATCTAGTCTCAAAGTAATGAGCGCCAAGGCAGCGACGCTCTGGACTTTGTTTTACTACTCAAAATTCTGTATATCGCTGCAATGGTCATGGACAGGCGTTATCTCTTAACATCAGGAGAGCGTCTCGATCGTCTCATTACTGTTACATAAAAAAAAAAAAACTGTTTGTTACAACATTTACTATACAAAACGCTCCCCTTTCAACCTATTATAATAATTTTATTTTTTTATTTGTAATGTCTATACTTTCAAATTGTTTATTATACAAAATATTATTATACAAATCAATTTGGTCTGATTACATGGGTTGTGAATCGCATTGTCTTAATTTATCTTAATTGGGATAAACAGTACCATTGCAGGTAAACAATAAAATATTCTTCTTCTTTATTCTTTTTGGTATCACACTTTGTGCTATTTGCCAGCGTCTAGTAGGTATTTAGTTTTTTTTTTTAAGTATACGATGAGAAATCAAGTGAAATAAGACAGTTACAGACAAAGTTATATAAAGTTAGAATTAAGATCAGTCATGCCCCAGCAAAGTAGTACCTACTTACTACTTAGTAGGTTCAACGGAGTGTTGGAAGCGACACGAAAAGACATGTCTCACTGCATTATATCATATTCCTACACTTGTGCACGTAATTGGGCACTTTGTGAATAAAACACAACAATTACACCGGCACAAAAAAAAAAAAATTAAGTAGAATGTGCATTTGACCGGACCTACCTACGGGTACGTATTTTGGTCCGCTGAATCCGAATTCGAGGTCAGTTTGACCCCTACACCTTCGAAATTTCGAGAAAACTTCAAAAAATCGTAAAAATGATGAAAATTGGCAAATGTTTTGGAACTAAACTAAGCGTGATTTTCATGTATTTCGATCCGCTGAATATGAATCGAAACTTTATTGAGACCACGAGCTATTTTAAAAAAAATCGAAAATTCCGTTTTAAAAAATATAGTTTATACGTACCCGTAGGTAGGTCCGGTCAAATGCACATTCTACTTTTTTTTTTGTGTGCTGGTGTTATCATATATAAACAATAGAACAAACACAAGTTTTATAAAGGCAGTGAGAAAATTAATAAAATAAATATGTGAAATCACGATATCGTTTAGATTTTCACCTAATACATGCAATGTTTGCCCGAGACTAAAGCCGCTGGCCATTCAGTTTATATTGCGGACAGAACCTAACGTGATAAATTATTGTTTTATTTTGTGGAAAACTTTTGCAATTACATTTGAAATGAACCCTTTACCTTTTGTTCAGTCAACCGTCAATTCAAGTACACACAACAAAATACAAAGGGCCTTTATTACGGTAGAACTTTAAACGTTGTCAGGTGATACTTCTATAAAAGATTAAAATCTAACTAGAATTGATCCCTAAATACATTTTAGAGTTTTAGAGCTAAAACGATTGGGACAATATTATCGCAAGAGCCTTTGATGCCTTTACCTTTAATTAATTTCGTTAAATTACATTTCTACTCGTAAACAGGTGAGCAGGTACCACACAAAACAAAACTTTGTTAATAGCTCCGTAGATCCGTATATCTTATACAATAAAATAATAATCAGAATGTTTAAAAAAAAACATAATATTAAAATAAATTAAAAAATGAAAAGATTTAAATATTTTAGAAAAAATCATTAATACACTACACTACACAATACTAAATATACAATACCTAAAATATTTACTACCAGCTACGTCATTCCACGTTTTCCAAAATATTGAGAATAAGCTATGTTCATTTGAAATTTCATGCAAATCCAATTATTTTAGGAGGTTTGAATTCCGCTACTGCATTGCTCAAGTATTTGTCTATGTATCTATATATATAGTACACATATGTATACTTATCCAAAGTAAATTAGCTTAATATAAGAACTAAGTGCTGACTTCTATGAAAGTATTTAACGAAACTAGCAATGAAATTCACTCATGTTTATGTAAATAAGTTTATCTTTATCTTTGAAATCGAAAGATTAACAATGTACCTATATGTTGTGAACCAAGTGATTAAGTGGGCATTATACATAATACCCAGGCATTTCGAAAAATGTTCAATATGAGACGGTAATGTGACAGTAACTATTAAAATAATTAAATTATATACATATAACGCCTATTACCTATTAGGCAGAATAATATAAATTATATTTTTTCGTGAAATCTAAAATTCAAAGGAATTATAAGGAATAAGAATTATAATATTTAAATAAATAAATAAAATAAGGAATTAAAATTCGGTAAAGGTAAAAATCGTGAGGAAACCTGGTAGCATGGTGGTAGGGTACTCAAACATCTAGCCTGTCTATCTATAAAAAAACACGCAAGATATTTGTGTTGTATCAGTATTCTGCCTTGTACTTACAAGCAGTTCGCGTCCAATTGTTCCTTAGTCCGCGGCAAGCCCACAGGTGTGCGAGGGACTGATTTCACGCATACATCGAGCTGCTTTGCATCACAGTACTCCACCTCCCCCACCTCCCCTAACTGAGTGCTGCCTCCACCTTTAACAAAGCAAAGCCTTTTAGCCACAAAAAGTTGACCAACAAATATAAAGAATGGCTCACATTTCACTGGGCACGTCCGGGCCGATCAAGACGGATTGTGTAATATGTATGAACGGTAAAGCCGATGATTTGCATTAGCTACGCCAACATTTAGCAGGCTGTTCAATTTGTACATCTTTTATGTTTAAATTTTGTTTTGCACTGAATGCGACAGCAATATTCATTTTGAACGTCATAATTATACCCGCACATCTTCAAACGTCAGTACTAAAAAGTGCGGAAATATCACTGTCCTTTTTGATACCCTGGACACCGGTAATCCTCTTGGCAACCTACACTAATGATGTACATTTTAATAACATTACTATTATTTACTAGCTGACCCGGGAAACGTTGTTATGCCATATACATATAGAAAAATATTCTGGATAGGAACACCCTAATCCCCTAGCGGTATAAATATACTTTACGACCTATATATACCCATAACTAACAAATACATTAAAAAAAAAACATAAAAATCGGTTGAGCCGCTTCGGAGGAGAGCGACCACAAACACCGTGACACGAGATTTTATACATATACATAGATTTATTTTCAGCCTCTAGTGTCCTACTGCTGGACAAAAGCCTCCCTTTGTTCAGAATTTTAATAGCATACTACATTTAAATAAGTTAATTTTGTGTCTATGTAGTTCTTATAGTATGTATGTGTTAATTTAAATTTTATTTACTGTAGTGGTTAGTGTTACGTAAATAAATATTTTCCTTCTTGACAATAAGCTAGTTGACTAAATTTGAATAAATTGGTTACGATATTTTGATTCAAGTAAAAAAATGTGACGTTTTATATTAAAAAAATGCAAATATATTATAAATTATGTATAAAAACAATTAAAAACAATTAAAACAATTATTGTCCTGCTATTATTGTCCTGGCGTTTGAATATCTTCACGCCGCGTGAAACAATTGTATGTGTGACGGGGCAAGCACGTCGTTGTGCAAAAAAAAAATACATATTTAAGAAACCGAACGTGAGAACTCTTGAGAGTGACTTGTCGCTGTCAAAGTCACTAGCGGAGCGTCTTGCTCGTGTCGATAGTAGCGGGGCGACGAGCGTAAAAAGCACTATGCAACGAGGAAAAAAAAAAAAAAAAAAAAAAAAGCGCCGGCGCACCACATCTGCGACTCTATCGCTATCCAGCGCTAATCTCTGACGTCTATGTCATCATGAATCTCGATGAAGGCCCCTAAGCTTTTATCTTAGGTACATGGTTTTAAATTAAGGACAGATTCTTTTAGAAGTATGAATATCTTATTATTATTTTCTAATTTCAATAATTTTATCTTAATTCATAAATGTGCAAACAATTTCTATGCCATTAGTTAGTTAACGTTTAAATGTTTTTTTTTTTTTTTTCAACTTTGTGCACGATCTATATCAACTGAGTGTTAGTGGTTGCTTTGTTGGTATGACAATAAAGTAAAATGATTAATAATATTAATTTTTATAACCTATGATTAATCATTGCAATCTCTAATTCGTCCGTTTCATTCTTAGTGCACATAAGCTTATATAGATACGTGGAACTCTCGCACAGTTCAATTAAATTGATAGTTTCTGTCACGTATTTGTCGGTGTGTGTGGAGTGGCTTACCATCTTTATGTTAGCTTTTAATTTGATTACGCGAGCAAATGGCAAAGTTTATTCATCTGTGGATTAGTACCGGGTGCGCAGGCCTGCCTGGTTGACGGTGCAGCGCGCGAGTGGTCAGCATCAAGGGAAAAAAGAGACTTGGTGACAGTGTTCATAATGTCTATTGTGGAAATAATATAAAGTACCTGGTTGACCGAGCATTGCTCGGCTGGAAACATGGATAAAACGATGTTTTCTGAAAATGAAACCTAGCTAGATCGATTCTTCGCCCCCGAAACCCCCTGGATACAAAATTTCATGAAAATCGTTGGAGCCGTTTCCGAGATTCAGAATATATGTATATATATACAAGAATTGCTCGTTTAAAGATATAGATAGAGAAAAGAAGAGATATAGTTTAATATTTGGCGTTTTAAACAAAGGGTGAATAGGGTCGCTGTAGTTACGGAATATACTCCGTTTATTCTAAGTGGTATTCATTCATTTATTCTAAGTAGTATTCCAGATATCCATCAGTGCATGTGAGCACTTACAATCCGGATACTAAAAGATCAATGTTCTGTGTGTGTTGACAAGTAATCAAAATGCATTTTTTGCGCTAAATATAGGTTTCCGATTACAATAACAATACATTTTATTTACAGTTGCAGGTTAGTCCATAGCGGTACGTTGTGAATAAAGCTTAATACGAGTTCTGATAAATTGTACGTGCACAGATGTGAATAATCTCTTCCATCGGTGCTTCCTTTACTTTTTATTTCAGACTTTTTATATGCACGCAATAAAGTTCATGTATGTTCGTGGTATTTTGTCCTTACCTATATGTATATATTTTCAGGTTTTTGTATTAAGTGCCTGTCCTACTTGCCTGTAATGAAGTTACTTCCTTGAGACAGTTCAGATCCGCCAAGATGTTTATTGAATTAGGGTTGGTAATTTATTTGTTTACTCTCTTCATAAGTAAGTTCTTATCGATATTTTTTACGAATTAAGGAACAAGATAATGTTATTTCGTGACGGATGTGAAATATTCGCAAGGAACTGTGAGCGTTGATAATTAAAAGTCTATTAAGGTAAAAAAACTTTTTAGTTTCAATAATCTATAGTGAACTTGCCTCAGGGAAGTAACCCATACGTAAATAATCTCAGCGTCTTTCTTATAATTTTAATTAATCAAAAAACCATAGATTTAAAAAGATAGCATAACAAAATACGATATAGTTATTTATTTCCCAATACAATTGAGGCATAATGGCGCTGTGTCTAATGTCCTAGTTTTAGTTACTGAATTACGGTTTATTTAATTAAATACCGTAGCTCAGTGTCCGAGATGCCGAGAGGCCTCGTACGTGATGATGGTAAGAGACCGGACGAAATGACTTTGATTTCGTAGAAGATGGGACGGACGAGACTTAGTATGGGACGCCACTTACGTTGATACTTTTTTAGAACTGTCACATCTTCCCCGAATACAGGTTATAGATAAGGCTGGCGCGGGTACTTTATTAGCAGAAGCCCTCACAAGGCGCAGCCATAAGTCCCTGGAGAGTAGGTAAATTTTTGAGCATTTTAGAGTTGAAACTTTAGGGTCGTGGAGATTGCAAGAAAAATAATAATTCAAAGAACTTTCATATCGTTTGGTCGACAATACACGTAAACAAAACCCTAGCCTCTATTTTTCACAAAGATTACAAGTATTGCCATACAGCGTGGCGATGGGGCCAGCGTTCTGGGAACTATTACCATTGATAGTGACAACAAGTGACCTTTTAGATTAGGTAGGTAATTTTGAATGTAGTACGTAGGTAAGTATGTATTATATTTGAACAATGATTTAGTTTTTATTGTAAGTATACAAATAAATTTGTCTTCTGTGCGAAAACGAAACAGAGAAGTACTGTTAGTGGCAATAAAAAATTAATATGATCATTGACATCGAATATACTCTTTTGTATAAGTTAAAATACTTACGTTACTGAATAAATAAAGTTAAATTATAATGTATCGTGTAGCTTCTATAGAGATAAAAGAAAAACTACTACATTCAGTTTTATGGAGTACCAATCATATTTTTCATCAGTCTACCCTGAGCGAAATATTTACTGCCAAAGCTGTTATTGCTGTGATTTTTTTATTATTCTTTTCTTCGAAACTTCTTTAATTTCAAGATACCGAACCTGGCAGCTGAAAATACTAATAAGCAACACAAAGTGCTTTAACTTTTCTACCTTATAAACTACCACAGATAAACGGCTGATTGCCTAAATTAAGTACAAAAACAAAAAATATATAACTATATCCCTAAAACACTTTAGTTTATATGTTAAGGAACGTAAGAAAACTACCTATCTACAAATTACAATTTGTAGATAGTTTTCTTACGTGAGTAAAAAGCCGTTAAAAAAACTATATCAAAGATCTGGGATAAACAACTATCTGTAGTGTTACCCTTGATCTCAGCCTTTGTAATCGGTCGGTTACATCCAATAAAGAGTATCGTGAAAGCATAACGACGTTTGCTAAGACCACCCATTACCCCAAATTGTTAGACGTTAGCTCTAATAGTGTTGCCTGCCTCGAAACTAAAATGCCTCTATTACGTGTGATTAACACTACAAATATATGGATCTAGATTCGCCTCACGGCTTCACTGGCGGAGATAATCCCACAGAAATCATATATATTTTTACTGCAAAAATGTACCATTTGTCATTTTCTAGCTTAAAAATTCCCTGCGAAAAATTCATTAATCCGGTATATTACTGCAACATAAACAAACGATTTATATTCTATACCATCAAATACACTTTCGTGATTTAAGTTATGTTAATGAAGACTACGCGTGTACTTGGTGGTGGATCTCCTTAGCACGAGTCCGTCTAGATAGCTAAACACCGCAGTATCAGGTATTCTGCCTCTAAGCAGTAGTGTATAAGCATTACTGTGTTCCGGTTTGAAGAGTAGGTACTGCAGCTAGCTAAACTAAAGGTCCCCGAGTCTGTAACTCACATAAAATTCCTAGCCCAAAGCGCATACGCAAATCGAGTTCTTGTATAACTCGTCGCGTTTTTAAATTTGTCATTCTTGTAGACTGTATCATTTCTCGTCACGCGTAATTAACTAGAATGCCGCCGTTGTAAAAGCGGAACATTATGTGCCCTTTTAGCACACGCTCGTAGCGTAAAAGCGACCAGAGGACCTGTTCGGGATTGACATGTCACGTAGACAGCTTATGTCAATCCCGTACTTTTTTAGCGTTCTCGCTTATGTAATGTTATTTTGATTAGGCCCTAAGAAGACGACCACGACAACGCGCCCGAGAACTTGGTGCCCAGCGCCCAAAACGAGGAATTTACTGGATAACACACTGGTTAAACTTTTGGGGTGGTGAAGCAGACGTAGAAGAAGGGTGCTTCTACGTCTGCTTCACCCCCTCAAAACCTGTGCAACCTCTCTCCAATAATGCCTTAAGTAAAAAATAAAGTGTTTTTCTTGTTTACAATAATGTAAAAGCATTTTAACGTATTTCGACATGATTTCTTTTCGGGAAATTCTTAACAAAGATATATTTTTATTGCTGTTATGGCATTAATGGGTGTTTGCGCTTATACTTTACAGTTTTACTATGATACCTTTTTTATGATACTATTTTCATTGCTGTATTATATAATAGTAATGAAAGGAATCTTAATGTTCGATCCCAGCAAGCAAAAGAGGGTGAAGGGTAGGTGAAATAGCTCCTCCAATTTTTGTATTTGCAACCGTCAATCGCGAGAAGTTCTGTCATTGCGGTCGAAATTGGGTTTACGTTACGTTTCTTAGTTGCGGATTGAAAGTTGGTAGTTTTTTTTATGTTTGCCCCTTCGGGCAGTCTAAAGCTTTAAAGCCATACCCTCGTCCTACGTGATACTATACCTTTCTAAGAAAAATAGACAAGGTAGAGTTTTCTTATACCTATGTCTGCTTGCAGTCCACGAATTTAAATTAAACCTATTTTCCCAGATCGATGTTTTTTTATGTATCTTATCGTAGACTATACGCTTATCGTATCGTAGACTGTACGACGTACGTGTATCTTACCCACAATATATTTTGATCTTTCAAGCGGATTAAACTAGATTTCAATACTATGTTTTTCAGTTTACTCAGAATAATAATTCTGTCATTTAGTTTGTAATTAATTACCTCACCTGCTCCCGGTATACACTACTTGATTCGACTTTTTCCTCCAACAAAAAAGAGTAGTATTTGAATTTGTAAATATTACTTCTTACAAAGACATAAAAATGACGTAGATAACTTCTAGAAATTATTGGCCTAAATAAGTAAGTTATTGAAACCAGCCGACTTGAGCTGTCAAAACTCAACACTAGTGCAATCAGTTCACTAATGTCGTGCAAAGAAATAAGATTGATAATAGCATACCACATCATTTGTGGCGTTCATACATACATTCATACATGTTTGTAAACACTGGAGTAGATAAACGGCTTTGACTTTATTAAGACAAATTGTCAAACAACAAAACTGTGCATTGTCATTAGATTTTATTTCAAAATGTATTACTATTATTGTGAGTGGATTAATTTGTGTTAACAGTTCGATGTTTAATTAATAACTTAATCGATACCTAACGTGCAACAATGCGTCTTGAAAATTATGCACATAAATTTGATGACACTCAAATTGATAGTAAGGACTAATATCATAATTAATTTTTAATGTTGACGATCTTATTAGTAGTTTTAATTTTGTACTTTTTTTAATAAGTACCTACTTATCGTTTATGTTTCCATATAGCCAAAAGCCTTGGGTATGAAGGTATCGTGGATTCCGACGTGTATTTTGGTGTAAATATTTTTGAAACCCCCTTCCGTCCCTGACGCGTAGCGGTTTTCAAAAACTTATGCCGCACCCATATCTAAATCGCCGTAGCTATGCTACGCTACTACGTGCTACGGAATCAGCTATTTTGCTACATGTGACGATGATGAAGCATCTACGAAATAAAGAGTACCATAAAAAGTTTTTTTTTTGGGATAGGTATGTATTGTGTTTTGGCAAAGGTTGTAGGACAAGAGTTGTTTGTTGTAATGTACAAAATATGTTCTTAAAAGGATGCTGACTAATTACAAGTAACCCTGAGCTGTTTTGGCGGGAACGCGGAAAGAGTCGTGTCGCCCCACTGTATTTTTTCCAAAACTAGTGCTTTTCCAGTGTTTATGTATAAAAATAGTGGTGTTTTATTCATAAAGTGCCGAAATACAAGCGCGAGTGTGGGAAAGTTATATAAACTAGATACGAAGGAAGAATTAACATAATCTTTAGTTCGCGAGGTACTAAACTTTTTCTTTTTTCTTCGCCAAAATAGTAAAATATTTTTGTATACGCTTCTCGGCATAAGTATAAGTGAGCCAGTTGTTAGTAACAATAAACAATAAACTTTAATTAACAGAAAAAAACAGAACTAATATAACAAGTAATTTTGTTGAACTTAATACATAAGTACCTGGATGACCGAGCTTTGCTCGGCTGAAAACACGGATAAAACGACGTTTTCTAAAAATGACACCTAGCTAGATTAATTTATCGCCCCCGAAACCTCCTGCATACTAAATTTCATGACAATCGCTCGAGCCGTTTCCGACATTCAGATTAAATTATGTATATACATATATACAAGAATTGCTCGTTTAAAGGTATGAGATAGATAGATAGATATGTATATCCACATTACGGCATGGTAGAAAAATTTAAATTCGATTACCGTTTGTAACGTTAACGTAACGCTTATACATTCTTTGACAGCTCAAAACGAAAGCGTGACATACAATATCGTTGCATTTTTAAATTTGACATTAACACTGAGATTTGACATTTAACATTATTATTCCACGCGAATTCCACCCACATTCCGCTGCGTTACATAAACGCTGCCGTTTTATATGGTCATAGAGACTAAGACCTCTGGTCTAAGATGGAACGTTGGGCTAACATGGCAAACGGCATAATTATGATATAGGTAGCCACAGTTTTAAGCTGACTCGATTTTTATTGTCTTATCCATAGCAAATTAGATAAATGAAATTCACTTAATGGTCACAGAAAGAATGTCATACCAATAAACCGCGATATAAAGCCGCAACATAAAATGAAAAGGTTATTTTTCCGACGCGGCGACACATTGGGTGTATCGTAATACAGAGCCATAAACTTCGATTCCTGTGTAATTTATAGATTTCCTTTATCTGATAGCTCAATTAATGACGGGTATTGGATGAAACGATTTATAAGTGTGCAAAACCTTTAAATTGAAACGTAAGGGACTGCTATGTTATATAATATCGAGTGTGTGGCTTACTGATTTACTTTAAATGTAAGGTAGTTTGACAGTCTAGGTCTTTGATCACAGCTCAGTGACGGTGTAGTCGAAAATAGTAAACGCAAAATCCTGGAATGGAAGCAAGAAAGAAAAATTGTGTCTTCATTATCTTCGCTATTACTAGATATGGTTGAAACGCTTTTAAATATTTAGTCATTTTAATTTAATTATATGTAACTTAAAAAATAAATAGAATTATATCTAACTTTTAAAGATGTAGTATAATTTTTAATGAAAAGGGTTAGAACCTCACCTAAACAAGAAATTTCATTAGGGACGGGTTAACTCGATCTTAAGAGCTTATACTGTCTTACGTTACACGAATTAATTTAATAGATCAATCGGTTTTGGAGTTAATTAACACGGTTTCACATTGCGTCGTACATTTGTGGTTAATATATTGACATTTCACAATGGCGAGTTTTGGTATCAAAAACCGTCAAGTTTTCGTATGGATCACTTTGGATCAGCGCCCCGGGGAGCACAGCGTGAACAGATATTACAATATCTGATACCGTAAACTTTTACTACTTACGTTTACTAATGTAAAGTGCGGTCGAAAACATGTTTTTGAAAATTATCATATTTTTTTTATTTAAAATTACTCTCCACAGACACTGGGGTCCGTGATCTTTGTCAACTTTGAATTAATTTTTTTTTCTTTTACAATATGGGAAGAGGAATGTTAGTCTAATTAATCTTAATCTAGGGTTTAATCTAGGGATAAAATACTAGATTGTGTGTATACCGCGAGCAGACCAGCGACCCGCAAGCAGCACCCGATCACGAGTATGACGCATGTGCCAGCCATCGCCCTCCTCAACCATATCTGAGGGAAGAGAGCGACCCGACACACGACGCCGCCGCAAGAAGGAGCCTTCGATGGTGAGCATGAATGCTCGAGGAATACACACAATCCTCATTATACATTTAATAATTACATGAACAATTACATTTAATAATTATATTTGAATTTAAATCGTCTTCCTCTCGGCCCAGGGCCTTCATCACCGCCTCGTTTCGGTCTTTAATAGCCATCTGCAGGTTGTACTCCTTGATGGTCTTCGGTGACGCAGCCGACGCTCGACGCACAAACCGACTGATAGCATCGTCTTCAATATCGTCGGCGTAGTAGACGAAGGTCCCGGTGTGCCGTGATACTGCAACGACTGCGTGCGACGCGCTCTCGTGAAGCTTCATCCTTGGCATGGTCTTTATGGCGATTACCGACTCGTACGTTAGCCCCTGAGCTTCATGAATGGTAAGAGTGCGCGATCCCGTGCCTCCCCCATAACCTTGGCTGATGAGGGCTTCCTTTTCTTCCTGCGTGTGCACTAAGAAAAGAGTGTTGGGGAGGGTGCTGGGTATTTGCGCTCCCCTGTACCATTTTGCTCAAGAGACTTAATACGGGTAGCTGAGGAATATATACCGGAGTATATTTCCCTCAGCGCATACGCAACATCCATTGGGTTCCTGTGTGTGCAAAGCAACTCCTGACTGATGTTTGTAACCAGGTTTGGGCGATGGTACCTCATTTCGAAGATGTTTTCTCTGTCGATATAAGGTAGCTGATTGACGTCTCCAATAAGGACAAGCTCGCTAGCACCAAACAGCCGTGCAACCATTACTAATTATCATATTAGACCCTCTGAATAAAATGTATATTTCGGACATAAAAGAGCAAATCAAAGCACTCAGTATATACAGTCATGACTGCCTATAGCTAGAACACGTAATTCTTACATTGATCGTTTACATAACTGAATTTAACTTTGATAGAACAATAAAGTGACACAAAGATTATGCAAATCAACTCACGGCTTCCTTTAATTACAGAACTTCCGTCGTGAAAATTAATCATGGTGTAATAATAATAAGTGTAAGTACCAAACCGCTTCTGCAGAATTTAACTATTAATTAACTTTACGCGGCTTTTTGGTTTATAAGATTTATGGAAATACCTGAACAAGATTAGCTTTTAACAATAAAGATTGGCGAAAGATATAGTAACTTGCAGTGGACTGATCGAGCAGCCAATAATTATGATTGCATGAGCATTAAAAACTTATTTTCTCGTTTAAAGTCTCACACACAGGATGGAGACATCAATTTCAGATACATGTAGGGTTGGGAAAAGTAATTATAAAAAAATATGAGCTAAAAAATCAGCTGTGCCGTATATTTTGTCAAGTACAAAACAAAAAAATGTACGGAATTACTTTCAATACATATTAATTATGTAGAAAACTATTCCACTAGCTATTTACTAGCGACGACACGTGGCAAAACAAAGTCCTGAGAATTTATTTATTTAATTTATAGGAATTCTAGCAGCTTTAATAGACTAACTAGATAAACTATTTACATTATACCAGAAAGCTATTTATTGTAGGTTTTCACGTATAGTGATAGATTAAAGTAAAGATGAACAATGGCAATAGATTAACACAATCTTTTCTTTTGCTACATGGCAATGAAGCTGACTTATGCATGATGCCGCGTATGAAGCAGTCAGCGCAGCTCATGGAGTTCTTCAATACGAGGGGCTGTTCTTATTATCACGCCTTTAGAAGAACCCAATGTTATTTATGCCTTTGTAGAAATACTGAGGAAGGAAAAAAATAAATTTAAAACGCTTTCGTATTGTTTTTTTCGTATTGTTATTCTATTCATTTAATTATCTGAACTAAGTTTGTTGAGTAAACATTTATTTTAACACTAAATAGTATATAACATAGAGTCGCATTTCGACTGTATTCACTTAGTTTTTCTAAGCTACATAACGGAAATTGATACGTGTTCCACTTCGTTTTGAGATTTCTCGAAAGGTTTATATGAATATGTCCATGAGAAGTTGAGCCGGATCATAAAACATAAGTATTTACGATATGGGCAAAGCCGTGAAAGTGCTGATCTTTTAAAATCTACAAATCAGTAGCAAAGAATATTACTATTGGCTGATTAAGAAAAACTGCACCAAAAGAAAAAAAAACGTGTGCTGTATAAGTTCTGTGTCTGTGGTTCTGTGTCTGTGGCATCGTAGGATGTCCCAATGGACTAAACTGATTTAATTTTTTCTTAGTTGGAAATGTGACTCGATCGATGGCGAAGGTCAAGAAAATGTGTTCAGCTGTTTGAAGATTATCAGTTCTTTTCTAGTAAATGAATGAATGCATCTTCCATTGGCTTCTAATGTCATCATCATCATCAAGTGCCATCTTTCATACTGAAATTTCGAGGTCAGTAGGCAAAATTTCTTGCGATCCCAAGTTGCGAATTTTAGATTTTGATACCTCAGTCCAGTCCACTCCTTGATGTCGTCTAGCTACTTCCGTCTGGGACTTCCTGAGTTTCGCTCCCCTGGAATTTTACTTTCGAGGATTAACGTTGGAAAGTCATACAGGGATCCTCTTTGTAAGTGCCCGAAGAAGGCGACCTTCCGTCTCATGACTTTGAACATTAACTCTCATTTGCGGTTAACCATTTCTTGAACCTTGGCCTTTGGCTTCTAATTATTATTATTATTATTATTAAGCCTTTTATTTCCTGACATTTACATTTAAACATACATTACAACACTTATTTATACATAGTAAATATCAGGAACCCCTCTCAGGTGAAGACCTCCCCCAAGGTTTGCCATCTTTCTCTGTCCTGAGCTATTTGCATCCATTGTGGACCTGCAATATTTTTTATTTCCTCCTCCCATCTTGTGTAAGGTCTTCCTTTGCGGCGCTTGCCTGGTGGACCTCTCCATTTGGTTACAATTTTTGTCCATCTATGATCGGTGAGGCGCGCTACGTGACCCGCCCACTTCCACTTCAGTCCTAGTGCATGGCTTAGAGCATCAATTGTTTTCGTCTTCTCCCTTATTTTTGTGTGTCTTATTTTTTGTTGCTTCTTAATGTTTAACATACTGCGCTCCATTCCTCTTTGACATGCAATTATTTTATTTTTCATTTTGTTTGTAAATTTCCATGTTTGACAAGCATATGTCAGACACGGGATAAGGCAAGAGTCCATTACTTTTTTTTTGAGCGATAGAGGCATATCACTTTTAAATATTTCTTTGCAGCTCCAATATTTATTCCATGTATTTTTTATTCTTCTCTCTATTTCTAGTTCATTGCTTTTTTTACTGAATCCAATTTGTTTACCCAAATAAATATACTGTTCAACATATTCTAACACATGATTTCCGACTGTTATGTTTGACCTAATGTGGTTAGTCATGGCTTTCGTTTTTGTGTTATTCATTTGTAAACCTACTTGCATGCTAGCCTCTTGTAGAGTTCCGATCATATATTGTAGTTGGCTGCTCGTTTCCGATAGTAATACTATGTCATCTGCAAATCTTAAGTGGTTTAAATATTTGCCTTGAATGTACAACCCTCGTTTTTTCCAATCTAGATTGCTTATGATGGACTCTAAAACTGCAATAAAAATCTTTGGTGACAATGGGTCTCCTTGTCTCACGCCTCTACTCACTGGAAAGCTTGGACCAATAGTTTCTAGCTTTACTCTACTAGTGCTCTTTTGATAAATGTGTTTTAGTACTTCTATGTATATAAACTCAACATTTTGAGATTTTAAAGTTTCCCATATACTTTCATGTGAGACAGTGTCGAAGGCTTTTTGGTAGTCAATGAATGCAATGTAGAGATGTCTGTGCTGCTCTTGGTATTTTTCCATTATCAATTCCAAAGTATGTATTTGGTCGACGGTAGAGAAAGTCTTCCTAAAACCAGCTTGTTCGATGGGTTGGTGTTGTTCTAGAGTAGAGCTTATTCGTTGGTTTATTATCGTAGAGAATATTTTATAAATGGTTGGCAGTAGACTAATGGGCCTATAATTACTGATATCTTTAGGATCTCCTTTCTTGTAGAGCAAGATAATATTGGATTCAGACCATTGTGACGGTGTATCAGTAGTTTCTAGAATCATATTAAATAATTTTGCTAGTGGTGAAGCAATTAGAACACTCGCTACTTTTATGGCCTCATTCGTAATATTGTCTTGGCCTGGGCACTTGTCCGATTTTAGTTTGTTTATTGTTTTCATAACTTCTGCACCGAGTATTGGTTCTATAGAGTATTGTGATCTCTCAAAGTCAACGGATTCATTTTGAGCTAGACTGACTTTGTTGTGAGTACTTGATGCGCTATATAGGTTTTTGTAGTAGTCAGTTGCAATGTTTATGATGTCTCTGCGGTTATATGAAGCTTTCCCAGATTCTTTTAGACTTTCTATCCATGACTTATTTGTTTGCAGCTCTTTATATCCTTTTTTAAGACTTCCTTTTTCTTCTAGATGTTTTTTAATGACATCAGTTCTGTGCTTCTTGTAGTCCTTTTTTATACATTTACTTGATAATTTGTATAGAGCTTTGAGTTCATTTTTCATGGAGCGGGTTTTGTTTTTAATTTTTTGAAGTTTTTGTCTTCTACTTAAAAGTATTTTTGTGCGCTCCGTTAGAATGCTGCGGTCTTTGGTGATATGTTTGGGTTTATGTGCGTCTTGTAAACTTTTTGTTATAGAGTTTATTAGTGTATCATAGTATACTTGTACTGTCTCTTTGAAATTTAAATTTAAATCCGGGTTGGGTAGAGATAAACTGATTTTGAGGCTATCTCTATACATTTGTATTGCTTCTTCGTCTTTAAATATGCTACTTGGCTTATTTGCATAGTTTGCTCTGCATTTTAGTGGTTTTGCAAGTGAAAATTTGACTCGAATTGGCCTATGGTCCGATGGATAATTTATATTGAGTGTCTCTATATTTTGAAACAATTGTGGGTGGTTTGATAGTATATAATCTATCTCATTTTTAGATTGACCATTTGGAGAGCACCATGTCCATCTTCTTTTGGGTTTTTTCTTGTAAAATGTGTTTATAATTGCTAGTTTATTTTCCATTGCAAATTCAATAATTGGCTTCTAATATGCAGTATCTAATTATATCCGCTTCAGAGGATTAAAAAAAATTATACTTGTCAAAGGAACGTGTAAATCGCTTTGCAAATATCAAAATAATCATCAGAAATATGTGAGAACGTTATTTGATAAAAGCATTTTCTCATTCCTTACAAAGCTCTAAAAATAGAGAAGAAAAAAATGAAGGAACGTAAAAAATTTTACTTGTGCAAAATTATTACGACACATTAAGGGCAAAACATGTCTGCAAATTTCAATGTATCGTTTTCCTTCGCGTGTTTTTATTTTGATAAATTCTGCAATTGTTTGATCTATTTCAGTTCCATTCAGGTATAAAAATTAAATAGTTAAATGAACTTACCTTAAGTGATGTTCGACCATAATTATACGAGATGTTACATGCGGAATATAATGTAGTTTCACTTCTCAATGGTTTAATATAGTTGCTTAACTTTTTTTTTTTTGTTTGTATGACAGAATTTAGCTGTGATTTACTTTGTGGGTGGGACCGTATTTGATTTTTCATCAAAAAGGTACTAGAAATTATCGAAATACACACTGACAAAATCTCAACAAAGAGCAAAATCTGCAATTTGAGGGCGATCGCGTTCGCCCTCAAATTGAAAATTTACTACCAAGCACCAAACGGTGTGTCTCGGCAGTTTTACTAAGAGCCAGTTCCCATTCCAGGCTACGTGTGTTCACCATTTTTAGCCACATCGTCACTTAACGTCTGATAAGCTGTGGTCGAACACTCTGTCTGTCAAACATTAAAAAAAAAAATTATAGCATTATGCCAATTATGTGTTGCAACATTAACTTTTTATAAACTCACATTTAGATATTTTGTGTCACGAGTAGGTGACACAACTAATCACGAAGGTAAACGGCTCGTAAAATTATATTTTTGCTACATATTAAGTAGGTACTTATTTGACATAAACCAAATTAAATTGTAATATTCAACTCGAAAGCATTATTATTACAAAATTGAAGGTTTCTAATGCAAATCCAAGCGATAGGAGGAACGTATTACACGTATCGTACGTAGTACATACCTGTGTGTTTCAATTTTAAAAATAAAAAACTTTACAAGTTTTAAGTGAAGTATATACAATATATAGTGTGTTTAAAAAATCATACAAAGTACCACAAGGACTATATAGTACTCAGTAGGATATTGTTTATCTAGCAATCTGTTATGTGTAGGTACTTGTCTTCACTTTCCCAAATATAGTTTCCAAAATAGTTCCATAACTTAAATCCAAATATCATTAACGTTATCCTAGCTTGGTTTATTTATTTTCACGTACAAGTTCAATGCTATTTTTGAAGTAACAGGTATTTTTTTCGAGTCCGAAAAAACATATAATTGTTTGTATAGATGACAGGCCGTGTTTGCCGTGGTGGTGCCGGCGTAGGAATAGTACCCCACCCTCTGTACCCGTGGTTACCGTAAGAGTCGGCTAAGGGATGTAATCCGGAAGATGGGTAGCAGCGTCTTCCTTGAACAATCACATCTAACTGTGCTCGCCAACCCGCCTGCCAAGCATGACGAGTATTGGCAAAACCCTCCAGGCTAGGAGGAGGCCTATGTCCAGCAGTGGACGTCTTATGGCTGAGGATGTGTGATGATGATGTGAGATGACAGGCTAGATGACCACAACTCATCTGATTTTAATTGACGGTGTTATCGAATTTGGTATGGAAACAGGCTTTTAAATGAGCCTACCGGAATACATCATTAGATGTTTGGTGGCAGATTTTTTACTTGAAACGGTACTCGGCTGGTAGCTAGCCAGCTGAATACCGAGATTTCCTCTTAGATGTTTACCTTTACCTTCAAGCTTTTTGTTGGGATTTTAACCAATCACTGATCAATCATTGGTAAAATAGATGGAAGTCCTCGAATAGGTACTGTTACCGCGCAGCTTGATTCCACGTAAACTTTTTTCAAGACCAAATATTCCATTTCATTTCCAGAAATTTAAACGTCTTTCTATTTAAATTTTTGTAATTCGTTCTACAGTTCATCCATAAAAAAATAATTGACATCGACATCTTGAAACTCGATAATAGATAAATTGCCACTTTCATTTATACTAACTTTATTACATATTGATTTATGATTCAAAAGCCACTGAAATACTGAAAAATATAAAGATTAATTAACTTACTTGCAAGTCTTGACGCAAGTAGAACACTTAACACTATCATAATCATATTGTTCTTTAACATCACTTGAAAAAACATTTTAAAAGTTAACTTGTTAGAGCACTTTCTTATTTTCAAAGAGAAATTACAAATTTAATTTGTATTTATTTCTGATCTCAATAAAAGCAATCAATAGCTGTAATTAAAATTTATTGTTCTCAAATGAAGGAAAACTTAACTGTTCCCGATATTTTAATTCAAGAGGTATCGAAGATCGAGTTACGCGTGTCGTTCCTTCGAAAGGGCGTGCTACACTGAATTTGGCAAGAATATTCTCGGATTTTCAGACTCAGTGGATTTGTGCAATGAGAGGAAGCGTGCCAAAGTAGACTGTTACTATATCTACTAACTCTGTATTTTTTGTGCGAAGCTTAATCTTTGTTTTGACGTTATTTAACGGCTCTTAATAGTTTGTAATTGAGTTTAGAGCATCTTTTGGCGTCGTTACCTCGAGCGTGTATGTCATGACAAGCAATAGGACTTAGAATACTAATGAAACTGAAGCTATGGTTTCCTTATTTAAATTCAAATCTTAAAACCGACATATTTTCCTCAATTCAACAGAAACTACAGGTATGCTCAGATTGCTCAGGGGTGCATTTATAATTTTATTGCTCGTTATACTCATAATTTTGTGAAAATATAGGATTATTGCCACAGGATTATGATGATTATAAGGGTTATTCATGTTGGACAACTTTTAATACGGGCGCAACTTCAAAAAGATCATCTGTTCCATGGAAAAAGTTCATTGACCTATAAAGCAGCTGAAATTTATTTGCGATTTCGGAGTTGTGCTCATATTAAATGTTGTTCAGTGTGATGGATTACTATGACTGCTTACGTGATTTTGTTATCGCTCATAGTAGTAGGGGAGCCCACGATGCTAAATAGGGATTTACTCGAGCAACATAGAGAACTATTGGGTTGCAAAGCTTAGATAATAAAAAGAAAAAAATGTTACATAATGTATATCTTTTCATCGGTGGGGGGAGCGGCTATAGATTTTCAAAAATGAAAAAAAAAAATGTTGCATGGACATATTCAAACGCGTCAGATATTGATAGCATCCATGTCCTACGTATGTTTAATAATGTACGTATGTTAATCTGATCGTTTGCATGAAGGGGTGGTCGTACGTAAGGGTTGAAAATGAAAAAAAATAACCGAGCGTGTCAGATTTTCTGAGGGGATGATACGTGAACCTAAAAAAAACTCATTCAATAATCTGACGATTTGGATGTGACGCAAACTCACAGCCAATATTAGAACG
The DNA here is from genome assembly GCA_950106695.1 of Biston stratarius. Lineage (NCBI taxonomy): Eukaryota > Metazoa > Arthropoda > Insecta > Lepidoptera > Geometridae > Biston > Biston stratarius. The sequence goes on along the minus strand of OX467106.1, from coordinate 35,400,666 downwards.
TGCAAAAAAATTCGCCATTTTGAAATACTCAAGCGCGTCTGATTAAGATATTATATGGTTTATCTTTATGTCCTAGACGTGCTGTCTCACAATCTGACGATTATCTGGAGGGATTCGCCTAATCTGACAATTAAAAAAAAATGATTTTTTAAGTCATTGAACTTAATTAATCGGATAACTCAGAAAAATCCCTTAGGAAATCCCGAAATCGCCGCTTGGGCTCCCCTACTAGCCTCTAGTACAAAGTACGTAATACGAAAAACAGTTAAAAAATTTATTAAAACCATTGAAGTAACAAAAAAAACAACAAAAAAAACTGGATAAAAAAAACTGGAATCTTATAAAAAAATAATTAAAATGAAGTTTGATTTTATAAAACGTATTCCACTTAAAAGCATAATTAGGAATATGTTAAGCAACATATTATGTCTCTGGAGATCGGTTACTTTGAGATTATAATTAGGTTTAGTTATAATTAGATTTTATAAATTGAAAAATCTCTCAGACTTACATGTTTTCCTTACAAAGTACTTACGATAATAATTTCCAAATTTATTCATTCTTAAAGTTTCTGATTACATTACAAACATAACAACTTTGAGCTTTGAAAATTAATTCTCATATTATTTATTAATGCTCTGTACAAACTTCGACTTCACGTCACTATACACTGATTATATTAACATCTTCATTTACTCCGGAGTTCTGCCTATTATAAACTTACACGTAAAACAAATTTCGGAAAGTCACAACGGAAACCCTTCGTCTTTATTGTCTGTGTAAATACTAACCAATATATTCTTAGACGTTGCGTCGTTTTGTTCTTACAATCTTTTTTTTTTTAAATTAAACGTTTCCAATAGATAGAAACATTCTTGATTAACTCTCTATAGAGTTACTGGAAACGGTAGTGCTGACTGGAAAGGAGGGTAATGTATTATCATTATAAGCTTTTACTACGGGACCGACGCGAGTAACAAAACATAGTCCAGACCATCGCTACTTTGATGCTCCTTACTTAGAGACATTCGATGGTCAGTTACAATGTAAGGACCCTAAAATATTACGTACTTTTTTTAAGCAAAGGGCTTATTAATACTAAATTACTTTTTTTGGTACTCGTTTAGGTACATAATAAAAATAACTCCTTTGCAAACTTTCACGTTGATACTCAGATTAACGTTATAAATCGGTACACTAATAGTGTGATTTATCCTAAAGTTACCTAGATGGCTTTTTAGGGATAAAACCATCACATCGTGATCAAATTGTTAAACTTTATTTTCTTCGTGTACCTACTTTATCATCATTAGCCTTTTGTAGTCCACTGCGGGATATAGGCCTCTCCCAAGACACGCCACTTAGCCTGATCTTCGGGTTTTCGCTTCCCTCCACCGCCAGCTGGCCTACGTACATCGTCACTCTATCGAGTCTCAGGGCGTCCTACGCTACGATGGCCAATTCGCGGCCTCCACTCTAAAACAAGCCTACCTCTACCTACCTACTTTTTATAGATGTATCTAGAATCAAGTAGGTATAAAGAAATAATGAGAGCTATTTAAACTGTCTCAAGTTAAGCATTCACGGTTATTTTACACGTCCACTACACGAAATGAAAGTTTTATCGCTATAAAGCTTGGCAGCATGTTGTGAACTTACCTACTGCAAAACTTATTTCATATCTTGAACAAAAGCTGTTTTCAGTCTTTAATATAACACGTTGAACAGTAAAATTGCTAATGATGCACAAGACTTTGTTAATATTTCATTTCATAATTGGTGTAAACAATAAAGAGATCTATCTTATTTTTATTTTACTTATGCGGGATTTCTCACGTCTAATTATATAATGCATTGCGAAGCAATACGAGGCCGCTCGAGCGCTGTACTCAGCTTTGTCTCCATGATGAAGGCCACCGGATGTGGTCGGAACTATAGTCGGAGTATCCGGTACAATTAAACGTGAGTAATCCAACATAAATCAAAGAAAAATGTGTCAATCTTATCTCTTACTTAATTATTTGTCCTCAGCGGGAATCCAACCTACGCCCTACAGCTCACGACTACAACGCGCACAGCGACTACCAAATGAACTAAAGTAAATCGGTCAACTTTTTGTAATTAAAAAAAAAAAGTTTTTTTAATACAAAAATACAAAAACCTACACTGTGAAAAAAGAATATGTAGGTGCACAAAAATATTCAAATTAAGTCTATTTCTTCTCTTGGAAATCGGTAAAAACACCAGTTTGATCGAGCTTTCTTGCTTAACCTGTTTAGGGTAGTTAGTTTTTTTCCAATCCAACGGAGATAACCAAAACAAAATAAGGTAGTTTAATTTTTGTTCAGATATCATTTCTCTAACGCTGGCTTTATCACGTAGCACAATGGCTCTAAATTATTCCGGGGACGAATTCACACTCCGCTGCGTCGCTCCACTTCGCGTCGGGACAGAAATTGTCCCGTACAATATTTAGGATGCGGCCAAAAATACGCCAAAAATGTCACCGACGCCAGCAGCGATATTCAAAACCGACACTGCCCAAATGATCTTTCTTCGAATTTCACTTTGGTTCTCATTAGCGTTGTTATCTCATCGACTTTGTTAGCATAATAGGTAGACTGCTCTCTTAATGTTATTATGACGGAACTCAAACCAATTCTGAAGTCTCTGAAACCATCTTCCCGCAGTAATGAGATTGTCTTTATTGATTTACTAAATGTAATGCCAGTCCGCCAGTACCTAGTAGAGTTCAGGTAAAAATTCTTATCAGGTACCTATAAGTAGCTTCACGTTAATCAAATTTTTGTTTCAATTTCATAATAGATATATCTATAAAAGTCAACTTACATGAATATAGAAATCACGTATTTTTAAGTAAAAAAATTAAATGATTTTGCCGCTACTTTTAGCTTGAGCTCATAAGGTTTTACTTATACGTTATGTTTATGTTATTTTCTAGTATACAGTATGTACAGAAAAACGTATCCAGCTCCCAAAAAAAAAATGAAAGAATGTAAAGAAATTACATTTAGTCCAGAAAAAATAGACATTCGAGCTTGCATTGATCCCAACAAGCTGGATTTTTGAACTGGTCTTGAATACCTCATTACTAATGATATGTCAAAAGTTCCCATCAATCCTGCTTGTGCGTTTTTTTTTATTCGAGGTTAAAGGTCACTAATTTTTCTTTTTTACGTATATATCTGAAACTATGAGAGCTAACGTAACAATGAATCTGACAAAGTTTGTAGATGTATTCAAGACCTGTGCAAAAATCCAACTTGTTGGGAATTAATTTACTGATTTTTTTAACGTCATTTCCATTCTTATCTTTCAGTTATCATTCCTCATTTTTTTTTCTCTTTCTTCTTGGCATCGCACTCTGTGCATTCTGCCAGTTTCAATGTTTCTATATTTTGTGAGTAGTCTTAATTATTCAGCTTCTTTATCATCTATAGTTACAGTCAAAGTCTAGTCTTGATCAAGTCCAATCGGTCCCAGTCAAATCAAGTCATGCCTTAGTAAAGTAGTGGCGACTTTATTATAAGCATCTGGGTAGAGTTTTGGAAGCAACACGAAAAGTCATGTTTAACCACATTATATCATTCTCCCACACTCGCGGTTGTAATTCGGCACATTGTAAATAAAACACTACTATTTTTATGCATAAAAACTCGAAAAAACACCAGTTTTAGAAAAAAATACAATGAGGCGCCAAACCTCATCATTCCTCATTACCGTTGTGCCACGAAATTTAATTGCCATGTTCAATATAATTATACAAAATTAAAAATTAAAAAAAAAACCTATGTCAAACATGATTTATTTTAAGTAGGTAATTTAATTTTATTTCACTTACGCATTCGTTAGCTAATAAATCATCTCAGTTATGTTGTCATCAACACTTACCTTACTATCCACGATGGACACCCATTGGATTATCATAGATATTGCATCATGAACCGATAATCTCGTTTCATCCTTCCCTTCTTCAGGTAGATAACGTTTTTGCCTTCCCTCAATGGCAAAAACCACAAATTGCTACGCTATGTTACTACTATAGTTTTTTCTACTTACTAATATTAATACTTAATAATTACTATAGTTATTTCGTAGCGATGATGGTTCAGTGGTTAGCGCGGTAGGTTCGCATGCCGAAGGGCGTTGGTTCATAGCCTAACAATGAGTTTGAGCTGCCGGTGAAGGAAACCATCGCGAGGAAACCATAGCGTGGTGGTAGGGTACTTTCTAGTACTCGGCTGGCTAGCTACCACCCTCAAGTTGAAAATCTGCCGCCAAGCATCTGACGGTGTGTTCCGGCATCCTCACTTGAGAGCCAGTTCCATTTCAGGCTAAGTGTGCTTTACCATCTTCGACCACACCGTCACTTAACATCAGGTGAGCTGTGGTCAACACCTAGCCAGTCAGCAATAAAATAAAAAAAACTATTATTTGAGAGGCTAGCATATCGATTAACAAGACTTTTTTTACGTATCACGTATACAATAGATACATTTATGGAAAGCGAGACAGTGTCTTTAACGGACATTTTTGACACTGCTGTTTGTGAAATTCTCAACTAATTAATGAGCAAAAGCCCCTGCCCATTAGGCTTACCGTGGAAACGGACTTGGTTTTGACGCATTTTCGGTTTACTTAGGTATAAGGAATGCAAGGCGCGAAGGATTTCGAGGTCGCGCACGCGTAGCCGCACTCTTGCTACTCTCCTCGAAAAAGGTTACTGAATATGATCTAAACTATAGTAAGAGTAAGTAAGCTAACCAAACCAGAATAATCCCGAATAAGTAAAACGAAAATGTTTATTATGTACGATTTACAAAAAATAAAATCTGCCATCATAGGTAAATAGCCTAAAACGTTTAATAAGATTATGATTGCGACGTCCTCATCAATAAGTAGACAGAAATTAATAGACAGTGGAACTAAAACTGGACGTTTGCAAATCCATTATATTACACTGGTCAACAAAATTGAAACTTTTTTTTTTTTTTTGTTACATGAAAACTTATATCAAATTTTGAATCTACTAGGGCCACCGAACAATACTGTATCAATGAAAAAAAAAATTCACACGTCAGGTTTTCTTGTGACATCAAAACATATATTTTCGTAAAAAGTACAAAAATCAACTAACACTTAGAAAAATTATTCTTAGAATCCCGAAAAAAAGTGACAGGAGGCGGTTTGGTTCGGTTGTGTTTTTTCATTTGGAAAATATCTCTGTTTGTAGTCGTGTAGTTTTTGTGTATATTTCTCATGTAATATAGTTTTTGTGGTAAAAAGTTTTGTGTTATAATTGTAGAAATTGGATACTTTAATTGGTAAGTTGATTCATTTTTAGTTTGGCTGATTTTCATTTGTTTTTTTTTTTTCTCTAGAAAAGTTTACGTCAATTCTGGGGCTGGATGGACGTAGATAAAGGGGGTGGTTGGCCCCCTGATAACCCTAACCAGTCTCTTTCCTCCCAAGTGGATTGTCATGCGCCTTCTCCGGTAGAATTTGTGTCCATTGCATCTGATTCTTCGTCGGATGTTGTGGTTCCTCTTCCCCATTACAAGGACAATGGCTCAATCGAGTCCATCAAACGTAAAAGACACTCTAAAAAACATATTAAAAAACCCAAGGATATTGCAGAGTCCCAAGATTCGATTTTACCTCTTGGGCAATCTTCTGTTCCACCTTCCATGCGCCCAGGTTTTTCTCAAACTGTTCAGGGTTCACAGTTAACCGATTCTCTTGCATCTCCGTCAGCTTCTGTATCTAAAACTCCAAGTTTGCCTGCTTATATCCCTTCTGGGAGACAGATTTATAAGGAGACGGATAAGGGTCCGTTTTCTGTCCACGTACAGAAAGTTACCGAATCTGTATCATCTTTTTTACACCCCGTAAATTTTGGCCGGTTTTTAAGTTGCAATAACTTTTCTAACATTATAAACGGTAGTGTTCAAAAGATTGGTCGTAATAGAGTGTCATTATCTTTCTCAGACGCGAGCTCTGCAAATGCCTTTGTGATAAATGATGTTCTTAAGAATAACGGTTACAGAGCATTTATTCCATCATTTAGTACTACTCGCCTTGGTTTAGTTAAGGGTATCCCAATGGAATGGTCAGAGGAGGAAATTTTGGAAACCATTTCTGTTCCTATTGAGGGCTGCCCTGTTATTAAAGTTCGTCGATTGAACTACAAAGTTTTCATTGATAATGCTCCAGTTTATAAGCCATCGCAGTCATGCGTTTTAACGTTTGATGGTCAAACTCTCCCTCCAAGGGTATTTTTATGCTATAACTCACTTCCAGTTGAACGATACTATTATCCTACTATGCAGTGCTTTAACTGTTGCCGTTTCGGCCACACAAAAGTCAGCTGCAGATCTAAACCTCGTTGTTTTAAGTGTGGGGAGGCCCACTCTGGGGATCTATGCGATGTTGAGGAGGGATCTTCTTCTTGTTTGTTATGTTCAGGGCCCCACTTCTCTACCAATAAAAGTTGCCCTGAATTTAATAGACAAAAACAAATTAAAATTACAATGGCAGACCGAAATGTGTCATATGCTGAAGCCTCAAAATTTCACTCTCCCATTAAAGGTAAGAGTTATAGTGATGTAGCTAAATCTAATTTTGTTCCTGTTCATACTCCTGCTAAATCGCCCTCAGCCTCTTATAAAAAAACTGTATTTTTAAAACCGAGACCCCCTCCCCTTCACAGACAGGGTTATGATCATGTTGCCCATTCTGCATTAATCAGGGATCCCCCAAGTTCCAGTGGAAATGGGGTTGTATCTGACAACAATAGTGATATTGACTCTGTATACTCCAGCAATATTTTAGAGCTCATTCGGGCTTTAACTAAGCTGCTTCATGATTCATCTGTACCGTCCAACGTTGCCCAAATTTTGTCTTCCTCTTCTTCTAAGTATGTTCTTGATGGCTCCCTCTCTGGGGCTGCAATGGAACTGTCAAAGTCTTTCAAGTAAGAAAACTGATCTTTTATATTTAATTTCTAAATTTAAACCTACTCTTATTGCCATTTCTGAAACATGGCTTCGGCCTAATTCCTTTTTTAAGGTTCCTGGCTATCTTTGTTTCAGAGATGACAAAGCGGACGGGTATGGTGGTGCCGCTATACTTGTCTGTAATTCTGTAAATACTTGTCTTGTTCATTTTCCATCTTCTGTCTTATCTAGTAACTTCTCGATTGTTGCTGTTAAGTTTAAAAACATTACTTTTATTTCATTGTATATTCCTAGACCTTCTTTTGATATATTTCATAAAATTCTCAATGCCTTATCGCTCATTAAAGGTCCTTTTATTATTATGGGTGATTTTAATATCCATCACCCTGTTTGGGGTTGTGAGGCCTCAGACTCTTTGGCTAATCTTGTGTTTAATATCATGGATAATAAGGGTTTGTGTTTACTCAACACTGGTTCTCCTACTCGTCGTACAAAACCGTCTGAACGAATTAGTGCCGTCGACCTTACTTTAGTGTCAGCCAGTTTAGCTCCTTCAATGTCATGGAAAACTTTATCTTCTTGTTTTGGTAGTGATCATTATCCAATCCTTATTGGCCTGCCTTTTTCTAAAGTTGAGCCTACTCCATTCAAACCTTTGTTACAGTATAATCTTAACAGTAAGTCTCGCTCTGATGAATGGTCTAAGTATTCTTTGTATTTAGAAGAATCTGCCTCTACTCTTCCTGCTATTTATCTCCATTCTTTGAGTCATTGTCTTGAATCTCTTATAAATTGTATTCATTCGGCTGCAAAACACTCATTTCCCATTAAAGTTCATGACGTAAAAAGGCACAGGTCTCCCCCGTGGTGGGATCAAGAGTGCACGATTGCAGTTTCCAAAAGAAAAGATGCTGAAATTAAATACTGTAAAAGCATGACAGTCGAAAATTATGATCATTTGATAAAAGTTTTGGCTGATACTAAACAAATTCTCCAGTTAAAAAAGTCAGAGGGGTGGAAAAATTTCTGCTCAACTATTTCCCCTAATGTTCATTCTACCTTTGTATGGAAATCAATCCGGCTATATCGTGGTTCGTTCAGGGAAACTTCTCCTCCATTCCCTAGTTGCGAGATTTGGTATGAAAAATTTATGGATAGATTAGCTCCCTCATTTGTTCCCAATTTTAGTAATTTTTTGTTTTGTAGTTCTTCGGTTCATGATGATAGCTTTACTCCTTTTTCTATGCAGGAATTGCGCATTGTTTTATCTTCTCTTAAAGACTCTTCCCCTGGGCCAGATGGGATTCCTTACTCTTTTTTTGTAAATGCTGGTGACAATATATTAAGTTATTGTCTTAAAATGATAAATCAAATGTTGGATTTAGGATATGTCCCAACTTCACTGAAATCTCAAATTATTATTCCAGTGTTGAAGCCTGGTAAAGACCCTGAAGAAGCCATTAATTACCGTCTAATTGCCATGTCTTCAGTCTTAACGAAGATTGTGGAACACCTGATTAAAAATCGTCTTGAGTGGTTCATTGAGAGTAGGAATATCCTTCCGAACTCTCAGTATGGTTTTCGAAAAGGTAGGGGGACTTTAGATAGTTTGTCAATTCTTGTTACTGATATCAGACTATCTTTTTCTAGGAATGAGTCCCTTGTTGCTGCCTTTGTGGATATATGCTCCGCTTATGACAATGTTGATCTTTCAATTCTTAAAAACAAAATGGAAAGTGTGTCTATTCCTAGAAAGATTATTAATTTTATACTTCTTTTATTTTTGGATCGTTCTGCTCATCTTAGGATTGGGGATGAAATTAAAGCTTCTAGAATTTTAAATAAAGGTCTTCCTCAAGGCTCTGTGTTGAGTCCTCTTCTCTTTAACCTTTACACTTATGATCTAGTTGGCTCTGTTTTACCTTACTGTCGTATTTTGCAATATGCTGATGATTTGGTTTTGTATATTGCTGATCGTAGCATATCAAGTTCAGCTCTTAAATTGTCTGAAGCTCTTGTTTCATTGAATACTTGGCTATTCAATAATGGTCTAGATATAGCTCCTCAAAAAAGTTCGGTTGTTTTATTTACAAGAAAACGATTGAAACCAAGACTTGATATATTTGTTGGCGGCGCTAGGATTCCTGTGGTAAATGAAATTAAATTTTTGGGTCTTGTTTTGGACAGTAAGCTTAACTTTTCATCCCATATAAAACATATTTCAGTTAAATGTGAAAAAAATCTTAATATTTTGAGATGTTTGGCTGGTGTCTGGTGGGGTGCTCACCCTTTTTACTTGAGGTTAATTTATAATGCTATTATTCGTAGTGTTATGGATTATGCTTCCTTTTTATATGAACCAGCTTGTAAAAAGGTGCTCAATTCTCTGGATTTAATTCAGGCAAGAGCTTTACGTATTATATTAGGAGCAATGAAGTCAACTCCTAAAAATGCAATGCAGGTGGAAGGCGCTGAGCCTCCTTTGGATTTGAGGCGGCAATATTTATCGGATATGTTCCTGTTTCGTTTGTTTCAGTTTTCTTCTCACCCCCTTTTCCCTAAGCTGCAGCTTTTACGCAATTATATGTCTCTGGCTTATTGGAATTGCAAAAAACCTCCTTGTTTGGTTGTGAGCTATATTAAAATTATGAGTCTGAAGTTCCCAACCCATAGAACCCTTAAAATTGCTTTATTTGATTTTGACTATGATTCTATATTATTTGAACCCATTTTACATCTGAATTTGGGTATATTGAAAGGAGATCCCTTTGCCAATAAACACTTTATTAGAATTAAAGATAGCATTTGGCCTGACTGGCATTACATTTTCACAGATGCTTCTAAACTATATCAAGGTGGTTGCGTTGGTGTTGGGTTATTTCACCAAAATTATGAAATAGTTCAAAAGATTAAGTGTCCTCCTGAAACTTCCGTCTTTGTTGGTGAATGCAGGGGAATTATGGAGGCCATCAATTATGTTTTACTATTTAAACTGAATAAATGTGTTATTTTCTCTGACTCCTTGAGTGCTCTTCAAGCATTCCAGAGTAACCCTTTCAAAAATGGTGCTAGAAACTGGATCATTTTTCATTGTAAAAAGCTTCTGCTGAGATGCTTACTCTTTAGGTTATTCTGTTCACATGGCTTGGATTCCTGGTCATAGCAATATTCCTGGTAATGAAAGGGCTGATGTAATTGCAAGGGAGGCGGTTGTCTGTGGCGATAAGGTCCCTTTTAAAAACTATCCTCAGGATCTTTTATTGCTTCCAACTCACTATTTAAAACGTGGGTGGATGAAACGCTGGTCGGTAAGTAGTAAGCGTACAGGTCTTAATTTCTTTAAATATCAACCCGAAATTCTATTGAAACCTTGGTTCTCCAAATTTAAATTCAGCAGAATGGTCATATCTGCAATATCGAGAATGAGATTTGGCCATTGTTCTTGTAATTCTCATCTTAAAAAAATCAAAATAAAGGATTCTTCATTATGTGAATGCGGTTTAGATGAAGAAGACCTTAATCATATTTTCTTTTCTTGTCCTAAGTTTGATCATAGTGTAATATATTCATCTTTACTGTATTATAAATTTCCATTACCTGTTCATATAGATAATATACTGTGTGATATAAATTCTTTTTCTATTCTTTTAATTTCTGAGTTTATATTTTTAAATAAGATTAAATTATAATATATTTTTTTTCTCTTTCCTTCTTTTCCTGTTATCTTTATTTTCCATCTATCTTCATTTGTATTATTTTCTCTCATTCTTGTAATATATTAGCTTTGTTTGTGTTTGTATGTATATATATATATATATATATATAATAAAATTGTGTGTATATAGTATTAAGATATTTTCCTTTTTTTAGTTCTAAATTCAAAATTTTAAACGTCATTCTACTTGTCACTGGCAAAAATGTTAAAACAATTGCCTTAAAAAAAAAAAAAAATAAAAAAAAAAATATTCTTAATATACGATTAAATACTTATGATTATCGTCAGTATATTCAAGTCAGTATTATCAGTGCCTCAAGTCGAAAGTCTTCGACCAGTGTGTGTTACCAGTGATGACTTATGGCGCCGAAACGTGGTCTCTGACTATGTGCCTTCTTAGTAAGCTCAAAGTAGCACAACGAGCTATGGAGAGGGCTATGCTCGGAGTTTCCCTACGAGATCGAATCAGAAATGAGGAGATCCGTAGGCGAACTAAAGTAGCCGACATAGCCCAGCGGATTAGCAAGTTGAAGTGGCAGTGGGCAGGGCACATAGCACGCAGAACCGATGGCCGATGGGGCTGCAAAGTTCTAGAGTGGAGACCACGGACCGGCAAGCGCAGCGTAGGACGTCCACCCACAAGGTGGACAGACGACCTAATAAAGACCGCAGGAACGCGCTGGATGCGAGCCGCTTCCAACCGGTCTTTATGGAAGTCAATGGGGGAGGCCTATGTCCAGCAGTGGACGTCATGCGGCTGATGATGATGATGATGATGATTATCGTGAATATTTGGCTTCTGGTAGGTCCCTTCTAGGTCTCTAATAATAATCTGCTGGCACTCCTGGACTCCATTTTCCTACATAACGCTTCTCCATTAAGAAAAAGTCCTGATGGAACCTCTCTCCTTGTTCGTCACTCACAGCACCCAAATTTGCAGGAAAGAAGTCCAAATGAGAGTCCAACATATGCATTTTTAAGGACATATTACACCCCAAAGCTTTATATGACATTATAAGTTCATTTATTTAGTCTTTGCAGTTTTCCGCTTTATGGTTCCCTAGGAAATTTTGGACAACACTCACAAAACATTTCCAAGCGAGTTTTTCCTGATCATTTAGTTTTCCTTCAAATTAAAAAGAAATATTCCCTCTTTTATATCCACTACCACCTTTCAGCATAGCTTTTACTTTTTTTTTTTATCAGCCCGAGCTTTTTGTGCAACGGTGGTAAAAGTAGTTCATCAGGGTTCACTAAAGGCTCATTTTTAACATTTTTATGGCCTGGGGTAAGTGACTCACGCTTGGACCACCCAGGATTTATCTTGATACTGCACAGGAAATCCAAAATAGTCAAAATAGCACTGTTCAATTAATGGGGTGAAATTTTGACGCTGAGATTTTAGAAAGTTAATTCTCCACCCATATAACAAAAACTGTCGGGGTTGTTAGAACACTTTCGTGGCATATTACTATTTATTATAATATTATTAACGAAAATAAAATGTATGTTAGTTGATGCAATAGTTATACAGCCGCCTAAATAAAGTTATTCAAACAAATACACGTATATAAGGTTAGAAATGAATATATAGCTGTCACAAAAAAACTGGATGTGATGGAAACAAAATTATTATATATTTATAATGAGGATACACCAACATAAACAAAAATCATCACAAAGTTCGTGTGACAAAAACAGTGTTTACCAGTGTTATTATCGTTCTATAGGTCGAATCAGTACAAATCTGATCAAATAAACTCGATATGAAAGCTTCAGAATTAGTACCCCGCTCACGTATCCAAGCGTTTATAGAGGTTTAAACGCTTGTTTTACGTCAACGCAAACTAAATACAAACATGTGAAAATACGATATCAATCATCGTCATCAAAAGCCTTTTGAAACATATTAATATAATGAAAATGTCAGTATGATAATATTTAAATACAAAATATGTCAATATGGTTAACGCCAATATTTATTTTTATGGTTATAAGCTAGATGTTTGACCACAGTTCACTTGATGTTAAGTTACCGTGTAGTCGAAGATGGCTAACACACCTAGCCTGGAATAGTACTGGCTCTCAAGTGAAGCTGCCGCAACACACCGTTAGGTGCTTGGCGGCAGATTTTCAAGTTGAGGGTGGTTGGTGGTGGTTAGCCAGCCAAGTACCAGAAAATACCCTAACACCGTGCTATGGTTTACTCACGATTATGTTTTCTTTCACCTGCAGCTCAAGCTCATTGTTGGGGTTTGAACCGCTTGCGCTAACCACTGAGCTATCATCGCTACAAATTACTAGTAATTCAGTAATCTCTTATTTTTAATTAATCGTCAAAGTCATAAAACAAGGTTTCTTGAAGCCAAGATCTTAGTTTTGTTCTGAAGCACGCGATGGAAGGTGCATCCTGAATGGAAGCGGGTACGCGGCGGGCCAGAATGTACCTATACCGACCGGTCTCTAACTTGTCGAGCTGATGCGACGGCGTATTAGTTCGTCTATGTTCCTCTCCCACGTTAATACACGTTTAGACACGTTGGAGCGCGGTATTGCCGACTGCTACTGAATGACTCTGTCATGTGGCCATTGAGGTTGAAAGCAAGGAAGCAGGTGTTGGGTTTGTTCAGCGCTTGCCCGTTCGATAATATGTTGACATTAGCTTACACTCATTTATGATACAGTAGTGCAGCAATTTAACTAACTTACTTAATGAAAATGCTCGTAACTTTTAACCTCCTTATGATTGTATAGTCTACAAGTACAATAAATACCAAATGTCGTCTCGTCAGATCTGAGCTGTGAAAAACAGATTTTGAATCATAGCCAAACAAAAACCATAGAACACTGTCGACCAAAACAAATTATTAAAACAAATAATTTCTGCAGTTTGGGAGCAACAGCCAGGCACACAGATACACAACCTTCTGTTTGCGTCGGGGGTTAAAAATTTCCTGTTTTCTATAATGGTTCCTCTGTTCTGATGTGCAGTTTTACGCCCTTAAAACAATTTATCGTGTTTAATTATTTTTTGTTACTTTACCTGCGGATAAAGAACGTAGGATGGCCTATAGTATTTTAATGAGGCTTAAAATTACTACGCGCCAAATACATTTTTAGTATACATTTTCAATATTACTTACTAATAAAGATATAAAATGTGAAAAGAAAAGAAATATCTAGTTAAAATTAAACTGACTGCACACAGAAAATATGTACTTATCTAAAGTTTTCTAAGTGTTTATGATGATTAGAGAGAAGGCAGACTTCAGTTTCCCGCAAAAAAAAAAAACATAAGTGACAGGCTAAGTGTTTGACCACAGCTCATTTGATGTTAAATATAAAAATGGTAAGTATATCTACCACCTTTCTTTTAAGACTGCCGTATAGGTAAGCGTGCTTCATCTTAGACTACATCCTGGGCAAAGCGTGGTCAAAAGCAAACCTAAATAGTATTAAAAAAAATTACCTTGAACAGTATTATTTTTAATTTATACATATTATAGTTAAGTTACCTTTATTTTTAATTTATTTAACTTTATGACGCAGTCTTCAATATTTCGTGCAAAGTTAAAGTAATAGCATTTATTTCCAAAACTCGTTTGTAGCCACAATTCAAGGTTTACGTCCACACTGCCCGCAATAAAACGTCTTTATGATTTGTTACTTCCCAAATGTTTCGAACTCATGGTCTCTAAAGACTAGCCTGCAACAAAACTGCCTTTTCCTAAATATCGTTTATATCGTTGTCATTTGTTACGAAAACCATTTAAAAGCAAGGGTGCTGTACAGTCACACCAGTTTGTTCTGTTTTTAATTTGACTTCTCTTTTGTATACTGCGAGTATACATGCATGGGTTAGCATTCTTATAACTTTGACACGTCACAATCAGTATATTAATGTATAACTGACAGCGTCATTCACAACTTGTTCTATAGGTATTCGTAAGTTTATGCGTGCTTTTTTACTCGTATACAGGTACTAACTCTTTGTGTGGACGCCGAATTGATTAGTTCTCTTTCTTTCAGATTTATACTCGCAGTTTCCTAAAAAAAAAACTTAAAAAACGTAAAACACACGCGAAGAGTTCTATCTAGACCTGTGTCATATACGACATTAGAAAATAGACTGATTTACCTTAGTACGGATTTAATATGGGATGGTGGATATATAGTATTACAATTATACGTATATATGACTCTATTAGTCTTGTAGGACGTCCTTTAGACACGGATCTTGAAAAAAGAATCAAACTATATCGCCATTCAGTTATTACGTGATAGACGATGTTTACAATTTACGTATCAGTGAATCAAGTGGTGCTTTTGGTCGCATAATTTACGACTCGAATTACTCAGCATTAGTAGTAATAACTCATCTAGTTAGACTGTCTAGACTCTAGACATGACAAGACAACTTCTGTAGCATTTACGCAAGGTCGGATATCAATGTAAAGACCCTGCATCTTCTCGAGAATGTCGTTTGAAACTACGGTTTGATACAAACAATCTTAATTTGAATTTTGAAATTTCAGTAGAACTTATCATTTTATGCTATGTATAGTGTTAGAGCAGTTAGGTTCGATTCCCACGACACTTATCTGTTTTTTATGTATGTATTCTTAATTGCCACTAGCTTTAAAAGGTGAAAGAAATCATAGTGAGGAAACCAGCTTATCAGATAGTTGATTGTTCTAGAAGATATGTGAAATATACCAATCCGCACATGGCCAGCTATACCCATACTCTTCTCAAAATGAGAAGAGGCCCGCGCCCAGCTGTGGAATAGTATAAAAACCAAGTACGAGTCGGACTCCGTACTGGTACGGAACCCTAAAAGCTATACTGGGCTGATCTGTATTTGTCCAATGTCGTACAGATTACTACACAGATATAGGTATATAATACAATTCCAAAAGTCTAAGCAGAAGGGTTCCTTTGTCACCAGTATATAAATGTACTACGTGCTAGATGACAGATTCGAACACTCACTTTGTTCAGTTCACAAAATTATTAATTTATATAATGAATACAGAATTTCATAGCATGACAATACAAAATTGATTAAGCCTGTATCGTCGACGTGATACGGTATTGCGAAATAATTGCGTTCGTTTGATGCTCCGCTGTATCGTTATTACTAAAGCTTTAATTACGGATTTATTCTATAAATCATACATTTTATAAACACGACTACTTGTAGTATTCTCGATATTTTTTTTTTCAAAGTATCCCTAAATAATTTAAAGGAACCTATAAGACGAAACATAGACCGTAGCGACTTTAGCCGACGTCGACGCCTTCTAGCGGCTACGCTCGGTACTACTTAGACTAAGGTAAAGTCACCAATCATGGACAGTATAAGCGTAATTTTTTTGTATTTGTTTAATAATTTCTTCATTTTTTTTAATACATTCTTTGGGATTTGGAGGTAAATGAAAAGCTCTTTTATTAATCAGTATTCAATCTTTAATTTCAGTTTAGTACTCAGTACAATAAAATATTATAAATAAGCAACAGTCCTTCTTGGACACCATTAATGGACGGTAATAATCCAGTGTAGGACCCCCAATTATGGACATTATCTAATTATGAACAACCATCAATGGACAGTAATAATTCAGTGCAGGACCCCTAATTATGAACAGCTACTTATGGAAATATGAATAATATAATCAAGTAAAGGACAAAAGTATTTGTTATTAACGAAATGCTTCTCTTTAAGCCAACCGGTCAGCTATGTTTATATTTGAATAAAAACAATCTAACATTATTATCAATATCAGTCTTATATATCAAGACAATACTCGAAAGCCAACTTTAAGCAAAATAAAACATCTTTGCACAATTATCATTCAAAAACAATTAGGTCATAATAAGACACGAACTTAAATTAAATGTCTATCTTTGGGACTCCGTATCATGTAGCTGCAACAGATATTTTCTCTCCTTTTCTTACTTCTTCGATAGCCTTGGCTATTTGTTCTTTTGCCTAGTCTTTTCTTGGTGCCATTCCTAGGTTGAAAAGATTTTTTTTGTATTAGAAATACGTTGAACCTGTTACAGACACCCAGTCATGGACAGAATGTCCATTATTGGATAGACTAATAATTTATTGCAGATTTCTAGAGAAACATGATGATATACTAGAACAGACGTATGATACATGAAAAAAAATAAAAATTAAGGAAGTTCACTTTATGGACACTCTGTCCATGATTGGGTGTACGTGCTGAAATAATATCCAGCTATTGACACCAGTAATTTTAGGGTTCGAATAACAATGACATTATGAATTATATTATAAAAGTAATGTATTACTATTCATAAATCACTAAATAATATGAATTTCAACAACGACGATACACCTGACACAAAATAAGATGTTAAGTGTACTTACTTGCATCGCGATTCTTGTAATAAATTACGATTCCCGACACCAAATGACACCACGTAACTAAAAACCGTTATAGCCGCAATCAAAATGGGTGTCGGCTGTTAAAAACAGTTGGTATGACAGCTAAAATATTAGCACAACTGATCGGTGCTGACATTTGAAAAAAAATACTACACGTTTGCTTAATTTTGGAGGTAAAATATACAAATGTCCACGGCTGGTCCGCGTCCAACATAGGCGCCTTTACCTTAGTTCAAAGATTAATTTTATTAATCGCAGAGGAAACATATTATGTGTTGTTTTGTGGGATACTGCCAATTGTTTGCGCATCCCTTAGAATCATGTCACGTGCACGTTAAGCGTTCAATTAAATTCCAATGTGTTTCCACGCTGTGATGCCGCACCTTTATCCAGTAGGCATAGTAAGTTTTTAGGTTAGTACGTTTTCTTATTCTATATTTTGTTCATTCGTATTTATTACGTAGATGAATTACATTCATTGTAGTTATGCGATTGGTTTGTTTGACTGTCCGTTTGTGCACGGCATTACTCCAATCCGAGAATTTTGATGACAAAAAAAATACTTCTGTTACTTTGTAAGAATACTTACTACCTACTATTAATATAGCTGGCCTACGAGTATATATGATATTTCAGCAAAACTTAACTACCAATGTTGGGTAAAAAAATCACTAAATTAAATCTACGAGTAAGTATATACTATGAATCGTATCGTTTGCATCTTTTTTTCTAGTTATAGGGTAAATTTATCAGTTGTTTGTCATCTGATGAACCGGTAAGGTAAACGTAAAGATAGTATGATTTGAATAGGAAAATAATAAAATATAATAAAAAAAAATATTTCTACATCTATATTTTTTTTTTTTAATTGCAGTGTGAATGCCTTTGAAAATAAATGACACCGATTTCAAAATGTATCTTAGTCTCTGGAATTGTAAGTTCAAAACCTTATCATTTGTATAGAATTAATTTTACAAATATCACCCAAAAACCTATTTTTATAGCAGGTATTGTAGCTATAATTACATCAAAAGCTATGTTTTATTGCAGTGCAGTGGGGCTATAAATATAGTCATTAAGTACGGGCCAGCTACCCAAACAGAGAAACTCTGACATTTGAGGGTGTATATAAGTTATACTTATTTTTGTGTTTGATATTTATTTTATATAAATACAAATGTTTTATTGATAACACCAAATATATAGGTCATTTTTCCATTCATATTTAAAAATATCAAAAGCATAACATATGTCAATATCTTGAAAAGTCAACATACTAATAAGTATGTCAATATAATTAAACGTCAATAAAAAATTATAACTTAAATTATAAATTGTAGTATAATTAAAATTATATTACATACTAGTGTTAGTGAAAGATTACTGATGACGTCATTTATAGATTATAATTATAGATCACTAGCTGTGCCCCGCGGTTTCACCCGCGCTAGATGCCTACGTCATAGTAGCTTTATACATGCAAAGCCTCAGCTTGATCGGTTTAAAATTGACAAACTTTCATCCCCTATTTTATCCTCTTGGGGGTAGAATTAATCAAAATACTTTCTTAGCGGATACCTACGTCATAACATCTGCCTGCATGCCAAATTTCAGCCCGATCCGTCCAGTGGTTTGGGCTGTGCGTTGATAGATCACTATGTCAGTCAGTCAATCACCTTTGAGTTATATATATTTAGAAGAAGATATTAGATTTATCATCGACCCCCCAAACTATCTGCGTGTTCTCCTGACTGTCGGGTAGTGGTATATAATGAAACTCTATATTTCTGGTTATCACCATTTCTATTCCAACACAATAATTACGGACAGATTACATGGTTGTAAGCAAGTGCACTCTAGCGCGGCTATGGCTATGGGACAACTGACGAGTGGTGGCTAAGCTATGGAATGCGCCACTGTCAGCAAAGACACTGTGTCCCTACACTAGTAATTCAATAATCTCTTATAGGTACCTACATATTTCAATATATTCAATACTCTTAGAATTCAATGATCTCTCTATAATTATACTAATAGACAGTTTCAGGTCTGGTTTGGGCAGTCGCGGCTGCCCAAAAATGGAGAGTATAATAAATATAAAGATAGATGCGCAAAAACAACAGAAAGAACAGAAAGTCACAAAAATTTTTTTACAAAATAAACTTCGTCCGGTTTTTCTAAGCTTGATCAGCGCCTCTAGCAGGCACAAATGGAAATTAACGTAATTTTTCACACATTTCAGTATTGAAAACATGATGAATACTAACACACATTTTTTTGTGTGAAAAATTATCATAGATTTAATGTTGCTCTTACGTTTCTATGTATCTAATCCACGTAATCGGATTGAGTTTGTCGTTAATCTTTAATTCACTTGGGATAAGATGTTTGATCCATCAGATGAAATCCGTGTCGGCACCTAAGCTTTTGTTTTATTTACAAAGGAGCTTGGATATTTACCTAAGCTACTCACTTGCTCAATCAATTAATACAGCAGACATACAAACAGACTTTTTCTTTGTTTATGGCGTTGCGTCTTGTGCATTTGCTAGTGGCAAGTGATTTCATATTTTCAAATGAGTAGGTATCTTATGACAATTCAAGTTAAATAAGATTAGCCACACAAATTAGGTCATGGTCGAGTCCGATCTTGTCCTTTTAAAGTAGTGGCAACTTCAATACAAGCTTCGATGGAGTTTTAAAAGCAACACGAAAAGTTATATTTTACCATATTACATCAATTTCATAAACACATAAAGTAAATTACTAAGTTTTGGAAAATAATATAATGGGACACGACGTGTTTCCATCAAAACTTAATTTTATCTAATACCTTTAAACGAGCAATTCTTGTATATTGAATTTGAATGTCGGAAACGGCTCCAACGATTTTCATGAAATAGTGTGCAGGGGGTTTCGAGGACGATAAATCGATCTAGCTAGGTTTCATTTTAAGAAAACGTCGTTTTATCTGCGTTTTCAGCCGAGCGAAGCTCGATCATCCGGGTACATTTTTTAAATTAATCTATTTATATTTATTACTTTTTTGTAAAAGATCAGCATTGAATACATAAACAAGAAAATGGTTTGATTAAAGTGCATTAATAGCCTAGTGAAGGTTGAATATTATAGAGATGCCTCCTTTTTTCGACCTATATTTATGCAAAAAAAAAAAACATTTGAATTAATTATTTCAATATATAAGTGTATCAACTTCAATGAACCCCCACATAAGTATCGGAATTTCAATAGCTATCAGCTTACCAATCAAAAGTTTTAATTGCATTAATTATTCTAGACGGTGTCCAGCGTTTTTATCATCATCAGCATCTTAAAGTAAGGATATCGGTTTGGTTTGGTTTGGTACTGCTATCGACAGGCTTACAAATTTGTATTGTAAAGATATAAAAGTAGGTAGGTATAGGTACTGATAATTATATATTCAGCAGTGTGCTGAGTTGTACGACATTCCATTCCATTTTTACTACAAGTAAGTAGAATGAAGGCCTATTACCAGGAATTTATGGGCTCATTTTGCTCATAATTATAAATAGGTATAAATTTCTAGAATAATAAATATCTACCAAATCCTCCGGACATTTCACGTGCGAATTGCAACACCCAGATATAATTAGCATATCTAAGATCTTATTAGTATTCCACTCTATTCAATACTAGTTACCTACTGCCTGCGGTTTTGCTCAGGCAATAAAGAGGATGGATTTTCCAAAAATATGTTCTTATCTGATGTTTCCTTTCCATAAACTACCTACTACTGGTCGTATTTTATGCTCGTAAACGAATCACTGTGTTAGTTACGTTTCACTTTTATATAAGATTTTGTTTTTGAATTTTTGCAGATTTTTTAATAATATATTTACTTACTTTGACCTGTGAGGCAATTCGTGGACTTATAGTAGTGGAATTCGGCTAGCATTATATTATCTCACTTTGTAGGAATATACCTATAAGTATATAGTTTTTTAATCTGAATAGGTACACCTTTAAATACACACATTTCTCAAGCCGCTGCCGCTGTAAACAGCAAAACAACACAAGTAAGAAGTTTACGCGCATTTATATAGGAGTTACGTAATTGGCAAATAGTTCCGAAGTTTCAAACCACTTGACAGATAGATTGGCCGTTCCTTTCCGCTTCATCTATTGCTATCTATGCCAAGCTCACATCAAACACTATATGCCAAGCATCTACAACATATCAACGTTTCATCAACATTAACTTAATGACTGAACTACCTAAACCCCTAATAACCTCTCAAAAGCCTCTCTGAAATCCAATTTAAATGCCATACCTATAGATTAAGGGGCTTAAATGGTCTCCATTGAATTAGCGCATCCTAATCATGTTATTAAACTACATAATTAACCTATTGCCGGGACAGGGACAGAATAATAGTAGATATTACATATAGGAGAAAGAGAGGCAGCTACAAATTACAAATACCTAAATCCATTAGGTAGGTACTAGACACTTTTCCAACTTTTTAAATCGTTATAAGTAGGTATCTCAGAAACGGTGGCTCTTGAGAAAAAAATAATTGAATCATTTTTTATAGATAATTAGGTACATGATCTACAATTTTGGACTAGGCTAATTTTATGAAAAAACTTGCCGTTTTGCTGAAAATCGCGAAAAACCCATATTTTTGCCTTTGACCTCGAGTAAGTTTTTTTCCAGGTCCCGGATCGATGAGGACTTTTTAAATTTTATTTATAATTAGGTTTTGAACAATTTTACCGACTTTCAGCTTTTTGTGAATTTATGTATCTTCGGATATCTAGATTGACCGGACTTAATATGGTTCTCCGGAGTATATCTTCCGGATATCCAGAGTTAGGCCGGAAAACTATTTGAAGTAAATAAAACAAGCTAAGTATAGCTATACCTACTAATAATAAATTCATGTAGGATGACAGCAGTGAAAGAGACAACCTACTAATTTAACTAATTTAAATATAACGACGTGTACTAGGTACCAAACATGCATGTACTGCTTCTTTTTCTTTTTTCTTTTAGGCGTCGTACTTTGTACATTTGCCTGTCTCAAGTGTTTCAATATATTCAAATACCTATTTCATAAACAATTCACGCAAAGTAAGTCTTGTAGTCGTAGTAAAGACGTCGTGACTTTACTACAAGCTTCAATTAAGTTTTGGAAGCAACGAAGTCCAAGCGTCAGAGCAAAAAAAATATATAGGTTCATAATGCAATTTGCTACTGAACTTATTTTGTTTTTGGAATAATATTATGTTCAAGGGTATTCTCTAAACGTAAATCCAGAGTGGCGGGACTATCCCCTTCTCCACCTTTTCCTTATCATTATTTATTAATTGTTCTCCACACCATTTATAAAATCGGTTCACGACACATTATTGTTATTTTCTACTCGTTATCGTAATACTTGACATTTACACTGGAGATGGCACTGGCAAAATACTTAAAGTGTGATACAAAAAAAAAAAAACAAAAAAAAAAGTTGCCTAACATGGTATTTTCTGTCCTTTACTTTTTCCATGCGTACGACAAAGAGATATCAATATTTTTATTCTCTCGTGACATGACATTGGCATCACAACATTCAGATATGGTCTGAATATATATAAAGCGCCAATAACGTTAACAGCGCTGATAGTTATCAACACAGTCAGAGCATTATTTTAAGATTTTCACGTCAATTTTTATTAGCGTCAATAGTATTTTGCGCGATACTGGTATATTTAAAACTTCACTCATTATTTTACATTTTGTTGTCAATTGTCAATTCAAAATCTATCTTGTGATAAATCAAAATATTTTTTGCATTTTTAGTTTTGGGATTTATGATAATTTGAGTGTTTCATAAAGGTTTGCAGTGGAAGATTTCATAAGTTTACAGGAAACTTTATTATAAATACACGAGCGGTTTCCGATGAATTGATTAAGAAAATGGGCTGTTTAACGTGGATCCGAGGTATGACGTACAACCTTCGTATTTCACACCATTATACTCAATTTACAGCTAAATCTAACACAGAATTAATACATTTTCTGTACCTAACGTTTGCTTGGGGATCTCATATAGTAAACATTCTTCTATAACTTAATAGATATGCGGCCATCAAAGCAATTGAAATTAGTTTATTTGCTGCTCATATTTTTGTGACAAATACTATATTTTTATTTGTAAATAAATCTGAAAGCTTCCGACATATATTTAAAGATAGGCCCCACTCGTAGATTGCAATACTCTGCATGTGATATGTTGTCTATTTTTAACTCTGCATTACATTAGGCTATTACTAAAGTTTTCATGTAGGTACCTACCATATAATTGTTTGGATAACTCCAATAGATACTCACTGAACAATACTTCAATAGAATAGAACAACAAAGTTGTTTTGTAATTTTATTAGCGAAAATTATATGAATACTTATCATACTTATTTCAATAAACTACAGTTGTGGTAAAAAAAAATAAGTTCAATTTTACTTTGTATGTACAATCTATGTAGTGGGTAAATAGTGCTTATGGATCTGTGGCCCATGTTGGTTCAGACTGATAATCCAGTCACTCACATATAGCTGTTTTGGTTAAATTAAAAGTTGTTTATGCTTGATTTTAACATACATTCATAAATTGGAAAAATGAAGTTGAGAAAATAATGCAAAAATCGAAAAAATATGTAGCTCATCCAACATGTTGATACACAAATTTATTTGTAGCAATGATAGCTCAGTGGTTAATGCTGAAGGGTGTAGGTTAAAATCTTAATATTATTGTTGCTCTAGGTAATCCTTGTTTAGGTGAAAAATTAACCTTCCATTTATTGCAGTCCAATAATTATCATATTATGTATTGTACTTATTATATGATCAATCAATAATGATTCCTTGGTTTTTATTTCCAGGGCTTAAAATACCATTCCCCTTCAAGGATAAAGAATTGAACAAGATAGCAGCACTGTTTAACATTTTAACCTTCCTGCTGACATGTACTGCATTGCTCTTGCCCACATGGTTTAAAATAAAAGGTTTACATTGCACACCACAAAGTTTGTCACTGTCTCAACTCTTTATAGTCTTAAATGATGATGATGACAGTGATAATACAGACCAGATAATCTTACGCCATGATGGTAGTTATGATACTGCTGCTAGAGATTTTAATGGTAAGATATTTTAAGTGACACTTATAAAAATATTAAAGTAGGTAAATTTTTAGTGCTACTCTTTCCAGCTTGTTTGATAGTACTATATAGAGAATGGAATGTTGACCTCTTGAATATCTTCGATGTAGAGGTCTCGTAACATAGAAGAATGGAAGTAAGGAAGGTTTTTGCCCTGCAGTAGTAGGATGTTTCAAACTAATTTAATAATAGGAAATACCTTATGAGACCAAAATATAATACCTTTAAACTAGAAATTCTTCTTCTTTATATATATATATATATATATATATAATCTGAATCTCAGAAACGGCTCCAACGATTTTCATGAAATTTAGTATGCAGGGGGTTTCGGGGGCGATAAATTGTTCTAGCTAGGTATCATTTTTAGGAAACGAAAATATAACCATCCAGGTACTATTTCATAATAAAACAAATAGAATTTAATGAGGACTGTCAAACTTTCAGGTCTACCCCCATGCACTACTCCAGAATCCATTACCCTGATGAGGGTACTCATTCTTCTGTGCTTCATGGTACTTCTTTCATCGTGTATAGGTGCGCTCATCAACCTTATCAATTTGAACAGCAGAGCTATCAAGATCCTGCGAAGGAATGCTGTACCTAGCATCATGTGTGTCTTCTGGGTCATAGCCATTGTTGGAGTTTGTTACTACACCACCGTAGTATTGGGAAGCGCCAATAATGGTGATCCAAACACTATACAAGTTGATTATGAGTATGGATTTTACACTATAACAGGAGCAGGTTAGTACAATTATAACTTTTATTAAAGCATGCACTGCACAGCTCCATGGCGGCCGCGGCCAGGCAATAACTGCACAGATTTGGATGAAATGCACACATTTAGCACACAGATAGTTTATTACCTGGATTAACATAGGTATATGATACTTTTTATCCTGAAAAAATGTTAGATCCCTATGAGAAATTTAAAAAAACGAACTACATGATATATTCAAATTAAATTGGGTACACATATGTAAATGTGTCATATGTAAAATATTCCGTATCGCGCCACCAGCGATTTTGAAGCTGATTTTTTTATGACTTGGTTATGAGTTCTCAACACCATAACTAGTGTTGTTATGATGGCGCATAACCAATTTTTTTTTATTTTATTACTTCATGTGGACGTCTTCGACAGACGACTTCGGTTTAAGAAGTCTACATCTATTTTATATGAACAGTTAGTTACAGATTGCCTAACCTGAATGATAATAAGAACTCACGGAATAGCTTCTGTTTATCATAATATGTAATATAGGGGCAGATGATATTAACACACTTAAAATGACATGGCGGTTATTAATTGTCGTACCTTTCCTTGTTTACGCTCAGTCTACAAAAGATTACTCCACGTCGTAGTAGGTACTTTTATAAGGTTGTATTAGCTACAATACTAGTAGCTTCACGTTTACCTGCTATACTAGGTAAACCATTTTTTTAAGATATAAATAGTAGTTCATGTTAAAAGCTATTTTTGTGATGTTGTTCCATTACAGCGTGAAAAATTAACAACATTCATACGAGTATATAATTATACAAACAAACATATAATAGATACTATTTCTTTCGATTTCAGGTGCGCTAGCTCTGTTAGCATCCGCTGCTAATCTATGGGGAGCGCCACTCTCCAATGACGATGACATTCAGAGGAGGAATCTCATAGAAGACTGGGATGGATACGAAGCCCACAGCGTGGGACCGACCCCGGCCGTGCCCACGCTCCCACCATACACGCCTTGTGCTGATTACGTGCCTGCTATACCACCTTACGCGCCGCCGGTATTAGGCTCGCAACAATACTTCCCTTTCGACGATTTATCTGTACTCCCACCGCCGCCGCCCTATACGCCATAAATTTGTTTTTCTTTACTTTTGGCATCACACTTTGTGCATTATGCCAGTGTCAAGTATGTTATTTTATGTGTCTGATAAAATTTTAAAAAAGTTTTTGACACAGATAAAGTCACATAATTTATCACAATACAATCAAGTCCAGTTCATGCCCCACTAAAGTAGTCGTGACTTTACTGGCACTAAGGCTTTACAGGTTACACCATACATCACTGCCCACACTTAGGCTTATAATTTGGCACTTTATGAATAAAACACCACTATTTTTAAACATAAACTCGAAAAATTGCAAGTATTGGAAAATAATTAAATGTAGAAATAGAAAGTATTTGGGTCTTCCTCGCGCGCGCGTTCGTGTTTTCAAATTTGGGGAAAATACGGATTAAGAAATTCCTAGGCCTTTATTCACTATGAGCACATGAACAGGTTGACGCACCGCGTTGACGTAAGGTGGCTGAATTCGAGTTAAATTCGCGTGGCATAGTACTCTATGCAAATGATACATTAAAAAATGCGCCAGGCGCTCGTTACCATCAATACAAACTTTGAAAACGTTATTAACGCTGTACGCGTTTTCAGCAAAGAATCGCATGTGAGTTAGATAATCAAAACCCTAGTGTCTCGGCTAAAGTGTACAACCAGGTTTTTTAAAGAGGAGTACCTCAACATGGGTGAAACCAAGCAATAGATAGTAATAAAAAAATAAAAACTAACTTAACAGGACACAGGAGCCATATATTTTCCGAGATAAAAAGTAGCCTATGTCGGTAGTTAACTTGCAACCATGTCAAAAAATAGTCTATCTATTTCCATGCTATTTGAAAGAAGGGCAAGCCAATCAATGCTCTTATGTTTTTATATTATTAAGGACATATTATACAATAATATACATAATAATATGATATACCTAGTTTCTTAATACATTACACCACATTCAACTTGACAGTGGCTGTGCAGCAAAGTTTAATGCGCTTGAATCAGATTGTAGCACTATGGAATAAGGCTTTCAGGGCTAATGCGTCTATTTCTCAATCACGGCAGGAAATCTATAATACCATTAAATTATTATTAAAAACATAGAATGGCATAGGGACGTGCGTAAAGCCTAGATAATTTAATAAATATTTTTTTACAATAAATGACAGCCTTCCAATGATTTTGCGATCTGTCGACTTAAGTTTTTTTAATGTTATGGTGATTTTTTTACTTCGATGTTCATTATTATTTCAGTATTGGTTTATACTTAAGATTATTTTGAATTCTTATAATAAAACTATGATACAATTAGAAGATATAGTATAAATCTCAGTAAATAAAAGTGATGTTAGATAAATTAAATTTATACATAAATAAGAATGGTTATGTAACCCACTTAATGATTAATATAAGTGTTTACTCGAATATGTAAGCCAAAATTACATTGAATTACTACTGTCAAACATAAAAACAATAACTACCCATTATTTTAGATATCAAATAATATTCTTAGATCAATGTAATCTAAAACAGTGTACTGTCTTGTATGTATATATTGTGGTTGTGAGTTAATTCTTGTTCACTTCTATATGTGATTTGCCATTTTAGTGCCTATTCATGTCGTATTTCTAACAATATGCATTAAAAATATCGAAAATTGCATTATGTTAAGCATAAGTAGGATATATACTTTGTTTGTGAACTTTCCAAGATTCTTAGTAATATATATGTATATATATAAATATTTCAAATTAATTTTTTTCATAGGTTGTACTATCCAGTATCAGTAAATATCATGAATATCCCTAAAATACTTATCTAATACAGCATGAGAAAAATATATAAAAACTAGCTGCGCCCCGCGATGTTACCCGCTACATTTTTTCGGGATAAAAGTAGCTAATCACCTAACAATATCAAATATATGTACTTTACGATCTATTCTCATACCTACCAAATATTCATAAAAATCGGTCGAGCCGTTTAGGAGGAGTGCGACCACAAACACCGTGACATGAGATTTTTATATCTATATCTTTAAACGAGCAATTCTTGTATATATATTGAGTCTCGGAAACGGCTCCTACGATTTTCATGAAATTTTGTATCCAGGGGGTTTTGGGGGCGAAAAATCGATCAAGCTAGGTTTCATTTTCAGATTTATGTCGTTTTATCCATGTTTTCAGCCGAGCATTGCTCGGTCAACCAGGTACTAGATATTTAAATGTAAACATGTTTCAAGCTGTCCTATGTAGATTAAGCACTGTTCTTCATATTTCTTACGTGCCTTACATTTTGTCTTGTATTTAAGTAATGTATCAGTGTAACAACCTACTTTGATTAATTAGGTACCGTTGTTGTAAGATCGACATCATAAATTGCCAGTCATTTTCATTTTAACAAAATCACAAGTATGTACCTTATCCATGTTATTTTTGTGGCATTCTTGGATACTTTTAACTGATTGTCTATGTATATTTTGCTTGGTTTTGAAGTGGCTTTTATTGCAACACATTTATTTCATAAATTTTTATTAGAAACAGTAATAAGCTTCTAGCGTTATTTTCTTGTGAATTTTAGTAATTTCACATTGAATTTAGGTATAATAAAATGGTTATAGCTAAAACCTTTACCAATTAATATAGTATGATAATCTAGTAGCATTTGTCTGTATAAAAAAATAATTACCAAAAATGTTATTAGTTAAAATTGTTTGTATAGATTTTCTTCTAGTAATTAAGAATAGTTATTCCTGGTACCACAGCCAGGAAGTTTATTTTTACAATTAAAACGAGAATAAAATTTTATTTTTGTGTATGACCAATATGTAATACATATCTATGTAAATAAATAAATCTTTTGTTCTTTAACTATCCATATTATGTAGAACTTTCCCATACATGGCATACTGGTTTTCTCGCAGTTTGAAGCTAGCAGCAATACACATGTAACTAAGAAAAACAAAGATGCGTGCCATAATTTCTGGCAGCATGCTGGGCCCATAAGACATGTAGGTATTGAGGGCCAAACTATCTGTTAATGCTTTTCACAGTTATTACACATGTTTAGCGACATTAAACAAGTAACACAACAAGTCTTGTGTCATGTATAGGAATCACATAGGATATGTGGTAGCAAATATAAAAACCAGCCAAGTGCGAGTCGGACTCGCGCACGAGGGGTTCCATCCATTATCTATAAAAACGGAAAAAATCATTTTTTAGTATTTGTTGTTATAGCTGCAACAGAAATACATCATCTGTGAAAATTTCACCTCTATCACTGTTTATGAAATACAGCCTGGTGACAGATGGACAGCGGAGTCTCAGTAATATAGGGTTCAATAATAATAATATAGGGTTACTCGGTAATATAGGGTTCAGTTTTACCCTTTGGGTACGGAACCCTAAAAAGGTCATGAGACAACATATCTGGCTACTTCATGGGCTGGATATTTAAAAAAACATGTTGAGTTATCGGCACATTAATGAATTTTAGTACCTTCATAGGTTTTGCTTACTAGTGGTTCAAATATTTAGTATCTTGATTCCAGAGAAGACAAATCATATTGCACATTTATAAGATAATTTAATACGAACATATTTACAGAATATAATATTATATATTTATAAGAGATACTTAATACTTTTTAAAACAGTGATCAACATTCTTAGATATCTAGATCAGGATTACCCTGAAAAGTATCTGTTAAAAATGGTCAATGTTCAGTTTCTTGTTTGTATTACAATTATATTTTTGTTAGTTTTAAGAGTTCTGGTGTATACAAAGAGTTTCTATTTATCTATCATTGTGAATATTATATTGAACATACATAACATCAAATATACAAGTCATATTCCTTCAAACCATCTGTATACATACATACTATGATATTAACAATATATATATAACAAGTGATTTTTTCCATGATTTCAGAGTTGGTATTAATAGTAAGTAAATATTAACAGCCATCACCTAGCCAAAACTAACCAAAGTTATGCAAATAAGATAACTGAAAAATACTTATATTTTTTTGGAAATTTATACTTATAATACAAATTTAGGACACCTAGACACCATTCCCACATTTATATATTTCCAAAATATGTAAACGTTTATCCTGTCTCACAAGTCTGAGCTGACATCTGACCCACGACAGGACAGGAGACGGGTACTACCGACTGAGCAGTAAGGTAGCAATAAATATAAAAGTTATTTCCAAAGATCAAGTATCAGTCACATGAGGGGGAAGGAGCTAACAGGGACTTGCATTAACAAAATTGTAACTGTTGTGAATTATGACCATTAAATAATTTTAATTGATTGTTAAATGACATGCACAATGTCCTTAAGCTCATTTATGTAACCTTATAGTAGTACCAAATTTAGTTATTTCTAAAAGCACTTAAATCAAAATGAGGCAACTGAGGAGGTCTCTCAGTGTTCATCACATTTGTAGGCCGACTTTGAGACTCTCTTGCTTCTTGCTTTTGGACTGGTTCGAGATCAAAATTTTTCTTTAGGTCATTGTATGGAGTTTGCAAGTTTAAAAATTTTACTCTCTCTTTTTCTAAATAGCTAACCTTTTCCCTTAGAGTAGCATTTTCATCCTTCAAGACTTCAACTTGTATAACAAGCTGTTCAACTAAAGAGTGCAAGTTTTGACTTAGCACTTGTAACTCTTCTACTACAGTTTCTTTAGTTTTTTCAGCTTTTTTCCCTTCAATAACATTTTTAGTTAGTCCCACTAATAGTCCTTGATCCGAGTTCTCCGGTTTATCTAATAATGTGTGTAACAATGAATCTGTTTTGTTTATGGTTCGATATATATCTACCTCCAGCTTACTATAGTCATTGCCCTGCAAGGTAATGTTGGCATCTTTCCCTAATATTTTGATATTATCCATAGCTTTTTTCACGCGAGCATACTGTTCTTTCTTACTTTTAATAATATCTTTTTGTTTAAGGTGATAGCTGTGTTGTAGAGTGATAGATTCTAACGCAACAGATGATGTGGTAGATTTCATAGCATCAAGGAGTAATTCTGCGGCGTTGTGGTGGCACTGCATAGCGTCATCGTATCTATTATTAATGAGAAGAGCTTCAGCACGTCGATGTTGCTGATGAGCCTGAAATTTTAAAAATTTTTTTAGTCGCAATAAGTGTTGTCATCGCGGTATGTTTTCCTAGTCCAAACTTTTAACGCTTACCAGATTCAGTGGATGCGACTCCATTTACTGTATTAAAAACACTAATGAATATTACTGGACACTTGCTGTATAGCGTATACTGTTTTGATTTGTTTCTGTTTGTAGGTATTCTGATAAAAATTAATTTTTGTTCAATTTTCTTTTGGCTGTTTGACTTTGCTTGTTATTCCTCTGAGGTTTGACAGAAGAAGAAAAGATCTATGCTTTGACACCTGTCTGACACTGACAGTGAGTGACCGTGACAATACAATTTTTTTATTTAAGTTTGACAATGCAATTTGTGCATTTTACCATTATCAAATGATACTGATATTTCATAAAGATACGAGTGGCTAAAAACGCAAAAAAGAAATGTGATTTTATGTTTTGATCGAGCCAATCATTAATCGATCAAAACTAACTTTCTACATAAGAATAAGTATACCTATAATCCTTCTACTCTATATTATTATATATATATTTCTAATCAATTCAAGTCGCGGGGAAAAGCTAGTCAAAAAAAATTCAGTAGTTTTAGAGTAAATCGCGGACAAACATACATAAAGATCGAATACAGTTTTTTTTTGGAAGTCAGTTATAGTTGAACTGGTTTGTTATCCCCGCGCGCCAAGCTTACATCACCTGTGAGGTTCGCCTCGTTCACTAGCTAGGGCTGTTAGGGTGGTCGCAACTAACGAAAAGGAACGTTTTAAATAACTGCAAAATAAATAAGGTTTTTTTGGTTGGTTTTTTTAAAATACATTGGTAAAATAATTGAAAACTTAAAAGAAAAGTTCTAAGCCAACAAATAACTAAGTTATTAAAGAACATGACAAAAAAAGTACATATAGGTAATTTTACTTTTGAATGCTCGCTCGCCTAAACTTTGCGCCCGCTGTATGTCGCTGATCGCTGCCCTACGGGATACCTTGTAGGGCTTACTTGGTCAATATGAACTCTTTTTGGTCGAAGTCACATAACTTATAACCTACGTGGACCGGCATTAGACAAATAGACATATCTTAGTTTTAGCGGGAAAATACTAAATAGGTACATGACTTTGGCCGAATACGCAAATTTTCCTGCCAAAAAATCAAGAAAAATTCTATTACATCATCGCGTTCGTTGATCGCTCATACGTTGATCGTATTTTTGAATTTAGTGCAGATTATTTTAAATTGTAATTAGTTAGGTAGGTATGTCAAAATTTTAGTCTAGTATTGTGTTATTTTCAATCTGGCGAATGTTTGTTTTCGTTTTTACTTCGAATATTAATTACCAATTGGCGAAGGCTACATGACAAAAATACAGTTATCGCGATACTGGCAAAAAAACGAATATGCATTATTCAGATGCCGAAATATATCAATCGAGCGTAAACTATTGGCGTACAAGATATTTCTAAGGCCTAAGTTAATTCACGAGTGGTATAAAAGTCGTCCTAGAAAACTCAAATCTCTGGAACTTGAAGTCTTGAAGTCGATATATGGTACAAGCGACCAATCAAAAATATTTAGAATGTATTCCGATTTAGACGTGATGGGACTCACGGAGGTACAAGCACTTAGATGGACCAGAGCTACTAACTTGACGATCAAACTATTGCATAAACTACTGAAATCTTTTGATAATGAGAGAGGAAACCATAAACTGTTTTACGTGAGATCGTGTGATCGAGTCCGTCGGAGTAACAGCGTGAACTTAAGAAAGAGCTATTCTTATACTAGATCTCATAGCGGTCGTCGCATCAATAGCACCAAATGACTATTTACCAAATGTCCACAGTCTATATTATAACTAAGGTTGGAAATTTCATAAGCCTGTGGCTCTTAATTTGAGAAGAATAAAGCATATTAATTCAAAAGATTTAATTAGTACGTAAACAATAGTAAAATGTATGAACAAAGCAATTTGCATCTCTCCTGCCGGGGGCGCTGTTCCATTTTCCATATTTGTCAACAGTTTGCGTAGAAAATTTTTCAAATGGATATGCTAGGCCCTGTGATGGTAAAACCAAAAGTTCCTATTGCAATGTATAAGCAGCTATTGAAATAACCATGTACTACCTTTTACCCATTTGCAAAGTTGCATATCTACTTGATACAAAGAATCCTAAGTCAAATAATAACAAATTAGTAATATTAAAAGCTGGTATTGTGGATTCAAACAGTGTTATTTAATTTGAGTATTTTAGAATTACTTAATTTTAGGTGACTTGTCTTATCCGGAGTGACATCGACTAATGTACATATAGTTAAGTATTTGCATTTTATTTAATCTTCCGACCAATGCACATTCCTTCTGACTCGGCGAGTACGTTTTTTCTTTCGCATTCGTTTTAACGCGATCTTTTCGTATCTCAACAGTGCATTCCATCTTAATCTTTCGTTTGTAACGTGGTGGATGACGTCTGGACTCCTATATCGAGTGTAAATTTTATGTAGATTAGGTTTCAGGCGCTTAGGGTGTCGTTGTGGGTACTTCGACTTGTAAATATCCGAGAGAATGGTGCACTCGAACATGAGGAGCTTCCTGGAGTTAATGCTATCAAGGGCTGATGGCCATACTTCGCAGCCGTATGTAAGGATAGGCCGAACGAAGTATTTATACACCTGAAATTTAAATTTGGCCTTTATTGTAGGGTTGGATAGAAGCCGTGAGTATCGTAAACACCACAACTTTGCACAGTTGATCCTTTCTTCTATTTCGTTAAACATCTCTTCACGACTCAGCTCGGGAATACCAAATCGACGTAGGATATTGTTTTGCATTTTATATTTTGCGTTAATAAACACATTTTTATTATAATACTACTAAATAGATTTCTTTAAATCATAATTTTTAAGATATACCTTTGTAAATTGTGACAAATGACCTAAAATGATTGACATCGCGCCGCATGAATGACATTGTCACATATTGCGTAATTAAACAATATCATGACAATGTACTTAGACCCTTAGACCAAAGGTTTGGTCGCTTGAATGTCTTGGTCTTGGATTAGACAAAATGTTGCCCACAAGCCATGGTTTGTGATTGCTCTTTGGATACATATTTGTAGGAATAAAAAATATTTATCTGTGTAATTGACCTGACGTTGGCATTAGTGACGTAATTTTTTTACTTATTTCATACATTTTCATATTGTGGACTTGAATGTTGATGTATTTCAATACAATATTTTTAAACAAAAAGGCCGTCAGATGAGGGATATGTGGCCAGAATGCTGGCAGCATTGCCACGTTGGATGGCAATGCTAAGCTTTTGACCAAAGTAGATGCCAGCATTCTGGTCACCTGAAGCCTCCTTTAAACGTTTGGCCAGGTCCCATATAAATATTGTCCCATCATATTTTCGTTATATTTGTAGGTATACCTATGTACCTATATGACATAAACATCACTATACACTAAAACACTTTTATTTTTTATAGAGAAACTTCTATTTTATTGCTCTTTTTTCTTGTTAAAAGAAAATATTATATCCCTTTCCTTCATTATAATCCTCTAGTTACTATCTCCTCTTTGAAAGCGTACTAGGACTGATACGACGAAATAAGCTCAGTATCTGTGTTATACCTAAGTAGGTATTGCACGGTAGGATGTTATGTAGGATGCCAAACATTCGTAAGACCTTTTTACGAGCACTGTCAGTAGCGTCAGTAGTTTCAACAATGTTGACTCAGTTGACATTCAAATTATTGTATTAATAAATTATATCTCTAATTTTGTCCCTGACCACGTAATTACGACTTTTTTTTAAACTTGAATTTGTAGCTTTTATTGATTTTGAATGAATATTTGAAAATGCATGCATTCTTCGCCTATAATTGCAGTAAACACTTACCTAACTTGAGTTGTAATTATTTATCTTAATTTATTTTTTATGTAGGTATTGGTGTAGGTGAACTGTATTGGCGGACTTAATAAATAAATAAATATTATATAAATCTGCTTGCAATAGTAGGTACAGGTAGATACATATTGCATAAAGTATTGAGTACCTTTTTAAAAGGCTCTTCTTGAGTAGAGCCTACGAACCTATTTATTTTATGGGTGGAACAAAGATAGAATTAGATGGGTAGGCCACTTCGAGGCAGTAGTTTGGAAAGTTCTTGTATAATATTTACCTACTTTATTTTCTGGTATGCAAGGTACCTAAATAGTTTCCATCTAATAAATAAGTATATAGATTATTATAGGTACCTATCTTTTACATTAGGTTATGTTATGTGTTGAAAGTTAAGCTAAGCATTTTGTTTGTTTCTTTTGTGCGAATCGCTACGGGGTGGATGCCTCTCAATGTAATTAAAAGGTGAATAAGTTATAATTATGTAGGTACGCGATTAATTTTCCATTCCAACCCTTTGCCATATGGGGAATCAGTGGCCAAACGTAGACTTTTTCCCGAAAAACCAATTTATGAAAGAACGATATTTATAACGATATTAAATTTTCCATGTCTTGAACGCTTTTCGCACAGGTACAATGCAACTTACTTATTCAAGTCATAAGTAGGAATAATAATATTTACATATTCACACAATGGTATCGCACCTGTACATGTCAATAGGCATTGGAATATTTCCATAACAAACCGGAACCGTTTTTTGAACCCTGTTAAGCTGTTGACTTAAGACTTCCTACATATGAGATTTCATGAACCATTTCTCTTTGTAAATTGCTGTGTAAAATGATTTCATTATTAATATGGCTTTATTTTATGCATTTTGCGCGTGGAGCGACAATACAATGTAGCATGACCGATATAAAAATTCTATTGGACGGTTGCGAACATGTGTTAGGACTTAACGTGACAAGTGTTGGAGGAACTATTGTCAATGATCATAACTGCGATGTTCTGCTGCCCAAGCAAGTCTTCAACGAGGAACCTTTGTTCCAATACGCTTTAGCTGATTCGGTAAGACGATAACTTCTTAGCATTTAATGGTAAATCCATGGGGTGCCGAGACCATCGCGTTGTAGGGACATGAACTCGTACAGTACCTACGTCTTGCGACTCGGGTATATATTTAAGGGACTCCTTTAAATACATTTTATTGCACCCCTTCACTACCCGTGGTCTCATTCCTGGCCAATCAAATTTGATATAATATATGCTATCAACGCTGCTTTAGATTCTCTTTCCAACAATGAATTTATTGATTTTATGGGCAGGCCTAGGTCTTTTATAGAGAGATTTTGCTGGAATCCCTCTCACTCCCATTTCCACTGCATGTATAAATAATTGACCAAGTAACCATTTATGGTCAACTCATTTGTATCGTCATAATGCCTGTTTGATTGTATCGTGTGGTCTTTACGGATATTTTTTTCCCATGGTACCTACAGTAAGTTCTATATGTACGACACGTTTGAGTTTTCTTGAGAAAAATAATTTATCTGGCCTGGATGACGAAAGAGCGAAGTATTCAGAGATTTTATAATGTTTTTCAGACGCATCCATAATAGATGAGAGAAGCGTCCAGTCAAGTCCCGTGCTTAGAATTAAATACGGCTTATTCGGATTCGCAATTGAGCCCTCTTTTAAAACTACCTCTATATAAAATATTTTGGCTTTTTTAAATTTTATTTTATTTTCGTCTCCTTGTTAAAGATTGATTAAACATTTGCTTGACGTATTTACGGATAATTTCAGAAAAAGTTTTACACAATAATCATGGTGGACCCTGACGCACCGCCACAAGTCGAAGGCGAATTTTATTTGCACATGTTAAAATCCAATATACCTGTGAGTACTTATAAAATACCTGTATGTATCAAAGTATCTTTAGACATATTTTCCAACTTTTAGCGATTTTAATTGAAATTCCGTAAGTGATGGTAAATACCTACTTTTAAACAAAAGTCTATTGAATTTTTGATCTTCATTCAAATAATAATATAAATACACCAACACACGCATATAACTCATAGGTACCTACGCAATAACTTTTCACAAAAATCTGTCCGATAACTATTGTCCCAAGTTTCGATCTCAAAATCGACTTGATGTTAGATCTCCTTAGCAGGAAGTAGTTAGGAAGGTAGGTATTACCGCAGTAC
The DNA here is from genome assembly GCA_950106695.1 of Biston stratarius. Classification (NCBI taxonomy): domain Eukaryota; kingdom Metazoa; phylum Arthropoda; class Insecta; order Lepidoptera; family Geometridae; genus Biston; species Biston stratarius. The sequence goes on along the minus strand of OX467106.1, from coordinate 35,363,278 downwards.
CAGGTATTCTGCCGCCGAAGAGTAGGTAGTTTGTACCTACCTATAAATTACTGTGTTTTGGTTGAAGGGTAATGCAGCTAGCGAAATTTCAGGGCTATTAAGGCTAATCATCGAATGAATCAAGGGAATGAGCACTAAAGCTATAGAATGTGTTCATATCTAAGTTATGTACCTATGCCGCTGCAATGGTCATGGACAAGCGTTATCCTACAATCAGGAGAGCGTAAATTAAATGGCAAAATTTGATAAGATTCTTGGTTTGTTAGAAGAACTTTAACAGGAAGGCTAAAATATTTTTTTTATGTTCTAGGGTCTAGGATTAAAAGCTAAAGAGAGCAGCAAAACAGTTGGCATCGATTATAGAGGTTAGTCTTAATTTTTTTACAATATGTAATTATTATCGAATGGCCTCTTCAATTCTCTTCAATTCTCTTATGAGTTGGTTCTTAACCTACTTACTAGGTAACGTTATATGTATTTACGTATACGGACTCACCGTACATTACAGCAATCAGTAGGTAATATTTTTTAAGATTTGTGTAACTAGTACAAGTAATATTTTTCAAAGCCATGTGAAAAACAAAAAAACATTTTGGATACAAAGTTACCTACATTAAACTCTACCTCGTTCTTTTTGACAGCAAATGAGAAAAACTTTACTTATTGTTGATGTAAATATTTTTACTCCGATACGCCGTTCCACTGGTCTTGCTCCTCCAGCTCTAGCTTAGGTGGCTTTCTGTAACCGAGAATAATTTTTGGATAGTTTTTCTCTGCATGATAAATTTGGTGGTGGTCAGTCACACAACGTTTTATAAAAACGTAATATTTCTCTATTAACATATAAAAACTTCCACCATAGCATAGGTAAGGTTGTGTAAATTTTAAAAAATAATAATTAGTTATACCTAAGGCTTACATTTGACCTCCTTCTCGCCTGATACCTTATTGTGTTCAACGAAGAAGCGCGCTTATCTAAAATAAATCAAATTCACTCGCAACTTGAAAACACCGTTGCCTCTATCGGAAAACATTCACTTGGGTAGCAAATAACTTCATCTAGCGATTCGGAAGTAGGAGTAGAGTTTTGAATTTTCCTTGTGTTTTTTTAGGGTACAAACCGCCAGCGCCACCTCGTGGCACGGGCCCGCACCGCTACGCCAGCTTGCTTTACGAACAAGCAGATGGCAATAATTTCCTGCCTAACGTGCCAGCCACAAGATTTCGCTTCAGCCTCGCAAAGTGGCTGCAAGGAAAGAACCTATGTGGACCCGTTGCTGGCATTCAGTTCCGTTCCGAATTCTAGATGGCGTTAATAGTATGGATACATTTATTTTAACAGTGGTGTATAATTAGGGATGTCGTGCTGATATAAAACTGCTACGAAAAAATACAATAACTTCGATGTTAATATCCATTTTTTAACCCATTAAAAAGTATAATAAGAAAACTTTCACAAAGTATTCGACAAACATTTCCTCTCTCGATGTAAGTAAATTGTTTGAAAATTGTAGGTAGGTATCAGAAAATACAGGTATGTGTTCAGTAAAATGCATGAATAAATTCAGGCTCGTTTTGTTTACGTCCGTCATCCATATTTTTATAAATAAAACTAATATAAACGATCAATTTTTTTCCGATTATTGTAAGAAGCCTTGTTGTGGCTTGAAGTAATTTTGGCGGTCGATACTGGATAATCAGTGTCGGGTCACTGGATGTAGGACTGTAAACTTGAGAGACATTTCAAGTAAACCAGAAGAAGACCAAAAGTACTTCATCCAATGGACTCTGGATTGTCAATGACGTGACAGAAGATAACGACCACGTAGAAGTGAACGTAGCGAAGTTTTCACTTCTATCGGCAGTCCTCATGACTGTCTTTTTTTTAAAGTTTTTCGTTTGGTACACTGTGCCTGATGTTAAGCAGTAATGCGGTCTAAGATGGAACACGCTTACCTAGAAGAAACCTTCTAGATTTGAAGACATCCATATTGTACTAACAGGGAACAAAGACTCCGGGAAACAACCTCGCTGTGCGAATAAAAAATATGGAATCAAAACGCTTTGTGCGTACATGGGGATGACGTTTTGGTCGCGTTTGTCTGGCCGTCCGGTAGTAGAATGGTATCCTATTTTTTTGTGCCAATTTATATGTACCTACGAGGGTGGACAAGTGATAGGTACGTGTGTCGTTGTTTCGAGAACTCGGGAGACACACATCACACACACACACACACACACACATCATCATTCATAGGACGCCCACTGCTGGACATGTGGAGGGGTTTTGCCAATACTCGCCACGCTTGGCAGGCGGGTTGGCGAGCGCAGTTAGGTGTGATTGTTCAAGGAAGACGCTGCTACCCATCTTCCCGAGACATTTCAAGTGAAATCACCACTACTTTACTGATGACATGGATTAAACTTGACCGTAATTTACTTTGTGTGACTTTGACTAAAACGAATTTTACTTGATCTTGAGGCAAAATTTCTAAATACTTGATACTAACAAATGCGGAAGGTGCAACGTAATGAAGAACTGAACTTCTGTCAGAAGCTATCATCATGTCGTGTGATTGCTGGGTTTGTTTATATAAATTAGGCTCGGTGTCGGAGCGGCGTGGGTGCCAGGTGAGAGGGAAGTCGAACCGCACGCGCAGCCTACGCGCCGCTCGTGCCGTCATTTATAGTCTCTTGTTATGAAACAAAAGAAATGCATGCAGTGCTGTGCCTTATTGATGGCTTCATTTTATGCACGTGTAATGGACTTTGTAATACTACGTGGAAGTTCATTAAAAGGTAAGCTAGGTAAGGGTATATAAGTATACTAAGACCGAAATTGTATATCAATGTACGAAATTAATGTAGTTACTATTTTTAATGTATTTATTTATTTAGGTACGCCTACAGCATTCACCTTTATAGCGATGATAGCTCAGTGGTTAGCACGGTCGGTTCGCATGCCGAAGAGCGTGGGTTCAAACCCCAACAATGAGCTTGAGCTGTCGGTGAAGGAAAACATTGTAAGGAAACCATAGCGTGGTGGTAGAGTACTTTCTAGTACTCGGCTGGCTAGCTACCACCGTTTAGTTCAAAATCTGCCGCCAAGCATCTAACGGTGTGTTCCGGCAGCCTCACTTGAGAGCCAGTTCCATTCCAGGCTAGGTGTAAATATAATTTTATTTTTAATGTTAAAGTCAAAGTCAAATTATTTTATTAATAAATTAGTACATTTACAAGTCACTATGCGCTTACAGACAACATTTATCTAATCAAACAATATAATAAATTTATTACGATTAATTAATAATTTTTATTAATAATTTTTTTGATATATTTATTGATATTTTTTTTTTATATATTTTTTTTTTTATTTGTTAATGAATAACACAAATTATAGTAAACATAGGACAACTCATAAGAAACATTTTCTTCTGATTTTTCGATATCTACATCCTCAGCACATTTTTTATACATTTATGAACAACTAACACCTCTGAAACTTGCTTCTTAAATTGATCTGATATCATTGATCTATTTACTATTTAAAATATAGGTGGAAATTAAAACAGCATTCTTGGTGGGTATATGTGGTAAATGTAAATTTACCACATATACCCACTTATTATTACAATACTTATTACCAACCAATTAATGTCTCATATTATGTAGTAACGATAGGCAATGAAGTGATGTCCTGAATTTAGTTATATTACACTTCTGGTTTCGTCACTTGTACACATATATGTACAATTGTACATCCCATCCCATCCCATCCCATAATATTATAAATGTGAATTTGGATGGATGGATGGATGTTTGTTACTCAATCACGCCATAACGGCTGAACGGATCTGGATGAAATTTTACATGTAGATACTTTAGTCCCTGGAATACTTTTCATCATCATCATCATCCAGCACCACGTGGATAAAACCACGTGGTGCAGCTAGTTTATTTATGTATTTCAAATTTTACCTTATTGCCTAAAAGGACCGTCATATTTTTTGGGTTTATGATTCGTAAAATTTTAGTGCATTTTGTTTCTCTTTTAATAGTAATGTCTAAGTTATTTAACTAACGACCTTAAACATTGAACCCCTTTGCCTTAGTACTACACAGGTTAAAATATTATGTTCTTATTAAATCAGATATCGTATTTTTTCATTTGACCGTAGCATTTGACCAAAATAAAGTGTGTGTCACATGAAGGGTCATTTCTTGGAATGAGCTTTTGGCCGGGTGGTCCTTCATGTTTTATAGTGGTACTTTATGTCAAAGTGTTATAGCACTTCTTGTTTTCCGACACATATAAAGTACCGAAATTCCATAATTTATTGGTATACGTATCGTACCTAAATACTGTTACTTGATTATATAACAGAGGATTTGTTTTTGAGTATAATAATAGGTACGTGATGTTTGCCAAAGTTTAATAAATTCTTAATTTTTTTGTATAAAATAATGAGACGAACGAAACACTTACTCAACTGTTGGAGATAACACCTAACAATAACAATAACAGTGGCACCCAGAACTTTTACCATCAAGAGAGCGTATCAATAGTCTCATTACTTTTAGACAAATCAGTTGACAATGGCCAGAAGCAAAGTGTTGAAGAACGGACTGAGTGGAATTATTTGTAAGAGGCCATGTCCAGCCGTAGATAGACAAGTTATGACAATGTTGACGATGATGAGATCTACTATTTAAAGATCTTCAGATAGACTTGAACACGCACTATTATGTGCTTACTTTAGCTTCAGCGTAATCATAGTCTAAACATTGTCGTATAGAAGTAAGTAAATAAATATAAGGCAGATAAGACGTTAGGCATGTCAACTCAGGAATCGTACAGTTCCTAGAAATCTAGCCAGAATCATTCAGTGCTGGTACCGCGATGATTAATTCTGGCTAACCGCAATAGGTATTGCCAAATGACAAAAGGAACCTGTTTGTGTTACTCTGTTAATTAAGACTATTATAATAGTATTTATTTAATTCTAAGAACGTTTCATAATATACCTTTAGGTTATAGTGATGAATCTTTAAATATTGGTGACGCACGTAACCGCATTTAGCTGGCGTGGTAGACTATGAGAATAATGTAGAGAATATAAAATTATAGAGGTATATGAGAGGAAGCTCGCGCCCAGCAATGGGATAATATAAAAACAGGGCAGACACATATCTAGGTACCTATAATAACAACCATCCTAGACCACATCATGCTGGGTATGTCAAGCCAGCTGTCCTACGTATATCGTTCCATCGAATTTCAGGGCATTCTACGCTACGTGGCAAACGTAGCGTATTCGCGGTCTCCACCCTAGAACACGCCTACCCCAGCGGTTATCGGTTTTGCGACAGATATGTTCCGCCCTCTCCCACTTCAGCTTTTTAACACGTTGAGCTGTCTTTGACTTTAATTCTCTCGAATAATCTCGTACCAGATTGCCGTGGTGGTGCCGGCGTAAGAATAGTACCCTACCCTGAGAGGTTGCCGTAAGAGTCGGCTAAGGGATGTAATCCGGAAGATGGGCAGCAGCGTCTTCCTTGAACAATCACACCTAACTGACACTCTGACCTTGGGGAGGAAGGAGCAGGCATCTCGTTCCATTCCTTAGACGTATAAATATCGTATGAATGAGACACGCAGATTTTCGACGTTTTTTTATATATTTAATATCTTTAAACGAGCAATTCTTGTATATACATATATATATATATATATATCAGCTTATTGACATACTGTGAAAACTTAACTGACCAATGGGACAGGTGTAAAAAAGCTGACAGCTCTTTTGACGATTATGAAAACTTTGACGACTATTGAGATTTTAATAATTTTTTTTTTTTTTTTGGCATTCTGTTGTTATTGTTTTGTGACATGACATATTGACATTTAATTGTATTCCTTAAATTTGTGTGAACTTTGACATTTTGATTTATATACTAACATGCTAGCTATAAGTAACTTAAAATTTGACATTTTTAACAATTGTGAGGTAAATGTAACTGGGTGTATCCGTTTTTTCCTCAATAAACAAATTTAATTTAATTTTAATTTAATTTAATAATCTGAATCTCGGAAACGGCTCCAACGATTTTCGGGATAGCGATCGCGAGGCGATAAATCGATCTAGCTAGGTTTAATTTTTAGAAAACGTCATTTTATCCGAGTTCTCAGGCAATGAAAAACCGAGCAAAGCTCGGTCACCCAGGTGCTGTAAGTAATGTGATGACCGAAACCGTGTTCACGAACACTGCAGCGATATCTAGAATTTTAAGTATAACAAAACAAAGTCCGGGCGTCGCTAATGCGTCGTATTTCTACTAGTCCTGTAATAAAAATGGGATGGAAGATTATAGTCTTACTTATAATAAGCTCGAATCGTTCAAATTTTAACGTTTTCAACTAGAAGGTTCATATCCAATAGAATGTATTAGATGTCACCCGTTAGTTTGAGACAGGAAGCGCGACTATCGTAAATTAGTCGTGATAGCTTTTAAATAAAACTGTTGGACCGGTTTGGCGTGTGCGGGTATCGAGCGCCGGAAATGCCTGCCCGCGCCAATGCTGTAAGTGAAACTTGTCTCTTTTTATTAATGTATTATGACGATTGTCAATTTTTTGAGAATTTCATTTCAGCTGATATTCAGTTTTTAGAATGAATATTACCTGGAATATTAATGAATATTACTGGGGAACCTAGTCGTGCTAAATTATCTTAATTATTCAACTTTCCTTAATGTTTTCTGTTTAGGTAGCAACAGTACATTATATATTCAGTGGCAGCTGTAACACAGGCTTACCTAATATAGCTGCCAACGAGAATCCCAATTAACTTTATTTGTATATTAACCTTTTCAGGACCAGAAGACTCCTATTACTCTTTATTCTATTCTATTATTATTTATTATTGACTTTATTCTATTAGACTTCTTCTAGTCTATTTGAGAGCTACTACATTCAGTTTAGCTGTTTAGAACGATTCTTTGGGTGATAAAACAATTTTTTTTTTAATTCTTGGGACTCATCTGTCTCCGTGGTCATCAAAGGGTTAAATTGGTTTTTACAAAGGTGAAATAGATTAATATAAATTTGGTCCTACTGTAATGTTATAATTATATTATGCAATAAATTAACAATATATATATATATATATTAACATTACAACAACTTTAGGTAGTATTAGTGTATTAGTTTTGATAGTCTTTATGAACAGACTCTTGCTAATTGTGTAATAAAATAAAAAATAGATAAATCCAATAAAAGAATTAATAAAAGCTACAGATGTTTATTTACTCGTAAGATTGCATTATCGTCATTACACCGAGTTGCCTTCGCTAAAGAGTTACAAGATAATTGCAAGCATTTGTGAAAAGCCGAAAGCTAAGGCTTCCTTCCGGTCGCCCACTCTACACCCACGCGTGGCCATCGCCCCCGCAAAAATACACCAATCAATTCAACAATAAACAACTTAAGTATCTATGCACAGCTTTTGTGCGCGACTTTATTCACATATATCTTAGAAAAATCCTATAAAACTCTCTTAGAAGTTACTGTTTCCTGCAATGCATGTTTAGATAAATATTTCATGTAAATTACACGTGACAGGTTTTTGAGTTCGTGGTGCAATTCTCGATCGTGATCTACACAGCTAGGTCACCTACTACTTACCCTACAGCTATCTATCTGTATAGTCGCAAAAAGATTCACAGTATAGAATTAAGCATTGCAAACAATACAGAACAATTAACAGTGTATTCATAATCTTCATAGATAAGTAGATGTAAAAGTAACTAATAACAGAAGATAGAGAGATATGTGGAGACGGGAGTGGTATGTGGTGTGTGGATATGGTAAGACTGTGTCTTCAAACAATTTAAATTGGTAAAAGATAGCGGGGTATTATATCAAAGACTATCAGTAGTTACCTAAAGATAGATTATATCTTTCTTGAAAAATGTTCATTCAAAATATTGTAAGGATTTTTGTATCAAAGTATGGATTAAGAACATTCACAGATCAGCTATTTTTATACAGTTGGTATTACAAATATTGCCTTAAATATTTTTTGTGTAGGTATATGCGTATGAGATTGCTTAATCCTTTCTTTGACAATTTATGTCTTTCTGTTAAGTGGATAAGACGAAGTGCGTTAGATAAACCGACATAAAGAGAGTCTATTGCATTGCATCGCCAAATACAGAATTGTGGCTTAGTGGCCACGCTAGGGCCACGTCATAGCTAAATCGAATGAAGGCTAACTGGAGGCGTTATGTATTCCCGAAGCAATTAATTAAATTAATTATTTCCTTTCCAATTCGCTTGAATATCAAAGCTGATAAATAGTAAGATAGTGCGCTATAGTTCGTTCTGTGATGTTAATGTAAATATGCCTTTTATGATAAAATCACTAATTCTACCTACTTTGAAAGTTGATTTGTATGCATATATTGGGCGCAGTGTGTTCGTTTTGCTTCGACCCACTATTTTTATAAAACAGTTATAATGTTAATTGTGGGTATATATAATATAGGTTAAGTATTAAATTACTGATACGTATATTAACAATAAAATAATGATTGAAAGAATTAATCTAGATAAGCTAAAATTAAATTGTGAACGAACCCTGCTTTTTTATCATATCTATACTTTTTTAAATAGATTATAAACCATCTATTTGATACCTCTTGAGCATGAAAGTTTGGCACGTACTTAAACTGTATAATTATGTACGTTATTAATAGCTGAAGCGAACAAGTATTGTGGTGGACAATATGTTTCATTACATACAATATGTACTTTTTTTTTGCATATAATATCTTTATTTATTTAATCTTAGTTTTTCTCGATTTCAGAGTTAATTATAACCCAGTGTAGGTAGGCGGTACAAAGAGCTGCATTCATCTCAATTGTCATGTTTGAGCACGCACTTAGATTACCTTCCATCTGCAATAGACTGCATTAACATTGGTGCGATAGGTATCTTAATTGTCATTCAAATTGCTGAGGGATATAGCTTCCAAATGAAAAGCCACAACAAAGTGTGTCGCTCGCGTGTTGACATTTGGTGTTAGCGAGGCTTGAGGCCGCTATCGGCCGTGACACAAAGCGTGCGTACGCCACGAATTCGCTGTTCATTGATAAAAACACCCACTCTCGTCTCTTGGAGACTCCATTCACCGGCGCCAGAGGTTACACAACGCGCATGCGTCGCAGCCGGCGCCCTCCGCGCCTCTCAGCGCTCCCCTGGACCTTTAACGAAGCACTAACAAAATAGTAGACGGACAGTATGGATTATTATACCGATACTGTAGTGGTACTTATCTAGCCAATCTCCTGTGTCGTGCTACGAAATAGTTAATTTATTCACAAAGTAGATTAATATTTTTGTCAAGTACTGAACACGGTGTAGACACTGCATGGCATAGGTAGTATTAACAAAAGTAGTAGTTTGCACCATCTAGTTGGATAGTACATATTCAAAATCAATCTAAGATCTTGGTTACAAGCAGTGATAACAATATACAAAATAATGTGATCTGAACGCTTATATCTATATCGTTCATTGCAATATAATTAGCTATACGCCTTGTTTAGTACTCCATAAAAGAATTTTTATTTATTTATACATTTCTTTTATATTTTATTTATTTATAAGTAAAGTAGAAAATGACAAAAAGCCAACACTCTCTATTTTGCACTAGAAACACCTATGTCGCAAAATCCAGTGTCTTTCGTTTTAAATGTTTGCTACTGTAGGTAAAGGTATAAAATATTAGTAATAACAATATGTTACTATGGAAACTGACGTTTGTTTTGACACATTTTTGTTTTATTTATGTAGAATTACTCGCGTTTCATTATATTGGAAACTCCGGCTATAGTTTCGGCAATCCGGTGGCCTTCATCATGGAGACAAAACTGAGTACAATGCGCGCGCGGTTGTTGCTGCTTGTCTTGAGTTTCTGATATAATTAAACGTAAGTTTGACAATATGGAAGTGTGTACGTGTGTGTGTGTGCTTGTGTGCGAAAATGTGTGTCAGTTCCCATTATAGGTAGAATTACAGAAATATTTATCATGTTAGCATTGGACTGTAGTAGTAATGGCCTGGAAGAACAATCCAGGCCTTCAATGTTATCTCGCCGGTATGATGAATCTCTCAGTCTCCCTGTATCCTAAGGTCATTAAATAGTTTCGAAGTGTCATTCCGCAAACATACCGGGTCACGTTTAAAATGCTTAACTTTTTATCCTATTTTTGGTGCATGTATGCCCTTTTAAACTCAAAGGAGCGTTGCCCGAACAGGGTTTGGGAAGACGGAAGCCTCCAAGAATATATAAGAACAAACTAAGCTAATATGCGATATAGAATTAATCTTTTAAACCGTCTTCCACTTTAGAACGTTTTAATCCTCCCTTACTGTTAGAATAGTGGCACGAACACCAGCAACAGTTGTCACTAGTTAGAAACACGTTACCAACGTAGACTCGGACTTGATTTTTGAGATTGCATGACACGTGGCTGCGAAATCATTTGACCTTACGTAGATTTCATTCATAGAAGCGTTTGGTGAATGACAGAATTAAGTGATATCCAATTACTTACATAACCTAAACTTACAACACATTTGCACGGAAAATTATTGGAAATACATATTATGGCATTTGTGACCCCAAAATGAGTTTTGTTAAAATACACCACATTATGAGATGCTATATTTGATCCACGCTCTTGTATGGATGCGAAATATGGTTCCTGCGCAAAAAAATGTGTTCACATCATAAGCATTTGTGATGTTGACTCTACAGATTCAGATTCAAACTCAGAAATATTCATTGTATACTAATACAATGAAATATTTTGCTAGGTATTCTTGCAAAAATTGTGCCATCAGTCTACCGATTTTAACAATAATAAAATGATAAACAATTTCAAAATATATTGTCAAGTGATATTATTAATTTCATGTCCATTTGTAGCAAATTATATTTAATTTATTATCAAAAGTATTACGTCAGTGTCAAAAAGTATTTAAAATAATTAGGTAGGTACCTAACATTCAAATTTAAAATTGTTTATAATGTCATCTCGCTGGACAGGTCCCTATTTGTAAATTCTTGATGTAATGTGTGATTCTCGCAAAAGAAAGTTCATGCTCACATACAAAGAAGATCCCTATATGACTTTTTAATGTTGATCTATGAAAATAGAATCCCATGGAATCGAAACCCATGACGTCCCATGACTCATAACTCCCAGCAGAGTTGGTTGGACGACATCAATGAGTGGACTAGACTGAATTATCAGCATCTAAAAGCAAAGGATCCCAAGAAGTTATACCTACTGACTTCCAAATTTCAGTATGAAGATGACACGTAATGATATAAATTATTTAAGCTAGGTTATATATGATAGTCGTAGGTCCAAAAGCAAAGCTCTCGGAAAAAAATAAACGTTCACGAAGTATCATCCGCAACTAGTTAATTGCAGATGCCATCGCGCTATACATTTTTAATATATATATAACGGCTTCGTAAAACTACAAAGTCTTGTTAAGTAGTAGTTTAAATTTTCTATTATACTTAATCTTCTTGGAAAAATATAAGTATTAACTAAAAGTCCAGTTATGATAATAATCTGATGCCCAACAAGCTTTTAAATATTTAATTAAGTCCCTCTACACTAATAAGCAGAACCTCGAAGAATTTATTAGTTTTCTAATCCACTCATTTGTCACGATTAAAAACAAATCTAGTTAAATACATAAAGTCGATGTTAACGATGCTCTTACACCGCGAACATTAACAAGAGCCGTAAATGGTTGAAGGGAATCTCTTGAGATAATCGCTGGCATATCTTGGAATATTATATCAATGGGACAGTGGCTGTAGGGTTTCCATGTTCCATGTTGTGCTAACATATTGACCTCTGTTCTTTAAATCCAAACTTTAAATAAGTGATGATAGGTATATTTTGTAGGTAGCCATTTAAGTAGATGCCACCGCAATATCAGATATTGTGCCGCCAAGCAAAAGGGTGTTAACGTTGCTTTATCCAAGCTTAAAATTTTCTGAAGCTAACAAAGTTACTCGGCTAATGAGTCTTATTATCGAATTTTTCAATTCAAAGAAAGAATAAAAAATACTTAGAATTAAAAATTAAAGTACATTAACGAAAAACTAAATAAAGATGGTATCTATGGATAGCTTACAAGATTTCTAATTATCCAAATCAGCCCTGTTTTTATAAACTGTGTGTTCTCGTTGTGAGAAGGGTAAGGCCATAGTCCACCACAAGTGCTATCGCTGGCCAAGTCCGTGTTGGCAGACTTCATACATCTTCAAAGATTTTTTAGAACTTTCGGACTTGTATTTTTCCTTCACCGTTTGAAGTTAGCGGCAATACGCACATATCTTAGAAAAGAGAGAGGTGCGTGCCGTAGACTTCGAATCGAAGACCTCCAGATAAGAAGCCAGACGGTCTCCCAACTAGGCTACCGTAACTTAGTTCTATTAATTATAAGCTCAATAAAGAAGAAAAATTCAAGCACTTTAAAGTATGATGATTGTTATCCACGAAAATTAAAATGCTTACTGACCTTAAGATAGGAATAACTTCACTATCACATTAACGTCCGAAAGAGTTATGCGATGGATCGTATTAATTGATGTTAAATATAAACAGATTTACAGGCACTTAGAGTAATCCAGCCTTATTACACCCGAGTGTCGCAACTTCGGCCCGGTTTCACGCTTCTCACAAGTCGATGAGTTAAATAATGATATTTCTGTTAGCTTTTAGTTTTCTGTCATGACGACAAAAATACTTAATAGTAATGGAAACGATATAGAATGGTACTAAAATTGTAAATTGTTGTCATTTGTAATAGTAGTTTATCTCGGTGAAAAAAATTAAGAACTCATTTACTTTAAGAAGGATACATAATGCCATATTTCCAACAAGTAACAATGTATTTGTAACGCCAATATACTATGATATATAGCATTAAGGCAAGTTTATTAAACATAAAGTCGAATCAATAAAAATATCTATGGTTCCGAAAAAAATGTTCTTATGCTTATTAGTACCGAATGCCGAAAGAGTACCTACCCACTTATATAACTATACTCGTGTAAAAAATTGATAGAAAATATACTATATTACGGCAGTGACCGGCAAACAAGCATTTATGGGCACACGTGAGAAGAACCGAGGAGAAGTCGAGGCACACATACGTGACATGTTTCTCTTATATAGAGATAAAATTATCCTCTGTAATAATGCGAGTAAATTGAAACTACGTTGTTTTTACAATTTTTAAACTAAATGGTATCTACCCAAAGATTTAAAAACAGCAGTCAAGTTGATATATGTACACTCCTTGTTCCTGCAATTTAGCTTGACATCAAGGAACTGCATGAACACAAACACCTTAACGTATTTTATTTATTATAGTTTATGAAATTACCTATTCTTTTAGTAACAACAAGTTTTACTAAACTACGGCTCTTGTCACCTCTTAAATTTCAAATGGCATCAACTTTTTTCACACAGTCCATTTTGTCAAACTAAATTAAAGCAAAAAAACAAGAATCAATAATAATAAATGAAGTATGAAATAATAATATGAAGAAATAATAATATTTAACCCACTAAGGTGCTAATTTCATTTGTTTTTTTATAGTGTAAATCTCTTTTTAGTTTGCCAGTCAAAATTGAAATAAAATCTTTGAGTCACTTTCTTGGTTGCCATCTATAAAAAGTTTATGCCATTTTTTAATAACACGATACATAATTTTTATGGTAATTTTGCCGGCCGCTAAACAATATAGATATAGATTTTCAGTAACATTTTCTGGCTGCAGCAGCCGGTAAATGGTAAAAGAATTTATACCCTATTTAGCGGCCTGCTGCTTGCGTATAGGTATTTGTTCTATACATTAATTTTGTTATAATATCTAGACAAAGGTAATCGAAGAAATATTATTATAATAAAACCGGCCAAGTGCGAGTCGGACTTGCGCACGAAGGGTTCCGTACCATTATCTATAAAAACGACAAAAAATCATATCTGTTGTATGGGAGCTCCTGAAATATTTATTTTATTCTATTTTTAGTATTTGTTGTTATAGCGGCAACAGAAATACATCATCTGTGAAAATTTTAATTGTCTAACTATCACGGTTCATGAGATACAGCCTGGTGACAGACGGACGGACAGCGAAGTCTTAGTAATAGGGTCCTGTTTTACCCTTTGGGTACAGAACTCTAAGAAATACAGAATAAATGGAAACCGCTGAAAAATTCTCTTCTCAAATATTTAAAACACGGCTCGAATATTTCGAAAACAATTAAAGTTTACCGCAAATGCACTTTTTAGTACGTACCTATATCTTGTGGATTTGTCGCTGTATTGTGTAAGTAGGTAACTACCTCGTAAATCGTGAAATAGGGCCCCGTCAGTAATTACCTGTTTGGAAACTGGTAGTTATATTTTAATCTACTTCGGCCGATGGAAATAATTGGAAGTTTTATAACAGATCTCGCGTATAAAGGCAGTTTTATACTTAAATTAATATTTAGTTTACCAAACGCTTGATTAACGTAAACAACGTTTATAATTCTAAATCAAATCGTGTCGTAAATAAATGATTATTATCACTTCTAAATAATTATAGAAAAAATATTTTTAGATAAGAGCAACGACATTGTCAAACGTATTTCATCGTTTACATGACATACATTGTTAATGATTGTAGCATCTAGATATAGATAGAGCTAGAAAATACAATAATAAATTAGGAAGAACCTATTTATTTAAAATTAACTGTAAATAATTAAAATATTATATAATCTAATATTAATTATTCTGTCGCAAGTAGATACATACATCTCATTCATAATTTCTATTCTGAAACATGAAAATTTCGTGACATGACACAATATAGAACTTGATTTGGTCCACGTTTTTTTTTTGTCATAGAAAGTCCACTCATACACAACTTTGTTTTGAAGTTCTCTTCTAGGTAAGTGTATAGAATTCTTTGCCTACAAATTTATAATTTATAATTTTAAATTTATTTCAGAAAGATTTAGATTTTAAGTTTACCTATTTTATACGGAAAACAAACCTTACTTATCTCGACAAACAGTTAAAATGTTTGGGTTACTTTGTGGTCAGACACTTTCTAATATATGATCTGGAAACTGCACAATGCACCTCTCTGTATAGACAAATCATCACAGTAGAAATCATTTAAGTTACCAAAATTAAATCGTGTCACTTATGTATTTAGGATTCCAACAATCAGAGACCTAGTTAACCTAATGGAAGCTCTTCGAACCCACCCACGGATAGTCTGTAATTTATGAACAGTTCAGCACTGAATACGCCAATTGTATCTACACCTACATCATGGAAAAAGAGGCCTTTTGTAGATAAATTATTCGGCCTACGGATATATTATCCTTCATTAACAAGCTTCTTTTGTTTGCTGATCAATGCAATGCATTTTGGTGACTTTCCGGATCTCATGATATAACTACTATTTTTTTGAATATAGTGGCGTTTCACGCGCTACCGCTACCTTATACCAAATAAACTTTACTTAAATAACCAATACTTACAAATAAACTTACAATACTTTATAAATTAACTTTTTACTTGGTGGTAGATTTCCTTAGCAGGAGGTCGTCTAGGTAGGTACCACCGCAGCACCAGATATTCTGCCGCCAAGCAGTAGTGTGTAAACATTACTGTGTTCCGGTTTGAAGGGTACTGCAGCTAGCGAAATTACAGGGCTATTGAGACTAACCATCTATTCTCAAAGTAATGAGCGCCAAGGCAGCGATGCCCTGGACTTTGTTTTACTACTCAAAGTTCTGTGTATCGCTACAATGGTCATGGACAGGCGTTATCTCTTAACATCAGGAGAGCGTCTCGTTCGTCACACAACTGTTACATAAAAAAAAAAAAAAAAAACTAGTATTAATGTTTGCATATATATATCTGTACATTGATCAAATTCAACTCCAAACTGATTGTAATCTAAGCTTCGATTTGAAACCTACACGTTTTAGAAGTTCGGTTAGAGTACTAGTTTAACATAAACGCTACTTTGTGCCAAAATAAAAACTAGTATTATGTACCTTGTATATTATGATATCTTAACACCAAGAAATTCAGAGAAAAATATTATTTATCACGTTTTTCTTTATGAATTTTTTGATATAAGTAATCTCCTAAGAGAAGAAAATGTTATCGAGATTGCTCTTTCGTCAGCGCAAGAATGCAGTGTTACTAATTTTAAAAGTGTCCACCTAAATGAAGTTATAACGTATCTTCATTAGGGCAAGTAATCGCGTTACTTAAATACAGGTTGACGCACCTGAACCAGTTTGTAATTAAGAATACATTTATATTCATTAAAAGGTATTAAAACTTTCCTCCGATACAATTCCAATACGGTAGCTTTGGCTAAGTGGTACAAGCCAACTTGCCGATGACATAATTAAGGGCAGTGAATAACAAGTGCGTTAAGCTTTGAAGTTTGATGCAAGAGTGTAGTCAATTCTCTAAATTTCCGTTCGTTTTAAAATGTCAGTGAACTTTTTTTTTTTTTACACTTTTATACAAAGGTTGCGAATTGGCTCGTATTGGTTTGGTTCATTTACCAAATATGTAGACTCTCGTATCTAACAAGCTAATACATTCTTTAAAATCAACAAAACCTAGAATCAAGAGGTGTCAACTTCTTTATTGATAACGATTTTGTATTGTGTAAGGCCAATACTTGTGCATGTTAGTAAGTAACAAGGACACCAAGGACATAAAATATTTTTTCAGTCCACATCAAGTTAATAATGACGCAATATCGAAACTTGTAAGTCTGAATTGCTTGAAAATATGACGGATTGTGCGGATTTCTTTTATGGTTGACAGGCTAGGTATTTGACCATAGCTCACCTGATGTTAAGGGACGGTATGGTCAAAGATGGTAAACACACCTGGCCTGAGATGGAACTGGCTCGCAAGTGAGGCTGTCGAACACACCGCTAGGTGCTTGGCGACAGAATGGTAGCATACCTTTGCGTAACCAGCAAGGCGATCATTGTAATAATAACCGTGAACAACTTTTTATTTTATTTTATTTATAGGAGACTTCTGCGTTAGTTTAGGTCGGATACTCAGACTATAGTAATGAAAAAAAAAAAATAGATAATAGTAGTATCCGACCTAATCAAACGCTAGTATATAGTTAAAATAAAAATGTGTCAAAACTCATTAATTTCCATATTAAGCCTATATAATGTAATAAAAAAATAGCCTTTACCAACTTTGAAATCGTGAGCAAAATCAGTTAGAGAAAATTCCTTACATTTCGTTGAGTGTAAAAGACATTTTTGAAATTTCTACGAAACATTTGCTTTCTTTTTTTGTGATTTCGGTATCGGTCTAGTAAAAGAACTTCATAATGTTGAGTGTATAATATCATGATATTCTATTCTATTATCATGTCCTATTTACGGTATTCACGGATTTAAAAAAAAAAATATAGTTAACAGTGATTTATACAATCCGGTATTGTATAAAATACCTAGGCATTGTATAGAATACCTAAAACATGCAGGCAAAACATGTATACAATGTAGACAATAAACAACACTTTTATCATTTATTTCATACTATACCCAGGCTTTATATACAATAACGAATGTTCAGCCGGTATCCTGTAATTTTACCGACAGTCAATTTACAAATGTTAACTTGACAACTAACATTTCGCAAAAACATGAAGCTCCTTGCAAGCGGTGCCCGCCGTAGCCTTCTCGTTATTTTTTTATTTTTTATTTATACCTTTATTTTATCATTTTACTCGTGCAACACTGTATGTATTTAAAGCTCGGTGACAGATCTAACTCAGATGGTTAAGTGAGAAGGCTTTTTATTTTACCTAATCTCCTCATGGTATCCTATAAAAACCTAGGTATTACATACTAAGTATGCAATTCAATATAATTCAAATTAAAACCAATGCAATGTTAAACAACAGACAAAATATTTTATTTATTTCAGAAAAACAATACTACATCATATAGGTACACTGGTAATAATTTTTACAGTGAGGTCTTAATTATAATGTTTGTAGCGATGATAGATCAGTGGTTAGCGCGGTTGGTTCGCATGCCAAAGAATGTGTGTTCAAACCCCAACAATGAGCTTAAGCTGCCGGTGAAGGAAAACATCGTGAGGAAACCATAGCGTGGTGGTAGGGTATATACTTTCTAAGCTCGGTTGGCTGGCTGGCCGCTCAAGTTGAAAATCTGCCGCCAAACATCTAACGGTGTGTTCCGGCAGCCTCACTTGAGAGCTAGTATCATTCCAGGCTAGGTCTACTTTACCATCTTCGACCACACCGTCACTTAACATCAGGTGAGCTGTGGTCAAATATCTAGCCTGTCAAACATATTTTTTTTTTTTACCAACAACGTTATCTATGTAAATTTATACAAATAAGTGAGTAAATTACTTATATGTAACAAAAGTGAAGACAGTTTTGTGAATAGGACTTAACATTTATACATACACTAAGCAAACCCGGCATTACATAGAATGACTAGGTATTCTATACAATGACTAAATTTTCTGTTCTGCTGGTATCCCATCATCGTTTAAGTTTAAGAGGAAGTGTTATCAAAACAATAAAAACACTATCGTTATTCCAAAAAAATATATTGTTAATTATTTTGTGAGGTCTTAGATCACAAGTTTAATTCACAATTCAACTCTGACAGATCAGTCAATGAACCTCATTCCATAAAGGTCTTAAATATCCATTACCTTTACACCTAAAAACTCCCATTAGCGTGATGTAACTGTAACTAATGATTTATTATTACTTAGTGTTTCATTCAGGTGTCACGACTACCTTGATCCATAGCAGATATAGCGTATACCAATTTATTTATAGAGTTAACTATAGCATTGGAACTAAATATTTACAATGGAAGCCAGTCAATTTTGATTCGGAAATGCGATAGTAGCTCCTTCATTTGTCTCTAACGTTAACTTGGTCGCAAAATACAGAGTCATCACCACAGGTCAAGGCTTCATTTTTGTTCTTACAATGTTCTAAGAGATTGTCATTCAAACTCTAGCTCATGGTTATGAATTGTTCAAATTATACAGGGCGTAAAAGAAACGTTCTTGAAAACTTAGATTATTTGCAAGCATTGTCAAGGTGACAATGCTATAATACGATACGATAACAAGCAATAAACACACCGTCAGTAACGTTTTTTTAAAATGTAAATTAATAAGACGAACAAGACGCTCTTCTGATGCCAAGAGAACACCTGTCCATGATCATTACAGCTATACACAGAACTAAGCTCCTATTAGGTGAGCTAGGTAAAAGTTTTCAAAGATGAGTATTAATTTTTGTAGTAAAGTAATAAAAAATTGTGGACCATTTTTTTTATCTCTCATCTTTATTTAATCGTACCGTATTGTAGTAAAAATAGCTCAGTGGTTAGTAACGAGATCAGTTCACGCAACGAAGGGTGCGGTCTCAAATTCCAAAAAATAAGCTTGAGCTGCCGGTAAAAGAAAACATATTGAGGAAACCATAGTATGGTAGTCAATTTTTAAATACGCCATGAAGCACCTAACGATGTATTAATACTAATTATGACAACAGGCCAGGCATTGAATTATGAGCCAGGCTATTCCAGGCTAAGCGTGCTACCAATTTACCCCACCGTCACTTAATATCAGGCGAGCTGTGACTAAATACTCAGACTGTCACCATTTAAAAAAAAAACAGTATACAGCAGCACTTACCTAACTAAATCTGTATTTCGAGAGCATTTACCTAACACCCAGTATACCTACAGATTACAACACAGATAACTGTTCTTAACTATCAGAACAGAAAACTGATAGCAGTTATGCAAGCGATAATATATTTATAACGTAAACTTAATACATTTTAACGGGAGATTAGAAACTTCGTAACGTTGCCTAGAATATGATTTTACCCAATCTTTAGTCTAACATAAGCAGGAAATGAGAAGGAGATGTGCGAATGAAACAATAATGGTTAATTTACATTTAACTAGTTATTGGATCTTATTTAAGTGTGGCTGTGCAACCCGCACTGTTGTAATTGTATGCCTGCTTTGATTTTATAGCCGTGCTAAGTTATTGGTAGGAATCGGATAGCTCGACTAGATTCCAATGGTTACAACACCCAGACTAGAATGTGGGATTACTATACAAGTGACATTTCTCGGTTTAATAGGCTCTTTTATTGGATTCAGCTATAGTAAAATTTAGTTAACTTTCATGAACAAGCCAGATTTCTTTATTTTGGTTTTGATTTAAATTATTTTTTTGGTAATTGGTGATGGTGTACTAACTTGAACTATCGTTGATAAAAAAAATGATATTTAACCTGAACTTAAGATATAATATAAAGGTTATTGGAATCGAGATTTACAATAATTAATTTTCGGTGATGTTAGAAATTTAACTTTTTAATTTATAAGGTAATATAAGCGTATTTGATGTCTCTGGTATTGCTGAAATCCATAGGTGAAAGTTATCGCTTACCATCTGGATTATTGGCCACATATGGCATAAAAACGTTTTTAATGTTAATGTTGTGCAGAGTTAATGTTTAAATAAGTAAACAAATTAAGAAAAAAACCACATAAGCGCATTTTACTAACAATAACACTATATATAAAAGAACAGATTTATTATTACCCTTGCGGCCGATCTTTTAGAAAGAGTAGTAGTAGTAGTGGGCTTAACATAAATGTTTGTTCTTTGTCTGGATGTATGTAACATAAGCATGTATTTATAATATATATTATATGTATATTAGTTAGGTACATTTCTGATTTCTCTGTTTTATTTTATTTACTATGTTTATCTTCAAAATACTTGGATAAAGTAACTCTTACGATATAAAGGAAGCATACAGTTAGCGAATAATTCGTTTGTTTTGTGCGTCGCTTGGTCGTGGGGGCGTGAGGCATGAATGGTGGCGCGTGATTCACTGAGCCCCATTCATGCGCGCGTGCGCATCATCCGCGCACAGATTCAATGCCACTTATACAATATTCTCGCGCTGTGATGTAGCGCAAACCATCTGCTTGTCATTCAGCTAATTGAATAGACACATTATATGACAGAAGACAGAACTGAACATTCATTCTCGAGCTGTAGCTCTCGTGTCCCACATTTTCTCAATATCAAACCTTGCCCAACTAACTTAATAATGATATGACGGTAATATTATTTGTACACATGTAAGTCAAAATCAAAGAGTTTAAAAGACACAATCAGACAAGAAAAAAAAAACTAAAATTAATGAAAGAAATTATCGACATCACTCGGACAGGAATAATAACGAATCAATTGATATTATCTATGAGCAGTTTAGACGCTACGGTATACATAAATACAAACAAATATAGACTGCTAAAAACGTAACTCTTCCTTTTGGAATTGCCGCGTGGAAATGTCGTGAAATAAGAGGCGAAAAAAACAGGTAAAAAAGGATTTTTAGTTGTATTGAACGCTCTTTCCGCACTTTCTTACGACAGAGCCGTTTTATTCCTCTCGCTCTTTCTGTTATCTTAGTGGTTCTAGCCACCAGCTGGTTGGACCACCTTACCGGGATGCCACCCCTGAGGTCGTTTTTTCTGCGGTGGTCTCGTGACTACTACTTTTTCTATCAAGTTATTGGGGTCTAATGATCTGTAAATGTCTAAAGTAGGTATTGCAGCACTCTCTGAAGGACCTCAGTGATATAATTCTACAACCTAGCATTTTTTTTGTTCTAATTGTATTGGATTACTCACGTCGGATTATGTCGGATACTCCGACTATTGCGGCAACCTCATGTACTATTTTCAGTAACCTCATGTACTATTTTTAGTATCCTCCTGTTACATTTTGTGATTGAAACTATTCTGAGTATTCGTTCTAACAAACGTGAGTAAAAGAAAGAAAGATTTTTTTTTTATTTTGTAACACAATACCAAACACAAAAACAATCAAACAGACAAATAAAAGACAGTATAAGTCGAACAATAATGTTTCAAAGCCACGTCAACTACCATAGTTGGCCTAGCACACAATATGAGAATAAAACAGAATATAACTTTATTACCTATATACCAAAACACAAACATACATAATATCTTTAAAAAATAAAAGGTATCTTTAAACTAATGCAAATCCATTTTTTTAGTACAATCGGTAGTATAACCTTATTGCATAAATCAATAAACCCTAATTCCTACATACATTTAAACATTTAAACATAGGTACATACATTACATATATTTTAAATTTAACATTAATAAAACAATCTGTTCGGATACATATTCAGATGTTAGTTAGCCGTTAGATTTTTACTATTTGCTATTTTACTACTTCACATTTGTACAAAGAACTATTATTGCAAAATTTATACTTGGCCCAATGTGAAACACTCCGCGGTCATCTTCTCGCAGCCTCAATACAACGAATACTACACATAACTATAGTACCTGTATATGAATGAACTGTAGAACCCTACAGTACATTTGACTCGAAGGCAAAAGGTTATGAGATTCAACCCATAGATTTGCTGATAGCATTTAGCTGGACGGGCAATTGTTTGGGTGAGCGACTGAACGGCTATTAATTTTATATAATGGGTTTAAGTAACAAAACAAGCTTTAACATTCAAAACATTAAAATACTTACAAACGTTGAGAGAGTTATTGCTTATTTATTTATATACATGATTTTCTTGTAATAAATATACTTAGAAATATATATTCATGTATTTATAATCTATGTAAAGAAGATAACAAGTAAGTCGATCAAAAGTCTTCTTAATTATTTTTTCATTTTGAGCCGCATTTTGAGCCTTGTTGGTGCTGTTCTATTTTTGTAATTTCTCTTCCAGAAGTGTCAGTAAAAAGGTTTAACGAACAACAACAACAACGAACTGTGCTTATTGTACTTAAATGTTGCCGTATTTTACAAGCGATATTAAGCGTAAGGTAAAGTAAGGTAAGGTAGGCATTAAGGTTTATTAAGGTATTTTTTTAGCATGGTGGTAGGCAGTCCCTAGTACTCAGCTGGCTAGGTACCATCCACAAGTAGAAAATCTGTCGCCAAGCACCTAACAGTGTGTTCAGACAGCCTCATTTGAGAGCCAGATCCATTTCAGGCCAGCTATGTTTACCATCTTCGACCACACCGTCACTAAACATCAGGTGATCTGTGGTCAAACACATAGCCTTCTAAGCATAAAAAAATAAGACAAGGACAGCATTTTTAATAAGTTTAGATCAATCAATATGTTTGTTCTGTATCTGGGTGTACTGTATGTATTATAACTAGGTATGTAGTTATCCAAAAAATAGTATGTACATAAGTATTCTATCAGTTATCTGGTTCCCATAGCTTTGCTTAGCTTGAAGCTAGATGGCGCTGTGTGAAATGTCCGACGAAATTTAATTTTTATTTTTTTGTTATTATCGTTCATTTATTACTTTATTGTTTTTTTAAATTATTTATTTATTATAGTCAGAAGGTATTTAATATAAATGTCACTTGATTGGCGCCCCGCAGTTTAACTTTGTCAGTTTCTCTTTGGCATAGACCTCCCCTATAGCTTTCCGTGATATCTTGTCTCTAGCTTTTCTCATCTACATTATCGTTTAACTACTTATATCTTCCCATCGTCTTTTTGGATCAAAAAGCAATAAAATGGCTACTAAGACAAACCACAGGAAAACAAGATATGGTGCTGTTTCCTTTTAAAGATCTGGTTAACAATGTAGAAACAGGTAGACTAACATGCTCCATAAACGTAAATAAATACAGCGCCAAATGGTAATGCTATACATACCTGATTAGCATTATCCGTAGATAATATATATTTACTACAATACATTTGCATGAAGACAATCACATACATGTGAAAAATATCCTGTCGAAATCGGCTTAACGAGGACTGCAGTATATTAAAGGCTGTGATGGATAATATAAGCCATAGGTAAACAATAAATTGTATAACAGGCATTCCAATATGTTAACAGTTTAAAGTTTTAAACAGTAAAAGATAAGCTCCTTCTGACAGTACTTATTTATAAAGTTGGGTGAATGGAGGAACTAGAATGGCTCGTAAGAGGTTTTATCAGTTCAATTGAGAAAAATCGATGGTAGCTCCCGCATTCAATTTTACAGCAAGTTAAGCTGGTTGCACTTTAAGCCGTTCGGAAATCTTTCGCAATGTAAACAAGATCCGATTAGATCTGTCCGTGGATAATCTAGACTTATTTATTAACACCTGTTCAAGCCTATCCAATATTAATATTTCATTGTAGGAAATAAGCGAGTGCAACGTATCTTAAGGGACGGGCTTGTTTCTATGCGATGCAAACTGCAAACTAGCGCCTTGATTACATTGTAACGTTGGATACTATCTTTTGAAGTTTTATGACAATTTGTTACCTGTAGGTACCGATGCCATATCCATATACGATATCGATATACCATATATATTTTGTATACTATTGCCCTATTTCTTATATTATTGTTAAAATTCATATTTAGTAGGAAGACATTGGCAACACAGCGAAAGCTACAACTGAAGACAGGGTTGCTAAAATTATTGTATATTTATACGAAGCAATAAAGTTATTTGTATTTTGTATTTGTATATAAAATTATTAGCTAAACACATTATACTATATCAATACGATTACAAACCCGAAACAAAAAATAGCATTAAATGTAATTATTATTTTTAATTTGATAAAAGTTATTTTGAGTGTTGGATCGCCCACTGCTGAGCGTGCTAGGCACTTCTTCTTGTACGCAACGCACCCAGTCCTACACTAATCTTTTCGACATTCGACGAGCTGGCGGGTGGGTGCCCTTCGTTTCATTTTCCGATTCGGGGCTTCTAGTCCCTCGACATTTAAACACAACATGTACCTACTGTCAAAACTCAATCTCAGTTTTGTGATTGTTAAATAAAGTGACTCTTATTTATAAAAAATTATTGATTCAACCCCATAGCGCTATTTTTCTACACCACAATAACAAAGTATGGCGTCTATAGAAGCGGATAAAAATCATGTTGCTACATGTGTTTACCACACAACATGTGGTGAAACATGTCTTTTCGTGGTGTTTACAAAACTCCGTTGATACTTTTAGTTACCACTAAAGCAGTAAGGCATAGACTGAACTTGACTGTGACTTGTTAACTTTATTTTATTATGAGACACGTAAAAATATGATTTATTTAACACTACAAAATGCAAAAAGTGCAATGCCATATTTTTGGCATTGCACTTTAATAATTATAAGCATAATAATTTTTAATAATTTTAAGCATAATAATTTAAAAAAAATTAAGGCTTGATATAATTATGGTTATTTGTTGCTAAAATAGATACATAAGTCTACAAACATATTACGTTGTTTTGTGAATGAGCCAGCGTTGAACTTTTATGTACGAGGGCGTAAGTTCTTATATGAGAACTAGTTAACCATCAATATTCAAGTTCACATTTACCTGTTTTTAGTCACGACTTCACCTAAAGTTAGCAACATAATAACAGCTCCATTACTATTATTGAAAGCTGAACAGCACCTTAACACCTTATCGGGTCCCTCCTAATTATCCCGCTTTTAGTACGGGGCAATAGAAGTCAAGTATTTTCACAGATTTAAAAAAAACTTGTACAAAAAATAACGTACCTAATTAAAATCGTAGGTACCTACGAATAGGAACCTTTATTAGTATCTGTACCTTGAATTATACATTTTAATACAATGCATACATTTGTATGCAATTAATAATAATTAAATATTAGATAGAAAATGGGTGATCGGAAAAAAAACTATTTTCTATCTAAAATTTATAATTAAAAGTCAAATTTTTTTTTTAATTCTTCTTTGTTTTTGTCGTCGCAATTCGCCCATTTATACTTGCCAGTGTCAAGTATTTCGATATTATCAAGTATTATACGAAAAATCAAGTTAAACTAGTCTAAGTTGCAGTCCCTTAAAATAAGTCATGGTTGATTCCGGTCATGCCCTAGTCAAGTAGTGATTATTTTAGGTACTACAGCTTCTATATAGTTTTGGAAGTAATTCGAAAAGACATGTTTCATCTCAATATATTAATTTCCCACACTCAAGCGCGTAAATTGGCACTTTATGAAAAAAAAAACACAATTTTTTTATACATATTATATGTATAAACACTACAATAACATAAGTTTTGGCAAATAATATAATGTAGTGACATGATTCATTCGCGTTAGTGCCACAAACTTCCTTATGATAATGATGTGATGAATTCCTCTTTAACACTTGAGTTATAAGAATCACTTAGTTAAATTAGTGAAGCATATCGTATATCTGGGTAAGTAACCAGCCCTATAAAGAAGGCAGCAGTCCAGCGATGGTTATCTCCTAACTAGCTGTCTCTAGTTCGAAGCTTGTCTTGGTAAGCCGTGACTTTTACCGACGTGCTACCAGCAAATTGTGAAAAGTTAGTACACGTTTGACTAGTGCTCATTTGAATGAAAATATGTTGCGGATATTAATACTCATATATTATATAAATACAGATAGCATCAAAATTAGCTTGGCACTAACTATATAGACCTTAAGTAACGATATATACTTTTAAGTCTTATGTAAGTGTATTGTAATTATAAAATTTTACGTGTATTTTAAAAAGGTACTTACGCTACCTCGCGCGTATATTTATAAAAGCTTGTTGCAAGCTTGCCTCACATTGACGCTGCCTGCGACAGCGGTTCTGATATCGACCACGGAATCAGCTGGTATTTCAGGCCATGCTTTCTGAAATAGGCTTTATATTCTTCATGTGAGATTGCACTTGTTTCGCGAATGTATAAATGTAACAATTTAATCGCACAAAGTTAGTAGCAGTTTGTACCAATCATTACAATGTGACCGCTGTTCTATTTACGCCTACACGACGTGTTTGTGAATGGATCTTGGAGTTCAGATTAAAACTAGGTATGTATGCTAATTCAATAGGTTAAAGCATAATTTACTTATAGTTTAATTTTTATTCAAACTTTTATTAAAGGTTTAGAAGATCGACCTGTAATTTTAATAAAAAGTATCTTCGAAAAAACAAAACCTAACGTAACCTTTGTAAGGTAACCATGGCAAAATCAGAATGATTCTTTGCTCCGTTACTGTATGAAAGACGGACAAACAAATCAATAAACATACTTTCGCAAATTATACTTAGTGAAGTGGATGTTCTTAGAAAAACAACCCCATAACAAGTAAAGTTTAAAACAAGTTTCCATTTTTCTCCACTTCTTTCTGTTTTTCGCTTTAGCTATTCTCATCCAGTTAATTTTAGTATCTTGTCTAGGCAACGCTCTACTGGTCTACTTCTGCATCGCTTGTCTGTTGGTCCCGAACTCCCGACCATATTGAAACTTTTTGTAATTTTTTTTCATCACTTTTGCATTCAATGCGTCCAGCCCACTTCCACTTGAATCTTTTGCAATATTCTAAGTAGAGCATCAACAACTTTAATTGTATTTCTCACTTTCATAAATAATAAATAATTATTCGTTTTCTTTTGTTTGAGTTTTATTATACCATACTTTATTTGCGAGTTGTTAAGGTTTAATTTTTTGTGTGTTTATTGAATTTTCAGGTTTATGAAGCACGCCTTGGCCGATGTTCTCTAGTAGGTTGTTTATGATGTTATTTATGTAACTAAGTATGCACTTAAATAGTACCTAATTAAATTTGGTATTGTATGTGAAATTAAATAGATACCTAATATGCTCACACTTAATATAATAACTGCTGGGAGCAAGGTCGATGAAGGATTTTAAACTTGGTCATAGTTGAACCGATACCTGAATTTACTCCTCAGTTAGGTCGGGTTGTAATAATCAGAGCACGCCCACGGAGTCGGTTCATGAATGGATTCTACTTCCAAGCAGCCTCGGCGGTGACGCTATGTTGCGACAGCCTCGCCTACGTTGCTCTGGAGGTCGCCAACTTTCATTCATAACACCAAGTTGCAATCTTATAAAGCGATAATTATCAAGGAAATAAAACTGATTATGGCAAATGTATTTAAACTCAAATATTGCTTGGAGTAAGATTTATTGTCACGGATAAAGTTTAGAAAAAGAGGACGTCCTAGAGAGTTCCATAGATATTTTATTATTAAGTATCATCTATAAGTGTTGTTTTTATCTTTAAAGTCGCGTCAGGTCAGTTTAAATAAACCTTTTTAAAGGCATAAAATGATACCATCAATGTTTTTAATTAACACAATTTCTGTGTTTACATTTCATATATTAATCTCCTCGAGTTTGTATAAATAATATATTAAGTAGGTAGGTATTTGCAAACACAGTAAACAGCGAACCATGTGAAGTAGGTAGATAGGACAGATTGAAATTGAGAATGTGCTAAAGAGGAACACATTAGACGTTTATTTTACCACTTTTCAATTCATTGTTTTCACATAGGTGAGATAACAGTACACCGGTGCTTATTTAGTAAATTATAGATTTGTTAATTTCTATAAATGTATGTGAATAAAATATCATGTATGTTTCGAGTATGCTATACAAATATTATATTCTCTATTAATGCTGACACACTAAGTAAGAAACGCAGGTTATAAAACCGACTATTAAAGCAAGCCTCTATTAAACGTTTTAAATCATAGTCGGACACGCTCAGATCGTCGTCGGTGCGTCCAAAATATTCCCGTCGTTCATTGACACGTGCCAAACCTGTTTTCGGGCAAGTTTTATTCAATGGCCGCTTCCTTTGTAAGAGTAAACATATTCAAAGTTGCGATTAATTCATGGCTAGATAGTGCCTTGCTTTTATGAATGGAAGCCAACATGCACGTGTGTGGGTGATACTCTATAACGTATACACACACGAGCAGCTAGATTTGCATACCTGCCACCCGAGCCACGTGCTGCCTTCATTTCACAGTTACCTTTTCAATATTCGAAAAGTTAATTTTAAATGTAAATGATATTTGAAAGTCAATGGTTTATGCAGTCAGGAAATGGGTTCTTCAATGTTTGCAAGCTCATCTCTTCATATGAGAACTGTATGTACGAAGCTATAAGCTAGGGGTGTACCTACTAAGCTAGGTGTCGTTGCACTCGACATTATGAACGACTTTTTAATACAGTGTACAAGGCATATATGTATTTAGTGTATTTCCGCTTAAAAGTCGTTTTGTAATAACAGTAATCTCTCATCATCTATCTAATTTTAATTTTAATTCGATATTTCTAAGGACTATTGTAATTGGCGCGTTATGCCGTTTTAGTCAATAAACAATAAACAATTTATTTATAAACTATGTATAATAATAACACAACAAACAATAAAAGTCTTTATATCCTCTTCTCGCTGCAGTAACCACTTGCCGACACATGTTTCGCCTCTACACGAGGCATCCTCAGGACGTATTGACTCTTCGAGCGCTTAGCCCAGGATGTATTTTTACTATAGGCAAAATTCTGAAATCGTTTATTAAAACCTTCGACCAAATGTATAGAAAAGCAATTTTTTTTCACACTATCGTTGATCACTTTTACGAACAACGTTTACGCTGTTCATAATGGTGCATGTAATGACACCTTCCGGCTTAGTACCACCTTAAGCATATGCCCCTGTATTCCTACCGATAAAGAACCAACCTGCGCAGCGTGTCATCTTAATTCACTTATATAATGCGAGCATGTTATTATTGTTTAGTATAAAGACGAGATTTGATTTTAATTTGATACTTCTGCGATTTAAAGCGGCAACTTGAATATTATTTTATTTTCTGAAGGTAAGTTGCGAATGGATTGAATCTTATTGCAGCATCTCCCAGTTTTATTGCTCATGCAATCGTACGAGTAGAATTGTTAGTGGCACAGCAGGTTAAAGTTTATGAAAGTGACAATTATTTATTAGCAGTAATTTTTTCTTTGTCGTGTCACGTCGCCATTGTGAAAGCTTAGCGCCGGAAATGACTTGCGCCTGGTTCATCGAGATGGGTCCAACTGATCCAAGCGCATGGAAACTTGAAGGTCTTGATAGTTGATAAGATAAACAGAAATTGTCAGAAAAACTTTGAAAGTTTTTTCACGTTACTGTTGAGTTTTGTGTGGGTAATTTTCCCAGCACTTATTGTATGTATGAAAATAAATAATTATCTACCCACGTCTTTTATTGATTCTTTGAAATAAAGTACGGTTATAGAATATATCCGTTAATTACGTTATTTTTGCCATTATAATACCTACGCAGGGGCCGATTTTATCGTTATTTCAAAATAAATAAATGCGTGGTAGTGCTCGCAAATACTGCCACGCATTATAACTGCTTATTGTCTACATTAAATGTGAAAAAAAAACACAATTTGTGTTTCATGTGGGTTAATCTAAATGCTAAATTTATCGATACAATTGTTACTTCGTCTACGAATTGATACCATAAAAGCATACGTATTATTTTTATACAATAAATTCAACATTTCATTTTAACTTCACATCACACATCATCAGCCATAGGTCGTCCACTGCTGGACATAGGCCTCCTCCTGGGAGGGTTTTGCCAATACTCGCCACGCTTGGCAGGCGGGTTGGCGAGCGCAGTTAGGTGTGATTGTTCAAGGAAGACGCTGCTGCCCATCTTCCGGATTACATACCTTAGCCGACTCTTACGGCAACCACGGGTAGAGAGGGTGGGGTACTATTCTTACGCCGCCCGGCACCACCACGGCATTTTAACTTAAATACATATATTTTACGAAGATTTGATTTTTTTAAAGCAAAAAAAGTATAGAATGCCATATACGGTAAAAGGCTTATTATTCGTCGGTTTCTGAATTTGGAATGCAACTGCATTCCGAAATTTAGCTTATAGCTACTCTGCATTAGCACATACGTGTATGTTACTTGTGTCCCCAAAAGCATAGTTGGAATCGCGAAACGCAGCTAGTTAAATAAAACTGTATAATGTCGCATGTGCAAAATAAATCGATAGATAGTTCAGGTTTGATGGTGATGATAACCTCTACACTATAGGTACCTACATAGTATAGCTTAGCAAACTCTTCTTTATGACTCATCCTTAACAAAATAAGACTGTGCTTGCGTGTTGGTGGAATAAAATGAACGCAACACGCGCATTGCACAATTTTGGTTTCATCTATAGATTACTGAAACCCTGCAGCTATTAGATAACGCCCACAGTCTGCGTATAAGTAAGTGTGAAAAGGATGATATGACACAACAAACATTATTCAATACTATTTGTGTGCAACAACCTATTAGTGAGATTTGTATCAATAATTAATTTGGTATAACAGTTATAAATAATTTAAATTTAATAATTTAAACTGTTTTCACGAAAGCGTTTGGGTATTTGTTAACATCGCTCATTATATTCTCTTACAATATAAAAAAATAATTAATGAATTAAAAAGTAATCTTACAGATAATTGAAGATGTGTAAAATCTTGATCTACCCTTCTACCCCTACGCGCTGTCAGAAGTGAGACAAGTCTCATTTTAAAAAATAGGCTAATCCGGAAAATATAACTAAAGTATTGGAAAAAGTAAGGAAAGTTATAATGTTATATTACCGTACAAGTGCACATGTATTATAAAAAAATTATACATAAGTATACCATTGTTATTGTTGCTTTAAATAATCTCGTGAAAGTATTGAACGTATTTCTGATAACGGACCAAACAAACAAGCACTAATAGTGCCATAAATTGAACCAAAGTTACAGTTACAGTTTATGGAAACATTAACATCTTTAAGAAGTTAAAAGCTAAGATGTGGTACGACATTATCAATGAAGCCTATAAACCCTGGGTCATAATGTCAACACAAACCACAAACATAAAATAATCCCTTCAATTTATGCGGTCATGAGAGTTGTTTTAAGACTTAGAAAGTCATCTCGACATCGCCACATCTAATTATGCAAATGGTTACCTTTCTGGCCATTGTTGGCTGTCAATATTGTCGTTTATGGGACATAGTTGCAGTTGGTGTGGCCATGTATAGCTATTATTACTGTTTTCATTCTGGTATAAAGCGTCTACAAAATATTGCACTATGTGTGGGACTTTGTAAGACTGATATAAAAAAGCTACAGTTGAAGTTAGCATGAGTCAATTTAAATTAAATATTGAAGTACGCATTGGAACGCATAGGTAAGGTATCTAATTAATTATAAATAGGTTCCCGCTGTTTTTAATAAAATAAAAAAATAAAATTGTACGTAATGTAAGTGCGTAAATTATCAAAAAGATTTGATAACGAATATACCATAGAGAAGATATTAGCGATACCTACTACCACGTGAACGGAAACTGAAACTAATGTGAAGTGTTTTCATTTTCTGCACATTCAAAACGAAAACTTGACGAAAGTGTTGGCCCCAATTGTCACGCTAAGCCCTCTGAATTAATAAATTTCTAAATGAAATAATATTACGTGTGGCAACACCACTTGCCGCAGTAACTGCTATTGCATCTATGCAGCGGTCAGTATTCAGCAGCGTCGCTCGCGCCGGCGCCAAGCTTGAAAGTTTGTACTATCCCAATTTTTCCGTTTCCATATCATTAGCGGGCCGTATTCGACACAAAACACATTAGACCGGTTTTTGTTATGTATTTATGCAAACTAAACGCGGTCGACTAAACCCAATCGCACTGTCCGTTCGTAATTGATTTCGTTATCGAAATGTGTGCCCGACCATGTTTCCATTTTGGATTTAATTACCTGTATCGAATTCTGGTTAATAATATTATGGACTAATTAGGAGGATCGTCTATTAATGTTAAACCATAAAAAAGCTGATTCGAATTAAATTATAATAATTTTCGTAATTAAATGACAAGTATCTTAAAAACACATTAATTATTATAGAACGAGTTAGTCGTTTAACTTTTCTATTAGGTACAAGCCCACAATTATTTAACACTTCCGTTCGTTTCAATTATCATTACCAAAACGATTATTGAGACATCAGTCCCTAAAATACTCACTTTTGTTGCATAAAAAATAAACAGTAAAATTTTAGGAGAAAAAAAACTCGACTCTATTGTCATACTAATTACGGAACAAGTTAAATAGATGCACACATATTAGCGGCGCCAGCACTTCCTCCTACGATTATTTGGATGTTTTATTATCATCGCCGAAGATGTGGTCAGTTGAGAGTTGAGATATAAAAGCCTTTAAACATCTCTTCAATTGTATCAGACGAAATAAAAGAATAAAGGTTTGAATAACATTCTTTTTACAATAATATGTACCTAATCGATTTTACATTGCTCATTTCTTTGCTACTTATGAATTATATTAACGATTCTTGAGGCTATATTTGTTTTGTGCCTATGTCGAAAATCGCATCAAATCGATTGACCAAAACTAGGAAATACAACTAGAATTGGTCGATGCGCCCGTGGGCGGTTAACGGGATCTTACGGCGCCATTCGTTTGTTGCAAGTACCGATTCGCTGCAAAGCCTGTTGACTCGCTGAGTGCTGATATTGGAGACAGGAGTGAGCTACGTATTTATTTGGTCAGGTTTCAAATAGCTCCATTAATAAATCTTAAGAAGAGAGGCAGGCTTATATTTTTCTTATTTTACTATTACTACATGTATTTCTCTTATTGTTGCGTGTAAATAGACGACCTCTAGACATATTGCTAAATATGTCTAAGGTCGACAAACGATGGCGACAGTGTTCTCAATCTAGCACCTTACGGCGTGGGTTATATACCTAGGTGTATAACCCACTCTAGGTACATAGGTGCCTAGGTACATAGGTACCTAGGTACATAAGTATCACATCTAGGTATATAGAGTTAAAATCTTGATCAATACAAAAATCGCTGCAACAAAAAACAGTTGCTTTATACATTTGGCCAAGAGTCAAAGAACTTTTTCTGTGGAACAGCGAATTTTTTCAAGATTTCAGATTTATACCTAAGCTCTGGCATAGTCTTTTCAGAGTAATACTTTGATTGCGGTTTTTGTATATGTATGTTTGTTACTTCTTGATGCTGTAACGGCATGACGGACCTCGATGAAATTTGAATATACTCTAAGCCACTTTTTGTCTCAAACTAGCGATGCGCTAGTACCTCGATAAAGCTACTTAGAGTTTTACAACAGTAAACATAATAGGTAAATTTTCATTGCACAGTGCGAGTTCCAATCTCCTGTGATTTATCCCACGTGATTTATTTTTGACCCGCAACTTAACCGATGGCCTAAACTTAAGTTGGCGAAACAAGTTTTCTCATTTCCATTGTGCGTTGGCGCCACATCAATTTTTAAGCTTAATAAAATCAGATATTTCCACGTAACGACAGGTCGCGAGACGGTTGTAACTTGTATTGGCGCGACACGGAAAGAGTTGGTTTAGGCGCCAAGCGCACGATCACAGAATAAGTAAAAGTACTAGACAATCAAAGTTCAGAGCTACTGTGTTGGCTTGCATTTAGTGTCGCAACAATCAATAGCAGTTTCACATAAGCTTAACTGTGTATTCACACTTGGTTGCAGCAAACAACACACGTCAAACAGGCGACAGCTTTCCAATTTCGGGTCAGAAATCGATATTATTTGTAATAATGAGAAAACCTTTAGTCTTTCCAACTTGTTAGCAAACCTATTGAAAGCATTTTTGTTTCCATGAAGTTGACAAATTAAACGTTGACCGTTGTATATTTACCTGATGTTAAACTTTGGTAGCGTTAATGGTAGAAGAAAATTTTTCATGTAAAAGTAATGAGATGACCTAAACTTTTTCCTGATGGTAAAAATAACGCCATAATCGTTGTAGCGGTACTGAGAACTTAGAGAAGCAAAATAGTTCATGTTGTCGATGTTTTGGCGCTTATTACTTTGTGATACTCGCTGTTTAGTCTCAACAACGTTGCAATTTCGCGAGTAGAAGTACCTACCTTTACAACTGCCACACATTAATGTTTACACACTACTGATTGGTGGCAGTATATTATCTAAGATTGTGGGGATACCTATCTAGACGATTTCCTGCTAAAGAGATCGCTCTATAACCTAAAATTCCACTTTTTATTTTCCGACAAAGCTTGGAGACATAAACTGCAACAAAAGACGATTGTCATTGTCGTCAAGAAATCAGAGATATTATACATGCCTTGTCGAGATCTAAAAGAGTATTTCTAATAATAAGAAACACTAGCTACTAATAGTTAAATAAAAAAGGAACAGGTTAAAGTGAGCACGAAGCTTTAACCGCAAAGCGTTGATATATGACCGGCGCCCACACGTGCCCACAGCATCTCTGCACACATCTTCATGACTGCAAAAGGCTAGCGATTACTAATATAGGTCACAGAACCATCGATGCCGTAATAACTTTTTCAAGCTTTGTTATTTTGAGCTTGCTGAGCTTTCACTTGCTGAAACTTTCCCAGCTTAGGTACCTATATAATTGCAATTTAAGTAGTTTTAGACGCACTGCAATCAAATATCACAGGATAAAATATGTATATGGTACCAATAATAGCGTCCTTGATCAAATAATTATGAAATATGTATTACGTTCTCCTAAGTAAGACATAACGTCTATCCAGGGCCATAGTAACAAAACAAAGTTTACTATCTATTTCTACTTCGGCGGTCATTACTTTGAAACATACGATGGTTGGTTTCATTTTCGCTCCTACCTAACTTGTAGTAGGAAGTTAATAGTATTTACTGGTTGATATTACTCGGTTCTTATACAAAAGTAGGAAGCAGTTAAGTTGACTAGAGGTTTAATACGGTTAAGTGGTTAGGTAAGTCAAGTAGGTAAATGACTATATATTTAAAAGAATATTTGTACATAGGTACTTTTTTTTATTATTTACGTAATTCTCACAAATTGATATGCTAAAGTTGCTGGTTTTAGTATAATAAAAATGTAGCAACGAAAATAGATCTAAATTTTGTAACTATCTCGTCTTATAGAAGTGACAATGAGGCCAATAGAGGATCACGTTGATCTAGAATAAGGATCACGTTAATCTAGAATAAATCTAGTCGAGCCTTAATACCTAGTTCCATATTGTAGTTCTCAGGCAACTAGGAAGATGTTGACTTTTGACAGTTATTGACTTGTTTACAGTAATATCGAAAATTAATGTGAAATTTCAATTCAGTTATTCTCCGTGTACTTTCTGGAGTGAACAAGAGAAGGGCGTTTACCCGCGTCTACAGTTACAAGTTTTTATCAAACAATCGTCTCGTGATCGAAGTGTCGTAATTGCACTTTGTAATGAGCGGAGGCGTTACGTAAACAAAGAGCTGGGCGGACCTGTCCGTGGCGCCTCCTTCCCCCTCCCTCCTCACGGCACCCCCAGCACCTGCGCGTGCGCTTTTTTGCCATCAACATGAAACTTGACGAGTGCACGTCATCGACCAACGTCTGGCGCCAACACATCGTCAGAAAGCTGAGTGGGCTATATATTATCTCACATTTATTTATGACAGAATAGCAGCAATTGTTCAGTTATAAAACCTAGCGAAGTTCACACTTCGAGCTAAGCTTTACCATCTCTGTCATAAAAAGAAATTACCATCTGAGAACTGTTATGATTAAAATGAACGTATACATATACTTACTTTTAAATAGTACACACTCTTGTACTTGAATAAAAATGTTTTTTTTTTTAAACACATCTTATGCTTCTGATGAAATTAGATGACTTTTGTATTTTTTTTTTTTGCTTCTGTCTATTTCACGGTCCATCAAATCCGTTTAATGGCGAAGAAAGATCTTTTTAAAACTTGAAGCTGAATACAAACATTGAAATAATATACAGAGTGCAATGCCAAACAGGAAGAGAAAAAGATATAACACCTTAGTCGAATGTCATAGCTGTCAAATATCAGCACGATTGAATTCTTAATAACAATAATATAGTAGCTTATCGTATTAATTCAAGCTATATAATAGATACATTGAAAAAATGGTGGCAACATCCAGAAGCCATCAAGAAAAAGTTGAAGTCGGATTCAAGCTATTGAAAAAGGAAAAAATACAAATGTAGAACAATCTCTACTAAGATTACTTAGTAGGTAAAGAATAAAAATTCTACCTCACCTGTACTAATGGCACTACTAATGGTACTAGGTACATATTATGTTTGAACCAAAACCTACTATAAAAGGTGCTCGAAATAAATTGAAGGGGTAAACATTAATGATTTTCATTCATTTACATTTCGTATTAACGAGGAAATATTCTTTAAAGTCGATGTTAAACGCGACCACATATGGAGCGGATTCGGAGCGATACTAGACAAATATATATCCTTTTATGGCCACTGCCGGCATTAACAATACTGATTGGAAAATAAACAGAGTAAGGATCTAAAGCTAAAGGTGAATCAGCTTCGATTGAATGATTAGACGCGATTAGCATGCGCGCGCGCCGCTCTGGGGCCTACTGTGAATAATTTTTAAACTTTTTTTAGTTAAGTCATGTGTTTTTTGATCACACCTAATCTGTTCGTATTGTAGTGTTTTTCGTCCTCTACATTAGGGAGGTAGAGAGTTGGTCTCGAGGCATTGCCTCCTTACCGAGACCGGGCGCTAGCGGACACTGCCCCCAGGGTATGTGGAGGACACCATTTCGACGCCTAGCTCACCGGTCGAAGCTCGAGCACCTTCAGGTCCTAATCTGTCTAAATGTCAAGATCTTTCTCCTCCTCTTAGCGAGATAGGGAATCAGACTCGAGAAATACCCCTTTTCCAAGACTGATGGACACTGCCCCCAGGGAGTGGCCTAATTTGTTGTTATGAAGTGATTTGGTCTAGAATTCACATTTAAGGAACCTGTTCACTCTGGTTTTGACAATTGGAACTCTTGATTGAAACTGAGTACGGCCATATAAAATTATGGCAGAGGATTCCACGTCCCCGCTGTACGTGTAAATAAAATGTGGATTCGAAATGTTTAGTGCGTACCTACTTAGAAACTGCTCCTATGTATTGTTACACCTACCCAATACGTCCTAAGAAGCATACCTATACTTAACAAAACTTCACCAAAGACACGCGTAGGTATATGGGGGATGTTCTTAACATAATCTAGCATTTGCCCCTTATTCAATCCCACAGATGATCGAAAGTAACCCCCGGGTTCTACGGCGAGCCACGTGGGCGGTGGGAGGGCCTTTTCCATTGTCTTACAACGCGATAGCATTATAGCACACTATTTATGTTAATCCACTTGAGAATTCAATTTGTCTATTGTAATGTATTCCTGAACGTATATTAGTATCCGAGATACATTGTTATTCGTCTACATACAACCTGATAATGAGCACTTGCTGGTTCACGCTCGGTTCCTCGTCAGTTCAGCATTAATCACATTTATAATATAAAATGCGAAAGTTTATATATGTGTGTTTGTGTGTATATGTTCCTTATTTACGTTTTTTTTTCAATTTATGGTATATTAATTTAGCTACAATTATGTTATTAGACAAAGTACATAATTATACCTATATATATTCTATAGTTCAATACACACATATGTATGTTATATAGTTTACGTAGGTATCATGTGTTTCTCGTAACTTCCAGGCTAGTCTTTAGTAAATGTTTTTTATTTTTTATTAATGTAGTTTAAAAAACATGAAAGCCCACTAAAATGATTTAAAACTTTTTCAACTAAAAAAAATTCTAGCCAATGTTACTCGGGATGATATAAAGATTCTAACGATGCCCCATACATACATATCTGTGCAGGTATTTAAAAGTTATAGTGGAATAAATAAACTTAGGTACATATATACCTATAAATGAACCCTGAACTCTGAACCCTGAACTCTGCACCCTGAATTATACTTCTTTTTATGGGCAGTCGTGTAAAAATAAAAACTGAAATTATAACACGAAAAGAAAGACCAGAGTCCCTAGCTTCTTAACTAAATTCTTATTTCTTATATTTATGGGCACTGGGATAGTATTTTTTTTTTCTCTGAAAGGTTTATGGCATGACGTATTGTGCTTTTGCCAATGTCGAGTATTTTAAAGTTATCAAGTGGTAACGTGGTCGTAATATAAATAGAAGATAATAGATTTTGAAACATATGAAAGAAAAACCAACCAAACCAATCCAGTAGAGTATTGAGTTTTTAGTAGGTATGGATTAAATATTTGAAACAACTCTGTAAATAGGTGAATTAGACAGACCTTTACTTAAAAAAATTCTTCATAACAATAATGTCATGTATGATTTACTTAAACAGAATAAATATATATTTAAAAAATTGGCCAAGTGCGAGTCCGAGGGTCCCGTACAAACCTGTAGGTATATAAGTAAAAGTTATGGTATTTTTTTATAGTAATTTATGCTTTTCGAAATTTTTCCCTTATCTGTGCTATAAGACGTTGCTTCGTACCAAAATTCAAGATTCTGAGTTCACGGGGAGTACCCTGTAGGTTTTGATTCCCTTGCGAGTGTCGAAAATTCGCAGCATATACGGCTGTATCTTTTGATTGCGTTGGCCTGAGTATTTGATATGAATTTCAATTTGATACCTCCACGTGTTTCTGAGAAAAAGTGTCTTGACAGACAGACAAACGGACAACAAAGTGATCCTATAAGGGTTCTGTTTTTTTCTTATGAGGTACGGAACCCTAAAAACAACGTGATAAAGTTAAAAATAACTCCAACAATTCGCGATTCACATAGCAGAAACATGAAATGTTACAATCCCATGTATGATCTGTGAGCACAGTAGTTAAGAGTTTTCA
Source organism: Biston stratarius (assembly GCA_950106695.1). Lineage (NCBI taxonomy): Eukaryota > Metazoa > Arthropoda > Insecta > Lepidoptera > Geometridae > Biston > Biston stratarius. The sequence continues at coordinate 35,323,375 of OX467106.1, read as the reverse complement.
TTCCTAATAGAGTGCAAGTCACGGCGCGCCCTGGCTTCCATTTGTCTAAGGGATACGGTATCCGCACAAGCGCTAACAGCATCCTAACTTATTGTCATTACACCAGAGTAATAAATGGACGAAATCGTCCCGTACGAATACCTTTCATTGTATCAACATAGAAATGATAGCCAACAATGCGAGTGGCGCCGGGACCGACGCAAGTTATCATCGGTCGTGCCTCGCAGCGCGTGCGCGTCACCGCTGCCCGTTTTATTGATGCCGGCGCCATCGGCAACTTTCACGTCTCGCAGACAATAACGCTCAAATTGGAAACTAAAATGATTTTTACAACTCGCTCCCGAGCCTGTGCAACAATCACGCGTCGGGAGCCGATCGCGATCGCCTATTACCTTTACGCGTCGTAAATTCCGTAAGCGGATGGCCACTTAACGCGGGAGCGATACTCGGAGCTATTTCGGCTGTTTGCTTGTTACGGCCGAGTAGGTACTTCTAACGAAGGCACCCAAAAACGTTCCCACAGTCGTCGATCACCGCGGTAAAAAACCAAGTATCTACGAATTAACACGTCCGCGCTTTGTGTGTGTATGAAAACACTCGGTGGTCGCGGAGGGCTCTTGTGGTGAGCGAGAGGTGTCACCGTAGCGTCAGCGCCGACGCCACTAGCGCCCGAGATCGCGCGTAAGATAGTTGTCTTTAATTTACTTTAATTTTAATAAATACCTGTCTACTCGTGTTCGACGGAGCGCGTCGAGGGCCCTCATGGAAATGACAGCCAGTCACCGACACAAATATTAGTAGTCATTTACGAGTTTCGTGAATAGGTTCGGTCTTGAATGAGTTGTCATTGCTTTCAAAATCGTGATCATGGAGTGACAAAACGCACAATAATGGCTTCGAATGTATCGATAGAGGGTCTGCGAGCCTTCACTAACGAAGCGGTCGCGAGGTGCGACAGTTGCACTTCTCCTCTAATTGATTACGCAAACATACGAAGGCAGTACGTGTGTGAAACTTAGCCCAGTTCAAATCGGACACAATTGTTAACACGGAATGTAAACTCTGGTTAATCTTTCACTTTGTACCGCTTAGAGAGAAATTAACGAAGAAATGCTACGCAAATATTCGCTTTAGAGATATATTAGCGAGTTCCTTCGCTGATTGCGGAAATCAACGTTAAGCGTCTATTTAGTAAATAAAACGATAAATTTGTGTTAGTGTGTCATGGGAAATTATTCTGAAAGTAGATATCTCTTTGTGTTCGGGCTCGCTGTGAGATAGCAGAGAATATTGTACCCTGTCTGCTTCAACTCGAATTTAATTCACAGAGATGACATGGAATGTAAGGTTGGGCAAACTTCCAGCATACGAATATAAAATTAAAATGTAACTAGCTACTTTATTTAAATAGGGTTTGAAATGTCAGAAAATTCTCACACTTGACTGAGCACTCGTCATGTTCTAATGACATTTAGAACCTGCAATAGTACAGACATAGTACGTTAATATTATTAAAGCGAAAGTTTGTCTGTTTGTTACTTATTTACGTTACAGTGGATTAAAAAACTTAGATGAAATGTGCAATGTAGATAGTTAATACCCTAGACTACTTTTATTCTGGAAAACGCGGGTTGGCCTTTAAGACGCCACTAGTATTTTATAAGTTTAAACACTTTTACTTCATCGTGAAAGCTTATGATGACGTTAGAGTAAATTCAAACTCAAAAGAGGTGCTTAAAATTTGACAGATAGGAAGTGGTTTTTACTAGTTAGAGTACCCTAAGATAAAATAAAAAATGACGTATATACTACATATATGCATCTATTGTCGTCTTCGAAGTAAGTATACATATGCGGAAGACAATCACTGTACAATAGTGCCAGCGCATCGTCGACTCGTATACTACAATCAGAGTGCAATAATACAAAGAATGGGCGACATCGAGCGAGCGTGTCCAGTGGGTGCGAATAAATCAGCATTTGCGGGTAGATGGACGGTTTAATTATTGATTTATTGGTCAGAGAACGCTCGCAGGCGCCGGCTAATTGGTGCGGCGCGGTCTCGCGTGACACCGGCCCGCGCTGCACTCGAATTATTGAGACAAAATCGTCCAATATTGAACACGACCGCGCATGACTTCGTTACGCTTATCACGAATAATATATTAAAGCTCTAGGACTTTATTACAGAGTAGCCGGAGTTATGGACGCAGCGGTGCAAGTGGAAAACTTGATATTGTAACGATGCTGCGGGCAGTTAGATGGATGATTGTTTAATTACTCTACTTCTGCTTGTAATCGTACGACACGCAAAGCTATAAACATGAAATTGATACGTATCTTGGTACTTACTGAAAATGCAGTTATATTGAGAGACCATTAAAACTGATATAGAATAGATTCATATTCAAGTAAACTCGTATTTTGATGCTCTACAATGGCTTGACAAAACAAGTCGCAAACTTGTTTACTTCCTGCGTCGCACCACATCACACGCCTCTATCTACAGATAAAGTTTAACGACAATTTTTTGTCATAGAACCTGTTTCACCAGTAGGTTGGGCGGTGGCTAAGACGAATATTTAAAGGAACAGAGCTCCAAAGCTCGTAAGGATGTTTGCCCGACAAACTCGACCACTTCCGATGTTCTACGACTAGATTGGATTAAAAAACTAGTTATGCGGGTTATATTGAGCTGCCGCATGTCGATGTTTTCGCGGGTCGCGGAACTTTACCGAAGCGTTGTGTCGACTGAAGAGTCACTGGTTACTGGCGATCATGAACTGTGGCACACACTCCGCGCAGCTACAACAAACACGCGTGAGAGACTCGCACAATGTAAGGTTTGTGTTACACCCAAAGGAAAAATATTGATATGTATATTCTTTAATAAATACACATTTACAAAGCATATATCTCCGTACAAAATTAGGCTTTGCTATAAAGAAAAATATTAGGGTGTATTAAGCCGAAAGTGGACCATCGTACACACCAATATGAACAAATTCAACTACGAGCAAAAACCTGAATTACTACTTTTTCTAACAAAGTCTAGGGCATCGCTACTTTGGCGTTCATTCGATGATTAGACCTGTAATTTTGTATACACTAGAAATTAAATATATACGAGAATACATAAGATATGGTAGTTATTTTTGAACTAGCGTATCTTGAACTGGTGCTTTTGTTCTCGCGAGTCGACATGCAAGCACTCGGCCCTACTTTAAATATTTTAGTAGCGACGCAACGCAAACACGACTCCTTTGTAGGAGGTCATACGTGTGTAAAGAGTTTCCGCGTCTCGGGCTGCTTAGCAGACTCTATGGACAAATATTTTTTTGTTCTCCCATGATCACTATTAGCTGAAGCTTGACGTGTTGTTTGCTGTGACCGTTCACACACTATGTGTAGCGTTTGACGGTGATGTCGTTGTACGTGACCTGACAAACTTTTGCAAATATTGCGATTGACTTCGCATTCTGAGCAATCTAGTAGGTTGCAAGAATTTAGATACATTATTTGACATACTATTTTTGTTGATGGATGTTATTTGAAGCTCGGGCCGGCGACACGTAATGACATAACGTATATCTTAACTAATCATTAAAAAAGAGTAAGCTTATAGTAGTAGCAAGTAATCTATTTCTAGACTACTAGGTATTTACAACTGTTTCTGGAAAAAACTTCAAGTAATTTTTAGGTTCGGGGAGGTAGATAGAAAACAACCGAGTGATCAGTGAAAAAGCTTGTATATTTGTCATTTGACTGGAGCGGAGTTAATTTAGTAAACGCAACATCACCGCGAGCTATCTCGCTGCGCGCGCCATCTAGTTCGTTTTGACTGTACATAAATTCTTTACATTGGACATACCGCCCACCAGGAACGTCATTAAACGTTCTTCAATATATACAATATAGATAGGTAAGTACCGCCCACCATGAAAAGGGTGCGGCCGCGAAACTTACATCTTGCAAAATTATGGAAGTTTGGCGCTACATGAATTTATACACATAAACTCTTACAGTACTAACAAACAAATTTACAGATTGCTCAGTCCGTCACTGGCAATACACATAATTTAGATGTAGGTCTCTTAAGGAGGGCACCGTTACATTTCAAAGTCACTACTCTAGTAATCTGGTCCAAACCTGGATGTTTAGTAACCACTTTGCCTAACAGCCATCGTGCCGGAGGGAGGTTATCCTCCTTAACGAGCACCACATCTCCAATCTTTGGTTCTGGATTAAGTTTTGACCATTTATATCTCTGCAAGCAGTGAATGAGATATTCATCTGACCATCTGCGCCAGAAATCTTGCAGCATCCGTTGTGTTAGTTGCCAACGTTTTAGAGTACCGATATTGCTCAGTTCGTAGTTGCGGTCGGGAACTACAATCAATGGTTCTCCAACGAGGAAGTGTCCCGGCGTGAGAGGTAACGGATCGCCATGATCGTTAGGAAGCGTCGATAAGGGTCTGGAATTGAGACATGCCTCAATTTGCGTTAGGACTGTCGTCATCTCTTCAAAAGTGAGGGTTGAGTTGCCAATGACACGTTTGAGATGGAACTTTGTGGACTTCACACCGGCTTCCCATAGACCGCCAAAGTTGGGTGCGTGAGGGGGTATAAAGTGCCACGTGACGCCTTTAGTGCTCAACCACTCTCGGATTTCCGTGGATACGGATGACTCTTCTGCAGCTACAAGCAGACGAAGTTCTTTAGCTGCTCCCACGAAATTCGTACCGTTGTCGCTCCAGATGTTGCTAACGTGACCTCTTCTTGCTGTAAATCGCTTGAAGCCTGCGATGAAGCTATGGGAAGTCAGATCACTTATGACTTCTAAGTGGATGGCCTTGGTCGCCATGCAAACGAAAAGACTGATGTAGCCCTTGTAGCTTTTGTTGCCGCGTCCTTTAGCTACACGTATGTTGATAGGGCCCGCAAAATCCACACCGCTATTGAGAAATGGCCTTGATTGCGTTACTCTAGCTGGTGGTAGTTGGCCCATCAATTGGTTTTTTGTTGCAGCTGCGTGTCGCACACAAATTACACACTTGTGAACGTGCTTTCTTACGAGTCCTTTAACTGATATTATCCAGTATTTTGTGCGAAGATAATTTAGCATCAATAAAGGGCCGCCATGCAGCGTTTGTTTGTGGGCATCGTCGATTATCAGGTTGGTTAGGTGACTTTTGTGCGGAAGAATGATTGGATGCTTGGCGTCTTCAGAGAGGTTTGAATGTTGGATTCTGCCTTGTGCTCTTAAAATTCCCTCGTCGTCCTTGTATGGGTTCAGTGACTTCAATTTGCCTTTGTCTTGTTCCAACTCCGTGGCCTGACATTGCCTTATGCAAGTGTCTAAAGCGTCATTGAGTTCTGAGCTCTCAAGGTAAGGCTGGAATTTGTGACGATTTGCTTTGACATCTTTGATTTTCAGGAATCTTCGACAGAATGCTACAACGTGCATAAGCCTTTGTAAAGATGAAAATCTTGTCCATATGGGATCGTCTGTAGCATCGACTGCTACGTGAGATTTGATGAGACGTTTCTCTGAGTCCGTCGATATGGATTTTGGCCTGTTATATTCTAGAACAGAGTTTTTCAGCCAAGCTGGGCCCTGAAGCCACATTTCGTTCTGAGCTAGTTCTGTAGGAGTGCAACCTCTGGATGCGAGATCCGCTGGATTTTGAAGAGATTGCACGTGAGACCACTGGGAGCTGTCTAATCTTGTCAAGATTTCGGATGTTCTGTTGGCGATAAATGTTTTCCATCGACTTGGATGACTGCTGAGCCAAGCTAGCACAACGGTCGAGTCAGTCCATCCATGAATGTTTGCCTTGTCGATGTTTAACACCTTGGCGACTTCCGTGCTTAATTTGCTTACCAGGACAGCGCCCATCAATTCTAGACGAGGAATTGAAACCTGCATGGTCGGAGCAACCTTGGTCTTCGCCGTAACGAGGTTGACGAGCACATTACCGGCTGCATCTACTGTTCTTAAATAGACTACCCCGGCGTATGCAGTGTTGGAAGCGTCGCAGAAGCCATGTATCTCCCGGTAAGTATCATCTTCCTTAGCTTGTATCCATCTTGGTATAGAGAAATTGATAATGTTGGTTATTTCTGAGCGGTACGCTAACCATTCTTCCAGTAGGTTGTCAGGTAATTCCTCATCCCAATCGATCCCTGCTAGCCACAATTTTTGTATCATTGTTTTGGCAACAATCACACAAGGTGCAACCCAGCCTAAGGGATCAAACAATCGAGAAATGTCTGATATAACCTTTCTTTTTGTTACAGGATCTTGCAGAATAGGAAGCTGCGCAGTGTAATGAAAGGAATCAGATTCCTTGTCCCAAGATAGACCCAATATCTTAACCAGTTCATCCATTTTGATGTCCACTTTTTTGTCCTGGTTTCCTTCTCTATCCATTACTACTTCTGCCAACTCCTTGTTGTTCGTTACCCATTTCTGCAACTCGAATCCTCCTTTTCTTAATATCCTAGTCATTTCCTCATAAATCCTTATACCTTCTTCCACCGTTTGACAGCCTGTTAATAAATCATCTACATAATAGTCTGTTTTTATTTTTTCAGGTGTTCCAGATTCAGATTCTTCAGCTTCATCGAGGGCCAGTTGCTGCAGCGTCTTCACAGCCAGGTAAGGAGCCGAAGCCGTGCCGAAGGTAACTCTCAATAATCTATAATCTTCTATTTCAGATTCCGGTTCGTCTCTCCAGAGCAGCCGCTGGAAGTCTGCATCTTTCTGGGCTACGAGCACCTGGCGGTACATTTTGACAATGTCTGCGCTCAGACATATGGGGTGAGTACGCCACCTCATTATGATGTGGCGTAAGTCTTGTTGCAAGGTGGGTCCTACCATCAACGTGTCGTTGAGAGATATCCTGTTGGTTCCCTTGCATGATGCGTCGAATACAACACGAACCTTGCTCGTCGTTTTTGAGTCGCGGATAACGGCATGATGTGGCAGGTAGACGCAACCAGCGTTGTTATCTGCGGTCATTATACGCTCCATGTGACCAAGGTCCAGGTATTCGTGCATCACTTCAGTATACCTTTTCTTGATTTCGGGATCCTTTTTGAACCGATGTTCAAGATGGTGAAATCGTTTCAAGGCAATATCTCTTGAATTCCCGTACTTGCACTGAGGATCTTCTTCCTTAAAAGGAAGTTGCACAATGTACCTTCCTGAAGAATCTCTTCGGGTTGTCTGCTTGTAAAAATCTTCACATTGTTGTTCTTCATGAGTGAGGATTTTCTCTTCGAAGATATCAGACTCGATCTCCCAAAATTTCTTTAGAAGCTCATTTTCATCTACATGAGCATGCATACTTATTGTGATATTGTGATAAGATTGTGTTGAGGACGATTGATTATCATCGCTACGATGTGTGGGGCCTGATAAAACCCATCCCAAGGCTGTATGTTGAGCGATCAGCCTTCCGTTGGGACCCTTAATCAATCCTTCTCTCAAAATCTTACCATAAACATCTGCGCCAAGCAAAATATCTATTTTGTTTGGTGTCTTGAAGTCAGGATCAGCCAAACTGATCTCAGATAGTTCCGGCCATTCTATACTTTCAATCTTCCGGGGTGGAAGCAAGTTTGTAATAGAGCCTAATACGTGAGCTTGTACTTCCATTTTAAATGTAGGATCATGTCGTGATTGCACCATGATTATCACCATGTGCCTTGAGGCTAATGTACCGTTGTCACCACCCAAGCCTGAAATTACGCTTTTACTAGGAATTTTCTTCAGACAGAGCAGTTGAACGACGGCTTCTGAAACGAACGACGCCTGCGAGCCTTGATCCAGTAATGTTCGTAGTAGCTGTGTGTCACCGTTTCTCGTTTGTGTCTTGACAATAGCTGTAGCCAGAAGAATTTGACTGGGAGTGACTGCCTTCGAAAAATGTGTTGCAAAATTCGATGCTGATACTGCATTTTCCGAGGTTGTTTGAATCTTTGGTGAGATTGACTTCACTTCCAACGCCGCCTCTCTCAAAGAATCGGAAGACCGTGATTCTGACGCTGGCTTTGGATGAAGTAGTGAGTGATGGTTGTGTTTACAGATGCGGCACTTGGTAGACGTTCGGCAAGCATTGGCAGAGTGGTTTCTACCTAAGCAGTTGAAACAAAATCCATTTGTTTGGACAAAACTATGTCGAGCGTCGTAATCAAGCTTACTAAAATCTTTACAATGCCATAATTTGTGATTTCCATTTTTACATAACAAACATAAATCTGTTGTAGAATTGGAACCGTTTGTAATCGCATGCAGTACTTTAGGCTTTTGGGTTGAAAAACTTGTTTTAGGTTTTGCTTTAGGACCAAGAAATTCAAGAGACCGAAATCGTGCTTCTAAAAATTCCCGCATTTGAGGCAAGGTTGGCAGTTCATCAGACACACTTATCTTTACCTCCCACTGCTTTCGCGTTTCGGAATCTAATTTCATGCAAATTATATAAATAATAATTACGTCCCACGAATCTATTTTAATTCCTAAGTTTTTCAATCCATTAAGAGTGTCGTTAGTTGTGTCCAACAGCTCTTTGATACAACTGCAGGATTCTGTTCCGATACTAGGTTGATTCATAAAACGCCTTAGTAGACAATTAGCAAGATATTTTTTGTTGTTATATCTCCCGTTCAGAATACTCCATGACTCTTGATAATTATCCCCTGTGATAGGTACATGTCTCAGTAGTTGCTCTGCTTCTCCTGAGAGATGTCCCTTTAAGTAGTGCATTTTTTGCACGTTGTCTATGGAGGCATTGTTATGAATCAATGATACATACAAATCTCTAAAACTAGGCCACTCTGAATACTGGCCTGAAAATGATGGAATATTAATTTTAGGTAAGCGAACATTGCTTTCATTTTTACATATTGGTTGTACATTGTTGCTTAAAGAGCTTTTTGGTACACAATCATATAGAGCTTCCTTAATATCTGATTTATAGTTTATATAAATTTCTTCAATGTCCGCGAACACATCTTTCACGAAATATTCATGTTCTAATATGGCATCAGTTAACGCAGTAGTTAACTCAGTGTGAGTTTCCGATATTAATTTCCATTGACTCTCTAAAGTCTCCAGTCTAGTTTGCAAGTAAGACTCTTTAGCAAGACGATCTCTTGGAGATTTCTTGTAATTTTCGTAAGATTTTTCTAAATTACTTTTTAAACGCAATAAGCCCTTAATAATAGCTGCCATGTTAAGATAGTTTTAATTTTTAAACAACAATTTTAAAAGTGAAACACGTCTGAATACAATTCTATGTATACTAAACAACAAGTTACACAATCTAAATTTAAGTTAAAAGTCTAAAAAGTTTTTTAAAATTTTACAAGTTGATGACAAAATCTTAAAATTTTTCTAAGTGTTTGGAATCTAATACACTTCTAGTTGAAAACCGGCGTGGATTCCCCGTCTAATCACTTTTGAGAAATTATTCTAAGTTAATATTAACATGCAAACTAAAGTCCAAGATATTGATGAAACTTTTCTAAGTCGATGGAACTTTGTCACAATTAATTTTTGAAGAACTTTGTAATTATTATAAATGTACTCACAATATTTCATCACTGGCAAACCTCACTGATTGCTGTTGGTTACGTCACTGCTGTGATGTTGCTGATGACTGCTGCTGAAGTCACCAGTTGCTGATCTCACAATTGTATTTGCTCGCCCCGTTCCTTCCTTCCGGTTCTCCTTCACCTCCTCGGTTGGGTAGTGCCCTGCGCACCCCGCTCCAACCAGTCGTACCGACCTTCTTCGATAGGTCGGGTACGATGAGCACAATGTTCAGTAGCAATCCGCCACCGGTTTCTAGTGCTTTTGGCAAAGCCGGAAAGTATGTCCGCAGACACACTTAAAATTCACTTCACAGATAACTAGCTGTATCCGACTCGAATAGGACCATGGAAAAAACTTCAAGTAATTTTTAGGTTCGGGGAGGTAGATAGAAAACAATCGAGTGATCAGTGAAAAAGCTTGTATATTTGTCATTTGACTGGAGCGGAGTTAATTTAGTAAACGCAACATCACCGCGAGCTATCTCGCTGCGCGCGCCATCTAGTTCGTTTTGACTGTACATAAATTCTTTACATTGGACAGTTTCATTCTCCGAATTTATAAGTACTACAAACAGTACTTATCTAAGTGTATATACGTTTGACACGTGTAAATTGAGAAAAACTATTTATACATAACACTGATCCAATACGTTTTTCGTACGACACCGGAAATCCGCTCCTAATTTCTGCGCGTGCTTTATTTTTATTTGGGGTAATTAGCATGATGTCTTAAATCAGGTGAGAATTTCGCGCGCTAGGCCGGAAGTGTTTTATTTCTACTTACACAGAAATGTTGATAAATATATGCTTTACGTTTAGAGTTCGGTATTTACTCACAGTTAGAGTACTACGGTATCACATCCCATTGGTCTTAGCAGTCGCTGAATAAACATTATGAACAGATAACATCGTACTGGGATGACGGCGGTTGTCAACACACCGTCCAATAACCTCTAGTCTTCACTAGAATTGATAAACATCACCGCGGGCTCAAATCTTAGATAAGCTAGTATTTTGATTAGACACTGGCTACAAATTAGAGTCAGATATAATCACCAATAAACAAGACAATAATGTTTCAAGAAATAATTACGCTGGCACTTTCTAGAATAGAATAAAATACTAACAGATACAGAGGTTATGCAGAAAATGACCCCGATGTCATCGCATATCTCTGTTATACGAGATTATAGGGTCCGAGTTTGTACCAGTTTTATGTGTTGACGATAACATGGTATCTATAGGTTATAAAGTTGATAATAGGTAAAGGTGCAATAAAGAAACTTGAGCGTAAACAGCCTATAAATAAACATGAAATTATGTTGCGACAAAATTATTATCACATTTTGTGTTCGACAAGACTATCAAGATAAGAAATTGTCATGAATGTAACGTAGAGCTTTAGAGATGAGAACTGATTACAAACAACGCTAGCTTTATTATAATCTGTTTTTTTTTTTTTTATCAGTAATGCTGTCGGTTAAAAAACAGAGGATAGGACTTGCTGGATAATAAACGTATATTTAATTAGAAATGATTCTATTCTATTCTTATTTAAGATTAAGTTGTAGATATTAAAAAAATGGCCTCGATATTCTTAGCATAAAACTTTATATGCCTACTAGTATTTTGTGTATCTGTGTTGAACCTTAGTGAAAAGGAGTTAGATTTTTTATACTTAGGGTACAAGCATTTTCATTAAAGCATACAAATTTTGGTTGATTATGAAATCTAGTCTCAAGAAATGAAGTCATTGATAAAAACGTACAGAATTTAATCGTTAATCGATTTGTGTGATTTACCTACGTACTACGTAATTATATGTGTGTGCGTGTGCGTGTTTGTGTATGCGTGCGAGCACGTGCTAGAGCCACTGCTTATCCGCCGTTACATTTCATAATGCTGGAATGTTGATAGCTTAGATAACTATTACATTAGCGTCATCGAGTTTTGTTTTTAATAATTTTAAATTAATCGATATTATTTTTTAATTGATCACCGCTCGGAGCTACCAACTTCACAATGTCAACGTGAGTAATTCATTCTCGAATTATAATTACTGCTCTCATATAACATAATTGATCGTTACTGTACTTGTGTAGTCCAATTATTCGCCTCTAGGGAACCAACAGTACTCTTATCGAACTATTCTATCGTTGTTCTGATAGGGTGCAAGCGGTTAAAAAAATACTTTTGTTAATAAATCTATCAATGAATATTTTACTTACAGAGTAAAAGCATTATAAAAAGGTGCAAGGGTTATATGCATTATAAAAAGATAGACAATTATCTACCATAGGTACGATGTCATATTTTTAGTTCGTCATTATCTTGAATGTCTCAAACACAATCGTATCTATTATAATGTGAAAGCTTGTAAGTTTATAAGTATTTATTATGTACTTATTATTCAACTACTGTAATGGATGAATTTTTGTACTTTTTGTAAGTACTAAATTGTTAATATAGTGATAAATAAATACTTTCTCTTTAATCTTCTTCGAAATCTATGTAAAGGATGTTCTTTAAAGGTATACAAGTTCAAAATGAAATAAAACACATTAAAATAGTGTTAATGTCTATGATATTGGCTTTATTTAATAGGTAATTGTACTTATGACATTAATGTTCAAATATGATATCGAGCATATAAGCTCGAACGAAGCGCTATAGTGAAGTACAATTTTCGACAACTTTATCGAGCAACTGCTGCCGTAAATAGCACGGAAAATGTTGACTTTCAAATGGTCCAACTTCTCTGGTTTACCAGCACAGACTAGTGACTTTATATATCCCCAGAGAAAGTAATCTAAAGGCGTGAGATCACATGCACGATCGTGGTGGTATCTATTAAATAAAGCAAATATCAAAGACATTAACATTATCTTAATGTGTTTTATTTCATTTTGAACTTGTATACCTCTAAAAACACGCTTTAGATAAAAAAAATATGTTCGTTAATAAGCTCACAAATTTGAGAACAATTGAACCGATTTTTAGATTAGGCTGCTAATTTTTTAACGCTATCGCCCCGCGTACGAGCTACTGGAAAATCAGCCATTACGAAATATGGTTATTAAACTTTTAACATTACTCAAATAATTATGAGTATATTTAACCTTTTTGTTTTAACAAAATAATCGCAGACGTCATCAAAAATTTCAAATTTACGTTTTTTTATTGGATCGTCGAATCTAATTACGAGTAATCGATACAATTAAACTTTTTCCTATGCACTCGACACGTGGGACGTATTGCGCTCTATTGCTTAACGTTGTATACGATTGGTATAATTAGATCAGCAGCTCTAAATGCCAATGAGTCAAGAGCTGTTACTATTCAGTGCACTACATATTTATTCATTTACAATGTTACTCAGTAATTAGCTGAAATGACGGATGGAATAACTAGCAATATTTATTCTGTGACATTTCAATATATTACTCATATGTTTGAAAAATTGCTTTATGCTCTGCAAAACCAACTCCTACACTCATTTAGCAGGTGTAACTTTGGTCGTCAGCTCAGCGACCACCTTTCTAATTCAAGCCAAGCGATAAAGCTGTTCTACGCTGGCAATGCTCGTCCTCTCTCAGATGTTCCGCAACCAAGACTTTCGTCTTGGTTTCTTTTGGCTGAAAAATAAGGGTTTTTGAATTTTATTCTTTCTACTCTAAATTGTAGAGGGTTATAAGCTTTAAGTGTCCTGAACCTAAAGGGTGTACCATACAATTACTATGGGCACACCCATAGTAACTGTTATTGAAAATATGGGTTGGACAAATTACTCTTTTTCGGCTTAATACACCCCAAGCTCAAGAACAACCCTGTATAGAAGTTTTATATATCTTTATATATAAAAATTTCGTGTCACGTTGTTTGTCCGCGATGAACTCCTCAACTACTGAACCGATTTTAACCAAATCTTGCACACTGTGTTATGTGCAGTTTGATCCAACTTGAGAGATAGAATAGTTTATATCTCAATATTTTTGTATTGAAAATTATTTGTTTATTATACTACAAAGTGGTATAATTTATCTGTGAGTTACATAAAATTCTAATAGATGGCGGTGTAAGGTAATTTATTAACTGGATTGAGTAAGTATCCAATAGATGGCGCTACGTTAAAAGTCCAAACGTTTCATATGCGCTACAATTTATTTCACGTTACACGCATGTGTTCTATTTGGCCACAGCAACGCGTGCACCGGGCCGGGTCTACTAGTGTAGATATACGAGTATGTATAATAACGTGCGACAATTCTAGCAATCAATACTCATGGGCTCCCAAGGTATAAACTGTGCTAAATAAGGAGTCCTTCGCTATTTCATACCATATTCTATTTTTGTACTCAATAATTAAGAATTTTTTGAAGGAACGCAATGAAAAGCTTTATGCAGCATTGAAGCATTGACTAAGTAAACTTCATTCTTCATAGGTTGAATGATATGATGAAATCTCGATTGTCAAGAGCTTGTACATTTAAAATATAGGAAATGGAATGCATCAGCCACAAATACATTGTCTCGTAATATGAGTGATTGCGGATGGACTCGATGGATTGTCCAGAAAGCGGCAATAGCACCTCCTGCGGCGCTCACTATGCCTTACCATCAGGAGGTTAACCCTGAACTATCTAAAATAGCAACTGGGAGATTGTTTGTAAATAACATTAAAAAAAAATGTTTTTTGTATAATGGAACGAGTATAATGTTGCCGATGTACTGTCGCGTATTAGATACTACACTTATATAAATATATATATATGTCCTTACTTATTTTTAATTAGGTTAAGTTTTTAAGATATGCATTTGTGTTTCTTTGTATTAACAATCAAGATATGTTTTATTCTATCAAGATCCTCATTCATGATATTCTATAAGAGGCTAGCGGCTCGCCCCGGTTTCGCTCGTGTGTTATTTATTACGATAATTTTTAGGTTACTAGATTACATACCATAATTTTTTCCTACTTAAACATAAGTGCATTAGAATGTGTTGAATAAACAAACCATCCGTAACAAGTATCTAAAAGACAGTGAAAACTGTATCAAAATCCGTTGCGTAGTTTGTAAGAACTATGCAGAAACTCAGACACACGTAGTGATTTTGTTTTATACTATTTAGAGCAGATAAAAATAAAATTCAGTATAAGTGTATAGAATAACAGCTACAAAATTAATACTTTCGCATTCGTAAGTGCTATGTGACAAGAAATATCGACAGTGAAGTGTGTGAGAATGTTAAAAGATAAAAATCATTTTTCAAGCTGCATACAATGAAATCTCTGTTGGCGTAAGCGAAGTCGCAAGCGATTACTAGTAGCGCAATAAATACCCGCTTATCGCAAATCAGGTGTTCTCACCGAGGCGCAATATATTCATGAGCCAGCGTTATGCTTCACATATATCATCGACACCTCAGTCAATTAAATTAAACCGGATCATCGAAAATAGCGCCTCTATACATATAGAAGGCTCGCTCGCACAATCTTGATTTAAATTGATAAAATATGCTATACTCTTTTCTATTGATAAATGATTCAACTTTTAAATCAACGTCATTATCATAGTTTATTGAAGTCCACTGCTGGACATAAGGCTTTCCCAAGACACGCCAATCAATCTGATCTTCGGTTTTTTGCTTCTAGCAACTACCATCTGCCCTACGTATGTATATCGTCACTCCATTAAGCCATAGGGCGTCCTACACTATGCGGTTAACTGTTCTACGACAGATATCATATGGTCCAGTCCACTACCACTTGAACTTGTTATATAATACCCTGAGATATGTTAGTAGGTTACTCTGTTTCTCTGGCGAATTATTTCGTTCTGGATACAATCCTCTAGAGAAATATGTACTTTTTTCCATAGCTCGTTGACTTTGAACATGTGAATCTTTTAACTAAGCGGTTAGAAAATGTTTAATCCTAGTTATCCAGATATACTTAGGTAGGTACCGATATAAACATTGGTTACATTAAGCATGGCGTTAGAGACTACACCATGTTTCCCATTACAAGCAATGTGGGGAAACCAAAACTAAATTTATATTTCATCACTACAAGAAGAATAGAAAATAACAATAAAAAAATAAAAAATCGGACTTTATTCCACTATATGTCCAAACACAGGCTAGATTACATTGTTTTATTTCGGAGTTCCGTGCCGTTCTTCTGTGAAGTGTCCGGCGAAGTCGGTGCTTAGCCTAGCTTAGGTGCCGGTGCTTAGCACCGACTTCAAATAGATCAGTAGGTACCTAGCTGGTATAATAATACTTTGTAAAATAAGTTTATTTTTCGCTTTTCAGTGCTGATGTTTTTTTCTTGAAGTCGGTTTTACTTTTTTTTTAAGTTTGTTTATTTTTCAATTTTTAGTTAATTTATGTTCACGCCAAGAAACACTTGAACAGTATGAGTCTAGCTAAACTCGCTAAGATTCGAAAACATCTTGCCAAAGACAATTACATCGTCCACGTAAACAAAAAAATTCATAAAAAAATGTTCATAAAATGAAAATAGCTGGGCCAAACTATGTTAAATTTTTATGGGACCAAATGGCAACCATTGTTCATGAAACTAAAGAAGAATCACGTAATTCGGATCATAAATCTCAGCGTACTAGGTGTACAAACATTAAAATTTCTAATCATGTTGAGAACCTCCTCCTTTTTGAAGTCGGTTAATGATGAATTATCAGATACAGAATCTCAGACCAAACAGACTAAAATATAGTAAGTAGGTAGTCGTCAAATCATTTTCATATTTACAATACAATTAACATTAAAATATAACTAAAGTTTGACATAACGATTTAAGCGGAAGCACATGTCTGACACAATATTCTTTACCTCGTAGTATAATTGTAACGAGAACACTCGCATCTGATTTATTTATAAGGTACCATTGTAAGTGGTGTTCGTATTATTGGTTTATACATTGTGGATTTATCGACAAATAGTTTGTTTGATACCGCCGCTGCAAATTTAAGATTACACAAAGATGAAGTGTCTGAGGCTAAATGCCAATGGTTAATCTTCACAATTTATGGTCTACGAAATAGTCGATAATAATAATCTTCACAGCATTAATCATATTGGGAACCAATACACAAAGTAAATAAACAGTAAGAGTGACTGTGTCGATATATCGATATAAATGTATCTGCAGCTTTTGTGTAATCAGGGTCATGAGCATTTATAATATATATATATTTTTACTATTCTCATATGTAATATATCTGATATTTACTAATTTTATTTATATTTGACTTTTTGGAATTTTGATTAGGTAGTTTTATGTTGTTGTCTTTTGTGCTGAATATTGTTCTTTATTATTGTGTGATCTTTCTAAATATTTTGCATGCGTAAAGTTATGTGTGACGTTCTTTTTCCATTGTTAATATCTATAGCATCTGCAACCCATACCTATATACGCCTTAAATTAACTAAAAATTAATCTCATTCAGCAATGGTTTTTGTTCATTTCAAGAGTTCAACTAATAATGAATTCGGCAAGGGTTGAGCTTTATTTCGGCGCCGACAAGGCTCCGCTTTTAACACGTTGACCGCTTCAAGCGTTCATCACAACATTATCCTTTCGACACGGTAGCACTAATTGGATAAAACGTCTAAACAAAAAACGTCTTAGAAACAAACACTTTAATAATACGGACGTTCGTAATTTCAAGGCGCAAAGGGAATTCCATTTAACATGTGAATTGGATGTGTCGGGTCGGCGTGAGGGCTGTCATTAGGGGGCGGTGCCCACTGGACGATCTCCGGGTTATCCGAGTCGTCCGTCTGCCGTCCGAGCCGGCTGACCGGTGTCGGCGACGACAGCCGACGGCTCTCAACGCCACTGATTGATGGGCCGGTATGAAACGTCAGGGATCGAACGATTGTTAGTGTTTAACTAACAGTTACGATCCAAAACACAATTTGATCTTGATTGATGGACTAATGATATAAAGCAAACATGAAGTCGCGTCGGTAGGTGTGTAACCGTCTGTCGCCTCGAGGTGACGTATTTCCATCAGCCGAGATTCAATGCAGTTGGAAATGTTTTAACCGACTGTTACATAATATTTCATTAGGTAGTCATAAATATTGGTATTTCAGTTCAGTCCATCAACATGACTACAAACAACGATATGCAATTACCAAAATATACCTATCATGTTTTCGTCTAAAGCATTTAGGGTTAGTACCTATGTAAAATATTTCGCCGTGATAGTGCTTTTTTGCGTGTTTTTTTTTTCATTTCGGGCCTATAAATAAATAATCTCAAATAAATTTCGACATTAATATTTTCGTATTGGTTGTTTATTTACTGTAATTTTAATAGTAAAATATTTATTACATATAGTCTCATGACTATATGTAATAAATACTGTTTAACATAAAATAAGAAAATAAAAAAAATAAACAGTGTTAGTAACTTAATTAGTTAGTTATTTAACTTTATTATATTTTGTAAAATATTTATTCACATTACAATTAATAACTATTCTTTACAGGGTTGTAAGATTAGAGAGTATGAGACGAATGTATAAAGCTGATTTTTTAGGCATTTCAGAGTTGTGTCCATAGTAAAAGTTATTCATAATAACTTAGATTAACTTAGATAGGTACAAAGCCTTTCGATTTAGTTCGCTCCAAACTTATAACCGGTACACCTAAAATGAGACTAATACCTACTTATAATAGATGCATAATATTAGGAACATACTGATTTTATTATTTACATACTTATATAACTTATATTAAAAACCCAATCTAAAAGAGGATTTTCTGACATATTTTATTTTTTTATTTAGTCAATGAAGTCCGAAATCACAAAGGTAAATTTTTACAAAAAGTTCTTTACACTTCGAACTTTGAGCCAGCCATTTTAATAATAATTTCCGGCCCCATTGACCCGACCATCCTCTCGGGCCGGGTCGCTCACTATCACGTACGTTTAATATTATAAGGCATTAGGCCTCGCCGGCCCTCCATTACTCTGTCCATATCATAATACGGAATTGTCTGAACGCTTAGATTTTGTACTTTTTACTTTCATTGAGTGTAAAATAAAAAGGCGGGACCGTCGGCGCCGGGCATTGTTCTCCGTGGCTATTCGTCGCACTTCATGCTATTCACATTCAAATTAAATGCCTTGTGTACAAAATTAATTTGTCTTTTGTCTTAGCTCGGCCTGGAGCAGAGCCGCTGACATGTCACTGCGCAGCAGGGCGCTCGCTGTCTCGGCGCAGGGAATGAACAAAACATATATCCAAACACTCTCCTCTATGCCATAACGATTTAGGAAGTTGTTCAGATCAGACAAAGCTTTCAACTAATATAAACCTTATTGCGTCTCATCTAAGAGAAGCTGAATACATAAAATGAAATACAAAATAAGTAAATATTGTAGGCTATTTCACACAGCACCATCTAGCCCTAACTAAACATAGATTGTACTATCTATGGAAATCAGATAATGTAAAGTAACGTAAAAGGATAATGTAAAAGCATACTAATATACTTTTTTTAAAATACTTATATACCTATATATGTACATAACGCTCAGACAGCGAACAAACATCTACATGTAGTTGTCACATAAATGTTTGTCCTAGGTGAGAATGGAACAAACGCTCTACAGCTCAGAAAAATAGAGCAAATAAAAGTTAGCTCACAGGGCAGTCGAAGAAACAAGAAACAAAAGTATTGTTTTAAGCTTAAAATAGGCTAAATTTTGAAGGCTGTAGTTCATAGATATAAATAAATATACTAAAAACTTACTGCTCCCTGAGGATTCACCTTCGTTTTCCATTCGGATTCAAAGCTGCCTATGTATCTGCGTGAAAAAGTAATAAACAATCACTCTTTCGCATTTATAATATCAGTGTGTTGTTGCGGTCCTTATCTAATATGATTCAAAGTAAAAAAATTGCAATAAAAAAAAAAAGTTAACAAAAACCTCCAAAATAGGTCTTAATATAACTGTTTATGAAATTAAAATGATACATTCCAAAACAGCTTCGTAAGCACGAAATAACGAAAGAAATTCCTTTCCAATAAACTTGGCCGTGGTTTTATTTATTAAAACCTTCAACTAAAGTCACTGACGAAACTACATTTACCCATTATGAATATTAATTTCTCGTGTATTTCACCAGAAAAGTGGTTACAATGAAGGAAACTGACATTAAAAATTTTTGAAACTTGTAATACTGCAAGTGGGTTACCAACGATATTCATATCGAACATATTATTCGAAGATGATGACATTCAGCAACGGTTGATTCAATATTTATTCGTTTTCCTTATCACATTACATTCATTTTGTAACTGTTCACACAATGTGAAATATTATTTCGCCTAATGAAATAATGGTATTTAATATCAAGCTGTCAGAGATTAAAAGCTTTCAGTTTTGCGAACTCCGCGAGGAATGCGTTCGTCGGAAACGAAAAACACAACAATGCATCAGTTCAGTTGAGAGATAACCGTAACTAAAACATCGCACCCCGCCTCTCTAATAACAGATCTTTAGTCACGTGTACAATTAAAAACTCAACCATCGACAACTAACAAATCACAGCAGGCCCGACAGACGCTATTGCCCAAGATGAATCACCACGCGTGTCAATTAAACTATAATTAAAGAAAAAGATAAATTATTTCGTAAAATCACAATATTGTTCTAAGAAATTACGATCACCATGAGTGGATCACGACCACACCCCTGACGACTCACTCATGGAGATTTCAATCTTGATATCTCACCATGAAGCTGGCAGAACAGCCGTGACTATCACATTAATAATTTAACCAACGCACCGGAGTCGAGAAGTGCTCGCATAAACAATGTTTGTGATAAACAAGTGGCGACACGGCGCGATCGTGGTCGTAACGCCGAGTGATCACGGCTCTTAATTAATATTCAGTGACTGGGCAAAACTTACAATGATTTGTAATATAATTACGGAACGGCTAATTTCGGCCGATTGTTTTAGAAAAAGAAGATAAAATTGAATATTGAAAATTAAAATATAAATATTTCGTGGCTAATTTACAGTTTCATTTAACACTTTTCATAATAATACTAAAATTACAAAAAATAATATGTAATGGGATGCTCAGATATTGGTCTAGGCTCTATCTAGACCAATATCTTAAGAAACTCTAGCTAGGCGGTTGGGTCAAGGGTCAGATCCAAAAGACAATGAACCTTGCTACGGCTAGTATTTTTAGAGATTTCTCACTCTGCAGGCTCCACGCAGCTTGAGTCCCGCTCCAGCGGCACCATAATTTTAAAGTTTTTTATGTTTATATATATATATGTATACATACATACTATCTAAACTATCTGTACTATGCATATAGACTACGATTGCAGCACCACCTACCAGGTCCAATTGTGAATCTAAACAGGCAATTATTTAAACACACACATAAAACTATCATTAAAATCTGTCCAGTCATTTAGGAGAAGTTCAGTGACATCACACGTACAGAAGAAATATATAAATATACCTAAATATACTGAATCCGAAACTTCGTAACCGGTGTATGATTGCAGCGCCAACTACCGGGTCCAGAACTAAACTATACAAGAACCAACTCAAATGCATCCAAAAAAAATTACTAAAATCGGTTCAGTCGTTTAAGAGTTCAGAAAAAAACATATAAATAAGGTACAAAATATTTAAATTAAGAAATTCGTGTAAATATAATATTAATTTATTTTGGAACATGTCTATATATAACATGTCATAATAACAAAAACTACATATTTTGTGAAGATAAAACTGCACTAGTAAGTACCTTAAAAAACCAGATGTTATCGTGAACATCTCTAGCGTGGTAGCGAATTCGCGGGTAATTAAATTTGGACGCGCTGCCGGCTGCCACAGCGCGACGTGCGCTGGCGAGCGCACCCGATACCATCGCGCATGTAATTGTGAACCGTCGACAACACCGATACCAGACGAATTAATATTCCGCACACGAGTTGCGTTTGCGAACAAATTGCTGTGTTTACAGGAAATTACTGCCGCTAAATCAAGTTTTAATAACCGTTTAGTAAAACGGTCTCACTTCTCGGGAATGAGAAGGCGTCCTCATTATACAATAGACTTTTAAAATAAAAAGATGTCAGCAGCAAAATGACGCTGCCCGATTGTAGCATCGTGAAGACTCAGTACTAAGGACATTTCTCGGAATGTCGACCGAGACAGTAAAGGACTCGTCGACGTTACCTGGCCATCGAACGGCACTCGAAACCTGTCTCGATCAATCCACCTCTTGTTGCTCATGTTAAACGAAACCTTTCTTAAAATGCCAACCGAGCGCTGACACTCGTCATTCCGGTGCTCAATTCTTTATATTTGTCTTTGAAATGTGATGACAGTGGTACAAATTACGAATACAAATCTGTGCGCGGTTCGTAGCGCGCTATCTGACGCGCGTGATGGATGCACGCGCGCCGTGCGCTCGAATCACTGCGCCGTAATTAATACGAGCGGCCCGATCCATGGGAATTGCTGTCACTCGACGTCGTTTTCCACCTCGTAAGGTAATACTGAATGGTGTTCTGTCACCAGGTTATTTGTTAGTTTCTAATCCGGTCCAGCACCTACGACGCACCGTGGTAGAACGCCGACATACGTTTTTCATAGTAACAATGTATAATTTAATAGTTAGCGAGTGAATCGTAAAGCTCATCGTAAATAGGTTCTCGTTGGTGCGCCGTGCTATTGTTGTGTGCAATTTACCGCCGGCTTCAATCGCTGAAATATTTCGTGCAACGGGCATGTCCAATTGCTAACGAGGCGTGTGCGACGGGCAAATGAATAATCTCAGTGGTGTAGAGCAGGCAATCGCAGTTGTGCATTGCCAGCGCCGCACAATATTGACATGTGAGAATCTAGCATGCAATTTACGAACATCTTTCATTAGATTTTTCGTTACCAAAATTAATGAAAAATTAATCGGGGTACTGATTAATTTTTGGCGTGCGCATACGGAAACTAAAACTAAAGTGTTGAACTGTGATATACTTTTTGGTATCGAAAACTATAGGAAAGTATATTCGCAACGTTATGTGCCACAGGTGACAAACAAGAAGACAGATTGGCTGATGGTACCCAATCACCACCACCTATAGATATCAGGGTAATACCAGGGGCACTACAAATAAGTATCTAACCTTTTAAAGTAATGTAAAACGAGTTTTGCTTTAAGTTCAAGTCTTCCTTTACAATGTTATTTGAAATATGTTGTATTTACATAAAACTAAATGTATATAATAGGCATAGGTATATACTTTATAATGTGAAAAGACCCGCGCTTCGCAGTGAGAAAGTATACAAAAACAGAACTGAACCGGATATGATAGGTACAGTTTTGTGTTTCTATCATTAATTATTAGAAAAAAATACTGATAATCATTAGGTGAGACGTGTTCTTTAGTCGGGACTACGATTTGCGAACATAGCCTAGAATAGTGACGTTGTTTTAAAATTACAACAATAATGTTATGAATTTTGAACAGTCCTTACAGTTAAAAACAGTACCTTAAGACGCCTTGATAGTCAAAGAAATTATGACATTTAGAAACAATAAGCTGAGAATCGGCCTAACTAGTGTTCTTAATTATTTGTTAGTATAAACTAATTACGACGACGACAAAAAACTAATTATTTTCAAAAATATATGCAAAGAAGAAGTCAATTAAGAATGAAAGAAAGAAAAAGAAATTATGACCAACTCTACATTTTCTATGTCTTATTGTAAGTCAGTTTATCGCTGAGCCAAGTATGGGAATTATACTCTTAACCTGTCCAATGGGCACACACACACTTATGAAACAGTATGAAAAGGTTAGATGTACCCTACCCTACCCTACCCTGAGTGTAAAGCATTATTTATAACTTAGCTAGGCTTAAAATTATCAGAAATCTTTCCCTGTTATCGACTATACACAGTAAAGTATTCTATACATACGTTTTATGAACTTTTTATTAAAAGAAATTAAAATAAGTACGATGACCAAGAAGTTTAAAAAAAATAAGTTCGGTGAAAGCCTTCGTGCAATGATATTTTACTGAAAGATTTCGCAGCTGAAATAAACACCGTTTTTTATAGTATGTCTCTAGATAGTTAAATAAAAATCTTACAAAATATTCACACTAATATTATAAATGCGTCTTCAAATAAAGGTTTGTCTGTTTATATGCATGTTTGTTTGTTTCTTCGTCAGCGCTGCAACTTAAAGCCGTGAATAATACGTGCGTAAGAACAAAATTAGATGAAATTTGAAATGCAGGTAGATACCGTGAATTAATACGTAAGTTTTTATGCCGAATGAAATCGCAAGACGCAGCTAGTACAAAATAAACACAATACCTACCGCTAATTTATTTTAACCAACACTGTCCCACAGCAAACTTCTTTCCATTTCTCTTTGTCTAAAAAAACATATATTTATGAGACTAATAAAACTCAACATACAGGCAGACAAATCTCATCGCTCTAAGAATCCAAGCAGGAACCTCATTAAACTTCTCATACAACATCCAAACGAGTGTTCCCATACGAGCGGTGATTCCTACCGCCGCAGGCGCACGCGCCGCCATCCACCCGCTTTGTTTAGCATTAGCCAAGAGCCGAGACAATCATCTCGCGGTCAATCTGTTTCTAGAACTTTCGTAACCACAGAATTATGGCTTTTTGAGAACTCGTTTGGCCCATCACAAGATTACAACAAAGACAAATTGAAATTTGTTAGCATTGCATTAAATCAATAATTCGAATCTTCAAATTGTATCTAACGAATGCAACTCGATTTCATAATATTTGCTATCGTAAAGCACGAGGTAACCATGAGTTGAATAATGCAAACGAATTGCTATAGATGTCCAATCACGTCTGGAGAGACCGATCCCAACGAGTCCTTTCTGAGCTGATTGAAATAAATTTATACTATGATTTCAATGATTTCATGTACTAAATTATACAACTTGTCGACACTGCAATAGCCGTTCACAACCTGTATCCATCGATTAGGGCGCGGCAACAGATGTCTAGCCGCAAACGACAACTTTGCAATCAATATATTTGATTTGCAGCCTTCTTTACGAGTACGCTCTCACGACGCATTCCAAAGTTAACAGTATAAGATACAATAAAATATCATGGGGGTTATACGACAACTAGTGACGTTACGATGGAAAGCCTTTCTATATAGTAAGTCTACGATATTCAGTGCATACTCTATATATACGTGTTAGATGACGGAAGGCCTTTCAGTTGTTAAGTCCTAAGCGGCTTTGCTAAAGATGTAGCTATATTCTCATATGAAATAATACATAAACGAATGTTAACAGTGTCACATAGTTTCAAGCGGTTTCTTACATGAACTGTTCTGAAATTAATAGTATGTGATAAACTATTAACCTCCTCGTAATTTTGTATTCAACTATTCAGCCATGTATATCGGATTAAAGTATTGAAACAGACATATGTACACAAACTCACACGTGCACGTTAACGCTCGTAGTTACGAACAAACCTTTGTCACAGATAATGTAATACTACCCAAGATACATGTATCATCCCAAACAAAAAATTGGAGTTTTGGCGGGAACGCGGTGAGCGTCGTGTCGCCACATTGTATTTTTTAAAACTAATGTTTTTTCGAGTTTTTATGCATAAAAATAGTGGTGTTTTATTTATAAAGTGCCGAATTACAAGCGCGAGTGTGGGAGAATGATATAATGTGGTTAAACATGACTTTTCGTGATGCTTCCAAAACTCCATCCAGAAGCTTATAGTAAAGTCGTCACTACTTTACTAAGGCATGACTTGATTTGACTGGGACCGACTGGACTTGATCAAGACTAGACTTTGAGTGTAACAATAGATGATAAAGAAGCTGAAAAATGAAGACTACTCACAAAATATAGAAACATTGAAACTGGCAGAATGCACAGAGTGCGATGCCAAGAAGAAAGAAAAAAACATAACTACGCTAAATCGGTATATTCTCCGGGTTGTTTTCTAGTGTCAAGTCTAGATGGTGCCACTTTCTGTGTGTGATTTGATCATTTTGGCTTTACACTGGGCTCTTCATATTAGCATAAAGTCAATAGATGGCGTTTCTTTTTAAGTAAATTTTCGTGTATAATTCCATGCTTTCATAATTTTAATACCTATTAGTGTTATTGAATATGTATGTAGGTATGATACAGAGAACTTTATAAATACCGTGTTCTGGAGAAGTGTAGTAATGTGTAAGGGCTGATTTTCGTGCAAACAACATAGGCAACCTATCAATGGAAGCAGTTTTTACTATGAGACCAACCATGATAACCCCAACCAACCCCATAAATGTCAGTGACCTTAAATAAAAAGTATGAAATGGCCAATTCTTTTTCGCGTTTAGAACTTACTTTTAGTAAAAATTGTTAACATTTATTTGTAGGTTGGCATACTTCAATACTACTACAATCCAAAACATCTATAAAACTTTCTGTGAAGAAAAAAAAACGTAAAAAACACAAAATTATATACCTCAAAAAGCTGTTCAAGTTACATTTGCCACAAGTTATATTCCTGCGACTTCAAAAGCTGTAAATCGGCGGTGCATTGCCCGATTCATTGTTATAACGGGGTGTGTTTCAACTTCCCTAAGCCATCGAGCCTCGGCTTGGCCTTACATTACACATTTCGTTTGAGTGCCTATAAACACTTTAGTATCCACAACCTTACCTCGGCACCGTCAGATTCAAACTACTCTACTCACGACTACAATACAGTCACCCAATTTAAAAACAATCATGAATGACAATTTTGAAGACTACAAAAGGTGATTGTTAATGCTGCCAAAGTTGATTCTTGTTAAAATATACTCATAATAAGATTGTTTATGTCTTGTAATAATGCCTTAAATATGAATTGTGAAAGAAACCACACCGTCCCCAGAAACCACACCGTCCCCACACTTTTTTAAACATGTTAAAAGGGCGCATTGTTCTAATCGAGCTAAAAAAAACTTTGGAACTATAAAAGTTAACTACAAAAAACTGTCAAAATATGGAGATACATACATATATAGTAATTCTGTATTACGGAACGCCACAATAAATTTAAACTTGAAACTCACAAAAGAATGGTTCGTTTACAACATCACAGTCCATTCACAAGCTTTTATAGTAAAATAATATAGCTGCTCGCCGACGAAACATATATCTGTAACAAAGACGTGTAAAATTTCTCAAACGTCAGATTTATAGGATGATTTTCTAAGCGTGAGCGTTTCAGCCAAGATGCGTTTTATCCGATGTGAACACGTGTGTAACCGAATCGCCTACAAAAGATTAAAAGGTGGTAATTTGACGTTGATTTAGGAAGAGTGAAGTCGCTTTCATAGCGTTAGCGTCTTATCCCAGTTGTATTGTCTTACCCAGGACGCGGAGATGCGTTTTGTTCAACCACGGGACCGACTGCCCTTTCAAGAGGTTTATAATGTTCTAATTTATTGCGTGTGACATTAATAAATTGTGAGGAAGTAACTGATTAGTTTTCATTTACAGTGTCACGGTGACAGTAATCCTGATTTGTTTTGTTATGTATCAATTTTAATGTAGGTAAATCTAGGGGACTCTATAAGATACATGTTATCTTGCCCACATCACGTTTGAAGATGCATAGTTTAATAAATATTTCTGATATTTTTTACTTTTGGCAGGTTAAGTGTTTAACCACAGCTCATCAGCTGATGTTAAGTGATGGTGTGGTTGAAAATGGTAAACATATCTATCCTGGAATGGAACTGGCTATATTTAGTTCCGCGATAATAATTCATTTTAAGTTGTGATTTCATACAACAGCTTAGAAAAAAGTAGCACAAAATAAAATATTAGTCATACGCTTATCACACGCACACAAATAAAGGATTTTTTTGGAGTATTGGCGGTAACGCAAAAAAAAAACATTTCACTCGCAATGTGCTATTTTACAATTGTTTTAGTTTATTCGTGTATTTATTAATAGAATAGAAGTGTTTCATTAATAAATCGCGGAATTACGTACACGAGAACGGGAAAATGACATAATTAGTATTACCAATTATTGCCACTACTTTACTAAGGCTTTCCTGGACGACACTGATTTATGCCGTCTGACTTTGACTGCGATTGTGACATCAAATACTTGACATTAGCAAACTGCACTAAATGTGATACCAAAAATAAAGGAAATAGAAGGTTTTTTTATGTGTATAGCCAATATAATGTAGGTAATTGTAAAACAAACGAGCCTTGACCTATTTTCTACGCAACATTCGACTCTTGTCTGTACTACTTTTTTCTAATCTGAGCCTCAAACAAGACTACCAGAAAAAATAAATTAATGTGTCTTAACATTGCAGTTTGCGCATGCGCCGTTGGTTGCAGCTGGCGGGAGCGGCGCGGTCGCTGATGTCATCGGCTCAAATGTTATTTAGCGTCGCTTGCGTCGCGTGGGTGCGGCAACCAACCTCGGACAGTGCTGCACTGAGAACCCATTAGAGTTAGAGGTAAGTAAACAATATTCTGATTAAAGGTTTGACGCAATTGTCACGAATGGCAATAGCACTCTGTGTGATTGACACGTTCAATTTTCATGCGGCTAGTGTCCTTCAACTCATAATAATAAACTTGAGCAGCTATATACAAAGGAAAGTATCAAAGTGAGAAAACCACTGTGCTTAGGTAGTTTGTGGAATTTGAAACACTTCACTTGAATATCTTTTGCAATACACATTAGCCTTACGTTTCCGGTCCAGACAAATACTTTCCGACTTGACCACATCAGAATCTTTCCATAAAGTCTAAAGAAAATCGTAAAAAAGAAATATAAATATCTAGGTACGTTCCAAAGCAAGACAGCTTCAATAGTAAGAGAAGTGCTGTTGGAAAGATAGCAGTCAGCAGAGTGAGGAATTTTAAGTTGGTACGGACAAGTGGAACGCAATGAACCAGAATAAGCTTGAATAAATTAAAAGCGTTATTTTACGTAAAAGGGGACGATAAGAGTAACAAGGATTGTATAGAGAAGGGATAGGATATGAGAGTCACGGCGAAGAAGAATAGATAACCGTTTAAGCTTTTAACGAAATTCAGAAATGTGATCATGTTCGCGTAAACCAAACCTTTTATCTAGAACGTAGAATAACGGTTTATTATTTTTATATTACCTATGCGGGAATTACTCACGTTTAACGTTGGATACTCCAACTACAGTCAAAACCAGGTCAGGTGCTCTTGCTGCGTTATTTGGCTCAGGTTTGTGCTAATTTAGTCCAGATTGTGGCCGAAATTAAAGCGATAACAACGCAGGTTAAATCCTTAACTAGTTTCGTTACATCTTCGTTACGATATAAAAGTTCATTAACACTAAAAATTGTAACTAAGTGATTACGTATTTTTTCGAATAATTTATGTAATCGTGTACACTGGCTACTCTCAGTGTGCATACAACCTTTGCCAAAGTTATGAATGAAATAACGTTTTGCAAGAGCGGATGTTGCGAGGTTGTTTGCGTCGAATTAGGTTTAGAGCCTTATGGAGGTTGATGAATGAACCTCCCGCTCCGCGTTCCTCTCACCTCCCCTCCCGCCTTTAGTTCAAGATCACGAGATATCAACCTCTGTGGCGCATGGCATACTGTCACAGATTATAGTATATATATATACTTAGGTTCGATAACCGTAGAGCGGCATTTAACTTCACGCTTCCCCGTATTTCCTCTTCAAACTGGTGCTTATTTCATGTAATAAATAATTTTGACTTCCGACATCATTATTTCATTCAGCTAGTTATAGTAGTATTTTAGCGGAAAAAAAATGTTTTATCTGTAATTGTTTTGCTAATCATAATTTTAGATAACTCTTTATTGGGTGAAATTAAAATAATCAGAAAAGATTTACCCAAATATCATTGACCTTTCTTAACTTATTTAATTGATAGATATGATAAATGAAAGAAATTTTTAATTGCGCACACCAGAAAAAAAATTACATACCTTATCGCTAAAAGCGATCTTTTCCAGGCCATCAGGAATGGGACGAGATATGTTTTAGCCAACTATAAAAAAATTGTTGTGACTGGTTGCGAAAATTGCCTTCACTATTTAGTATCCTAAATGTACAACAGGTACCTTTTTCCAGGAAAAATTCTTTGTGAATAGGTTGCAGACCACGGCTGCAGAGGACAGGGAGAGCGACACAACGCAACACTGACACTCCTGTCGAGGCCGCGGAAGGTAAATAAATAAATATCATAGGACACGTTACACACAGCGCCATCTGACCTCAAACTAAGCAGAGCTTGTGTGATGGAAGTCAGATACCTGAGAGAATACATACATACTTTTATTGTAAATACATACAGAACACCACAGACAGAACAAACATTTGTTTATACCATAAAATGTTTGTCCTTGGCGGGAATCGAACCCACGCCCTACAGCTCAGGCAGACTACGACCAATAAGCCAACAGGGCTGTCTGGCAGGTAGGGAAAGTGGCAACGTCACACTGACAATCGTCTTCCTCGACAGTCTCGTCCCACGGACTCCAACCCTCAGCTCCGGTGTCTTCTATACGACACCGCAGCCCATCTTAGTTGCGGTACCGCTGATATAGTACCGCAACCTATTTGGCCGCTTCAGCCGTGTCCGGGGGAATACCTGGAGACCAACCAACCTCGGGTTCCACTTGGGTTCACCGTGGCTTCGGTCACGGCTACTCAGCCCTCCCCGCTCCTACAAGGCTAAGCCTCTCCCACAAGGGGAATATATAGGTACCGATCCGTTGGTCAACACACCCTATGTACGTGGATAGATTTTAAGTGTAGTTTATAGTTAGGGGAGCGCCGCCCCAGGGCCGGTGGTATGAAAAAAAATGTACCATAATACCAAATATTCAAATATTAAATATCCAAATATTAAAATGCAGCTAAGCAAAGGATGTAAAAAATACAGTATCCCGGTTTGAAGGGTAAGACAGCTAGCAAAAATAACGGTGCTATTGAGACTAATCATCGGATGCCTTCAAGTAATAAGCGCCAAATCAGCGATGCCCTGCACTTTGCTTTGTTATTGAGAGTTCTGGGTACCGCTGCGATGGGCGCATGGATCGCATATGATATCATGTTAAGAGCATCAACTTCTAAGTTTGTATTACAAAAACGATAACAATATCTCAAAATGAGATCACCTTTTATTACTCCGAAATGCGAGGATTTGGTTGCTTTGATTTTCAGAATCGAATGTTAAATATACGAACATCAACCCATCGTGGTCCCATATTTATCAAAATACACTTAGTAAACAATTTAATGATTGCACACGGAGATGATATCTAACGCGAATTTGAATACGTATAAATATTTTAGTAACTTATTTTTTTATATCATTATTTTTTTATCTTGTGGTAGATCTCTTTCGCAGGAGGTCGTCTAGGTTAACACTGCAGTACCAGAAATTCTGTCGCTAAGCAGTAGTGTGTAAACATTACTGACAGCCTTGACAGCTCTGCTGGCTCATTGGTCATCAGCTTTAAAAGCTACAGGATGCGGGTTCAATACCCACCCTGGACAAACGTTTTGTGGTGTAAACAAATGTTTGTTCTGTGTCTGGGTGTTCTCTATGTATTATAAGTATGTATTTATAAGCTTTGCTTAGTTTGTGATCAGATGACGCTATGTGTAAAGCCCTTTGTTTATTTATTTAATTTATTTTCTGTGTTTCGGTTTAAAGCGTACTGCAGCTTGCGTTATAACAGTGATTTGGAGACTAACCATCTAATGTTTTGAAGTAATGAGCGCTAAATCAAATGACTTTGATTTCGTTTTGTTACTTAAAATTCTGGGAACCGCTGCAATAAATATCTACATTTTAATTTTATTTGAATCAAAATTACCGCAGCCTTAATAATTTAGTTTACGATGAGCTCTCCCGCAAAATTTAACACAATTCTCTATTTTATTTTAATCGAATACAATAATGATCACTTAACTCTGCATGAGAAAGCCATTCTGAATAATCATTGCTTACTAAGCATAAATGCTCCTTAGCGCAAACATCTATTTTCGAAGTTAAGTAATCGGTAGAAAATGTACAAAAAAAATATTTTATATAAAACATTAATTCGTTTCTTTATTTTAATTCGTTATTTTACTTTTGAATACGATACGAAGATTTCTTCGAATAGCGTTAGTGCTAGGTGTACTAAATGTATGCATTGGAGTGTCAGTGTCAAGCTGACACGCATCAGTGGCAGATAGGAGTGAAATGTCGCGAGCGCGTGTTCCCTCTCCCCGCGCCCTCTCGCACCCCTGCAACTTAACATAAAACTTCAATTTGCATAATGCATACGGAATATGTAAACTTATCTCCGACACGCCCTTGCCAGTGACACGGCCTGAGGTGTGCCAGGATAACATTATTCTCGCTGCGACGATATCCAAGTCTAAATAGATCGCATTTGCAAAGCCGCATGTTCACTGGAATTTTATTGTCGCAGAAGATGTTTCGAATAGATATTATTTTTATGTGCTATCTGTGAGCGAATGTTTATCACTTGTACACGCTCGTTCTCGTTTTACGGATAAAAATAGCTGATTCTCGTCATGCATAGGATCATTTCGAAAGTCGACACAAGGATTGTTGTTCCATATTTTACAGATATCAAGCACTTATCTACCATTTAATGTCTTATTCAGTCGAATGAGGTAGGTAAAGGACCGGTGACCACACTCATTCTGCGACGTTTTTGGTAAGAACTTATGAAGCTCGACGTAATAAAACGTGATTTCATTTGCCACGACGGCGAATATTATCGACGTAAAGGATCGTTAAAGAGCGGCCATCCGTTCCTTATTAGCCTAACACGCGCCACGGGCCCTATTTCGAATGCAAATAAAATTATAAGGCTACCATAAAAAGTATTTATTAAGACTTTATTCGAGTTTAAAAATTCGTAAGATCTTATTCAGCGGAGTTGAGCCCACTCGATCGAGTTCCGAAGTTTTAAAATGACAAAATTACTGTCGAGTGCGAAACAGAAATGAGACGTAAATGGGAATGTTTGCAAAAAGGGAACGAGTCGCGACAGAATCCGATCATTGTTGCATAAACTGCGGGATTAAGGGGTGCATACCCTAGAAGGCAGAAGTACCCACCGCTCGCAGCGTACCTTTTGCCCTGACTTGACTTGGTAATCGATTTATGTTTTATGGCAGTTTAAGAGCTTTTATATATTCGGAATCCTTGGACACTCGGCCGCTCTTTTCGCGACCAACTTATCCATCTCATTTTCCCTTTGGCTTTACCAGCTTTGAATGGCACTAGTGTCGTGTTAAATAGTGCGAACTACTTCCCACGTTCGAATCATTAAGTCGCAGTTGTCAGCCAATACATAATATAGTTCAAGTTCATACAAGTAATACGAAAATTTGTCAAAACCGCATTAATTTCTATAGTAAAATATTTTCATTCACTAGACTTTTTGTGTCAAAGATAATGTTGTATGAAAGCGTTTTGTCAGGCCGGGTCAAGGGATCCCATGTCAGGTCAGCGTGGCTAATACATATATTGATATCGGTGATCGGGGCATGCTCTCTCCAGCTTTCCAATTAAGCAATTTCGATACGAGGCTGGGTTGTGACACGACGTTACACGAATGTAAAACAAGGGCTATCGGCCGATAATTCAATGATGTAAATAACAATAAAGTTATCAGGGAGTGCGATGTCAGTATGGCTTTTGACAATAAAAAGCCCATGGAGTGTGCGACCCGCCGCGCGCGCTGGTATTAGGACGGATTTACGATCGTTCTTGAGACTTCCCATAGTCTAAGAATATAACTGGTGACGGTTACAATAGTCATAACTTTACCTACACCTCCAAATTTACCTGCAAAATATTTTTTAAGGCAAAATAGTTTGTATCAGTTAAAAAAATATACCTGCTAGTAAAAACAGCTCAGTTTACTAACTGAGTTATAACGAGATCATCATTATAAAAACCTAACACTAAATAATGCGAAAGATTGATTCTGTCAGTAAAATAAAACTTCATACAAATAAATAACTTCTAACCGCTGAACTATATACATTTGATTTCTATAATTAGACAAACAGAATAATTTTTATATTTTACAATCTTTAAAATAATAATTATCTAGAGTGATTAGGCTAAATTTAAAATGTAAGGATTTATTATTATGTCCAGATCGTTATCGGCTGTGTAAATCAGGCGAGGTTAGGTTATTATTTTTATTACATTATTCTTTTTACCATACGAAGTTAACGACTTATGCTTCTCGAATAACCATTTACACTGTTTTCGTGACTGAGCTAACAGTCACAGTAAGATTCACTTCTTTACCTTAAGCTTGTCTATGACGAAAGGTTGCATCACGCCGCGCCAGCGCTATCTGCGTCGACCTCGTGTTGCCCGCTCTGCACCTATCTTGTCGAAGATTGTCGGTTACTCTATGGTTATTAACTCGTGAAGTAATGCCTTTCTGTCCGACATTAGATCGTGATTCAATGGAGATCTTTGTTTTTTTTTGTAGAAATACTCTGTTCATGTTATTTCACTATTTGATATCAATATCTATACAGTGTAATTTTATAGAATTTATTGCTAAAGTATCTCAATAAGTACCATAAAGAGTCTGTCGTCTAATTTAAATTTAAAAGGTCAGTGTTTTTAAATTTAACACACTCTTGACATCGACGCACATGGGCACTAGACCTTTCAACCCATCAGATATTTGCCATAGTTTTAAAGCTATGGTCATATTGCGTAAGCACAAACAGTTATTGTTCATACACAATAAGAAACAAAAACTATTGTAAAGCAATCTAAGGTTTCGTCGAAGATTTATCTCAGAAAAATAAGTAGCTAATTCATTGTTTATTTAAAAAACTACAAACACACTAATATTATAAAAGCGAAAAGTCTGTTTTTTACTTTTTCACGCTGTAATGACTTAACAGATTTGGATTATCACATATACCTACCCTGGATTATTTTTATACCGGAAAATACAGCTACGAATAATTTGATATCCCTGTATGCCAGCTATATATTCATGTTACTCATCGATAACGAAAGAAAATAGACGAAGAGTTATTTTAAATACGTGGGTATTTAAAATAATTCTTATACAACCGTCTTCTGGGTGAGATGAAGGACGCATCGTCACGGCACTCGTTTGAAATAAGAACAAGATATTGGCCTGTCGAAAAAACATTCTATAAAGTAGACTATGTCTAACACAAACAGAATAATGTACATTAAGTATATATAAAAATTATACTTATCTATTATAAATATTTATTTACTCTTGATTATTATCTTATAGTGTGTTAATGATTTCATAATCATTTTGACTATTATAAGTATTTGTAAATAATTGACAATTAAGTTTGGCATGTGACATATCGATCTGATTTGAGGTAACTAAAATGTCCTATAATAAATTCAAAGATTTTATAAAGCAGAGGTTAATTGACAAAGCCTACTATAAGGTGGCTCATTACGTGGAAGACAGGAATATATGGTTGTTGTAGCTTCTCTCTGCACTTGCATCCCCCTGGCTAAGTGACAATTGTAGTAAGCATAATGTATGTATTAATATTTATAACTGTAAATTGTAACCTAATATGAAAAGAAAGATACACAAAAAAATGCCTTGCTGAGTTTCTTGCCGGAGTCTTCTCAGTTGAAGTGTAATTACGAGCCGGTGGTAGATTCACACATGTAACTTAACGTTCATAAGTGCCTTACCAGGGCCTAAACTGAATAAATGACTTTTGATTCTGATTTTATTTTGAATAAAATGCATATGAGTATGTGTAATAATATAACATTTACATATAATAATATACTGCATTACTCTACCATGTTCTATTAGAACATTATAAATGCGAAAATGTGCTTGTTTGTTCTCCTGTTCATATAACTGACAAACAGATCGACGTGATTTTTGATATTAGCAAAAGTAACTTGTTTCTTGTTGACTCATAAAAATAACGGTTTCACGGGATTTTTTGTAGGGAGTAAAGCTGCGACGTGTAAGTAACTCACTTCTTATTACACTCAAAACTTTGTGCATTTTTTTGCTACCTCATTACGCTGTAATAGATTTGAATGAGATCTGGAATACAGATAGCTTATAACTATCTATGTACACTACTGGCTACTTTTAAACAAAAACAGCAGATGTAATTATGACAAGAAATAAATAACAACGATCATTTTCTGAAATGATAGCAGCGCGTTGAAATCTTTTATTCACAACAACGGGGTGCGAGCTATAATCATATAGATATTTTGAACATTTTCTCTACTAAATATTTGATGATTTCAACAGTTACACTTACGAAATACATTACTGAAAAATATTTATCAATAATTGCATGATGATGGCTATTTCTTAAAATAGATAAATATTTAGGAAACTTTTCTGTTGCCATGGTGGCTTAATGGTTAGCGCATTCGGATTACAAAGTGAAGGGAGTTTAAATCTCTACATTAAGTGTAAGCTACTGGTGAAGACAAAACATCATGAGGAAACCATAGCATGACAGCAGAATATATTTTAGTACTCGATTTCCTAGCTACCCCACTCAAATTGAAAATCTGCCTTCAAGCGCAAAACCATGAGTTCCAGCAGTCTCATTTAAAAATTAGTTCTCATTCTAGGCTTGGTGTCTTATCAACTTTAACCACGCCTTAATTTAATATCAGGTGCACAATTAAACACGAAAAAAGAGACAAATATTCCTGAATGTACTAAATAAATTGACTTCTAGCAGCTATGCAATTGTCAATGACAAGTGCCAACTAAAATCTAAACACTGCGACAGGTTCAATTACCATTATCTCAACTGATAGCAGGGACAAATGTTACATTAGCTGAACACAATTGAAGCGAATAAATCAATCGGGACGATATTAGCATTCGGCGTTAATTATACGCAATTGTTTATTAGTTTGGATCGTTTTAATCTATCGCCATTTAAATAACAGATGAAACAATAATGGCAACAAGAAAGCCTCGGACCGGTTTGAGCACGTACGAGAGCTGTGTAAAGATAGGATTACATTGGTAGACCAATAAACATATTTTTGTATTGAACCAAGATTCTACATAATTATATGGTTCAGGGTGTTACTTCTTGGTGTGAGGTTTTATTAGGAATAAGAAAGTAGATACCACCGTAATATCAGATATCCTGCCGCCAAGTGGTAGTGTGTAAACATGACTGTTCCGGCTTAATCTACTGAACTCTGGGTCAACTTCTAGTGAAATTACAGGGCTAATGAGACTAGTTGAGCACTTATGTAGTGCTTTTCCGTGGTGGTAGATCTCCTTAGCATGATGCAGTCTAGGTAGGTACTACCGCAGTACCAAAAATTTTGCCACCAAGCAGTAGTGTGCAACGATTTAAATGTTCTACAACTTGCAAAATTACAGGGTTGTTGAGCCAAAGCAGCGATGCCCTAGACCTTGTTTCGCTGTAATGGATAAAATCTTATCTTCTTGGATAAATCGTTATCTCTTACCAGCAAGAGAAAGTCTCGTTCGTCAGATTATTTTTACATTTAAAATAATCGCAGCATTGGTCTGGATTTCTGTTTGTTATTCAATGTTCTGGGTGCTGCTGCAATGGTCATGACCAACAGGCATCATCTCTGACGACTTTATATGAAAAGGAGAGGGATCGCAATCACAAGATATACTTTCAACTATCGCCTTATTTTGGATCCACGTTTAAGTTTATTAACCTAACATAAGCTGATATACTTAGGTGAGTCGAAAAACTAAAACTACTCTTAAAATGTTGTAGGTAACCCCACGCTATATTTTAAGAAAAGATCTAAAATATATCTTAAGCTAGCTAATGTTTTTCATTAATGGACCGATTCTCGGAACTAACTCAAAAGTTTTATTGGGATTAAGCATTGGATAAATAATCATCAGGCTTATTTATTTGTCTTTAGTTTATCGATAAACGGATGACAGTATTTTTAAGTGTATAATCTATAACCAAAACAATACATTCTTCGCCAGTGTAGAGCCGGTTTTATAATAAACCTGTTTCAGTTGCTCTAATTAACAACGCACAAATCGTAGCTTGTATGCAAATGAGGGGGAAGCGGACAGGCTGCACTTGAGGTAACATGGACTATTCTTAGAAATACACAAAACTCTATAAGTAACCATTTTGTGCATTTTTTCTTACAATTGTCCTTTTTATTACTATTAAGAGATCTCGCGTTTGACTGTTATCTAGTCTGATGTTAAGCAAAGGGGCAGTCTACGATTAAGCACCTTGCGTAGCCAAAATCAAAAAAAGTCGTACAAAAAGTAGTAAAAAGTCAACAAATACCGTTATTACGTTATTATCAAGTAAAATCTTCAATGTTTTTTTATGTTATGGTAATGAGATAAACGAAACGCTCTCCTGATGATAAGTGACAACTCAACTGAATTTTTATTACATAAATCAAAATTCAGGCCTTCGCTTTGTCGTTCATTACTTTGAGACATTCGATGATTAGTTTCAAGAACTCTGTAATTTCAGTAAATAAAGTAACCTTACACTAATTTATACATATTTCACTACTTGGCGGTATAATATCTGGTACTGTGGTAACCGACCGACCTAAACGACCTATTGCTAAGAAGTTCTACCACCTAGTGAATTTATTTACTAGGATTTTATTTATGTAAAAAGTAGGTTTATTAATATGTAACTCTTATACTTATACTCGTATATGAAGTGTTGTTATGGTTACTTAGTCGTGTTAGTATTTTTCGTAGTTTTAATTGTTCACTGCAACATTCCATCAAAATAAGCAGAGTAACTAATATGTATTTAACAATACAATTCAAGTGGATGCGACTGACGTGATATCTACTTTTAAAACAATGATAGGTATAGAAAATAAATTTAAGCTCTGTTAAAAATAAAATATAAAGGTTCAGACAATTATAAAATGTCTGTTTGTTTAAAATAAAAATAATTTTAGAATCATTTAAAAATAATTTACTTAACCACCGATATTAATGGAGTTATTATCTAAAATCTGTCTAAATTGAGGTTACCAATTAATGAATCAAGCTAGGTTAATTGTAGATACTTTAATTATTATGCACGAATTATAATTGCAAGCAAATCAATGGAAATTTCTCAGGTTGAATTGAAATGTGACTGAATTATTGGCATTCATCGGTATAGAATGTATCTGTTAATTTTAGAAACAGAATGCTTTTTACAGATTGTTTAACTGGTTTCTTCTTGATAAGCGTGTTCCATCTTAGACCGCATTCTGTTTAATATCATGCTGGGTGTAGTAAAATTAACTATAGCACTTTTTTTAAACTGTTTTTAAAATCTAAAAGTTATTAATACTTTCCAATCTGAAATTCCTGGAATCCACAGTACTCATCTTGGTTTTTACTAAGTTACGAATGTGTATGTATTGCGGCTAATTTAAATCGGTGAAGAAAAACATCAAGTGCAAAACTTACATGTCTAAGATTATGTGAAGTCTGGCAACCCGCACTTTGCCAACGCAGGGTATTACGTGGCCTCGCCCTTTTCAATACATTTAAGTGATTTTTTTTTTATATAAATTTGAAAACTAGCTTTATACATGCATCCAGGTAATGCAATTTAAAACGGGCAATCGAAATCAAATGTGTTTACAAAATTTTGTACATAAGCATACATACTTGTTGACAGTGGAGGAGTTTCCTAGTCTGGAGCCAAATCTGGGTGTAAAATCAGGTCATGCTTACTATAAAAATGCAATGCCATCGGAACTGTACTAACGTGCAAAACATTAACTTCGTAAGATAAAAGAAAGTGGTTATATGAAATGTTCTAGAAGTGATCTAAGCAAACAGAAATACAAACATTGCAAGTTGAATATAAGCTTGTAATAAATTATCCGATCTACTTAAATACCAAAGCTTCAGTGCAATAAATATACAACTGACCCGTGCATATGATTTACATTACTTGATGATTCTACCAAGTGCCCTTACGTTCGTAGAGCAGAGCATCCTATTGCAGTCGCACCCTTCATCGTAAAATTGAATTAAAAAAAATAAGATAACAAAAGGTATCGGGTCGTAATTCTGGCGCGCGCGACAACGCACCACTTTTATTTGGAAGCGCACGTGTGGCTGGCGGCCTAATCGTGGAGTTTTATGAGTTCCGCTTGGAACTACCTAAGTAAGTCACTTAAAAATAATAATTTAATTTTGTATATGTTTACGTTATTTGAACTCGCAATTTACGTTATGTAGTCATTATGTCTTTTCAAAACACGGTATTACCATGGTGACTATAAAATTTGCCATAATCTTACAGTAAAAAAAAATTAAAATAAAATTAATTTAATTTAGGCAACATGGCCATACGTAATAAAACATTATAATTAAATATATTATAATAATAACATTGTACAAAACAAACATTCGATAAGTGAAATATTACAAGTCGATAAAACATTAAACATACATATAAATAAATAAATAATTTTGTCCGCGTGGAATTTTAACAAAAACTTTGTTCAGTTCGCAGAGTTTACGAAAAGTTAATCCTACAAATATTACAAATGTGAAAGTTTGTATTTTTGTTGCTAAACTGTCCATCTGTCAAATTGTCAAACTATCAATCTGTCACACTGTCAATTTGTCAAACTCAATGAAAAAAACAAAAAATAAATAAATAAAATCTAATGTAAAAAATATTCTATGTGTTAACTCAGGTAATAAAGCATGTGCCAAGGTCATCCAAATCCGTTCAGCCGTTGTTACATGATTGAGTAACAAACATCCAAAAATACAAACTTTCACATTTATAATATTAGTAGGATTATATCATTTAAAAAAAAATGCCATACTTGTGGCATGCTTTGTGATTTGTCTCACATGAAAAACAATATATTAAATAAAATATATATTATATATAAAACACATAGTTTTTCTAATGTACTGAAATTATAATTTATTTTACGGTGTTACGCGAGAGGTCTACACTAAGCCGAAAATAGGTTAAAAAAATCTGTTGTTCTTTACATTTTTTATTATTATTTAATTATTTTTATTATTTTATTTTTTAGTTTATTTTTTTCGGCAAATTGTATAGAACTGCTGATTTTTTTCCCGATGACAAGGTTGAGCCCTATAGTAAAAGTTGTTGTTAATGAGTACAGTGACCTTTCGGCTTACTACTATCGCTCTAGGTAAACCTGTAGGTATAAAGCATTTTTCATTTCAGATCACCCTGTCGTATAGAAAGGCCGTAATGTAAAATGCCGTAAATGTTAAGAAAGGATCGAAGCCAAGTGGAACCCTCGCCGAAGTGCTGAGGTCGCACGACGATCTTTTATTTATATCCGCTGTAGAACATGTCAGGTTCGTCTCTACCTGATGCGCGCTCAATTTGGTTCAAAACTTAACATTGATTTTTATTCATAGTATATTTTTAGTGGCATAGTTGTTTTAAATATTAAAATTATGCTATTTATATTTTAACGTTTACAAGTTTACAATGGTATAAAATTGGCACTACTATACACTATTTCACATACATATATGTATCTATTTCATTTTTATTAGTTTAAATTATTAGACCTTAATAGTGTTGTAACATCTGTTCTTAATTAGTAACGTGCTTTCCATTCTTGGTTGCCTAGAAGAGATCGCTTTTAGCGATAAGGCCGCAGCTTGTGGCGCTAGCTTATAAGATTCTTTTGTTTTCTGTAATTTTTTCTTTGTTTTTTTTTTAATTTTTTCGTTCCATCCCAGGCTAGATGTATATATGTAGATGTTACTATCTTCGACCACATCGTCACGTTGTGATCAAACTGTCAATCATAAAATAGAGGCCTGCGCCCAGGGTCGGGATAGTGATTAAAAACAGGGCGGATCAGAGATCGTGTAAAATTATATGATGCGTCCGGTTTTGTCCCGGTTGTGTTAGCATCATGCAGAATTTCACTAAAATTTGTTCATTTTGTGGTGAAAAATTAATATACAGACAAAGCTGTTTTGGCTTTTTTAATATTAGTTAGACGACATTAATAGTCGAACACGAGTAGATATCTATTTTATTAACTCGATACTAACTTTTTATTATGATGTACTTTTATTTTTATTTTAAAAATGTTTATTCATTTTAATAAATAGCTACCTACTTGCTAAGAAATATTCAAATTGATGCAATCAGGAAATCCCCGTGGTGCGTGTACCAATTTAATATTTTAGGCACCAATAGTGAAACTTAGGTGAAATCCGATATCAGCATCCATAAACGTTAAAACTAATAGGGTAACAAGGTGAACCACGTCATATATATTAATTTTAATTTCCATTCATGCAACATATGAAACACTTCCCATTGAGATTTTTGAATCAAACATTTAAATAAAGCCATCGATTTGAATAAGTATCGTGTTTCCACCATGTACGAGTACACCCGCAGTTATAAAACTCAATCATAGACAAAAATGTATGAACAATTTTTATTTTTAATTGAAAATGTTGTCATGTCCACTTAAAACATCATTTTTATGGTGATATATAAATTGTTGTGTTTTTATATCCATATGTTTACAAAAAGTCAAAATATTTACTCAGCATTTCGTTTTATGGCTGCATCTAAACACTTACAAAATTTATAACGGAGTGGTTTAAATATAGCATATATCCTTCGACCAAATTATGTATAGGATACGAGATTAAAGGCGACCTACTTTTTAGATATTCACCATTCATTATTCCAGACAAACTTTGGTGATAGGGGTCAAAATGAGTCAATAATCTGACTGCAGCTTGTGACAAGCTCACAAATAAGTACAAGTATAATACAAGTTTCTTATTCAAAATAGGGGCGATAATTCCTGCACTGATGGCACGACGGAACTAGGGGTGTTTTGTGCATTTCCCCCTACCAGCGTCTACCCAAGGAGCGGGCCTTGAAGTATCGGAGCGAGCCTCTGGGCCGCTGGCATAATAGCTCCAGTGAATTGAGTGTCCAGCAGTGCTTTTTTTTTACTACTGTATCCGATTTTTTTTAAATTGTATCTGTCTTAATTTGCGAGGTATAGCAATCACACATTACAAAGAAGTACTATTTATGTATTCTTTGTTTTTCTAACCTAATGTAGCAAGAAATTAATTTTAAGCTTTTTTTTAACCATAAATTTATTAAATAATAAATAAATTGAACCAATGATTTTATTATATTTGCCAGAATTATAAATGAAAGAAGTCAATGCAACTTAGATTGGACTTTATTGTTTTATCCAACAATTTTTTTTTTGTATGTGGCCATTTGTCTCCAAAGATGTATTTGTGTGTGTGTATTTGAATTCTGAAGGACGCCGTTTGTGTTTTGTTTTTGTTCTGTTTTTAGTTTGTTTAGGAAAATTTTGGGTGTAACGAATATAATAAAACTAGTGTTTTTTTAAGTGTTCAATGTTTAAAATAGTGGTATTTTATCCATAAAGTTCCGAATTATGTGCGCGAGTGTTAGAAACTGCTATAATGTGGTGGTACACGAGTTTTCGCGTCGTTTCCAAAACTCCGACGAAGCTAGCAGTAAAGTGTGAGTAAGTATAAGT
Source organism: Biston stratarius (assembly GCA_950106695.1). Lineage (NCBI taxonomy): Eukaryota > Metazoa > Arthropoda > Insecta > Lepidoptera > Geometridae > Biston > Biston stratarius. Next base: position 35,280,077 of record OX467106.1, on the reverse strand, counting down.
GTGAGTGAGTGTTTTTTTCTTATTCGATCATAGAACGTTTGTGCATTATGGCAGGACTTAAGTTTTCGAGTGTGTGTGTGTATCGGTGAAATGTGGTCAAACATAAAAAAATCGCCGTATAACACAATAGGGTATAATGAGGGTATGACATGGCTTGACCTTGAGTTGATTTATGTGGCATTGGCTGCAAATCAAGCTCCTTTAACAGAATGTATTAAAAAATTTGAGGAAATTCCGAAATTCTTTACACCGGGAAAATGCACACAAGTGCAATAATATAATACATAATTATTATGGCAAATTCAATGATTAATTTACAGTGACTTTTGGCGTAGTCCCCACTCGCTGAGATTTTGTTATATAGTATATCTAAGTGCAATACCAAAATTATGTTATATCAAAGAAAACATTTGTAAATATGACAATATGTGTTGCTTAGCCAAACATTCATTGGAAACTTAAAAAACCTTTGTAGCTCATTCATCAAAGTAGTAGAAAAAAGATGCACAGTTGAAAAAGCATCGCTATTTATTTTTATTTGAAGTGCGTGAACCCTCGCTCGGTGCCCCACACGTCGGGTGGCGTCGAATAATATTTTTATTTTCATCGAGCGTAACATTGGAAGCGCATTTTTCCGGGTACGGGTCGTGAGACGAGAGGACCGTCCAGGCTGACTTGTAATTTCAAGTGTTTACCCAGAGCTCGCACAGCGGGGCGTCTCACAACAATGCCCATATCCTTTTCACATAAAATATATGAAAAGTCCGGCTACCAGCGAAGCACGGATCGACCGTGCGATACTGCTGCATAATACTCGCTAGCTGCCCGCCGAGAACTTTTTATGAGGGATCAAATTGATTGGTTCGGTGATAATATCACAGTCGCATATTGTGCTCAACTCTGGTGCGGCCGGCGCGGCGGCCCGCTGCAGTCGGCTTCCGTTGCTACTGATTATATATTCAGATCTACTTCTCACACCTTAAAAATGCTCGCATATGATTTTAAGATACTCGGAGGTACTAAAGCGGTTCATGGACGAGAACATTTTAATACTGCGACGAAAGATTTCTAGCGCAGCAACGCTAGTCGTGAAAAAAATATATTATATTATTACTAATAAAAGATACCTTTTTTTATGGTTTTATGCGGGATTATTGAACTATGGTCTAAGTCTTGTCTAGTCTCTTTTTATAACATGCGAAAACAGGACGAAAAATAAATTGCAACTAACCAGAATAGTACATAAAAATATGGACTGTCGGACTCCGGTCAAGAAACCCCGTTTCCAGAAGCAAAACTCTTCCTGCTTACAACGTACATAGTAAAAGTTATATACGGGGTTATTAACTTGGGTTGTACTGAGCCAGAAGCGGGTCATTGTACTCGGCATTATAAAAGGGTCACCATACTTTTTCTATAGAACAACTGTTTTTTATTGAAATAGTAGATACGTTGACCACTGAACGAATGTATGGAGCAGCTGATTTCCTCACGATGTTTTCCTTCACCGTTTAAAGATATCGGCAATACGCACTTAACTTCGAAAAAGTTCGTGCCGTGGGATTCGAACCCAAGATCTCCAGATTGGAAGCTAGACAGTCTCTCAACTGGGCTGCCGAAAAATCATTTCTTTTTAATATTATTTTTACATAAATGTATTTATATCCAGATTTATCATGTACTCGAGAAAAAGACAATTTGTCCTCGGCGCGTGCTGTACTCATACCTGATGAGGGTTCACTATATATTTACGAGTTGTCTATAGCAGCTAGGTACATTGTGCGCCGGTTAGTCTGTGATGATACAATTTTGTAATGCCAAAGGAAAAATATGATATAATTTTGTGGTATGGATGGAATCACTTAATATCTTATTCGCCCCGGCAGTTACCGAAACCAAAATTGAATTGAATTCGAGATACACATGAAATTTATTAGACAGTCGCAACGAATCATCCGCGATCGAGCAGGACGTGCCAACGAGAAACACAAAACCACGAAGATAAAAATATATTACAAAATGAGACCCACTTTGTGTTTTGAAATTACAATCAAATAAATTACATTTTATTGCTCAATCTTGTTGGGTTTTATTAAGGTATCGCCGAATGCGAGAGAATAAAACATGGTGGGTTTACGCGATACAATATTTCCGTGCGCGTTGTCTTGGTCGATAAAGTGAGGTGCTTTACATGGCCCTCGAGTTTCCCAAGATAAGCCATCATGCACTGCTCATGTCGAATTTACCGAACATGACCGAGGAGCGGTCGGTGGTCACATTGTTTACCTGCACTCCTGTGGAGATACCGTGAGCTCTCATTGCCATTAAAGCTAGGTTATCACGAAAAAGCTACTCGACCGTAGGTATATAGCATTCCCGAGCATGAAAATTGGGGGTACATTTACTCAAACTATATTAGCCAGATATTGATTTTTTTATGGCATAGGCGGCAAACAAGCTGACTGGTTGCCCTATTGTAATCAATGAAATTCAAACTCAAGTCTATTTATTTGCGAAATACAGCTCACCGTTATCATTCTACATATATCTGCAATATCAGAGACACTACAAATACGTTTCTGATCTATTAAGATTCTGTTAACACGCTTTTTAAAGAATCCAATGTTGTAACATTCCACATATGCAATACTGAAACAACTTTTGTAAAGATAATATTGTCTATATATTTTAAAGGCACCATCCAATCTTACCATCCAACTTTTAGTTTTACTTAAAATTAATTTGGATACAGGGGGGATATTTAGTTACTGACCATTTCTTTTAGATATTAATCTTATCCTCGACAAGCCATTCCATATTTTTATTTTATTACTATTTCGGCACAAACTTTTATGCAAACTAATATAGACGTATTACGTAAATGTTTAAAATAGGCGTATGGTGATCTTGCCACAAAGGATAAATTCACCATTTACGAATATCTACGAGTAGAGTAGAATCAAGTACATACTTGTTTATTACTAGTTCCAATATATGTATTCTTTAACAGACTTTCTTTAATCGCGAATAAAGTATATTGAATTGTACAACTGCAACTGTGAAAGGTCGTGATTTGTTTTTTATTCATTTAAAAGTCTTTCTTAATGATGAAAGAGGTGAAAGGCTAGGTGTTTATGGTAAACACACTTACCCTGAAATGGGAAATAGCTCTCAATTGAAGCTGCGGAATATTGTAAGCCCTACTATCATGCTTTGGTTTCCTCACGATGTTTTCTATTAAAGCTCATTGTTGAGATTTGAACCCACACCGCATGTGATCCGAGCGTGTTAGCCGCTAAATTATCGTTGCGACAAAAAATCTTTATTCAAGAAAAATGTTTCCTGTGGCATTTTCCATACAGGAGAAACCACGGTAGGTACGCGTCTAGAATATTTACATTTCCCACTTTGCAGTTCATATATTATGCAGTTTTAGAACATTTAAATCAAAAAGTTGAAGTTAGCATGTGTAGACAGGAGAGCATAATATTGTGTTGATGAATGCTGATTGCTAAAGTACAGCCGAATGTATAAGTAATGTACCTACCGGGTCGTTTCCGTTACAACCGGTCCTAGAACAATGTCCACCGAGATTTTACTTTTTAGTTTATTTTCACGGATAACAAAAAATAACTCGGTATCAAAACACCAAAACAAAACTTTGATCCTTCATACCTATATTCAAAAATAAAACTATTATATTTAAAACAAAAAAAAATTTATACGCACGTTGTACTCACTGCGAGTATAAAATGAATGCAGAACTTTGACAAAGTTTATTTGTCAATAATTATAATTGCCAGTTTAAGTATCTTCAAATTCACAGTAACTAAGTTCGTAATAGACTGAGTCCAAGACTTCAAACTAAGATTAGCCATATTGCTATGTGGCTGGGGCGTGTATTCATATTTAACTAATATTTAGCTAAGCTAACTAAGGATTTAAATCGTGTGAACTCGCTTTCAACGTTTATTAATTGAATACTGTAAAAACGGGTGGTATATTTCTGCGTGAACTAAGCGTTAATCGTGTCGTATTATTTTCTGATATCTTGTGTGTTTTTGAGTATTATATTTATAAATAGTGGTGTTTTAATCGGTGCTAAGTGACTAAGATTTAATTTATTAGATTTCATCGTTACACACTTAAAATACGAAATACTGAACCAACGGCAGAATGCACAAAGTGCGACACCAGAAATAAAAAAAGAACGTGCCTTCAGAAGGCTTGACGATTGTTGTTATAGAACAAACAACGAGTACCGATTATTTGTCGTGTCATCGGACTAATGGGGACACTCACAATAAACTGATGGTTTCTTCATGGTAAGGATCCGAACACAAAACTGCAAAATGACGTAACGCAAATTCGAAACTTAGAAAACTGCGACATGAATCGCAGAGTTGCGATTTCGTGTTGCACGGTGTATCCCTTTTAAGATTCGGGTGAATTCGGGTATTTTGTACTATATAGTTTGCAAACAGATTATTTTTTGGATTACTTATGAATGAGCATATCTTCATTTAAAAAAGCTCTAAGTTTATTTATCACCATATCCACCGAAACAATCGATAAGAGAAAAAAAATTGTTTATTTCTTTGGAAATGGCGTTAACAAGTATAACGTAACATCGTCAGAATGTACAATGCGAATCAATTCGCAAGTTCTTGCGATGTGTCGTGCAATCTCGTACCTTTCTACAATGCGACTTTGTATTCCAGTTTTGTGTTTGAACTCTAAGGTGCTTTTACATCACGTCATAAGTGTGGTTATACAAACAAACTTACTTACTTCAAAGCTTACTTTGAAAAAAAATACATTGTGCTCGTGCTCTTTTTAACAAATGGTTATTTGAACACTGAGTCGCTTATAAAGTGTGGTGTAAGAAAGTATGGTGATCTATCTTTAATCACAAATGTAACAGTATCTCTCGGACTAAGGAGGATTGGTAACCTCATAGTATATTCATTAAAACTAATTTCATCCTAGTGGAATCTATAGCATTACTTTAGCACTACTAGCTACACAGAATTAGTATTACCATACTGCAATAAATCATGATGTGGTTTATATTTCAATATATTTTAAAGGAAGAAAAACATTATTGTTTAAACTTTGTATTCTGTTCGTTCCGCTTCAATGCTGCACTCGCGCCTAAGGAAACTTATTTATCATCGTCACTTCGCAGGCGACTTGTAATTGTGCGCCATATTGTTGCGCTGAGTTATGATCTTCTAACGCGAATCTCTTCCGCTCGACTCCATGTAAGCATTTCCCATAGGTAATATATAAATATACAGACCATAAATTAAAGCAAGCAGTATTTTTCCAGTGTCATGTACTCGTAAATCTAAACTAATAATAGCGCAACGTCTACTTCAAATGATATTTTTCGCAGTTTGTGAATAGAAAAAGTAAACAGGTATTATACACCAACGTAAATTGTCGCGTCGAAGGATTAAGTATTTCTTTGACAGAATAAAAATTGTCTGGCACGCGTAGAAGTACAAAGACCAGGCATTTCGCTGAAGCCATACCCCACGCAGTTTCACTAGACAAAAATCACATCGGCTCTCATACATTCAAGTTGTTAACTGAGAGTAGAAAAAGAGGCATGGCCACGGCAGCGCACATCACACATAGACGATACTACGAGCTAAGTTTAGGCCACCTCTGTTTTTATTATTAAACAGTTTTATTATTATTTATTAGTCCGGTCAATTTAGACATCCGAGGGTACAAAAATTCGCACCCAGCTCAAAGTTGGTAGGATTTTTCAAAATACCATCATAAATGAAGTCTAAAAAGTCCTCATCGATCCGATACCGGGGGGAAAAAAATTCGGGGTCAAAGGTTACAAAAACGGGCTCTTCGTGATTTTCAGTAAACGGTTCAGTAAAGCCCTGTTTGTTGTTTTTGTTTTTGGGTCAAATTTAGTAATTTATTGAATTACTAATTTTTACTATTGAATTTACCCCCTTCTCGTTGACAAATTGATCTGAAATTTGGTACACACCTGATTGATTTTGGTCTGATGACAATATTTAATATATTCAGTATCATTGTAAATCTAAGATCGCCGCCAACCAAATGGCGGATTACATATTTTTTTCACTACCCCCTAAATATGGGTATCAAATGAAAGGGCTTGACTAGTAGAATAGAGTACACTTTAAAAAAAATCAAATTTAATATGGTCGCCAACCAAATGGTGGATTTTTTTTTCACAACCCCCTGAATATGGGTAATAAATGAAAAACCTTGACCAGTAGAAAAAAGTACACTCTAAAAAAATGCAAATCCAATATGACCGCCAACTAAATGGCGAATTACATTATTTTTTTCACAACCCCCTAAATATGGGTATCAAATGAAAGGGCTTGAGTAGAATACTCATTATGACGAATTTCAAATCTAAGATGGCCACCGGCACGAAATTCCAGATTTCATATTTGCTTTAAGTAAATAAAATGAGAAATATTAAGTAACGAAATAAAAACTAAAAAGTTGAAAATAAAAAAAAGTTAAAAATATGTTCTTAAGTTCAACGGTTTCATTAAAAATAAAGATAATAATGATGTAGATAATGGACTAAGCGCTAAAAAATAATTCGATAGGTCTTAGGTACCAGTCATCACAACATGCTCCTTATCGATCTAGGGCATTGATCAAACAAAAAAATAAAATCGTTTAGTTTAGTCTAGGCAGCCTAGACCTTTGATTATAAGTACTAACTAAAAAAGTAGTCTGGCAACCCTACAACAAAATTGCGGGCAGAAGGCGTCGCGGACGCGTGATGTCCCTGCGATTGCGATTTGTCGTTATTTGCGCAACTCGCGCTGACGCCGTAAGACGGGCCTTATCCCCCATCTCGCAGGCTCTCGCCGCCTCTCGACAGTCTCTCCAGATGCCTACCTGCTTCGACTGCCACCGAACATTTCTCACAGGAACAATGAGCATTTAAGCTTTATTATGACAACAAATCTACAAGAGATGTCCCTCGCTAGCACTTTTTATGGGCGAGTATTTTAAACTCTTTGTTTTTGGGGATGGGTAGGTAAGTGTTTGTATTGGACGAAACGTATTTACTGGCTGAAGTATTAAGATACAATTTTAGAAAAAGTAGTTCAAGAGACCTAAAAACAAAGTGGCGGAAATTACGGAATAGATACATGCATTTTTTTCTATATTTAAAAAAATAAACATTTAGGCTTGCGTTTGTCCACCATCTTGCGTGTGTTAAGCGAAGAACCTAGAAATGTATAATTAAATAACAGAATCATATCAATGTTTTCGTTTAGTTCATTGATATTAAAGCTACAAAGAAAGAATAAGAAAGTAAATAGATGTGTGAACCAAACTAAAACTATAGTCCCACTGAACTCTTTTCAAAAAACCATCTCGTAGAAGCTCAAAGCGCCTGAAGCGAGGTATCACAACCTGTAATAATGTTACTCCGACAACGATATCGCACCGGAGATCACCGAAATCAATTTTAAACAAATTCTGACCACCACCTACAATTATTTATCAAACAATGCGTGGCGACTACACGATGCCACAGATTAACTCGCAATTACTACGTAAGTATCGGTCCAGTGTTAGAGGTCACGGTCGAAATAGATCTTTTCGTATCACACAAGATGCAATCGCGGTGATTTGTCGATTGAATACAACATAAATATTGATATTAATATTTATATGAGATTTTATCGGTTTCTATGGCCCGTGTGTCAATGAACTTATCTATCGTCAATAGATAAGTTCAATTGTTCCATATGTTCAGTCACTCGAACTCCCAAGTAGATGAACAAAACACAAGCCAAATTGATTTAAATGTATTGTTGTTACAGGATAAGTTTTATTAGGTCATGTAGATAAAGGTAATATATGTATGTCGATATAGTTATCAAGTTTTATACCCCAGGTGTAAAATCAAAGAACTTAATTTTGCTACTTGAAAATGGACATCAGTAGATTTATCGGTGTCCAGTGAACAGCGGCTAGGGTTTTACGTCAGCTACAGTAAAATTAAAATTGATGATCATGTAAACTTTATTAGTGGAAGCATAAAAACGTAGAGTAAATCAAAGAGTTGTGGTACGCTATATATTGCGTGGTGCGGTTTGATCTAGTGTAGGGACCCCGTTAACACTTTATTGCCTTTCATACTTCTTGCACCATTCCGAGAAAGTAAATTACTCGTCGCGATCGTAAAATTAATGCCTCATACGGTAATAAGAGTACCTACTTCGGCATGTCACTGTCATTTTTTAAGATGCACTCACTTGGTATCGACTCAGGTTTGAAACTAGCTTTTAAAAGGAGATATTTCTCTAATAAAATCGCGCATTTATTACTTACCTTCTCAGCTCTATCATTAGATACTGTAAAACGACCTAAAATTAAATTCATTTCCTTGAAATATTTTTTTTTAAGTTTCTCTCGAATATACAAAGAGATATCGAAATGAGCAAAAGTAGCTACTTACTCGGCAAAGCTAAATTTGTATTAAGCGGATTATTTCAAAATAATTAGTACTTCTCTATAAAAACGTGCAAAAACACTCTCGTGTTTGTTACCAAGTCGCTTGTGACTCCTTTGAGAAAATCGATCAGCTTATAAATATTTCAAACGAAACAAATTTAATTGTGTGAGTAACTAAAATTATGCGCATGTGTTATTAAATTAAATTGCACTTCAACAAGCTATTTACAAGAGTGGTAATTTTTCATGCCTGATAGGCGCCGAAGCCGGGGGCCAACTCTACGCGAAAGCTGGTTTAGGCACATAAACTTATTGTCGGTGAGCGTTTATCACTCTCACAAACCTTCACAAGCTTATTTCCTAGTGAAAAGATAAAACAATAGACAAAGGGCGTGGTTTGAGCTAAAGGTAAAACTAATTGACACATTTCGAAATTGTTTCAGCACGTTAAAATTTGACATAGGCTGTTTGTTTTGTTCAATTTGGATCTTACATAAAAACGTTGCTTATAATTAACCAATGCTTAAAATACTATGTCGAATTATCTAATTGACATGCCATGCTTGAAAACGAGATAGGCTTTAGATTAACTTTAAAGCGTAATAAACAGTTTATAATAACACAATACTTAGTTCAAAGATAATATCAAAAATCCAAACGGAAAAGCATTTTTTGTTGATCTCTATGATTATATTATTGAATGAGAAGTTCTTCGAACTGTACTTTTGTATTGTTCTCTAAATAATTGAGCGCAATGTAATGATGTTTGAACTGGCTTGCTGCTAACAGGAACAATACATGCCAATGCTTCTACAAAATCTTCCCAGCCTGTCAAATTGTTCCCAGTTAACATTTACGTGCAATCACATGACTGCTAACTGGGAAAAATTTGACAAGCAAATGCATAATTCCGGAGACGAGAGAACAAAGAGCTTTATGGTTCGAGAATCCTTGATCTCTAGTAAAGCAATTATTTTCTTTTGCTTTGTAAAGCTTAACTAAACGTTTACACTCGACTTGAACCCGAACAATATATGTGGATTACCTTTTAGTACCTATTGAAGGTTACAGCTCATTTTAGGTCACTGCGCTGATAAAGTATTTTTTTAGACTGACGTTTTATGCTATTTACTCAGTCACGTTTTTTTTAATGTTTGACCACAACTCACCTGATGTTAAATGACGGTTTAGTCAACGATGGTAAAGAACACCTATCCTGAAATAGAACTGGCTCTCAACTGACGCTGCCAGAATACACCGTTAAGTGCTTGGTGGCAGATATCAGATTGTCTACTTGAAGGTGGTGCTAGCCAGCCGAGTACTAGAAAATACCCTACCACCATGCTATGGTTTCCTCATGATGTTTTATTTCACCGGCAGCTCCTTCAGCGTGTGAACCGACCGCGCTAACCACTGCGCCATCATCGCTACAAACGCTACAAATGTCTTTTTTTTTTTTTTTATTGCTGACAGGCTTGGTGTTTGACCACAACTCACCTGATGTTAACTGACGGTGTGGTCGAAGATGGTAAAGCACACCTAGCCTGGAATGGAACACACATCTCGCACACAGGTCAGTCCCGTAGACACAACAATTACAGTACGGACAATTGTAGATGACAGCATTATATGTTCCTGATCAATATGTATGTATGTATATCGCATTGTTTTGCACCATGCGTAAGCTCCTGTAGAGAAAGATGTTTTTAACAGAAACGTAGTCAACGTTTTTTTTAAAAGTCGACATTTGGAATAATTTATTTCATTATCACTAAGCTCAACGGTTTAAAGCAATCTAATTGTTTGTTATGTAATAACTTAAGTAGATTAGATTCTTACTTTTGTTTTCTTAATCATTAAGGGCACTAGTCCTAAAGCAAGATCATATAGGTGCTCAGTCTTAGTATCAGAGCTAATATGCTGGTTAGGTAGCTGCTTGGTAGATCTCTGACATGTGACGGTGGTTGTATATCTACTAGGTACATACGGAAAACATAACCAACCATTTAAAATAGCATCGTACTCGCGGTAGCGCTCAATTGTAAATTCCAACCGGTCACCGATCACGATTGAAAAAATAATTAAATGAATCAGTGACACTATTCAAGAGAAGGCCATGTACATTATAAGCTTGAAGTATACCAAGCCGAAAGGGAGTCATTAAATAGAGCAGTTGTTTTTTTTTTATATTTCAGATTTCAGAGTTTTATCCTTGATAAAAACTGTTCATAGTGGTGATTATAATGAATTTTAACTAAGTAAGTATATCCCAATTTTATAAACCTGTATAAACAGCCTGACAGCATAATAAACAAATCTAAAAGCTTACAAAACAGAGAACAGCTCTTACAAGTATCGAAATGCAAAGATAAAGCTCGGCGCAGGCGCAGTACAGCCGTAAGCGATCTTTCAAGCTTGGAGATTATTCCATGAAAGCTCACGAGCGGATCATTACGTCGCGGCACCTGCAATCAATCCTGCTGTAATTAAGACATTGGAACACAAAACACGTTTTAATCTGTAAATATATTTTAGCCCTTAACGAGGCACGGAAACTTTGGACGCATGCGAAATGGAGGTCCTGTTATTGAAATATCATTAACAGACTTTCCCATAACCAAGTGTAAACTGTTTAAAAATATGTAAAAGGTAAAATATATTTACTTACTTAATTTAGATACTTCAGTGAGTTTAGTTTTCAAAGAGGTCTCCGTTCAGAAAGTAAAAAATAATTTTATTATAATTCTGAACTTTTGATTTATTAAATCAAACTTCTTATCTACCAAAGGAGCCTTGGCCGTCCAGCCGCAAGATGGGTCGACAGATTACAGGATCGAGGCAGATGGTAGAATTAGAGAGAGGCCTTTACCCAACAGTGGGATAAAGAAGGCCGTGGATGATGATGATGACCTACCAATTTATGTCCAAATGATGAAGCTCGTTTTAATTTTATCACAAATTTTTTTTTAGCAAATTTTTATTATTTATTGTAGTTAGTTACTTGGTGATTTGATTTTTAGTTTTACGAAACTTTTACATGTACCGAAGCTAATTTTCGGCTATATTTTCCATCACACATGATGATCTTTTTCACGGAGACTTTATAGTGCACACAGTGCCCCGTGTTGTTTAGCATTTGTATAAGCTCCTACCTGCCTTATCGATACTAACTCAATAGTATTTATGGTTATATTTTTCTTTTGATTAATGTTCTACATCGTCGATTACAGAATATGATCATGCTCGTTCTCACCCCTAGGCGATTAGAGAATTATTAAAACTGCTTCATATTCAAGAAATAAGAGCATACAGTAGCGAGTTTGCGGCTCATTTAACGATATCCTGAACTGAATTAGGGCTGGGCGTAACTACAACTTTATCGACATGCTAATGTGACCTGTTTTAAGTTTTCACTTCTGTCGGCAATTCCGATGACTACCTAAATTATAAGTGAAAACTTCTTTAGGCGCGTTGAGCGATTTTTTGGTAGGCACAAAACTTATGGGTTCGCGTAACCGATATGCTAATGAAACGTGTATTAGCTTCAACTTCTATCAGCAGTTCTTTGAAAAAAAAAAGATGAACAGGCGAAGCCCTCTCTTTAGAATTATACCAAAATAATGTCATTAGCTAACTAACATTCTGACTAGACTGCTGTCAGCACCTAGCTTGAACCATTAGAGTAAGTGAAATATTTTTATATAAGTGTTGAAACACTGATAAAAATAATTTTGAAAATATTTTTTTTTAATAGGCAAACATAAACAGTCGTAGTTTGTTACTAAAATCTATATCTTTAAACGAGCAATTCTTGTGTATATATATATATATATATGTATATGTATATATATATTCTGAATCTCGGAAACGGCTCCAACGATTTTCATGAAATTTTGTATCCAGGGGGTTTCGGGGGCGAAAAATCGATCTAGCTAGCTTTCATTTTCAGAAAACGTCGTTTTATCCATGTTTTCAGCCGAGCAATGCTCGGTCAACCAGGTACTTATATTAATATGAAAAGAAATACTTAAATAGTACACTTAAAGTTAGATTATTAATTGTATAAACAAAACTTATTTAGCGATTAGCCCCAAACTAGGATCAAAGCATTCATGTCTTGGGGTGCTAGTGCGATATCACTGCATATCTGGTAATACATTACTACCACTGCATATCTTATACCTTCACAAATCCCATGTAATAATAAGTATGTGATATAAAGTTACCATAGATGGGATACTCATTCAATACTCACAAATTTTAAAAAGTATGCACTGACGCAAAATTAATTAGTAATAATCAAATAATAATATATGACTGCAAAGTAAAGGAGTAAAAGGATTAAGTATATATTAGTAGCAATATAATAAGGGTATAGCTAAATAAAAGTTTTTTTACGTCACTTATATAAACCCCATTATAAAATTCAATAATTAAAAAGGTTTATGTAAAGTTTAGTTTTTTAGTAAAGTAAAAAATCTCTTATTTTGTGTTAAATGAAAGTAATAATTGTAAAAAAATCGTAGCTTGTTTAAATTGAATCACCTTATAGATCCATTAAGTGCTCTATGTTCAACAGCAGAAACAACGGTAATGTAAAATGCTCATAAAACATTAATAATTTTAGCACGTTCATTTTATTATTACACCTCATAAAACTCTCGTGTACACGTTAAAACGTATAATAGCTTCTTAAAGACGTTAACCCTAATCAGGCGAGTGACAACCATTAGTCTTTCCCGACGATTGATAAATTAGTTCTAGACATGCAACCGTAGCTTGGTGACATTTCTTCGCTTCGCCTTGGCTCCTGAACAGACTTGCACATATGTATAAAAACTCGACCAACTTACCGCCTTATTTAAAAATCGCAATACGTCATCATTATACACTGCCATCTTTATCTCACAGGAAATAGGTCTCCATATTTCTCCATCTACCTCGGTCACGCTCCAATTGTAACCAAATTCGATAATATTAGGGAATTATGACTACCTACATAACATGGCCTCGGTTAAATACCATTACTATTAATACTAAATAGGTAGGTGTCGTGAATATGTGTACTACAAACATTATCTATAGCTTTAAACGAGCAATTCTTGTATATATATATATATATTCTGAATCTCGGAAGCGGCTCCAACGATTTTCATGAAATTTTGTATCCAGGGGGTTTCGGGGGCGAAAAATCGATCTAGCTAGGTTTCATTTTCAGAAAACGTCGTTTTATCCATGTTTTCAGCCGAACAATGCTCGGTCAACCAGGTACTTACTATTATTTACGCAATAATCACACCAAAGTTCGACTCAAAATTTTGTTTCATAAAATATTTACGATACAGCAAAACATAAAAAAACATTACGCGTGTTGGAAATTTACTTGTTTTCATTTGCGAGCTAATTGGCCATAAAAAAAATATATTCTGGGAACATTTCATTTCAGAATCCTATTTCAATTGAAGATTTAGTTCAAAATAGGTTGAACAGACGAACATTAATAATAAATTAGGGTACTATTAGATACCCTCCAAGGCAGAATCTCTAAAGACTTATAATTTCATCTGAACTCTATTCGATTATTTATATACTTGAAGAACTCGACGCTACCTAGCACCTAGAAGACTAACAGAGAGAGCATCGGCCCAACTATAAAACTAACGCTTTTTTATTACACCAGGTACTGCTTCAAATGAATTTAAGTCGTAATTGTTAATAAATAAAATAGCAATAAAGTAACTTATAATGTCAAGTACACCAATAACTCTAACACAAGACACGTCACTTCAATTAACGAACTCGTTTTGTAACTTATAAATAAGAACAATATTTAATTATACGATTTTTTTTGTTTAATTCCCTTATCACGGTTAATATGTCTAAACTAAACTACGTTTGGTTCTAATTTTTAAGCGTTACATTTTGTACATTCTGCCACTATTAAGAAGTTTTCATATTTTAAAGTGTATGTTGAAAAATCTTGTATAAATAAGTCACAGTCCAGTAGTAATGTGTTTACTAGAAGCTTATACAAAATATCTAGATGTTTGATATTTGTCAGAGCTTTAGAAATAATGTGAAAAGATGTTTCACAATAAATGATTAGCCTCTTAAGCTCACTATTAGGCACTTTCGTAATAACAGGAAATTATTTGTTATTAAATTGGACAGTTTTTTTATGTTGAAAAATAAGTTTTGTAATAAAATATTATTAGTTTCCCTTTGTTGCATTTTCTTGCTATACAACTTCAAAAGAAAACAAGAGATCAAGTCACAAAAAGTAATTTAGAACCAACGAATTCTATGCACCACTAGGTGTATACTCTGCCCTGCAATTGAGCTGAGCAACGTAAATGACCGGATCGCGTCATCTAATACGCAATACATTTATATCACCGATCAGAACAGTCGATTTTAAAAAAGGTCATTAAAAACTAGCTGCCAGTAAGCAAGGCCATAAACGATCCAACGAATAACTCGATGTCAGATTACACACAAATATTTACATGTGTACAAAGGCAGAGAGATAAAGGTTCAACCTTTTACAAGCAATTTGAGGTTATTTATCATGTTGAATGGCGCGCCGCTTTCCAGTCGGTTTTTGGTGCAGCTTCTTTACACGGAAGCCATTATAAGTATCAATTTCATATCATAGATCATAAACACATTTATTTTGTGAGAGGTTCGGCGGCCGGGTTACGGGGGGTCCTCTGTATGAGCCGATCCATTCATCTGCACTGACTTTTTATTGTACACGCATGACACAAGTTTCGTGGACCTCTCTAAACATACGACACCATAAATATGCCTAACACTAGTTTCCGAACTTCGAGTATTTATGTGAACACCGTATATCAAATAAATACAATTTTGTAGCCTAATCTTCATTTTATGATTATCGTAAATTTCAATTTGATTTTTAATAACTTACTCAGTTTTTGTTGTGTCACGGATATTTATCTTAATAATAATCATAGCATGGCATGACAGTTCAACTCGGAATAATAATACATATATCATGTTTTACATATGCAAAACCAAATCTCATAGAAACGAAAGTTATAACAAGAAGCTATGAGCAGGAGATGCCCAAACATACTTTAAAAAAAAAGTCACAAGTTGTGGAGAGCTTAAGAAAAAGTAGTTCAGATATAATGTTTTGTAGAAAATGTGAAGAATGTTTAGTCCTACAATTTTTGTTTGTTATACGCTAACTACGCACTAACATCTATTTTTATATCTGCACTACTTTTTTTGACACGCGTAATCGTCATACTATTCTGCTACGACTTAACGTCATTATTTGGAATGCATCTCAAGTTGTAACTATTAAAACTACTTACTTACTTGGCTACTTTCCTAACCATAAGACGTTATGTAATCACAATTTAACACGATTAAATGACTTGAACTCTCCGTCAACCATTTTTATTGTGCACTTATTTTCAATGGTATTCGCTGCACACGTTCCTCAGTAAAAATACTTCTAAGTATGGAACAAACGCGCTCAATCGTAATAAAATGTTAATAAAGTATATAAATCAAGATAATGTCAATAGTTAAGAGAATTCGACACGAAGAAATAGTCTCAAGCGAGGTGAAGAAATTACTTCACGTATGGATTGGACATTACTCTTCCCAGCTTTCTTCGAAACATCTGAAGGAGCCGCACATTAAAATATACCTTATAGCAAGGCTTTTATGACTATGCTATACAAGTAAACGAATGTAATATGAAATAAAATTCGTCGTACAACTTTATTTGAATGGTTAGAGCCTGAGAAACAATATTCGAAAAGTTACATTCGACATCATGTAAAAATATCGATCGATAGCACACTCAAAATTATCAAACTCACAGCGTCATGGGCACGCCACGTCGGATTAGCAAAGTTCAAAGAGTCACGGAATACGAGACCATTCAAGACATAAACCGCATTAACGATTGGTATTAGTACAATAACGATACATAAATATGTCGTATATTGTTGTCGGCTTGTGGTAGATGCCACACACGAACTGATCGAGTGGAATGGATGATACAGTCATAGAGCATGGCAAGAACATCGCAGACGGTCCGCGCTGGCGCCTCTCGATAGAGCGCCGAGTGCGTCTAATGCAATTCGATGCGGGATTTTACTATCTAATATTATAAACCACACCTTTGCGTTAAAAAGATAATAGCCGACAATATATGCTAACAACTCCAGTATTTTTTTACAAATGGACGGCATCGTAAAAGACGTAGTATAAAAGATAGGATCGACGGACAGTTTATTGACAATGATATAATTTGCGGTTAATTGTAAAGGTCAACAATTGAAATGAAAAACAATGAAAGGTAAACAATTTCAGGTGCACACTGGTTTGTGAGGAACAAAGAAATCCATGATTACCTGGAGATGCCGACTGTAAAGGAGGAAGTTTGCAGAAAAAACAAGAGTTACAAAGAAAGGCTCATGGGACACACCAATGAATTGGCTAGAAACCTATTAACGCCACAAGATGAAATAACTCGCTTAAAAAGATGGCAAATTCTAAATCTAGACCAGAGAAACTAGTCAATTAGTTCTGGTAGACATATACGGTGCCGTTTAATGGAACTGCACCCACACTAAATTATCCCAGAGACGATCTGACTATGGCTAATAGCCGATTGCAGAAAAAAAATAGAAAAAAAAAATGTAAAGGTGAAGGAATGATCAATTGAACATTTAGTTTTCGACTTTTACTAAGTAACGTAATTAGAAACGATTTACGAATACTATGAAACTACTAGAACTATTGCTATAGATTCGTGTAGTAGATAGTGTTATGGATGTGGTTTTTGTACTTTTATACGGTTTTTTTGTTTCTTAGAAATAAAGAAACGAACGAAACGCTCTCCCAATGGTAAGAAATAATGCCTGTCCATAACCATGGCAGTGATGCCCAGAACTTTGAATAACTAAACAAAACCCCGGGCATCGGTGCTTTGTGACACATTACTTTAAGACATTCGATAGTTAGTCTTAACACCTCTGTAATTTCGCAAGCTTTAGTAACCTTTAACCGGAACATAGAATAAGTAAAGTAAATAATTTTGGTAATTTTTGGTTTCGTATCATTCTAAGTCAACAAATTAATTCAAAAATAATAGAATTAAAATAATAATTATGCATATTTTAGGCCGATTTTTATCGAAAATCGATAGTCTCAACTTAGAAGGAAAGGAATCCTTAAGAAACGTTTTAATTCCTACTTTATAAGCCACGGCTTTAAAAAGGTTTTATTTAACTTCTGATGGTATCATAGATAAATTAAATTCTTTAAACTCAAGCATAAAAGTCGAATCGCTATCAATCCTTTAGCATCAATAAAAGTTTGATCATCGATATAATTTCAAATGTAATCTTTTAAATTTTAAACATTCTTATCTTTTTATTTATACCGATGTACACATTAAATCACTCATGAATTTAAAGCATTTTATTGTCATTTCGAAGTGAAAACAATATAAATGTATTTTATGTCACGAAAGATTTATATTTTATTGGTGAAATGTGATTTATTTCTAGCTGATTTAATATAATCTTGGAGCAACGTTGTTCTAGAAGAGCCATTCTTGACGATGCTTCTTCTACGAGACACATATCATAGTCATGTTATTTATAAGAACATCAATGGGGACATTGGGAATATTTTCATTTTGTAGAGCCATCAATGAATTTACAATTCTTACCGATGCATCGTATAAAATACGTAGTAAATCTACTGCTTACCTATTTTATTACAATTGTTTCCGAACCAAAGTCTTGTATTACAATAATCCTATTGTTATGTCGTAGTCGGCAGATACATCTACTTGTATTATTACAAAACTATTGTCAGGGTTTTACTAAGCTAAATTAGGCAGCTTAAACATATTTCTAGCCGTAATTCTTAAGAAAAATAAACTTCCAAATCTATTCATAAGATTTACCAACTTCGGGGCATAATGAGTGAAGCACTATGTATTTACATTTACTATTCCCATCTATATCCCGTGTGTTAAATCTAAATATCGTGAAAGCTTTTAAAGAACTTCTAACAAACAGTAGAAACAGTAGAACGCAGAGATAGCAGACACGATAGTTGTTAAATTTGGATTACATGAATAAGATGACAGACATAGCTTCGACATTCCAATCTACATAGTACTCAGTTAAAGCGCTTATTCGTGGCTGGCGTTTTAATTATTTGATGTACACGCGAATTAGGTATTATCAGATGTAATAAAATGCAAGCATGTCAGGGGGAGGGAGGTGGAGGGCAACCGGCTACCGCAACACAGAGATGCCGGCGATGCCGCGGCCGCCACGACTCCGGTGGCCGCTACTTGTCTTACGATAAACTTATCTTTACAATCGATACCTTCGATAAAAATAAAAACACCGATACCTTAGATCTTGAACGGTTGACGCGCTGCGAACCAATAACATTTTGAATTTATCGAAGCAGCTATCCACATTTGCATCTGTATAGGACCGATACATTTTGTTACCGTATTATTAGCATGCCAGCGCCACTTGAGTATTCAAACGCGGCGCATTTTTTGTAGAGAATCACTTATGCAGTCAGACAAATCAATAGGAACGCAAATTTCAGATTGACGTCGTCTGCAGCAGAGCAACGAATAAACTTCCAAACATATACATTACAACATGGACTTTAAATGTTATGTAATACGATGATATTATATGCAAAGGTAATAAATTTATAAGATTTTGTAACCAAAACGCAGCTATATCGATATTTTAAAGCTTTATCGTTTCTGTTGCTTCCGTATCACTGTAAGATACTTTTGACCTGATTTAAGAATCCTCTTGAATTGCCATGTTAAAATTAATTTATGTTGAAACGTGTGAAATGTGTGTTAACAAAGAATAAGTTTTGACGGGAAAGCCGAAAAATCATGTCGCTGTATTGTATAGTTTTCCAAAACTTATGTTTTTCTAGTGTTTATGTTTAAAAATAGTGGTGTTTTAATCTTAATGCGTTATGCATGTGTGTGTGGGCAAGTGAAGGAAGTGTTGGAAGTAAGTTTCGTGTCGTCTAAAATTGAATCTATACAATAACGTTAACTGGACTTATTCGTGATTTAGACTGTGACTACGATTTATTTTACATGATTTTAACTTGAGACACTTCAAATATGTACTAATTGATACTAGCAAAATACACAATGTACTACGCCAAAAATAAAGGAAAGAAGAAACATAAAAGTACTACACAATAATTTTGTTCAACTTTTTTGGCCATACATTTTAAATGCGTCCAAGGTCTCTCTGAGACGTAAAGTTCAACAATAATTACTTGAGTACTACTTTAAGCAATGTTTTATATCAAGCATGTCATATAGTACCATGTAAGCACATTTTCAATGTCGTGACAAGAACCTTAAAGACTAGGCGGGTACTTATAGTAATCTGTTGTTTAGATTGCCTATCCTACATGTTAGATGAAGTGGAATACACTAGGACTCAGGTCAATGGTTGTGACATGCACGAGCGGCAGAGATGACAAATTCTAGCTGTCGTGTAACATTTTAAATCATTAATCTAACAATTTTTGTACGCTTATTTATTTTAAGATCTCATGCTCAAGCGATCTGAAGCGATATTCCAATTTTAATTTGTTTTTTTTTTTATTGTGGTATTATAAAACAATTTAAAAAGAAAAAAAGGTGATACAAATATCTTATTTTTCACTATAGAAACTGATGTGGGTGTGATACATGTTTGTCTTCTCTTTGTGAGAAAGGTAAGGCCATAGTCCATCAGGCTGGCCAAGTGCAGGTTGACAGACTTTAAGAACTTTCACTTTTTTAAAGAACTCACGATGTTTTCCTTCACCGTTTGAAGTCTGTACGCACTTGACTTAGAAAAGATAAAGGTGCGTGCCGTGAGGTTCTAACCCAGGAACAGATTGGAAGCCAGACGGTCTTCTAACTAGGTTGCCCAAACCTCACTGAGCTACCGAAGTTCGTGCTCAAAACGTCGTATTAACAGTCTTTACCTATTTTAACATAGATATAGTAAGACGAATCAGTCTAAAATTTCCCAAAGTATTATTACTTTGTCTTTATAAGTACTTATTCTCAAGAAGTACCTATGTTTGTCATATTCCATATTTTGTATGAAACAATTTTTAGAACTAAAGAACTAGGTAATTCAAAAAATTTGTATATTGCTACACTACTCAAGTTTAACGCGGTCAAAGCGGAAGACAAAGCTAATTGATATTAAACTTTATTAAAGAAGAAAGCTGTATAGATTAGTGGATTCAGAAATTTTGTCTGAAACAATTTTTAGAACTAAAGAACTAGTTAATTCTAATAATTGGTATATTGCTACACTGCTCAAGTTAAACGGGGTCTAAGCGCAGGGCAAAGCTAATTGATATTAAATTTCATTAAGGGAGAAAGCTTTGTAGATTTGTAGATATATAAATTTAAGCTTTATTCGCAACTGGCACAGCATCTGCTATTAAAGTTACTCAATGGATTTCTCAAGAATTAATTAATGAAGCAATCTCGGCAGCGGTAAACATTAGTTATAGCGTTTCTCTTCCATAAAAGAGCGTTGTAGAACGGGCGCAGCTTCTGTTCGACAATTAGGAAGAATACGCGTTGAGCACGGAGCGACATTGTCCTTATCGCAAACTAGTAGCTTGATATCGCAGCACAATCTCACGAAAACGCCATTCTCGGCTGCACCTGTAATAAACGAGGGCAACAACCCGTTTAACTTTCAATTAGCCACAGAATGGAACGTTTAACAAACGTTAGATAAGTAAACAAACGTGGTCCTCGGGCTATTTGGTTATAGCGGGCTCTCCTCTCATCAATAATGGTTCAGGGGCGATAATATCGCAGACGCGTGTCTCGCGTAGAAGAACCTCCAACACCGTTATTAACCTCGCGATACTCATCTCGAGCGAGAGATCATTTAGTGATATGCTTTATATTAAATTACTCGGTCGTGCGTTGATAAAATATCCCCGGTATTCTATTACCGAAAGCGAGATAAACGCGGCCGGAGGTATCAACAACTGGAAATTATAAAAATATGTAGATAGAAAAATTATAAATGCCTCGAGAGGTCGCGCATTATTAGATAAAATAATTAGGCAATAAAATCAGAGGGTTTGCTGTAGTCCCGTGAGTGGTGCATATACGGTGAATTGCTTATGTTAATGGAAGCATTAAGAACACATTAAGGACGTAGGTAATGTGTCAAGTTGCGTGTCGATATGGGATCGCGCGTCGCATGTCGGAGACGAACACTTCGTCTCACGCGTTAATCCGTTCTCCCTCTGTCCACTTTTTACCACATCTCGGCGT
Source organism: Biston stratarius (assembly GCA_950106695.1). Classification (NCBI taxonomy): domain Eukaryota; kingdom Metazoa; phylum Arthropoda; class Insecta; order Lepidoptera; family Geometridae; genus Biston; species Biston stratarius. The sequence goes on along the minus strand of OX467106.1, from coordinate 35,258,227 downwards.
GTTCTTGTGTCGTCACTCGTTATTTACTGTCACATTCGCTCTGTTTATTGCGAGTATACGTCTTCATCACGCGCCGACTATCTGTTTTTTTTTACACTTCGACTTGACATCGCACTTTGCATTACATTCTGCCACTGTCGAGTATTTCATATTTTAGTATGAGTTTAATAATTCTTAGTCAGTCACCAAGTAAATTACATTGAAATCCAGTTCATGCCCTAGTAAGGTGTTGACTTTACTGGAAGATTCTACGGAGTTTAGGAAACAACACGAAAAGTCATGTTTGATGAAACATGACTTTTTTACTTTTTTGTGATACAATATGGTGATATTATATCACTTGCCCACACTCGTGCGTATAGTTCGACACTTTATGATTGAAACAGTATCATTTGAAAAACACAAGTATTTGAAAATAAAACAATGAAGCGACATGTTTGTTTTGCTTCCCTGCCAAAACTCCGCCTCTCAGTTCACTTCATTTATCAAATGATTGCTGTATGAATAAGTCTTCGGGTGTTATCGTGAGTTCCATCACGATATCAGTTAACACGAGTTACAAAGCGAGTGTTATAGAGTGTTAGAGTCTGGTATTTCCGCAATTATAAGTTGCTTCTGCTATAGAAGTACCGTCAGTACCAGTAGGTTCTGCTATACTTAGTGTTAGTCTCCGTTCTATAATTTCATTAAAGCTCTGACTACTAACAGTGTTAGCGAGAAAACGAGTGTCATTTGCGTTCACTTCATCTTCTGCTAAATATTATAAACCTGAAACTCGTTCGTAAATCACTCGGCACGGATTAGTTCTTGTATTCATACTTGAAAGTGGCAGCGTAGTTCCTAGGTGCCTTTCTCCTGCCTGGCTTGAATATTTTCTTTAGCTATTTTGCCCGAGATAATGTTTGTTTAACTGCGTTTATTTTTCTCGCAAACGATCAGTTTATCGGCTAATACCGAGCATTAAACCAGCAGAATGCGGCCGCGGTCTGCGTCGGCAGCCACCGCCGAGCACGCTATTTAGTAATTTAAACATCGCTGTAATTTAAATTAACGTCTCTCACTTTATCTTTACTCCGCGGCTTACATAAAAATCTTAATAAATCGATAAAACTGACTTCTTTCTCAAGCTTACTTTGTAGAGGCCCCTGATATGACACGATCCAACATCACAAAATTTTGTATTGGATGTCTCCATCAAATTATAATTTACGTTGACTTTAACGGAGATACATCGACACCTACTTTGTATGCGATACAAAGTCATGACTGTGTTTCTATGAATAATGAATACAGAGTCAATTTGTAGGGCGGCATCTTCAATATATGTAGATGAAACATTAAATCAAGTAAAGCTAACTGACATTTATTGCTTTTGCGCATTAAAATTCATGTAATCACTATCGAGACATAAAAATTAAACGGCATTAAAATTACTTCCATTATGGTCTCATTAATTTCCTAATCTACGCTCTGGGGCACGTACCATCGGTGCTTGATTTACAATGAGCCAGCGGCCCGAGGAGAGCAGCGACGGCACTGACAATGCAGGAACAAGAATTATTTACTCCTCTCACAATACTTCTAATTAAGATCATTCGTGAACCCGATGAAGCTAAAGCTAGGGACTGTGTGCTCACTGCATAAACTGGACGTTATAAATAACTCAAATCGTAACTCATTCTTTTTTGGAGTCCACGAAGCGAAGCGACGACCTGCCCCGGCTTTCCTAATTTGAACTTTCATCCATTAGCGTTAAGAGTCATGTAGCTAAAGCTTACTTTGAAAATCGAAATGAGAAGTTCAATGGAGGTTCACGTAGTGTGGCATTGTTATAGAAATTAAATAAACTACGAGTTCTTTATACCGTGGTACTAATTCATTTGTTGCTTCGGGGTGAATACGCACGGCTAGATCTTGTATGTAGGGAAGTCATGTTTTGAATAGTTGGTATCGTATAAAATAAGTACCAATTATACTTTTTTGATAATTATTTATATTTCGTTAAGCACGTGAAAAGCAAGTGACAAGAAATGACTTTCAATTCAAAACTGGCCTAAACTTATAACTGGCCCGTAACTGAAATGAGATTTCTTGCTAAAATCACATAATTATAACATTATTTTACACGCTCATAAAGTTATATATTTATGTTTTGGTGGGAACGTGGAAAGGTCACGTTGCCGCATTATATTATTTTCCAAAACTTGTGTTTTTTTCTTGAAAATAATGGTAAACATAAAGTGCTTAATTATATGCGCGAATATAGGAGAGTGATATAGAGTGGTGAAACGTGACTTTTCGTGTTGCTTCCGAGAATCCATCGAAGCTCACCACTAAAAGTTCTTTACGGAAGCATAACTGGACTCGATCATGGCTTATTTTGTGTGATTAAGACTTATTTAACTTAAATACTTGAAATTATTAAAACATTTGATACTGGAAAATGCACAGTGTGTGATGCCAAAAACTAGCAGTTGTTTCCTAGCTCCTTCTTGCAGTTGTTTTCTTTTTTAATAGGATTCCTTGTCTTTTGTGTTGACACAGGACGTTAAGGTTTAATTTCTCTCGTAACGAATAAGGACCATAGGCATCCAGAAAATCGACGAGTATTTTTATGGATTTTATATTTTAGAGATTCAATAAGATTTTTCCATAACCTGTCTACTAGTAAAGTATAGTCAACTAGAATCTTGTTTTCTATGTTGAAAGGAACCAGCAGTGTTATTGCCTATTGTGTCGAGTGCTAACAGGTAAAGAGCAAATAAATATTGTCTTTACTTCCTGTTCTCACTATAATAGTAGATAAGTAGGAAGTTAGAAGTCATCCGGAATGTAAGTAACCACTTAACATCGCTGTTTTAACTCATTATACGAGCTGTCTTTGTACACAGTACCTAAGATACCTTAAGAATTGTTTTGCTTATGTTATTCCCTAAGAAAATAACATTGACCTTTTCATTAAATAACAATAAAGATATTTTTACTTCTATCTAGCTCTATTTATCGACTACTTTAATTTAATGTACTGTAATGCATGTTCAGTTTAATGTACGAATAAAATATCGATTTCATCTTCATAAATCATAGCTACTATTAATTGAGCAAACAGAGCAGTAGGGCAAACGTGTGAAACCACGTGTTCAGTTTCTATACATTTATATGGAATTAATTAATTAATATTTATATGGAAACTGGGACACTGATGAGGTTAAATGAAAACGACATTTGTTTATCGGTTACGTCCTACGTAATTAATATGCTTGATTCTCTACTTTTTGCCTTAAACTATACCAACAACAATATTTTCCTTGCCGATTTTTGCACCTAATACGTATAAAAATTTAATATTTAATACATCAAGGGCTGCAAATGTTCTATATAAGATGCTTTTGTGCCACTTTTAACCATTGTATACACTCGTAGTATATACTCTAAAATGGTCGTCATAGTGAGTTTAGGTTCTGTCACGTAGTGCTGGATAAACACTTGTCGCGTCGACTGCAACAAACATAAAGCAGTTTGTTATTACTAGAGCAAGCATTCCGAAGTCTATTCCTGGTAAAACGGTGTAGAGGTGTTATTGTAACCAGCAATTGGCATATAAAGGTTATGATTTTTAGAACTTTGTTTTTTTGAAACGGAAATTAACTTTTTTAGATTCTACTAATTCTATTTCGCCAAGAGAAACTTCAAAACAAATGAGTGTAGAATGATTAACTAATCTACTAAGGTAATAGCTTTACATACGACTTTGTTATTCGTGTTCAATGTCAATGTCAATTCTAAGTGGAATACTGAACAAAATATATGGATTTATAGTGAAGTAACTCAAAGTAATTTTGATCACTTATCACATAAACTTTAGGAAAGTGCTCTATTTTTAAAGGAATTTTCAGAATTTTTTTATGGAATACCCGACTGGTAGCTTACGAGTAAAAACATTGAGCTGAGAGGCGTACGTTGGGAGTCTTCTAGCAGCGACCAGACGTGGGATAGAATTGCCGGCGACAATGCACCGTCTACTTACATTATCAAGACGATAATACAAGGTGTAAATGTGACATAAATGCTCTGGTATGCGACCGTCGTGCAATATCCGTCAAGATCTTTACACTCCACTTGAGAGACTATATAGTAAACTAAATTTTAATATATCACTTGTAGCATCGGATACTAAATGTTATTTCTTCATACTTTGCAATTTTACTATAAAGTGGAAAGTAGTAATATTTTATGTCTTACACGCTGTAAAAATCTTTATACTTAAATAAAAATTAAAGCAAATTATTTTTTTTGGTTGGCGTATTACTTGAGAACGACAGTATCTACCGAAATACTTCGAATAAAGTTCTAGCGCAAGTAAGTACGAAGTACTTCGCTTCAGGCATTCAGCTAGTCTGAGCATTTTTCGGTTCAATACGCCATATGCTTATAACCATGGATACGAGTATCATTATTCTGCCTGAAATAAGATTTAAACGAAGATCAGTTTTTCATGATTTTTATAATGACTGACTTATAATTCTAGCTGTGCCCGCAATTGTTAAGTTATATTCGTTAATGGTGAAATTAATATGCTCGACTATATTCATGAGAATTCAACCTAAATTGGATATGTCTATATCTCCGATTCCATGCATTATTATTTAACTATGTGTTCATATAAACTTCCAATCCGGACTTCCGGAACAGTTGCTCACTTTATACCAAGCACAAGTTCGTTCATGCATGAAGCACTGTTCTCACCTTTGGAGCGGATCGGCCAAGTACCAGTTACAAGTACAAGGAACCACCAGTTACCAGTTTTGGAATCTATTGAGAAACGTGCTAAGAAACTCACAAGCAACGATTCGCTTGCTCAGAAAAGCCTTCAAAGCCTTGAAAATCGACGTAAAGTGGCTTGTCTGTCGGTTTTCTACCGGATACACTTTGGAGAGTGCGCCTCAGATCTGCATGACCTAATTCCACCCTGCCCATTCTACTATCGGACAGACAAAAAAGCTCAAAAAAGCGACACCGCTTCATGGGTGATATTACAAAATCACGAACTAAGCGGTTTGGTTCCACCTTCTTCGGACGAACCGCTAGACATTGGAATTTGCTGCCCGAGTGGGTGTTCTTCGATAATTATACAATCTGGGTACCTTAAAGTCGCGAGTGAATCGGTTTCTTTTAGGCAAGCGTGATCCATCGTAGACCGCATCTTCGCTTATAATCGGGCGTGATGGCGGTCAAGCGTAAGCCTATTTGTTATAAAAAATAATAATGTATGTACTAAGTAAAGTGTAGGTGTGGATAAAAGGGCAGTAGCCTTGGTGCAGTGGGTAGATAATGCTTTCTTTCATACATTTTATATCTTCTACGTATTCAGTAATTCTCGCAAATGTATATGCCATAGAAATTGTCTTATATTTACTTTGAATTTGTTGAAAAAAACACTATTAATGAAACAATACATACCTACACCTACTTATTAAGCAACGAGACGGAACTAAGAATACTAGATCTCAGTCGTACTAAAGAAAAAGCAGTACAAAAAGTCTATTACAATATTAAAATGTTATCTCCTTTATGTTAATGAAGCAGAATGACATTACAAATAAACAAGTTGTAACAGGACGTGCATTCCTTGGGTCGTCAATAAAATCAATAGAGTACAATAAAACTGCTGCTTTCAATGTATCGTAGTTAGGGTAAATGAGGTTTGAGTAATGTGTGGTGCACACGAAAGGTTCGCGTGGTGAGATGCATTATAGCCGGCCTTGGGCAGCTCCAACACTTAGGGCCTTACTTATAAACTTTATTCTTAAAATGCTCTGCGAACTTCTCGCTAACGTTAAACATATAATAATAATTTAAATAAAACGTTTATATAGGAGATACTTGTACTTATCCGTAGTAAAGAAACTTATTAAACTAAAAGATTATTCCCACGTGTTTTATAGAGGAACACAAATATAAAAACTAATACAGCAAAATGTGAATAATTTTAGGATTTAAGTAAAAACAGCTGTGCGGAATCGTAACTCGGAACCTGCGTAAGTCTTAGGTCTCAGGTACAACCCTGTGGGTTGATCAAGGAAAACGTGAATAGATATTTTTTTGCATAAGTGTGCTCCAACTTCGGTCCCAATGCGGTCTTTTTTCTTCATGTGAGATCGTGGCTAAATGCATGCTTAGTTTGTTGTTAAGAAAAATTACTTAAAATTTTTTTTTGTTCTGCAAATTTTTAGATGATATTAGATTAGAATTTTGTATGATGTGTAACAATAAAGTAAATTATCCGAAGAAATATTTAACACAAGGCGTGTTTTTTGAAAACGAATTTTTATTCATATTATGTCATGCAATTATATTAATATGTATAGCATAGCCTAATTAATATTCTTGATTAAACGCACATCGAACTCTTATTCGCACAGTAGACTGAATATAGACAGAGGAGACTAAAGCATAATTAATTTTAATAATAAACTCTGTGCTCATTCGTTACAATGCCGACAAAGGGCCTCGCAGCAACCGCTACATCAATTTATAATGCGATTAACAGAAAAAATGGCGATCAGACTGATTGCGCGGATCCATAAGGACCTCACCAAAATCCCCATCCGAATAACGACGGTCGCTTCCTTAATCGTCAAAGGATTATTAGCTCGCCCGCAATGGTTATATTTATCGACCTTCATTTGTTTCTCTGTCTCAATCTCTTGACAGTAGTTGAAAATATCTCAATTAATATTTAGCCTTAAGATAGTCTGTAATGAGAATAATCTAGGGGCGCGTAAGCCGAGTGAGTCCGCAGAAGGTGATTAATATGATGAAGTGAGCACATCTATCGAAGCGGCTCCCGACCGTCGACGGCGGACCACACTGACTACTGACGACCATTCGAGCCCGTCGGAGCGAGCCGACGCCACCTTTAATAGTAACATTAATTGCTCGGAACCTTTTCACGAGGTTTCATTTGAGAAGAGATTAGCGCCCGCTTGTTTGGTTAATCCGTGGCAGTGAAATCCGCCTGTGGGAAACTTCGATGATCAATCTCCGGTACTTTGCCCTCCCGTGAGAAATATTCATAATTATATTCTTATTTTACACATATGCTAAGAGCTTCTGGTTGAATAACAACCAATCGATCGGGGCACACCACCGGATTACTTAAGCGAGTTTTCGAAAACGTCTCAACTAGATGTAACGAGGCATCGTAATAACACACTGTATCGATTTTATCGAGTACAATAATTATCTGTTTATGATACAACACCCGTCTGTAAATACACGGTAATAAAACCAAAATATCGTTACCATAACTAAGTGTGAGAAAGTGACGTGTCGACTAAGAAGCGTATGAGCTTTGTCGAAATTAGGATGTAATAACATAGCACCAAGTTTCCCTTTACGGCACCGGACTAAATAAACACACAATAACTGATGGCAGTCAGCGTCTCCAAAAAGATATTATCAGACGATTTACAACCGATCGGGAACGGTTACGAGCGTTAGCTTTTCTCACTTCACTAATTTAGACGTTACCAAAGTAGCTCAGCGTTAAATGGAGGATGAACGGTTACACAGTAAATACGGTCAGTTTATATGACCGGTAAACACCGCGACGTGAACTGTACACAAGGTGATTTTTTTTATTTGTATAGTTACCAGTTCAGGCTCAAATACCCGTGAGAAGTCGCCTCCCTGAGCGGCGGAGATCATGCCACCAGCATAATCTTGAATGACACCACACACTCACTTCCTATCTATACTTATATTTATCAAAATTAATTTGCTAACAATGTTGTGACGACGACGGCGTGACGAATTGATTAACCTATATCGGATTTGCTTTAGATCCGTTAACAAAGAGTACGAGATAGGTGCTTTCGAAACTCTGCTGGCATACGTTAAACTTATCGGATTAAGATTAGTTTACATTGACACCACTAAAGGTCAATAAGCGCCCGATAGATATCGAAATTTCGTATGCTCGAACCGGAATGTTTTGATTTGACTTTTGTCCAGTCGTTGACACCATCAATTCGAGATTACCTGAAAATCCGACGAGTGAGAAATTTCCTCGAGCCGTAAGCGAATGTCATTTCAATGTAAATTGTATCAAACGGAACGGTGCGCGCGCGTCGCGAGGTCGTATCTTCCTCTCATTGTGCGTATAACAAGATCAGTATCGACTTAATGACAATATATTGGTAATAAAATTAGATAGTCCATGCCGTCATCTGGGCTAACATCAGGCCTACGACGCGCGTTCCGACTCTCATATTTATTGCAAACTAACTAGAAACATTATCGTATGGCGGTCACGAAGTACCTCGAATAGTCCGGGACATCTTCAACAAAGTAATTTACTCGAATAGAAACTTACTTCTCTCTGAAGTAAGTTTTAAAATCCGTCAGAACTTTTCATAGAAAGCACTCTTGACTTTATGACGGTAGGTTATAAGAACGTTAAGTTATGGTATAAATATTATGACACTTTTATCGGCTAGTCGGTTGAAAGTAAATATTATGTTTATCTAGATAGTGCGTATGGTTTACGAATATAAAATTTGCAAATTACGTTTCAGCAGTAGAAGAAAAACATTGTAATTTTAGTGCAGTTCGTTGTGCTTTTATTAAGTATTTAATATAACTTCCCTACCTTTGTCTTCCCTGTTAGCTCATTCGATAGTAAGTCGGTTCGTCGGTCGGTCGGTAAGTTCGTGAATTGAAGGGCGTGGGTTCAATTCTCACCCACAACAAACATTAATTTGTATGATGAGTATAGATGTTTGTTCTATGTCTGAGTTTTCTAAATGTATGTGTTATAAGTATCCCTCTGTTTACAAAAAGAAAAGTATATTTTTATGTTTGACAGGCATTTAAAATGTCGGTGTAGTTAAAGATGCTAAAAACCCACATAGCTTAGAATGGTTTTTTTTTGGTGCCTGTAGTACACATGTTTCGCTTCGTTTAAGACTAGATGGCGCTGAATAAAATGTCCTCCAATGTTTGTATCTTTTTTTGTATTACTATACCACTATATTAATTCATGTAACACATTTAAGTATTATTATTACTATACTAGCAAAGTTCCGCTGCTTCCTCTATTATGATACAAGAAAAAATACTTTTTCAAGTTTAAAAGTTATTTGTTTTAGCGTATAATATTTTCAAAACATGAAGGTGATAATTTTCTGTTTTGTGGTTCTTAATAGCTAATCCATATCATATTTCAAACTATTTTATTGGATTGTAACAGAGTTCAATAGAAAAAAAACATCACATAACTTTTAAAAAATATGTATAAGCGAACCTTTTTGCCTGATGGCTACAAAAGCAAACTACACTCAAATAACAATCGTTATAAATGTATATCTCATATTGTATATCTTGTATTCAACAATACTGATAAAAGACTTTTTTTATTCGTTTAGCATAAATCAATTCCGACTGCATTCAAAATATACAAGAAAAGTGCATTAACATTTGCATGAAAATAATGCACAGAAATTTGAGGAGAGCTACTTTCTGTGTAACAATGGTGGCAGTCATTTATTTATTTGAACGTGTCATCATAGTAGGATACATAACGTTAATTTTAATTACGATTGCGCTATGATCGCATTTATTGAATTATTATTAATACTTTCGCAAATACGAATATTATTATTTCTCTTCTTTAATCTTTGTATCTCATAGACCCAGCTATTCATAAAATATTAAGCTTTTTTTAAGCCAATTTAGAAGGCTTTAGTTGACATATCTAAATTTATTCAAAAATAGCGACCCGCCCTGGTTATGCACTTTATTTTAGCAACTTGATACCATTCAAATTTCTTAACACAACGAAAAAGAAATCAGCCGAATCGGTCGTTCTCAAGTGACGCTCCTTCATACATACATGTGACAAATGATTTTTATTTATATAGACATTGCAGTCCTTGCTTAATAAACTGCAAGGAAAAATAAGGCAGCAACATTTTTTTAAATGTAAAGCCTTCAAAATTAGGATCAAAAGTCTCGACGGGGACGTGGAAATATTATCTCGCTGCATTGTACTACTTTTCTAAACCTGTTTTTTTTTTCAGTGTCAATGAATAAAAACTGTGAATTTATTTCACAAAATGCCGAATTATGCACGTGATTCTGGGAAAATTATATAAAGAAGAGAACATGACTTCGTGCTGCTTCTAAAATTCCATCGAAGCTTGAAGTAAAGTCAACATTACTTTACTAAGGCATTACCGGACTCAATCATGATTTACTTTACTACCTATATGTAACTTTGGCTATGACTTAGACTTATTTAACTTAATTTTACATAAAATACTTAAAACATTGAAACCGTTGATACCGTTGCATAATACATACATGCAAAAAATACGACACCAAAAATAAATAACAAGAATCAAAGTCACATTATTATATTTAAAGTTATTGTGTGCTTTTTATTGAAAGAAGTGAAAACTAAAACTAGTTAAATACAGTATTAAATTTGCAAAATTATTCCTGATTACTATCTAGTATTTTTTAAAGTTCATAGATTCACAAAAATAAGGTTCTTTTTTTTTAGTATAGTAATTGAATGAAATATTAGCTCAAGTACTATTGGATGCGTCCAGGAGCGCAGGCACGCGATCATCTTCGATAGCGATCTGTGAGATTAACGGCTACGTGTGACATCGCCTTAAGACGACCGAGTGGCCAACGTGCTGCTGCGCCTTAATTACTCGCACAATAAACCTTATCGATCGATAATCTTGGGAATCTTTACTATTGAATTATATTTATTTCTGCAATATTTCTGCAATATTTCTGCAAATATTATCTTGACGGTCTTTCAATTGAACGAGAAGTCTCAAATATTTATTTATTGATTATTTAATTTAGATATCTTTTTTTTATCTACATGTAAAACAAACAAAATTAAACTTCACTTACTGATTAGTCACGTTTAATTATGTTGAACAGTCCTACTATAGTTTTGGCTACATCCAGTGAATCTTCAATGAGTGAAAGCTGAGAACAAAGCGCGCGCGGCCTCATCTTACTTTACACTGAAAGGGACAAGTAAAACAACAATGAGATAAAACCACCTCAGTTTCCGAAGAAAATTTTTTTTTTAATATTTTCGTTCAAGAGACAACACTGGAGGTAACTGTGTGCGACTGTTGCCTGTTAAGAACATTCGTTAAGTATCGAACTTAGATTACATGGAAGCAGGAGTAATTGGCGCGACTCGTTTTTGAAACGTGCCGTACGCGCCGGCGTAAGCATTGTACCTCACCCTCTCTACCCGTGATTGCCGTAAGAGTGGGCTAACGGGTGTAATACGGAAGATGGGCAGCGGCGTCTTCCTTGAACAATCATACCTAACTGCGCTCGCCAACCCGCCTGCCAAGCGTGGCGAGTATTGGCAAAACCCCTCCCCAGGAGGAGGCCTATGTCCAGCAGTGGACATCCTATGCCTGATGATGTGTGTGTGTTTTTAAAATATCACTGATTTTGACAGTTTCATTACATTTGTATACCGTGCGACTGCAGGGTTGAAGCATCGAAACGAAACAGCTGCAAAATTTGCTACTGCTGTATAAAGTAGGTACAACTGTAGAACGCTATAGAAACTACGATTGTAGTTTCACTTCCGCGACTCGTCTGATTTCTAGTATTGTTATATTGCGTTCTATATAAAATAAATTGAACATCTGTAATATCAATTAAAGTTCCGAGTTGTTGTGTAAAAGTAATTTTTCAATTGAAACAATTAAGGTTACTCGTATGGTCTATAGTAGGTACAAACGAAGTTTATGTACGTAGATATGTTTGATCATCTATTTCTGTAATCTCCTAAACTTTCAATTATGTGAACTTCTAATTTGACAAATTAAGTGATTATCCACGCATTTTTGATCTCCGTATTTACTCGTAACATAACAAATCCAACATGACATTTTATAAACATATATCAAAAACATTTGGATCTAATATATCCTGTTTGGCATCAAAAGTAACCAAGTTTTTGTCTAATCAGAATATGTGGTATGGTAGGTTTGCGCGTTCGAACTGCTATAAGCTTGAACTGCAGTGAAGGAAAACATCGTGAGGAAATCATATAGTATATGGCATGTTGGTAGGGTATTTTAAAGTACTTGGCTGCTTAGCTACCCTGAAATTGAAATCGGTTGCGACGCACCTAACGGTGTGTTCCGGCAGCCTCACTTGAGAGCTAGTTCCATTTCAAGCTAGGTGTGCTTACCATCTTCAACTACATTTAACATTATGTGGGATTCAATTTACAATAGGTATTAAAGATTATAAAGTATACGTACGTAATAAAACCGAGCCCTTCACGTCAGCTAATTTACGCATACATTTCCGTTTCATCAATCGTAATACATCTGATAAAAAGGTAAATAAATCTCGTATTTATTCTACAACAGGTTCTACGAGATTATCTAAAGCCTCTGATAAATGTCCGTACACACGTGGATAGATAAACGGAATGCAAATGAGTTCATATGTATTGCTTTACAAAATCTGATCTTTAATTTAGAGAGCTCGTTGTAAACAAATGAATACTAATGCGGACTTGTGTTGCAATATCAATATAGAAAATCTGTAGGGCTGCCATGATCTTGAAAAAGATTTACACAAATTCAACTATATTAACCTACTATAAAATCGTACAAAAAAAAACTAAATACTATATTTGAAAACTAGTCCGAGCAAATTGATATAACAAAGATAAAGCTACAAATCTGATATCAAACTCTAGAGAAAAATGTTTAAGTAAGTAGCCCTAAAAGTCGTTAAGCAGTGAAGAGTAGGCACGTGCATTTCTTTAATGAGTGCATGCACATTAACCACCCAGGCCCGCTACTTAGGCACTATTCAGACGAATCGATTCAAGTCCAAACTCTTGACCATTCATTCTAATTACCGAGATCGTATCGACCATCGATCGACGATTGAGACACCGTTATCATTAACATTCATAAAATTGGATACGTTTAATTCATTAATTATTGTCTTTGAACGGTTTTTGTTGGTACTGCGGTAATGAAAGTGGGACATAAAACTAAAATCAATTAAGATAAATCAGCTCGTATATCTTTGTCATAGAAGCATCAAGTGTCCGTTACATTTAGAGGTTATAAATTTCGGTATTGTTTACTCATATAAATAAAAATACTGATTCAAAGTGTTGGAATTTTATTTATTTATTAACATAGGGACTGAAAAGGTAGTTCTAAACAGAAAGGACATATGTGTGCTTGTAAATATGTAAGTACTTACAACTTTTACCTTTGGATCCGTGGTAAATGTATTCTTATGGGTACCTACGTTCCGCGAAAGCGTAGTTCCAATCCTTTCAATCAAATCTTGTAATAAAATGTTTACTAAATCGAGACAAACAGTTTTAGAATTTCTAAAAAAGATTTCTCTACAGATAGGACTTTTTGTAATCGTAATATAAAAAATACAGTAATTATCTGGATATAAGGCAACTAGCTACCAATCTTTACAGAAACGTACCTACTGTTTAATGCATGGAAACTTGCAATATAGGATCGGTTATCACGCGCTCCAAGACGCGGACATCTGTAGTCGTATTTAAGTATTATCTGGTTCATTAATCAGTTAGCGAGCGCGTGCTGATGTAGATTAATGGGGTGCCGGCGCCGGCGATACCATCGGATAGGATTCCGGGACAGATGGGATCGGGACATGAGATTCCGGGACTGAGATCTATCCGGAGTCGTGCGGATCACGCGAGAAGTACGTCACTGGCACGTATAAAGCTCTAACCTGTGCGTGTTTTTACGACATAGCTTCATATATCTTACAAAGAAACGATGGAATTCTACCCACGTAGGGATGGGACAATGTTTGTTTATTTGCTATCGATACTTTCAACATATTGATGCTAACTTAAATATATTCCTTTGTATCATTACATCAATCAAAAACAATAAGCGACCGTTTTTTTCGCCAAGTATATGGTAATTTCATATTTTGAACTTTTTTTTTTTTTGTCAATGAAAGCACAATTTCCTTCATTTATGTTTATATTTTTATATCTTATTCTCAGCGTCCAATAAAACTGTATCATTTAGTCATAATCAGTAAAAACATATAAATAGCTTTTCTGTTGTATATTACGTTCGCAAAATTTGTTTATAAGCTGTTTCTGTAAAAATAACTAAATGAAAATAAAATTTATGAGCAGTTTTTCTAGTCGAAGCTTAATAATGGTTTTGGATTTCCTATAAGTAGGTATAGGTAGAATTCGATATTGATCGTTTGTTGATTATTTATTGATTGTTGTTGATTCGTTTTTTTTTTTTTTTTTTTTATATAGTCAAGAAATGAAAATGATGTAAATAAAAGTTTACCAATTTAAGAGTAGAAATAACGTAAAGAAATGCAAATTTTTTTTTATTAAATTTAGTAAATTAAATATTTTTAACAATCACAATTTTTTTTACATTTTTGATACCATTACCGAGTCACGCGAAATATAATTAATTAATTTTGTAGCGATGATAGCGAAGCGTGGGTTCGAACCCCAACAATGAGCTTGAGCTGCCGGTGAAGGAAAACATCGTGAGGAAACCATAGCGTGGTGGTAGGGTACTTTCTAGTACTCAGCTGGCTAGTTACCACCCTCAAGTTGAAAATCTGCCGCCAAGCAACTAACGATGTGTTCCGGCAGCCTCACTTAAGAGCCAGTATCATTCCAGGCTAGATGTGCTTTACCATCTTCGACCACACCGTCACTTAACATCAGGTGAGCTGTGGTCAAAAACCTAGCCTGTCAAACATTAAAAAAGGGAAATAAAAGTGAATAATCCCGCATAAGTAAAACAAAAAAAAGAAAAAAATAATTACGCTAACATTCATTTAAAACACAATTTTTTCGTCATAACTGACAGTACCGTCTGCTACTACACATCGTATGCCCACACAATTAGGTTCGTAGTCGCGCAAGTATTTCGTGATCGCCTAACTAGAATGGCAATAAGCGGCTTTGGTACGGCGCAGGCGCACGCCAAGCCTGTGCTAATGCCGCGAGAACAAGAATCCAACATATTTATGAAACCACCATTAATTATCCGAATAATCGATCGCAGTCGTCTCGTGATTTATCTAGCGTCGATAAGATTTTAATGAAGTACTTTGATTGGGCGCACACGGACATTGAGACGCGGTTATCGGTAAAACGATAGCGCGCGCACCATTGACTCTTCTATACCTATCGATGTATTAAGTTATTAAATTAAAAAATACACCTTACGTCATGCACTGAATTTCACACCTTATAACAATACGAATAAAACACATTTTGTGCGATGGCATTTAATTAACGAGGTGAATCATTCAGATTAGAATTTCGGAGATATCGGCACGTCGTTCATTGTAGAAACTACTTACGATACTACCAGTTGATAAGATAAATTGTGTTCGTAGGCGTTTGATTTGATACCTACTATCAAAGGTAACAATATGTGTAAGAACTTTACAACCAAAGAAGCTTCTCAGCTTGCTGAATGCCTGGTACGTATTATATCGTATCTTCGTATCGTAGCGCTCGTTCTTCGCCTTCGCAACTATACAATCCTTACTCCAAGAATCAGTCAATCGCTGCAGCCATTCTCAAGTTACGCGCTTCTCAAAGTAAATTATTTAATTTTTATTTATAACTAGTGGCCCGCTCCGTCCTTGCACGGGTGCAATATAGAAAAAAAAAATTGTTGTAACAATCGCTACCGAACTTCTTAAGACCATTGCTTAAAAATATCATCAAAATCAATGACGCCGTTTTGGAGTCCATACGGAACATACACATATCGAATTTTATATATACAATCCATGTTGACAAAAATTTAAATGAACGCTTTGTTACGTAAGTTAATACTACTAGCACAACTTCTGAATTAAATAGCAAAACTCTGAAAACATCTCAAATTTATAAATTTCTCTGACTGGTCAATCTGGTACGTGAGGTTAGGAAATATTTTTTTACATAAATCCATTACGGATAAGAACAAAATATTGTTTTAAGTTTCAGTAATTAAACTTAAAACAATATTTTGTTTTTAATTAATTAAAGTTGAAGTATTAGTTCTTTTTTCTAGTAGATATATACAGGGTTACAGATTATTTTGCACGATAGGTAGTCATTATCATTACTATAGACAACTTTTACTATGGGCACAATTCATAAACTTGTGATATCACGAGTTAACAGTTGTGCCCATAGAAAAAGTTGTTCAAGATATCATTATCTTGAACAACTTTTTCTATGTAAATCTTTTTACTTATAAATCGTTTCTTTAGATTCTACTAGTAAGGCTCATACATTAGATAATGCATTGGTCGGCCTGGTATTACTTTAGCATTGCACAGTGCACACCCTACCTTCAACAGTTTCTATGAATCTTCTCTATATAAGAATGCGCGATAAATTAAGCACTTATGTAATTGTTGGTGTGAGCAATAAAGGTGATCTGCGCTTACTTATGTTTTATTTATTTAAACCAAAATTAACTATACATAGATAGAAACTCTTTATTGTGCACACCAGTAACAGAAAAATGTACACAAACAAAAACCCTATGAGCTGGTGCCACATGTTACGGCCTTCTCGTTAAAAGCAATCACTTCCAGAAACTAGGTAGATAACAAATCACTAGGTAAACCTATAGGAAAATTAAGCTCGTTTCAGCTTAAAAACAGCTCATTATTACAATTCCCACTCAAAATTACGGATGTAAATGTACTTACGGCTGTAAATTAATATCAATGTAAATTCCAACTGTAACATCTCAATAAATCAAAATGAATGTGTCTAGGATCGCGTGTGAACAATACCAACACGCCGCCGCCGGTGAAAGAACTAATTAACGAAAAGTTACGTTCGTAGTATATACACGTATCGACTAATGATCGGGAATACGTTCATTTGCATGGAACAACTCGTCTTTTGCTTTTAATTATGGGAAAACTAAACAAAATTATAAATAAAAGTAATTGAAAACAAAACTCTATCAGAATGTGTCCCTAAGACAGTTTTTTTTTGTGGTTGTCAGACTAAGTGTTTGACTACAGGTCACCTAATATTATGTGACGATGTAGTCGAAGATTTTAAAAATATCTAGACTGGAATGGAACTGGCTCTCAAGTGATATTTCGGGAAAACGCCGTGGCGGACAATTTTCAACAAATTTAACTATTATCTTAATATTTTTTTTTAGCTTATACAGGGTTTATAAGCTTAAGGTGTTTAATTAGCTAAAAGGGTGTTACACTATTCATCATTTTGAAAAACTTTTACTTCAATCGCGCTAAAAAAATCGGGTGCTTTATGCATTTGGTCAACGATTTTATGCGACTCAATACTTTCTTTCTGTGGAACAGTTGATATTTTTTTTAACGATTCCTGTGTTGTACCCATGTTAAAAGTGGTTTAGGTATTTTGATAAGAAATAAGACTTTACATGGTGGTGATTACTTGGAAGTAGATTTCCTTAGCAGGAGGTCGTCTAGGTAGGTACCACCGCAGTACCAGATACTCTGCGCTAAGCAGTAGTGTGAAAACATTACACACTACTGCTTAGCGAAATTACAGGGCTATAGAGACTAACCATCTAGTCTCAAAGTAATGAGCGCCAAGGCAGCGATGCCCTGGACTTTGTTTTACTACTAAAAGTTATGTGTATCGCTGCAATGGTCACGGACAGGCGTTATCTCTTAACATCAGGAGAGCGTCTCGTTCGTCTCATTACAGTTACATAAAATAAAAAAAAAGATATTTAAAAAACACTAAATGCCCATGCACTTATAAACAAATAGCCAGTGTCACACGGAATGATGTAAGAATTGTAACAATACATCCACATCCGTTCTAGTATTTAATAGTTATGGTGGAAAGAATAAAGAAATTAACATCCATACATACATGAACCCTGAACACACACATTACACTCCTTTTTAGGCAGTTGTGTAAAAATTTATATTTTGCAAATCATACGAAATGCAAAAATAATGCGATGTGTACCTATTCTACATCGGATAAATCTTATAAATCATCTTATCTTCACTTTATATTGAATCTCAGTTTGCTCTCGGTTGAGGAATATTGTTTCTGTACCATAAATTAATCATGTAAGCTGTCGCTAAAATATCAGTCTTCTAAGCTTCGTGCGGAGTGGTGGCGAGAGATGGCGCCTGCGCCAGCGGCCTAGAACACGCTCGGTGCGCGGACGCACAATAAAACCACGTCTACCACTCGCCATCATTTCCTGGCGACAAAATCTACAGATAGAATCGAACCTTCGTGTCGTTTGCGACGCGCGATATAAATCAACCGCAAAGGGACACTCGATGCCGTAACCCGCTAACAACCCTTTAAAAACCATTTAAATAAGCTATCAACGCCTCGGTCGCATTTAACGAACACGAAACTCCAATAAAGCACAAGAAAATTATAATAGCACACAACTAAAACCACTTTACCGACACATCTCATTTGAATAAAGTAAATTACCTACCTCCGTTACGTTTCTATAATATTGACTGCGATCAATTAAACGAACTTTTCTTAATTATCTATAGAAAAAATAGTAGAATTTAATTGGAGTCTTTTATACGGACACGCAAAATAATTAAGTGATCAATTAACTGTACACGGCGGCTTATAAACAAAATAACATCCAGCGGTGAACTATCGGCTTGTATCTACAACTGAGTTTGTTTATGCAAAGAATATGTAAACATAGAGGCCTATAATACAGTAAACCTTACGGAGTTTGTTTTGTTCGTAAACAATTATGTAATCATATTAATTCTTATGCAAATTCATTACCCGAGTTAGCATGTTTGGAAGACGAATCAAACTATTAAAGCTATGGTTTCGATTCTGCGCCCGTACAAATGAGTTCTTAAGAATTTTCGACTTAAAAACTCACGACAAAAAGAAAGAAAACGTAAAATAAATCTGCGTATTATATCCGGGAAGGAAATTGAATGGCGTTTTGAGCATTGCGAATAAGTGGAGTTTCGCCCAATTTCCCTTAAGGGGGTAGTCCTAAGTAAATAAGTGAAGAAACGACGTTACTTCATGATGCATTTTTTTTTAAGAAAGTGTGTGGTATAATTATGCAACCTCTTTGTCATCAAACATGGTATACTATAACATATGGTACAATTTAACATTAGAATATTATTTGAATTACTATAATATTCTTTGACGGTTTGAAGCTACATCACGTCGTTCAGTAGTAAGACTGCGCAGTCCAAAGTTAATTCATAATGATTGACGATACTCTCAACTAATTCTTATACCCGTGGCTTCAATTAACACTTAATATAATTAAAAATATTTAATTAGCCGATCGCAATCCAGCCGCGTTTAATTAGTACCGTTTAATGGCTATAAGTTTTATAGTCATTTATGATCAACCAGCCACTTAATCAAAGCTCAATCGTTAGTTGAGTTCCGGAATATCATGCGTAATGAGGTGTCGCCTATACCAATACTACTTTAATGATATAAAATGACGGAATATGATACAATTTAAAATTTTGCACAAATATAAAATTTTATGGAAACCCCTAAATCCCCATATTTATGTATGAAAATGTATTTGGATGAAATTATATTTTCGATGAACCTTTTCAATATTCTCAGCAAGTGTTCAATTACAATTTTTTATTTCAAAGCTGCCGAATTTGTCTTAAAAAAAAGAAATACGCAATCGAGATAGCAGCGTGCTATGTCTCAGAAAGTTCATCAACCACCTAGATACGCACCATTACGTATTGAGATGTCATCAGCTTGCCACCCATGGCTTAAAAATAAAAACCGCTGAAATTATACGCTGCGCACGAGTAGAATTATCGCTACTATTAGTATAATAGTTATCCCGTAGGAGTCCCAAGTGGTGGCGTCGGCGGCCCGTGTCCCTTGATGAGGCACGCATGTAGCTATTTGGCCATATCGCTTTCTACTGTTGTCATTAATATATCTTGGACCTTAAGGTCATAGGTTCGTTAAGCTTACTCATTCGATCACAAGAATATGTTAGAAAAACAGTATGTTAACTTCGTTTTAGAATTGAGTTGTACACCGGTCGTGTGGCATTAATCAAAACTGTTTAGGTTTACATTTATGTTACGAATTTACCTAAAAAAACTAGTTCATGGGTTCATCACGTACGACATAAGAATCCGAATCACTTAGTGAAACTCGAAATAAAGGTGGTGTCAGGCGGTGCATTTTTTTAAGTCTGTTCAATTTCATACAGGATCTTTTATTTGAAGTGATATTAGGTTTCACTTGAATAAGCCTTAGCACTACGTCTGATAATACTTTTTGCCTAATAACTTAATTATTAACATATTGCTTGTTACAGTTGTTATAACGACAACTAGGCAGGCGTTATCTATCATCATCATTAGAGCATCATGTTCTTGTAATCAGTAGAAAAAGAAAATAAAACTGAACTAATGCCGATAATATAGTCATAAATAAATTTTGGAGGGCATTTCACACATCGCCATCTAGCCCCAAATTAACCAAAAATGTATTACGGGAAACTGATAGAATACTTATGTATTTATAATTTTTAATACATACAGAACACCGAGATATAGAACGAACATCTATGTTCGTCACACAAATGTTAGTCCCGAGTGATTTTATTGAACCCGCGCTTTTAGCTCACGAAGTAGAACTACGACCAAATTAGCTAACAGGGCACTGTTATGAATAACCTTTGTGATCGCTAACTGAGCAGAGTCAATTTACAGTAAAAAGTACAGTTATACCCAGTATATGTATTTCTTTTACGAAAAACCACACTATATACAGTAATACTACCTATGTGTTTACTGTTCAGTAATACTTTAACACTAGCAGCAAAGTCAGCAACAAGTAATAAACACTTCAAACAGACCGACTCGTCGAAAACACTACCGCGTAATTAAAGGCACACGAACAAAACAGCTACAATGTAATAACAAACGAGCAAAGCTAACATTAGCTTAAAATACTTGCCTATTACAGAATGGTCTGCAAACTAATAACGTCAATAATATAGTTATTTATCGTTCCTCTTCGATTACCCATATCATGCGTAATTGCTTACGGATAGTTTCCCATGCCTCTTAAATTCTAAGCTGTACTTATTTGTCGATATTCCAAATTGCTTACTACAAGCTTACAATAACGCATAATTATGTAAGCGGTATTTGATTAGGTATCTTCATTGAACTGTTTTTAAATAAACATCATTTAAACAAGTAAAAAAATGGTCATTTTGTTTAAATTAAAGTAATGTATGTCCAAACAGCATTCCATTAAAAAAAGTGGATGTCAAAAATCATAACACAATAGCAGGCAAAGGATTGCAAGCAACTGAATTAAATGGAATCCTGGCGGTTTACTTCGTTAGTGCGTCCATTCTGTATAGCCCGTGTGGACGGGCGAAGGACGCAAGGGCGCCGCCTGCCGCCTGTCTCCCTCTGACACTAAATGCATAATAAACGTTGTGCTTGCTGAAAATCAATGCCGATTTGATTTTGCAACCTTCGTTAGGGACCCGGTTCTTCATTTCAATAAGCGCACGAGCCTTAATGATTCCGCGGCAACAACGTTTTACTGGTCAATGCCGTATTTATGTATCCCCTTTTGAAATCGCCTCGACAATAGCATTAGTCGCGTATATTTACAATACACTTTTATTTGTTTTTGTTTAGCTTTAAGATGATAGCTTAGATAGATAAACTGTTAATAGCTTCAGGAGACTATCCTTTAGGTATTAGTTTTGAAGTCGGTGCTTAGCCTAGCATAAGTGCTGATGCTTGGCACCGACTTCAAATAGATCAGTAGGTACCTAGCAGGTATAATAATACTTTGTAAAGTATGTTTATTTTTCGCTTTTTAGTGCTGATGTTTTTTTCTTGAAGTCGGTTTTACTGTTTTTTTCAAACTATGTTAAATTTTTATGGGACCAAATGGCAACTATTCCGCATCGAACTAAAGAAGAATCACGTAAATCGAATCATAAATATCAGAGTAATCGGTGTAAATACATTTTAAAAAAAAATACCCATCAAGTTGAGAACCTCCTCCTTTTTGATGTCGGTTAAAAGTAATAAGTACTAACACTTAAACTAGTGCTTAGTCTTTTGTAGCGGTGATAGCTCAGTGTCACCATCACTTAACATCAGATGAGCTGTGCTCAAACACCTAGCCTGTCAAAATACAAAAAAAAAGTAAAGTAAAATGTCTGTACAAAAAAGATTTTGGATCAATCTTAATTTGATTCAAAATCACTTTTTCGAGGCAATTTATAGAAATTCGGAGTTGACATGTCTCTTTGATTTTGTTGTTTATGCGCCGTATTATTACGTACATTTTATGTATTATGTGACTACAAACATTATGTTTAAATACAAAATTACAGATAGATGGACGGTATCCCATTCAGCCGGCGCTGTTTTCACATTAGTTTCGGACTAACATCGAGAATCCGAATGGCGTGCGCGGTTGCCCGTAGCAGAGAGATAGCGCCTATCCAGTCAATTAATATGCCTAATGCTAACATCATTATTACTAGGCAGGGCGCACTTAACATACTATATCCATTTACATTTTGATTTGTGTGGAGCTAGGTTGCGATTAATCGGCGGGTAGGGCGCGCGGCGCGGGCGCAACTGATTTATAGAACGCGCGCGCAGGCTTGCGATATGCGTATTGCGTACTGACGCTATACAGCGCATCTTTTAATGTTTCTTAAAAACAATCTAGACTGTGAATCTAAGATACTACACATGAGTATTTGCCTGTTGGCGCATAAATATTATCATGGTACATAGTATTACACACTTTTTTTGCAAATGTAAAAATTATGGTCATTACAAATTTGTTCCGGAAAATTTTAGTAACACTAAAAGGTGCTAATTTACCTACCAATGCTAACAACTTTTACCGTGAGTTTATCTTGAAAAGTATTATTGAAATAAGTCCATATACTAAAATTATACATATTAAAAATAAAAATAAATGAACTTCTTCTTCTTCTTTATCTTTAGCACCACATGCATTGTGCATTTTCCCAGTGTCAAGTATTTCAATGTTTTCAAGTTTATGTTAAAAAATCAAGCAAAATAAGTCAAAGTCAAACAAATTGAGTCTTTGTCGAGTTGGATCATTCCCTTGTGCCCATCACTACTTTACACGCTACGAAAGAGTTTCGGAAGCAACACTAAAAGTCATGTTTCATTATCACTTTTCCATGCTCACGGAAACTATATGAATAAAACATCGGTATTTCTATAAGTAAACACTCGATTTTTTTTTTTGGAAATTAATACAAAATGGCACAATAATTTATCCGCGTTCCGGCCAAAACTATTTTTATAACTATTTAAAAAAAGTTATTGTCTTTAAAGCTATCCTCCTTGACTTTTGTAACCTTGGCTACGAACTATTTTATGACTCGACTACAGATAAAGAAAATAGAAGCCTAACGGGCCTAGAAAATAATTAGAAAAGTAGTTATGAGTCGTAAAATGCTAGGTATCGGTAAAATAAAGTGTTAAACCGTGCTTATTAAGTTATTTCTAAGTAAATAGCCCTATAATCTTTGCGTTGATTGACTCACTCAAGACTCCGCGCGTGATGGTCAATTTACTCGATGTAACTTAAGTAATTCTATAGTGCAACAGTAAGAGACCGTAATTACGATCCTTTTCAACCGACTTGAAAAGGAAGGTTCTCAATTTAAACGACAAAAGGCTTTTCTGTCTCTATATTGATTACTACTTTCGAACCAAACATTCTTCTTTTAAGTCACTCAGCCTGCTGCTTTATGCTTCCAGTCTCTACATCCCCCAGTAGGTTTTCTAGATAAGTACATCCAAAGTATTATATATTTTGTCGCCAAGCTGTAGTGTGTAGCGAAAATACAGGGCTATCGAAACTAACCATCGAATGTTTCAAAGTAAAGGGTGTCAAAGCGATGCTGAACTTTTGGATTATTCAAAATTCTGAATACCGCTGAGCAATGAAAATTCATATTGAGCAATGAGAATTGAGAACTACACGATAAAGAATTATCGCTAACATTTAGTTTTTCATCCCCTATGGAATCTGTGCCGAATTTCAGGATATAAAGTTTCTAAGAACTTCATATATGTATTATAATCCATATCCCTTCAGTTGTTTCGAAATGATGCTTATTCAAGATACAGACAGACAGACAAAAGTTTATTAATTTACATTTTTGCTTTAGTATCAATAATAGAGTACCCCAATAACATTTTTAAAATATTTTCGTTATACAGAATTTGAACTCCACCACTTTTATTACAAGATAAAATCTTGTTATCATTAATTGCAGTAATTTATTTTACCAAGTTTTATAAATGCTCGTTTAACAAAACCACGTGTTAGCTCTTACTCTAGCTTATGGTATCGTAACGTGGGGTACGTAATTCTTCTAGTAATTATGTAAATAACACATTTTCATTAGCACTTGTAGTGACTACGTTCATACTGAAATAGCCATAATCGTTTACTTTTTTTTGCATTCATTCGTTAGCTGGTCTTCCTCGTTGTTTATTCTTCTTGCCGAAGTTTCCACTACGAAAACTGTTAAACTACAACCGCACGGTACATTCGTTAGCCATATTATATCTAAAGATTTAGATGACATAACAAACAATTTCAACAACGTTAGCCTCATAAAATTATAATTTTTATCTTTTATAATTAACTAGCTTACGCCCGCGACTTGGTCTGCGTTAACTTTAGAATTAGATTCAGAGCGAAATGAAACATGTGTAAAGTAAAAAATCAGCAATAGTCATGAAACTTCCGCTATTTTATTATTACATTAAAATAAAGGTTATAGGATAAGGACACATGCCTTTATCCCTGAATAATGTTCAAAAAAACGCATCTATACAAAATTTTAAGTAGTTTGTTTTTTTATAAATTTTTTTTTTATGGCTGACAGGCTAGGTGTTTGACTACAACTCACCTGATGTTAAGTGATGGTGTGGTCGAAGATGGTAAAGCACACCTAGCCTGGAATAGAACTGGCTCTCAAGTGAGGCTGCCGGAACACACCGTTAGATGCTTGGCGGCAGATTTTCAACTTGAGGGTGGTAGCTAGCCAGCCAAGTACTAGAAAGTACCCTACCACCACGCGCAATTCCATAGGAACCTAACATTTTTCTGATATAAAAAATAGTAACTGTATGACCAAGCTTTGCTCGGGTGAAAACACGGATAAAACGACGTTTTCTAAAACTAAAACCTAGCTAGATCGATTTATAGCCCCCAAAGCCCCCTGCATACTAAATTTCATGAAAATCGTTGGAGCCGTTTCCGAGATTCAGAATATATATATATACAAGAATTGCTCGTTTAAAGGTATTAGTTAGATTAGATTCTATTATACAGGTAATAAAACATATACATCATACATCATCAGCCATAGGAAGTCCACTGCTAGACATAGGCTACCTCCTGGGGAGAGGTTTTGCCAATACTCGCCGCGCTTGGCAGGCGGGTTGGCGAGCGCAGCTAGGTGTGATTGTTCAAGGAAGACGCTTCTGCCCATCTTGCGTATTACTTCCCTTAGCCGACTCTTACGGCAACCCTGGGTAGAGAAGATGGGATACAATTCTTAAACCATATGACGTGTGCCAAATTTCATCCAAATCTGCTTTGCGTGATAAACATGCAATCATATAAACTTTCACATTTATAATATTACTAGGATTAGTAGTATAATTTTGTTTTTTATATTACCTACATATTAAAATTAAGCATCAGAATATTTAATTAATCGTATAAATTCGTAGTCAGCACAACCTCATTGAAGCAACACTAATGTGGACTTGTACTAGTACCTAATTTCTATATTAATTGGTATGTGGTTGCTTTATTAGTATTACAATAAACTTAAATTAGAACAAAATAACTTGTTATTTTAGTAAATGTAAAACTTCCATTCAATAATACAGTAATGAACAACACAGTTGCTTATTAGTTAACGATAAAACTGAAATATATTGTCGTAAATACTCAGTTTTGGTCTAAAACTATAGAGAGAATTTCTAACCTCGCAAATGATCCTTCATTTTGTATGATTATGTTTTGGTCATAAATTATTATATGTGCGAGTAAAACGAAGCAATATATTTTATATTTCATCTTCCCTACATTACAAGTATCTATAATGCACCCTGTAACTTATGCAGCTAATAGAAGGGTTTGCTTTTGCACTTAAAACAAGTAACATGGAAACTGTAATGTACCAATTGCCTTCTGTGGATTTTATAATTTCGATTATTGAGATCTTTCATTACCCACTGTGTTGCAGCGATGATAGCTCTATGATTACCGTGCTCTGATCGCACACTAATGGGTACGGGTTTCAAATCCCAACAATGAGCATAATCTGCCGGATCCGGATAAAAAAAGAAAAACTAAATTAAACCATTAGCAACCTACGCCACGCAATGGCACGAAACGGCCCAATTAAAATTTATCATTTCAGTGATTCATATTTCATGTGGCATGAAATGTTTTAGAGTAAATAAAGTTGTTGAATTTGGATTTTAAATGAAAAATTAAGATTAAAATAAAGTATGTATAAATACACATACAATGAATTTAAAATAAGAAACAGAGTAGATGGGTTTATACTTTACAGATCTTTGATGTACGGTTTTCTTAAAACATTAACTGATTAAGTGCATATATAGAAAGGTGCTAATAAATTAAATTAACTAAATTAAAAGGCCGCTAGCAATGGGAATTGTTCCCGAAACACTAGCGGCATTGCCACGTTGTATGGTAATATTCAAACGTTGTGCCAAATAGAGGTCAAAATCACGTGTGACAACTCTTTATTGCTTCCTACCCCTATGATCCCAATGTAAGAACGGCAGAAATTAGACAAAAGATTCAAATACCTATCTATATAGTACCCTGGACGTTGGTATTTTCTATGTTTTGGGGTTGAAAGTTTTATGAAATTACGCATAGTTCGGCAATTTCCGCGCCAAGCTAAATCTAAGTTGCCCCTATCTTTAAGCTTTTTTTCATCTTTCATTCATTTCAATAATACTTTATATCATGACTCAGCTAGTTCCTAATGCAGTGAACCATTTACCCAATAATGCATTACCTCCGCCACAATATCTCAAAGTTTGACGTAAGACAATTCCGTACCCATTCGGTTTTATGGTGCGTACAGCTGGAAGCGACATTAAATCAAGTATCAGATGATCAGAGGTAAACGGTAGCAGTTATTTAGCGGGAACAGCGGCGGCGACGCCCACCGGCGTGATTTATCCACTCGCCGTCAGCTGCGCCGGCGCACGATCTGTAGTCTGGCTCAAACATCGGCAGACCCGTGGCAAAACGCGGCAAGCTTATTACCTAATGGAAATCACGTTGACCTAATTCGACATTACGTATTTTCACCTGACTGATCAAAAAGATAATAATTTTCGTACGTACGTTCGTATGTAGAGTAATTCATTGTTTAATTAGTTATTGATGATGAGTACAAAAGTGTATCTTCATTATGACACTCTACGTATTCTTTGATATCAATAATATCTCTTGTAAGTCAGGGTTTTAGATAAATCTCCTAACAAATTTTCATCTGAAAAAGTTTTATCAATAGTTCGAAGTTGAGTGACGTTCTAAAACTTTGGAGTAGGTGTACGGTTCCTGCAAGATACTTAAGACCAGGTTACGAGTAAAACCACGGGACGTAGTTAGTATAAATGATTGACGTTATTTGTAAAGCTGTCGTTGAAAGGTATTGATGAATACCTGACATCAGATTTGCTTTCCTAGAATAAACTTGCTTTATTACGTAGTTTCAACTTATAAGTATTGTTAAATTTACTGAGAATATTGTGAATAAGTATTATTTCTAGACTGTGTCGTTTCTTAAACGGAGATTTTAGATGGACAATTTCGAAAAGACGTTTGTAATTTTTTCTACACCAATATGTATGAAAAATGGAAGAGCGCCTCTAGCGGGCCTAAACGGAAACCAACTTGAAGTGGCAGAATTTTGCTTACATTGTGGTATCGAAAGCTTTTTTATAAATGGCCATTCCATGTGGGCTGTTACGTCTTTCAACGAAATTTAATGTCGGTACTTCAGTATAATAATGGTTTTAAGTCTCTCTGAATAGATTGTCACATACCTACCGAATGAAAGCATGCAAATTTTAGGCACATTGCGACGATATACCCATTACCTAGTCATAAATTCCACACCATAGTTCAGTAAACTCCAGTATCAAGTCCTGTCATGAAGACAATACAAACACAACAAGCTCACCGTTTCATAACTCTTGAGTTCGCAAACTTTATCTCAAATCTAGATGTCTAATAAATCTTCTGGCCATATCTCAGAGAACTCGACCAATTGTTGAGCGATACTTTCATCTGGCTCGTAGCGGTGTCAGAGCGGCTTGAAGGGGATAATATAGTGAGTGGATAGTGTACCTCCAACATTACCATACTTGTCGTTTTATGAGCCCTTGTAGTGTTTAGGCGCCCACTCGACTACCACTCTGCAACCATTTAAATTTATCATTCGTGGATTATTGCTTATTGGAACAACAACAGGCTCAGATTATGCAGAGATAACAGACTGGATCGCGCTGTTCGCTCTTTCTTTATAATAAAACTACATAAGATTTTAACTACCGCAGACGTGCAGATATTTATTGAGCATCATAACAGGTACCTTTAAAATAAATGTTGTATCAGATGGTCTAGACTGGCGACTTGCTAAAAAACTTTCAACAAGTTTTCGATACCGAAATCTATGACAAATGACAGCAAATTACTTTAGTGTCACACCCGCAGGGACACTGATCTATATTTTACACATTCTGATGTTACAAATTGCCATTCTGCATAGAAAAATAAAATAACTTTGATATGAATAGAAATAGGTAACATACTGAAGGAAGCTTTAGTAGAGTCTTCGTAAAGTTAATTATTGCTAATAATTCCGTATCCGGAAAATGTTTACTAAAGCCGTCTGTCCGTCTAATTTATCTTTGATGATCACTACATGTTTTGAAAAGCAAATTTAATCACTAGAAATTTATAATCTTATGGTGAATTTTCTAACAAATAATAGAATGTTAAGTCAAAAACTAAACAACTAAGGAGAACCACAGTGAATGTTTACTACGTTTTTATATTTTTTTTTTCTTTATAATAAAAGCGTTTTGGTGCTTAATTATAAGTTGATACAGAGAAATGTTAGATTTGGGAATATAAAAGACCAATTTTGAAGGCAGTAGTTGAAAAATTCTTACTAGTAAGTTACGATTTGACTTCAATTAAAAGACGGCAACATTTTAGTTAAAGTTCCAAAGCCTTTATACATATAGTATAATCGGTTTCAGTAAAAACATTATTTTTTTTAATCTTAAAAATCTAACAAACTCACTGATTCAACTCTTTGTTTTATTAAATGTCTAATAAATATAAAATAATAATATTAAATGTCTATAATATATTTTAATTTTGTGGTACAATTCCGACTTGTATTGTACCAAATTTTTATTTAAATCTTAACTTCTATTACAGGTAGGTATACTCTCGAGTACTTATATAATTCGATCATCACCGAAACGCGCATCCAAAGTGTATTAAAGCAATGAATGTGATATGGCATCTCGAATAAGGCACGAAACATCTCAAGCCATTATCTTTGAATAGCGTTGCGCGAGCGCTTGACGTATCTGGCAATTAAATCGACATTCAGAAGCTGTGGTGCCGGTGCGACTGTAATTCCATGCCATAGCATCGCTACCACACTGTAGTTGCCACCGTCAAACGCTCAATGCCTCCAATGCATGACAAATAATGTTTTGATTGGACATTCACATAACAAATACGGGGAACGCATTTCCATTACACTGTTTGTGATCACTTTCATACCATATTGACTTAGCTCTTCAATTAATTACGTAATTAAAAAAAGTTTGGTAGTTTACAATATTGTAAACTACCAAACTTTTTCAACCCGAAAGGACCGAGGGGAAGGATAATGTCCAAGGTTATAAGTTCAAGTGTATTAAGCCGATAAGGCCGAAGGGGAAAGAAGAATGAAGAAAAAAAGAAACATTTATTCCATATAAAATGTACCCATGACCATATGTACGGAACAATCGTTTTTTTACGATATCAGAGATGTCAGCCCTTAGTAAAATAGGTTATAAAATTAGTAAAGTCTATAATAAGATAGAATTCGTATGTCAATATTATTTTATTTTGTATTATGTTTTAATTAGTTTTATCATTATGTATATAATATAAACAAGTACTTGGCATGTTTATGACAATGATAATGTGTTTACTAAATTCTATAGATATTAGTGTCTGCAATAAATGATTTCAATTATTGAACTGAATATCATTAATCCTCATCTCTACTAACATCAAACGTGTAGAGCTATATGATACAAAATTTTATTCTCAATCCATTTTTTACACTAAGCACATAATTGTATATAAAGTTAGACAAAAGTATGACGAAATAGTCAGCTTATTAAATTCTTAAAACACAGTTAAAAACACTATCACACACTGTCCCACAACAATAATCAACATTCCAGAGAAGAATCTAAATTATAAAACCCATAATGTATCCTAAACGAAAAGGCACTGATTGAAATCTCCAATGATCTTTTTATTCGGCATGTAAATTATTGTGTCATATTAGCGGTAATCTCGTATGATAATGGAGAACCTTCTGACAGAATGATAAAGTCATCTGCATCGTTATTACGAATCATAATGAACTTTATATGATGAACTTTCGTATCTCACTCAGCCCTTGACATTTTGAGCCAGTGAACTTAAATCATCGTGGCATCAAGATCTAATTCGATCTCACAAAGAGA
Source organism: Biston stratarius (assembly GCA_950106695.1). Taxonomy (NCBI): domain Eukaryota; kingdom Metazoa; phylum Arthropoda; class Insecta; order Lepidoptera; family Geometridae; genus Biston; species Biston stratarius. The sequence goes on along the minus strand of OX467106.1, from coordinate 35,227,258 downwards.
CTTTAATGTATAGTTGATACTGCATGAGGTATACACGCTTAAATTACATTCACATAGTGAAAAGATGAAGTTAGTCGCATCTGTCGAGTCACTAGATAGATTGATATACCGGTAGTGGCTGGAAGCGAAAACTGAACATTTGTGAGAGGCTATAACCAGCAGTGGACTATGATAGGCTTCTAATCACATCACACATCATCAGCCATAAGACGTCCACTGCTGGACATAGGCCTCCTCCTGGGAGGTTTTGCCAATACTCGCCACGCTTGGCAGGCGGGTTGCCGAGCGCAGTTAAGTGTGATTGTACAAGGAAGACGCTGCTGCCCATCTTCCGGATTATGTACATCCCTTAGCCGACTCTTACGGCAACCACGGGTAGAGAGGGTGGGGTACAATTCTTACGCCGGCACCACCACGGCAATGGCAGGCTTCTAATGATGGCAGAGAAATCTCAATTTTTTTCCGATTTGAAAACAGAACTATAGTTCGTTTATCACCGGGACATAATCGCTCACAAAACAGTATGTACAAATACTCGTTACCAAGATTTGGTAACATAGCTGAAACGTCGCGGTAAAAGATTTAAGAGATCTTTGCGATCACTCTCTGACAAAAATTGACATGTAAATTGAATAATTCTATTTTTATTTTTGATTTTATTATTTAACACTTTATTTTATTTAATTAATTTATTATTTAACTTTGACATTTAATTTTGTATTGATTATGAATTAATTATAGTTTTTATTGCATGCTGTCTGCACCTATAATTGTTGTGGCATTTACTGTGTAATTGTTTTGTACTTCTTACTTTTTGTCATGAGATAATGTACACAATGTTGGTGTTCATAATATAAATAAATAAATAGATCTAACGTGTAGTATTTTTTCATTTTATTAAACTCTGGTAATAAACAATTATTTAATCTCGAAACCTTAAAAATCTTTGAATGAACCTTAAAAGTTCTTTGTGTACGAGTACGACACAATTTGCATACGAGCTTGTTCTTCTTTCATAGCGTTTATATTTATCTCAACTGTCCAAGGCTATCCGGGACGGGACGGGAACGGGGCGTGTATGCGGACTTGTAAATATTCATGACGTTACTTGACGACAAAACGCTTTTCATCGGCCACCCGACGCGCAACTTATGGCATAACCTTCCGAACCCGACGGTTGCCATACATCGTTTTAGTTTAGGTACACTTGTAGACCAGAAATGTTCAGTGGGTCTAGCATATTCATTTACGAGAATTATAGCAATAGTCAAATGTAAAGAAGCAGTTTTTTTTTATGGCTGACAGGCTTGGTGTTTGACCACAGCTCATCTGATGTTAAGTGACGGTGTGGTCGAAGATGGTAAAGCACACCTAGCCTGGAATGGAACTGGCTCTCAAGTGAGGCTGCCGGAACACACCGTTAGATGCTTGGCGGCAGATTTTCAACTTGAGGGTAGTAGCTAGCCAGCCGAGTACTAGAAAGTACCCTACCACCACGCAAAACCATTGAGGTTTTTCCATTTAGGTACACCCGCCAGGGGTGCTGTTCTACTTACTATATTATATTTTTCTATCGTTTAATTAGTATGTAAATCTCGCAAATTGATACTACCCTAGTTTATTAAAGTCTTACTTGAAACGCTGCTAAAATTAGTGAACATTATTAAACTACAAGGTGGACAGGCGACCTCATAAAGACCACAGGAACGCGCTGGATGCGAGCCGCTTCCAACCGGTATTTATGGAAGTCAATGGGGGAGGCCTATATCTAGCAGTAAGATGATGATGATGTAATGATTAAACTATAAGCGATGATTAATACGGATAATATTTATTTACTGTATAAAAGTCTAAATGCCTGTTAAGCGTCCGTTGTTTTAATGTACAAAATCAATGTTAGTGTGACGCTCTTTTTTTTCGGCCATACTTAATTATTTTCTTACACCACATTTCCGAGACACCTGAAAATATAGATTACTTTATTTAATCAAATGAAATTGTTGGCTAATTAAAATTGAGCTTATTTCGTCGAAGTCACATAAAGTACTCGTAAGACACAGTACAGTGTGTAAAAAAAGGATGTAAATATTCTATCAGTTACTAGGTTGCCAAATCTTTACCTAATTTGTGGCTGCCGGTGTGTGAAATGTCCTACAAAATTTATTTGTGGTAGTTAATAAAGTTACTGATGACAGAGCTTCTTGTTGCAGGCTTGCTAAAAAAATCACAGTGTGTCTAAGGGTTGATCAAGCAAAAACGTGAGCGACTCCATTTGTTTACCTAATGCTAGGGTAAACAAATCGAGTATAAATTTAAAAAAAACTCCCGAAGTAACAGAATACCAAATTTCGATTCGATCAGATCTGTTCAAGAGGTTTACATTTCATCAACTTGAAAAGATATTCTTCTGAAGTTTTTATCATAGCTAAAACCAACCATGACCAAATCATCATCAATCGTCATCTTTGATCAGAAACTCACCTTCAATGACCATATTGTTACACTTGCAAAGGAGTCATATAGGAGACTGGGGTTTGTCTTAAGGAACTCGAGAGATTTTCAAGGCATTCATGTTATTTTGCTGATCTTTGGAACCCTTGTACGTAGCAAGCTGGAGGCTAGCTCAGCGGTATGGCATCCACATGAGAATGCTTATTCCCTTCTCCTAGAGAAGGTGCAAAAAGCCTTCCTTCGCTTTTTGTATAAGCGCATGTATGGATATTATCCGTACATGTACCCAACAAATTTTTTGCTAGGATGCTTAGGCCTAAATTCATTGGAGGTCCGGCGAGCTCACAATCAAATTAAAGTAATGTGCAAAATCCTTCATGGAAAAATCGATGCTCCCAATGTGCTCGAAAAGCTGACACAGCTTCGTGTCCCCGGCGATGGTGACCGCCCGCGTCGTGGCGGACGACCTCATCAGTTGTTCGCAGTTCCGCCAGCCCGCACGGCTGCGCATGGGTACTCCCCTATTCCACGCTCCTTGACTGCATTCAATAATCTCTTGGCCTGGGCACCTGATTGCGACATGTTTGCGGATGAGTGGACGAGCATGCAGTTGAAGTGTTTGGAATACTGTGAGATGATAGCGGGAAAGAAAAAGGATATGGATGATGATGATGAATGGGAGTTTCTGTGTCAGTGTGACTTTGACTTTTGGTAAATTATAATTATTATTATTGTTATTATTTTCTCAATTTTTTATTTCCTTTTATTTTGACATTATTATTATTATTATTATTTTACAATTTTAATTATTATATTTTTATTTAATATTTGCCGATTGTTATTGTTATTAACGTATTATTTATTTTTTGATTGATTAAGATAATTGTAATTCTGTATGTATTTGTAATTCTAATTTTATGACATTTTTATTTCTAGATAAACTGTATATTATAATTTTAAGACTAACTGTAATTGGCGATTGCCGTTTTAGTCTAAATAAATAAATAAATAAATAAATAAATCATCTTTCAAACAAACAAAAAAAGAACTAGATTAAAATCGATCGTGCAATTTGGGTATTATTATTATTATTATTATTAGTGTGGGTTCTACGATGCCACAAACAGATACACACTTGAATTTATATAAAAGATACGAACAAAACGTCGTTACTGTTTAAACTTTTGTTATTAAAAGATGAGACGCACGTCAAAACCTTGTAAGTATCTCGAAAGTCTAAGAGACGGCTCGATTGTTCCACTGACTTAACATATCAATTATGTCGAACACAAAGCCAGATAAAAAGTTGAGCGACGTGAATAAAATAATTACCTGATTGGTGTTTGTATAATTTATCAAGTGAAGTTATTCCGTAATCGGGCGGCCACTTAGTGTCGCGCTATCAGATAAGTCTAGCGTCTATTTCGGAGAGGTACAATGAGAGAGAAAGAGATGCAACAGAGCTGTAAATGCATTCACCTATTGTATTATTTTTATATATTTTAATACGTTGTTGTGCCTTCGGTATGTTAGGACGGCGGCCGGCAACGTGAATATACTACTCGAACATACATTAAGACGATAATTTCAGTCTTTTGGCAATTTACTTTTTATACGTACAAAAGTAACTTTAGAATTAAAAAATGTCATATGTAAAATTAATCATGTATTCAAGAACTTTGTGTAAGTCCACAAATTATTTTTCTAAAATAAAGTTTACGAGTACTATCAGTAAAAAATATAAATTAAAAAAAAAATTAAAAACTTTTCATTTTGAATTGGGTTTGGTTTTTTTATTTTTTAAGTCATGTCAGAAATGCCTTATAAACGAAGTTTATATACGTACATACTGGCGTAACCGCTATATTTTTCTCTACTATATTATCGACTGTAATAACAAACTCACCACAAACGTCAGAATATAGAGCTTGATAGCGCAATTCGGTGGTATGACTTGAAATAAGTATGTGTCTATTCACGAACTCCCAACTTCTTTTGCGACTTATAATTACAGTACCTACTATTTACCTATACATACTACCTAATACTACATAATTTTACACACATTTATTGTAGTACTTCACGACGGGTCTATTTGTAGGTAAGAGCCGTGTTTCATGGAAATAAAACTATTCCATGGAACTGGGTTCACTATGAGCACTTGAACATGTAACGCGCCACATTAATTCAAATTCAAATTAAAAAGCACGACGAAGTTTATTAGGAGCTCATTTTGAGCTCGAGATAATCTTTATAACCGTATAACGTTGTAAACGCTACATACGTTTTCCGCAAGGAATCCCATGTGAGTTTGTGAATCCGGAGCCAGGTCATCTAGAATACAAAACCTTTATTTTAGAATTTGAAGAAATAGTGAACTACTATGGAGTATTCTTCCCTTTAGAATACTTCCACGGCAGAAAGAGATAAACGATGTTTGTGAAGGGCATTTCTATTCTATACTCTACCTATATTTCTCTTAAACTTAAAAAAGTTACATATCTCTTTAGACCGTTTATCTTTTTAGAGCGAGTGTGGCGCGACCCTGCGGCGCTACAGCGGTACTAACGCCATCATTTATGTCCACTCGGAAATTAAAGAGAAAGGAATAAAAATGTCCCGGCTAATGATGGGCGCGGGCCTCTCGCGGCGAATGTGTAATAATTTGCCTGGGGACGCTCCGCACCGGCCATAACTAAATATTTTTAATTACATGTTATTGATAAATATTCTCTCCCGGAGCGGTCGGATCTGTCGATAACGCCGCGCAATTAGGCACTGAACTTTGACTTAACGATTTGTTGTGGGAACGGCGAAATTGGAACCCTGAGGCGGCGCCGGTGCCAGTGACGGCCGGCCGACGCGCTGCGCGGGCTCGCGGCCGCATCTGAATTTACACCAATGAATTTACCGAATCTTACCAGGCCGTAAAGGAAAGCCGTGAGAAAACCATAGCATGGTAGTATGATACTTTAATATCAAATTCAAGTATTTATTTCCAAAAAGAAATCTGGTAAAACGTAGTATTTTTACTTATAGGTTAATAATGAATCTAACCGTTCGAACAAGGGTGCTCGAATTCTTTGATAAGCATAGGATCTCTACTCTAAAGATTGTGTTTCGATTTGCGCCCTACTGCGTAGTTTCAAATGGTTGGTTGACTTTCTTCCACTCAATAGTTGAAACATTCCCGCCTAGCACCTTAAATATGATACAGAAGCTTTTTTAATAAATACATACTGAACACTGCAGGCACAACAAATATCTAAGTTATTATATCATTTGTTAGTATTTCTGCTTCGAGACCTCAAGAGCATGGGTTTGATTCCCAATCAGGACTAACATTTGAAACATTGTTTCACAAACATAGATGTTTGTTTCTAGTGTCCTGTATGTACTATAAGTAGGTATATTTTGACAAAAAAAAGTACCTGTGTAATTATTCTATCAGCTATCTGGTTCTCATAGTACGAACTTTGCTAAGTTAGGGGCGAGATAGCGCTGTGTGAAATATACTCCAAAATTTTATTTGTCATCGTCAAATGTTCGTAGTGAGAATCGAACTCACGCCGACGAAGCAAAGCACTACTATATGAGCTAACAAGGCAGAATGTTTACCATCAATCACACTACTATTTGACATCAACCTGCCATCATTAAAATCTGCTGCCTTGTCAAGAAACCACATAAAATCGTAGAACAAAATGCATCCATAAATTTACAATAAATAACTAATTGATAGATATAACTATATGTAACTTACATCTATTAATTCAAACAACATAAAAATAAACGTATATCATAAACTGTGTATACGGCCATTAACGTCATACAGGTCTACAACTTAACTAAAGACTCATTATGAATATTGTTTGAGGGGACACGCTTGAATACCTAATGGCAGTTCGCTCAGCACGCCGCTTTAAGTTATTATGCGAATGATGGGACTAATATTAGCTGTACGGGCTAAAACCGTAAAATTTTCTTTAAGACGCTTATAGCGTTTCAGATACAGAATAATATTCTAGAACAAATTAAAAATTCATTTCGTTACAAGGTATGCGAAAATGTGATTTTTTTTATAACAAGAAAATTTGGTTGTTTTATTACAACAAGAGAATAACAGGTTTTTATTATTTTGTCAAACATATTTTAGTTACAAGCTTCATGTGGTCTAAGATGAAAAGAAATCATTATACCCATAATTATGAACAACTTTTGCTATAATCACAACTCTGCAGGTCTTTCTGCTAAGGCCGCCGTTGTACTACCGCATATTGTCTTGTTTTTTTTTCTCTTTTTTAATTTATGTAGGACGTGTAGGTATGTTATAATATGTCGATTGTCGATATACAATAAAGTTATATTCTTTTCTGTTTTATTCTTATATATTTTATTTAGTAAATGAAGTACGCTTGACAAAATGTATAGAGCAGCAAAAATACATATATTCTTTCCTCAATTCCAAAGTTGTGCTCTGACTCATGACGATAACAATGGCTTTTTTTGGCTTAAAATACATAATAAGCTTATAACGCTGTTAATTAAAGGTCAGAGGGTGACACCAAGCGAGAAAAACCAGGGGAAGTAATATTATATCAACTGCACTCCTTGTAGAAGGTAATTTTACGAACTAACCGATAACGAATTAGCCGATAGAACTGTTCATCAAAAACACTTTTCGTCAACGCTCGGGCTTACATAAAAATCCATTTGCGATGGATCGGTTCGCAAAAAATACTCTATGACGATGATTCGTTTTCCAAAAAATAACTTCTTTGTCGATAGAATGGCTTGAAATGGCTCTTAAAAACTGATCGCCGGAACCTGTAAGATTTTTTCTTTAGCTTTACGCGAACGTTTACGATTATGCTACATCAATAGATATATAAGTTATATTAACTAGGTGCTAGAAAAAAGATAACCGACGTCTTATTGCTAGAGCTATTTGCACGTATAGAAAGTGTTGCAAAAATCAACCTGAAGGTAAATATTTTTAATGTCATACTTACCAAATTTTTAGACGAATTGGTTGAGCGCAGATTAAATTATGTTAAAAATCATAACATTAAATCTTAAATTTCATAATTTCACATGCATTGCAGAAAATATAAAAATGAACTATGATTAATTGCTAGAAAAATCAGAAATTAATAAGGTAAGTCGTTACAAGACTAATAAAGTAGAGTTGATACAATAGCAATAAAATAAGCATACAAGGACTCGCGCAGCGTGAACCGACCACAATTAATAACTGCGCACGCGCCGATCTGCCATAGACACTACGACAGTTACTAAGCGATAGTGTAAACATAAGACACCCTATTAAATTCTAGCTGAACTTTGCACCAAATTTATTTATCTCTACAGTCGAGTAAAACGTACTCTTTTAGAACACGTTATTTTTTTTTTACTTGACAGCTGTCCTTTTTATAAATGCATTTGAATTATTATTAGTAACTATGAAAGACATCACAAAATGTATTATCAATGTTTTTAATACAGTAGCTACTTTATTCAAATTGGATGTACGCGTGACTGATTTCATTACAGAAATATGCCTAGCGGTTGATAGTGATGAAACGTTAGGATTAAACGTGATAGCTATTCCATTATATTAAAAGCATTTCACCTTATTACGCCTTAGTGAACACCGCTGTATACTACTTAGGTACTACCACGGAGTCTCATCATGAAGAAACAAATATCCACTCAAAAAGATGCGCTATCTATCGATTTTAAGTTTAACTACTACTAAGTTACCAACGTTAATCCAAAATAGCCCTAAACACGCACAAAGAGTGGCGCCATCTAGACATAACACCCAATTTCCATGGTACTTCTTCACGTTTGTTTAGTACGTTTTTTTTATTTGTTTGGGTTGATATAATTATTATCTGTTAGTTACATTATTTGTTGTACAAACAATTACAATCCATGAGCTGACACATATTATATATACTTGAGTTGTGCAGCGGTACCGCGTTCCATAATTCTACCATACACAGGGCTATAAACCTGAGGTGTAGTCATAGACAACCCAACCTAGAGACGACGCGCTATGGGTTGTATGCTTTCGCCAAGGTTAGGCAGTGACACTGCATAACAGCCGACCCACCACCCCCTTACATTCCCGTATTATTCAATGAAACGGTGTGGAAAATGTAGTACAACCTCTAGTCTCAGTCAAGATGGTATTATATTTCACAGGTAAGTCATAATTTCATCATTAATAAATAATTGTAATAATTAAATAAGAAAAATAGAATATAAGAAGACCGCGCATTGATATCTTATACACATCTTTGTGCTGTTCTGTTCTGTTCTGCCCTGCCCTGCCCTGCCCTGCCCTGCCCTGCCCTGCCCTGCCCTGCCTTGCTCTGCTCTGCTCTGTTCTGTTCTACTCTATTAGTTTCACATCCCTTTCTTTCGTAGATAAATTTACGTAACATTATCTCGATCTGACACGTGTAAACTAGTGATGAGACACAATGAAAACATAAACAAACGTTTATCGACAAACATAATTATAATACTACTAATATAACAAACATAAATAAATATATATATTAAATTGAAATGACATTCGTACATAATTTTCAGTATGGCATCCAAATCCATTATATTAGGAATTATTTTTGCCAGTGTCGAGTTGTATTATTATTGGAGTTAACTCCATACGAATCAATTTTCATAAAAGCCGGTATAGAAATTTTATAAGGAGTGAAATTAATACAAGCGTTATGTATCAAAAGCGTTATGTCACTGAAAAATAAGAAAAAGGGGAACTTGAACTCTGTAGTTGTTAGACTGAGTGCTTTCATTAAATTGATATCTGGGGGTCAGTGTGGTCCCCGACAACGAATCCGTTATCAGAATAAGAAAAAGTGAACTCCATCTTAAGCTCTTTAGTCATTGAACCGATTGCTTTCAAAATCGATATCTGGGGGTAAGAAAAATTCAATAATTTATGCAAAAGTCAAAGGAGGTTTATTATAACCATCTAATTCTGTGATAAAAATATGCCGATGGTGTGAAGTTATCATTCGCATAAATGATTTAAAATTAATAAAACCAAGATGTCGTCCAATGTATTTTTCTTCAGAAACATTGAATTCTTTAACAAGGGAAGAATTATTTCTCGACTTACTACAGCATCTGTTTGATTTTGAAAACGTGAATCATTTAATTGATTTAATTATATGCGTGATTGTTAAATATGTGATATACGGCTGGCTTATCTGACAAAAAATCCAAATCAAAATCAGTTAGAAGAGTTTATACAAAATTAATATATTTTAAAGGTCAATAGTCGGTATTTGTACTATTCTTACTGTAATAACTTGTATAACAATTAATATGTTTTTTATTATTCCCTTATACCGGAAACTCGGTTATCGATATCGATAAAGTAGTCTTGCCCTTCATTAGTGAGTTGTCACTAACATTATCAACTTCGACATGTCCTTGAACGATCTAATAGAAACTAGCCGACCTCCTCCCGCACCCCGCCACGAATTGGCGATTTTGTTTTTGGGGTCTTATAGGTTGGATTGTCTGAGGGTGTACTAAACCGAAGGGGGTCAATATTATCACCATTAAAATATTTATTTCGAAATAAAATAAGATTTCAAATAAAAACAGCTGCTCCATACATTATGTCAAGGATCAACATAATTTTTGTATGATTTATGCACATAGTGAAAGTTGCTCATAATGAATATATGTTTTACATAAACCTAAATTACCTTACATAAACCAAACAGCGTTAAATTCATAGCTAAAAATATTCTGGTTAAACTAGCTAGTGGAAAGTCCAGGATTAAACTTAAAACTTAACTCAAAAATATTTTTATTAAAAATGAGTACTGCCTACGAAATTGCCAAAAAATAAAAAACTCGAGCTAACAAACAAGATAACTATTATATTTAAAAAAAAAAAACATTTGTAGCCTCTTAAACCTATAAAGTCATAATATATAAATAAAGTATACACTAATTACTTCCCAAATGTAAATTTACTGATTATATAATTATAATATATTAATAAATGCATATTCAGCTGGAGCATTAGTCTGTTAGATGACGTGAGTGAAGGTACTCTATTTTCTAATCTTCATAGAGGCTTAAAACTATGACAGCGTTGCCGCGATATCAGCGCATTGCCTCGAGCGACGACCGTCCACCCTATCGTACAAAAATGCCACGGGATAAAGTGTTGGATTAATAATTTGTAAATATTAAATATTCATGAGCCGAGTCGAGCGCACGGGTCAAACATTCGTTTTTTAAATGCCTAAGAACTGTACCCTCATATTTATTAAGGAGAAGACAATAATTATCATAACCGAGTTAAAGCGCTTCGACGTAACCAGTGAAAGAAATCTTTAGAACGCCGATTTTTAGATCGTATTTTATTATTTAAAACTTCCGATTCCTAGTTCACAGGCAACGTCTCGGCTCTACTTTTTTGGTGCGTGGAGGCCAAGAATCAAACTCACTGCCGATTTATTTATTTCCTGGCTTAACTAGGCATTGGGGGAAATTTTAAAAATTCTGCCAAATGTAGATCTATTTCATATATATATAGTAGTATTTCAAGTCACTTTCCTTAGTTTTTTTACCCAATATAAGAATCTCAATATTGGTTTTCAAAAAAAAAGTGGCAAAAGACTTTCCAACCCATATCTACGAAAGTTATGCTAAAAATGACGTTGATCTAATTATAATGACATTGCTACATGCAAAACATACTCGTATTGCATGCTATTTTTTATTATTTTCAATATTTGGAGATGTTAATATGCTAGAACATAAAATTGATTTTATCAAATGTCATATACAAAATAATCACGCGCATTGATTAGGCGTTTTGCACACACTTCTTTGTATTGCAGCTTTCTTCTGGTTACATAGAATTCGTTCAAATAACGAATTACAAATTAAATGTTTCAAATAACGAATTACATACGCCTGACGCCTAATTCAATCAATTAACGAATTACGTAGAATATATAAATATATAATT